>BNCR01000017.1:21721302-22921302 GCA_014656515.1 Oryzias celebensis | reverse complement strand
TTCCACATCAAACTTAACTCTCCACATTAAACTTAACCCTCCACATTAAACTTAACCCTCCACATTAAACTTAACCCTCCGCCTTAAACTTTACTCTCCACATTAAACTTAACCCTTCACCGTAAACTTTACTCTCCACATTAAACTTAACCCTCCAGATTTTATCTTAACTTTCCACATCAAACTTAACTCTCCACATTAAACTTAACCCTCCACATTAAACTTAACCCTCCACATTTAATTTAACCCTCCCCATTAAACTTAACCTTCTGCCTTAAACTTAACCCTCTGCCTTAAACTTAACCCTCCGCATTAAACTTAACCCACCAGATTATATCTTAACTCTCCACATCAAACTTAACCCTCCACATTAAACTTAACCCTTTACCTTAAACTTAACCCTCCACATTAAACTTAACCCTCCGCCTTAAACTTTACTCTCCACATTAAACTTAACCCTTCACCTTAAACTTTACTCTCCACCTTAAACTTAACCCTCCAGATTTTATCTTAACTTTCCACATCAAACTTAACTCTCCACATTAAACTTAACCCTGCTGATTTTATCTTAACTCTCCACATTAAACTTAACCCTCCACATTAAACTTAACTTTCCACATTAAACTTAACCCTCCACATTAAACTTAACTTTCCACATTAAACTTAAGCCTCCCCCTTAAACTTAACTCTCCCCCTTAAACTTAATCCTCCCCCTTAAAACTTAACTCTCCCCCTTAAACTGAACCCTCCCCCTTAAAATTAACCCTCCGCCTTAAACTTAACCCTCAACATTAAACTTAATTCTCCACCTTAAACTTGACTCTCCACCTTAAACTTAACCCTCTACGTCAAACTCAACTCTCCACATTAAACTTATCCCTCCACATTAAACTTAACCCTCCACATTAAACTTAACCCTCCACATTAAATTTAACCCTCCCCATTAAACTTAAGCTTCTGCCTTAAACTTAACCCTCTGCCTTAAACTTAACCCTCCGCATTAAACTTAACCCACCAGATTATATCTTAACTCTCCACATCAAACTTAACCCTCCACATTAAACTTAACCCTTTACCTTAAACTTAACCCTCCACATTAAACTTAACCCTCCGCCTTAAACTTTACTCTCCACATTAAACTTAACCCTTCACCTTAAACTTTACTCTCCACATTAAACTTAACCCTCCAGATTTTATCTTAACTTTCCACATCAAACTTAACTCTCCGCATTAAACTTAACCCTCCTGATTTTATCTTAACTCTCCACATTAAACTTAACCCTCCACATTAAACTTAACTTTCCACATTAAAATTAACCCTCCACATTAAACTTAACTTTCCACATTAAACATAACCCTCCCCCTTAAACTTAACTCTCCCCCTTAAACTTAATCCTCCCCCTTAAAACTTAACTCTCCCCCTTAAACATAACCCTCCCCCTTAAAATTAACCCTCCGCCTTAAACTTAACCCTCAACATTAAACTTAATTCTCCACCTTAAACTTGACTCTCCACCTTAAACTTAACCCTCTACGTCAAACTCAACTCTCCACATTAAACTTATCCCTCCACATTAAACTTAACCCTCCGGCTTAAACTTAACCCTCCACATTAAACTTAACTCTCCGCCTTAAACTTAACCCTCCACATTAAACTTAACCCTCCACATTAAACTTAACCCTCCACATAAAACCTAACTCTCCACCTTAAACTTAACCCTCCACATTAAACTTAACCCTCCACATTAAACTTAACTCTCCGCCTTAAACTTAACCCTCCACATTAAACTTAACCTTCACCCTTAAACTTAACCCTCCACATTAAACTTAATCTTCACCCTTAAACTTAACCCTCCACATTAAACTTAACCCTCTGCCTTAAACTTAACCCTCCGCCTTATACTTAACCCTCCACATTAAACTTAACCCTCCACATTAAACTTAACCCTCCACCTTAAACTTAACTCTCCGCCTTAAACTTAACCCTCCACATAAAACTTAACCCTCCACATTCTAACTTAACTCTCCACATTAAACTAAACCTTCCTCCTTAAACTTAACCCGCCACATTCAACTTAACCCTCCACATTAAACTTAACCCTCCCCATTAAACTTAACCCTCTGCCTTAAACTTAACCCTCCACATTAAACTTAACCCTCCACATTAAACTTAACTCTCCGCCTTAAACTTAACCCTCCACATTAAACTTAACCTTCACCCTTAAACTTAACTCTCCACATTAAACGTAACCCTCCGCCTTAAACTTAACCCTCCGCCTTAAACTTAACCCTCCGCCTTATACTTAACCCTCCACATTAAACTTAACCCTCCGCCTTAAACTTAACCCTCCGCCTTATACTTAACCCTCCACATTAAACTTAACCCTCCACATTAAACTTAACCCTCCCCCTTAAACTTAACCCTTCACATTAAACTTAACCCTCCGCCTTAAATGTAACCCTCCGCAATAAACTTAACCCTCCTGATTTTATCTTAACTCTCCACATTAAACTTAACCCGCCACATTAAACTTAACCCTCCACATTAAACTTAACCCTCCGCCTTAAACGTAACCCTCCGTATTAAACTTAACCCTCCAGATTTTATCTTAACTCTCCATATTAAACTTAACCCTCCCCATTAAACTTAACCCTCTGCCTTAAACTTAACTCTCCACATTAAACTTAACCCTTCACATTAAACTTAACCCTCCACATTAAACTTAACCCTTCACATTAAACTTAACCCTCCACATTAAACTTAACCCTCCACATTAAACTTAACCCTCTGCCTTAAACTTAATCCTCCACATTAAACTTAACCCTCCACATTAAACTTAACCCTCCGCCTTATACTTAACCCTGCACATTAAACTTAACCCTCCACCTTAAACTTAACCCTCCACAATAAGCTTAACCTTCCTCCTTAAACTTAACCCTCCCCATTAAACTTAACCCTCCGCATTAAACTTAACCCACCAGATTTTATCTTAACTCTCCACATCAAACTTAACCCTCCACATTAAACTTAACCCTTCAACTTAAACTTAACCCTCCACATTAAACTTAACCCTCTTCCTTAAACTTTACTCTCCACATAACACTTAACCCTCTGCCTTAAACTTAACCCTCCACATTAATCTTAACCCACCAGATTTTATCTTAACTCTCCACATCAAACTTAACCCTCCGCCTTAAACTTTACTCTCCACATTAAACTTAACCCTCCGCCTTAAACTTTACTCTCCACATTAAACTTAACCCTCCAGATTTTATCTTAACTCTCCACATCAAACTTAACTCTCCACATTAAACTTAACCCTCCGCCTTAAACGTAACCTTCCGCATTAAACTTAACCCTCCTGATTTTA
Organism: Oryzias celebensis; assembly: GCA_014656515.1. NCBI lineage: Eukaryota > Metazoa > Chordata > Actinopteri > Beloniformes > Adrianichthyidae > Oryzias > Oryzias celebensis. The sequence goes on along the minus strand of BNCR01000017.1, from coordinate 22,917,931 downwards.
TCTTAACTCTCCACATTAAACTTAACCCTCCACATTAAACTTAACCCTCCGCCTTAAACGTAACCCTCCGCATTAAACTTAACCCTCCAGATTTTATCTTAACTCTCCACATTAAACTTAACCCTCCACATTAAACTTAACTCTCCAGATTTTATCTTAACTCTCCACATTAAACTTAACCCTACACATTAAACTTAACCCTCCTGATGTTATCTTAACCCTACACATTAAACTTAACCCTCCTGATGTTATCTTAACCCTCCACATTAAACTTAACCCTCCTCCTTAAACTTTACTCTCCACATTAAACTTAACTCTCCTCCTGAAACTTAATCCTCTGCCTTAAACTTAACCCTCCACATTAAACTTAACGCTCCGCCTTAAACTTAACCCTCCACATTAAACTTAACCCTCCTCCTTAAACTTAACCCTCCACATTAAACTTAACCCTCCACCTTAAACTTAACCTGCCAGCTTAACCCCAACCCCAGCTGCCATTTGGAAAAAAACAAGTTTTTTTCCCCTAAATGTATGTGCTGCTTTGACTGGGTTGCAGTGGCAGTGGGCGTGGGTCAAAGGGGAGGTGGCGAGGGTGCGGGTTAAATGTGGGCCATACAATGCCCCACACAGCTTTAATGGAATTTACCACTACATCGTTCACATCAGAGTTCTGTCAGACATGTTGGTAAGTCACTTCAACAGAAGCCAGAATGTAAGAACCAAAGAAACACAGACTTCCAGAAAAGAATGTTAGAGCAACAGTCAAACATGGTGGTGGTGTTCTGATGGTAGGGGATTTATATGTCTGTCATAATTAAAAGATTTACAAGCTCTGCTAGTTGAGGGAAGATTTCCTTCCCCTTCGGCAGAATTATGATCCGGATGCACCTTTCAGTAAGTCCTCAAGGTGGTAGAGCTCCTGTTGTGGTACCATCAGTCTTTATTGTCACAGTTCATTTAGATCTCTAGATTAAGATTCCATTAAGAAGAAAAGAGGAAGAGTTTTGTAAGTCTATGTGTTTCTTCCTTCTCTCATATCACCAGATGGATGTTCTCGTCCACTTCCAGGACAGCAGCTCCACCTTGCTGAGGTTTGAAGGTCAAGGCCTTCAGAGTCTGAAACTCAACTTTTCGGACTCAATTGAATATGAGGCAACGGTGTGTTCTGTCCGGAGGTGTCCTTTTCCTGGACAGGTGAGAGCATTTATGATACCTGTGTCACCTACACCTCCTATATCAAAGGGTCTTCTCTTGGTTTGTGTTTGCAGGTTTTGTTCCTGTCAGAGGACAGTGTCTCTCTGGGTGATCTCCCAGTCTTCTCTCCATCTTCAAGAATCTTTTTCCTGTCTAACGTGTCGCACACAGACTCTGCCTTCTACACCTGGCAACTTCCTCAGCAGAACGGCCTGCAGGTTTGGATGGTTCAGTTCAGATTGAAGCTCTGTTAAGTGGTAACAACACAGACCCGCTCTGCCTGCGCTGTGACAGACGCTGCAGATCCGTCCTGAGTGGGGCCGGGTTCGTCCAGGAGGATGTGACCTGTGCATCCTCACCTTCACTCCCTCCGACTACCCCACTGTTTATCAGCTGGACCTCGTCTGTCAGGTGCCAGCAGCCTCGTGTCACATTTTTTGGTGACTCGGCAGATTGTTACAGTCGTGTTTGTCTCTGCGTTGGTTACAGGTCACTCCAGCAGCTGCACTCTCTCGATATTACAAAGCTTTGGATCTGTGGGAGGAAGAGGAGCAACGACAGCTGAAAAAGTTCACCATCACTGACCCAAACGTTTCTGACAGAAGAGCACTTCTGATACAAAAGGTCCCTCTCCAGAGACAGATGAGGTTCTTCAATCTTCAATGCATTTATCACTTCCTTTTTTTAAATCAGGAGCCTATAGGACCTCCAAGGGGGCTCAGAAAATGCAAGGTTAGTTTTTGCAACACAGTTAATGTAAAATTGTTCAAAATGTAAAACCAAAATCTTTTTTATCTACCCCTCTAGACTCTTCCTCCCCTTTGTCCCAGTGAAAGCTTCAGGACCGCCGGCACGTCATGCACTAAACAAAGCAGAGCAGAGCAAAGAGAAAGAGTTCGAATATGGAGGCGCCCTGAACCCCCCCAACCTTCTGTGCTGCACCTAAACATAGCGGCACAATCCCACACACCTCTGGATTACCACACACAGCTTCCTGAGCAGTTCAGGAAACACTGCAGGTGAGCTTTCACAGGTTTCCATTAGCAAATGGAACTTTAGTTCTGGTTTGATGAAAGATTTTTCCTCTTTTCTCCAGATACCTTCAGCTGATGGACACCAGGTGTACTGTGAGCACATCTCCCTCTGCTGGTCAGCTGGCGTCACTGCACAGTCCTGGTAGAGACATCCTGGTGAATGTCCTAAACTCTCTGCTGAGGTAACACCCTGAATTTTACAGCTTTGGAAACATTCAGACTTAATGCAGGGCGACTATAGAAGTCAATTATTATGATCATCACTCCATAAGATGAACTTTCAAAGACCTTTTTACTCTGTTTAACGTCTATGATACCAAAGAGAGCCTACAGAGCCCTGTTCATGACTTTTAAGAAAATCAAAGAAATGTTTTCCTCAAATTAAACATGTTGCCATGAAATAGTATTGTGCACACAAATGAATATTTTGTATATTGAATTTAAGATACTAAAACACTAATTAGTGTGAAAAAAATACTTCTTCATGGTCACAAAGTATTCCTTTGATTTTAAAGTCATGTCCAGCCCTCTGTAAAAACCAGTGGAGCCTCTGACAGATGTTTCACGAATATGGCGGCAGATGAATCTCAGCTGGCGGTCAGAAAAAGAATTGGATTTCTCATTTCACAGATGTGTATGCTCTCTGAGGCTGCAGCACAGCTGTGCGGAGCAACACTCTGGGTTTTGTTAGTAATGGTTGCAGGAGTTTAGAGTTCTGCTTCCTCTGCATCATCTTTCCCTCCATGTTTCTGTTTCCTGCTCAGCTCTTACTGTTTGTGAGAATCCTCAGCAGTTGGAATATTTTCATCTTCAGATGTTCTTTGTGTCATGGTTCGGTTTGCCTTAAGTTCTTCGGAGTTTAGGTCCTGTGGTTCCTGGTAAGGAGGCGGATCCTGCCGTCATGTTTGCGTTCTCCATGAAACTGTTTTTGTGATAGAATTCTGCAGATTTACTCGCTCCTGTCAGTCACACGGAATCAGATGAAAATCTGCTGTGGTATTCAGTTCACTGGCGTGCATTACATTTCATCTTCTGATCTGTTCTCAAAGCCTTCCCAATGGTCTTTTCCTTAAGATTATTCCGCCTTTTCCTAAATAAAGAAATTCATCTCTGAGTTGTGGGCAGGACTGTTGGTGCAGTCCAACCCCGTCCCCTTTCCCATCACCTGAGCTCTCTGTTAAGCTCTCCCGCAGCTTACAGCCTCTCACAATCCCAAGCAAACATTACCGGTGAAACAAAAATGGTGTTTAATATCAGAGCTATCCAGCCGTACAGTTCTGATCCAGAGTCCACCTCAGGATTAAAACTGTACGGCTGGCAGCAGAATGTCCAGAGTCCAACTCAGACGAGGAAAACAAAGACGTTCATGGAGCTGGTGTCTGGGCTATTTCAGTTGCTGCATCTCAAATACAATATTTTTTAAACTGTATTTTTTCGTCTGCTCCTGGTTCACAGCAAATTGATTAAAGAAATACTCAGAAATGCAGTTTTAATCAAATTCTTTCATACATGTCCTCCATCATCAGGAAAATGCTACAAGAAGATGTTAGAAACCCCCGTTTTCATCAGTGTGGGTCATGAAGTTGCTGCAGCTTCAGGATCTTTAAGACATACCAGTTACTTTCGTACAAAGGTTCTTCCCTTACAAAAAACGTTGCGTTTAGGAGCAAATCCTTTAAATAAAGTTGATTAAAGTCGGAGAAATATTTCTAAAAGTAACATTTTCTGCTTCTTTTTTATTTTTAGGGACATTCTTGATGATTCCGTGTTTCTTCAGTCTTTGAGGACTTTGGTCTCCACGCCGACGGTTTACCGTCCTACAGCAACGCTCTGCTGTTCCCCCACACCACCACCCCCCCTTCCTGCATGCAGTAGGGGCACAGCAGGACAGACACGGACCTCCCCCTCTGAGCGCGTGCCGGGTCACATGGCTGAGGCCGTTTTAATGAACACCTTACAGAATTTGATGATGGCCGCTGTCAAGGGAGACCTGGTCTTCACGGCGCCCTCCAAGGGCGCTTTCCTGCCCTCTGTGAGGTAAATGTAGGCTCAACTTGAACAAATGAGAATGATGCAAAAACTCTGAACCTGCTATGTTTCTACAGAAAAAGACTCAGGAGCAGAGACAGAAGACAGATGGATGAGTGAAGACCCCAACTCCCAGCTTCATCCTGCAGGTTCACCTCTAGCCTTCTGCTGTCACTATAGACCACTCCCACATTCTCCATCAGCACTTTCCAGTCTTTCTTCTTTACCTCATCACATCAGTCTGTGTGTATTAAAGAAAAATACATTTCATATAATCTGCATTTAAATGTAACATGTATGAGGGCTGTAAGACAGTGGTGAGGTTTGCTGTAGGGGTGACAGAGGAGTTCAAGGTGGAGGTGGGATTACATCAGGGATCAGCTCTGATCCGCTTCCTGTTTGCAATGGTGATGAACAGACTGACAGATGAGGTTAGACAGGAATCACCATAGACTATGATGTTTGCAGACGATACTGTGATTTATAGTGAGAGCAGAGAACAGGTGGAGGAGAAGCTAGAGAGGTGGAGGTTTGACCTGGAAAAGAGAGGAATGAAGGTTAGCAGCAGCAAGACGGAGTTCATGTGTGTGAATGAGAGGAACCCAAGTGGAAGAGCGAAGTTACAGGGAGAAGAGAGAAAGAAGGAGGATTTGAAGTAACTCTGGTCAACAGTCCAGATTATGGAGAGAGGAAAAGAAGTGAAGAAGTGAGAGCAGACAGGATGGGTGGAGAAAAGTGTCAGGTGTGATGTGTGATAGAAGAGTTTCAGCTCCAATGAAAGGAAAGGTGAACAAAACTGTGGTGAGCCCTGAAGGGAAAAGCCCAAAGGAAAAGAAGAAGAGCATTTTCAATGTGTCTTCTTCTGAATCTCATAACATTTAAACTGAAATATCATCTGAACACAGAAATACTGACATCAAACATCACAGGATTCAATATGCTAACATTGGAATAAACATTTGGGGGCAGTTTGATCTGCACTTAAAACTACAGGATCTTGCATATGCATGTTACCTAAACGCCATGTAAATGATGGAAACTAATAATGCTTCTTCTGCATTCACAACTTTTTTAAATTCATAGTAAAGCAACAGAAGCAAAGCAGAAAAATGTATCCTGATCTTCAAGAAATACCTTAAAATACTTCATATTTCTGCAGACATGTACAAAAAGGAAAGGGGTCATGACCTGGAGGAAAAGGAGGGTTTTGACTGTGATGGAGAGCAGGGAGGAGAGTTTGTTGACCAGATGAAATGAAGGAAGACAATGTTGCAGATTTATCTTATAGAGTTTGCCAGTCTCATGTCTCCAGCTGGTCCAGAACAGTGCTGCTGGTGTTCTGGTTGGTGTGGAAGAGGGATCACATCACTCCCCTCCTGGCTTTCCTTCACTGCCTAAGAATTTTAGAGTTCATTGTAAGATTCTTTTATCTGCTTTCAAATCTTTCAATAATGATGCAGTGTTCTCTCCATACACCTCGATCCGCTGCCTCAGGACTGCTGATCCACTTCTCCTGGAAGTACTAAGCTCCAAGGGGAAGCTCAGAGGGGATGAGCGTTTTCAATGTGTGCACGGAAGCTGTGGAAGGCGTTAGCGCTGAGCGTTCAGGAGAAATCCTCACAGTACAACTTAACAGACCCTCTTTTTACCGCCTGGTTTTTGACGCAGCTTGAGACTCTGCTCTGGTTTTATTTTTGTTCTTGCTGTTGTCAGTGTTTTGATTTTACTGTGATTTACTTTGATAGTTGAATTTTGAATTGCTTTAGTTGTTTTTAACTGTGACTTGTTTTACTGTGGTCATGTTCCGGCGCCAAATAAATCTAAGAGATTTGATTTAAACTAGAAAATGTTTTTTTCACAGTTTTCCCGTCGTCTTCTCACTCCAAAGACGTGGATGTGTGTCGCTGGCTCCTTAACCTTCTTTTCTGCCACCTGCAACACAATATTTTACCATGGACCATTTCTAAAATGTTGAAAATTCACTACTTAGATTCTAGTCAGAATAAAAACTTCAGAGAATCTGTGTAGGTCTGGATCTTTGTAAAGAGTTTTATTCTTCTGTACAAATGAACTGAATAATGGAAAAATAAAGCAAAGTGAAAGCCTTAAAAGGATTAAAAGAAGGAAGTAAGACCTGTTTGATTTTCAAGCAGTTAGTTTTGTTTTTGGACAATAGAAAAGAATAAAGGAAGAAAGAGTTTGAGTTGATCTCAAAGGTGCCTCCTTGATCTCCTTGGTTTAGAATCAAATTAGTTCTCTTTATTTTGCCAAACATTGTTTATGTCATTTGTTTAGTTTCAGGTCTTGTGCTGCACGTTGGAGCAGCGGTTAGCACTTTCACCTCACAGTAAAGGGCCCTGGTTGGAGACCCAGCCGGGACCTTACTATGTGGAGTTGCGTGTTCTCCCGTGTGTGCGTGGGTTCCTCCCACAGGCCAACAACAAGCTTCATTGGGTGATTGGTTACTCTAAAGCAGGGGTGTCCAAATCCAGGGCACGAGGGCTGGCCTCCTGCTGTTTCCCAGAAACCCTCCCTTACCTGCTGCTGATTACCTGGGTCAGGTGTGTTTAGCCAATAAGGAATTTCAATGGCAGGTTGGTTGAAAAACGTGTAGTAGACTGGCCCTCGAGGCCTGGATTTGGGCAAAAGTTTGGGCTTTGCACCTGATAAACCTTCAGGTTGCTTATTGGGAGTGTGTGTTTGTGTTTGTTTGTGTCTCCTGGATGAAGAAAAAAATGGTTTCAAATCTACTATTTTTGTTTAAAGTGTGTGTTGCTGTGATGGTTAGTGCTGATCACCCAAAAAAGCCCCCACAAATTAAAAGAGTTAAAATAAATACTAACCACACAACAGCAGTTTTATTAATACCATCCAATTCTACCATGTTTTGCTGCATGGGGTTTACACAAATGACCCTATAGGTAATAATGGGGAACAGATTTATTTAACAACAAACCAATGTGTTGACTCTCTCTCTCTCTCTCTCTCTCTCTCTCTCTCTCTCTCTCTCTCTATATATATATATATATATATATATATTTATATATATGTATATATATATATATATATATATATATATATATATATATATATATATATATATGTAGTTCTGGTTCTGCTGGATCTATCAGCAGCATTCGACACAGTTGACCACTGTTATTTTAATTTCTAGGGTCCAGAACCCGGTAGGAATTTACGGTACTGCACTAGATTTGTTTAGATCATACTTAACGGGACGAACTATGTGTGTTAATATTGATGGTTTTAAATCTAGAACAGCTCAGGTGTCTTTTGGAGTTCCACAAGGTTCAGTTCTAGGGCCACTTCTATTGTCCTTATATCTGCTTCCACTGGGGTCCATTCTAAGAAGACATGGTGTTTCTTTTCACTTATATGCTGATGACAGCCAGATCTATCTGCCGCTGAAAAGGAAGAATGGTTTCTCTATTAACCCGCTTGTATCATGTTTGCATGACATTAAGGATTGGTTGGCCATGAGTTTCCTGAGTTTTACTGAAAACAAAACTGAAGTACTGGTGTTTGGACCAAATGATCATGGAGGACCGTCCCCAGCTGATCTGGGTTTTTTGACAGGGTTTTTAAAGTCAACTGTTTCTAACTTGGGTTTAAATTGGACAGTCAGTTTAAACTTGATCACCAGATCAGATCAGTGGTGAAGCTCAGCTTCTATGATCTTCAGCAACTTTCAAAGGTGAAACAATTTTTATCACCTGTACATTTTGAGACAGTAATCCACGCCTTCAGAACTTCTCGGCTGGATTACTGCAACTCTCTGTATCTTGGACTAAACCAGACGTCTCTCTCACGTCTTCAACGTGTCCAAAATGCAGCTGCCCGTCTCCTGGTTGGAGGACGTAAGCAAGACCACATTACAAGCAAGACCTCATTCGCCGGCCCGGTGCCTCAGATCAGCTGATCGGCTCCTTCTGGAATCACCGAGGTCTAGGCTAAAGCTCGGTGGGGACAGAGCCTTTGCTGTTGCTGGTCCAAGGCTCTGGAATTCTTTGCCGTTGTATATTAGAGAAGCATCATCACTGTCCATTTTTAAAACTCGTCTAAAGACTCACTTTTATGCCTTTGCTTTTAACACAACATGAGACTCCAGCTGTTTTTACTGACATTTTATTGCTCTTATTATTTTATTTGTTTTTTAATGTCTTTTTATCTTGCTTTTCTCTTCGTGCGTACAGCACTTTGTTTTAGCTTCCTGCTGTTGGAAAGTGCTTTATAAACTGGGTCAGGAGGTCAGTCATGTACTTTGGTGATAAACCATTCAAAGCTTTATAAACCAGTAGCATAACCTTAAAGTCTATTCTCTGGCAGACAGGCAGCCAGTGGGTATATTCAGGCAGAAAAAGTCTTTAAATAGAAACTTTAAAATCTAGAAAAAGCTGTGGAGGCTTAGAATTACCTAACTTCCACAACTATTTTCTTGCCAATAGATTGCAATACATCTTAAGATGGTTAAAAAACAATCCAGAAACCAACCCATGGATGGATCTGGAACAGGCATTCTGTGGAAAGATCAACTTGTCAGATCTACCATTTATCAGCCCAAAAATAAAAAAACTTGACTGCTACCAAAGTAGTAATATAAGCACTACTTTAACAGCCTGGTGGGAATTTCTTAAAATGTCAAACTCTTCAGTTTTACCATGCAAAATGACACCCATCTGGAACAATCCAGACATCCTGATAAATAAAAAAATGTTGCACTTCCCTGCTTGGCAAGCAGGGGGCGTAAGACTACTTGAGCACTTAATTATAGACAGAAGATTCATAACGCACCAAGAACTACAAGAAAAACATGGAATAAATAAATTCTTGGAATATCAGCAACTTAAATCTGTAATTACTAAAACATTTAAATCCAGTGACAATGACCTAAAATTACCAGAACTAGTTACCTCTATGATTAATTTTTCATTGAATAAAACTCTCTCCAAAATATACAAACTCATATGCAACTTAGATAACAAAGTCTCAATTCCAACAACAAAATGGGATGCAGACTTAGGCAGAAGTACAGACACAAGCTTCTGGTCAGAAATTTGTCTAAATACCTTCAAACTAACAAAAAGTCCAAACCTACAACTAATCCAATTTAAAACTCTTCACAGAATTTACTTTACTGGACAGAGGATGTTCAAGATGGGTCTCAAAAACTCAGACATTTGTGAGCATTGTGATAGTAATTTACCTGACAATTACATGCATGCTCTGTGGTTCTGTACACCTGTACAGGCTCTCTGGCAACAGGTATGTGCTGATTTATCAGTCTGGCTTAAGGTTTCAATCACAGCCTCACCATCACTTTGTGTGCTGGGTGACATGAGTGCCATCGATACAGAGGGAAGATTAGCACCTTTAATCTTCATAACTCTTTGTATAGCAAAAAAAACAATTTTATTAAACTGGAAAAACAAAAAAAATATTAGTGTAAGTCATTACAGAAATCTGCTATTGGATCATATCAGCTTGGAAAAAATGTCAACTAGGAGTTCAAATAACCTGGAAGGAATTCGGGCTCTCTGGTCTCCCATAGCTAACGCCATAACTTAGGGGGCGGGGTTCTTGGGTGTCGCCGCGCCCTGGATGTCTGCCGGGATTTTGGTGCCGGGGTCGGGGCCTCCCTGGCGCCTGGTGGGGGTGGGGGGGCTCTGTTAGTTGGGGGGTCTGGTACGGCGCCTGGATGGGGCAAGCGCGGGGGCCCTTGAGACTTCCTCGGGCCCGCTGGTACCTGGCCAGGCAGCCACAGGGGCGGTCCTTGGGGGGGGGGGCCGGGGCTTGCGCCTGGGGGATGGCCCCCTCTCGGCTCCTCTCTCTTTGTGTGGGGTTGGGGGTGTGGGGCCTGGGGGGTCGGCTTCCGGGCGGTGGGGCCTCTGCCCTGGGGAGACTTGGGCCCAATGCTGGGGGGGGCGGGGGGACGGTTGTTTCACCATCGGGGGTCAGTCTGGTAGCTGTCCCCGACCTCCCCTCCTTCCTCATACAAACACTTATTAGGTTGGAGGGGGGTGTGCTTGCGGAATACTTCGAGGGGCCGAGCCACTTGGCAGTGGTCCCCCCCCCTCTCCGCACAGTTTCGCCCCCTTCTCTTGGTTTTAAATGCACCTTAGACACGTAGGACCCTTGGTGGGGGGGTGCTGGGACATCACTGCCAGCAAGCAGGAGATGTCCTCCTAGTGCTCAACCCTCCAATTTTAACTGCACCGTAGACATTTAGGGCTCCTTGGCGAGAGGGTGATTGGACATCCCTGTAAGCAATCAGGAGATGTCCCCAGTGCCCTGCTCGCCAATTTTAACTGCACCCTTTATGACACACACCCTTCAACCACAAGAAACACACCTCAACATACACACACAAATACATTACACAAGGAAGATGGGAATACTGATCTTCTGTCCCCTACCCCATCCCTGGTGGGGGGAACAGGACCTTCAGCGGCGGCGGCCTTGTCTCTTGGGTGTCGGCCTCCTGGGCCCGGCGGCCCCCTCCCCACGCGGGGAGAGGGATCCCTCAGTCCTCTGGCAAGTCCATGAGCGGGGGATCATATTCCATCTGAACCTGGAGGGTGTCTGTGTCCTTGTGGTGCGGGTTCTGGTCCTTACCCTCGGGTGACGGGCCCCATAGGAGAGCCTGGTCAGGCTACGTACTCCTTCGGGGACCCCCACTTCTCTTGGTCATCCCTCCTCTAGGTGGGGGTAGCCGACCCCTGCTGTGCTCTCTTCTGGATCTCCGCAACTGCCTGGAGCTTCGGAGCGGGTCTCCCTTGGGGGGTCCTGGCTCGTACCTGGGGCTGGGGTGGGGGGATGCTCAGAACTCCTGGGTGGTGGTGGGCGGCTTGTCTGGGGTGGTGGGGCTCTCGGGGGTGGGGCCCCGCGCTGGACCGCCCGGCGCGGTGGGGGGGCTGCTCTCCTGACTGGGCTGGGCCCTGCGCTCTGCGCTTCCGTACCTCACTGCGCTCGGGTGTTGGGGGCCCATGTGGTGGTCCTGCGGGCCCTGGTCTGGGTGCTTGGCCGGACTACCTGGCGGGCGGATCTCCTCCATTGACCCCACAGTATGGGTGCGGGGGCGGGCCCTGGTCGGCGCTGCTGCCTCGGCGGGGGTCTTGGTGTGGGGATGTCTGGGAGCTCTCCCTCCTTTTTTTCTTTCCATTCCTTCATCCACTTCAGCTTAACATAACATTCACCTGAGCACAGGCGTCAGCTCACATTTGCACCTTCAAATAGTGTGCGTGTCAGAATGTAATGCTTTACATGTGTTGGTTGGTATGCACAAGTGTGCGTGTAAACTGGTTGTGGACAAGTTTGTGAACACTCTTGGAGCCGGCAGGTATGTTTGTAACAGCTGAGTGTGTGGACAGGCCCCGCCCATTTTAGACCAACTCTCACTATTGTAATGGGTATAAGCTTCAGCATTTTGTTGCCTGTAGACTTACAATTCTACTTTCTCCTTCCATTAGTCTTCCTCTAAAATCTATAACCCCCCCCCCCCCCCTTTTCCCCCTTTCTTTTTCCGTCCGGTCCAACAAAAAGAACACAAACAAAATTAATATTAATAAAGTTTCGTTGAAATTACAAAAAGGGCTTATACCAACATACATTTTGTGTTCCCAATGATTTATAACCCCCGATTGTAAGAGTAAAATCTGTCTAATGCAAGAGGCTCTCAGCTCATATCTGTTTGCTCAGCTGTTGGACAGGACAAGTTAAAAAAAAAAAAAAAGTCCATAGGTCCGGATCGAGTCCTGAACTTTGCATTTGGTATGAATTCAGACTGCCTTCAACCAGACATTTCTGTTTCAAACTAAAGTCTGTAAACAAAACCACATGACTGAAGATCTCTTCAGTCATTAGGAAAGAAAGAAAGAATAAAGGAAAGTCTACGCTTTGCAGTCCTCGTCAGGACAATCAAACTTTATATTTCGCTGATCAGTTTTGAATGTCTGTATCAACATCAGATGGAGCACTTTTTTCTGCTGCTTTGATACGGTGAAGGCATGCTGCAAGGCTGAGGAGAAGTAACGCCCGGCTACGGTGGCCTTTTTGGTCCAGTTGTTCTGCTCCAAGCACAGAGCCTATTCAGGCTGAAGAAGCTCGAACGAACCAGAGCTCAGTCCAATTGGAAAAGAACCAAGACCACCTCAAAAGATGGGTATGAAAGCGGTTCCTGCTACTGGACCAGGAACCGCTTGGGTGCATTCAGACTGGGAGAAATTGTGGGGAAACAAACTCTGGTTCACTTTAAATGAACTGAATGTGTCCAGTCTGAACATACAGCCTAAATGAGGAACAAGAGAATCATGGTCAGAAAGTTTACTGGAGACAAAACAACTCTTCTACCACCCTCAAAAAAGAGCTGCTTCTTCCTGAAAGAGCAGGCTTTCCTGTCATTACCTGCTGTAACAAGATTATTTTGCATAACTGAGTTTCTTCACATCCAGACTTTCTCCTTCTGGACATGTAAAGTCATGTGGTAGCCAGAAGCATTAATATTTTATCCTACAACCTCTCTCACACCCTGTTTGTGTGTACCAGATATGAAGGAATTTCATGAACATGCCTTTCTCCTGGGGATTCCAGCGATGACTGTGGTTTGTTTTAAAAAGGTTAGGGCCTTCATGTGTTTCTGATTTAGCTCTAATTCAAGCTGTCAAATAAAATATTAGTCCCAATGGGATTTCTAATCATTTTTTATCTTAATCGCCGGGGAATGTGTTTTGTGAAATGTTCTGTGGAAACAAAAGGCCACATGTGTGGCACAGAATAAAAGAAAAGACATGCGAGGAATAGGAGGGTGGAGGAGGTAGGTGGTGCTTTCTGGCAGGCCATAGGAATCTGGTTCACACCCAGATGAATCCAGTGTCAGAGAGTGTGTATGTGTGTGCATGACTGGGACAGGTGTGGTGGGACAGGGCTACGCCTATTAGCTTTTGCTAGGTGGAGGATTGTGGGAGGAAGCCCTTCATAATCCCAGACCCATGATTTTATGCTCCTCTAATGACAGACCAAAGGGAAAGCCACAAGTTCCTGCAAGTGGTGTTTGGTTTTGCTGCAGCAATAAGCCTTATTAAGGTTCAGCTTGTGCAATGTGATACAGACTGAAGTAGAAATAACCATTAACTGTTGAAGATCATGGTCTTGAGTTTTCGACTCACACAGGATCGGATGACAGCCACGACTGGATTGGACTTGTGTTTATTTCAAAGCTCTTGGTCCTGCAATTACTTTGATTTTTGTAAACAGTAACATGAATACCAACAATGATACAGAGCGGAAGGCAGAGCTTTTACTGCAGTGCCTCTGAATACAATGGATTTTCATTGATTTTGATCAAAGTCAATTTTGAGTGTGTCTGACTGGAACGTAGTTTTGTCAGCACCTCTTTGTATTTGACTAATATTCCACAATGGACTTGGCACAATCCATCTTCAAGACCTGGTAGAAATAATCCCCAAGAGAACTACAAGACACACCTGTGCTCCCTTTATGCTACGCTCACTCAGGGCTAGGAAATGTGGGTTCTAGCAGCCGCGTCCAATGAAAAGTCCATGTAATTATGCGCTTCACATTGACACTTCACAATAACATTTTTAAGTCTGTTTTGGGGCTCTTCGTTTGAAGTGTGTAGCCATTAAATGTGCATTGAAAGTTAAGCCAGTTGAACTTTGACCAATCAGGGACTAAGGGACATTTTGCAGTGACATGTGGACGGGATCTCTTTGTTTTCACTGAAATGCCAACCGTTCATGAACGATCATGAAGGAGATAATAATTGTAGCTTATTTAATAAATAGAGCTGTGAAAGAAAAAACCTGCAGCAAGATTCACCAGATTTACAGCGCTTTGACATTTCACACCGATCCTCTTCCAGCTGTGACAGGATCAGTGTGAACATGGCATTAGATGCCGTTGCTTTCCTCTTCATTCCTCTATGGGCCAAAAAACCCAAAATCCTGCAGCACCTGTTCGGGTCAACTCCCCAGCTTGGGAGAAAGACTTGATCAATAGTCAACCATCAACAATGGTTAGCACTGCATGTTTGAGAAACAAACAGCACAGTACTTGTTCAAAAGACTCAGATGATAATGTTATAAATAGATTTCCTTAAGGTTTAAGTTCTGTTCCGTAGAGAGTAAGCAGTCATCGTAATGGCGTCATCGTGTTGCTGCACGGCAGTCTGCACGTCTGCCCTTCTCTGTGAGTGTGCTGCTGCGCTGTCAGTTGAAAGGAGAAAGTTTTCCCTTGGATGTTTTGTGTGCATTGATAACTCATCTGTACTTCAACCCCATGGATGTGTGGATTACAGGTATTGAAGCCATCCTCCTGCCTTCATTCATTTTCATCATAACTATTCAACTCCAGCAAACTGCAGCAGCCTCATCTTGACCTTGAAGTACTGCTCTGGCCAGCACTTCTGCGTTGAGTGGTGTTGATCACGATCATTATAATTCAAAACCTCACCTACGGTACCAATTGTTGAGCATGGCAGTGGCAGGGTGATGATTTGGGATTATTTCAAACTCAGAGGACTAGAACCTCAGTGTTGTTTACGCAATCACAAACGTCTCTGTACATCAGAGTTTTGTGGAGTCAAACTTGGTATGTTACCCCAGAAGCTGAAACTGGGTTGAAACTGGAGCATACAGCCTGACTCTCACCAGAAAAACAAACAGGGTAAAGCCAAAGTGAGATGCAAGCTGTTTTCAAATCCCAGTACTGTTTTTTAAACATGGTCCCAGCAGATGTGAAATATGCAGCAGGACCTGAAGAGAACAGCTGATGCATTTATTGGACATCTAATCAAGTTCTGATGAATTTCTGCTGTTGCACAAACAGTAAATGATAAGGTTCTTTTGTAAAGTCCTCTCGCCACAGCTTCTTGCAAAGTTATTTTTCATCTCCACAAACAAAGATATTTTGCAGAGTGAAGCTCAGCTTATAGGTTTGATGTTTAAAAATGCGCCGCTTGCAGCTCTCAGCGAGGCTCCCATATCTATCAGGGCGTTCTCCCTTGTAGCACTGACCTAAGTCTCCACACATGTATTATAAATGCAGGAGGGACAGGTCACAGATCTCCACCCTGAGCTATGTGCTTAAGATGAAACAGTGGGGGAGTAAACAAGTCAGATGAATCCAGTGCAGAAAAAGAGGAAAAAGTGAAGGAAAGCATCGGATTTGGGCTGGGGAGCGCCATGGCTGCTCCTGTGTTGGTGAGCATCAGCAGGGGGCCTGTTGCCCCCATTGACCACGAATGCCTCCAAAATCTTTTTTGGAATGACTAAAACAACAGCGTATCCCATTCAAAGTATTGATTGGTGCAACACCACTTTGGATTCCAAAGATGAAACAGCAGAGCTGCTTGGTTTCACTGGGTCCAGAATAGAGCCGCTCACAGAAAAGATTTGCAGCATCATGTACGATATAAATCGACTGTATGTACGCTGATGGCCATCTGGTTAAAGGCTGTGCAGCGTCTACTCCCAGCAGGCAGCTAAAGCTGAGCCAAGACCCCAGGCCCAACACCCTGCCGGACTTTGAAATCAGATCTTTATTGTCCATAAAGCTTCAGCCAAGTATGAGGAATCAGCCCTCCCTAACAAAACACACTCGTCCAGCAGAGAAGGACCGACAGACGGAGAACCTCCAGAGGAGAGAGAGGGCAAGGTAAAGTATGGCAAAGGTGTCATCAACAGAAAGCTCCATTTTCATCACTGCAGCCGGCTCTCTTATTGGCGCCTCACTTCACACAATTTTTAAGGTTTTGTCCTGAAAACACCACATTACAAACCACATCTCAGGAATGTGTGAGGTTGACAAAACAGAAGGACAACAAAGGCAGAAGTTTACATGCAGACTAATTGAGTCACTGTTTACTTCTTTTTGAGGACAAAAAAAAAAACAACACTCTAAAAAAAACCTCTAAAAAAGACTTTGGTACAAATCCACTGCAAGACCAACAAAAGTCAATACAAGATGATTGGTGTTCCTGGTTTCTGCTGGATTCCCTGTTACTCCTGGCAGACAAATTCTCATTTTAACAGTAAAGGTTCATTGTAGTTGCATGAACCTTTTAACAATGGAGGTATTACAGGTGTTCTGGGAATCCTCCCTGCGCATGTGCAAACCAAAATTATGTCATAATTCTCAGTTTTGGTGGACCACCCATAAATCTGTGTGACCTCTTAACCTTGTGGTTACTACTTAACTTCCAGGAACATTTCAAAATCTGCTAGGGCTTTAGAACTGAACGGCATGAGTGCGGCACAGACAATAAATGACAGCCGTACACATTTTTTACACTATCCACCTGCACACAAAACCAGCTTGGGGACAACATACATTTTAGCCTGTGAAACTGTGCTACCACGCCCTCCCCATGAATCTTCCCTACCCTGCTGTGCTTATGACCTAATGAAAATGGTGCGTCTGTTCTTAAAGGTGGGCTTATCTGATAACGGAGGGCAGTTGATTAGAATACTGGCGGCACCTAAATAACACACACGCTTTGACATACCATAGCTTGTCGACTTTTTATGCGAACAAGAATCAGCTAATCCTCTAATCCTGACACATTGGCTTTATATATCAGCTTTGCACCAGCATGCCGCTTTTCACTGTAATTGAATTGGATGATTTACATTGATCAAGTAAAAAGTCAAAGCATTACGGTAGTCACAAAAATGGTAAATGGCGTATGCTTGTATAGCTTTGTATACCTTTCTACCTTCACTGAAGGTCCAAAGCGCTTTACAGTCACATTTACACACTGATGGTGGCTCTGCTGCCGAACACCGGCGCCAACCTTCCACCAGAGGCAATGTGGGGTTCAGTGTCCTGCCCAAGGACACTTCGACACATGGTCGGAATCGGACCTGCAATCTTCCGATCAGAGGCTGACCGCCCTACCACTGCACCACGGGCGCCCCCACAGCTGACCAAAGGAATGACAACAATGGATCTAAAGCTCCAGGTTAAAGCTGGCATGTCCAAAGTCAGGCCTGTGGGCCAAAGACGGCCCATGTTCAAGTTTCCATCCAGCTTTTTTCAACTATTTTCCTAATCTCACCAGAGTTCATCTGCAAGTGAACAGAAACCTCTGTCCTCAGGTTTTTATTACGGTCTGTACATGAGATTTCACACGAGGTGAGCGAAACAGAACAAGGACCGGATCTGCCGATATGATAGCCCCCAAAACAGAAACAGATGTGGCAACTGTGCTTGTGCTTGCACAAAAAACAAATGACAGAAATAAAGCACCAGATAAACAGAAGGACTAACCATAAAACCACAGATGTAACCATGGAGATGTGAGGAAACCCCAAAGGATGTTCTACCAGACCAAAGGTTCAACCCCGGGAGCAGATGGATGCCGCACCAGGACAGATATTCAAGCTCACCTCTAGCAGAATCAAATCCTGAATTTGTTGATGCCGAATGACCAGAACAAGACCCTTTTTGTCTGTAGTTCATGTTCCACAATGAGTAAATCGTTTTAAAGTAAAAGCCAGAGGTGCAGTCCAACTCATTTTTCTCATACAAAAACGATTTTCACATTTGGAGTGCTGTAGTTTTTTTCATGACAAATCTAACCAAACCCAGGTTTCCCCTGTGAGGAAACAGAATATTACGTTAGTACTTGGAAATTACATATTAATGATGTGTACTTCAGTGATCTTAACATGCATAAGACATCAGCAGCTACACCATAGTTAGTATATAGATACAAGGGGTGGGAATAAAAAAGGTTTTCCTTCAACCCACCCCTAAACAAAGTATTCCAAACATGCAAGTGTTACATGTATGTGTGCGTAATAATACTCAGAATAAAGTATGTCAATGTGTTTTTGTATGGTTGTAAGCAAGTATACATGTGTGCACAAGCTCAAAACGAATCAATGAATGAAACTCATCCAAAGTCTGATCCAACTAAACATGCTGTAATTAAAGCACCTGGACGTAACCTCCACAGATATCCATCTGAAAACCTAATCAGAGATCAATAAAAGCATGATGTTTTAACCCTTTTCATCGCTGAGTGAGTATTTGTGTGTAGTAGCTGGTCTTTGCTGGGAATTAGTCAGAAAAAACACACAACAGCTGATTGTGACCCAGATTTGGCTGCTTCTTTGGTGTCGTGCCTTTCTCTGCTTGAGCATTATGCTTCCGTCTTACACACGTTGGAACCATTCACATGGAAAACACACGGATTTGTTAAGAACAAATAAACAATTAGAGAAAAACAGATGTCTCAATTTCTCTTTAATAATGGACAGTCGTGTTTGTGATCACAGTTGTGCTTTGGAGTTTCAACAGATCTGCCCTTGGCCATCGATGTCATAATATACCTATGACCTCAAATGCATCAAACATTTAGTGAGCAGAGATCGCTTCACTGAAAAGCTAAACAGACCCACTGATATCATTTATAAACAATTTATTACTTTGAAAGACAGAGAATAGGAATGAGAGTTGTTTTGTTGAGACAAAATATCCAAAAGTGCAAAAGCCTTCAAAATGCATTTAAGCAGATTCTGTTGTGTTTTTCAACAGACCTGAAAGTGCGTTCATAAAAGTCACAAATTTGTTTTGTTATTATTCATTGCAGTGACTCCAGCTCAAACTTGGGACCATGAAGAGTTTTTCAGACGAGGTCAAGTCTTTACAGAATTTAGTATTTGTAGCTTTTTTCCAAACTTCCCCAACTTCACAACTGTGGACAATCAAACCTCGAGCCCCTCAACCTCCTGACTTCTGTCTAATCACAAGTATCATCAGTCCAGCATCTTTGTTGTTCACCTTCTCAGCACATTCCTTCATGGTCGCCACAGCCAATCAGCTTTCACTGATTCTGTTGACAGAGAGTTTTATGCCGGGTCCCTTTACTGACACAACCCTGTGTTTTATCCAGGCTGGGGACCGGCACAGGGAGACCAAAACTCCCCCCTGCGTCTACATGCAGTAGTGTGAAGGGTCTCACCTAGAGACCCACACTGAACTAAGCACATTGTGCCCCCTGGAAACGAACCCTCTGGTTTCCCCCGACGCCAGTCCTGCACGCAGCCGTCCAGCTGCGATCAAGCCCAGCGCCTTTGATCAAACTGTAAGGATTTTCTAAAGATGGAGACAAGGATACAGACATGAATCACCAGCAATCTCCGAGTTTTAAAGTCTTAGAAATTCTTCTGGGACTGTCTGAGCTACAATAAACTGCAGATGTCTTCCCAAAGAGTGCTAAAAACATGTTCAAGCTTTCCGAACATTTTTGACAACTGTGATGTCATTTTACTGGATATTTAAGAGACTCATTACAACTTTCTTGCTTCCATCTGAGCTGGACTTTGTGTCCAACACCGACACCAGTAGCTGGACTTCACTATCTACTCTTAGAACCATTGTCTCCCTGGTTTGAGGTTGGATAATGTAGAAACAGCTTGAACTCCTGATTTAAGTTTTTATTTGATCAAAGCCTATATGTTTTTTTAAAAATATTGTTTCTTTTAATTCTTACAATATTTCTTTCCAAAATGAAGAGTTTCTTGCGGATTTTATTTGGTTTTAATCCCTTTAGTAGATTTAAAAGTGGTCCCACTGTTGTCTTTATTAAATGTAATCTTTCATGATCTTTACTCTCCATCCATTCTGCACCTCTGTTCCTGGAGAACCTGTTAAAACTCAGAATGAGTTCTTTCCCGTAATCCTGTTCTTTAAATAGTTTTGAAGTGTTTTTGGTGTAACAGTTCCATCCAACCAGAGGTGGGTTCCACATGTCAAAGAAAGTTTGTTAGAAAGTTGAAATGCTGGCGGGGTGAAAGGTGTGCAGCAGAGCTCCGTTCTGGACTTCTGCGTGTTTGTTTCACAAAACTTCTGCGCTCACAAGGCAAGTTTCAACACCTCACATCAAAGTGAAACTGCAAACGGAAAAAGGCGCACTTCTTCCTGCTTGCGTGGTCGTTCACCTTCTGCCGAAGGTTTGTGAGTGTGTGCGTGTTTACCCCGCGTGTGCGTGTCCCCCTCCTCTGAATGACAGCAGAATCTCGCCCCTGCCGGAGTGACGTCACAGTAAGGTGGAAGAAGAAGACTTTATCTCCTGGAGAAGACGTCCTCTGACGGGGAGCAGAGGAGCCGCCTCTCTGCCGGGGCTTCATCCGTGCGTCAAGGCGCAGAGAGCGGAGCGCGCACGGAGGGAGGACACCTCTGAGCGCGTGGAAAACGTCTGAAACCTTGTTCCCGAATGATGTAGAGGAAGTGAGACTGAGAGGTTCGGAGCTCCTTATCCAGGCTGGGAGCATGTGATGCGCGGAGCGCCGCGATCATGAGGAGGTCAGACACGCGTTTGGAAGCGGCTTTGCTGCGCTCCAAGATGCGCCCGACAGGGGCACCTGGACCCGTGCGCCGCCGCTGAAGGAGAACTTTTCCTGCCGGCGAGGACCTCCTTTGCGTATCAGAGAGCGTCCTTCCCGCTGCTGCGCCTTCGACTGAAGCTCGCGCGGGATTCCCCCGCAGGACCCGCGGCGTCCAACATGAGGGTCCGCGTGTCGCGGGTCCAGCTGGCCCTGTTCCTCATGTCGCTCTGTCCGCTCAACATCATCGGACTCTGGTGGTAAGTTGTGTGTCTCTTCCTGGTGACAACTTTTGCGCCATGCTTTGTTTTTGAGCGGCTGGTTGGCTCGGTGGGATGGGTGTAGGACAGGCGCAGGACACCCGGGTTCACGCTGCTGCTTAACTGGGTCTCCATGTGCCGGTCCCCAGCCCGGACAAAAAACAAGATCGTTTCAGGAATGGCATAGGCGTAAAACCCTCTGCCAAACCACCCGTGCGAACCAGTGAAAGCTGATTGACTGTGGCGTCTCGGAGGGGATAAACCGAAAGGTGAACAACAAACAACATTGTTTGTGAACGTACAATTATGCGCATTTTTTAAAAGATTACTCAGAATTTCTGACGCAGAACAAAACAGCCAAGATGAAAACTCATGCTGGTTTAGATGAATAAAAACATATGTTTAATGAAACATCTTCAGAAGCTGTCCAAACTCTGAAGTCATTTTATTTTGAAAATGTTCCCTTAATATATTTATGTTCTTCATCATTTGAAGTCCTTTTTATGTTTTGCATTTGTGTGAAATGGATAAACAAACACAATAACACTTTTCATATTTCAGAAAGACTCCAAAACATCATAAATGGAGCTTTTTTTCAGCATAAATGAAGTCTCAGCCTTCCAGAACCTTCTGGACCACCAGTTTAATAATGAAAAGACAAGTTCTGTTGGACCAGGGAACAATAAACACGTTTTTAAAAAATCCAAAGATGGTTAGGAGTTCAAAGAAGAATAAGCTGGAGGTACTGATGGTGTGTGCGTGTCTGTGTGTCTGTGTCTGTGTGTGTGTGTGTGTGTGTGTGTGGGTGTGTGTGTGTGTGTGTGTGTGTGTGGGTGTGTGTGTGTGGGTGTGTGTGGGTGGGTGGGTGGGTGGGTGGGTGTGTGTGTGTGTGTGTGTGGGTGTGTGTGGGTGGGTGGGTGGGTGGGTGTGTGTGTGTAAGGAGTCCAGGGTTAGGAATGTCAGGTGGCCCTTTAGGCATAGTGGATTTGTCATCATAAAACAATCCATTCAGGCTCAGCTCTGCAAGTGTCAGACACACACACACTCACACACACACACACACACACACACGCACACACACACACACACAGATCAGCTGATAAGACATTTTCTATTTGCAGGGATTTTTTTGTTGGTCTGTCTGCTGTTTCTGATTTCTGTGTTGAAACATGAAGTGTTTCAGTTTCTCTCTCTCACACACACGTTACACACACAGACACGACACATAAACACATACACACACAGAGACACCTAAACCCACGGCCACACAAACTGACACACATATAAACAGACACACATTGACACACACACACACCCCCATACACACATAGACACTTTCACACATACACATATGGACACACAGACACATATAGACACACACACATTGACACACACACATTGACACACACACAGACACCTACACACATATAGACACACGTATGCCTACACAGACACACACACAGACACGCACGTACAGACATTGGAACACACACACACAGAAACTAAACACACACATGTGCCCCCCCCCATCACACACACATGCATACACATTCACATACACACACACACACATATGGACACACACACAGACACCTACACACATATAGACACACACATGCCTACACAGACACACACATACAGACATTGACACGCACACACAGAAACTACACACCCACATGCCCCCCCCCATCACATACACACACACACACACACACATACACATACAGTCATAGACACACAAACTTCTACAGCTTGAAGTGAAGCTTTGTGGTTTGCTTCGGTTGAATCCTCCCACTGTTCATTCACAGCAGAGTCAAGGTCACTGAGGGGCGGCGTGTCAGCGAGGCCTCTTTGCTCCTGCATGACTGGCATGTCTCCATCCTTCACTGTACCATTCTGCTGTCACTAACATAAGGTGGGGTTCCATCATTACTTTAAGCACCAATTAGCATCCATTTCTTTCCCAGGAACACAGGTAAATACCCTCAAATAAAAAAATGTAATTGCTTGAACACCCACTCCGATGACATGTGATTTTGTTTTTCAACACTATTTTTTATGGAGGACATAGATAAAGAAAATCAGCTAAAAAATCGTTTCTGAGAATTTCTTTATTCAAATCGTTGTGTCAGGAGGTGACAAAAACAATGGTGTTTAAAAAAGCTGGTACTTGTTACATAGAATATATACTTGTCAGAACTCAGTGAAAACAACATCTACAAGTGCGGAAAAGAGACAAACAGAAAGGAAAAAGTAAACTCCTGCTCTGATGGCAGAGAGCTTTGAAAGATACATGCAGGACTCAAAGATCTTTAGATTTACAGTTTTTCTCATGCTGTCGTCTGTGAGGGTCATGCTGTAGTCTGTGGGGTCATGCTGTAGTCTGTGGGGGGTCATGCTGTCGTCTGTGAGGGTCATGCTGTAGTCTGTGGGGGGTCATGCTGTAGTCTGTGGGGTCATGCTGTAGTCTGTGGGGGGTCATGCTGTCGTCTGTGAGGGTCATGTTGTAGTCTGTGGGGTCATGCTGTAGTCTGTGGGGTCATGCTGTGGTCTGTGGAGTCATGCTGTAGTCTGTGGGGTCATGCTGTAGTCTGTGGGGTCATGCTGTGGTCTGTGGAGTCATGCTGTAGTCTGTGGGGGGTCATGCTGTAGTCTGTGGGGTCATGCTGTGGTCTGTGGGGGGTCATGCTGTGGTCTGTGTGTGTGTGTGTGTGTGGGGGGGGGGGGGTCATGCTGTAGTCTGTGTGTGTGTGTGTGGGGGGGGGGGGGTCTAGCTGTAACCTGTGGGGTCATGCTGTAGTCTGTGGGGGGTCACGCTGTGGTCTGTGGGGGGTCATGCTGTAGTCTGTTGGGTCATGCCTTAGTCTGTGGGGGGGTCACGCTGTGGTCTGTGGGGGCCATGCTGTAGTCTGTGGGGTCATGCTGTGGTCTTTGGGGGGTCATGCTGTAGTCTGTGTGGTCATGCTGTGGTCTGTGGGGGGGTCATGCTGTAGTTGTGGGGTCATGCTGTAGTCTGTGGGGGGGTCATGCTGTATTCTGTGGGGGTCATGGTGTGGTCTGTGGGGGGGGGGGGGTCATGCTGTATTCTATGGGGTCATGCTGTAATCTGTGGGAGGGGTCATGCTGTAGTCTGTGGGGGGGTCACGCTGTGGTCTGTGGGGGGTCATGCTGTAGTCTGTTGGGTCATGCCTTAGTCTGTGGGGGGGTCACGCTGTGGTCTGTGGGGCCATGCTGTAGTCTGTGGGGTCATGCTGTGGTCTTTGGGGGGTCATGCTGTAGTCTGTGTGGTCATGCTGTGGTCTGTGGGGGGGGTCATGCTGTAGTTGTGGGGTCATGCTGTAGTCTGTGGGGGGGTCATGCTGTATTCTGTGGGGGTCATGGTGTGGTCTGTGGGGGGGGGGGGGGGGGGGGGGGTCATGCTGTATTCTATGGGGTCATGCTGTAATCTGTGGGAGGGGTCATGCTGTAGTCTGTGGGAGTCATGCTGTGGTCTGTGGGGTCATTCTGTAGTCTGTGGGGTCATGCTGTGGTCTCTGGGGGGGTCATGCTGTGGTCTGTGGGGTCATGCTTTGGTGTGTGGAGAGGTCACGCTGTGGTCTGTGGCGTCATGTTGTAGTCTGGGGGGGGTCATGCTGTGGTCTGTGGGGTAAAGCTGTAGTCTGTGGGGGTCATGCTGTGGTCTCTGGGGGTCACGCTGTGGTCTTTGGCATCATGCTGTAATCTGTGGGGGTCATGCTGTGGTCTGTGGGGGTCATGCTGTGGTCTGTGGGGGGGGGGGTCATACTGTAGTCTGTGGGGGTCATAATGTGGTTTGTGTGGGTCATGCTGTAGTCTGTGGGGTCATGCTGAAGTCTGTGGGGGGGTCATGCTGTATTCTGTGTGGTCATGCTGTGGTCTGTGGGGGGTCATGCTGTCATCCTTGGGGGTCATGCTGTGGTTCGTGGGGGTGTCACACTGTGGTCTGAAGGGGGGGGGTCATACTGTAGTCTGTGGGGTCATGCTGTAATCTGTGGGGTCATGCTGTAGTCTGTGGGGGTGTCACACTGTGGTCTGAAGGGGGGGGGGGTCATAATGTGGTTTGTGTGGTTATGCTGTGGTCTTTGGGGGGGTCACGCTGTAGTCTGTGGGGTAATGCTGTGGTCTGTGGCGTCATGCTGTAATCTGGGGGGGGTCATGCTATGGTCTGTGTGGTCATGCTGTGGTCTGTGGGGGGGGTCATGCTGTAGTTGTGGGGTCATGCTGTAGTCTGTGGGGGGGTCATGCTGTATTCTGAAGGGGTCATGGTGTGGTCTGGGGGGGGGGGGGGGGGGGGGGGGGTCATGCTGTATTCTATGGGGTCATGCTGTAGTCTGTGGGAGGGGTCATGCTGTAGTCTGTGGGAGTCATGCTGTGGTCTGTGGGGTCAGGCTGTGGTCTGTGGGATCATTCTGTAGTCTGTGGGGTCATGCTGTGGTCTCTGGGGGGGTCATGCCGTGGTCTGTGGGGTCATGCTTTGGTGTGTGAAGAGGTCACGCTGTGGTCTGTGGCGTCATGTTGTAGTCTATGGGGGGTCATGCTGTGGTCTGTGGGGGGGGGTCATACTGTAGTCTGTGGGGGTCATAATGTGGTTTTTGTGGTTATGCTGTGGTCTTTGGGGGGGTCATGCTGTAGTCTGTGGGGTCATGCTGTGGACTGTGGGGGTCATGCTGTAGTCTGTGGGGTCATGCTGAAGTCTTTGGGGGGGTCATGCTGTATTCTGTGTGGTCATGCTGTGGTCTGTGGGGGGTCATGCTGTCATCTTTGGGGGTCATGCTGTGGTTCGTGGGGGTGTTACACTGTGGTCTGAAGGGGGGGGGGGTCATACTGTAGTCTGTGGGGGTCATAATAAGGTTTGTGTGGTTATGCTGTGGTCTTTGGGGGGGTCACGCTGTAGTCTGTGGGGTAATGCTGTGGTCTGCGGCGTCATGCTGTAGTCTGGGGGGGGTCATGCTGTGGTCTGTGGGGGTCACGCTGTGGTCTTTGGCATCATGCTGTAATCTGTGGGGGAGGTCATGCTGTGGTCTGGGGGGGTTATGCTGTAGTCTGTGGGGTCATGCTGTGGACTGTGGGGGTCATGCTGTAGTCTGTGGGGTCATGCTGAAGTCTGTAGGGGGGTCATGCTGTATTCTGTGTGGTCATGCTGTGGTCTGTGGGGGGCTATGCTGTGATCTCTGGGGGTCATGCTGTGGTTCGTGGGGGTCACACTGTGGTCTTAAGGGGGGGGTCATTCTGTAGTCTGTGGGGTCATGCTGTGGTCTTTGGGGGAGTCATGCTGTAGTCTGTGGGGGTCATGCTGTAGTCTGTGGGGGGGGTCTAGCTGTAACCTGTGGGGTCATGCTGTAGTCTGTGGGGTCATGCTGTAATCTGTGGGGTCATGCTGTAGTCTGTGGGGGTGTCACACTGTGGTCTGAAGGGGGGGGGTCATACTGTAGTCTGTGGGGGTCATAATGTGGTTTGTGTGGTTATGCTGTGGTCTTTGGGGGGGTCACGCTGTAGTCTGTGGGGTAATGCTGTGGTCTGTGGCGTCATGCTGTAATCTGGGGGGGGTCATGCTATGGTCTGTGTGGTCATGCTGTGGTCTGTGGGGGGGGTCATGCTGTAGTTGTGGGGTCATGCTGTAGTCTGTGGGGGGGTCATGCTGTATTCTGAAGGGGTCATGGTGTGGTCTGGGGGGGGGGGGGGGGGGGGTCATGCTGTATTCTATGGGGTCATGCTGTAGTCTGTGGGAGGGGTCATGCTGTAGTCTGTGGGAGTCATGCTGTGGTCTGTGGGGTCAGGCTGTGGTCTGTGGGATCATTCTGTAGTCTGTGGGGTCATGCTGAAGTCTGTGGGGGGTCATGCTGTATTCTGTGTGGTAATGCTGTGGTCTGTGGGGGGTCATGCTGTCATCCTTGGGGGTCATGCTGTGGTTCGTGGGGTGTCACACTGTGGTCTGAAGGGGGGGGGGTCATTCTGTAGTCGGGGGGGGGTCATACTGTAGTCTGTGGGGTAATGCTGTGGTCTGTGGCGTCATGCTGTAGTCTGGGGGGGGGTCATGCTGTGGTCTGTGGGGGTCATGCTGTGGTCTGTGGGGGTCACGCTGTGGTCTTTGGCATCATGCTGTAATCTGTGGGGGAGGTCATGCTGTGGTCTGGGGGGTTATGCTGTAGTCTGTGGGGTCATGCTGTGGACTGTGGGGGTCATGCTGTAGTCTGTGGGGTCATGCTGAAGTCTGTAGGGGGGTCATGCTGTATTCTGTGTGGTCATGCTGTGGTCTGTGGGGGGCTACGCTGTGATCTCTGGGGGTCATGCTGTGGTTCGTGGGGGTCACACTGTGGTCTTAAGGGGGGGTCATTCTGTAGTCTGTGGGGTCATGCTGTGGTCTTTGGGGGAGTCATGCTGTAGTCTGTGGGGGTCATGCTGTGGTCTGTGGGGTCAGGCTGTAGTCTTTGTGGTCATGCTGTGGTCTGTGGGGTCATGCTGTAGTCTGTGAGGTCATGCTGTTGTCTGTGGTGGTCCTGCTATATTCTGTGGGGGTCATGCTGTGGCCTGTGGGGGGGTCATGCTGTAGTCTGTGGGGTGTCATGCTGTGGACTGTGGGGGGGTCATGCTGTACTCTGTGGGGTTATGTTGTGGTCTGTTGGGGGTCATGCTGTAGTCTTTGGAGTCATGCTGTGGTCTGTTGGGGTCATGCTGTGGTCTGTCGGGGGTCATGCTGTGGTCTTTGGGGGGTCATGCTGTCATCTCTGGGGGTCATGCTGTGGTTCGTGGGGGTCACACTGTGGTCTGAAGGGGGGGGTCATTCAATAGTCTGGGGGGGGGTCATACTGTAGTCTGTGGGGGTCATAATGTGGTTTGTGTGGTTATGCTGTGGTCTTTGGGGGGGGTCACGCTGTAGTCTGTGGGGTCATGCTGTGGTCTGTGGCGTCATGCTGTAGTCTGGGGGGGGTCATGCTGTGGTCTGTGGGGGTCATGCTGTGGTCTGTGGGGGTCACGCTGTGGTCTGTGGGGGTCACGTTGTGGTCTTTGGCATCATGCTGTAATCTGTCGGGGAGGTCATGCTGTGGTCTGGGTGGGTTATGCTGTAGTCTGTGGGGTCATGCTGTGGACTGTGGGGGTCATGCTGTAGTCTGTGGGGTCATGCTGAAGTCTGTGGGGGGGTCATGCTGTATTCTGTGTGGTCATGCTGTGGTCTGTGGGGGGTCATGCTGTGATCTCTGGGGGTCATGCTGTGGTCTGTGGGGGGTCATGCTGTGATCTGTGGGGGTCAAGCTGTGGTCTTTGGCATCATGCTGTAATCTGTCGGGGAGGTCATGCTGTGGTCTGGGTGGGTTATGCTGTAGTCTGTGGGGTCATGCTGTGGACTGTGAGGGTCATGCTGTAGTCTGTGGGGTCATGCTGAAGTCTGTGGGGGGGTCATTCTGTATTCTGTGTGGTCATGCTGTGGTCTGTAGGGGGTCATGCTGTGATCTCTGGGGGTCATGCTGTGGTCTGAGGGGGGTCATGCTGTGATCTCTGGGGTCATGCTGTGGTTCGTGGGGGTCACACGGTGGTTTTAAGGGGGGGGGTCATTCTGTAGTCTGTAGGGTCATGCTGTGGTCTTTTGGGGAGTCATGCTGTAGTCTGTGGGGGTCAGGCTGTAGTCTTTGGGGTCATGCTGTGGTCTGTGGGGTCATGCTGTAGTCTTTGAGGTCATGCTGTGGTCTGTGGTGGTCCTGCTATATTCTGTGGGGGTCATGCTGTGGTCTGTGGGGGGTCATGCTGTAGTCTGTGGGGGTCATGCTGTGGACTGTGGGGGGGGGTCAAGCTGTAGTCTGTGGGGTCATGTTGTGGTCTGTGGGGGTCATGCTGTGGTCTTTGGGGGGTCATGCTGTAGTCTGTGGGGTCATGTTGTGGTCTGTGGGGGTCATGCTGTGGTCTTTGGGGGGTCATGCTGTAGTCTGTGGGGTCATGTTGTGGTCTGTGGGGGTCATGCTGTGGTCTTTGGGGGTCATGCTGTAGTCTGTGGGGTCATGCTGTGGTCTGTGGGGTCATGCTGTGGTCTGTGGGGTCATGCTGTGGTCTGTGGGGTCATGCTGTAGCCTGTGGGGTCATGCTGTGGTCTGTGGGGGTGTCATAGGGTTAGGGTTAGGGCTCAGACAGACGTTTCCGAGAAGTACAGTACATTTAGGTTTGCCAAGTTTTTCGGCCTCTTTCTCAGCCAACGAATCCAACTCACTACCATGTAGCAATCAGTGGACAGCTCCGCCCCCTTTATTACCCGAGTGTCCAAGACACATGACCGAAGGTCTGCTGAAATGACTACAAAGTCAATTATTGATCTCCTGCAGAGGATGTCCTGATGCCACGTGGACTGATGGACACCCTTGTGCTCAAACATGGTGTTTGTAATGGACAAACTATGACGATAACAGAAGTCAGGTTCAGATCAGGAATGCAGTTCTTACCAATCATGCCCCTCCAGGTGCTATTGTCATTGCCCATGCGGGCATTGAAGTCCCCCTGGAGGACGTTGGAATCCACCGTTTCCAGTACCCCTCTGAGAGACGCCAAAAACGCTGGGTACTCCAAACTGTTGTTTGGCTTATACCACAGTCAGAGACCCGGCCGTCTTGTCGACTGGGGTGAATTCCAACACTTGGTGTATTACAACTAGTGTGGGATACCATTCCCTTTGCCTGTTTGGTCATATTGGGGTTTCAGTGTGGTCTTATTGTCTGTGTTTTTTTTTTTTTTTTTTTTTTTTAGTCTGGCTGTTTTACTCTGTTCTTCTGTAATCATCCTCCATCTTGATATTTTGCATCAGGCAGATGAATCACATTATTTAAGTCACTAGCTTATTCAATTTTTTGGTGTTTATTAAGGTAACTAAACTGTAAAAAAGTGATGTATCAATTACTACACTTAGAGCATTTTATTTATCATTTTTATCAAACCTGTTGAAACCCATTGAGATCAAGATCTCTTATTTTCAAAGGTGACCTGGCCCAGAGGTCAGCAGCACACGTCGCATAAATAAAGTTACAATAAAATGAAGACTTTAGAATTTTTACAATATAAAATGTAAACATTTTCAGGCCAAATGAGTCAGAATGACGGAGCTGCAGAGACAGGGTTCAGTACTGGACAAACAGAAACAAAATTAGAAGTAAATCTGGAATGGCTTAAAGGAATCAACACTAAGGAATCATCTACTTTCCGTCCGCACTGACATGATTTGTCATCTTCTTTCCATCATTGACAGACGCACACAGTGAGCAGCTGTGATGCGGCGGGGCTTAAGCAGCACCTGCAGATCGCTCTACCGGGTCAATGATTCTCGGTGTTGACAGATGCTGGACGTGCCATCAGACATCGCTCTCTGCCTCATGCTCATTCCTAATGAACATCTCTATCTCTGCATGTCTTTTGAAGGAAAATGCCCATCACACAGACGGCTGCTCCTGCGGGGGAAACGGAGGGCTGCAACGAGAGACGCAGAGTGAGAGATATGAAAGGCCAGGAGATAGGTGTCCTGTCAGAGCCTCTGCTGATTAAAGCTCTCTAATCATTTGGCCTGAGAGCAGAGAGTGCAGGTCCGAGTGAGGAATGTCTTTGCTCTTCCGCTTTGCTTTTGACTGCAGCGATCTGCAGAGCCAGCGTTGTCATTCGTGTGTCAGGATAGCCTGGATTGACTCAGGATTGGCTGCTGGTTTGTGCAGATAATGCTGGACAACCACAGGTGCATGTGCACACACAGCTGAAAAACACACACTTTGCTCATAGGTGTATTTAAAACACTCAATTGTTTATTCATGTCTACAGTCTAATACATAGTGTTACTCTCCCGAGTTTATTTCATGTTTGTTTCCTCTGCATATAAGTAACTGTGAGTGAGTTTATACCATCTCTGTGGATGAATTTAGCTCCAGCTGTCCTAAAAGACCCTCTCTGATGAAAATCTGAATTTTTTATACATGTTCTTGTAGCATTTTTCTGATGATGGAGGACATATAGAAAGAACATTAAGCTTCAAATTGAATTTCTGAGTATTTCTTCAATCAAATCATAGTGAATCAGGAGCAGAGGGAAAAAAAAGCTGTTTGAAAATGGATCCAGGACATGTTTAGCCAAAACTTCAACCAGTGTGACTCAGTGACAAATACCTGGGTACTGAACAGTGCAAGTGAAGGTTTCCTCATTTCATTTGAGACGTGGCATAGACCACATGTGTTTTGTGTCATTTTTCAGAGTTCTGGCTGAATTCTAATGAAGCCAGGTTTTGTCTGGAACCATGTTCATACTTTGCAGAAGGTCATTGCTCTAAAAACAAAGTTAAATGAAAGGCAAGGGGATCTTTGGGATCTTGTTTGTGCGAACTGTTATTACTTTAAGAATTTGTACATGAGTGGAAAAAAGTAAAGTAACGAGTAGTGAATTACTTTTTAAAAATAGGTAATTTAATAACAATTTCATCCTATAACTAAAGTGAAGTAAATTCCTTCCTAAAAGTAATTTTCCCAACACTGCTTGCAAGATAATCAAGTGTAAATAAATCTGTGTACAAAAAAACAAGTAAACAAGAATGAATGTCAAATCCATTCACATTTGAGTTTGATAAAGTTCATTCCACTGTTGTTTTTCCACATCAGAATAATCTAAAAGAACATTATTAGAACATTCTAGCAACACTGTATGGTCACATGAATTTGTAAATTCATAGTCTTTCCACACATTGGACTGGAAGGATGGTTGATCAGTTTCTGCTGCATCACATTACATTATAGCTAGATAAAACCTTCAATGTCTCAATACCAATGGTATTTTCCAAAATTGATTATCAATTTATCTCATTTTAAAATTAATTTTGGAAACCTGAACAAATCATGATTAAACTGTTAGTTATTGAGTTATAAATGTCTTGTTTGATAACAGTTAACATTTTGTTAAGGATTTAAAAATGTAGGGTTAGGGTTAGAATTAGAGTTAGTTGGAAATGTTCCTCATTTACTAACAGGTAATTAATAAGGAATAGCTACAACTTTAAAATAATGTCCCAGTAACATGTCTAAAATATTAACTGATTACTAACAAGTCATTTGTAAGTAACAGCTTATTAATGACATATTACTAATTAATAAGGTGCAGTTAGAAATCATTAATATACAGGTAACAGGTCATTTATAACTCGCTAACTAAAAGCTTGTTAGTTATCTACTGTCTATCTATAGGGTACATTTATAAATCCTTAACAAACTGTAAACTGTTATTTAACAAGTCATTTATAACTCAATAAGTAACAGTTTAATGATGACTCGTTAACAAGCAAAAACGGGTAGTTGTTATAAAGTGTTACTTCAGTTTTTAATGGCGTAGGAGGATTCGATAAGGAACTTGGCTCAGACATATGGATCTGGTTGGATCATGGGAATAGAAATCAATTCAAGTTGTTGATTAATTGTCACAAGCCTAATTATTAGGGATGCAAAAATTCACTTTTCCCCTTATTTGGTTTGATAGTACAGTGTTCCCTAGCATCTTTCACATCGTTTTAAAACAGTGCACTGTATTGTGCATCCTGATTAGCTGTGGTAGATCAGCTGTACAGATTTTCCAAATCTACATCTTCAATAGTGGTCAGATGTTTGTTTTTATTCTACAATACTGGACACATTTTTCTACTTTGCAGATCTAATCTGTCATGGGTCATTTTTAGCATGAAATTCCCTTGATAAAACAAAGGACCACTGCATAACATGCGATTTGGTTAAACTGAGAATTGTGGCATCCCTAATATTACATTTGAACCTGAGGTTCACTGACCTACCGTCTCTTTCCATGTGTTACACAAATAGGATCAAATTCCTCTAATAATTCTGAGTAATGCTGACCTCCTCTTCCATAGACATCAAAAGCGAGCAAGTGGGCACTTGCCAAGAACACACTCACAAGCTCATGCACAGCTAAATAATATTTCACTGCCTTAATGTTGCCGAGCCCGCATTGTTCTCTGATCTTATCTCTGCTCATCTCTCAGGTCCTGATGAGATTTTTAGTCTTCCATTCTTGCCCTGTTCTGACAAGATAAGATCTGTTACAGTGAAGTGCTCATTTGTGGGTGATGGAGGCGTTGACTGTTCACACACGGTTTGTGTGGGAATGAGTTTGCATTTACATAAATGTTCCCAAAAGGATAAGGTTCTGTTTTTCTATCTTTACAAAACCAGATCAAACATGGTTGGAAAGGAACCAACCGTGTTAATCCGTGTGACAACAACCAGTCAAGGATGTTGTTGTTTTTGAAAAGTATCAGAAAAGGCTTACATTTCTTCAAATATTCTGGGAATGCTGGTAGTTTTTTGTTTCATTGTGGTTTGAGATGTTTGTGTTGTAAAATCTCATTTTTTTATTCTTTGGGATTTTTGATTCAGATATTAATCTTCGCATTAGACGTTCAAGGCCTGCAAATAAATCAAAAACTATCATCATTGCAATATCATCCGATTCTGATGTTGCTGATGTAAATGGTTCCCTTGTCTTAGTCACAACTGCCCTGACAGATGGATAAAGGCTATCTGCAGTCAAAAAATGGGAAAACCTGTACGCGGCATGAAGGCCGCACAAAGTTTTAAGATCATAGATTCCGTAAAGAAAATATGTTCATGCCTCTTTCTTTGGGGGAATGCTGTGGGTGCAAGGTTGTACTGAACTCTTAGACATGTTAGGGTGAGTAAGAATAGGGTTAGGGTTAGGAGTTGTTTGCAGCGCCAGCCCCTGTTGCATTCTAATGTATCTACTTCCAGACAAATCGATCCTGGAAAGTCTTTGTTTTCCTTGTCTGAGCAAGACTCTGTACAGCTGGATAGCTTGGGTAATGCTTAGCATTTTTGTTGTTCTGGTAATGTTATGTTGGGGGTGTGAGGGGCTGTAAGCATATGGGAGAGTGTAAACAGAGATCTCGGATGTTAGGATGAGATGCAGGTGTGACGGACGAATATCTCAACTTTTCAACTCCCCCAAAATCCCACATCCCATCTGAGCCTGGGTTCTGCTGGTTCTGATTCTTGCCCCTGAGTGCTGGGCCTCTCCAAAATTCCACCAGCAGGTGAGCCTGGTCGGCACACGTTCACAACGCTCTTCAGGGACCCTCACTTCCCTTGCCCTCTCCTGGGGTAGGCTGGCGGTTGCCTGGAGCATGGGTCGGGGGGTTACTAGGCCAACTTGTGTGGGGTTGGGGGGCTGGCTGGGCTGGACCTTGCAATCTCTGTGCTCCTGTGCCTCCCTGGTCTCTGGCATTGGGGGCCCCTGTAGCGGTCCTGCTGGCCCTGGTCTGGAAGGCTGATGGAATTTCCCGACAGGCGGACATCTTCTTTTCCACGCAGTAGGGTGGTAGGCCTATTATCGGAAGATTGCAGGTTAGATTCCCGCCCTTACAACCTAAAATGTTCTTTCTGTGTTGCACGGTGGACTTTAGTGTCTGCAGATACTGCTTTTTTTTTCCAATTACATTTTCTCATCTTTACCTCTTTCCTTCTCTCTGTTGCTTTCCTTCTATGTCTCAATTTTCCCTCCTCCTCCTGCTATTATCATGTCACCATCTATTAATCCTCATCTCTTTCTGCCTCTTTCAGTAACAACGTTCTTTTATTATTTCATCATCTTCTAATAGTCTGTTTAGTTCTCTGAAAGTAGAAGTGTTAGACCAAAGCTGAATGCTGCTTTAGTGGTTACAGACTATTCCAGCCACTGAAATGTTGTCAATCCAGTTGATTGAGATGCTCTTTTCTGCTTTCCAAACATGCTTGATGGAAAGCACCGATGTTTGACCTGCTGTGGTCCTGCATCTGCAGTCCTCAAATCACTGACTTCAATTGGGATGCTACCTGTTGCTGTGTTCCTCATTGGACTCATGTTCACCTCCTCCATCGGTCTCCTTCTGCTCGCTATCTGCTGCTCTCTTCTCCTCATTCTCTGTCCTATTTAGGTCAGATGTAAATAAAGTAAAACATCAGATTTATTTAATCATAATAAAGGTAAAAATAACAGATAAGTGGTTTTTGCAGAATAATTAGCATATAAGTGTCAATTAATCAGAACGTTTCTAAATATTACAATTTTAATGATGAAATGGAATAGATGAAACTCAAATGTTAGTCTCATTTAACAGTATTAACAGTCTTCTATGCAATCATAAAAATACTTTCGTAAATGACAAATATAAAATGCAAAAATAAGAAAAAGTTCTATTCACCTGAGTAAACCTATGGAAATACAAAGAGATATGTCCTTCAATGATGTGGTAGTGAGCATCTAAAGAAAACCAAATGATCAAATCAAATGTTGCAAAACTCATTAAATAGCCCGATCTTAACCAATTATCATGTTAACGAATATCTGCATAATAAAATACAAATCGCAGTCTAAGCATGAAAAATGAGCAACAGCTCCAGAAAATGTCTCTGGCAGATCTTAAAAACATTCAGGCCAGAGACCAGCATTCATAAAAGACCAACGTTTATTAAAGACCGGCATCTATTAGAGACTGACATTTATGAGAGACCGACGTCTATTAAGGGGTCTGCGTTTATGAGAGACTGATGTTTATTAGAGGTCGGCATTTATGTGGGACTGGCGTTTATAACAGACCAGCATTTATGAGAGACCAGCGTTTACTAAAGACCTGCGTTTTTTACAGACCACCGTTTAGTAGAGACCAGCATTTATGAAATACTGTCATTCATAACAGACCAACGTTTATTACAGGTCTGCATTTATTAGAGACTGACATTGTAAGAGACCGACGTTTATTAAAGGTCGTCTTTTATGAGAGACTGGCGTTTGTGAGAGACTGGCGTTTATGAGAGACTGGCATTTATGTGGGACTGCCGTTTATAACAGACCAGCATTTATGAGAGACCAGCATTTACAAAAGACCGGCGTTTTTTACAGACCAGCGCTTAGTAGAGACCAGCATTTATGAGAGACCGGCGTTTATTAAAGGTAGGCGTTTATGAGACACTGGCGTTTATGAGACACTGGCGTTTATGAGAGACTGGCGTTTATGAGAGACCGGCGTTTATGAGAGACCGGCGTTTATGAGAGACCGGCGTTTATGAGAGACCGGCGTTTATGGGAGACCGGCGTTTATGGGAGACCGGCGTTTATGGGAGACCGGCGTTTATGGGAGACCGGCGTTTATGAGAGACCGGCGTTTATGAGAGACCGGCGTTTATGAGAGACCGGCGTTTATGAGAGACCGGCGTTTATGAGAGACCGGCGTTTATGAGAGACCGGCGTTTATGAGAGACCGGCGTTTATGAGAGACCGGCGTTTATGAGAGACCGGCGTTTATGGGAGACCGGCGTTTATGGGAGACCGGCGTTTATGGGAGACCGGCGTTTATGGGAGACCGGCGTTTATGGGAGACCGGCGTTTATGAGAGACCGGCGTTTATGGGAGACCGGCGTTTATGAGAGACCGGCGTTTATGAGAGACCGGCGTTTATGAGAGACCGGCGTTTATGAGAGACCGGCGTTTATGAGAGACCGGCGTTTATGAGAGACCGGCGTTTATGAGAGACCGGCGTTTATGAGAGACCGGTGTTTATTAGAGGTCGGCATTCATGTAGGACTGAAGTTTATTCCAGACCAGCGTTTAGTAGAAACCAGAATTTATTAGAGGCTGGCGTTTACAAAAGACCGGCGTTTTTTACAGACCAGCGCTTAGTAGAGACCAGCATTTATGAGAGACCGGCGTTTATTAAAGGTAGGCGTTTATGAGACACTGGCGTTTATGAGACACTGGCGTTTATGAGAGACTGGCGTTTATGAGAGACCGGCGTTTATGAGAGACCGGCGTTTATGAGAGACCGGCGTTTATGAGAGACCGGCGTTTATGAGAGACCGGCGTTTATAACAGACCAGCATTTATGAGAGACCAGCATTTACAAAAGACCGGCGTTTTTTACAGACCAGCGCTTAGTAGAGACCAGCATTTATGAGACACTGGCGTTTATGAGAGACTGGCGTTTATGAGAGACCGGCGTTTATAACAGACCAGCATTTATGAGAGACCAGCATTTACAAAAGACCGGCGTTTTTTACAGACCAGCGCTTAGTAGAGACCAGCATTTATGAGAGACCGGCGTTTATTAAAGGTAGGCGTTTATGAGACACTGGCGTTTATGAGACACTGGCGTTTATGAGAGACCGGCGTTTATGAGAGACCGGCGTTTATGAGAGACCGGCGTTTATGAGAGACCGGCGTTTATGAGAGACCGGCGTTTATGAGAGACCGGCGTTTATGAGAGACCGGCGTTTATGAGAGACCGGCGTTTATGAGAGACCGGCGTTTATGAGAGACCGGCGTTTATGAGAGACCGGCGTTTATGAGAGACCGGCGTTTATGAGAGACCGGCGTTTATGAGAGACCGGCGTTTATGAGAGACCGGTGTTTATTAGAGGTCGGCATTCATGTAGGACTGAAGTTTATTCCAGACCAGCGTTTAGTAGAAACCAGAATTTATTAGAGGCTGGCGTTTATTAGAGGTCGGCATTTTTGAGAGACTTGCGTTTATTAATTCAATTCAATTCAATTTTATTTATATAGCCCAATATTACAGCCATAGCCGTCTCATTGAACTGATTATGAATATATTGCAAAAAGCTAAAATAATTAAACATGTAAAAGTAAGCAATAGCTGGTTATAAAACAGACTAAGCTGAACAAACATCTCTGTCCTTACACCCCCCTGTTTGGGGGAAATAAACTAAGAAACCTCAGGGTTTCCCACATGAAGGAGAGATCCTCAACCCCGGACGGACAGATGATGTGCTAGAACTATTAAAGAAAACTGTGCTTAATTAACTCTATAACTATTAGAGACCGGCGTTTATGAGAGACCAGCGTTTATGAGAGACCGGCGTTTATGAGAGACCGGCGTTTATGAGAGACCGGCGTTTCATCACAGACGGTGTTCTGATAGGTGCTGCCTGTGAACGTTTCTTTTCTCTCTGAAGCATCAATGTCAGTATTGCTCTGTTCTCTCTCCGCTTTCATGTCATGTTTTCCTGGAGTCGCTCAACTTTCCTCTTGCTCGTCGCTTGATTTCTTTACAGCTCCACCAGGAAATCGTTTGCTCCTTTTTCTGCGGCAACTTCTCCATCCCACCATCTGCTTTCACCGCTCTGGGATATGTTTAGGATCCACCCTAAAACGTGGTGCAGATTCCTCTTTTTTCCTGTGTGTGTTGCTTGAATGGATCAAAATACCACTTTGGAGGTGGTTTTGTGATGAATGAACATTATAATACACTTAAAAGCCCAAAAAGTGTTTTTTTCATAATACTGGCCCTGTAATATTCCCTGAAGTTCCATGAAATTCTTGTTGTGTGCTTCCGTGTTGATGTCACACTGTTCAAATCTCTGCATTGGCTTCAGTGTTTCTACTTGGACTCCCTCGTAAAGGTCAACAACTCCTCCTGACTGAGATCGAGACATTTCTTTCTCAATGCAATTCCTGATCATGTATGTTTGTCTGAATGCACGTACAGAATGAATCCGATGTTTTTCCTCTGGGGTCTGGGCCTCCTGGGAGTGCCGCTGTTGTTAAAGCAATACAAATGTTTTCTCGGTGAAGCTGCTTTTCTCTCGCTGCCCTGCTGTCAGTCAGACTCAACTCTTTCTCAGTGGAAAATTATGAAGAGTGAATCTTTTTTCTGCTCTTTTTCAAAATTAGCAGACGTGCCTGACATCAGCGTCAGCAGCATGATCAAGCATGTCTGACTATGGGCGAGACGTCAGAGGCATCAGCTTTTGGCTGAATTCAGAATTTATCCTCGTCTTTCAAAGTCTCACTGGTTTAAAAATTTTAATTTCTTTTCAACACAACTCCATCATTTCTTTGTCACAACATATCAATTTTTTGGTTCTTCTCTCAGGCTTTGCTTGTCTCATCCTGAACCCCCAGCAGGCTTTTCTGTGTTTCGATTCTCCCAGTTGCTCCCTGCTGTTTGCACTCTGGCGTCTTCGAGGAGAGCTTGTTGTGACTTACTTCATCTCCAGAATACTTTAGGGATTAAAGAGGGATAAAATTCATTCATCCATGGGTGGAGTGAAAAGCCGGGCCCCTTTAGTATATGTAGTGCCACAGGATCTCTACTAAAACTCCCAATTCTATTCAGACCAAACTATCAGTTTAGTAAACATTTTACTTAAAGTCCTTTCCGATCCGTTTCTACAAGGCAGCAGGAGTTTATTAGAAGTTGTAGGTGGGACTGTTGGCGCAGAGCAACCCCACCCCCTTCCATCACCAATAACTGAGAGATCTCTGTTTACACTCTCCCACATGCTTACAGCCCCTCACACCCCCAACATAACATTACCAGAACAACAAAAATGGTAAGCATTACCCAAGCTATCCAGCTGTACAGAGTCTTGCTCAGACAAGGAAAACAAAGACTTTCCAGGATCGATTTGTCTGGAAGTAGATACATTAGAATGCAACAGGGGCTGGCGCTGCAAACAACTCCAACCTGCTTCCGGTGGGTTAGGTTTAGGGTTAGACTCAAATCTCATTGGTCGTGACCAAATCTCGACAATCGCCAGATCTCGTTGGAAAAAAAAATCGTCTCGTCTTGAAAAAAAATGTTTTTCTGGTGGTTGTCTATGGGAGACTTGATGAGGAAATAATAATAAAATCTTATGACTCTGAGTTGAAACTTCCTGGGCTCGCCTCGCTTGTGGATTCTGTTCCGGGGAAGGAACACCGCAGTAACAGCTCGTCAGCTGCGACCCAAAGTCCAGCTTACAGCAGAAGTCAGCGCTCAGCCACATATCTGCTCATTTTATCATCAAAACTTACTCTACTGAGAGCTGCGGGATCATATTGTGGGACAAAAGGAATCCACCATGTCAAAAGGAGCTCCAACATTCAATTTCACTGCATAAAATGGAATTGAAGCTTCAGTGAGCCAGCTGTTGAACACAGCTCACGGCTGTGGGTCGCTTCAAATCTCGCGACCAAGGAGATTTGTCCACACTCCTAGTCAGGTGTGCCACCGGAAGTAGGTTGAAGCTGTTTGCAGCGTCTGCTGTCTTTCTCTGAATGAGGCGGAGCAGGGAGCTAGAGACCGTCCCAGAGTATTTGCTATGTCACAACACTTTGACACTTTTTCATACAGCTTTTTTTGTCTGCTCCTGATTCATTTGAATAAGTACTCAGAAAGACATTTTAATCTTAATTTTCTGAATTAATGTCCTCCATTATGAGAAAAACATCACCAGAGCATGTTAAAAACATCATTTTCATTGTAGTGGGTTAAATATTTAAAACTCAACCACATCCTGCAGAGAACTGAAGTCATACAACGTTTAATCACAATTGCATAACCTTTGAATCCGCTGTAGAAAATCTCTTATCAGCAGTTCTTACTTGAGTGATTTTGGTTCTTTGTCTTATCTTTTATGGTGTTCCTCTATTGTCCAGGCCCTTATCATCACTGCCAACCACTCAGACAAAACGCTTTTATCTGAAAGTCTCTGATACTGTTAGTGACCAAAACATCCTTCATGAGCTTTATGAGCTGATCCGAATCAGGACAGAGCAGGATTTTGCACGACATGATGTGATCGCTGTGAAACCCTCCAACTCAGATTTAAAAGTGAATCTGAAGTTTTATCTTCATGCATGAATTTCACAAACATTCTTTCTGCAAAAAGAAGTCAGGAATGACAGGACGCTGCTGGGAAATCCTGCAGGCCGCCGCCATGTTTAGGTGGGCCTGGGGTGCGTGTGTGTCTAAAACGCATTTGTATCTGTCCATGACATGCATAGTCATTTTTTGATGAAGCAAAACCATTTTTACGTTTTCTGATTGCTTTGAATTTCAGCCTGACATAAACAAAGTCTTACACATCCAGGTAGTTTTCCAAACCTTTATTGATGTAACAGAAATGAAAACAGAAAGGAGAACATGTGGGTGATACTAAGTGCCCCCATCAGTCAGAAACTGTTGGATCATCCAGAAGTAGACTTTTCTCATCACAGGATTATGAAGGAGTCTTTCTTCTTTACAACGTTCCTATAGTTCATTGAAGCTTGTTAGTTTTGTTACTCAGAACCAAGTTGTTTGGCATGCTTAGACGAGATATTTGAGAGTATCATCAAAGAAGACAGAAAAGCCAAACGGTTTTTGTTGATTCTGATCAGCAGCAGTCCAGCACACTCCCTTCATTCTTCTCTGCTTTCATTTGTTGTTGCAGAAGCCGCTAAGCTTTGGCTTGTTGTGATAAACTTATATTTGAAATGTCAGGTAAAAGCCCACATCATTGCAAATCTAACTCCATGCTTAACAGGGAATTTTGACTCCTTGCGTTGGAGTTTCTGAGCATTAAGTCCAAACATCTTTGTTTCGGTTTGATCCCTTCTGAGAACATTTATCCAGAAGTTTCACAGTTTGGGAAACTTTTTTTTATTTTTCTATGCCTTTTTGTTCCTTTTGCTTCCAATTGTGTTTTTTCAAGAACATATTTAAATGTTCTACTATTTGAACTCAGAATAAGCTTGCTAGGGCATGATTTAAAGAAGTTAACATTTATTCCAAAATCTGGCTGTAACAAGTCTCTGAATCCTCGAATACTAACGTTCATTCTCAAACATTTGAGCATGAATATTTGTGACGTCTGTGATCACTGATTTAGAATCTTCATACATATAATAGGGTAAAAACACACTCTAAAATGACAGAACAATGCTGGATTTTAAGTAAACAAACCAAATGTGCTACTGTCACGTGAAGTAATTGCCTCTTCAAAATAAAGCGTTGGTCTTATTTTCCAAGTAAAACTACTGAATGTTTTTGTAAATGGAAAAATATGAGAGATATGTTGACTTTACTGAAATAAGTTTAAAAAAAAAAACTATTTAATCATCAATGATCGTGATGTTATTTATTTTCGCGTATCCAGTAGAATTACATACAAAAGTCAACATAATATTATAGTATAGAAAATGTTGTTTTTTCTTTTCTAGAAAATGCAACACCATATATTATTATACATTTTTTTAAGTGTTTCATCAAGTGCTGCAAAATGTCTGAATAATACAAAGCAGACACAAATGCAGCTTTTAAAGAAGCTTGATAAAGTGATCTGCAGGAGTTCTGCTAATTCTGCTAAAGCAAAATGTAGCAATGCTGCATTAAGAGACCGCTAAAATGTGGGATGCTAGAACTCATATTGCAGACAGATTGTACAACAGATTGCAGCCAGAACCAAACAATAAATCAGATAATTAAATGTAATTTACTGATTGTTTCTCTGTGGTTACATCAGAATGCACACAGAAAAAACTCTCACAAATCCTGTGGGGAGTCATCGTTTCATCACAGCACGCAGCAATTTAAACTGAGCTGCTCTGTTAGTCTTCACACCCACATGCTGTCATTAACTGATGACCTAAACCCCTCTGCTCAAGAGTTAGGCGAAACAATATAGAACAGCAAGACATTTTGTTTCTTAACCTAAAGGTTTTGTGGAATTTACCTTTAAGTTAGTGTGACTCTCATTAGAAAAAAGTCGGTTTCTGAGACACCGTTTGGGCTTTTTTTTCCAACTTTGTTCTCTGTGGAGTCATATAATCCACCTTATAGGGATGATAACTTCATATTTTTTCCTCCAAACAAGGGCAAAAATGCTTGACGTTGATCCCATCATCCAATTAATGGCCCCCCATTTTTGGTTTTATCTTCAGCAATGTACTTTTCCACCTGAGTTCACCCCCCTCCCTGTAGTCCCAGCATTCTTATCGTGACTTGTTTCTGCAGTCAGCTGCATATGATCCACCTCCACAGAATTTAAGCAAAAGACTCAATAAACTCTGATCAAGTACTTCAATATTTATTCACCTAAATACCTTTGTTGGCGGGCTTGATTCTACTGAAGCTTCGACTATAGGTGTGAGATTAAACACAAGTCTTGAACTTTTTCTATTAACCTTTGGAACTCTCCTGCCACCTCTCGAAATGAGTATGACTCATAAAAACACGTGTAAGAACAGAAGCAAGTTGCTCTGAGCATCATTTGAGGACACGAGGAGGCATCAGGGCCAGGAGCTTTCTTCCCTTTAGTTCTGGACAACACTTTCCTTTCATCCTCTTGAGTAACAATAAGATTACTCTGCTCATTGCAGAGAGAAGGAAAAGCAATGTAGTCATTTTTACCTGTGTCAAACCTACAATAGAACTGGTTCAGTTGATTTAGCAGTGAGTTGTCATAAATGGTGCGATTTCCTTGTCTTTTTCTCCCGGAAGTAATGGTGTTCAGTCCTCTCCTCATAGGCTGTGGGTTCTCCTCCTTGAGATGACTATTTTTTTTCCATAGGACTGTCTTGCTGCTTTAATACACTGGTTCAGTGAGTATCTGGCCTGTTTGTAAGCAGCAACATCACCAACTTGAAAAGCTGCAGCGCGTTCTGTTAGTTTCATATTAATGAGCCATAAAGCAAAGCTCTTAATTTACAGGTCGATCTTCACTCCAATTCTCACCTATGGTCATGAGCTCTGCGTCTTGACCCAAAGAACGAGGTCCCGGATCCAAGCGGCTGAAATGAGCTTCCTCCATAG
Source organism: Oryzias celebensis (assembly GCA_014656515.1). Classification (NCBI taxonomy): domain Eukaryota; kingdom Metazoa; phylum Chordata; class Actinopteri; order Beloniformes; family Adrianichthyidae; genus Oryzias; species Oryzias celebensis. Next base: position 22,874,454 of record BNCR01000017.1, on the reverse strand, counting down.
GTGGCTGGACACTCCCTTAGAGAAAGGAGGAGAAGCTCAGTCTCCTGTGAGGAGCTCAGAGTAGAGCCGCTTCTCCTCCACATTGAGAGGAGTCAGTTGAGGAGGCTCGGGCATCTGGTCCGGATGCCTCCTGGACGCCTCCCTGGAGAGGTGCTCCAGGCATGTCCCACTGGGCGGAGACCTTGGGGAAGACCCAGGACACGCTGGAGAGACTATGTCTCTTGGCTTGGTTGGGAACGACTCGGGGTCCCCCCAGAGGAGCTGGAGGAAGTGGCCGGGGAGCGGGAAGTCTGGAAATCTTTACTTAGACTGCTGCCCCCGCGATCCGGTTCTGGATAAGATGAAGAAAATGGATAGATGGATGGATGAAAACACTCTGACTTGCTTCAGTTCAAGACATGTTGAATTGTCTGTCTGAGATGAAAGTAAATGTTCGTTTTCTCAGGAATTCCATAGTTATGCGCAAGTTAGAGTCACTGATTTAGTAAAAACTAAATGTTACCAGAAACCAGGTATGATTTAGTTTTGGTAAAATTTCCTACAGGTTTACAGGGTTGTTTAAAAACATTTTTTTAGGGATAAAGTTACAAAATCAAAGCAGTTCTTCTGGCCCTGTGGCTGTCAGTAAGGATTTGTGTCAGATTGTTTTCTAAGGGCACGTTTTAAGGATTAAGGATTTTCTTAAGATATGGTTCATCTAGGCTTAAATGACTCATGAAGAGAAGCACACGGAGAGACAGCGGGTTCACTTGTCGAACTGAATGCATAATGCCAGAATCATCTGTCAGACATAATGTTTCTTTATCTCTTTCATCTGTCTACTTTGCAGTGTTTTCTTAGCTAAAGGAGATCAGAAAGAATGTTTCCTCCCTTCATTGAAGCCCTGACTGTCAGAGCTTCTCCCTCTGTCACACCAGGCTCCTTCCAGAGCATTCACTACATCTGTGCAGCTGTAAAACTGACTGGCTGCTTGGGATCTGCAAACTTCATGGACTTCCTATTATACACACACTCTCAAAGAAAATCGTTTTCTATGATGTAATGACATTTACTTCTAAAAGTACTGTTGCATTGATGGACTCATCAATCTGACCTCATCTCTTTTAGTATCTCACAAACAGATTTTGGTTTGTCGCAATGAGATTTGTAAAAGTATTTGAGTGGAATTTTGTGTGTTTTTAAGTTCTCCACCTTTACTTACTCCAAAACATTCAACACAGCGTATGCAAGACACGAACACACCGAGTGCACTTCTATGTGTAAACACGCACCCGTATTACTGCGTTAACGCATGCAATAAACGTTAAGAAAATGCGACAGAGGGTCTCCCTTTAACAAGCAATCAAGTTTATTTGTATAGCACAATTCGTACAAAGTAATTCAAAGTACTTCACAAGACAGGGAAATGCATTAAAAAACACAGTACACATTAGAAACATAAATAATCATTGTGAACATTTACTTTAAAAGAAAAGAAAAAATCCGACATGCTGACACATGCTGATGGTTATCAGCATGTCGTAGAATTCATTAAAATTACAATATTTAATAATGCAGAGATTAAGATCATAAAATTGACTTCAAAAAAGGAAAGAGAAAAAGAAAAAGAAAAGAGATGAGTACAGATTGGGCCCTTCAGTTATACACCCGTCTAAACAGAAATGTTTTGAGTCTATATTTGAACATGAGCACAGAAGAGGCCTTGTTTTACATCCTCAGGGAGACTGTTCCAGGTTTTAGCTGCAGCGTTCTGGATGTATTGAAGCTGATTTACAGCTCGTTTGGAGAGGCCGGTGAGCAGGCTGTTACAGTAGTCTAACCTACTTCAGACAAATGCATGAATATGTCTGGCTTTGGTCTGGCTTGGACATCATGTTTTTGATTTTAGGAATGTTTTTCAGGTGGTAAAAAGCTGCTGATGCTACTGACTTGATATGGCTGTTAAAGTTCAGGTCAGAGTCCATGATTACCCCTAGATTTCTGACTTGATTTGAAGGGTTTTTTCTGACATTTTCTCATTTTCTAGCATGCAAACATGTGAATGTCAGTGGATTCAGAATCAGATTATGTTAATTACTTATTAGTAAGCAGTCCTTGTTTTCATGCAACTGGATGAGTAAACCAGGTGATTTGTTGCAAAGAGCAAGGTTTCTGAACTGCAGTCTTCAGGGCTCTCAAATCTTCATGTTTTTCACATTATCCTGCATGTTGTCCTGCTTGTCTGTAGAGGAAAATTTGTTTGAGCAGACAAACAGATAAAAAAGCTTCAAAAATGGCGGGCATGGTGGGAATGGACACTCCTCACCCCTTACTATTCTGTAAGCTCCACCACTTTTCTTTTGTAGTGGGAGAGAGAACAGAACTGATCCTGCAAATTACATGCCCCAGATTTGTCACAAGGATTCTGTCGGGGATACTTGTCAAATTTCTTCAATTGACCAGTTTTTTTGGAAAATTTTGGAAAATGGTAGTCAAAATAGCCTTCCAAAGCCATCTTTTTCATAGAAATACACTGACTTGGTTGGTTTGAAAGATCTTAGTGTCTAATTATGTTTTTTGTCATGATTATGGCATTTTTTTAGTGTTTGGAAGTTTCAATTAAATAATACTATTTTATTTATTTAAAAATAAAAATATATTTTCCAGAACTGAACATTCCTCCCTGCAGTGGGGCTCTTTGGCGAGCAGGTAAGCCTCCCACCGGGGGATGTCCCCGCTCTGGTCTGGTCTCCCGGTGAAGGTTCTCCGCTGCGAACAAGAACCCACAGAGTGGAGATGATTGATCAGCCCACCGACCCGCTCCGATCTGCTTACAATGGTCAAGCGGGCAGTGGCACCTGCTATCCCCGTGACTGGTGACCAGCACTCGGGAAAGAGGCGCTGCGGTACCGCTGACTCATCGCATGCTTCGTGGCAGAAGCGGAGCCTCCCTACAGCAGAGCGGCTGCGCCAGTTCCTTCCACATCCAGGAAGCGAAGCGAGACATTTAGTTTCTCCCTAAAAACACACACTGCAGTCACGGAGAATTAGAGAGTCCCGTGTCAGAGCCAGACAAGCACCAATTCTCCACGAGGAAGTAGGCTGCACCGCAGAGTTCCGGAAAAGGAAATGTGTGTGAGGCGCCAGACAAAACCTTCAAAACTTTAATAAATTCCTGAGTCTTATGAGATGAGGAGTCCTGCTTTCACATTCTCTCCATGCCGCTAAAAAAAGATCACAAAAGTTCCTGTGGCATAAAATAAATGTCATTAGATATGTCATTCAATACTTAATGCCAATTTTAAATATTTAATGACACTTTTATTTGATGATTTAAAGGCATATATATATATATATTTAAGTCTGTCCCTCCTGAACCTCCATGTGCTCCATCAGCCTAAGCTAAATGCTACACAAAGGAGTGTAGCAATCTACTGAACTGGGGGTGGGGGGGCCTTACGTTTTGCATGCGCCTGTAAATATGCAGCAAGCTTTTATTTTTTTTTATTTTTTTCTTGGCCTTGTGGAAGAAGCTCCTCTGCTTGCTGCCGTTTTCATGTTTGCTCATTGCCAGAGACAGAAAAGAAAATCTCCATTTACCAAAACTAAATTGTGTAAAACAAAAAACTCGTATAAATCTATTATATAGATATATTGCCCAGCCCTACTGTACATCGTTTCAGGTCTGAAAGTTCTTCCAAAGTTATTATTTGGATTGTTAATATTTCCTTTTTTAAAGTTAGGAAAATATCTTTCACCCGTTCATCAATGTTCTTGACCAGCCAAATCCCTTTTGGGGTCACCCTGGACAGGTTACTAGCCTGTCCCAGGGCCACACAATTACACACCCTCAGTCACACTTAGGGACAGGTTAGAGTCACTAATGAACCAATGAACCACGTCTTTGTTCATTGGGGGGAAGTCGGAGCGCCTTGAGAAAACCAATGCAAGGAGAACATGCAAAAAGGTCCCAGCTGGATTCTGAACGTGAGCCTTCTAGATGTGAGGCAAAAGTGCTAACCACTGCACCCCAGTGCAGTTGGGAAAATTTTTCAAAATTTCAAATACTTTATGAATCGCTTTCCCTGATCATTTGATTTTAAGCTTTCCTTTGCACTCATCTGCTCCTTTGTCCATTTGATTGGAGATGGGGCGGCTTTTGAACTTCAACTGTTGCCATCAGGATAACATAAGTCTAACTGGGTCCAGTTCTGTTTGGATCAAGCAGAGGTTTTACATCTGGACCAGTTTGTCACATAAACTGAAACCAGAGAAAGTGGAACCACCAGTCATGTGACTGACATTCATGGCCTTTCGTGAGAACAGACAAGTGTTCCACATTGACGGCTCCAGGAACCCAACATGTGTTTGACCCAAAAGCTGGATTATTGAAGAAGAAACACAGTTTCCACTTTCTGCATGTTCTGCACACATTTTGTATTGATGTCTTTACTGAAATAAAAACAGATTAGAATCCTGCATTGGTGCAAACGCTGCTCTTCTGGCTCAGTCGCCCTGCCCGACTGAGGACCTGGGAGGGCGTTTGCTCTGCTTCTTAAAACAAACTCTGGAGGCAGCTGAGCAATGTCAGGGGGAGTGATGAACAAGGACAACGCTGACAGAGAAACTGCAAGGCTGGCCCTCATTCACCCTTAAGTGTGACATGAAATAGACTAATGGAGGCTTTTAAATAAAAGTAAGTGATTAGGTATCTTAGTTAAGTAGTAGAGATCCTTCTCTTTCTTCCATTAAGAGTTAGAATAAACTATTTATTTTTATTATACACACTCATCGGTCATGGGATGAGCTCCACAGTTTGGCTCATCAACTGATAAATGTATATAAAAGTGAAAAATATTTAAACGGCACCAGGCAAGCCAGATTTACTTTTTCCCACATGTCAAACCTTTTGCCTGTTTCTAATGTTACACAAACACTATTTATTTAGAGAGCTTCAGTCTGGCTGGAGCAGAGAAACTTTAAAGTGCCAGAACATTTACAGACGAGCTGCATGATGACATACAGAAGAGCCGGTGAATTGTAATCAACTTTAGCAGCTTTAAGATAAAGGGTAAACGTCCTTTGTGTTGAAAGCCATCCAACTTTGAGGCTTTGAACTCTGTAAGTGCCGTGCTATTCTTCTGAGTGCAGCTTATCAACAACAGCCACTCTGGTTCATCTGACTTCAGATGCCTCTGCTACTTCCTCAGAGCATTTCACTTCACTTATTTGGAGGAGCATTTGTTTCCAACAATATCCAACAGATTGTGGCATCTAACTGAAGTTTGCGCTTGTTTAGAAGAACTCCAGAGTTCAAACTTTCATCTTTGGACATTTTTGCAGGGCGGTAGGCAGTCCTCTGGTCATGGATCCCAACAGCATCTGCAGGAAGGCCAAACGTCTAGTGGGTAAGCAGGCTGAGCTGTGCCAGACTCAACCCGAGATTGTCAATGAGGTGGCCAGAGGAGCCCGGCTGGGGGTCCGCGAGTGCCAGTACCAGTTCAGGTACCGCCGCTGGAACTGCACAAGTCACAACAAGTACTTTGGGAGAATACTTCAGCAAGGTGAGTTTATAAACCTGTGTCCATAATTAGCATTTTAATTTAGCTTTGTTTTACATTGTTTTTATTGTATAAGGTTGAGACTTGTGCTATGTACACATCAAACACATAATGCTTTTTCAAGAATGCCCAAAATGGGCATCATGTTCACACTGGACCATCGCTACCCGATACTAGCACACGTCTGTTGGAAAAAGCTTGGTGTGAAATGTTGAAGTGGTCTAAATCTGGTATATCTTGATTCAGGCTTTTCTGATATACACAGCATCACAGCTCTATTCTGATATACTGTATGAAAGACTGGTGTTGTGTAATTCCAGCTGGGCACAAACCACAATCATTAACTTGTCCTCCATGATCCAACTTGAAATGGTTGGTACTTTGACGTATTAAAAATGAGGCTACCCATATGTTACTACTTAATACAGGTACCTAATTGGCCAAAGTTCAACTGGTGTAAATTTCAGGATGCATTCAATTATCGTGTGTTTTGCATGTGGAGCCCAAAAACTAACCTAAAAACTGTCAGTCTGAGTCTACATTTCTCTAAACTTCTATGGCTACCACTCTCTCCAATCAGTAGTAAGCATATTCCACTGAAAGTGGGCTCGGTAGAATCTGTCAATTAAACGCTTTGAACGTTCCTACTTTTACTGAGGCATCTGATTGGTTGGTTTATAACTTGAACTACATATAAAATATCCTGAAAAAAAGAGGATTCCCAAGAAGATGTTAAAATAAAGTTTCAGAGCAAGAATGGTTATTCTGACCAATAGAATGTCTGAGTAACAGCTGTTTATTTCTCTATATTAGTCTTTGGGATTACAGTCAATGGTAATGATGCATGAATGTGAGAGTTTGAAGCCCGAAATGCAGATTTATGCACACTTTCATGGACTTTTCATTGGAAATATATTTGGTTAATAATATGAAGTTGGAAATTAGTTGACCATGTAACCTTATTAATGTGAGAATGGAAAGATGATGCTCTGTCCAGGAAGTGACTCTCACACTCTTTATCTGAGGCAATGATGAATGGTGCATGAGCAAAGAAGGCAGAACAGCCATTGAAATGTAGGATAAAATGATTGGTTTTGGAGACAGTAGTTTTAGTGCCGTAAACAGAAACTCAGTCTTCTTATCACTTAGTATGGAGAAGTCTAAACCGAACCTGGATTTCATGTTGAAAAGGTCATTTGTCAGGAGGAGTGGTGGTGTGAAGACAAACACAAGGTGAGTTTCTGTTTTGCTTTCGTCTGAGGTTCTCCTCATCCAAATGGTCTCTAGCAAACTTCAGAGGACACTGGACATTTACTGGTTTCAACAGATAGTAAACATATGGCACTGCAGGGTTTGACTCCCAGGCAACACAGTGCATTACTGATGGGAGCCCTTGTTACTTTTGTCCCAGCTCTCTGCCGGTGGTTCTGGGATTTGCTGACCATTCTTGTAATCATTTTGTGATTCCTATGGGGTGAGATCTTGTGTAGAGCCCCAGATAGAGGATGATCAGTAGTCTTGAATTTCTTCCATTTTCTAAGATTTGCTTCCACAGTTGATTTCTTTACACCACGATTCTTACCTTCTTACCATCTTCTCAGCCAGGTGCAGGTCGACAATGTTGCTCTTAGTGTCCTTTGACAGCTCTTTGATCTTGGTCGTAGTGGAGTTTGGAGTCTAAATGCTTGAGGGTGTGGACAGGTGTATTTTATTATCATAACCAGGGTAAACGGGTTCCATTAATACATGTAAAGAGTGGAGGACAGAAAAGCTTCTTATATAAGTTATAGGTCTTAGAGCCAGAAGCCTTGATTGTTTGTAGGTTGCCAAATACTTGTTTTACAGAAGAATTTACCAATTATTTGATCAAAAATCATGAGTTGCTGCATTCTTCTGCCCCATTCTGTATCATGGTTGAAGTGTATCCTTGATGGATTTTGCAGGACTCTTTCATCGTTGGAGAACTTGCTCAATTGACCACTGACCATGTACTTTTTTTTGCCCTACTGCATATTACAGAACCCCAACTATCAAAAAGAAAAATCCGTCCAGCATCAAAGGTTCCCACTTTTCTCTGTTTGCTCTGCTGGATAAGACTAATGCCAAAAAAATCTACAGATTAAAAATTCCATCCATCCATCCATCCATAATCCAATTTAATCCTTCTATTCAGAACCAGACTCCCTCTCCCTGGCCACTTCCTCCAGCTCCTCTAGGAGGAACCCACGGTGTTCCCTGGTTAGCTGGGAGATGTAGTCTCCCCAGTGAGTCCTCAAGCAAAACAAAAGCTCAAGAACCTTTATAGAAAACATCATATTTACTTCATGGCTTTCACATTAAACCCTTTCTGGATGTTTCTGTTCAAAAGGTTTTTTTTTTTTTTTTTTTTTTTTTTTTTTTTGGATCAATGGAGGATGTTTTTTTCTTTTAAAATGTAAAATATTTCTGTTCAGTACTATTGTCTTGGGTTGTCTTGTTGGGAGCTTCTAAATAAGAGTAGTCGTATACTTCCATCAACCAATGTAAAACTTTGATGTTCTTTTAATCAATTCCATTGAAAAAGTACTTCAGAATATATGACAACTGTATCTTAAATCTCTATAAGAATATATTCCCTTCTCATTCATCTTGCTAACCCTTTTTGGGGCTCTGTGAAAACACTTACAAAATGATCATGAACACTTTCCTACCTTTTCATTGTCAGCAGCAGGTCGTACATCAACCCTGAGGTGAGATCCCGTCTGATGGCTCTCCAACAGACAAGGGCAGCTGTTGTGTTTTAAAGCAGATATATTCACACTTGACTGACTCTCCCCTTCATGAGATTGGGCACGCTTCAAAAGATTAGCTAAAATTGCCTTTTCTCTTAGCTTCTCCCTAAAGATCTCCTAGCATCTTGCTCCAGCTCTTTGATGTCTCTAATAAAACTGATATTGGGTCACGGCTGGGTCTTCTTCAATTACTGTGCTTGTTATTCTCTTTGATTTTGATTAGATTTTTATGGAACTACTTGTCTCTTCTGGGACTGAGCTTACAGAGATCTCAGTTCATTGCAGAAACATTTTGCATATCAACTCTCTCAGCTAATAAATCTGACTGATATTTTATGAAAACGTTCATTCAGATCACACCCAAACACAACATAACCTATACGTCTTATTAACTTCTACTGCTGTTGGTTTTGGTTTTGGGTAGACTCCTGCTATGAATTTTTTAGTTTAGAGCAGAAGGGCTCTGAATTGGAAAGAAAGACAGATAACCTTTTTAACCTTTTAACACCAGTGTTTACATTCTTTCAGCTACTGTAACTCTTCAACTGTTCAAGTAAGCATCATTTCAGTGATATTAGGGGTGTAACCGATCATCCATATGGATCACTTGCCTTGGTTCGGCACACATGTATCGCAGATCCCTTACACCCTGCTGCGCATCATTTAAATGCATTTTTTGATCAAACAGCAGGCAAATCGCATCACAAATTTGCATCTATCGTCTTTTACGAGCGTTAAGGAGTTTTTCTCGATCTCAAAAGACGCAGATGATGAGAGATCAGGTTCATTTATTTTGAAGGGTTCTACAAAAAACATCGGTGAACATGTTTCGACGTCCAGGTTGTTGAGGTTATTCAGAGATTTTCCTGGAATGTGGATGTCTGTCAGTCCCGGGGAGAAATATGCGCATGGGGCTGTGTGGGAAGGGTGTTAATGCAGCAGCAGGGGGCACAATGAAGAGTTTAAAGGTGTAAATTGTTCCATCCATCCACCCACCTTGTTAATTTAAAGATGCAGTGCCCAATGGTGTACTTTAGTTTATATGAACACAGAGTATTTTATATTTATAGGAATATTCATGAGATCAAAGATGTTCTTTGTGTTTTCTTTTTACAAAAAGGCCTCAATGAGCAATTTTTGATGTAATATATGTGTGTGTTTTAGAGTACTTTATATATGTTTTATTGATTAATTGATTTGTTTATTGATCTGGTTTATTTCAAGCATGAATTGGACAATACAAGACAAAAATAATCACACAGATTTATCAAACTCATTACAGAGACAATGAAATGCATTGATCATTAAAAAAAACAAAAACAAAGACTTACTTACAGTAGGTCATATTTGATTGATTAAATATAGTGATTATTAACTAAGTCAAGTACAGCTTGATTGATTGCTTGAAAATGAGTTGGAAGAAGTGAATTTATATAATCCCACCCCTAAGTAGTTACTTCATTTTATACTTTTACATAGTTTTCATAATCCAGTTGTGATCAGATCAAGTGCAGATTTTTAAGTAACAAAAACAAGTTTTTATTGGTCAATCTCAGACATTTTTTTTTCATGATTTCAGAAAACATTAACATGAACCGCAGAGCATGTAAAAGATATTTAATACTCTTTGATGATCATCACAATACTATTCCATATGAATCCAGAAATCATCCCTTCACATTGTAAATCAACTTTTCAAGTAACAATAGAGAATTTATTGATTATCTTCTGAAAGAAGCCTTACATATTTTCAGTAAACATTAATGACTTACACTTTAGGTGACCAATATGTAATAATCATTGATTATCATTAGAACCCATCATTACATTTATCCAGTAATCAGTAGCTGTGTTTAGATGTACACAGTGTCTTTGATCGATCAGAGATCGGAATAGAAGTAAACTGTATACATGGACCATGAAGAACTTAATCCAATTATAGCAAACGTTTACATGCGCCGCACTTTTGATCAGAATAAATCATTTTGAAATGCTCATGTCTAAAATACCAGAAACAGCTATAAAAGAAGAAAAAGTGAGTGCCGTTGTGAACAAACAAAGCTGCAGTATAGAGCAAGATGATCTTCTAAGCATGCTTTTAGTATTATTCTTTTTTTCAAGTGACTGTTCGCAGATAATTTTCTAAATATGTGCGGCAAGTGCTTTATTCTTGGCCGCACAGACCCGGAAGAATTCAATTCAATTCAGTTCAGTTTTATATTGTCCAATATCACAGCCATAGCCATCTCATTGGACTGATTATGAATATATTGTAAGAAACAACAAAAAAATCAAAGATGTAAAAGTAAACAATAGCTGGTTGTTAAACAGACTAAGCTGAACAAACATCTCTGTCCCGGACGGACAGGTGATGTGCTAGAACTATTAAAGAAAAGTGAACTTCATTCATGTCTAATAAACAAGAAGGGTTAGGCTAATATGTACCAACAACATTTAGCCTTGGACACACTTAAAATCCGTGCAGGAAATGCAGCATTATGCATCTTAGCCACATGAAAAAACATGGGAATAACACCAGCTTTTATTCTGTCTGGACACAATTGGTAAGACAAATTCACATTACTGTTTGCATCTCCACATTTAAACACTGCCTCTGCTCATGAAGAGCAGCCGGACGGACTGCGGCCCAAAGCATTCTCCAGAGCACTCACAGACATGAAGCATCGAGTCAAGTTCACTCGCATCTAAATAAATGAAATGAAGACCAAACTACATAATAAAATACATGCAAACGTGAAGTCTGAATTGTAATTGTGCAATAAACAGCAAAAGAAAGAAACAAAAGAAATGACTCGCTCAACAAGGAATTCTGAAAAGTACTGAAAAATATTTTTTTAAAAAAACATTTGGAAAGAAACAAGTTTAGGAACATGTAATGTAGTTAGTATGCGGTGGCAGGTCCTAAAGGCCTTCTAGCAACTTCTCTTTGTTCTTCATGAGGTGTTTCATTGGTCCAAAAATAAAACAAGAATTGTATTCTTCTCACTGCTCCTTTCCTGTCATGAAGATATGTGACATTATGTTGTGTGCGGAATATGTTAATGTACTTTAAATGAAAGAAAGAAAGAACCTGAAAAAGAGTTTCTTTCAAAGTTTTTTTTTAATTTCAGTTAAAAATAGAAAGAAAGGCTGCTCGGTGGTGCAGTGGTTAGCGCTCTTTCTCACATCAAGGTCCAGGTTCAAGTCCCGGCTGGGGGACCTGAAGGCGCATCACCAATGGGGGGCCTTTCTGTGTGGAGTGTGCATGTTCTCCTCATGCATGCGTGGGTTTTCTCTGGAGACTCCGGCTTCCTCCCACCATCCAAAAACGTGCTTCATAGGTTCATTGGTTACTCTAAATTGTCCCTATGTGTGGATGTGAGTGTGCATGGGTGGGTAGTTGTGGCCCTGTCCAGGGTGAATCCTGCCTTCACCCATGAGGAGCCAGTTAGGCTCCAGCAGCCTAAACCCAAAAGGCACAATATGGATTTAGAAAATGGATGGTCCCAGAAATTATTGATCCAAAGTAAATCTTATCATCAAATCACATGATCTGTATTAAAACTGCATGGTTTTAAGCTTGTAACAAAGTGACCAGACTCTAAGGCAGAACATGAGTCTGTGTTCAGACACTGAGCCAGTTAATTACAGAAACACTAAAGAATTAAACAAAGAACATCAAAATTGTGAGGACAGGTAGTTAATAATAGAAGGAAACGATGTTAAAAATCTGAAACCTAAAATATCAAAGTCACATTTCAGATAGTGCAGCTTAGCATAAGAACCACCAAACAGAATAAGCTTAAATTTGGATGTAAATGTGAAAATATTTTGGATTTTGTTTTAATATATGTGTAAGATCTAAGTTGTATATGTATTTAGTTTGGAAGAAGAGTAAAAAAGAATGGACTCGTTGGTTGAATGCTATTTGAGTTAAATGACTCTGAAAATGTATTTATTACAAACGTGGAACTTCATTTGCTGCCATTAGAGCTTCGGTCATCCTAGTTCAACCCAAATAAACTAATAAAGGAAAAGATTGTGAAAGAAAGAATAGACAGAATACAAAGGTACGAAGTGAGCAGTCATAGACACTTTCTCATGAATTCCATCTTTGTCTCGTGTTGAGGCCAAAGTGCTCCTAAGGTTGCAGTGTTTTGTCTCTTCCTGGATGGCTTCTGAATGGCTGTTTGCCATGGACCTGTGAATGCCACAATAAGAGTCTCTGTCTTTACCTCCGCTAAGGAAGGCTCTGTCAGTATTTGCAATTGTTCCCCCTTTAATGAGGCCGCAGTAGGTCTAATTGGAAGATTTCTATTGCAAAAAGTTTGAAGTAAAGGTTTTTTCTTAAACACTTGAGCTTTTTTTAATATATGACTGAATAAAAAGAAGAAGATCCTTTGTTTCTGTACTTTTTAATTATATTTTTATGTAGTTACTTTGACTCTGATTCTTGGTCTCTGACCTTTTTAAGCAGCAGACCGGTTTGATGTCAGACAGTAACTGGGCTGAAATTGGTGCTTAATATTTTTAAGCTTCCGGTTTCTGAAAAACAATTTTTCACGTTAAAATGCTACAACAGTAAATGTAGTTTTAAAAAGTCAGAAAACATCAGATTTTTTTGGTTTGTTTTGGAGGTAATGAGGATTTGGGGAAGCAAAGTTGTTGATTTGTGAAAATTCTGGAGGCCACATTCCAGGTTTTTTTCATCATCACACTGACGACTCAATCCAAGCTCAGATCATCCTTCAGGGCAAAAAGATTAATCCCATTTTGGTTTTACGTAAATCCTTATTCATTGTGTGTTGCTTTTTAACACAGAGGAACACTAAAAATCACCTACCAGATATCTTCCAATAGTAGCCCCAGGGTTAATTCCAAAAATGTGACAGCCGGCCCGGCATCTGTTATAGACCAGTGTCTGTTCTATCACAGACAGAATGGTGACGGTTATTGGGTTCATTTTAGGATGAAATTCTGTCATTAAATGCAGAAAACATCAGATGAACATTTCTGGATTGATTGAAATGATGAGAACATTGTATTCTGTTCTGATTAGCACCGGCTGTGAACGTTTCTTTTCTCTTTGATCATCACTCTCTGTGTCAGTAATCCTCTTCGCTTTCACGCTCTCCTGGAGAGAAGTCCACCTTTCTGTCTTTGTCGAATAATCTGTGTTCAAACCAGTTCTTCTGATTCATCACTTTCTCTGGACCTCCACCAAGAAATAGTTTGCTTGTTTCTGTAGTGTCTTCTCCATGTCACCATCTGTTTGCCCATATTCTGATATCTTTAGGATCCACTCCAAAACGGGGTGCAGATTCCTCACCACAATGTTCTTTGACATTTGTCACTGCACAAAGTTTAAACTCTACATGGAAAGAGCATTTCATGACCATCACTACACTAGATTACAACTTAAACACTACAGACACCCAGCGCCTGCACGACTGTGCGAGTGGCTGTCTTAGAGGATCCACTAATAGAGTCTAAAGCATTAACACTTCCAATCTTAAAATCATTTGTATTGATCCACTGACTCTAAGTGATTATCCAACAGATTCTGAATAAAAGGTGAAATTCACGAAACCAGCCTCACATTGATGTCAGCAGCTGCTTTTTGATCACCGGTACTGAGTTGTTTAAACATTGATTTGCTTTAACCTTCCTCCACATCCAGCAGACTGTGCAGTGCAATTATGAAAAGCATGCATCATTTGTTGGAGGCATTGCCAAAATATGTCTCCTAATGCTGCTGATAATTTTAGAAGGTCATTGTGTGAGATTTCACACACCTGCTCCCATTGTTTTCCTGAAAGTTGAGGAGCGATTTAGAAGAACATGAATGCTGCAGAGGGAATTAAAAGCAGACATAAACAGGCCCAGACACCCACCATGGCAGAGAAATTGTTTGGAATTCATGTCTGCAAGGAAAATGGGAACCAGCCTCTATCAACTGATTCTAAAAGGTGCTTCTCCTCCTGTAACGGTTCAAACAGAAGTATGTGTATTTTTCTGTTGACTCCTCTTGAATGTGGTGGACTGCAGCCCCTGAATGTCTGTTCTGCAGGAAAAAAGAGTTGTGGTATATTCAAGCAGCATTATGGAGAGTTTGGAGCTCACTTTACTCTCTATGTTCACACATACGTCTGAATGTTGCTCAACAGTTTACAAAAACTGGCTCATCCAGAGACCACAATAAAGGAAGTCCACATAAAAAAGGCCTGGAGAACTGTGCTGGAATGTTTAATGGTGCTTTGAGAACAATATTTTCCTCTCATATAAGCAGCGACACACATATACAAGTTTGTCCGCACTGGAAACATCTCGTGGTGACAGGATGTGCGGCTGGGATTGATATCAAGGCGCGGCTGGGTTGTGCAGGTTTCATCGCACGCCACCCACTCTTTGTGTGTTCTCATTGCTAATGAATCCCATTCACTGAATCATGCGATATGGAATTGGCAGTGGTGACGGTGGTGACTGCATCCACACTGCATTCCAACACGAAGAAATGAAACATGCGCTCTGGACGAAAAGGACCAGGCAGATGGCGCTCCAGCAGACGGGGCAGAACGAATGGATGGAGGAATAGTGCTTTATTTGTGACATTTAAAAAGTGCTCTTTGGTCTGTTCATCATTCAAACATTAAAACAATAAATTACTATGATAAAATTTAGGACAGAAAGAACTAATGTCAAGTGCATCAATCAAACAAGAATATGCAATAATGAGTGTTAACATTGTTAAAACCTGAAAAACTGATAAAGAAAAATATCTAAAAAATACATCACATGACCAAAGTACTGCAAACTTCAAAAACATCCACCACTGCAAAGTTCTACGTCAATGGATCTTCCGGAAACCGGGGTTGACCCGCAGGGGTTCTGCTGGCTTTTGGGTTGTCTGGTTCTGTGGAGGGTCATAGAGCAGAGTGGCTGCATCCTAAAGAGCGAGGTGTGCCTTACAGTTCCCTTGAGGCTCGCACGGCCACCTTCAGGGATGTCATAAAAATTGAACGTATGATTGTCGTGTGTGGTAAGTGTATCATAAAGTGTTTGTAAGGATCATGGAATCATTAAAGTTCAAGCTCTAGCCTCTTACTGCATGCATGACGTGTGTACATGATACATTAGCGACTGTCGGACGTCCACATAAACTGTACTCTGATTGACGAATTTCCTCATTTCTAACATTCAGGCTGCACGTCAGGAGCACGCACGTATCATGTGAACAGCAATAACGGGCTTGTTACACAGTGCACAGGATCTTTTTGGGGGGGAGAAAAACCTAAAACTTCATCCGCCGTGCCGTTGTGTTACCCTATGTGTTGTATAAGCGTTCACTATGACCTGTCACCCACGGCATGCCCTCAGAAAAAATGTGCATGAACATTTTAACAGGTTCTGCGGTGGTCTACAACATTGCTATTGTGAACGGGTCATCTGCGTGCCCCGTACAGATGTTCCCATTTTTTGCCTGCAGACAGTCCATATCCACCCATAGGGACAGTTGTGACCAAGGCAAACACTCTGTCTAGAAATGGAATCTTGGACTTAAGATCTGGATTTGAGCTACACTGAAGTCTCACAAAGAAGCACTTTAACTTCTGGGTTGATAAGTTTTTATTACAGTACGATCTATCAGATCTTTGGTGTTGTATTGAAGCAAACCTGAAAAAATGACGCCTCTGAGCATTGCTTTCTTAAAAGTTGTAACCAAAGCGTTGGGATAACACCAAAGATCTGAGACACATTGCTCTAGCCCAGGGGTCTCCAACCCTGTTCCTCGAGGGCTACCGCCCTGCTTGTTTTGCAGCTAACCTTGCTTCAGTAGATGCTGATTAGCTGGACTGAATCAGCGCAGTTTCTGGTTGACTGAACACACCTGATCCAGGTGAGCAGCAATTGAGGGTTGGAGACACCTGCTCTAGCCTTACCTAAAGGGGATGATTTTAGATGGTAGTGCTTTGATCCCATAAAAAGAAGGTATCCCAGTCATTGGCATAAGAAATATGGACAACGCGAGGTGTTGACGTGGCCCATAGAAAATGCCTTACCTCTGGCACTCCGTGGTCCAATCCGTCACCATTGCTTCCTGATACGTGCGTAGTCATTTTGAATCCAGACAACAGTGATTGGTCCGAGTTGGTCTGAGTCATGTTTTCAGGGGAACTACAGTCGTGAGTGAGTTTGTTGGAAGTCCACACCCCTTCCACTGAAAGCAGAATCAGGAGGAGCTGTCAATCAAACGTTGGAGGTGGGGCCAGCGGGCGCAACATACTTTTACTGAGGTATCTGACAGGTCAGTTTATAACTAGAATCACTTGTGATGAAGAACAACTATCATGGAAAACAAATTATGTTTTAGAAAGAAGATGTTAAGAAAAAGGTATCTGAGCCAGAAAGATTTTTCTGACAAATAAACTGACTGGGTCAACGCTGTTTATTTCTCAATAGAAGTCTATGGGATTTAGGCTTCTTGGAACCAGCAGGTACTTCCTTTTTTGGACATTAGAGGGGAGGGGTCAGGCTGTCCAGTGTTGTTACTGTCAATGGTCCCAGTTCCTCTTAGAAGAGTGAGATAAGACTCAAGTATATGGGTAGACACAGCACTGTTGTGTTGCTATTCTAAGTTGTTGGTCATATAAGTTCTACTTTACGCTGCCCCATTCAAACACTAAGAGTATTAATAATTTCCAAATCAGAATTCAGCATCTCTGGTTCACAAAAAAGACAAAAGCTGCAGGAACAGTAGATGATGACGTTCAGTGACACCAAAGTCACCAGGGAGGACATACAATCAATTTGCAGTTGTGGTTGGACATTCCTGCAGTCAGGAGCATTAAGTTCTGCACCCAAAATAAACCATCAGCTGTGCTGTGTACGCTGTTTTTTGGGTGTGTGTGAGCACAGTAAGGAGGACCAGCCGACATCACGGCTCCACAAGCGACGTGGCACATGGGGCTCAGAGGAAAGTCCTTTTATCTCTTGCAGTGCAGCTGACTCGTTGACTGACTGGATTAAGAAGGCGATGCTTGGAAGAACAGTTTGACACAAATTTTTTCTCCTGTTATCATGGGATCTCTTGTTGAAGGCAGCTAAACCCTGAACCTCCATCATCTTTAGGTATGAGTCTGAAATGCTCAGGAGTTTGGTCAGATCGTTCCTGCTGTGTGTTTAAAGACATATTTTGTGTCTGTTTGCTCCAAACTGGCAGCTCTGCTCTCTGTCGGCTTTACATCGTGATGGAACATTTCCGATGGACAACCCAAAGGCAGGACGAGACCATGGATTATCACAAAATACCTGCAGGTCCAGGGTCTGCAAAGCATCTCACCATCACACTGTCACCACCATGCTGCTCTAATGTTCTTTTTGTGCAAGTTTGAGATCTGGTGTAAGGGGGTGCAAACCTTCTGGAAATTTTGGTCCCATCTGAATATTTGTTCAGAAATTTAAGAAATAAAGTCTGAGGCCAAATCCGAATTCTTCCTTTACCCCTATGGCATCTCCCTAACCCTATGTTTAGCCCTCCAAACGGAGAATTATGGAAAAATGGTGTCATCAAATTTGGATGGCATTCCCACTCAATGGGGTCATCAAAAGTCACCATCGTCTACGTTTGCGCACAGCTGCCAGGGCATGGAAAACACCAAACAACGTTGGTTTTATAACTTTAAAAAGTCATGTTAAAACATTACTTACATTTAAATGTAAACTTCTGTGCTTCGGAGCACACCCCGTAAAGAAAAGTGTTTTCCTCTGCGGCACAGCGCAATGCGGCACACCCTGCCGATGGAGGGATTCAGAACTCCAAGTCACTTCGATCTACTCTAAAAATATCAAGTTTGGACACCCCTCTCCCTTCAAATGCCCCAACAGTTGGAGGGGCAGGGTAAGAATTCGAATTCAACCCAAGTGTTTCTTTGTTTTCTTGTGCTCATTGGTGCCTTTCTCTTTGAACGCTCCAATTGCTCCATTTGTTCAAAAGTTTTTTCTAACTGTTGAATCGCAAACTCTGACCTGTACTGAGTCAAATAAGGCCTCCTCTTCTTTTCATGTTTCCTGCTGCTTTGAAGGCCTCCTGGATTCAGCCATGTTGTTTAGTTGAATTCTTTTCGGTTGATCGATCCCATCATGGAAGGTTCACCACTGTTTTTAGGTTTCCTGCATCTGCAGACAAGGACTCCTTTTTTTTCCACCAAGTCTTAAAGCATGAAAACATGTTTTTGGGACTTGAATTTTTGTCATCTTTATTTGAACTTTTATAAATTGTTTGTGTTTTAGGTTTGTTTTTTAAGATCTCTCAGTCGTTTTCCTTTGCCAAAAAGATGCTGTGATTTGTTCTGATTCCCAGGTCTGTCAGTATTTGAGTCTGGATGGAAAAGACTAAGAATTCGGCTCAGAGGATCATGGAATTGACATAATGCAGTTCTTTTGCAGCTGTGTGTGATTCATATTCTATCAAAGTGAGGAGAGAGTCTATTGTCTCCATCAGTTTATGCTCCATTTAAAACTTCTATCATCACAGTTTATGTTCTAATGTTCTGGAAAAATGAACAACAAATAATTAGGGTCTTTAGAAATTAAGAAGTAAAAACCTTGCAGTGAGACTCTGTGTGAATGAAGAGAAATGTTTAAGCAATTTCAATGAATTGGTTTCACATCAACAGAGCATTGAATTGGTTCCTCATGCACAGAGGTAACAAACACTTTAAAAATCCTCCTGCAGATATTCGAGAGACCGCATTCGTCTACGCTATCACGGCGGCCGGCGTGACGCATGCGGTGACCCAGGCCTGCAGCATGGGAGAGCTCCTGCAATGCGGCTGTGAAGCAACCAGGAACAGAGCTCCTCCGAGGCGGCCCACATCTTCCTCACCTCGGGATGGGGTTAAGTGGGAATGGGGGGGCTGCGGAGACGATGTGGAGTTTGGTTATGAAAAGTCCAAACAGTTTATGGACGCGAGGAGACGAAGGGGAAAAAGTGACATCAGGACCCTCATTGATCTGCACAACAATGAGGCGGGGAGGCTGGTAAGTATCATTTGTCAAAAAGAATCTGCTAAAAAGGGAATTTATTTTTCTAGAAATGGCCTTGTTTTTCCTTATCAGGGAAAAAAGCAAAAGTGTTGCTTTGGAATCTTCCCTCATTCCTGAAATATTCCAAAGTCATAGCCTGCAGCCATATTTCTGCTTTGTTGTAAAGTGATATTCTAGTTTCTGAAACAAAAAAGTTTTTAAGCCCCACCAGCAGTAAAGCTCTAACACTTTTGCTGTTTTACCTTCATCTTCATAACCTGCTGAACTTTGGAATGAATGACGGTCTCGACAAAAACACGCCGAGCAGAACGAGAAGATGGAGAAGAGCCCCTTCAGGTTCTTTTGTCCCCGTACGGCCTCAGCGTGTTGCTGCCCGCTCGCTCTCATGTTGCACAAGAGCCTAATGCAGTTTTTACTCTCGCTTTTGCCAGGGTCAAAGGAAGGTAGAGGAGGAGACAGAAAAAGGAGGATTTGTGGGATGCTGTCCAATTGTAGCATTAGCGACAAACCTCAGGAAAAAAAAGCTAATTCCCAGAGGTTGAGAAAGGAGCATGCAGTGATGCGTTCACACTTGGCCTGCAAACAGAAATTGTGTTTCTGCACAGACAGGTGTGTGTGTGTTGTGGGTTAATTATGTGCAGTATAAGTGAATGATCTGTTGTCAAGGCTTGTTAGATGTAAGAAGGCCAGAGGCAACATGGAGGGAAAAGGGGGCTGGGTAAAATTCCTTCAGAATAGTGTCTGCCTTTATCTTACCTATCTGTGTGTGTGTGTGGGGGGGGGGGGGGGGGTGGATGTGTGCGGCGTGCGTGGGGGGGGTGAGTGTGTGGGTGAGTGGATGTGTGTGTGTGGGTGTGCGTGTGGGTGTGTGTGTGGGTGAGTGGGTGTGTGCGTGTGGATGTGTGTGTGTGGGTGAGTGGATGTGTGCGTGTGGATGTGTGTGTGTGGGTGAGTGGATGTGTGCGTGTGGATGTGTGTGTGTGGGTGAGTGGATGTGTGCGTGTGGATGTGTGTGTGTGGGTGAGTGGATGTGTGGGTGTGTGTGTGCGTGAGTGGAGGCGTGTGTGTGGGTGTGTGTGTGGGTGAGTGGATGTGTGTGTGGGTGTGTGCGTGTGGGTGTGTGTGTGGGTGAGTGGAAGTGTGCGTGTGGGTGTGGGTGAGTGGATGTGTGCGTGTGGGTGTGTGTGTGGGTGAGTGGATGTGTGCGTGTGGGTGTGTGTGTGTGGTTAGTGGACGCGTGTGTGCGTGTGGGTGAGTGGACGTGTGTGTGTGACTAGATCTGTGCGTGTGGGTGTGTGTGTGGGTGAGTGGATGTGTGCGTGTGGGTGTGTGTGTGGGTGAGTGGATGTGTGTGTGTGGGTGAGTGGATGTGTGTGTGTGACTAGATGTGTGCGTGTGGGTGTGTGTGTGGGTGAGTGGATGTGTGCGTGTGGGTGTGTGTGTGTGGGTGTGTGTGTGTGGTGAGTGGACGCGTGTGTGCGTGGTTGGGTGAGTGGATGTGTGCGTGTGGGTGTGTGTGTGGGTGTGTGTGTGTGGTGAGTGGACGCGTGTGGGCGTGGGGGGGGTGAGTGGATGTGTGCGTGTGGGTGTGTTTGTGGGTGAGTGGATGTGTGCGTGTGGGTGTGTGTGTGGGTGAGTGGGTGTGTGCGTGTGGGTGAGTGGATGTGTGTGGGGGGGGAGTGGGTGTGAGCGTGTGGGTGTGGGTGAGTGGATGTGTGCGTGTGGGTGAGTGGATGTGTGTGGGGGGGAGTGGGTGTGTGCTTGTGGGTGTGGGTGAGTGGATGTGTGCGTGTGGGTGTGTGTGTGGGTGAGTGGATGTGTGCGTGTGGGTGAGTGGACGTGTGTGTGTGTGACTAGATGTGTGGGTGTGTGTGTGGGTGAGTGGATGTGTGCGTGTGGGTGTGTGTGTGGGTGAGTGGATGTGTGCGTGTGGGTGTGTGTGTGTGGGTGAGTGGATGTGTGGGTGTGGGTAAGTGGATGTGTGCGTGTGGGTGTGGGTGAGTGGATGCGTGTGTGTGAGTTGATGTGTGTGTGTGTGCGTGGGTGAGTGGATGTGTGCGTGTGGGTGTGCGTGTGTGTGAGTGGATGTGTGCGTGTGGGTGAGTGGATGTGTGCGTTTGAATGTGTGCGTGTGGGTGAGTGGGTGTGTGCATGTGGGTGAGTGGATGTGTGCGTTTGAATGTGTTTGTGTGGGTGAGTGGATGTGTGCGTGTGGGTGAGTGGATGTGTGCGTGTGGGTGTGGGTGAGTGGATGCGTGTGTGTGAGTTGATGTGTGTGTGTGTGTGCGTGGGTGAGTGGATGTGTGCGTGTGGGTGTGCGTGGGTGAGTGGATGTGTGCGTGTGGGTGTGTGGGTGAGTGGATGTGTGCGTGTGGGTGTGTGGATGCGTGTGTGTGAGTTGATGTGTGTGTGTGTGCGTGGGTGAGTGGATGTGTGCGTGTGTGCGTCCCCTTTTTTATTGAAACACAATCTTTTTTTTCCTGCAGTGAACTTGAGTTTGTGTCCCACTTCAGGCTTCATTCTAAACGTTCTTGTTTGTCTCTGTTTCATCAACCCTACGTGCCCTCTTTCACCCCCACCCCCACCGTCTAGGCAGTCAAGCTCTACATGCGAACTGAGTGCAAATGCCACGGCCTGTCGGGCTCGTGCACGTTACGCACGTGCTGGAAGAAGATGCCTCATTTCCGTGAGGTGGGCGACCGCCTGCTGGAGCGCTTCAATGGCGCTGCAAAGGTGATGGGCAGCAACGACGGGAAGACCCTCATCCCCGTCGGCTACAACATCAAACCGCCGGACAAGCAGGATCTGATCTATTCCGATGAGTCTCCAGATTTCTGCTCGGCCAATCGTAAAACAGGGTCGCTGGGAACACGGGGGCGCACTTGTAACAGCACGGCCATGGACATCAGCGGCTGTGACTTGTTGTGCTGCGAGCGGGGCTACTGGGAGGAGATGGTGGTGTCTGAGGAAAACTGCTTATGCCGTTTCCACTGGTGTTGTGTTGTCCAGTGCAAGAAGTGTTTGGTACGGAAGGAGCTGAGTCTGTGTCACTGAGGAACTGATCACATGACTTTGGCGTCTTCTTAGCCTCCTCCATGAAAGAAGCGACTTGATCGCTTTATGTTTTTCCACCCAAAGACTTTTCTTTGAAACCTTTTCACTCACTGTTAGATGTTAAAAAGGAAAGCAAAGGTGCATTTTCTTTTTTCTTTCATTTTTAAACCAAGGACCAAACAAAAGCTCACTTTTGATCCAAACTGCTCGTTTTCATTAAGTCTTCTTCCACGTCAGCAGCAGGACTTTGTGTGGATCTAACACCCAATCGCGTTGCAAGATTTCATGATGCTAACAATGCTAACAGAGGAAAATGTCAGTGGTGACTCTGTTTTTATGCTGTTTGTTATTTAAAGTTCTTCTGGACATTGTTTTATACCTACAGATATGCTGACATGTACGTTTGCACGGTTACCAAGTAGTCCTGTTTCTGATCATCAATTATCAGAAAATGGTTTCATTTAATTACCAAATACAAATCTTTGAAATGAATGAGCATTCTGTGTCTCTGTTGGCTCACTTTGGGGTTTTTCCACTCAAACTGCTCAAACCTACAGAAGCTTAAAAAGGAAACTGAGTCAAAACCATGGTTTTAAAATTGTACTGATAAAACTGGTAGAGCTTCTGTTGGCCATATCTGTCAGAAGCCGATGGGTTACAGCAGCTTCTGTGGATGTTTTCAGCAGGAGATATTTAGAAGCTAAAAAACACCAGAGCTTATTTTTAATGCAAAAAAGTGCATACAATTTGAAGCATAATATTAAACGCTCATAAAAACGTGTGCTCGTGTCAAGAGTCACTTCACGTTATAACCAACATGACGTGAACATTCAGGTCTTCCTTTTCTGAAGCCTTTGCCCAAATTGTACTTTCAAGTGGATATGGATGTCTGCAGATAAAAAATGGTCAAACTTGTACAGAGCACACAGGTAACGCGTATGACATATCGAGCTGGTAGACCGCTCAGTGAACCTGTAGAGAGAAAATGTTCATGCACTTTCTTCTATGGGTATGCTGTGAGTGACAGGTCATCGTGAACACAAACAACTCCCCTCACACCAGTGCACTGTGCAGGGAGTCTGAGTGCTGTTCACATCAGGGCACTCTTTGCACTAACCCTGACCATTAGAAATAAGGAAATGAGTCAGTTAGAGCAGAGGTTGTGTGGATATCAAACAGGCATCCTATGGGCGCTTCCCTATCACGTCCACACCTGGTGCATGCAACGCTGACGTGGTCAGTAAGGGGCCAGTACTCCCATCTTACTGACCTTTTCATTTGTTTAACAACTAGAATGTGGCGTAGCATATGGACACCATACGACAGCATCACTATTAGATTACAAGTGTGTCCCACTTCCAGGAGCCTTACCAATACTTCACGATACACGTAACACACACACAATGGTATGTTCCATTTTCATGAAGTCCCGTGAGGTGTCCATGTGAGCCTCAGAGGATCTGCAGGACATACCTAAGCTCACCTTTAGCTACACTCATCTCTACAGTCTTCCATGGACCCGACCAACCCAAACACCCGCAGCATTGATACAGGTGCATGTGACTGAGACTTTACGCTAAATGGCACACAGAGTTCTTTCCAGTCATCTGATGTGTCTGGATGAAAAGGGGCGTGTCCAAATAAATCAGGTGTCATGCAAAGACCATCATTAGAAACTGACAGTTAAACTATCATCATTGCTTTGCTGTAAGCATGGTTTGGTGCATCATTTAAAGCAGCAGTTTGCTACATTTGTTCAACTTTGGGTCATTAAAATTTAAACTGTGTTCATCTTCAGTGGATGCGTTATAAAACAAATGTTTTGTTGGATATTGAACTTACTTCTAACCCTGCATTTAATACAGGTTATGAGATGACATGATGCCAAACACTAGGGTATGCTGCCAGTAAACCCAAATGCAAATGTTTATCATATCAGCAATCCACTAAAAGCTCAAAACCACATTTCATGGAGGTTTTGAACAACATTGTTGAATTGGATCAGCCATTGTCCTCTGATTTTTCTTCCTGCCAGTATAATTATACCAACTCAGCATTTTTTTTTTGCCACAAAGCTGCTTTTTTCATTGTAACAGCATTTTGTTGTGACCATAGTAACTTTTGGCAAAACTACTACTTTAAAACTTGAGATTAGGCTGTACTAATTCTTGTAAATTAAGATTGGGAATCAGCCTTTGGACTCAACTTTTGAACTTAAATTATAGCTCATAACTTGGATTTGTCAAAATAAATGTCATATCAAATGTCACTACCAAAATACACTTCCTGCTTAGATGAAGAACTTTGTTTGTCTTTATTGTTTATGCTGTGTATTTGTAACAGTTCACCAAACACACCAAAATCTTCAATGGACACTAAGCCCATATCATCAGCCTTCCACCACCACAGCAGTGTTGAGCCCAACATCTGAAAACCTCAGTTTCTGACATATGGGATCATTTCATTAGAATAGATGATTGAGAAGAAGTGGGACGTTTCTAGTCATGTGACCTATAGGTTTTATTTGGTAGATATGTAGTCAGGTTGATCTTCACTGACTCAACCAGGTATGACTTCCTGGTTCTTACCTAAAAGGACGATTGCACAGCAAATCTTACAGCTGTTTGTCAAAGAAACAAACCCACGTCTGGGACTAACTATAATCTTCATTCATTCATTCATTTTCTGAACCGCTTTATCCCTTTCGGGGTCACGGGGCTGCCGGAGCCTAACCCGGCTACTCATGGGCGAAGGCAGGGGACACCCCTGGACTGGTCGCCAGTCTGTCGCAGGGGCTTATAATCTTCAGTCTTTATAAAAACTATTAAAGTTAATAAAAATATTTTAAAAATCTACCAGTTCATCTGCCTTGGATATTAAATTTAAGCAAAGAAAAACATAGTGGGACCAGAACCACTAAATGTTTTCTTGCCATGTCTGTAGCTTACAGATCCCTTAGGGAAGGTTCAAACTGCGAAAACACATTTTGCACATCTCTGCTTTTACAGTAACATTGCTGCTACTCCATTGGATCATTTTACATGAGAACTGTTGGGAACCAGAAGGCCATTTATACGGTGACTTGGTGAACTGACAGGCTCCAAAAAAACGTGTTTTCAAAATTTCCTTGGAGGATTAGTGCCTAAATGCATCCATTGCTGGCATCATTATTTAGTGAAACTTCAAATTTAAGATGTACTTTCATCTTTGAAACCAACTTAAATCAGCATCATTGAAGAAGACCTTCATGCATTTTGTACAAGAATGTTTCATTTGTTCCAGTTGAGACATGCATCGTACCTAAAGAAAATATGCTATTAGGCATTTTATCTGTATTGGTTTGAACATGTTCATCCATCCATTCAGCTGCTACCGTTTACACCTGAGTCAGGGTCATGGGAGGGCAAAGGGGCAGAGGTGGGGCACATCTGGACACACCAGGAAGGCATTTTTCTTTTTTACTTTTGCTTTCGCCTCTAACTTGGAGGAACTCATTTATGTTACAAGAGTAAGATTACACCTAATTATGTGTTAAATTTTGTTTTTCTGCATGCATTTCAATGATGGTTTCTTCATATAAAAATAATACTAGAATAATTTTACTTTGCAAACTGTACATATTTCAGAAAAAACAAATATTAAAAAAGAACACAAAATAAAACATGCATGTCTGCATTTCTTTAGTGTTTATTTTTCAGTTCTGCATGCCTACTTTTCTGGTGTCTTAACAAAAAAGAATAGTAAAATCTAGGATTAAGGTTTTAAAACACATTCTTAGAAATCCTCAAAAAATATAATTACAAAAAAATTTTAGGCAGATAAAGAGAAAAAGACCAACGCTCTTATGTGTGCAGCTAATTATTTTCAAAGAGTTGACTGAACTACCCGTAAGTCTAAGAAAATGCTCTCCAAATGGGAGCAGATGCCCCACAGCAATCTGGACCAAACAGATGGAAAGTGTGTTAAGGAAAGATGTGACAAAAATAGAACTGTTTAGATAAAAGAAAACACTGCAACAATAAACTTCATCCATCTGGTTAGACGGTAATGTTTGTTTTATGGTTTGGTTTTCCCCTGTTCTGGGCCGGGGTGGTAGTATCTGAAAACAGACACGTGTGAATCTACAGAAAAACGATACATTTGGTCTTGTGCTGAGGTTCCTGCTGGAAAATAAAGAGCCGGTTTTGGCTTCTACAAGATTACTTAAGGATAAATAAGGTGAGTTTGTTTTTTCCCATTTACTGTATTTAGAGAAGTGGACTGAATGACCCCCTCCCCCAGCTGTTCCAAACAGGAAGTACTAGCTGCCTCCAAAGAGCCAAAATCTTATCAACTTCTAGAGAGAAATAAACAGCTGTTACTCAATCATTCTATTGGTCAAATTAACCATTCTTGCCCTGATATCTTTTTTACAGGCTCTTGATAATCCTTCTTTTTCTTAGTGCAATCTATAAACTGACCAATCAACTGCCACAATAAAAGTAGGCGGAGCCTACTGTCCCTTTGATAATTCACTCTACAAATGTATCACATTTGTAGCAAATTTTGATGCAGATATTTTAACTTTTACTGCAGAATAATATCTTTTCCAAATATCAGTTGTCAGTCTTCTTGCCTTTTAATAATGGGTATCGGCCCTGAAAAGGCCATATCACTCTGTCTTTAGTGCAGACTTCCAGCACCATCACTCCTGATTGGCTAGAGTGGTTACCATAGAAACATTGACTCAGACAGGCTCGGACGAATCACTGCGTATTGATGTTGTCTAGCCCCAACATGGCAGCATCTATTTCGCAAAAGAAAGAACTGATTTCATTTGGTTGGAGCTAGAAGTATAACATTTCCTGTGGGTGACGTCACACTCACTTGCTCCAGTTTTCTGATACAATCCATGGTTTAGTCACCTGTTCTTTGGACAGAGAAAACATTTAAGAGTTGTTTTTTTTTTTCACAATGTGGCATTTTCCTTTAACTGTCTGAAGTTACTTCTAAATGACAACCTAATTAATTGAGTGAGTCCATTGTCAATGTTCTGTAATCCTCTGGAATGGGCTGACGCTCATCTGTCAGATGACTTTTGTCTGTTTTTGTGGCACATCATTGTAGGTGGAGGTATCCTCTAAAATGCTCCATGCTCCTCTGTTTTAAAGTTGTTTTATAGACTGTATCACTTTTAAATAGGCTTTTTGGTCTGTATTCTAGCTTCAGCCTTAGTCCGGTGCTCATGTACAGTTGTTGCAGATTTCTGGGTTGTTGGAGGGTTGTACAGAAAAGTGGCCTCATGTTAAGAGGAGTATGGGTGTCTTGAAGGTCTTGAAGTTCTTTTGAGGATCATTGTTATGGCCCTGGCTGCCGTAACACTCATACAGCCATCTCAAGGGACACCATGAAAATGGAGTGTAATTGGTGTGTACTTGTATCGCGCTTTTCTAAGTCATAATCCCATTCATTCATTCCCACACTGATTGTAGGGTTTTGGAACCAGGTCGATTTGTTATTTTCAGTTGCAGTCATTTCCGGTTTTATTTTGTTGTTACTTCCTGTGCTCTCCGTTTTCACAGGTCGCTTGTCGTTTCTCCCTCAGGTGTTCCCTCCCCCCTAACACACCTGTTTGTCATTTGGTCAATCCTCTCTTCCCGTTATATACCCTCGTCTCCCTTGCACGGGTTGTCGGGTGGTTTTGTTTGCTCTGGTTTAATGTTCCTCTTTCGAGCCATTAAATCTATTTATGTTCTTTCATTCCGAGTGCCGTCTGCATTTGTGTCCGCACGTCAACCCTGACATTACCACCCGACCAGTAACATGGACGCAGCAGACGCGGAGACGTTACGGGCATTGCTTCGCCAACAGGAGGAGCAGATGTCTTGCTTACGGCAAGGATTACTGGAGATGTCGAGCCGTCACGAACGGCAATTCGCCGCACTGGGTGAACGTTTTGAGCAACTGACGGAGCGTTTTCAACATCCGCCGGCTTTTCCCGCGGCACGCCCATCGCCTCCCACGCCGATCCAGGGGACCTGGGAGAATGTTCCTGTCGCTCCAACTGCGCAACTAGCCCGTCCAGAACGTTTTTCGGGAGATTCTGGGGAGTGTCGGGCTTTTATTACCCAGTGTGAGCTCCACTTCCAATTGCAAGCGCCTCACTATCCTTCGGACCAAGCCAAGGTGGCTTTCATCATTTCCCACCTGACCGGCAGAGCTGCAGCCTGGGCTACCGCTGAGTGGCAACGTGGAGCCCCGACCTGCGCATCTCTCTCGGCCTTCCTGGAGGCGTTCAAGCAGGTGTTTCACCATATTAAGCCAGGCAGAGAGGCGGCCCGGGCACTTATGAGATTAAGACAGCGGGACCGACGGGTAGCTGACTATGCCATTGAGTTCCGAACCTTGGCCTCCACTAGTGGTTGGGACACCACTGCGCTCATGGACGCTTTTGTGGAGGGACTATCCGAGGAATTAAAGGACAGATTAATTGCTCTCGAGTTACCTTCCTCCTTGGAACCCCTCATCGCCCTGGTTATCAGAATTGACAATAGCCTGCAGGACCACAAGCAGGAGCATGGCAGGGTGGCACCCCGGCCCCGACGCAGTCCTGTTGAGCACAGGATCATGGACTCACCTGACTTTGCTGCTTTTTCCGCAGAACCCCCGTCTTTAGTCTCAGAGGAACCCATGCAGCTCGGCCGGGGTAGACTGACAGTTTCCGAGCGACGGCGGCGGATGGCGGCAGGTGAGTGCCTTTACTGTGGCGGCCGGGGTCATTTCTGCAGGGATTGCCCCAACTCATCAATAAGAGTGGGCGCGCTTAAGAGCCATGGTCCGGCTCCCACTATCCCGAGACCTGCTTCCTGTGTTTTGGATGTTCGGGTTATGTTCCAGAAAGGGGAGTTTCTGTCAGAGCATTGGTGGATTCAGGAGCAGAGCAGAACCTCATGGACGCCGAGCTAGCCAAACAGGTCGGTCTGAAGTCTGAGTTTTTGCCCTGTCCTTTACGAGTGGTCTCCCTCAACGGCCAAGAATTAGCCACCGTCTCACGAGTCACTGAGCCGGTTCATCTGATTGTGTCAGACAATCACCACGAGCACACCCGTTTTTTCCTTTTTTCCTCCCCACAGAACCCACTGGTATTAGGTTGCCCTTGGCTGATGGCTCACAACCCAGTCATCGACTGGCCCTCCAGCCGTGTCTCCGGCTGGAGTGAGAAATGTCACACCACCTGTTTGCGTTCAGCTCGGCCTCCTGGGGGAGATCCCGCCGTCCCAGTAGGGCGGCTGCCCTCACCTGACCCATTCAGGGTTCCGCCTGAATGTCGTGACCTGACTGAGGTGTTTTCCGAGTCACGGGCCCTGTTGTGTTCAGGGGTTTCCCACAATAGGTTGCCAGATCGTCGCCGCACGCCAGCACCATCCTACCTACCTGGTCAGTTCGTCATGTTGTCCACCTCGCACCTCAGACTCCGGACAGAGTCAAAGAAGCGTTTCCCCAAGTTCATCGGTCCTTTCGAGATCCTGAAGGTCATCAATCCGGTGGCAGTCAGGCTGCGCTTGCCCAGGTCCTTGCGCATCCACCCGGTTTTCCACATCTCTCAGCTAAAGCCACATGTCACGAGTCCCCTGCAGCGGCCATCCTCTCCACCTCCCCCTCCCCGCATCATTGAGGGCCAACCGGCCTACACTGTCCGTCGCCTTCTGGACGTTCGGCGACGGGGTCGTGGCCTCCAGTATCTGGTGTACTGGCAGGGGTACGGGCCTGAGGAGAGGTCCTGGGAGCCTGCTTCACGCATTCTGGACCCTGAACTCATCAGGGACTTCAATCGGCGGCATCGGAACAAACTTCCCCCTGCGCCAGGAGGCGCACCTTGAGGGGGGGGTACTGTAGGGTTTTGGAACCAGGTCGATTTGTTATTTTCAGTTGCAGTCATTTCCGGTTTTATTTTGTTGTTACTTCCTGTGCTCTCCGTTTTCACAGGTCGCTTGTCGTTTCTCCCTCAGGTGTTCCCTCCCCCCTAACACACCTGTTTGTCATTTGGTCAATCCTCTCTTCCCGTTATATACCCTCGTCTCCCTTGCACGGGTTGTCGGGTGGTTTTGTTTGCTCTGGTTTAATGTTCCTCTTTCGAGCCATTAAATCTATTTATGTTCTTTCATTCCGAGTGCCGTCTGCATTTGTGTCCGCACGTCAACCCTGACACTAATGGCAGCTCTGGTGCTGAACACTGGCACCAACCTATAACCACCAGGAGCAATGTGGGGTTCAGTGTCTGTGGTGCCCAAGAACACCTAGGCTGAATCAGAATTCTTCCCTTCTCCCCTCCCCTACATTTAGCCCTTCAACCGGAGAGTTATGGACACTTGCACTCAATGACGTCACCAATAATTGCCGGTCAGCTACATTAGCACGGAGCATCCAGTGCTCAAATACACATAACAGCAGTTTTAGAACTTTAAAATGATCATGCTAAAACTAAAAGTCATTATTTAAATGTAAACTTCTGTAAACAGCACTAAAGCTGCATTCACACCGGCAGCGATAACTTGTGTTTAAGTGGCTACTTTCAATGAAAAGTCCATGCAAACGTGGGTAAACCAGAATTTTGGGCTTCCACGTCTGAAATGCACGGGATCCTCTGTGCAAGTTGTTAAGTCAGGTTGTGGGCGCTATGCACAAATTGGGCACCAGTTGACCTTCTTGAAGCTTAATTGCAGCAACTGTGACCAATCAGGGACTCTGATTTGTTGTTGACGTGTGGGTAGCATCCTTTCACAACCACAGAAGAATCAACCGTTGTATTCATGATCACAAGGAAAAAATTGATATTTGCATTTTTCTGCCCAGCAGGAATCATATGACACCAAGATGGACATCTATAGGAACAAAGCTGCGAAAACAGAAAGCCTGGAGGAGTTGCACCACTTTGACTTAGCACAGCCAGCCTCTACCCATTGTAGGTGGCAGATGAGCAATATTACACAGTAAAAAAGCAAAAGAAGAGGCCCATCCCTGTCACTACCTGCTAGACTGGTGCTGGTCCGGTGTGAACACCACTGGCTGTGCACCCCATGGTGCTGAACAGGGAACAGTCAGGTGCAGGCAAGATGCTTAGGGAGCAGAATGTTGTTGAAATATGGATCAAATTGATGAAGTACAGAGGGGCGAAGTTGTGGATGGCTTTAAAAGTATTTTGGAGGATTTGGAAGAAGGTTCTGAATTGAACCGAGAGCCAGTGCAGCGGCAGTGCAGAGTATTGTGGTGGGAGAGGGGGTTTTTGGTGAAGAGGGCTAGGCTTGTTGACAGATTTCTGTTAAACAGAGAAAATCCAGTTTGTGGTTGGCGAGGAGATCATCAATTATGTGTCCATGAGTGAGCAGACATTGAGCAGACCTGGCAAGGCTGGCCAACCTGCAATGGTTGACAGTCCAAATATTGCTCCTGGATGGCGGCGAGTCATGGATCAAAGTGAAGTCATGTTGTTAGAACGAGGTGGGAGGAAGATGGCAAGATGGAGGAAAAGTGGGTCGGACACCTGGGAGCGAAGGAGCAAAATCTCGGTAGCGGCATGCTGGTAAAGACCTAGCACTGGGCGATGACTTGGATAAAGTCCATTTTAGTAAACACTTCATCTTGACATTTCATTTAGTGGAAAGGAGCATCAGGAGAGCCGGGGAGCAGTGGCAGCAAGTAGCGCCAGTGTTCACTCAACCGGAAGGTCCAACCGTACATGCTGTCTAAGTGTTCACAACAACCTGTCGACTGCATGTCCATCAAAAAGAAAATCTACATGAAAATGTTCTCTCCACGGACTCACCTAGTGGTCTACAACCTTATTTCCTGTGTGCCCCGTACAAGTTTACCCATTCTCCACAAGCAGAAAGGCCATATCCACTCGTAAGTGTGATGGTTTAACAGAGAAGTCATTCTCACATGGGTTCATCCCTTTGTTTGTGGCACTCTGTAACTTATTTTTGCGGCAGTGGTGTCCATATCACATATCCTGCTGACCATGTTTTGTTTGAGCGGACATATTTCCAAACACAAAGCTGATCTTCTCCTGTTTGTTTGGTATGCTGCATGTCTATACTCCATCAGGCTTCGCTAGCTTGACATTTTGTCATTTTCCTGTACAAACTGGGTAGAGGTTAAAGTGTTTACTAGACGTGGACTTCAGGAAAACATCGCCAAAAATATTATTGTACAAAACTAACATGTCGAGCAATGTCTTTGTGGAATTCAGAGGAAACATCTATCGTTTTCTCCTGTTTATGCCGCAGAGATGAAGGGGGGTTTGCATTAGTTAGAGCTGCACAAGTTGACACAAGTTCATATTTTCCAGGAATTTGTTGGTGCATCTGAGATGTGGAAAGGTGGGCCTCTGGAGGAAAACGCCACAGGCCTCTTGACTCCTCTTGCCCTCTGAACCTACGGCTTCTCCTTTGCTTCTCACTTTCATCCATGTCCTCATTTAGCTTAGCCAGAGAAAACAGAAAGGGGAGCAGCTAGATTTATTGGAGTATAAATATAGTTGCAGCTTGACGGCTGTGTGTCTCTTCTGCAGTGTGTGTGACTTTGTATTGGTCAGAGTGTGTGGCTAGGCTTTGAAGGCTCTATTTTTCCATTATTTCCCAGTGCCTGAGGAATGTATGTGACCTGCAAAAGATGAGTTCTTGCCTCCACATTTGTTGACTGTTAAGTAAATGGCGTATACTTATATAGCGCTTTTCTACCATTGAAGGCCCAAAGCGCCTTACAGTCACGGTCCCATTCACCCATTCACACACTGATGGCGGCTCCACTGCCAAACACTGACACCAACCCTCCATCAGAGGGAAGAGCAGTGACACGGGAGGGACGATTAATGAAGACTCCTAGATTAAGGTAGTGAAATACAAAGAAGCAGATACAAGCAGAGAACCTCCAGCTAACTCAACACCATCAAGCTCTCCCATCTCCAGCAATCCTTTGTCAACCCAGCAGCGTGATGTTGCAAACGCAGAGCATGCAGAGATCAGCTGAGAGCGGAGCTCTTCTGAAACAGATGACTATAATTACAAATAGTGGGAGAGACCCACACAGAGAAAACTCCTAAACGAAGCAATCTCTCTTCTTCTACTGAGGAAACGTGTGCTAAAAGTATCAGTTATCACCCTGTCAAAATGCAGACGTGCACATTTGCATGAATGTTGGATTGGTGTCTGGAAGAGACAGGGATCTTCTTGAGTTAATACCTGTCCTGGAGGTGATTGCTCAGTTGCTGCCTCTGAT
Organism: Oryzias celebensis; assembly: GCA_014656515.1. Lineage (NCBI taxonomy): Eukaryota > Metazoa > Chordata > Actinopteri > Beloniformes > Adrianichthyidae > Oryzias > Oryzias celebensis. The sequence goes on along the minus strand of BNCR01000017.1, from coordinate 22,840,787 downwards.
GCATAGCCCACCCAACAAGGCTGCTGATGCTAAGATTCTTAATTGTCCATTTTTGAGCAGACCACCACACCTTTGTCTTTCTAAAGCAGAGTTTGCCTCGGGTCTTCGCAGTGAAATCTACTGTACAACAAAACATGTCTGCGGCTTGAACTTGCACAAAGTTCTTTTTGAAGCTGGGCTTAGTGGCATGCTAATCCAAATAAACGAGGCTGTGAGGCTGTTCATCGTTAAAATATGGCTGCTCTTTAGGGTTCAGAATTATTGAAAACTATAGAGCCCAGATTGTCAGGCTAGTGACACTAACCAGGAAAGCAGCTTTTTGCACCAACAAATGTAAGTAATCTGAAGATATTATAGGTTTGAAGATTCACATAGGGTCAGAAGTAAAGATAATTTTGTTTGGTTTTTATCAGGAAATGTTCTGCAAACTGATAAAAACTTCAGTTTTGAAGATTTTTAATAACTGTTTAGGTGTGAGATGTAAAAACGTGGTTAAAGGCACAGATCAAAAGCTGTTGTCTTCCAAATTCAACAGGTATCATCTGATCACCACAAAAGAATGGATCGGCAAGATCAGAGGCAGACCTGATCAGATTTAAAGTTTGGCAGTACAAAGAGAATGTGATCAGCTGTCAGTCTGCTCAAAAAATGACGTGTTTTTTTAAACAACAGTAAAGGTTTTGATTGCAAAAACAGTAGAAGTTTCTTTAGTCTTCGCTCCCCTGGTGGTCTTATTTATTTATTTCAAAAACTCATCACTCTGTTGTCTTGCCTTGTTAAATCTCAGCTGCCAGAGGTCTGCTGGAGAGCACAGCCACTGGTGTCTGCTGCTTCTGCCCCGGCATTTGAGAGAACTGCTCCACTGAGATAACAAGCACCTCTGTTTTGCAACAAGTGTGGAATTCACACGTTCTTCATGGACCCTGTCCTTATGAAGCACCCCAGGGGGCAAAAAAGAAGAGATAAAAGCCCCAACTCATCACGTGAATCTGCTACAAGGCAAAACTCACTTCAGCTTTGATTTTTAAGCTGTATTCTACACAGAAGTTCAAACATTGTTCTTCATGCACAGTTTTGGTACTGAAACACAAGATGGCGATGTTGGAGCACAATGATGATGAACTGCAAGCTTTAAAATCACTAAAGGTGCAGATCCAAACCCAAGAGCTTCTTCAGAATGTTGATAGAAACAAAAAAAAAAAAAAAAAACACAAATGAAGACAACAAAGCATCAAAGAGCCAAGTGGGGAAAAAGTACGTGTTTCATCCTGACATGTGAAAGTCAGTGACCTGTCCAAAGACTAACCACAGTAATTATGATAAGACTTTTCAATGCATTCTTGGATCTGCAGAAACTTCTGCCTCGCATACCTGCAGAGCTGCACTCACACAGACTCACAGACATTTCAGATAACAAACGTTGTGCAAAATGTTGCAATCATTCTTAATTAGGGATGCCCTGCAGTAAGTCAGGCAGCTCCAAAAATAAGCACCTCTGGGTGGAGACAGTGTGTGCTGTTGTTGTTTAGATGATGCTTGAAAAGATATGTATTTTTAAGCTTCTACAAACACTTCAGCACAAATATCTGCAGATTTTGAGATAGTTTTGAGGCGCGTTAAAGAGCGTATCCAGACACCTGCTGAGAGCAATTTCCCTCACATGAAAGACTTGATTTGACCTCTACAGAATGGCTTTTTGTAGGTGGTTGATTCTGGAGAATGTGGAAGATAAAGGGGACAAAGCTTCAGCAGAAAACACGTCAGAGTTCTACTGAAGAACTCCATCACTTTTAAATCTTATCTTTCGGGAATTTAGAGACATTAAAAATAAATTCAGGAAAAGCATGGGAAACTACAGTCATACCACAGTTTCCTGTATATAATGCTATGTATTTAACCCTATATAACAAGTTCAATTCAGGCATTTCTGACACTCCCATCTCATTAGCATGATCAACATTTTTTTATTTCAAAACCTGTTCTATATATTTTGGCCCACGCTTTCTGCTGTTGTTCATTATTACTCCACTAGAGGGATTTTCCTGCTGATTTCGAAACTGGCTGTTTCTTTGATGTCCATAAAATATAAGACAGAACTGGACTGAGTGGCCCCTCCCTCCTGGCGTTTGAAACAGGAAGTACCTGCTGGCTCAAATAAACAGCTCTTACTTAAAAACTCAGCTGTCATTCTTTTGGTCAGAATAACTATTCTGATACCTTATTTAACATCTTCTTGATAATCCTCAATTTTCAAAATGTTTTTTCTTCATCACAAGTTATAAACTGGCAAACCAGAGGCCTTAACAAAAACGTGGTGCTCACTGGCTCCCTCCTCGGATGTTTAAAACGTTTGATGGAGTCTCTCAAGCCCACTTTCAGTGGAAGGGATGTGGCTTTCCAACAAGTTTAATCCTGATCAGCGAGAGTGGCAGCCGTAGAAATGATGACTCAGACTGCCTCAGACCAATCACCTGTCACAATCGCTCTGTCCAGTTTTCTCAGATTTAAATTTTTTGGGTTTTTGAATTTTATGTGGTCATTCTGCTTGGGCTCAATGGATAAATACAATATCTGAGATTTTACTATCAAAAAATGTACCAAATCTTCAGAGCTGAGTAGCACAAATATGTGGTTCTACTGAGCTATGATTGCTGGTCAGCCTGGCTATAGTAATAAATAAAAATCTGAAAATATTTCCATTTTCTTCTGTATCTCCGCAGCTGCCTGGAGCCTTGGAGCAGGTCTCCCTTTGGGGGCCCTGGCTCGTACCCGGGGCTGGGGTGGAGGGATGCTCAGAACTCCTGGGTGGTGGTGGGTGGCTTGTCTGGGGTGGTGGGGCTCTCGGTGGTGGGGCCCCGCGCTGGGCCACCTGGCGTGGTGGAAGGGCTGCTCACCTGACTGGACCGGGTCTTGCGCTCTGCTCTTCCGTTCCACAGCGCTCGGGTATTGGGGGCCCTTGTGGTGGTCCTGCGGGCCCTGGTCTGGGTGCTTGGCCGGGCTGCTGGGCGGGTGGATCTCCTCCGTTGACTCCACAGTTTGGGTGCGGGGGCGGGCCTTGGTTGGCGCTGCTGCCTTGCGGGGTCTTGGTGTGGGGATGTCTGGGAGCTCTCCCTCCTTTTTTTTTTTTTTTTTTTTAAATTCCATCATCCACCTCAGCTTAACATAACATTCATTAAGTTTCTCTTAGCGGTCATTCTGGTCGGGTTTAATGGATAAATACAACTGTGTATCATCCGTATAACAGTGAACATTAATCCAGTGTTTCCTGATTATGTTCACTAGAGGCAGCATGTAAAGCATAAACAGGATGGGTCCTAGAACTGAGCCCTGTGGGACTCCGTGGCTAACTCGACTATAATGGGAGGAATGTCCATTTACATGAACAAACTGGTACCTATCAGATAAACAGGATTTAAACCATTGAAGGGCAGATCCTCTGATCCCTATGTCATGCTCTAGTCTCTGGAGTAAGATGCTGTGGTCTATAGTGTCAAAGGCTGCACTAAGATCTAACAGGACCAGAAGAGAGATTAGTCCCTTTTCTGAGGCCAGTAACAAGTCATTAATGACTCTAACTAGTGCAGTTTCAGTGCTATGGTGAGGTCTGAACCCTGACTGGAAATCTTCAAAGAGGCTTTTGTCCTGTAGGTGGCAGTATAGCTGTTTAACTACAACTCTTTCTAATATCGTTGAGATAAAGGGGAGATTTGATATTTTGTTGTTGCTACTTTTCTAAGGAGCCTTTTGCCACATAAATTTATGCTTTATAACTTTTGAAATTAAACCTTTATTCTTGTAAAACATTGACTTTTTTCCTCATAGTTTTACAACTCTATTTTAGAAAAATGTTGACCTTATTTTCATTTATTTATTGATTTTTATGGCTTCCCAAGTACTCCACATTAAATCTGCATGGAAAAGTAAAGCTAAATTTTAACAGCTTGTAACATTTTTTTCCATAAGATAAAACAAAAAAGAGCTTTTTAATTCTAAAAAAATCTTCAATCATTTCAAGTGATACAAATGCCTATAATAATAAATGCACAAGTAAATACTTGCAAAAGAGGCTTGTGAAAACAAAGATAGGTGAGCTGAAGAACCTTTTGTCTTTAATGAAAAATGTCAAACGCATAACTCTTTCCACTCTTGTTTCCCAAAAAGCCTACAAAAATAACATTTCTCTTTCTTTTACCAGGGGAAAACAAACCAGCAAAGTTCAGCTTTGCTCTTTGGAGCCCATTTAGGGGGGAACGTGACGTTTCATTTTCTCCTGTCTGTGTTCTCTGAGCTCAGTTCATCCAAACAAAGCCTGTTCTCAACACCTGGGGATATGTTCATTCCCTGTAAAACCCAGTAAATTGATTGGAACCATGCAGTGGTGCCGGCATGCAAACACATCCAATACGCTAAAGAACAGCCAGAAAGCTCTTTGTCTGTTTTCTAATGAAATGCGTGTGTTTGGTCCTGCAGAGAGGCGGCGTCCCTCTGCAGCACAGCAGTCAGACGCAGAGCAGAGGGGGAGATAATCATCTTCATGGTTCTGATCCACCTGCTGATTTAAAACCACCCATCTTCAGGGCGGAGATGAACCATGGAGAGTAAAATATGTGGGGAAAACCTTCTTTAATCAGGGACTCGCTTTTTAAAAAAATGGTCCTGGTGTGAGAGCGTCCCTCCGCACAGCTGTTTGCTCAGTTCCTTCTGATTTCCCATAAACTCACAAATCATTTGTCAGAAACACTGCAGTCTCACACACTCATAGTGTTTTTCTTCCTACACACTCCTCTTCCCCTCTCACGGTGGGTCAGAGCCAAGACTCAGCTTGATAGAAGTTTGTTACCAGAGTGGAGGCTTGTAATTGACTAACCTCTGCCCAACCCTAACCCGCCACGCTCCTCTGCTTTCCTCATTTTTGTTGGTTCTGTCCAGAACTCTAAGAACCCTGACCTTAGCTTGAACTCCCTCTCTACAGAGGAACAAGCGTAAGGGTGCAACAAACATGAGTTCAGCGGCAGCGCCGTCGGAGTGTTGCTGCTGAGGTGACGGCAGCTGTAACTTCAAAAGGCTGATAAAAATACTATTTCAGGAGCAGACGAAAAATCGATCATTTTTTTGTCTGCTCCTGATTCACGGCTGTTGGAATAAAGAAATATTCCATTTTTTATTTGGCTCTTTTATACATGTCCTCCATCATGAGAAAAATGCAACAAGAACCTGTTTACGAACATCATTTTCATCAGAGTGGGTCTTTAAACAAACAGAAATAATACCTTACAGTGGAACAGTGGATACTGCTCCTGCCTCACAGATAAAAGGCCCCGGTTCGAAGCCCAGCTGGGACCAGCTCCAGCAACTCCGTGACACCAAAAAGGACACAATGGGTTTAGAAGATGGATCGCTTTTTTTGTTACTTTTTAGCCTCTAAGCTTAAATTTTTGTTCAAACTGTTAAAATCTCCTGCTGATTTGAAAAGTCAAAACTTCTGAACACAGAGAAACGAATAAAATATATGGAGGTCAATAAAAGCAGAGTTAATTTTGTGGAACATTGAACTTTATCTGAGAGTTTTATTGACTTTGGCAACAGAGAAAATGGGGATGAAAAGGACGTTTTTAAATGTATTTTTTTAGATTGTCTAAAATTTGTTCTAAAAGCTTCTTTAAATACATTTTTTGTGTTTTTTTTCTGATATGAAGTGAGTTTAAGCAACGCAAAAACCTAAAACTCTTGATGTTTTTACAGACTTAGTCAGACATAATTTCTTTTCCTCTCTGCACTACTTTTCGTGAGTCAAATTCATAAACTTTATGTTCATGAACAGTGCATGACCTCACATGTTTACATGTCTGCTTCCAGTAGACTGTAAAAAAACAGTCAGGTCTCTCCGTGCACGAAGACTAAGACAAAATTGAAGGAGACACTTCAGCTTCAGAAAAAAAACATGCAGACACCTCTGGGAAAATGGTCAGCTTTGGTTCTTTATCAAATTAAATGTTCAGCTGTGTTTTGTTTCTTGGTAAACCATTTGATCATTCAAAGAAAAAATAGAAATTAAAAGGATTTCATAGAGAAGAACTGTCCTGGGAGTACCCTGCCATTGCCCTGAAGTAGCTGGGATTGGCTCTAGCAACCCCCGTGACCCTGCACAGAAAGAAGAAAGAACGGAAGATAGATAGATTTCCAATCAAATTCATAACATACATATATATATATATATATATATATATATATATATATATATATATATATATATATATATATATATATTGTGTGTGTGAGTGTTCATCTCTCTCTCTCTCTCTCTCTCTCTCTCTCTATATATATATATATATATATATATATAGGAGAGAGAGAGAGATAGATATGTACAGGTCCTTTGACATTTTTAGAATTTATAGATTGAAATTTTTAGATCCCACTTTGAATCACCAGTTCTGAGAGATTTGATAACATCAATTATTAATACAATACTATTATGTTATTATATTATTATCTAAGAGCACAATAGTGAGGATTCTGTGTTTAGTTTGGGCTTTGTTCTATGTGTTCATGTTCTAAGTTGTCCTTGTCCGTCACTCCAGTTTCAGATTCATCATCCACAGCTGTATTCACTTAGTTCATCAACCTCAGTGTATTTAAGTGTCTGGTTTTCAGGTCATCTGCTCTGCCTTGACCAATGTTTTGTTCTCCATGGTTTTGTCTTGTTTCATGGTTTTTATTTTTTTTAATTAATTTATTTATTTTTTATATAAAATACTTCTCTTTGTTTCTGCTTCTAAGTCTGGACTCCTGCATTTTGGATCCTTCTCCACCATTTCCTGACACTGGCAGCAGGGTCAGGTCATCTGCTGCAATCATCATGTTACACCAACAAAAATGAATTCGGATCTCCAGACACAAATGTTTGTTATATTAACACATTTGATTTAGATGTAAATACTTTCCAAATTTTCTTATTTTCACCCAACAAATGATTTGGTTTTTTTTTTGTATTTTCCAATAAACAATTTATTGTATGTTTTAAACCTCAGTTGCTTTGATTACTTAATTGGTCCAAATTTAAAATTTACATGACATCAAAAAGGGGTAAATATCATGATGTCAAACTGGTATTAAAGTTTTGACGCCAGTTTGATTTGCAAATTCAGCTTTTTTTGACATCAAATCAATGTCGAGTTTCGATGTTGATTTGACGTCATTTCAACATCAATTGTCACTGGGTGATTGCTCTATATCAGGTTTATTTGAGTAGTTTTATTAATTTAGGATCAGTTTAAAGTGAATGAAAAGCCAGATTGCAAATTTGGAAAAAAAAAACTATATATATGTATTTAAGACATTGCATAAGACATTTGAAGTTTGATAACCTCTTTAAACTCAAAAGCATATACTGGAAACTTTTTTGAAAATAAAATTGTAAATTTGAAAAAAAAAAATGCATGCTTAAAAGAAATAATGTAAATTTGAAAAAAAATAGCAAATTTAAAATTTGAATAATAATTACTTAAACCTAAGACTGTTACCATTTTTTTTTGTTTGATTCTCCCTCTTTGCTTTCAGGTCTTCATTTTCAGTTTCAGTTTTCGCTGCTGAGCTGAACTTATTTTGAGGCACAACATAAACACTGACAACGTGCATCAGTCATGCACACATGCTCAGCACAGAGACTGTTTTCCATTAATAATCCCACCTTCACTCTTTTGGCCCCAAAAGAAGGATCTCCATAGAGCCATTCAGCGCAAAGAGGAAGGTAGGAAATGTATCTGTTGGCTGAATGTTTGTGGCAGCATCAGATTCCACTAATGAAGTAGGATCCTTTTGTAATTGGCCTTCTGCTCCGGGGTAGTCATGGATAATGGTTTGACTTCTGTTGCTGTCACTGATCCCACCGTTGATTCATCTTTGTTTTTTTCTGTTGCAGAACAAATCTGCATCTTTCCTTCAATGAAAGAAAGATGGCGAGCAATGAAGCGATCCACTCGAACAGGCAAGTTTTCATGCTTGAACCGGCCATGTTTTAGATTTTGGAACTCAACTTCAGCTGTGGATGAACTTGCTGTGATGTTGGTGCTTTGAAAGAGCAGGAACATTCTTCCTGCCGTGAACATCTCCGCACATGTCTGCAGAACACCCTGATTACTTTTCTTAACTTGTCCTATCCAATAGCAGAGCAAACAGATCAGAGCTGAGGGCCTCTTGTGTTGACAGATTTTACTGTTACAATCAGGGGTTATAAACCATCAGACACTCAAGGTGTATATTTGTATAAACCCCATTTGTAATTTAAGCTCAACTTTATTTATATTAATCCTGTTTGTGTCCTTCTTTTTGTTGGACCGGACAGAAAAAGAAAGGGGGAAGAAGAGAGAGACTTGTCGGGGGGGGCGCAAAAGAAAAGGGCAAAAGTTTGGTTTACCGAGGTCAGTGGATGACTACAGGGGAGGGAGGATAGAATCGTAAAACAACAGGCAACAAGACGCTGTAAGCGTCTAATCATTACAATCACGTGTGAGTCTAAAGTGTTAGTCTAAAGTAGGCATGGCCTGTCCACACACTCAGTTGTTACAAACATACCTGCTGGCTCTAAGAGTCTTCACATACTTGTCCACATCCAGTTCACACGCACACTTGTGTATACCAACCAACACATGCAAAGCATTACATTCTGTCATTTAAACTAATTGTGCAAAGGTGAGCTGACACCTGTGCTCAGGTGAATGTTTATGTTAAGCTGAGGTCCATCCCCACACCAATACCCCCGCCGAGGCAGCAGCAGTGACCATGATCCCTCCACGCCTGTACTGTGGGGCCAACGGAGACCATCTGCCAGCCCGGCCAGGAACCCAGACCAGGACCGCCACATGGGCCCCCAAAACCTGAGAGCAGTGAGGTACGTGCAAGCCCTAATAAAGGCTCCAAATTCCAAAATTGTAAATTTTCTGTAAATTATTTATTAGCTCAGGCTTTACAGGGTTAAATAATATGTTTTTGTGAAAGAAGTATTTCAAATGTGAAATGCGTAAGTCTTAAACTTGTATGGAAAAACTTTCAACCTTAATCTGTTAACAAATGAGAAATGTTTATTTGTAACAGCTGCTGTTTTGTATTCTCATTTTGTGTTCTTCGTTTTAATCCTTTTTGCTTAAAATCCTTAAAGTTTAAATTCAGACATTTGAAGTATTCACTGTTGAGCCTAATGTCATTGGGGGCAGGGCTTTGAGCTCATTAGCTACCGGGATCTGATTCCCATGGTTCCACAACAGATTATTGTAAAATCAATTCAGCTCCAAAACAGGACTACACACTTTATTTACTATTCTCATACAGACATGAGGAATGTATTGCATTTTCCCCACCTTAACATGGTGAAGATGTTTGAGTTCCTGAGTTATCTCAGGAGCAATGCTGTCTGGGACTACGACACCTGGTAGGGTCTCATACGGGGGGCAGGTCCTGGATGACGAGCCAGGCATAGAATGACTAGGAACTCAATTATGTGAAGTTAAATCCCAGATTCTTTTAAATCCCCCAGATTGGCGTCACAAGGGCCCAACTCTGGAGCCAGGCCTGGGGTGGGGCTCCTTCCACGAGCCCCCGTTGTGTAAAGCTTGAAGGAACAATGTGGCATCACCCCCCAGTGGGCCCACCACCTACAGGAGAGCTCAGAAGGGGCCGGTGCAACGTGGTTTGGGTGACAGTCGAAGGTGGGTACCTCGGCGGCCCAAACTCCAGTCATGGAACATAGAACGTTAGCGCTCTGGGAGGGAAAGAGCCTAAATTTGTGCGGGAGGTTGAGAGGTACCGGCTACATATAGTTGGACTCGCCTCCATGCACTGCGTGGGTTCTGAAACTCAGGGGTTGGACTCTCTACCATTCTGGAGTTGCACATGGTGAAAGGCAGCAGGCTGACGCAGGCTTGCTTGTGAGCCCCCAGCTCAGCCTCCAAGTATTGGAGTTTACCTCAGTGGACCAGAGGGTCATGTCTGACTGTGGTTTTGGCTTATGGGCCAAATAGCAGTTCGGAGCACTTATTCTTGGTGTCTCTCGAAGGGGTACTGGAAAGCGCCCCGACGGGGGACTCCATTGTCCTCCTGGGTGACTTCAATGCCCACGTGACAGTGGTAATGACAGTAGCACCTGGAGGGGCGTGATTGGGGGGAACGGCCTCCCTGATCTGAACCCAAGCTGTGTTTTATTGTTGGACTTCTCTGCTCATTATAGTTTATCCATAACAAACACCATGTTTGAGCACAAGGGTGTCCAACAGTCTACGTGGCATCAGGACATCCTCGGCAGGAGAACTATAATCGACTTTGTAGTGGTTTCAGGTGACCTTCAGCCGTGTGTCTTGGACACTCGAGTAAAGAGAGGAGCAGAGCTGTCCACTGATCACTACCTGGTGGTGAGTTGGATTTGTTGGTGGGGACGGAGGCCGGAAAGACTTGGCAGACCCAAACGTACTGTGAAGATCTGCTGGGAATGTCTGGCTAAGTCCTCTGTCAATTCAATGTTATTTATATAGCCCAATATCACAATAGAGTTGTCTTAATGGGCTTCACACGGGTATTTATACAAAAGAACATAAATTCAGTCATAAAATATAAACAATAGCTGGTTGCTAAACTAAACAGACTAAGATAAATTGGCATCCCTGCCCTTAGATCCTCCTTCTTAGGGAGTAAAAACTCATAAAAATGATTTGGGACAGGGGTATCTCAGGGATGTTCACATGAAGGATGGATCCTCTTCCAGGACGGACAGGTAATGTGCTAAAACTGTTCAATAAGAATTAGCATACCTAACTCTACAACTACACTGAATAGTGTAGCAGATGGGCTTCATCCAGATGAAACTGGGGGGCAGCTGGGGGTGTGAGTCAGAGGCGAGGTCCACGGCCAAAGACGAGCACAGACGATCCAGCTGGAATCTCTCCTGCGCTTCCGGAGGGGAGTGGGAAACGGGGACAACTTATGAATCGCACTACACCAAACAAAGGCATGAAGAACTAAATAAAATAATACTGGATAAATGATAAAGAATAAAGGAGAAGTAATAAGTAAGGAGAGGACAGAACCTCAGAGCATCATACTTTCCTCAGATTCTAACCCAGATTCTAATCTCAGATTCTAACCCCCTTCTATCCATTGGCATTGGAATTTAATTCAAACATGTCAATGGTAAGTTGCATGTAATATGACACAGACAGCGGATGGTAATAATAATAAAAATAATAGAAAATCTGCAATTTTAGCATTTCAATATTAATACAATATATTATTATTATCTAAGTCCGTGTAAACCCACTAGGCTGGGGGAAGCAAATCAACATCAAAGGTTATGACACAATATGAACGAAAACCATGTCATGAACAATCAAAACAAAAATAACTTCATGTCAATATGAGACAAGATTTTGACCATAATCTTTTTGGTAAAAATTGAACAGATGAATATTCTGCCCTGTTGTGACTGTTTCTGGATTCCTGGGTTTCTATCTGACCTGCTCCACTGTTCTTCTTGTCTCCTGCGTTCCTCTTCTGGTGGTTATATTGAAATTTTGGACTAATTGAGTTCTGAAGAACCACAGGCAGTGACAAGCATCACTCAGGGATGACAGCTTTCCTGCTACTCCGCTGAAGCCACAGTCCCTCTAAAACTACTCTTCGTCAGGTTTTGCACATGCGTCGTGCAATATTCTTGCTTGAAATAATTGAGCTTTAATTTGTTGCCGCTGCCAAGTCCTGCAGGTCAGGGTGCAGCGATAAATCCCTCTGAGAGAAAATCTAATGTGGGATTGCTTCCCTGATGGTCTAAATATGTGCAGGGCAGCTTAATTATGTCTGAAAGCTGCAGCAGTGTTGTGTTTTACCACTCTGGTGACTTCACGCTGCTTCCAGATCTGGTGGAATCTTTTTTATTTGAGGTTTTGGAGTCTTTATTCTGAGCTGCTCATAAAGTCCCAGGATGAGTGATATCATGTGGTCTTCATCAACAAGGGAGCTTTTTGTTGTATTTACAGTTTAAATAGGCAGTGACACAAAGGCCATTTTAGACCGTCATGGAAACCAGGAGCTCAGTCTCCAGACAGACCTCAAAGGGCTTTCTGCAACATTACATTTAGCTAGTCAAAGCTTTGACCAGCTGCTTTGACACTTTCAGGATTCATAACCAAGAACCAATCAGAAGCTAAAAAACATTCTTTAAATGAATGTTGATGGTTTATCTTTAAAAATGAGGTGCACGCTGGTGTAGTGGCAATAAAAATGTCCTGTTTCAAAGCCTAACTGGGTCCTCTCACTGTGAAGTTTGTGTTCTCCCAATGCGTGGGTTTTCTCCAGCTTCTTCCCACAGTCCATGTTTCTTAGTTGTCTAAATTACCTGTAAGGTACAAAACAGCGACGCAAAGATACTTAACCGTATGCTAAGGAGAGCAAATCTGTTTTGGGATTAACCCTGGACTTTGTGGAGGCAATGGTAGATCTTATTTGTCATTGCCACAAGTAAAAGGAAGCGGAGTACATCACACGAGCTCAAGAAAATCCTGGGGAACAACAGCCACCTCTAAAAGCCTTCCTCACATGCACTCGTACAGGGGGTCGACTCGTAAGGGTTCTGTGGGTTTTTGGGATGTTTGACCGTGAAGGATCAAAGAGAGGTGACTTTAAAGGAAGCGCAGGCATGTCTCACAGTTCGACTGAGGCTCATACGACTACCTCAAGGGACGTCATGAAAATGAACATACCAGAGTTGCACGTATGGTAAGTCTATTGTGAAGTATTTGTAAGGCTACGCACTTATGATGTACAAGTGATGCTGTAATACACTACACTCCAGAGTGAGAGTAATGAGGTGCAAGTACTGCAGAATGTATAACATCTACACATAAATGCCTGTGAGACGCCCACTTAAGCTACACTCTGTCTAATTTCCTCATTTCTAACAGTCAGTAAAGTATGACCAAAGAGCACATGTATCTATATATCACTATATAACATACAGACTAGACAGGACAAACTTACTAAATCTTAAATCCCACCGCAGTTCTACCAATGTACAGAAATTAAACTCAGAAATTACATGAAAAACGATTCAAATCAAAACATCCTTATACACAACAATAGAACAGCATTATAAGTGACAATACCAACTTTTGTTGGTAAGTATATTCATATTAAACATACTACCATGATTACAGTGGTATACCTAAAAAAAATTATAGTAATATACTAAAAAAAATTATAAAACTAAATACATTGAAAAGGAGTTTTAAAATAAACAAATTACGATTACTAAAATAAAACAAAAGATGTCTTGAATCTTAAAGATATGGGGTAATGTGTTCCAGTAGAAGGAGTTTTGCACTGAAATGAACTGCGTCCAACCTCTTTGTGGATTCATGGGACTGAGAGAGTGAGACAATAAGTACTTCTCAGTAAATGAGATGATGTTACTGGATTTAAATATTGTTCGAGGTACTATAGACAGTAAAGATAAATACATTTAAAGATTAATTAAGTACAGTGTAATTCCTGCCTCTTGTATGGATGTAGCTAATTGAGTTTTTCCAATAAAACATAACGGTGAGTTTGACATGGACATTCAGGAATAAATCTACAAAGAGAGTTGAAAAGAACGTTATGTGGTTTAAGATATGAATCATAAGTATTCTGATAAATTCTGTCAGAGTAATAAAAGATGGGTAACACAAATTGAGTGATGATGCTTTTCCTGATTTCTAAAGTAAAGCAGTTACACACGTGGACAAAATTGTTGGTCCCCCTCAGTTAAAGAAGGAAAAACCCACAATTCTCACTGAAATCACTTGAAACTTACAAAAATAACAATAAATAAAAAAATTATTGAAAATTAAATAATCATAATCAGCCATCACTTTTGAATTGCTGATTAACATAATTATTTAAAAAAAAAAAAAACTAATGAAACAGACCTGGACAAAAATGATGGTACCTCTATAAAAGATTGAAAACTATTTGACCAGACTGACATGATGAACTCAGGTGTGTCCTTTAATTGACATCACAGGTGTTACCAAACTCATAATCAGTCAGTCTGCCTATTTAAAGGGAGACAAGTAGTCACTCTGCTGTTTGGTGAAAAGGTGTGTACCACACTGAACATGGACAACAGAAAGCAAAGGAGAGAATTGTCCCAGGACATCCGAAAACAAATGATAGATAAACATCTTAAAGGTAAAGGCTATAAGACCATCTCTAAACAGCTTGAACTTCCTGTGACAACAGTGGCTCATATTATTCTGAAGTTCAAGACCCACGGGACAGTAGCCAACCTCTCTGGACAAGATTTTTCATGTTTAAAATAAGTTGATTTTTATTTAGCCAATTTTGGACCAAATTAAAGTCAAGCTGTAGCTGTTTTTTTTTTTTTTAACAACTGAAAGAACTGAATTTGAGTTGTAAATTATTATCAGCGAGTATTATCAGCATAAATATTTCTATACCATTTTGAACCAATATTTGGAAGATCATTAATAAAAATGCTAAACAAGAGGCAGCAGCAAGCCAGTTTACATGTAAGGGCAGTTGTGACTAAAGCTCTGGATAAGAGACGAAACCTCTTCAACTTCAAAAACTCAAGAAGAAACTGCTAAAAGCTTTAAAACTTTTTTTGTTCCAAAACTAAAAGGTTAAAAGATTGAAAAGGTTGTTCCTAAGTTTAAAGTCCTACTCCAATTATATTTTTTTCCATTTTCAAAGCGTTCCCAGTGGTCTTTTCATTATAATTCTGCCTAAAAATGTGATGTTTTGTTGGATGTGGTTTCTGCAGAGCAGCAGGAGTTCAAGGGAGTTGTGGGTGGGACTGTTGGCAGAGAGTAAATTGGCACTAAATTCCCATCAGTTCTTTGTTTACACTCTCTCCCGCTAGCTTACATCTCTGAGCTAACATAAGCAATAAAGCACAAGCAATATAAGGGCTATCCAGCTGTACAATTTTAATCCAGATTCCAGGTCAAACGAGGAAAACAAAGACATTCATGGATCTATTTCTTTGTAAGTGGATTCATCAGAATAGAGTGGAGCAGAGAACTGCATCACAAAAGAGAGCTTTTTTTAAACAGTAGTTTATTATCTGCTACTGATCCATCACGAGTTTAATAAATAAACACTCAGAAACAGTTTTAATCTTAAAGTATTTTATAACTGCCTTTCATTATCATTCTGCTCATCATAGTTTGTTGATAACAAATACTGTGTTTGAGCACAAAGGTGTCCATCAGTACACTTGAAATAAGGAGACCCTCGGCAGTAGATTGACTATTGACTTTGGTAAATGGTAAATGACAAATACTTGTAAAACACTTTTCTACCTTCCTTCAAGGTCCAAAGCGCTTTACAGTCACAGTCCCATTCACACACTTGTGGTGCTGCCGCTGCCAAACACTGGCGCAAACCTATAACCACCAGAGGCAATGTGAGGTTCAGTGTCTTGCCCAAGGCCACTTTGACACATGGGGGGGCAAGGCAGGAATCAAACCTGCAACCTTCCGATCAGAAGTCGACCGCAACTTTCGGCCATGTGTCTTTCATTCATTTCATTTATAAAGCACCTTCCACCACCACCCAAGGAGGCCCAAAGTGCTGTACACAAGAAATATTGTAAAAGCAGATTAGAAAGGTAAGATGATGCCGTGCCTGCCAATGACTTAAAAGCAAAAACAAGAATTCTCATGAAAATCAAATATTGAACAGACAGCCAGTTCAGTGAGACCAGGATCGGGTGATGTTCTCAGACTTCTTTGCGCCACAAATAAGTCTGGCTGCTGCATTTTGAACCAGTTGCAGCCTTGCTATTGAAACCTTGGGCAACCTGGCATATAAGGAGCTGCAATAATTAAGTCTGGACAACACAAAAGCATGCGTCACAATTTCAAGATTTGACTTGGATAAATAAGACTTAATCCTCACCAAACGTTGGAGCTGAAAAAAGAAGGACCTGGTTATAGCAGTTGTGTGGAGGTCCAGTTTCAAGGCGGCATCAAGTTTTACTCGCAGGTTACGAACCACAGACTGCTCTAACTGGGCAAGCGAGAGGAGATCAAGACCATGATCCTTTAGACCAATGAGAGAGAACACAATTACTTCAATTTTTGCTTCATTAAGCACAAGGAAGTTAGCTGACATCCACAACCTAACTGCATCGAGGCAGTCAGTTATTGCCTTAACTGTGCGGTCAGGACCTTTGTGTACAGGGACATAGACCTGGCAGTCGTCTGCATAAAGGTGGAAATCCACCTTATACTTACGAAGCAGCATTCCCAGTGGAAGCATGTATACAGAAAAAAAGCAATGGCCCCAGAACCGACCCCTGAGGGACTCCCCACCTCAAGGGGTAACACTTGGATGATTGATGGCCCATGTTAACACTGAAAGACCTTTCTGAAAGAAAAGACCTCAACCACTGAGGGGGTTCCTCCTCCCTAGACCCCCACGGCTTCTACCTACACGTACATGTAGCCCTCCATGCAGAGAGATTTGGAAAGATAGTGTTTTCAAATCTGGATGTTACTTTTGCAAAGATGGATGTGCATACTGTCCATATTAAATGAATTGCTGATCACAGCTAGCTCTGCAGGGAAAGTGTGTGTTAGCCTGGGGGCGGTGCTGGCAGCACAGAAGCTCCCTGGAAGGGGCTGTCCTCACCTTTATATGTATGAATGTTAGAACCTTCAGCAGGTTGGGAGGGGCTGGTGCTCAGTGTATGGGTTTTAGAGAAATACTCTGAAATGCGTCAATGGATCAATCAGGGCTGATTTTCATGATGAATGAACATTATATTGCACCTAAAGTTGATTTTGTATGATGTAGACTCTTAAAAACCATTGAAAACATGTATTTATGAAGTAAAATGTTGGTTTGTATCAGCAGAAGTTTGTCTCTGCAATGAGCGCGGAGGACGCGCGCGTATCTGTGTGCTCTTATCCGCAGGATCTCTATCCTGCTCTAAGGAGACACTTGACCTCCATCGCTCTTCTCCCTGAGTGACGCAGAGAAAAGTGGGCTGGCGAAGCGCAAAGAGCAGCGCAGATCAGGGCAGTCGGTGCGCACCCGAACATCACAAGTCAGCGGAGGAGTCCTCGCGCGCCTGTCGGGACTCTGATGTTCCTCGGTGCAGGAACCCCGCCGGCGGAGGTATTGGCACGTGTGAGGCGGGAAACACGGACTCTTCCTGAAACTTGTGTAGCACTGAGGTGGGGGGGGGTTGGTTGATGAAACTTTTCCTTTAAGGAGAGTCTGCGCGCGCCTGGCACATCTGGATTTGTGGCTGTGAAGTCCAACAACGACTTCCTGCAGGACCTCACCAGGACCCTCTGCAGTTAATTTTTTTATTTGTTCTATTTTAAGACGGACTATTGGAATGAGTTTGATTTAACTCTTCGCTCCAGAACTTTCCAAACGTGTTTCTGCGTAAATCTCGAGGCAGAATGGAGCGAGCACTCCTCAGACCAGCGTGCGTCCTGCTGCTTCTCTGCGCCTTTGGACAAAGGTGAGTTCCACAAACTGCGAGAGTTTTATATGTATTAATTCAAAATAAAACGAAGTGCAGTTCCATGCAGTGTTGCTGTTTTTTCCTCCAAAGCGCCTGACTTTTCTGTCTTTTAAAGTGGACAGAGCAGTATTAATTAAGTATTAATGTAATTTTGTCATCATTTCTTGTTTTTTTTTCTTGTCGTCTTCTCTTTGGCTACTTTGACCTATGAATGAATCAAAAATGGAAATAAAGCAACGTAAGAAAAAAAAAACTGTTATTGACGAATTCAATAGGTACTTAAAAGTCAGTGACCAAACAAAGTCGTTAAACCTTTCCTCAGCATATTTACGACTTTTAAAAGAAATAGTAAAGAGAATGACGGGGGCAGAAGGTTAAGACAATGATGCTCTGAAAACATTTTTTTACCTGATCATGTGAATACAAAAGTTTCAAACACAGTAAAACAACTTTACGTGAGTTCATGTTGGTTTGAAAAGTTGGAGCAACGTTCTGCTGAAACACAACAGGTAGAAACTGTACCTCTGATGAATCCTTTTTGTTCATTCAAAGCTGGGCCTGACCCTCACAGAGAGACTTTTGAACCACTGTCACCACTTTCAGGTGTGCATGGAGGTACGTGTGCAGGTCAAAGTGTGCTGGAGCTCCTCAAACTGCCTGTAATGACACAGCAGCTCAGCTCTGCAGCACTGGGAGTTTCTGGTTCCTTTGTGACTCAAAGCAGCTGAAGTGTTGTTGTGCACATGATTGATCTGCAGAGCATCAAAGAGACACTTAGGGCGCCTTTCAGATGAGAAAACAACCTGTCACTCAGTATTTTATTTTAAAAGCTTAAAAGAGCAGGAAGTTTTCAAACTGTTATCAACTAAGTGAGCCACAAGTTTTTTAAGTTAATTGAAATGTCAGGAAGTCGTGTCTTCTCAGCATCTGGTTTTATGGTTTTTATTCAAGTTAAGCGGGGAGGGGGTGTTCCATCAGGGTCAAGTCTGAGGAGAGAACAAGACATCAGCGACTAAAGTTTAACCAGTAACCCGACTTTCATGCAGGGCGGACTCTAATGAAATCCTGGGTCTGAAGCTGCCAAACATTGAGCCCATCCTCAACGCCAACACGGTGTGTCTGACGCTGCCCGGTCTGACACGGCGCCAGCTGGAGGTGTGCATGAGGAACCCGGATGTGACGGCCTCAGCCATCCAGGGAATCCAGATCGCCATCTACGAGTGCCAGCACCAGTTCAAAGGTCACCGCTGGAACTGCTCCAGCCTGGAGACCAGGAACAAAATACCCTATGACAGCATCGTCTTCAAGAGAGGTCAGTCCTTTCTGCCCCGCCGGAGGCAGAACCTCCACAGATATGCAGGTGCATCATATAAAATGAAGCTGCAATCGAACTAAAACCCCGTATTCAGTACTGTGGTAACCACTTCAAACAGACTGTGATTTTTCCTTCAAACACACATTGAAGCACCTTAAAAGGGTAGGCTTACAGAGATTAGCTGGCACACAGCTACAAAAGGTCCTCCACACAAGTTCATGTACCTGTACTCATCATTCAAAGAGAACTTTTTCCATTCACTCACACATTTACCAAGGAATCCCATCCTTCCTACGCTTGGTTATCTCCAGTCACCAGCAGCCTAGTCTTTCTTTTTTCTAACCCATCATGCTTCTCAATGACACAAACAAAAGAGCGTATATCTTCAAAAGAAGTTAGTCACCTGCTGATTACCAGACATTGGGCAGATTGGTTTTCTCTGACGCTTTGTTGTGCTTGAAGCTTTGCAAGCCAGCCACAAAGGATGAAAGAGGATCCACCGAATGGAGAAGTCTTCAGACGGTTCCAACTCTGCTTTCTGAATGTAAACGCATACATCTGTTAGTAGCCTGACCACAGACAGACTATGTGGTTGGTAGTTTGAGTCCTGATGGAAAGTGCCATCGTGTGTCCACCAGTGAAGCAGCGCAGAATGTTGGGTTGAAAGTTTCGATCCATAGAGCAGGGTTTTCTATGATAAGACTCAAGAATCTGCCATGAATCAGACAAACCTGTCCTCTTTGAGCTTCATGAAATAAAGTTTCACTCCTTGCCGGCTGGTTGAAAGGCTGTTTGTCATTATTTGCAGAGGCGGTTGCTGGATGGCTGACATCCCTGCCTTGCCCTGGGTGCAGAAACTGCAAACCACTGACATAAACAACCTCCTCAGATCAGATGATTCATCTGTTGCGTGTTGATGCGCCGCTTTCCACAGAAGCTTAAAAAAGATGCGAGTTAGCATTACCATTAGCATGAGCTGCTACTACAGAGAGGCATGTTTACAGACGTAGGATTAGACGACGACGGGGAATGGCTTCAGCCTAATTGTGCTTGGAAAAGACTGACAGTCTTCCTGAAGGCTCATGGATGCCCGACTGGTGTTTTTAATAAGTTCATGTGTGGGTTTTTAAAAGTTGGTGCAGTGTAAGGCCACTCTAATAAAAGCAGCTAAATATTTTGCCATTCAAGCGTTCCCACAAAGATTTGTTTTCGGAGTCGGTTGACAGGTTCTCCTCGCCGGTTCAGCCACTTTACTGCATCACATGAGTTTGCATAAAAACTGGGCTACAGAGAACCCGTCTTCCTCTGTCGCTGGACTGCTCCTGAAGCTTTTACTTCCCTTGCCAGTGCAAGTACTTGTGAATTTGCTCTCAGCACTTTCCCAACTCTCGGCGGCAAAAGCATAAACCTGTTTAGTCGGTTTCTGTAACAGAAAGTGACAGTTTCTTTTGAATCTTTAATTCATTTTGCCACTTCCTCTGCCATCAGTTCAGCCGGGCGTGCCGCAGCCAGTGAATTATTTGTTAGATTGATTTGTTTCGGGCCTTTCGGGGGCCTGTGTCGCGGACCCTAGAGCACAGCAGGCCAAGAGCTAAAACAGGCTTTCTATGTAGGAGGATGTGCCTAAGTGCCATCCCTCCTTTTCAACCCCTGTGCGGGTCAAGCTGGCTGGATGGAGCTGAGGAGAGAGGGGGTGGATTGGAGACAGTGAGTCAGATCAATGTTTAAACAGACAAACACACATATGTATATACAAATATATATATATATATATATATATTTGCTTATTTATTATCCTTAGAAAATGTTTCGTACATAACTTCAGTAAACATGAATATAAATCATTTTTCATGTAACAGTATTATAAATTATTATTATTATAAATAACACTTTAATCCAAAATTAATGTAACAAGTAGTTGACCCTCAAATCTAACAAATGATTTTGTCCCTTTTGGAAGCATCCTCTACAATCAAGTGTTTTTAGTGATAATTGTCACATCTGTGGACCAACATTGTGCAACTTTTCTTTTGCAAACTTGTTTAATTTCAGACAAATCTGAGGATTTTCCAGTGGTTTAAGTTTATAAAACAGAATCAAAGTCAGCTGGTTATAGATCTTTGTTCTACTGCAGATGATACGACTAGGCGAGCAGGAGATACAGAAAGGATAATGAGGGCAAACGAGAAAACTCAAAACAGCTGCAGACATCTTCAGGACTCTGGAGCAGGGCCTCCAGGAGAAGTCACACCTGAGAGACAAAATACCAACCCAGAAGCCAAAAACACAAGAGGCAAACCATAAAAGCAGAACTTTAACTGTCTTGAGCTTGGGATTATAAACTGGTGAAGAAAAACTCTCTTTCAACAATGATAGTAGAGCGAAGATCCAGGTTCCCTCTGTGACAAAAGTTGTTCAGGTTTTGATGCAGCCCCATGCCATCCACCTACTGCCACCGTGTTTGACTGTTGCTCCTTTTTTTCTAAAATAATGTTAGTTTAAGCCAAGCTGTAACAGGATGAGACCTTATGGAAATGATCTGTCAGCCTCATCAGTCCAGAGGATAATTATCAAGAAGTTTTGTTGATAATTTAGTTGTTTCTCGCGATGTGTTTGCTCAGCAGTGTCTTTCCTCTCAACTCTTTCATAGACAAACTGCAGCCAAACATGTCTTTCTGACTCTTGAATCCTGAAACCTGACCTTATCTGTGAAGATGATGGATGTCATTGTTGTTCCCCGTAGTTGTTACTTCTTTGGAGTGATGTTTTTGAAGTTCTTGAGATGCAGAATGATCTTATTCTGGTTGAGGTCTTACAGATGCTTCATCAGAGCTCTAGAGTGTGACAGGATTTTTCAGTTATGTCCCTAAAAGAAAAAAAAAAAAAAATCAATGGTTGCACCGGTGCGCCCAGCCCTTCTGGGGAAAAAAAATCATCATTTCAGCGACTTTGAAGGGCTCGTTCCTGTGTGTGCGCAGGTGTAACATACCTTAAATAAGAATGATTGTTTTTCTTAATGAGAATGTAAATCTGAGTAAGTCAGTTTGGGTTCATGCACACACTTCCTGTGCTCATGCGCCCGGTGCAGGCAGCAGTTGGAGCAACGAGAAAGCTCTGTTACAACTCTTTAATCAGAGCTTTAACTCCTGTCTTGATATTATTTTCTCCGCTGTAACTTTTTAACCATTAACACAATTAACAAGTCTGTAGCGGAGAAAAGCAGAATTGTACTGAAATGCAATGCAGTTCAGTTGTGAAGTGTTTACATCATCAACGTTTATCAGCAGATTCTGCATTGGAGAAAAGCGGCTTTGCACTCTAATGTGTTGTTAATTGATGCAAAACCAAAAAAAAAGAAACACTTTTTTCCACATCAACAAATCACTCAAAAACATCATAAAGATCACAACGTTGATTAAGAAAACAAAAACAAATAATACAAAAAACAAAAAAAAATTAGAAATTAAATCAATATTCCACAAACCAAAACAATTAAAAAACATAAAAAATAAAACATTTCAGGAAACAAATGAAATTTCCAGAAATGAAAATGAAATGTTAAAAAAAGAAGCAAAAAGAAAAGGAAAAGGAAGGTATGATGGGATATTGCTGATTGGATGATGACATTTGTTTATCACTTTAACAGATAAGTATTTGTGCCTTAAGCCAAAAATATTAAAGGTATGACAAGTTCTAAACTGACCATTAAAAGCATGTAATGCCCTCTGGCCCCACCTCAAACGTTTGATTAGCAGATTCTCCCGAGCCACTTTCAGTGGAAGGGGTGTGGATTTAGAACAAGCTCACTCAGTTTCCAGTTCCAGTTCAGATTCACGACAGAGCAGATGTGTCTTTTTCGGCTCTCGATTTTTATGCAAAACAGCAGAGATTCTGCAATAGAGTGAGATAAACCTGGCACCGAAGGCTGAACTGGCAGAACTTAAAGTTGCATTAGCTGACATCCAAGCCAAACTAACTCCATTGTTGGCTTTGGAGGCTAAGCTAAAACCTCTGCTGGAGCTTGTGCAGGAATTCCGACAGGAAAAAGTACGCAATGAACAACGAGATAATCAGCTTGACCTGCTGGACAGAAGACAGAACGACGTGGATCAGCAAGTAAGAAAAAATAATATCATTCTAACAGGATTCAACTCAAACCAAGACCTAAGCCTGGTGCAGCTAACGTTAGCATGGAGGCTAGCAGGGCTGCTATGGCAACAGCTGAGACTGTAGAGGCTCAAATTGCATCATTCCTCACTACCAAAGGGATTTCCTTGGATTTGAATAATATTAAGATCTGCCACCCGCTTCCCAGGAGAAAGGAGTCAGATAAACCAGCGATCCTCATCAGGTTTGTGAATCAAAAGCACAAAATCGCTGTAATGAAGCAAAGAAGACTGCTAAGAGAGTCCACGGTTTACTTTAATGATCATTTAACAACATTTCATTGGCTAAACATGCCAAGCTCCTGAAGCAGAAGAAACAGATCCAGAGCACATGGGTGCTGAATTCAAGGATCTATGTAAAACCACTTGGTCCACCGGACCTGACCAAGACAATGTACATCACCAACATAAAAGACTTTGAGAAGTGTGTGGTCACAGACGTCAGAGCCTTTATTTGAGGCAAAATAAGAATCAAAAATGATTTCAAGAAAATATGGCGCCCGGGATTTACCACTAACTCTTAGATCAACTTTGACCTGATTTTCAGCAACGATTTCTGCCCTGCAGACAACTGGAGCTCAATTTACTTGCTGTGATACCAGCTGAAAGACAATGGACCTGACAAACAAAGTCTGCAGTCATAACAACAAGGAGAACTCTATAAACTCTGTTCTAACCTGATGGACGGCTGTTAATCAGGCAGCAGAACGCAGGAATACCGTCTTGGCCAAAAGCTTTAATCAAATCACTTGACATGGTTCCCTAAAGAGTGATTCATGACAAAGGATCTTCTAATAAACCTGCACTTATTGATTCTTAATATCTGATTAAAGTAAATGATTTCTCAGACATAAATTATTTATTGTTGCCTGTGTTTATACTTCCATGCTTAGCAGTATTACTTATTATTACTCGAGGATGCTTAATGGCCTGTATACTGTCAGTACAGTATAAATACCTGTTTATTAATTACGAACCGGTTGATATCTAATGTAAAGTAAATGGTGTGGTCAAGTTGGGGTGGAATTATATAAATTCGCTTCTTCCCACTTCCTTTTAAGCAGTCAATCTTCTGATGAATAGTTATCCTATGTTTGACATGACTACTAATGCAAATCTCTATTGTTGTTAATTGATTGATTTCCAATGATTGGCGATGGTAGTTCCCCCATAAATGTGACTCAGACCAACTCGGGCCAATCGCTGTTGTCTGGTTTCAAAATGATGGCGCACATATCAGGAAGAAATGGTGACGAATTTGGATTCATTTGGCGAGAGCCGGAGATAAGGCATTTGCCATGGTGACGCCACACCTTGATTCGTCCATTGCTTTCTTTTTTGGTCTATGATTTGTCTGCAAGTGGATTCATCAGAATGAAGTTAAAGCAGAGTGACTTCGGTTCACCCGTTTCACTTGCTGTCACAAATGTATGCTTTTTTGAATGGCTTGTTTTTGTTTGCTCCGATTTGAATAAAGAAAAACTTAGAAATGCAGTTTTAGTCTTAAATTCTTTCATATACGTAGGTCCTCTATTATAAGAAAAATGCTACAAGAATATGTTAAAATACCAAAAACACCATTTTCATTGGAGTGGGTTTTTAAACACCAACTTTTTATCTCATTTATCATTATTGTAGAATTGTGTTTCAAATAAAGGGCTTTGTGTTTATCAGTTTATAAGTTAATCATTTTCAAGTCCTTAATGCCGATACTGACAGCAATTAAAAAGGAAATTGACCATATACGACTCCAGAGTTAAATGCAATGTGGTCGGGAAGGTGGGTGCACCAAACTTTAGTGCACTGGTGCAACCAGTGCAAACATTTAGTCTAGAGCCCTGTTCATGCTGCCTGACAGCTTCTATTGATAATTCTTTTAAAATCCTTCTTGTTGGTCATCAGTGCCATGTCCTTACAGCTGCATGGTCCTCTATTAATCTTTCTATGTGTTGCTCATGTGTGTTTCCTGCATTATTTCCT
Organism: Oryzias celebensis; assembly: GCA_014656515.1. Lineage (NCBI taxonomy): Eukaryota > Metazoa > Chordata > Actinopteri > Beloniformes > Adrianichthyidae > Oryzias > Oryzias celebensis. Next base: position 22,815,799 of record BNCR01000017.1, on the reverse strand, counting down.
GCTGCAGACACAAACATCCATGACAACACAAACAACATTCAAATCAAAAGCATCAATTTTCCAGCTTCTTTAGAGCTGGAGTAAGATAGGAGGTTTGTAAAAAAAATGAACGGCTTGGAAAAGATAAACTAAAACGCTCACAGGATGTTGTAAAGATGAAGGACTTCCCAACATTTCTATGGTTTACTAAAATGGAAATGCTCAAACTTATTTTTACTGGAATTTCTTTAGGGTTCCCTTATTTTCATCATCAGACTCACATAAAAAATATGGTCAGCAGTAAAGAACCATATTTTTTCTGGGATGTTTAAAAGAGAAATTAACCTCAAACAGAGCTAAAAAAAAAACACAGGTCCAGTTATTAATGTTATCTTTGACTCCAAAAAGCAACCGGAATCATTTTCCCTTTAAGCTATGTTCTGTAAACCCCTGAGTTGTTTCTTTTCATGTTTTCTTTACAAGTTTCCATTCTAAAGCAGTCAGCGGCCGCCTGTGGTGCTGCTTTTACAGAATCTGAGGGCACCTTCACAGGCAGAAAGCTGAGATCCAACAACAAACGGTACCCGACGTTTGGGTGATTCTCAGCTGCCCCTCATCTTTCACGGATTCCTCAATTGGACGTGGTCTAGTCCATGGCAAAAATGTATAGCTATGTATGTGGTTTCAGCCACATTTATTTTACTGTAAAGTTAGCAAAAAACATTTGTTTATGAAGCGCCTGTCTTCCATAAACCATATTAACTCTGGAAAGTGGCAAACACGTGAAAAAAACACTCCATAGAATAAAAAGGTAATCGTGGAAAAACTTAAAGGAATGAAAACAATTAAGGCGACATGAAAACAGTCCAGGTGCAACTGCGTAAACGAACAGTCACCGCAAGAGCTAAAATGAAAACCACAATCTTTGGCTGGAAGATCAGTGTTCAAGATGAAGACTGTGGCTTTAAAACAGTTTTGAATTGACTCAGGAGCGACAGAATGCTGAGAATTACAGCGAGGCACCAAGAACCAAATGAAGAACCAACGAAGCAGTTCCAATAAAATCCTCATGAAAGAGTCTGAAGAGGTTCAAGACTGTGTTAATCAAGGCGCCATACAATGATCTTGACCAGAAAGATCTGAAAGACCTGGAACATTGAACACGGAACAAGCAGCTCAAAGAGGCAGAAATAGCAGGAAATCAAAGCCCAAATGACTTTTAAGAACCTTTCTTCTATAAAATTGCTAATACGTGACGACTGCATGCTAAAGAGATTGAAGTTAATGCTACACAATTCTGAGAAAAGTTCTGAGAAGACTTGAGCTAAAATACTTACCCAGAGTCGACATTCATCCATTTAATCTGGATACCTTCATTTTAAAGTGCGGCCAGTAGAACATATTATTAAAACACACACTAAGAACAGTGTAGTGACTGCAGAAAGGGAATAACACAGCTGGTGTTCCTTGGTTTGTAATGATAAAGCTCAACTTTGCTGTAGTCACCATTAATGCCAAGTGGGATGTCAGTCAAACGTGAACATTAGCAGATAGATGGAGCAAAAAGGGCCCACCTACTGTCTTCTCTTGTGTCTTTAGCTTTCTACGTGCATGTGATGCAAACAAAAAGATGTCCAATCACAAGCTTCCTTCTGCCACATTTCGTAACCCTTTTTATTCACAGCACTTCAAACAATACCTGAATAAATAAATGTGACAAACTTTTAATTAACTGTAGTGTGGACCATTGAAAAGACCCAGAATGTCAGCTTTCATGTTTGAAGCTGTTTTGTGAAAACCCTTTTGTTTTTGTTGATTAAAAAATAATTCTCTGTTAAAATGACATTTTTATTTAGCAGTTTTACGTGCCAAATTAATAATAACTTTATCGACTGCATCTATTCAGGTAAAGGAATTGGACTGCATTGCATTGGCTCAAAGTTAGTTGGATTTGTTTTGTATTGATTCTTGGAACATGTATGGAGATGCCTATCGAATCATGTGAGAGAGACACATGCACACTCCTAGTATCTGTAAAAAGCCCCTAGGTGTGAATGTGAGTGTGATTGCGTAGCCCTGCTACCTGTTCAGGGTGAGTCTTGCCTTTGCCCCGGAGTAGTTGGGTCGGCTCCAGCAACCTCATGATCCCAAAAGGGACTCAGCGGGTTCAGAAGATGGATGCCAATGGGGACTGACTTGATTGTAAAATAAACCATCCAGCAGGTAACTAATTAACTTTGATGACCCGGCTCGGGTTACTTTAACTCTTTTTATGTAGTTTTCACTTCTTCATGAACCATCTGTGGCAGGAGATGACAAAAGTTGAACTTTTAAAAGGTGTAAAATTTCACAAACTTTTTTTTGTATGTTTTGTTAAACAATTAAATCAAAAGATCTTCAAACTGTCCAATGGTGAGTTTTTCCAGTGAGATATATATTTATTGCTCTTTGAAAGCTACAATAAAAGCATCACCCCAAATAACACAAGGCGCTGGACACACCCTTTGTTGAGCATTGCCAAGTATCAGTGAACCATAATGAAACATTCCCTCCTATATGTTGTTGGTGCCAGAAGTTGTTTTTCTTTGATTTATGAGTTAATGACACAAGTTGAAGAACTGGGTCCAGTAAGTCTTTTTGAAGATGTGCCTCTTCAAAACCTTTAGGGTGTGGACAGGAGCATCCACAAAGCAGACTGCTGTAAATATTTCTTGTGGTCATAAATTGAAATAGAAGCATAAAGCCTGATTGGAAATTCAATCGTCTTTATCGTTTTCCTTCATTATCGTTTGCATGTTCTCCTCATGCATGTGTGGGTTTTCTCCGGGGACTCCGGCTTCCTCCCACCATCCAAAAACATGCTTCATAGGTTAATTGGTCACTCTAAATTATCCCTAGATGTGTATGTGAGTGTGCATGGGTGTGTGATTGACTCCCCCTGCCTTTGCCCCATGAGAGTTGATTTAAAGGAGCCAAACCATGAAAAAAACAACTTTTGCGCTTTTCATTGTATTATACTGTTCATTCCTCACCATAAGCAACCTCAAAGCAGTATTTTGAGCAGTTCATTTCTGCATGATTCTCTAAAAACCTGAGCTCTCTGCAGCAACCCCTCCCCTACCTTCCTCACGGCGCTAGCGGTGATCATTTTGAAAAAATGTTCTGCTTTGTTTTTAAATGCACATTACCATATATCTTTCAACTGTGTCCTGTCTTTGATACATTCCAGCTCAAACAGGTTTGTTACGTTAGATGTGAGGCTCCTTTGATACCCCCATCCCCTACCCTGGGTTGGGGACAGTTGTCCAAACTGCGGGTGATCCGCAGTACGTGTATGTGCCGAACCGTGGCAAGCTATGGATCATCCGTGATGCATTACACCCCAATTCAATTCAATTTTATTTCTATAGCCCCATATCACAACCATAGCCGTCTCAATGGGCTTACACAGGTATACAATAACTGGTTGTTAAACAGACTAAGCTGAACAAACATCTCTGCCCTTACACTCCCCTTTTCGGTGAGAAAAAACTCCCTATTTTGGGGAAAAACTAAGAAACCTCAGGGTTGCCCACATGACGGAGGGATCCTCAACGTTGGACGGACAGGTGATGCGCTAGAACTATTAAAGAAGGATGAACTTAATTAATTCTACAACTACATGGTTGTATATGCCTATTAAACAACCGTATGTCTAGATAAACAGCTACAACCCCTAGTAGGAAGACACAAGCCCTGAAGACTCTAATAACATGTCTCTATGCCCACAGGTTTTAGAGAAAGTGCCTTTGCGTATGCCATAGCAGCAGCCGGCGTGGTCCATGCTGTAGCCAACGCTTGCTCCATGGGCAAACTAAAGGCATGTGGTTGTGACGAGAAGCGCCGTGGGGACGAGGAGGCCTTTCGCCTAAAGGTGGAACGCCTGCAACTGGAGGCCATTCAGAGAAGGAGGGGAATGTCTCACGGCGTGATGGAGCATTTCCCCGTAGAATTGTCAGGGCACCACCAGGACACCTGGGAGTGGGGAGGCTGCAGCCCGGATGTGGAGTTTGGAGAGAAGTTCTCGCGGGATTTCCTTGACTCCCGTGAAACATACAAGGATATCCATGCTCGTATGAGGCTGCACAACAACAGAGTTGGGAGACAGGTCAGTGTTTCTGACGGTGCTGAACATCTATGTGACTGTTTTAAGGATGTTGAAATTGGGTGACCTGCTTTTTTATAGAAATCATAAAGTCTTACAATGTAACTAACAATATCAAGGAATGATTGAGAAATATGTGAAAATTGCCCAAACAAACACTTCTGTGTGATGCATTACATGAAATGTGTGTGTCTTCTGTAGAGAAGGGTTAGGGTTAGGGTCATCTTCTTTCTGATGTAGGTGAGTCTGCGATGGGGCAGGTAATTAACTGTCTGAATGGGAGCAATAATAAAATAATATAGCAATAATATGGAGCATTCAGGTGTATGTTTGGACTGTTGGTATCTACATCAAGGTAAATGTGACACTGATCAGCGAACAGTTAAAATACATTTTTTGACTTCTTCAGGAGTTAAGTAGCTTTTTTTTACAATTCTCACAGAGGCCTGTTATTTAAAAAAACAGTGTTGTTAAAAAGCACACAGTCAGATACAGTCAGGTCCACAATTGTGGACACTCTAGTAGGTAAACCATGACTGATGACAGGGTCGCAAGGGTGGTCAATTGTTGGTTGTACAAACTGCTTCTCAAGGCTTTAGTGCTATCTTTAGTGGACAAAATGTATTGCTCAAAATGTTTTCATTTTAAAACTACCACATATTAGAACCAGCAGAATGCAGAACCTTCTGTTTATCATTTCAGTAGTGTGTCACAAACTGGATCCAACAACTTCAACTTATGAAAGCTCTAGAAAAAGATGTAAACAACAGAGATACAGCTCAGCAGTGTCCTCCACTGAGGTGTCATGGAGGCAAGAACCGAAAGTAAACACCTCATTGTTCCTCATTTCCTCTTGAGCAATTTGGTCTGGTATCTTTTCATCGGTTTATTTTTGGCTTCCTTGATTATGCAGACAAAACATGAGTGGAGCTCGTTGGCTAAACACGGCAACAGCTGGGCTCCCCGCTGGAGCTGCCACATTTACCATATCCACAGAGAAGTTTGCTTAAAGTCTAATCAGAGGCGAGAAAGAGGGAGTAAACATGGGTTTGGGAGGACACAATAGTGCTTGAATCAAAAGATGGAACATATGTCATTGTGAGTAATTCTCATCAACAGGATAACTAACATTTCAGACTTTTCTTTCTCTCGATGCAACAGAAAATAAAAACATTTGCCTGCAGGATGCTTGCATTAACTCAATCCAGGAGCAAATCCACTCCTGTGTGTGCAAAGTTTGTGTCTTTGCATGTCTTACTTACAAAAAAAGCAACAATAAATTATAAAGCTTAAGTTTTCAGAAGGTAATAGAGGAGCTTTGCCAACCAGTTTGTTCTGTTTTTGAATGGGAATACAATTCTAGCAGACTTTGTTATTATGTACATTTCTCCTAGTTTAACGTCTTGTGTGTGAAGTTTGTTACACTGCTGCTTTTTGAGAGATATTTTCCATAAAAAATTGTCACAAAGGTTATTTAGTCCAAAAGGAAAACCATTATTTTTTCAGTTTTGTTACTCCAGAGAACCCAATTAAAAACCATAAAATACTCTTGGAGAACCCTCTGACTCACAGAATGGGTCAATGGAAGAGTTCAATGAGAACACTGCAGAGGAAAAAGAACTCAAAGATTTACATTTGACAAATGAATTATTCGTGACTGGTTTCAGAAAAAGTAATGTGGATTGATGAGGAAAAAAAGAGACGTTTCTGGACAGTTTGCTTCTGATAACGTCTGGCTCAAAATAACAGAATGTTGGAAAATCTGCATCAGGGTGGCAGTTATGCATGAGGGTAGGAGTGTGATGCAGCCCAACATGTTTAGGAAGAATTTTCTTTTCCATAGTGTCTTGATGCTGATATAGAATGTGAACATATTAAGAACTACCATGACATTATTAGTGATAGAGAATTCATTGACATTTATTGAATAACATGTGTATATAAAGTCATTGTAACACAATTTTCAATTGTGCAACATAGCCATTCACATTATGTTTGAAACATGCATTTCTAAGAGGCCTATTTAATAAGCATGATCCAAACTGTTTGTAAAACCCATTATTAATTTCTCTGTCCCTGATTTATGCCCTGTAGTTCATCATCATTCCACTAGGGGCAAAACAAGGGCTTTTCTTGCTCATTTTAAAATGAAAACGTTTTGCTATTTTTCTCAAATCCATGGTTAGAAAAACTCATCTATTAATATTCAGAATTTTAAATGAATACTTGCTGTATTTAAAGAATGTAAACTTTGTTGATAACTGACTAATACAGTGTGGATCAAATTTGAGTGTTGATAAATGGGATATTTCCTGAACACTCATGCCAATATTTTTGCATGTTAAACCAACATTGTTGTAAGTAAGTACCAGATCAGATCATGATTGATCCATTTTTTCATTAAAAAAGGATTTTTTCGGAGGGGAGGTGTCATCAAAGCGTTTAAACAGCACGTTAATTTTTAAAAAATCAATTTTTGTCAATTCTTTGATGTGGTGAACAGAATGAAAATGGACCAGTTATATCGAACAAGCTGAACCTAAATGACCCAGAACCTGCATCCACACATTTCCTGACCCACATCTAATGGCTTCTGTTGACCTTGTTCCTCGTTAATGTGTTTCTCTGCCGACTTACCGTAGATCTGATAACTGAAAATCTCGCCACACCGCGGTTTTTACGCTGATGGCCACACAAGCTCACGGGAGGTCAGATGCAGAGACGAGCTGTCACAGGCTGGAGATCAGAAAGACTAATGTGCTGAGGAAATGGAAAGGGCTCGAGGGGGAGAACTGAGGCAGAAATCAAAGAGTGAAGGAGGAACAAAGACGGGGAAGAAAGATTGGGGAAACGAGGGAGAGATGAAGAACGAAACCTTGAGTCAGTGCTGTTACAGTAAAACCGTTCATATCTGATGACTTTAGGTGTTAGAGAAAGGCCCGGTTAAGACGAAAAGGTACACGCCAAACACCAACAGGTGAGACCTCAGAAGAAGGCTCATCCTATATCACAAAGCGACCCCTAGCAACCCCCCCACTCTCCCTTCAGAGAAGCAGTCTTTGAGCGGAGGAATGCGGTGGTTTTTCCTCGGGCGTGCATGTTGCCTCATGCCCACCCCAGGGTTCTCACGATGTCCCGTCTTGTGTTTAGCCCTAATTAGTGACTGCTGGCAGTTTGGAAACAGATGTTAGAAACCCTGCAAAGGATTTTCAACTTCAAACAACGAGGCGGAAAGTAGAAAGAGATGCGCCCTTCCTCCTCCCCCCTGCACTGCCGCCATTCTCCACCAGCAGGACACAACGAGCAGTTTTGCTTCACACTATGTCACTACACCATGTCAAGTTTAGGAAAAAGAAAGTGAACTTTTATTCCATGTTTTTTAGATCGTCATCAGGTCAAACCAAAATATGAGAATCATTTATCGTGAAAAGCAAAGTTCATCCTTATTGCTTCCATGTGCTGCAAGTGTTCAAAAGTCCACGCACGTGCACCATATCTTGTGCTTTAACGAAAGGAGCACTTCCTTCATATCAGTCCTGGAGAGCAATTAAAGTAATTAAAATAATTTTATCCTTCTGGTTGGAAATATTCAGCCGTGTGGAAAGGCTTTAAAGTTGTTGTCAGTCTTCCCAGGACTGCATGTTCCAGAGAAGGCTCAGAGCAATGCAGAGCTGGTGGATGAACAGGCACAACAAAGAAAAGTGACATCTGAGAGCCTTCAGGCTTCGACATGGACGCTCAGGTCAATTACAACAGAATCTGACTTAAACAAGTACAGTTTGTTCAGAAATTTGGCAGCAAAGAACAGATCTGAGCAGAAAACATGTCCTGTGGACAAACCAGAGCACAGTGGAGGAAAGCAACAATCCCAACACATCAGTGAATGCAGAGAAAAACCCGGAGGTGTTGCAATGGATTGGTTAAAGTCCCTTGCCAATCCTCGTCTGATGTGTTTCCAAAACGTTTCTAATGATCTTATGACGATTATGCCATTTTTAGCCAAAATCAAAACCTGTGTGGTTTTCTAGAACATAGTTTCTGCAGAGCAGCAGGAGTTCATTAGAAGTTAATCCCTGAGTTGTGGGCAGGACAGTTGACACAGAAGTAACCCTCTGCTGATATTCTCATGCCCTTGTTTACGCCCTCTCTCCCATATATTTTTCTTCTTTTTGTTATGTTTCATTTGCATTCATCTTTTTATAGAGACAACACTTGTTTTGTTTTACTGTGAAGGATTCCAGATGGAAAGAAGGAATTTTTCAATTTTAATCTTTATTTATTTCTGACTTTTCTGCCCACAACTTTCTTTAAAAGATATTTTGGGGTTTTCTTAGAGATCCAGGAAGTGGTGATGCTGTAAGCAGACGTGTTTGAAAATATTAGCTTAACGTTAAAACATACCAATATTTAGAACCAGCCTGCCTGGCAGTGCTGCCTTGCACAAAAGCGAGCTGAAATAAAATGTGGATTCTTATCTGTTTTTTTAAATTTATTTCTTTATTGAGATTCATTAGGTTTAAAATGATGGCAAAAATCATCCAACATCTGCAAGTAATACACATAACAGAATAAAGGAATATGTACAGTGTATTTCTATCAGACACACAATGAAACTCACACAAATTTAACATTTAGTTTAAAGTATTTCCAAAAAGTTTGAAGCATCGATAAAAATACCAGCTTATTGTCAGATAATTAGTAAGTGTTAGTCATTTTAGACTTTGCGGTTTACCTGTCTGCACATGTCCTCTCACCTTAGTCATCGTCTCACACATACGTTCTGTGCAAGTTTGGTTGAATCAAAAACGATGAGCAAAACCAACCTTTGACTGACCGGCAGCGCTGATCATGGAACAGTGGTAGAATCTTCATAAAAGAAACACAACAGAGAAAGCAAAACAGGAAGTGAAATGATTTTTTAAAATTTATTATATTTCTTAAATGGTAATATTTTATTTTTTTGTGTGTTAAGGTTGAATGACTCTAAAGAAACAACCTTAAGTAAGCTACAGCCTATCTCCTTTTCAAACATTTTCTTTTTCTTTTGTTCTTTCAGATGTGGATGTTTTTCCTTTAACTTTAAAGGATTGAATGACTGATTGTTATCAGTCCGAGTATTAATTCGTTTCTTTATTTATAATATGTTTAAAATGAAAAAACTAAGCTTGATCTTAGCATGATGTGGCAAAAGGCTGAAGTCAAGCGAGAATCTGGTCATAACAAACACAAAACTTGAACCTAAATATTCTCTGGAGCATTTCATAAAAAGAAGCAGCTGTTTGGTGACTTGTGACATGGAGGAACAGAAAACCTGAAAACAGAACCGAACTGAACCCCAACAATGACTTTTGACAAGAAAACAAGAAGAATCATTCCTTTGCAATCTGCTCCTGAAAAACGAAGTACACATTTTTGTGATGTCGATCGCTGATTGATTCATCTGGTTTATATCAAGCATAAATTGGACAATGCAAGACACAAGATCACACAGATCTAACAAGCTCATTACAGAGACAATGAAAAGGTTTTATTAAAAGGTAAAGAAAACAAACCAAGCAGAAACAAAGACTTACTTACAGTAGGTCATATTTGATTGATTAAATATAGTGATTATGAACTAAAGTCAAGTACAGCTTGATTGATTGCTTGAAAATGAGTTGGAAGAAGTGAATTTATATAATCCCACCCCTAAGTAGTTACTTCATTTTATACTTTTACATAGTTTTCATAATCCAGTTCTGATCAGATCAAGTGCAGATTTTTAAGTAACAAAATTGTTTTTTTTTATTTTTATTTTTTCTTTATTAATTTCAGAAAACATTTTTTCATGATTTCAGTAAACATTAACATGAACAACAGATCACGTAACCAATATGTAAAAATCATTGATTATCATTAGAACACATAAATATATTTATCCAGTAGTCATTGCTACATATTTCAGATCAAATAAAGAAAATCAACAGCTTATTGAAGGTAATTAAAACACGTTAGTAATCACCATATGTACATTACACAGTGTAATACTCATTGACTGTAATTACTAGAACTGTAGAGCTTTGATTATCTCACCACATTTCTCACCACAAGTTCATCCGTCCATGTATTTAAAAATCATTCACCAGTTGATCTTTATCAACTCTTGTCTTCATTAGAGTTTCTTTAAACATTGTCTTGGATTTTTGGATGTTTGAACATTGTTTGAGCTCATTACTGAAGCCGTTCTAAAGTTTAGAGCAGCACACAAACACACAAAAACTTTTTGTGGTTCATATCAATTTGAACTTGAAGTTCCTACATTCTCTCAGTCTGTAACCTCCTTCATTTTCCAAGAACAGTTTTTGGATTTTCAATGGTTACATTTTTTTAATGGTTACAGAGCTCATGGCTCTGTATAGAATTTGGGCAGGTCAAAAATCAACAAAATCATACAGTTTTAAAAGTTTGGATTGATCAAATAAATTGTTTGATCAAAATAACCGGCTTTATGTGCAATTCAGATGGCTCGTTTTTGAAGTAAAAAGAGAGGATGTAGTGAAGTTTTATTTTTATGACACCAAACCTCTATACTGTAGGTGAAATAGGGTCATTTTAAGGAACAGTATAAACAATATCTACAGTTGTATTCTATTATATATTTTGATGTATTTATGATTGAAATACTTTTTGAAACTCTAGTTTGTATGTGTAGCTTCCAACTTAGGTTGTTACTGTATCAAAAAAAAAACCTAAAAGAATTTAATTTCTGTTATTCTTTCGATTAAGACATTATTTTATTAGGTAGCTCTATCAAAAAACATCACTTTCATTTTCTTTTGGTTCAAAGATGTCTCCAAAGTTAGTGTCCATGCTTCTGCTGTTAAAGTGGATGATTGACAATCTTCCTTCAGGGTTAACAGAGTTTTTAACGTCATCTATGCTGTAATATTTGCAGTTCAGTGTAACAGTGGAAAAGAACTGATCAGGGTGGATGTCATCTTGCAGGTTGTTATCATTATCACTGAAAATGTTAAGGTCAGGTTGCTCACAGTTCAGATCTTTCTGAAAGTTGTGGTGACAGTCGACTGTTGAAGAAAATGTGTTGTTTTTAGAAGCCATGTTTGTAGAGTTTGAGTCCTCACCTGGAGAGTCCAGCATCTTCACTTCTCTGTGGTTTCGACTGTAGTGGGCAGAAACTTGTCCAGCTCCTCCAGGCTCCTGATAACGATGACCTTGGCTTGCTCAGGAGAAGCGTTAAGTTTAACGTAGATTCTGGAATCCCTTACTCAGGTGCTTTGAATCTTTCCTTGGCGTTTTAGTTAGCATTCCATTTTATGAGGTAGCCGTTCATATAAACGTCGGTTCCCTTCAAATGTCTGCTTGCTTCAATAAAGCTGTTCTCTGTTTCCAATGAACAAACCTTACGAGGATCGCAGGTCTGTCAGACTCTCTTGCCCTGGGAAGCGGGCGGCAGATCTCCAAGTTGTTTGTGTCCAGAGAAATTCTTTTGGACCTCAAGAAATCTTTCTCCTGTTTCTCCATGGAGCTGGTCTCCTGCTCGTCGGAGTCCTCACTGTTCCTTACAGTCGTTGAATGCACATATGACCGGGGTTTGATCTTCAATCTGGTGATAATCACAACATTAATCCTGGAATTCTGTTCCTGGTCATTCATTCGGTTGAAATGCTCATGCTGAGCTCTGAGCTGCCTCACCTCCTCCAGCGGGTTCAGAATCTGTTCATGCTGGATCTTTATGGATCTTGTTTCTTCCATCAGGAAATCAAGCAACTTCTTCACATCTTCAGTCATCTGTCTCTGGGTCTTTTTCAGGAGCATGATCAGAAAATGGTTTTTACAATATTTAGTCTGTTTTTCAGTAAATAGAGTTTGGAAGTGCAGCTGCTCTATGCCTCCGTGACGGTGTGTCCGTGGTGCTGATTAACGCACTTTAACGAAACAAAACAACAACAAAAAACGTGTTGTAAAAATACACTTCAGACAATGTAATTACTGCTCTAAAATTCCAGAAATAATGATTTTAAGTATATAAAGTCAACAAACTGAATGCTCTACTGTCACCAGAAGTAAATACATCTTCAAAGTGTTCATGAAAGTTCTTATTTTCAAAGTAAAACTATTAAGTGTTCTTTTAAAAATGAAGTAAAGAAATATATTCAACTAAAGTCCAACCGCTGAGCAAACAGATTCGAGCTGAGAGCCTCTCATGTTGGACAGATTTTACAGTTACAATCGGGGGTTATGGATTTTCTGACACACAAGGTGCATATTTGTATAAACCCCTCTTGGATTTGAAGATAAACTTATTCACGCTGGAGGATAATTACAGAAGCGGGGGGGGTAGAATCACAAATCAACAAAGTGCTGGAAAGTTCATCATCATAGTGGTCAGGTGTGAATGTTTGTCTAAAATGGGCGGGGCCTGTCCACATACACTCAAATGTTACAAACACACCTATTGGCCCCAAAAATCTTCACATTCAAACATGTCAACATGCAGACAATACAACTACAGCGCACGCACACACACACACATGCATACAGAAGCTCTCATGTAAAGCCTGTCATTCTGTCATGCATGCTCTCTCTGAGGGCCTGGTTCTCCTGCAGCTGCTGCTGCTGGCTGAACTCCAGGGACTCGCAGGCCTTGAAACTCTTTATGGAGGATCTCCAGCAGGTTCAGGCGGAAATCAAGGCTGGAGAGCTTCAATGGACTCAAAAGTGTTGCTGATGCCGCTGCCCTGAGGGGAGGCAGCCCGGGAATAGTCTTAAGGGCGGCGGTGTTTGGAAGAAGTTAGTTGTGGTGTTGGTCTTCCCCACGACGAAGATATTGTAGCAGTCATCAATTAAGTTCTCCAGGCTGTCAAAAACGTACTAATCTTTTTAGAGGTTTTTTCTATTGTACATATATTAATTATGGTTTTAATATGGTGAAAATAAAATCGAAACCCGAAATGTTTAACTACTTACGCGTCGCCAAGTTGAATCACCACACTCGTCTCGTTGGGTCTCACGAAACTACAGCATCTTCCCTGGTCTGCAACAGTTCTAAGTCAGCTGCTAGGCATTAGCTGAGGCAGGGAGCTCCCCAAGCAGCTGGGTCGATCGGTAAGAAGGGCCCAGCTTGTGTCCAGAGTCACATCCATGACCACTGGATCCACCCCACTCCTGCGACTCCTGCCCGGTCTAGACTGCTGGCGAGATCGACTGAGTTATATACCAGTCACACAATACCCAAAGGAATGAACCATGCATGATTATTGTGCTGTTTATTATTGCAATTCATTAGTGATTTGTGCGTGAATCACGTAATTATAGCGTAACATGTGTTCTGAATACGTGTTATAAAAGTTAAGCATCAGTGATATTAGGGCTGGGCGATAGTGAATTTTTTATATTGCGATGTTGTTTTTTTCATATCAGGTCATAACGATGAATATCAGGATACAGTATAAACCAAATAAATATCTGTCAAATCGGAACGCTCTGTGAGAAATGTGTAATCATCAGCAGGTTGTTAAGATTGAAATCTTTATTTTCTTTCATACTTTAAACAAAACAGATGCACTGAAGGACCATGATGCAACAGTTTTCCCCCCAGAAAACTAAAAAAAGCAAAAATATTACAAACTAGACTGCTTTCAAGTTCAAACCAGCTTTCAAGTTTCAATAGAGAACATGAATAAAATAGAACACTAAACTGCTTGATCAGTTCCATTTAAAAACAAAGCATTCATTCTACAAATCAATTCTAATGTTTTCAAGTTTTACAGAACAAACATCAAATTAACAAACATTTTTGTCAACATCCTGTGAATAATCTAGGAACTAAAAGCAAATTCTCTGAATTTCTTCTTGTAGTTCAGCCTGTTGCTGCTGTGAAGGTCTGAACTTTATTTGATTCAACAGGCTGCTTCAGCCTCAGTTGAAATGATTTTGTTTTAAATCAGTAGATAAGACCCTGGTCCTGGGGGCAAACTGTCCTGCATGTTTTCCATGTTGCCCTGCTTATGCACAGCTGATCATCATCAGGCTCTGCGGAAACCTGACAATGTCATCAAAGGCAGGTGTGTTTGAGCAGGTTGGATTGAGAAAAAGCCGGACAGTGTTCCTCAAAGACCAGGGTTGGGAAAAACTGATTAGATCATCAGACCTGAAAATTGATTAATTCCATTTTTATTACAGTTTTAACAGCTTGGAAATGTGTTTGATGCAGTGTGAAAGCCCAGGAGCGTAGGAAATACTTTTTGTACAGCCTTGTGTGTTGCAATGTGGACATTTAATTTAAGGAACCGTTGTTAACCAAACGAAGTATTTTTTTTCGCAATGAACTTTGCAACCACCCGGATAAAAATCTGCAATTGTGAGACTGCCAGATGATTGTATGGCTAATTAAATTCACAGTAATCCAGTGAAAGAGAACCACGCAAGTGATGAAAAAACATCTAAACTGTGTTAGCCTGAGCTCCCCAGGGGCCATTTCATGTCATTAGTGGCGTGCAGGGCATTCCTGCCAGCACAGATGATTCAATCAGAGCCAGCTCTCTGCAGCTCGTGCACATATATACAATCATGCCCCTCCTTCCTCTGACTTGTTTTACTTTTAAACACAACAGTAAAAGCTCAACAGGTGGAAGCACTTATGTGGGTAATAACATTTTATTAGAGTCTCTAAATCAGAGCTCTGGACTCTGTGCTTGAATAACAGTGAGCAAACGCTGTGCACATAGACACGCGTTTGTCCCAGTGCAGCGTAATAGACAGTAATTGCATGTCATCGCAGTGGTGTGTGTTTGTCTGCTTCGTTGCTCTTTTGAAGCAGTTGGTTTGTTTAGTCATGTCTGGCTTTAATGTGTTGCAGTGGGATTTGTTTGTGTGCTTTGATATCGCCTCGGCTTTCTGAGCAGCTTTAGGGACGCCTAAGTAGATTTCCTTTGAACTGACAGACACAAGGCCGTGCTCTGAATATTTATCCATGAGAAGGGGTCGACCGCGGATCAGGACTTCCCCAAATGCGGTTTGTGTTAATGATACAGGGATTGGCCAGTGAATTAATTCAAAGTGGCAAAGAAAACAGAGAGTAAAGCAAATGTTTTTACCGGTGGAGATACGCTGATCATAATAGGGCCAATAGACACAGTGTGGGTCTTATCTTTCAAAAGGGATTGTTTGACTTCAACAAGGATAAAAAAAACTCTTGCAGAGGTGTGCAGAGCAGTCTGAGCTGACACAGATGGTAATAAATATATCGTCAGCTCATGCTCCAAGAATTCTCCTGCTCTGCTTGTCATCAGTCTTGCTTCATTGGCACCAAGTCATGCCGACTTTTTGGTGACAAACCTGTGCAGCATTAGTCTAAAAGGAGTGTGGTAACACTTCACCTTTGGAACACTGCAGTCCCGAATCACAGTATGTGTTAGGACAAGGCTGCAAGAGACAAGTGCATGCAGGAACAGAGCTGCTTCATTACCTTTCTATGTCCGGGAAAAACATCACCGTAATCATTTTTACTTATACTTGCAAAAAAATGGACACTTTGGATACATGACATCAGAGCAACTCTAACGTTTGAATTCTGTCAGGTCAGGCGATGTCATCCCCGTTTCCGTCTATCCCACACAATCCCCAGTAGTTTGTGTGTAGCCTGCAGTATTAGTCTGCTACCAACATGTTGTGTTTGATCTCTGTCTGGGGTTGCTTTATAGTTGCCTCTGTCTACCACGAAGGTCATTAAAATGTGCCAGATGTCTGTTTCCAGCTTTCCCCAGAACGGACTGGTTGCTCCTCTGTGTTGTTCATGCTTGCTTCCTCTTGTTGGGGTTCAGAGCAGTCACAGCTTAGACCTGGCAGATCACCAGACTTTTTTCTTTTTTTTACTATAGTGCTTTCCTTACCTCAGGGGAATATTTATTAAAGATAACATCAAACTTCTTTCACTCCAAGTTAGTCTGGCAGACTTAGTTTGAGGAGACGAGGACAAACCTAACTTTACACCTTTTTCTGATTAGCTGTTTTCACACTGAGCAGACAAAACATTGCGCTGTTACAACAGTTTATACGCAGTCTTGAAAATGAACACCAATTAAGTTGAAAAAGAACCTAGAAAAGAGACTCCCACTCTTGCAAATTAACCCTTTACCACTGCAGCTTTAGTTCCAGCGTTAACGTCTTTTTTTTTTTTTTTAACGTCATTCCATCACATTATGAAGCGGAGAAAAGCAGCTTTGTGCTGAATGGCAACACTTCACATTAGGAAAGTGCTGACACAATTAGCATAGATGCAAATTTATTCTGACAAGGTAAGAACTTTGCAACCATAAGGTGTTGCATAGCCACACAAAGTTGCTTTTCTGCGTTTCAGAATCGGATCGTCTCTTTTTGTCTCATCTTTGAGCCAGTTTGGAAAGCACCTTGACTGCAGCAATGAGTGCATGTCTGTACTTTGACCGATCCTCAACTCTGCACACACATGCGGCAATTACTCTGTTTTGTTCTAAATGAATCTGCGTTTTTGTTTCATCTAACCCAGAGAAAATGTCAGAGCCTACAAAATCTAAGTAACAAAGTAAGGAGGGTTTCTGTAGTCCAGTAACTGTAATTCAAAACAGAAATTTGAACTGTAATTTGTTACGTTACGCCACTGACAAAAGTAATTAAATTAGAGTAATTCGTTACTTTGTATTCCGTTACCACCAACCACCGGCTGGATGTGGTTCACAAGTCTATTCCAGGTGAGGATATTTTATAAAAGTAAAAATAAAAATACACATAGATTATTTGATAGCAAATGCTAAGAGATGGAAATCAGAGCTGGGTAATTTTGTCTGGAGACAAATGGATGTATTACCTTTCTGTCTTTGCTGTTTTAACTCTGAGAAAACTTTTTCACATTAAAGGAAAACAAATCTCAGCTGTTGCCCTAAAACTAGAATTTTGCTTGTGGCTCGCAGCAGATTAGCCCCTTCATGCTGTATACCATTAATACCATCTAACAAACCATTGAATCCAGGACTCCACTTATGACATCACATTAAAATGAAAAAATGCTGAAGACATTTGTTTTTTGTTATTTTTGTAATAAAAATTGTTAAAAGTTTTGTTGTTTTAAAATGCTTTAAAAGTTGCTCCGTGTCGCTGGTAGACATGTGTCTTGTTATGGTAAAAAAGACATGAAATGGTATAAAATGATTTTTGTTATTGTTAACTGTTATCATACGATGACACAATATTCTGTGTTATTGTTTTTCTTGATTTAATGTCTTCTACTGAAACAGTATTGTAGATAAACCCTGTTTTTAATGTCTGAGTTCTGATTCCCAAATAGAGTCTGGTTTGTCAAACAGTTGATTCACACTGCAGAGATCAGGAATAAATGTTAAATTATTTTCACTGCTTAGCTTTTAAGCTGACACAATGACACTTCAGCCACTGAAAATGAACATCTGTAGTAAAGCAGAAGCTGTTACTCCCTTTTGGTTTAATCATTCAGAGGAAATTTCTGAGTATCAACTTCTGATTTTTATGAAACATGACAGCAGACCAGAGTGACTGAGACTACTAATTGGATGGCAAACATGATCCAAATATATTTCCCTCCTTTCAAGCCTATTTAGTCTCTTTTCATCATGCCAGAATTGATTTGAAATTGATATTATTATGACTTATTCTTGATCAGTTACCCTGCGTAATTGTCACACATAAGATCTGAATTAACTTTAATCTCTTTCTAGTTTCTCTTTGGTGCCAAACAAGTTCAGTCAGAGAACCAGAAAGCTTCTACCGCCTCTTCAGAGCAGATTTTTCATTCAATAATGTACAGTCTGAACCCTAAAGTGCAAAGTGACATGTCCAATGTTTTGATTTATTTCAATAATCTATTTAATCAGTTTGACAAGCCTTTTTACCTTCCGGGAAGTTTTGCTCGTGCACTTGTAATAAACACAGTGTGCATTCATTGCCACACAGAAACTCATTTCTCTCAATCTTTTTAGGAGCTTTAAACTTTTCAGCAGAAGTGAATTTCTAAGTGTCTAACGTCAGTTAGAAATAAGATCATGCATGTTTACTGAAAGTCCTGTCCTGCGGTGACTGTTCCATTAAACGGTAACAATGTGGATGCAATTACCAGTCAAAGGCCAGTTTGTGTCTTTAAGGTTGAAGTGGGTTGGAACGTTTCATGATTACAGACTCGACTGTGTGTTTAAGGCTGGTACGTTTGTGATTCTGGGGTTGCCTATGCCTTTGCAGAAAAACCTTTAACCAAAAGCTACAATCTGGACTGCAGTGCAAGTGCTCTTTAAGCTGTTGCTGTGCAGTTCTGTTTATCATACAACTTTACAGCCTCGAGCAAGTTCTACGGGACCAGTCACAGCTCTTTCAACTTTCTTTTCAACACTCAGTAACTGTCAGTCTGTAATGTAAAACAGCATAAAGACGTGCTGCTCTAAAATGAGCAATGAGGCAAAGCCAAAATATTAGGCACTTTTGAGTTTGATTATTATAACACACTGATCCACATCAGTTTGCTTGACACTTCATTTTCTCTCATGATGGACATCACTTGCAGCTTTGATGACAGTTTACAGGATAAAAAGTATATGTAGCTATAAACATGAATTTACCAAAAGATATAACAACAAAAAAAAATATCCATTTAGTAGCTTTGGCATTGCAATAAATAACTAAAGACAGGAAAAATAAAGGACAACACCTACATTGGAAGTCCAAAGTTTTCAGGAGACCTGAAGTTGATTTTTCAAGGAGGCTAAACTGACAGGATTCGAACCTGGTCCTCCACTTCCGCCTTCCTTCCTCCTCTCGCCTGTTCCCTGATCGCTGAGTGGTTTTAGCTGTGCTCCTGCATATATTAGGGTGGTGTGTTCACTCATTCCTTGCCAGTTTGTTATTTCCTCAACTCAGGTCTATGCCACACTCTGACTCAAGCAAGCCGCTTCAGCAATTGTCGCCGCTTAAAAAAGTGTCAGAGCAGAATGGTTATACTGACCAATAGAATGACTGAGTAACAGCTGTTTATTTCTACATAGAAGTTGATGGGATTTTGGCTTCTTGGAACCAGCATGTACTTCCTGTTTGGAATGCCAGGGAGAGGGGTCACTTTATTAGAGACCAACGTCTATTGGAGACCGGCGTTTGTTCCATCACAGACAGAATGGTGATGGTTAATGGGTTCATTTTGTGTAAAATTCAATCACAAAATGCAGAAAATAACAGATGAACATTTCAGGATTTTTTAAATGATGACAACATTTTATTCTGTTCTGATTAGCACTGGCTGTGAACGTCAATCTCCGTGTCAAAAATCCTCTTCACTTTGATGTTGATCATTTACGTGGAGACACAAGCACCTTTTGCTTTGCTCAGTAATGCATGTTAAAACCAGTTCTTCTAATTTGTTGCTGCTTTTCTGCTCACCAGGAAACCAGGTTTGCTGCTTTTCTTTCTTTCTGCAGCCTCTTTGTGGTTTAGGATTCACCTCAGAATTGTTATATGGAGCTAGCAGCTAATGTTTTTAGCTGTTAGCTCCACGGAGCAATCTCTGTGTTTATCTCATTTACTATCCATGAAAGACATGGATGATGTTAAGACCTCAGGTTGATTTAATTTTGAAAAGCTCTATAAAACATCAGTGATCATGCCTTAATGTTTGGGTTTCATGAAAACGTTTAGAATCTCCTACAAGCTACCAGAGCTTCTCTCCACTGTGTCTGAACAGCTGCTTCCACTTTATTTTCGTCTCTCTGTCCGGCATTAACCCGAGAGGGCAAATAATAAAATGAGGGTACCTTTTTCTGAGGCGTCAATGAACTAAAGTTCAGGAGGCCCGAGCAGACTGCTTTCCCATCCCGCACCGCCTCTCTGTGTGGCTGCCAGCTCCTCCCCTGCAGCGCCATAGCGAGCTCCAGCTCTAAAGTTTACCGCCTTCGTCCAAAAGCAGCGGACTGGACGGCTCCCGAAATCTCACTGCCACGAAAGGGATCTAGTGGGGTAAGAAAATTAATGAAGTTCAGGAGAATCCAGGGATTGATCCACTTTAAACACCAGGAAATCGGTTTGTTCCATTTCTTTCTGCAGCCGTCTTCGCTCCTTCATCCATCTGCTTGCACCATTCTCGGATATGTTTAGGATTCATCCCAAAGTGCGGCTTGGAATTCTCCCTCCTTTTTTTTTTTTTTTTTTTACATTCCATCATCCACGTCAGCTTAACATAAACATTCAAATGAGCGCAGGTGTCGGCTCACCTTTGCACCTTTAAAAAGTTTACGTAACAGAATGAAACGCTTTACATGTGTTGGTTTGTATGCATAAGGGTGCGTGTGAAGTGGATGTGGAAATGTTTGTGAAGACTCTTGGAGCCAGCAGGTATGTTTGTAACAGCTGAGTTTGTGGACAGGCCCCGCCTACTTTAGACTGACACTCACACGTGATTGTAATGACAATAAGCTTCCTGCATCTTGTTGCCTGTTGTTTTCTGATTCTATCCTCTCTCCCCTGTAGTCATTCTCTAACCTCTACAACCTCCACCCTTTCCCCTGTCTTTTGCGCCCCCGACATCTCTCTCTCTCTTCTTCCCCCTATTTTTTTCTCTGTCCGGTCCAACAAAAAAGATACGAACATAATGAATATAAAAAAAGTTTAGTTTGAATTAAAAAAGGGGTTTATACGCATCTACACCTAGTGTGTCTGATGATTTATAACCCCCGATTGTAACAGTAAAATCTGTGAGCTGTTGGACATGACAATTTAAAAAAAAAAAATTCTGGAGCAAAATATTATTAGATTCACACCAAACCTCTTTGAACTGTATGTAAATTCACTACCATCGGATGAGTACTCATATGAACACCATATTCTTTGAATAACTTTAACTCTTCAAACTCAATTAACTCAGTCAAAGTAAGCCCAGCAGATTCTGTATAAAGTTGTTTTTCTTCTCATCCAAATCATTTCAGGAGGAATAAAGTCTTATCTTAATCAAAGAGTTGCTGTTGTTAAAAGAGTGTGTTATTTGCTGTCACCTGTGACACTACTGCCATTAATGGGTTAAACTACCAAGACCAGCAAAGGCACCAATATGATCAAAAGCGTATTACAGAGTATTACAAAAACAAAGTTAGAAAAGCTACACAACCAGCAGGCTACATTCCTTCAACTCAGCTTAACAAAGATGTCAATATGTAAAAAACAGGCAGCGAGCCTTTTTTCCCAGCATCCTGTCTCTTTTTCCAGAGAAACTTGCTACAGACAGCAGCAGCATTGGGTTTGCTCACCTGGGTTAGGCTCCTCCCTTTAAACTCCCAGCAGACAGTACGCTATCTTTGTCATGAAATCTCCACTCCCAATCTTCACTTCCGGTTGTTCTTCCACTTCCTTACATCACTTAACTTCTACAGCCAGCTCTGAGTATGGACGTTTTTCCTTCAGATGCTGTTTCCACAGTTTTCCCAGGGAACTGTGAGCTCATTGAAATATACAATACTTTCTGACTCAGACCACAAATGTGGCCAAAGAGTTTATGGAGTCAATCTTCTGAGGAACTCCCAAGTTCACTCTTCATTGCCAGTCTCATTTCCTCCAACTGACCAGTAGCTTTCCCCATAGGCTGCCTATGTGCTGCACTTCTACCAACTCCTTTCCCAATTTGGTGCATTAATTTCTCATTTCTTTTACTCAGAAGTGTGAAAAAGGCAAGGCTGGAGCCCATTTAGCACATTTAAAATCCTCTGTTTAACTAGATACTGCCAGCCTCAGGATCCCTCTTCCACACAAAGCATCATCAGATTCTGGTCAGGCTCTATAGAACCCACTATCCTGTCTATACCCAAAAACAGATGTTTTGAAATTTCAAAATGGATTTTGTATTTTGACCTATACAGTATAAGCTCTCTGCTCCGCCCAATTCTGATGCATCCACTTGCAGACGGATCCATGAACGTCTTTGTTTTCCTCGTCTGAGCTGGAATCTGGATCAGAACTGGACGTCTGGATAGCTCTGATGTTATTCATTATTTTTGTTGCATCGCTAGTGTTAGCTTGGGGATGTGAGTGGCTGTAAGCTAGCAGGAGAAAGTGTAAGCAATGGTGATAAATGAGCGTATGCCTACTCCACGCCATTGACCCCGCCCACAACTTAGAGGCAGATCAGAAGATGTTTGGAGTGGAATTTTAGGTTTAGCAAAATAAATAAGGGGCCAAAGATGTTCTTTTTTTTACTGTAGCTGTCTGTGAAAGGTAAAGTCATCATTTAGGCCAGAACAAGACTACTCACTGAGATAGGAAGAGTCCCTTATCTAAAGTTAATCTGAATTTAGTTACAATGTTAGTGTGCATGGGTGAGTGATTGTAGCCCTGTGGCAGACTGGCAACCTGTCCAGGGGTGTCCCCTGCCTTTGTCCATGAGTGGCTGGGTTAGGATCCGGCAGCCCGGTGACCCCAAAAGGGACAAAATGATATATAAGAGGAATGAATGATAATGTAAATTTGATAAAGGGTTAGGGCTAAGACTAGAGCTTGGGTTTTAGTCACTGTTGTCCTTCTTAGTTTAGTTATCAAATAAACTGCGTCTACTGCTGCCTAAATATCCTTTAGAAACAAGTAATGGCTGTTCTCCAGGGGCCTGCTTGGCTTCTGTCCTTTTGGGAATTTCTGAAGCCAAGGTTTATCAATATCCTTCACTTGATTCAAAGTCATACTTAAAAGTCCTGACAAATTCAGATTTTGACCTCTAAGACAGTTTTTTTGTTTTGTTAGTTAAAATCATTGTAGTCAGATATTTATTTCACATTTTAATTGATCTCCTTTATGCCAAAAATTTGAGCTTGGAAAGTCCAGAGCATTGACGCCTGCTGGACTGACAGATTGGAGTGAGGCAGAAAAGGTGATGAACCTGTTGGCAGTCTATGTTAAGTTCATGTGACTCTTGGTTTTAACAGTCAGTCAAAGACAAGGTTGATCTTGCAACTCCCGATGCTCAGACGAACCTGTGTGAGTGTGTTATAGGGGCGGCAGCAGTAGCATGTGTCAGTACTCTGGGTGGCCTGCTGTTCCTGTTGGTAATTGGATCTTAAAGTTTAGGACTGGTGCTGACTGATAAACACACACCAACGCACACACTGAGAGGGGCAGGGCTAAAACTAAAGTGGGATTTGTCTGTCTGTGTTTATGTCTGCGCACCAGGCACAGGGACATGCAGCAGCTCTTTTTTTCCACTAAATCTCTGGCTGCTGATATCAAATGTAGTTCCGTTGGCCAGCATTGAACTAGAAGAAGAAATATGTAAATACCGTAATGCCCTGATGTGAAATCTGCTACTACACGTTGGCCATACTCTGAGTCATTACCTAATGTCAAAGGATGAATAATGACAGTACTGTTTGTTTGGGTAATACCTGCATCCATCGTGTTATTTGATACAGCATGTTTAACAAGATACTCAGACTCCTGGCCACCTGGACTTAAATGTAGAAACAGTGGCTTTCTTGTCAAACAGAGAAATAATGAATTGCTTAAAATGGCGAAAAGTGTAATGACAACTTGTATATGAAACTTTATTTTCCAACCACTAATCACAACGGTCATTCATCCTCCTTTTTCCACACACTTCCACCTTTTCGCCTTTGCCATCATGCCCCCTCCCTTCTACTCTTTCCTTCTGCCTATCTACCCCCTCTGTGTGTCTTGCAGGTGGTGCTTGACCACATGAGGAGGAAATGCAAGTGCCATGGAACATCAGGAAGCTGCCAGCTGAAGACCTGCTGGCAGGTCACCCCAGAGTTCCGGAAGGTGGGCTCCATCCTCAAAGAGCGCTTTCACGTCGCCACCCTTATTAAGGCTCACAACCGGAACACTGGACAGCTGGACCATTCCCACCACAACAACCATAATCACCACCATCATCAGCACAACCACCACTCGCACCGGCGACGGCCCAGCATCAATGAACTGGTGTTCTTTGAAAAGTCTCCTGATTTCTGCGAACGGGATCTAAGTTCAGACTCGGCAGGCACGCAGGGCCGCATCTGCAACAAGACCAGTCACGGCATGGACAACTGTGAGAGCCTGTGCTGTGGGAGGGGCCACAACATTTTGCAGCAGACGCGGAGTGAACGCTGCAACTGCAAGTTCCACTGGTGCTGCTATGTGGTCTGTGAAGAGTGCAGGATAACAGAGTGGGTCAGCGTCTGCAAATGAAGAAGCACAAACTGTAATAATCCATTTTATATAAATTGGAGTAATTCTCCGTTCAGACATTAAAGATGGAGTGGCTGTAAAATACTATAAACATTTTTGCAGTGGACTGCAGGGCGTCTGCAGAAACGTGCAAGGATGGAGGGCAAAACCGACAAGCCAGCAGACAAGTGCGCGTCTATCAACACATCTGAAGCTCCAAAACACATAATGCCTTTCTCCTGAGACCAATCACACAGAACATATCTGTGTTTGATCCTCACAAACAAAAACGAGACACGACAATCAGCACAACTTAGCCAAATTTACAGCAAAGTAAAATGAACACAAGATTTAAACGTCTAACTTATTTCTTCTCATTTACCTAAACATTCGATCAGCACTGCTATAACGTATGTACAGCTCATCCATTCATTTTTCAAACCCACTTAATCTCTTGGGGTCATGGTACTGCGGGAGCCTTTCCCAGCTACCATTGGGCAAAGGTGGGGTATGTATTGTAAAGGTTACCACACAAATACACACTCACACCAATTTAGAATCCCCAATTAACCTATAGACCCTGTTTTTGGATTGTGGTAGGAAAGGTCGGAAAAAATCCTCACATCCAAACCATCACGAGATGTATCCAGCCATATTACTCAATGAATTATCCACACGAAGCAAAAGGACAGATGTATGGAGGAAGTTTTTAACAAAGGATTTGACACAACTCTGTGTGCAGTCTGAGCACTTTCAGATTTTAGGCTTAGTTCAACAGTGATTCTTGAATATTATTTTTTCCAATCATTGTGTTGCACATAAAATACATTCAATTTGTTGGTCACCTTGCAGATGTGCCACTCATTGTTGCATAGTTACATGTGGTTAAGTATATACACTCAGAACACAGGCACTATAAAAATCTCAGATGCTAAATGGCATTTGTTTTAAAGACACATCACTTTTAATTGAAAGAAAATAAAATCTGACAGGGACACAATTAGACCACTGAGTTTGGATCCTCTTGCCTATTTAACCCCAAACCCAGTAAAAAATTAAAAAAAAGAAACTACAAAAATAAATTGTATGCTCATTGTTAAACAAACCCCAAAATGTGTCCACATGGTCCTCAGTGATAACACATTCCCTCTGTGTGATGTGATGTCAAGAGTGCACGAGGTGCTCATTGAAGTACACTTGTACTCATCCCTAAAACATCCTTATTTTACATAAATCAAAGTTTTACCTGTTTTGTGATGCAGCTTGCCATATGCAGCACTGTGTGCTTCTTGTTATGTGTCTGCACTCACTTTCTACACAGTTTTCCAGCGTGTACTGCAGGGATGTTTTATTGTCGTTTTTAAAGTCCATAAAATATACGTTAATATGGGTTTATGTACATTTTTAAGGTCTCACAAAACATTTATAAACAGTGTTGCTTATCAGACACTGGAACTTATTTCAAGCAAATGTATCATTGTGTTAAAAAAGAAAAGGAAAATCTGGGATTATTTTTCCAGCCTAACAGGCCATTTCTACCCTGATATGTAGTTTGCACTTACTTAAAACTACCGGTATGTCTAGGAAAACTCTGGGAAAATAATAACACTATGCATTTTTTGTGTGCTAAATGTAATGTATGATTGTATTTTGTATGTTTAATATGGTAATTATCTAAGTTATTTTATTTTGTGGATAACTTAATATTTGTAAAACAATAAAGAGAGACAATACTAATGAAGCAAATTTATTGTGAAGAAAGATGAATGAGTGATTTAAAAAAAAATTCATTCATTGTGATGGCTGGCTGGGGACTGGGGGTCCTGCCTCTGTGCACCCCCTGGTGGCCCCCACACTCATCTTGGTGACGGTCTCTCTGTTTTCCAGCAGCTCTTGGGTGTGGTTGTTCCTGTGTCGTTTTGGTAGTTGCCAAAGTTGATAAATGCATGAGGTCAATGTTACTTTTGTTTTGGTTGTTAAGGTTAAGTAGGTCTGATGTTGGCAGGGGGTACCACTAAGCATGGAAACATTACAACACAAGCTGCTTTGGACAAGTCTGAATAAAAAGTGAAAATAATAGCTTTACCTATTTGTTTTATAGTCTTCACACTCAACTAGGGATGTCTCAATCATAATTTTTGGGTCCCTATCCGATTCCAAGTAGTTTGATTTTGAGTATCTGCAAAAACAGATTCTCAATCCAATACTTTTGAAAACATTTGAAAAAATAATAGAAATGCAAAGAAGGAAAGCTGCTTCAACAAGCTTCAACAAGTACAAGTAGCCCAACTATGAACTAGAAAAACTAGGTAAGTGTAAACTAAAAATAGGTGATAA
Source organism: Oryzias celebensis (assembly GCA_014656515.1). Classification (NCBI taxonomy): domain Eukaryota; kingdom Metazoa; phylum Chordata; class Actinopteri; order Beloniformes; family Adrianichthyidae; genus Oryzias; species Oryzias celebensis. Next base: position 22,789,155 of record BNCR01000017.1, on the reverse strand, counting down.
TTTATGTAAACTAATAAAGAATATGTGATAATTAGTATACAGTAAGCTAATACAAATAGGTGATATTTAGTATTTAGTCATGTTAGAAAGTTTAGAAATTGTAGCGTTACTATCTTCTAAATTGTAGGTCTTTCTTATTATCCATGTTTACATGAAAAATTCTTAAAATAAAAATGAAGTGATAAAACAGAAGTTATTTTCTCCTAAAATCTTTGCTGCAGTAGGGCTGTAAAGTGATAACAAAAGTGATTATTTTTATGAACATTATTATTATTCATGTAAGGAAGTTTGGTGACGGTAGCTCGCGGATGTTCAGATCATTTTTGATCTGATGTGATTCATATCTTCATTAAAAATTTAAAGTCAGGACTTTCAACCATAATAGTTATTTCAGAATCAATGTGAAAATACATTTCCATGACTAACCTATATATTAATGTAAACATTTATTAGTTTTGGTTGTTTTTGAGACATTATGGGTTTATTCAGTTATTTTATCTGTTAGATTAAACTGCATATGTATTGGATCAAGAAGGGTTGTGCTATCAGTTGGCTACTACTAGAGGTACTGGGAATTTTGCAAATTCTGCAAATGTATCAATATGATACCAAGTGATCAATGGGCTAGTACGTGTGGATTGAGGTCAAATAAATATTTGTAAATTTTGTATTTTTTTTTTTTTACTTTGGAGGGATACATTTATTATTGTAATTAGTTCATTTTGCAATTTTTCTTTTAACTATTACATAATCTTCCAACATTATCTTGTATCTCTACAACTTTCAAATTGTATGCAATTTGATGTATGAACAACCCCCCACCCCCACCCCCTAACTTATCTTGTTTGATTCATTAGAGCTATGAAAAGTCTTCTGTAACCCATTTGTATAACTTTTGTGTTCTTGATCATTTAGCTTTGTCTCTTGTAAAAGTAATATCTATGCATTTTCTTTCCTTAACACTGAAACAACCTTTTATGTATTTAATGAGATAAGAATGGGATTGTTTAAACTAGTGTCTGCCAGCCCTGGTCTGCAGGGCACACTGTCCTGCATATTTTTCATGTTGCCATGGTTATACACAACTGATTCAGCTCATCATCAGACTCTGCAGAAGCCTGACAATGACAGTCATCAAATGCAGGTGTGTTTGAGCAGGTTTCAATTGGAAAAATGCATGACAGTGTTCCCAGGGACCAGTGTTGGGAAACACTGGTTGAGACCATTTACATGAAGTGCAACCATTTTTAAATCACTACCCATTGCTTTGTTTCTTCCCAAAAGTAAGATGCATGGCCCAATAACACTGAACAAAAAGGTCAAACCTTGTAACCCCAAAAAGAACAATAACAAATGTTCACACAATTGGCTTCCAAAAGTTGGATGAACTTTTGCCATTCCCTTCGCCTGTTGGTGGGAGAGGGCTACTGTAATTTCTTGCATGTAAAAAGGGCCCCTTACTAGTGGTGAGACAGAACCTTTCACCTAAACCTACTGGTCAGTTGGTTCAATTCAACAGTTCAATTTATTATATGATGAGAATCTACATATATGTAGAAAAAAAAAGGACTAAAGTGCCATTAGTAAGGTTCTCGACAAAACATGTCCAAATTTCTGGAGGTTATCCTTTGCTTGTCAGGCTGATCCAACTCTTTTTGGCCATTGCCATGGAAGTCTACGAAGCAGCCGCTCTTGCGTGACGTTGTCCTCCATGCTGTCCGATGCTGGGAGCTCCACACTAAAAATCCTCTTCTTACAAACTTGTCTGCTGCTTCCCGTTTCACTCCACAGTCCGAGTGGATTCTCAGCTTAAGAAAAGAGGTCTGAAAGCGGCCCCCCTTTTCCGTCAGAACTTTTAAAATCCTAATTAAGCTTTGCACTTTTGAACCACCTCCATTGGACAATCATGGTTAAAAACCAGACATCTCCCCTCCACCCTGATTTTCTAGTGCCTGGTTGCTTTGAGGACAATTCTTTAATAGTGAATTTAAGAAAATTAACATTCATGGACCTTGATGGTGTGTTGCGGTCTGGCTTTTGGGTAGGTGCTTGTTGGGCATGTTGCATCTGAAGGTGGGGAGAGTTTCTCCATTAGTTTTTTTAGTGTAGCCTGTTGCTGAGTTTTCTTCTTTGTCCTACAGTATTCCAATTATTTGTATGATATGCTTCTTCCCTTGATGTCAGTAAGTCACAACATTTTTTGTTGCTTTAGAGATTTAAAGGCCTCCATCACCACATTTCTATTTGCTTGATACATTTTTTGACCTTGGTAATTTGAACTCTGTGTGTTTGGAGAGTGGGAAACAAAAGTGTAATTTTGGCAGTACAAAAACAAAAAATCATTTTGGACACTAAACATGTATTATACAAAATTTCCGTTAGGAAGGAAAGGGCATGGGGTCTGATTGCTTAAGTTTTAGATGAGCCAAGAGAGCGGGACAAACTCCTCAACACGGGGGGGGGCAGGACAAACCACGTCTCTGAGAGACGGGGGGATGGGGAACAGGCCGGAGACACAACGGAGACAATGTAAACTTACTGACAGTAGTGAGATTGACTCTGCAACACAGAGGAGATACACTGCAGATGGACCAGTGTAAACTCAGGATAAGGTGTCGAGCTGTTCTGTTGCTCCAGTTTGAACCCGGCATTGTTTCTCTAGAATCCACGGTTCAACTACAGGCAAAAATAGACCACCACCTCAGTCTCCCAGTCAAGAGATACTGTCTCCAGCCACCCAGCATCATGCAAAGACATGTCACCCAAGGCAGCCTCACTACATCCAGAGACTGGAGGTACTCAGGTACACCTCATCTACCCTGGAGCTTTGCCATAGAGGAGCTTCTTGACTCCCTAAATCCTCAAAGTATTTCCTCCACCTCTCGACAATGTCCTCAGTTGAAGTAGTTGTAATTGTACTTTTTGCAATTTTTCTGTGTTTTCTTTTTTTTTTTTTTTAGTTTACCGTAACGGTAAAACCTTTTAATTACTACCTGTTATAGCTTGTTAACAAGACATCATTAAACTGTTACTTATTGAGTTATAAATGACTTGTTAAATAACAGTTTACAGTTTGTTAAGGATTTATAAATGTACCCTATAGATAGACAGTAGATAACTAACAAGCTTTTAGTTAGCGAGTTATAAATGACCTGTTACCTGTATATTAATGATTTCTAACTGCACCTTATTAATTAGTAATATGTCATTAATAAGCTGTTACTAAAGTACTTACAAATGACTTGTTAGTAATCAGTTAATATTTTAGACATGTTACTGGGACATTATTTTAAAGTTGTAGCTATTCCTTATTAATTACCTGTTGGTAAATGAGGAACATTTCCAACTAACTCTAATTCTAACCCTAACCCTACATTTTTAAATCCTTAACAAAATGTTAACTGTTATCAAACAAGACATTTATAACTCAATAACTAACAGTTTAATCATGATTTGTTCAGTTAGCTATTATAAAGTGTTTCCATTGTAACTATCAGATTTGATGACCAGAAACCATATCTGTTATGAAACATGACATAGCTCAGTTTTTTAAACATTATATACATGATCATACATATATACATGCTGAGTATATTTCCAACGGTCCAAAGAGATTACTACAAAATAAAACATGTTAAAATTTAAATCGAATGTACATCAGTTATTATTTTTTTTAATTTTTTTCTTTAGTCATCAAAATCTCCCCAAAAATGGAACGTCTGTCACTTAGTTATTACAGTGGTTTTTCCTGATTTTATGAGAGAAGTATTTAATGTTAGTAACTGCAAAAACAAAGTAGTTGAGTGTGGAGCCTACTTTCCCTGTTGCTGCTTGCGTGCAGAGAGAAATCCTGGTGAGTGTCTTGACTTACTTATATATTCTGTGCCCTTAGGGGAGCGATGAAGTCACCAACTCATGTGTAAGAATGCAAGAGATACACTTTCAGAGTCAACAGATGGGAAGGAGAAAGAGAGCTTTTTTTCCAGAGTCCTATTCTTAAGCAAACTCACTCAGGTGCAGCGTCTGCAAGCTGTTCTCAGCGTGCATCACAGATTGGAGTAAAAATGCTCTTTAAAAAAAAAAGAATTGTTGATGTGTGAATGGGTGACTGCTATGACAACGTGTCTAAATTTGTTTATACAGATATGAATGTTTTTTTTCAGTCGCACATGTTTCAAATGATATGCACGCAAGTGGTTTTAAGAAGAACTAAGCCCATGCTGGGTAACCTGCAACAACTACTGTCATGCTTTTAACCAGTAAGCTTCAGTGACTGAGAAATGAAAGTGTAGCTGATCCTCTTATTGTACTGCACAGATGAAGAAGACCGAAATCTTTAAAAGTCCATCCCATCTCTTTTTCTACTCACACAGCATTGCGACCAAATCTTTGCAGCCTAAACAACTGCTAATCAGTGATAATCCTTTATTCTTCAATATTAGATTGATTATAGGGGGAAAGAAGAAAACCACTATTCTGATGAGAATGTCTTTAAATGTAAGGAACTCCAGGCCTGAACTTGTGTGCTGACTATTTGAACAGTGGCTGTTATTTTGATAGAGAGCAGGTCTCAAAGTGACGGAAGGTTTTAGCTGAAACAACAGCATGTCGGTGCCTTGGATTCATTGTGGTGCGACATGAATGAGCATGTCTATGTCACCTTTCAGGCATTTTTGTTTTGTTCAGCGAGGAGGTTGCCCTGACCTGACGTTATGCAATGGACCATTCAGCTTGTCAGTAAATAAAAGTGATTTTATTCAATGTCTCAAGATGATGTTCTTGCTATGGGTCCAGTACTCAAATGTTGCCACATACGTTGCCAATGCATCCAAACAAAAAAGGAAGCGGAAGTCAGGCTGATGTTTATGGAGGAAAAATCCATGTCTGCACAAATGGTTTAAGGCTGAGTGTACAAGACAAAGAGTTTAGAAGAAATCTTTGGTCGTGAATTTGGTGAATTTGGTCGTGTTCCAGCAGGGAGGAACAATTTAATCAATGTGAAATTATCTATATTATCTATTATCTGTAGATATAAATGACACACCATTTTTTTTTGGACTATAAGTCACTCCCGGGTATAAGTTGCAGCACCCAAAAATGCATAAAAAAGAAAAAGAAAATCATAAATAAATCACACTTTTTGCTCAACAGTGCGATGCTTTTGAACAAATCTGCCAAGCCTCGTGTAATGCTGCCTCCACACTGAACCTGATATATGCGTCAAGTTCACATCCACTGTCTCTTTCCTGATGAATGTAAAATTTACTTGCCCATAAATCTGTTCATAATATTTGACACTCTCGTTGCATGTGGGAAGAGCTACTGTTAAAACTGTTTTACTACAGATTTTAGCCTCTTCGCTACATAGAAGGTTTGTCTGTATATCTGATTTAAATTGTATGGAAGACATTTAGAGATAAGTGATGGTTTATCAATTTTAAAGAGCTCTACAAATGTTGGTAATTCCATCTCCATGTCTGTGTTCATGAGATCATTTAGAGACTCTTCCATCATTCAGAACGCTTTCAGCAGCATTTCTGTCTCTCTGTGATCCAGTTTGATGACTTGTTGTGCTACTATAGTTTGAGAAGACACACAAAAAAAAAAAAACAAGAAAAATAATATCTCTGTCAGGGCTCGGACTTCCAGCTCCACCTCCAACCATCAGAGGGAGCTCTCTCCTGAGTACTGATTCCCCTTATCTCCACCAGCTGTCTTTCATCACTCTCATCAGCCTCACCATATTTATATGCACTGGTCATACTTTGCTCCTTGCGGAATATTGTTTGGTGTTACTAGCATTAGTGAGTGTTTCCCTCTGTTTATTGCCTCCTCGTGTTTTGACCCTTGCCTGTCTCTTTGACTCCATGTCTTGCTCCATGCCTTTGACTCCTGTCTGGCTTCTGACTACATCCTGTTTTGCCATTGCCTGTTTTCATCGTTATTAAAACTTACCTGACTGCTCATGGATCAACACGCCTCTGTGTCTTCATTACAGTCTCATTGCAAATAAGAAAAATATCCTAAAGTTCTGGAGGAGAAGGATCCGTTTTTTTCTCTGTGTGTTTTGGACAACACTTCGTCTGCATTGCTGTCAGTAGCAAAAACGCATACATACATTTACATAGCCAATTTTTATTTTTTTCAAATCACGTGCTACTGTGTAGATGTTCCACTCCTGGTTAATTCATACAAAATAAAACACAACCTATACTCCAAAAGATATGTTTCATGAAAATTGTAAACAAGCTTTTGCAACGCTGTAAAAAACATGCATCCCTTTGTGTTTGATTAACTTGTTTTTTTTATTAAACTAAATTCTTCCTAGCCTTTTTGAGGAAAATTAAACACAGGGACGACATCTTCACTTTAATGTTTATAACAGCTCAAAAGGACCCTAGACGGCATGGAGGTGATTTTATGAAGATAACGCTGGATGGATATCTTTGGATCACAGCCATAGAATTCTCCAATGCAAAAAAGATCATGATTTAAGGTAAACAATCATATTGATGTGAGTGTACTCTACCTTACTCAACAACATTCGGAACACTTCACTCTTTGAGTGATATTTGAAGGTTTGTTGAGGCATTCTACTAGTCATCCATCCTGCCAATCAGAACAAATTTGTTTTAGAAATAAAGTTGGAGTTTTCACCAATGGAGCCAATGGAGAATTTCTCCTTTATAAAACCTGTCGCCAGTGGTCTTTAGAGGAACTGCAGCATTTCAAACTCCCTGGTTTGGTCCATCTTTAAACAGACTCATTTCTGCTTGATCTTGAGCCTCAGATTCTAAACTGATGAAAGTATTTGTTTAGGAATTTCGAGTTTTCTTGAACTCCTGCATCAATCTGTTGTAGTTTAATCTCATTCTTGTTAAACCAGAAACAGAGAGTTGAGGTGAGTCACCTGACACACCTGCATGACCTGATGGCCGTATGACTACTGCGATGTCAGCAATTAGAAATCGGTTGGAATTATAAATTAGTTATCTAATAGATATCTACAAATAATGTACATTAGATAACTAAAATGCATCTACTATCTCAGACAACTATATTTTATCTTACAGTGGGTAAAGAAAGTAGTCAGACCCCCTTACATTTTAATTTATATTTTGTTATATTGCAGCCATTTGCTAAAATCATTTAAGTTCATTTTCAGAACTTTCAGAACTTTACCTCTGAACAGCAGCTGGACTCTGCTGTGCAGCAGAAGATCAGAAAATGACCTTTAAGCTCATGCAATGGACTTTGGGCACAAAAAACCATTTAGTGACTGAAATGATCAGAATGTATGGAGGCGCTGGCAGAAACTATATTACAGGGAAAAGAGGGACAGCAGCTTCAAGAAAAGCTCCGACAGATTCCCGTCATCAACAGCCACAAGAAGAGCCGAGCTGGTTCCTGGAGATGTGCCGTCCCAGCTCCACACCGCCATTCAGGGTGCCCTCTGCGACTCTTTAGCTGCTGATGGATCAACTGACGTGAACGACTATACACAACTTCTGGTAAATGTCCGATTCTATTATGAAGAGAGTCAAACATTTGTAGAAGACGTTTTAGGCATCACAGCTCTGAAAACGCTACAAGAGGAGAGGACATGTATTTAGCCAGATAGGAAATGCTGACTCAGCGGGGAATAAATCTAAAAAAAGTCATCCATTACTACTGATGGGGCAACTTCCAGGATGGGACGAGGAAAGGGTGCAGTTACTGGACGGAAACTGGACAATCCAGAACTCTTGACATATCACTGCATGTCTGCTCATCACTTTCAGAGCACTATGGAAATGCTGTGAACATCATCAGGAAACTAGTTCACTTCCTCAGAGCTTCATCTTCCCACCAGCATCGCCTGCTGAGGGAATTCTTAGGAGAAGGAGATGCACCTGCCAATCACCTACAACTGCACTCCAATGTTAACTGGTTTAGCAAAGGAAAAGTGCTGGAACGTTTTTGGAAGATAAGAAATGAAAGAATTCCTGGCACAACAAGAAGGTCCAAAGGCTCAGGTCATTTTGGATTTTTTTGAAGGAGAAACATAACTTGGATACTCTGGCCTTTCTGGTTGACATCAAAGGACACTTAAATGACTGAAACTAGAAGCTTCAAGGAAAAGACAATTGTGTGCGACTCGTGACTGCTGTTCACGTGACTGCTGTTCTGGTCGATCTGAAGAGCATCTGGAGGAGGACTCCAGATTGAAGGAGATTAAAAGGATCAATGTCACTGCTCATTCTGACTTGATCAAAAAGTGGATTGAAAACTTTGAGACTGGCTTTGATGGCTTTACTTTGGGAGACCAGCTCTTGATCTTTGTTAAAAATCTTTTTTTAGTGAAGAATGTTGTCATTTTTTCAAAAGAGGCCACACAATGTTACAAATGTCCTCAGTCCCTCCAAATGGAGCTTTTAGATTAGCAGGCTGATGTCGTGTTCAGAGAGCAATGTGAATCCTCTGATCCTGACATGTTTTGGCTCCAGATTGTGAGAAAAGTTTCCTTCTCTCATCAGAGTGGCATTGGACACATTAACAATGTACATTCAAGGTACCTGTTGAACTTTCAGTGAAATACAGCAGAATGTTAAAGTTTGAGTTTAAGTTGAAGAGCACACATACTGCACTATACATGAAGCAAGTTTATGTGCAACCTTTAATTCAACTCAACTTTATTTATATAGCACTTTCAAACAGCAGGAAGCTAAAACAAAGTGCTGTACACACACAAGATAAAAAACAAAATAAAAAGACATTAAAAAAACAAATAAAATAATAAGAGCAATACAATATCAGTAAAAACAGCTGGAGTCTCATGTTGTGTTAAAAGCAAAGGCATAAAAGTGAGTCTTTAGACGAGTTTTAAAAGTGGACAATGATGATGCTTCTCTAATATTCAAAGGCAAAGAATTCCAGAGCCTTGGACCAGCAATGGCAAAGGCTCTGTCCCCCCTGAGCTTTAGCCTGGACCTGCGTTCAGCTTTCCTGCAAGTTCTCCGAGCTGCCGGGCTTCCGTCGTTGAGCCAGGACTTAATTTACACTGCAATAAAGTGCTATACATGTAAGTATTTTTGTACAGAAATGAAAAAGAGAAATACGTGTTGAGACACTAAGCTATAAACGTTCTTATTTAACTATTTAACTACAAATTGTAATTAAATAAAAGAACAGAAAAGTGAATAATGGTCTGAATGTCTCTGTGTGTTCAGACCCTGGTCTTCCAGGCTGATAGAGTTACTGGATTTCTGCCAATGTAGTTGGGGACTCCTGGTGGAAATGTAGTATCTGCCAGTAATCAATTTCTTGTGAGCACCAGCCCCTCCCAATCTACAAAAATGAGCAGGTTCTCACATTGTGATTTTGACAAGTGAGAACAGCCCTTTTCAGGAAGAGTATGTGCTGCCAACACCGCCTCCGGGCTAACACAAACACACACATTTTCTCTGTGGAGCTAGCGGTGATCTGTCAAACACTTTTATTTTATATGCACAATATGCACGACCATCTTTGCAAAAATGTGGATGTTTGTTTTTATGGGGAAAACGCAGACATGCTGCCAAGGCCAGCTCTTGGATGATGTCATGAAATGGGCAGCACCAACAAGGAGTAAAAGGCAGAGCCTCAGAGATCGTGTCATCTTTCCTCCCGGAAGAAATAGAGCTAAGAAAAATAACTCACATTTTATAAATAATTTGTTATTTAGTGTGCCAGTGGTATTTCATGAGCATATATATATATATATATATATATATATATATATATATATATATATATATATATATGTGTGTGTGTGTGTGTGTGTGTGTGTGTGTATGTAGTTTATTTTGAAAGGCCTAGTATATCAGAATAGGCCCTTTAAATGGAAATCTGAAAAGTCTCAATTCATGTTTATTCTGATTGTGTAATATTCATCTAGCGAGCTACATTTTAAACATGTAGGAACAAATCTTAAATCATTTGCATGCAACAAGTCGTGATTGAACTAACTTGTAAATAAAATACAGTCAAAAGCAAGATTCTACCTGTACTGGTTATCACATAATGACTTGAGGAAATGCCTCACTTATTTCTCGTTGGCGGTGGACTAAAAGATTTACCTGAAATACGAGTTTGGTCCATTGGCATCCCATCCCAGCATGGTACCATGTATTTTTTTTATAACCAAAATTACTTGATAATCTTAGAAATTTAGAAAAAAAATTACAAAAAATTTTTGTAATTTGATGGGGGTTTTTTTGGTGCGATGTACTCAAAATCTGTAAAGAGAATGACGATAAGCTACCAAGGTATGAAACATCTTAAATATTTGTACAAATTTTTCATAGTCTCTCTAAAAAATTAGGATACATACGGTAATCTAAATTCATTAAGTTTACATTGAGCCAGTTTATGGAGGCCAAAGCAAGGGAAGACAAGTTGTGAAATACTCTAAAAAGTACTTGTTTCATTTCTGAAAATGATTGGATAGATGTATAAAAAAAAGTTGAGAAGACATCAAACACGTCAAAAAACACGTTTCATGTCATGTTTTTCGTATTAATGTAAACCAATATGTATAATTTTACTTATTGGTATTATCCGTAGAACAATACCAATCCTACTTATTGGTATTGTTCTACGGATCATACTGGGCTATCCACCAACCAGTAAAATACTCATGGGAATTGCCTTCCATCTCTTTCAGATCTTCCAATGTTTTTCTTTGCTATGTTAGATCTTTTTGGCTTTCTCCTAGTTGAAAATGCCAGTAAGACATCACCTAAAAGACCTCTAAATGATTCAGACCAGATGACCACACCACTTCAATTGCTTCCTCTTACTGTTCAGGAACAAAGTCGCTGCATCTTAGCCTTTGTCTTCTGTTAAAAATTTCCACCAAGACAACAGATTAATTACCCTAAAGTAATTGTAAAAGAGGTAAATCCTGTAAATTTATGTAAAACCCTCTCAGGGTGTGTGTATTTGTAGTCAAAGGAATATGAGTGAGTTTACTCCAGGCACTCTGGTTTCCTCACACAGTCTAGGAGTCACAGGTAACGCCTTAGTCAAATATATTTTAAGTGGGTTGATTTGAACGGGTGCTGCAGGTTTTTGGGTTGTTCAGACCTGTGAATGGTCATAAAAAGGAGCAACCGTATCTTTAGGGGAACACAAGTGTGTCTTGTAGTTCCCTTGAGGCTCGTGTGGCCATCTTAACGGACGTCATGAGAAAGGAATGCACCATTGTGGTCTGTGTGGTAAGTATCATTCAATATTTATAAGGCTAATGGAAGTTGCACGCTCTTATGATGCACAGGTGATGCTGTCGTACAATGTCACACTGTAGTTGTTAGTAAGGGACTGGCCCCTTACTGACCGTGCACAAATACTGCACATTATGTTGTTACAAAATATAAGCATGCAAAATCTGCAAAACAGCATGTCCGTGAAAGGGGAACCGAGATATGGCAAGGGACCACTGTGGTTTGGGAGGGAAACCAATTGACATCGGCTAGTAGGTTTCAGCAGCATAGCTTACAATCAATACACACTCAGACATAATATTTTTCCAAGCATGTTACTTTCTCATGCATTTTAGTTTGATGTCTTATGGGATTATAATATAATAGAAAATCACCTAAAATGAACATAGTTTGTTCTCTCAAGCTACCTCCTCAGGTTTAGCCCAGTGCACTTTTCCTAAAGTACTATTATAGCTTAACAAGTAAGTAGTGGTCGCCTTTCTTTTCTGTCTTTTATTTAATGGTTATATCATTTTTTTTCCTGAAGATATTTGCCTCCCTATTTTGAGATCCCTAATTTTTCATTTCTATACCTTATGGGATTCAGCTGTGATTTATATTTGATGTGACAGGAACAGAGAACATGTGAGGCATCTGATCTCAAAGGGCCCCTCTTGTATACAGTCCTTTCAGATTCTTTACAAAAACTTGATCTGTACTAACACTCCAGTTTGATCTGTGTTATTTATTCATGATCTTTCCTCAAGGGAAAGATCGAAAAGGAAACAAGGATCATTTTTAGTGTGCATTTGCCTCATTCATTCTTGAGAGCGAAGGGCAACAAGTACATGCTTTTAAGACCATTTTCCACATGTTCCACTCGACCTAAACTGACTCTTGCTCCACTGGATCTGAGTTCCACTTTCTTGAGGCCTGACAGGGAATAAGATGGTGTAGAGAAATACTATGGGCCCCACTGACAAATTCATTTTATCTCAAGCTTTAATGCATGCATACACATACATACTACATGTCTTTGTCAGCTTGGGAGATAGGGACTGACACAAGGAGCAATATTCTAAAATATTGATCAGTAAGGGTTGACCAACTCCCCAAAAGAAGCTCTATTTGTGGAACAGGACATAACCCTTGGTCCAGTCCTATTTTACCAGAAAGTGCCTCAGCTTGCAGTTTGAGCTCAGCGGAGTTGAAAAAATGTTTTCTTTTTGTTAAATAGAAGATGAAAAATAAACTGGTTAAGAAACAATGATGTTTTATGAGTGTAAAACATGCTATTTGCTGCAGTATCATTTACAAAATCTGTGAAACACTGTCAGGTCCAGTGGACCCCAATCATGATCATCAAGGCCCGTGTCCTGCTTGTTCTTTCATTCTGTGCTGTTAAAAGCAGCTGGTTAACGCAATTGTGAATGAAGTGGGTTTGAGGATGTATTCAGAATGTAAAAGTAATTTGGTCCACACCGAGTTTGCTTAATTTGGTCCAGTTTTCTAGCCCTAGTCTTCTAAAAACCACCAGATCCCACATAAAAAGACCCTAAAAGTTAATCAGTGATTAATTAGCCTTAATTAGTAGTAATTAATAATCTTTTTGTTTTTTACTTTCCTATTTCTGCTATTCAGAGCAAAACATAAAATCAAAGTCAAATGAAATATCAACTAAAATTTCTCCAGAAATGTTTGTGTTTCAAAATCTTTTCAAAAACGTATATAAATCTAAAATCTAATGATCTATTGTTTTTATATCACCAAAAAGCCCTGCTGTTTTCCTTACTTCGTGTCTTTTCAGTGCAGCTTTATATCAGATCTGAAAAGTAAAATAATGTTAGACAAACATGAATTATATAAATGAAAAGTGAGGATATGTGATCGAAAATGTCAACAATGTGTTAATCACAGTTATTGCAGAGAGTTGCAAGCAAAACCAGCCACCATTATTATGAAGTAGAACCCTCAATTTTGGTGCCTTGGCGGCCCAAACCTTTGTTATGGAACTTGGCTTTTGGGACATGGAACGTCACTCTGGGAGGGAAGGAGCCTGAGCTTGTGCCGCCAGTTGGGAGGTACTGGCTATATACAATTAGGTTCACCTCCACCCATGGTCTGGGCTTTGAAACTCTGTTCCTTGAAAGGGGTTGACCTCTCTACCATTCTGGAGTTGCTCTTGTTGAGAGGTGGTGGGCTTAATCGTGAGCCCCCCCAGCTCATCTGCCAAGTGTTGGAGTTCACCCTGATGGACGATATGGCTCGTGTCGCTTTGCTTTTGGATGGGGAACAGGTCCCTAACTCGACTTATGGGCCAAACAGCAGTTATGAGTACCTAGATTTAATAGTGTCTCTCGAAGGGGTACTGGACAGTGCCCCAATGGCGGACTCCATCGCCCTCCTGGGGGACTTAAATGCCCATGTGGGCAATGACAGTAGCACCTAGAGGAGCGTGATTGGTAGGAACGGCTTTCCTGATCTGAACCCGAGCACTGTTTTGTTGCTGGACTTGTGTGCTCTTCATAGTTTGTCCATAACAAACACCGTGTTCAAGCACAAGGGTGTCCAAAAAAACTTGTGGCACCAGGACACCCTAGGACACCTTCCGCCGTGTGTCTTGGACACTCGGGTAAAGAGAGGGGCAGAGCTGTTCAAAGTTGCTACATTTTCCATGGACAGTGGATTGTTTTTCTTTAGGTGGATTGTGCAATCAGACTTTTAATGTTTGTTTATTTCCTCCCATCAGTTTCCTTCTCGTGTTTCTTTTTTTAATTTAGGTTTTGGGGTTAGATGAGTCTGTATGAAACAATAGTTTTGGCCTCAGGTGAGCCAGCCGGTTCCAGTTATAACAAAGTAAGCTGGCAAACTGGTTTATCTTCCAATAAGAACACTGGCAAATGTAGGCCTGCTGAAGAAATTGGTTAAACTAGTGGTACTATTTGTGACACATGCAGTGGTTTGGGTGTGTTGGACTTGATTGCTTTAACCAAGGTAATAACTGAAGAGTAAAAATGTGACCAGGGGAGCGTGAGTAGATGTAAGATAATCAGTAGCAAGTTATTTGTGTCAAAGAGAAGACAAAGACACGTCCTGAGGCTATTACTGCTATTTTACCGAGAGTTCATGGCACATGCGGTTTCTGCACAGACCTGCCAGGTACAGCTCACTCTTCATTCCACACATTTTTCTTTTTCTGTTCGCTCCTGTACATCCCACCTTTTTCCCCCCGTTCCCCGCAGGGCGGCACCGCCTGCAGATTGTGACACACGTGATCGCCTCTGCTGGAATTAGTCCATATTCAGTCTTCAGCTTCTTTCTGAATTGAAGGTTTCTGCTCACAAAGAAGTATATTGTAAGACAAATATTTTTGAAAATATAGTTCTGTAAAACCTGAAAACTTTAATGTGTATTTTTTAATTAATTACAGCAAATGTGTTCCTTGGTTTTGACAGAAAGTGGTGACATCCACACAATCACCTGCTATGTCGTACAGGCATGGATGAAGCTCATGTTTCGCCTCTGCGCGATTTCTCACAGCCCACGCAAACTCACAGAAAACACAAACACAGAGGAGTGCTGTGATGTGTTTTTCAGACCAATGCATGTGAAAAAAGTGAGCAAAAAGCCTAATTTTGCCTGTTGCATTTCCCTCCTTTATTATGACAGACAGCACAGCTTAAGTGAAGAATCAGTGATGAAGACAGATTGGAACATGTCAGGAGGGGAGTGCCATTGCTGCCACAGTGTTCAAACCTGCCCCTCTCTGAGGGCAGGAGGGTAACTTTCAGGCTGCATGTGCATGCTGACTGTAGGTATATGTCAGGGGTGGCCAACCCTAGTCCTCAAGAGCCTCAACCCTGCCTACTTTCCAGCTCTCCCTGGACTGCTTCATGCTGACTAAGTAAATCACGTGTGTTCAGTCAATTCAATTTTATTTACATAGCACAAAATTTTCACTCATCATTGTGAACTATTTGCCGAATGGCCCTCTCAGAACACAAGAAGGTACGCACACTGGATGACTCTTGTCCATAAAGCGCTATTTGGTTTGGTCCTTTCATATATTAGCTCTCTTCTCCAAAGAACGGTTGGTCAATATGCATTACTGTCAGGAGTTAGCGCTTTGTCTCCCTCTCTGGTCGTCACCAGGAGCCGTCTCCAGAGAATTGAAGGTACTCAACCACCTGGCTCCCATCAGTCAATCAACACAAGGACCCTTAAGCACTGCTCAGGAACATATTCGGTGCAAAGTATTGTTTGTGCCTTCCTGCCTGCTTACTGGGTGTTTTTTAAAAACTTGTTTAAACTTTAAACCCTTTTTGTAATTAAAGCGAAACTTTATTTATAATTATGTTTGTATCCTTTTTTGTTGGACCGGACAGAAAAGAAAGAGGGGGAAGAAGAGAGAGGGATATAGGGGGGCAAAAGACAGGGGAAGAAGGATGACCACGATGGGGGGTGGGGGGCTGGGGGGTAGAATCATAGAACAATAGGCAACAAGATGCTGAAGATTTATAACCATTACAATAAACTGTGAATGCTAGTCCAAAATAAGCGGGGCCCATGGAATGTTAAGAAAAGAAAGGAGGGACAGCTCCCGGGCCCCCCACACCCATACTGTGGGGCCAATGGAGAAGACCCGCCTGCCCGGCAGTCCGGCTAAGGACCCAGACAAGGGCCCACAGGACCACCACACGAGCCGCCAAAACAAGAGAGAAGTGAAGTATGGAAGCACTGAATGCAAGCCCTAGACCAGTCAAAAGAACAGCCCCCCACCGTGCCAGACGGCTCAGAGCGTGGCCCCATCCCAGAGAGCCCCACCACCCCAGACAAGCCACCCACCCAGGTCCTAGGCATGCTAGGCTGGCTTGTGGGACTCCAGAGGCAGCTGACAGGTATCAGCAGTCTAAGTGAGCTGTGGCCTGGGCTGTTGTGGAGGCAAAAACTCTGTTCTGGGAGGAGTTGCAGCCCAGACTCTACCTGGTAGGGGGAGTTCTCACAGGTCTACGTAACATGGTGAGGACCCGCTCATTTTCATTGGTATGGGAGGGGCTGCGGCTAAGAGCTGTGGGTTGTTCCAATAACAGATTTGTTATCGTTTTTCCCGAAATCTTTGTCAACAACACTTCTCAAGTAATCTGGTAACAATCAATCTTTTGAGGACATTCCGCAGACAGTTTTCAAGTAATCTGGACGAAAACCTTGCGATGTTGCCCATCCGACCCCAAGGACATGAAGGAGCAAAATTATTCCCAACAGCCCCTATTTCCTGCATCACTTCCCTTTATTCTTCTATGGTCCGAGTTCATCCCACCAGCATAAGAGAAGTTTGTAACTTAGAGTCTAACCACCAACAATTATAGACTAAAGTCATGGATAGCTTTCTGTGTCACAAATCGTAGCCCTTTGTCACCAGCTTCTGATCATGACACAATGCTTGATCAGTCAAAATCCTCACCTCTTCCTCAACAAATGTTTTGAACCACATTCCTTCTTGTATGAGGTACCCACTTTTATGTCATCACCTTTCTACACCTGACATGATCACATCTCCCAGTGATGTCTGAGTGAGGTAACTGAGAAATAGCCCTCTTTTAGTAAGTGAGCCATCATTTTCTGTGAAACTCTCACCAGACATCTGGAGACCTGAGCTATTATTGGGGGTTGTGACATGAAGGGTATATCCTTACAGGGATCAACAAACATGTGCACGTGCCTCCAGATCTGTGTGTGCCTACAGAGACCTGCGCTTACTGGCTAGTGTTTGTGGGTTTCTTCACGGTCATAGGACGACTCGCTGGAGAACAAAGACTTCTCGGATCAGACGACGACGCAGCTTTTTAGAATGCAGCTAACACCCAGTGTCACAGCAATAGCCTTCATCTCACCTACAGAAACCACAACAGAGAGTGCAGGGGGACACTTCAATGCTGCATGACTGATGGCTTCCGCCTAAAGGGAATTTCCAAAGTAAAATCACTACCAGGCCTGTATTTATTATGTTACAGATGACACATTTAAGACATTTTAAATCCAATGGGTGGACAGCAGGCTAGTGAACTTTCCTTCAGTCTGTCTTCCATAATTTATCCTGCAGCCTAAGCTTGATAAGCTACTGTTTTATTTAAGTGGGTTCAAGGCTAAGTGACAGCTTTTAGATGTAGAGTCATAAACTTTTGGTTGTTGGGGTAGTAGAGCAGCTTGTTTTGTCATTTTCAGCCACAGAAAATTGGAAGGAAATTTATATTTTTTATGCCTTTGTCGCGACTTGCATCAATTTATATTGACTTGCTCCTTCGCATAAATCCTGAATTTTTCCATCCTTGCTACTTACGTTAAACTTAAAACAAAGTTTACTAATAGCAACAAATAGTTTACCATTGTTTATACCATTCTTTGTAGAAGCAACCATGACGTGCGTTAATTTCTTATAATGCACACTTTGTTCGGCATTATTCCATACTTACACAGTTCAATTCTTATTTATGGCACTCTATTTGTACTAGTTGTCTGTTAGAGTACACAGAATGGCATCACATAAACAAATAAAAAACACAAAGAGAAAGCAGATCTATTAGAGATAGAAAATAAAATCAAAGATCTAGAGGCTGCTTATGTTGCTTCTGCACAAGAACACATTCTGGAAGATCTGAAAAATTTAAAGCTTCAGTTAAATGATATCATCAATAAGCAAACACAATTCCAAATACAAAAACTTCGACTCATAAATTTTGAAAACTCAAACAAATCTGGTAAATTTTTAGCTAATCAGCTTAAAATTAATAAAGAAAAAGCAACAATTACTTCTATTATGGACCACACAGGAAATCTCACTCATGACCCGGTTAAAATTAATAAAACATTTAAAGATTTTTATAAAAACTTGTACACATCACAGGTCAATCCATCAGAGCAAAGTATGAACTCATTTCTTAATAATGTAACTCTACCCAGATTAAATGAGGATCAAAGCTCAAACTTAGACTCTCCGCTCTCATTGGCTGAACTTCATGAAGCTCTGTTGCTGATGCCCAACAACAAAGCTCCAGGGCCTGATGGCTTTCCTGCTGAGTTTTATAAGGAATTCTGGGAACAGCTGGCACAAACTTTTTATAAAATGGTTACATTTATCAAGGAAAGCCAATCACTGCCACCACACATGAATTCAGCTAACATAATCCTCCTTCTTAAACCAGAAAAAGATCCCACAATTCCTTCAAGCTATCGCCCCATTTCTCTAATTAACGCAGACGTAAAAATTATTTGCAAAGCACTCGCACAGAGAATAGAAAAAATCACTCCTCATATAATTCACCATGATCAAACTGGATTCATTAAAGGTAGACACTCAAGTGATAATGTCCGCAGACTTGTAAACATAATAGATTTTGCCACCATTAAAAACCAGGAAATGACCATACTCTCATTGGATGCTGAAAAAGCATTTGACAGAGTAAACTGGAAGTTCCTCATTGCTGCCCTCCATAAGTTTGGGTTTGGGGAATCCTTCATTGATTGGATTAAAATATTATATCACAACCCAAATGCATCAGTCAGAACCAACAAACAGACTTCTGACAGGTTTTTCTTGGTAGAGGGACCAGGCAGGGTTGTCCACTCTCCCCCTCTCTTTTTGCTATATTTATTGAACCTTTGGCTGCAGCAATAAGACAGCGTGAGAGCATTAAAGGAATTACAACAAAATACAGTAATCATAAAATTAGTCTTTATGCTGATGACATATTACTTTATCTAAACAATTCACATTCCATTAGTGAAACCTCAACAATTATTAATGAATTTTCCTCTATTTCAGACTACTCAATTAACTGGAACAAATCAGTTTTATTGTCACTGAATGGTAATGCGGAGCAAACTACCTCAATCCCAGTCAAATCAGGCAATATCAAATATCTAGGTATTTATTTCTCCCCGAAACTATCAGAACTGGTGCAATTAAACTACACCCCGTTACTGAAAAGTATACAGGACGATCTAACCCACATCACTTATTATGATGTGATGAATTTATCAACAATTTAAATATTATAAGCCATTCTCATATTTCCAATATCTAAATTATGACTTAAGGGTTACGGACCACACTAAAAGTAAAAAAAAAAGTTACATTTGAACAATGAATTCTAAAATGATTGAAAGTTGTCCATCAGTGGAATGGCAGTTGGAATAGTAACAATTTCCGTTTGAATCCAACTCCAAGGAAATCAAATCTAGTAAATGTATTTTATTTAAATTAATCAGAACTTCACCTCTTTTGCATCTGAAGAACTGTCATCACTTGAATCTCTTCTTTGGGACTTTAGGGTATGCAATGCAACGTCTTTTATGGGACATGAAGGAAGTCTCACTGACTGTTGTGTGTTAAGTGCTGAGAGAGAGATAGACGGGGTACCTGTGCTTAACGTCATATACTTCATTAGTTTAAGATTGAATTGATTAAATAAAAGAAACTTTATTGTGCAGTTTTTTTTCTACTCTCAACAGAACAGGCATCAACAAATTTCCAGACAACATCAGACTTCTCCTCCAGAACAGAATAGAAACATTTATGGATACTGTTGCTTTTTTCAAATTCCTATTACTTAATTGTTCAATTCATTTCGATGTTCTGCTGTATGACAAGTAGAGTTTCATTCCATTCAAATGCATCAGTCTAATAAACTGCACATTTACAATGTAACAATAGACAGTAAAGAAATGTACAAACCAACTGGTAAAACCCACCAAGAGTGTATCACATTAATTATTTTTCACTAGGGAATAGGAGGGTTAAATAAATTACTTTGTCTCTGGAAAGTAGCATATACTGTATGACTCCATTTAGTTTGATACATAATTTCTTTCCCAAATACTGAACTTTAAACATCATTGTAACATCTAAAAAATAAATAAAATAGAAGCATTGTTTGAAGACATTAAAGTCGGAAACACGACACACTAGACAATATGTGCATACAAAACTAAACAAAATCGTGACATGAAAGAAAAAAAGTTCTGCCATCCAGTTCCGGTCACGAGCGGACGCGTCTTCCGCCTCTCCTGATCTTTGTCTATAAGTTACTTTAATCTTGAATTAGCACATTATAACTGCAAAAAAGCAGTATTTCTGTAATATGGAGAGCTAAACATGGCACCAAAGAAAAACCAAGAAAAAATCTTATCTTGCAGAGCTCAGAATTATGCTTGCCGATATCCAAGCTAAGCTAACTCCACTGATGGAAATTGTGAAAGAATTCCAATGAGAGAGAGGAAGAAATGAACAACGAGATTATTGGCTTGACCTCCTGGACAGAAGAATGAACGACTTGGATCAACAAATAAGAATGAATATAATAACATAATTCTCACGGGATTTCAACTCGAACCCCAGGCTTGGCCTGGCGCAGCTAACATTAGCACGGAAGCTAGCGGGACTGCCATTGCTTCAGCTGTGGAGAGTCAAGTTAGATCATGTCTCACTTCTAAAGGGATTTCCCAGGATTTATCTGGACATTCAGGAGGCAGGCAAAAGCTTTGTCTGCCGGCGCGTAAACAATCATCTCAAATCAGACGTACCCCAAGCCAAGGAAATTCTCCCTTAAGTGAACCAAAACAAATCTGCTTAAAGTGCGGTAAGCAGAAACAGTTGTCATGGAAACCTACATTCCTGCCCTCTTGACAACCTCCCAGATTTGAACGCCTTGGTGAGAGCACTTTGCACACACAACTTTGACCCTGAGAGCCCCACCCCCACCCAGGAGTTCTGAGCATCCCCCCCACATCAACCCTGGGTACGAACCAGGGTCCCCCAAGGGAGACCCGCCCAAAAGCTCCAGGCAGCCGCGGAGATCCAGAAGCTAGCACAGCTGGGGTCAGCCAGCCTCACCTAGAGGAGGGACGACCTAGGGAAGTGGGGGGTCCCCATAAGGTTTTGAGAACAAAACCCGATCAGGCTCCCCCAATGTTGTAATTCAGCAGGGGCTCTCCAGTCCAGTGTCACGGTAAGGGGAATAAATGTATTCAATCTATTGAAGAATGATGATATCAGGTGATGTGATTTGCGGGGAATAAAAGGACACATTTATTCTAGCAACGCATCTGTGTAATCTGTGGTGATGTGATTTGCGGGGAATAAGAACCACACATTTATTCTAGCAATCACATCTGTGTGCTGAGTCATCTTTGCTGTGGGCCAACCCTTCCGAACCTTTTCACACAACAGGGGACCACTGCCAAGTGGCTCTGCCTCTGAAGTACATCGCAAGCCGACCCCCCCTTTCACCCTAATAAGTGGTCGTATGAGGAAGAAGGGTAGGTCTGGGACAGCTGCCATACCGACCCCCAATGGTGAAACAACTGTCTCCCCACCCAGGGGGTGGGGTTTTCCCCACAAAATGATATTTGGTTTGGCAGGCTCGGATATGTCAGCGGACACCGATATATATAATTGACAACCTTCACAGATTTTTTTTTGGTTTATTTTTTAAACTTTAATACATTTAAAATTGTGACAAAACTGAAGATCTGTTTGCAGCGTGAAGTGCCCCACATCTTTTGCACAATGGCACGAACAGTTGACAACTATAAATGTATTACAGGAGCAATTTAAACTGAACTTCAACAATGGTCCCAAAACGTTTAAACACATAAATCACATAAATAATTTATCGAGTTACCACGAATTTCTCGTATTAAAAAAGTTTCTTTTTAGCTAGGGACCAACGTTAATGCAGCCTGGCAAGCTTTTAAGAAATTACAAATGAAACGAGGAGCAGGAAAAACAATACCTCAAATAAAAACCAATGGAAAACTGTGTATACATTTTTGTACAGTAGTGCGCGTTATTCAAATATCACTTACCTGTGTTCCTGCTGTCGGACTCCATGTCCATTTTACCACAAGGCACTTGAAAATCATCGATCCCTTGCCGTCAACAGTTGTGTCGCTTATCTAGCTCCCCCAATGGAATCATGCCTACCTGACAAAATTACATATGCTAAGTCAATTGAGAACTCTGAAGACTCAATCACAAATACACACTCTTAGGGGTGTGGCAAACAAATATAAGCTCTACACCAACACTGAGCTCATCAATGACACTGCAAAGTGTATCTGTTGGACACTATAATGTGCAATTAATTAGTTATTATTGAACTCTGTAGTGTTGAAAAAAGAACTCTGTATACCTATACCCTGAAAAAATAGCACTTTGGCATTTGCTATGAGGGCTCAAACTTTAGCATTTAAGGTTTGACCAAATGCTCACTAAGCTCCTTCCAGTTAACAATACTTTATCTGCCAAGAACCTTTTACTTTATCCCTTTTGCTCTGGCCAAGACTGGAACCGCTCTAACATTAAGCTGAGAAAGAAATGGAGAGGATCCACAGTAAACTGGCCCAGATCTATTGGATTTGAGTGCTGCCTCAAAATGGTGCCACTCTGTGAGCCACAATGGGTATCATCTTTTGTGTCATCACTGTCCCACATACAGCTACCGAAGTTACCGAATCGCACCCTGTTTAATGAGTTCGGCTCAACTGAAAGTGAGTTATACGCGCTTTCCATTGTCTTGTGGACAAGAAGTTCAATGACTTTCCCCCAGCAAAACTTCTACTGACCTGTTTGACTTGGGGAGAGGATGCAAAAATCTAAAACTGATTGCCTTATTAAACAGTTGCTCCGGCAAACAAGGCCTTTATTCTTGGTGACTTGTTTAAAGCAGAACTACTGGATTTTATGCTTTTCATTGACACTTGGCACTGTGAATATGAACATAATAATTTGAATGAGATGTGACCCCTTAATTGCTTTGTGCTGGGGATTCTACATGTTGAACAGTGTTGAGGCTGTTTGGCATTTATACAGTGCATCCGGAAAGTATTCCCAGCACCTCACTTCTTCCTCATTTTATGATGTGACAGCCTTATTTCAAAATGGATGCTGGGAAAGTCTGGCTGAAACCTCTGTCAGGAAATTCTTTAACTCCCATATCCGGAGGAGCTTCAAACAGGTAACAATGGAGGCTGGTGACGTTGAGTCTGAATGGACAATGTTCTTCACCTCCATTGTCTCTGCTGCTGTTTTGAGCTGTGATCACAAGATCTCTGGTGCCTGTTGTGGCGGCAACCCCCAAACCTGGTGGTGGACACCGGAAGTAAGGGATGCCGTCAAAATGAAGAGCCCTAACAAGCCTGGCTGGTACCGGCAGTCTAAGCGAGATATTGTTGTTGCAGAGGCAAGATCTTTTTAGCTTTAATACAAGTTTATTTTATTAAAATTGTATACCTTTATTTTATGTTTTGTCAAGCACTTTGTTGTATTTTAATAACGGATCTAGGCTGATCCGTTATTCGTACAGATCATTAGCAATGGTTCAATTCAATTCAATTTTATTTCTATGGCCCAATATCACAACCATAGCCATCTCATTGGGCTTACACTGCTATTTGCTAAGAATATAAGGTCAATCATAAAAATGTAACAGCTGGTTGTTAAACAGACTAAGCTAAACAAACATCTCTGCCCTTACACCCTCCTTCTCGGTGAGCAAAAACTAAAAAAAAAAAACAAATCCTGTCTCTATTTTCAAAAAAAAAAAGGTTACGTCAGGGTTTCCCACACAAAAGAGGGATCCTCAATCCCATACGGACAAGTGATGTGCTAGAACTAGATGTGCTAGAAATAATGCATAATTAATTCTACAACTACATGGTTGAATTACAAACATATGTCCAATAAACAACCACATGCCTAGATCAACAGCTTCAGGTAAAAATAATAACTAAATGCTTAAAAAAAACGCCACGTTTGAATAGTGTTCCAAATGGGCTTCATCGAGATGGTGCTGTGGTACAGCTGGGGTTGCTGGAGGACCCACAGTTCAGCCCTTAAGGGTACCACGAATCGTACACCCGTCCCCAGCCTCAGTGAGTGCGCATTATTCAAATCAATTGTTTGTTCACACCAAACGTGATTTGTGTATCAAATTCTTATACTGTCACAAACTGGCACACAGCTAGTTCCACTTGCAGCAGATTTATTGACAGAGACAGGCAGACAGGAGCAAAGATCAGCTAAAATTCCATAAAACTAAATCGGAGACAGGATCTAGCCAGAAAGTTGGGGCAGGCGGCAAAGTCCTACACAAACATTGATGAGCAGCGCACGTCTGGTTTCATAGGATCAATCCAAAGAGGAATAGCAGCATCTGAATGACTGCAGTTTTTAGCATCACAGCACTGTGACAGGAGAACCGCGCTGCTTCGTCTGTCCCCAGTGGGAGGGGATTTATAGCAGCAGGGGACACAGTAAAAGAATTTAAAGTCGGAAATTCTGACTTCCCCTGCTTTTCTTACTTTCCGAAAAGAATATACTTTTGAGTGTTTTATATAAATAGGAATATCTTGAGTTCAAAGATGTCTTTAATGGTTTGTTTTCATAAATCTGCCTCATTGAGCAAATGTTCTGATGGGATATATATTTTTATGTGTATATACATGTTTTGGAAAATTGATGAGAATTGATGTTTTATTAAACATATGTTTTGAAGCTTTTCAAAAAATTATTGTTGGCTTTAATGTTGTTATTTTTTTCCTGTTTTATTCCCCTTTTTTCTGACCTAAAAAATGGTACCAACCATGACTCAAACTGTGACATGAACTGAACCATGAGTTTTGTGATCCCTTGCAGCCCTAGTAAAAAGTACTACATAAATAAATTTCCTCTTCTTCTTCTAGAGACAGTCCAGGGACAAACCATATTCAAAAAGCATGAGCAAGGATGCCCATTTTCTAAAACATTCAGCACATAACTGGCGTGTAGCTTAAAAGTGCAAAATGCTGTCAATTATCCTTTTTTTTTAATAATGTGGATGATAGCTTTGCTCTAAACCTCCCCTTTGACCATACTTTTTTCCTTTCATGCTAGAAATCAAGACCATTCCTTGGCATGTCTGGATTTTTAAAGGCATGTGGCAGAAATGATAAGCAGTTTTTGACATTTTTAAGCTTTCTTGCTGCTAAATAAAAAAAACCAATAGCCCAGCAGCATTTTTTAGTTGTTGACTCCGAGATTTACATTGAAGAGTTCCCAAACTATCACCACCATCCATCCTTGTTCATTTGTCCATCCTTCTAACCACTCACCAGGGGCATCCAGTGCAGCTCAAGCCTCTAATCTGCAGCCTCGAGCAGCTGCTGCTTTGTGGTTGACAGACAGCAGGGCCCTTATTACTGTGTGCACATGCCTTCACTCCCATACACACATGAACACACACAAATCCATGCTTAACTGCTCTAATGTGGTGGGCCAACTGCCGGTAGCGTGCCTGTTCCTCACCAGTGTGACTTGCCCTGAGCTGTGATGGGTCCCAGTGCTGTCCGTTTAACTCAGGGGACTTTCCAGTTAAGAGGTGAGAGTTTAATGGAAGAAAAACACTTGTACTAAATAACCTCAATGGACTGAGCAAAAAATAAAATTTGAGCTGATCATGTACCTTTCAAACGCACGAGAAGTTCAGACTAATGGACAGAATTTTTTTTGGAAAAAGATTAAACACCCTTTGGTTTTGCAAGTTCTCCCTCTCAGGAATCATGGAGGGGTCTGAGATTCTCATTAAAGGTTCATGTCCACTGTGAAAGACATAATCTGAAAAAATCTGGAAATCAATCCATAATATTAGACTGCTTCACTGCTGTAGATCTAACAGAATAACATCACTTATTACATCCTCCAAAACCTCAACTTGTCTTTTAGACCCAATCCCCACTAAGCTTTTTAAAGAAACCTTCCCCTCAATTAATGAATCAATTTTAACTATTATAAATACTTCCATAGAAACAGGTTATGTGCCACAGTCTTTCAAATATGCAGTTGTTAAACCTCTTCTGAAAAAGCCCAGTTTAGATCCTGGCATTCTGGCCAATTACAGACCAATATCAAATCTCCCCTTTATCTCAAAGATATTAGATAGAATTGTAGTTAAACAGCTATACTGCCACCTACAGGACAATAGCCTCTTTGAAGATTTCCAGTCAGGGTTCAGACCTCACCATAGCACTGCAGTCAGCCTCTGATTGAAGGATTGCAGGTTCAATTCCCGCATTGCCCACCCATGTGTCAAAGTGTCCTTGGGCAAGACATTGAACCCCACATTGCCTCCGATGGAAGGTTGGTGCCAGTGTTCGACAGCGGAGCCGCCATCAGTGTGTGAATGTGTGTCTGAATGGGACCGTGACTGTAAAGCGCTTTTGGCCTTCAATGAAGGTAGGAAAGCGCTTTATAAGGAAATGCCATTTACCATAATCTCTACTCTGGTCGTGTTAGATTAGCACAGCCTTTGACACAATCCTCCTGCTAACCTATAAGGCCTTGAATGGGATGACCCCATCCTATATTAAAGATCTCATAGAGCCTTACCAACCAAACAGAACACTTCACTCACTAAATGCAGGACTGCTTGTGGTTCCTAGAATTTCTAAAAGCACAGTTGGAGGTAGAACCTTTAGCCACCAAGATCCTGTTTTATGGAATAAACTCCCAGCTCATGTAAGAGAGGCTGACACAGTTTCTACATTCAAAGTTAGGATTAAGACATTTCTCTTTGGACAGGATTATTGTCAGGCTAGCTAGTAATCAGAGATTATTTAACTTACTGCTCCTCTGCCTCACCTACTGTAATGAAGTTTACCACACTAGCTCTACTCACTCCTAATCACTCTTTGTCAGCCTCCTTCTCCCTCTTCCTCTTTCCCCTACCGTAACATAGGTCTGTATCCTTCAAGCATATTTAAACATGTCGCTGTTTATTTAAATATTTAGCTGTTATTTTAACTTGTAGCTGTTTATCTAGACGTGTTTGTTTATTAGAGTTATCAGAGTTTGAGCTCCCCCCAAAAACTTTCTATTGGGTTTACAGCTGAAGACTGACTCCAGTCTGCTGACACTCCAGCACCTTAATATGCTTTTTACGGAGCGACTCCACAGTTTCCACTCCATTCCTGCTTCGGGTCATTGTCATGTTGGAAGAACCAGCTACGACCCATCTTCAATGTTCTAACTGAGGGTTAGGAGATTGTTCCCCAAAATTTCCCAATTCATAGCCCCAGTCATCCTCTCTTTAATACAGTGAAGTCATCCTGTCCCATGTGCAGAAAAACACCTCCAAAGCATGATGCTACCACCCCTATGCTTCACAGCAGGGATGATGTTCTTGGGATGGTACTCATTATTCTTTTGCCTCCAAACACGGCGAGTGGAATTCAGACTCTGTAACACTTTCCAGCCTTGTGAAGGTCTACCGTTTTGTCTTTCAACAGCTCTTGGCCATGGTCTTGGCCATGTTAGTTGTTGGTGTCTTACTGATTGTTTGGGGTGGACAGGTGTTTTTATGCAGCTATAGACCTCAAACAGGTTTTTCCAATTTAGGATAATAGGTGGACTACTTAAAGGCTGCATTCACAACGGATGTGGCTGTGGCTTCAATTTCACATCTGCCAGCTCTCTTTTGATGTGTCAAATTTGCTGCTTAACTCCTGCCCTAAAAACGGTGGTGCCAAACTTCCATCAGAGGCAATGTACGGTTCAGTGTCTTGCCCAAGGACACTTCGACACATGGGCAAGGTGGGAGTCGAACCTAGAATCTTCCGATCAGAGGACAACCACCCTATCGCTGCACTATGGTCGACCCGACTAGAAAACATGGATGATGTTGAGTGTGTAGCTTGTGTTTATTTGTTTTAGAGAGCTCCACAAAGGTGCCGTCAACAAAGTCACTGTGTCTGGGTTCACCAGATCCTTCAGAATCTCTCCTGCGGCTATGCCGGACGGCCGTTTTAATAGCTGCTTCCGTCTTTTGTGGCCCCAAAACACTGGAGGATGTTTTTATTATTGTCTCAATCAAAATAAGGAAAAACATCACAAGACCCTGGAGTTGGAGGGATCGCATCCACTACGGCAACACCGACGGCAGATCTCTGTCTCCCGGGCAGCCAACTACCCGCAAGCCAGCATACTGCCAACGGTCTGGCAGAGCTCTGGTGTCCACCGGGTGGCTGGCTAGCATAGCAAATCAAGTGCTCAAAGCTGAATCACTGATTGATTGATCTGCTGCATCGACCTCGCCACGTTTGCCACACAAATCACGCTGTGCTGCTGAGCCTGCCGCTGGAAAAAGTTTTTTTTTTCAACAGACTTTTTTTTTGCAGTCTTGGACAATTAAGGGAAAAAAAACCATAAAAAATAGTAGGAACACTTTTCTGAGCAAATTATACAATACTCAACACAACTTCTTATCAATACCAAAATTCAAATGTTGACATACCTTATTCCACAGTTCATCATATCAGCAAGACAACAGAAAAGATGGGATTTCATGGTTTCCTTTAACTTGTTTGGTGAATTTAACACATTTTCAAAACTGAAATGAAACAGAAGAGAAATAGAGAAAAGAATCTAAGGAGGGAATGGGGCACTTGTAGGAATTGATTTAGACGTTTCTTTATTTTTCTCATAAAAACCTGTATTAACAGGTGAACTTTCCCTCTGAACTGTATGTATGTATGGCTGTCCTTTGTGCTCCGAAGTTGACTGATTTGAGTTTTTGTGAGTTATTGGAGGCAGGCTCTCATGTGGGCTGCTGGCGCAGCACGAGATCTGCAGGAGCGATCACATCTCGTGCACTTAAAATTGGTTGAAGTTGCTACGGTGTGACGCTTTTGATGTGTCCGTTTGTATTCATGTTCGCGTTGGTCCTCAATAGTTGTTATGGCTTCCTTTAAAGTTTTACACCATTTGGATTTTTGAAGGGCTTCTTCTTCCCAGTTGTGGTGTGGGATGCCTGCTCGCTTCATATGTCGTTTTAGTACATCTTTATAACGTAATTTCTGTCCACCGCGGCTCCTTTTTCCTTGAGAAAATTCAGAGTAGAAAACTGCTTTGGGTAATCTATTGTTGGGCATCCAACATACATGACCTGCCCATCGAAGTTGTGACGATGTTACTAGGGCATCAACACTAACCATGTTGGCACGTCTCAAAACCTCAACGTCTGGCATACGGTCTTGCCACTTGATGTTGAGAATAAAGCGGAGGTGGCGAAGCTGAAGTCTTGTTAGAGCCTGGATGTGTCTGCGGTAGAGAGTGGTACACACAATGGAGTATAGCAAACAGGGGATGACTGCAGCTGCATATACCTTCACCTTGGTACTAGTACTGATGTCATGGCATCTCCACAGTCTCTTTTGCAGTGCACCATAGGCCTTAGTGGCAGAAAGTATTCTCCGTTCCACTTCCAGATCAGCTGAGTTTGAGTTAGTTAAGGTACTGCCCAGGTAAGTAACATAGTTCGTATGTTCCGTGTTGCAATAGTCATCTTCTTCGATTTTGAAGTTCTACCGCTTTAAAGGAAGTCCCGCTGACCGCAGCTAGCCAGCCAGGTGTATATCTGAGTACGCTTTTTTACCCCACCTTTTCTATGGGTTCCCCATTCCTGGGCAGGCAGTGCTGTCCCTAAAAATGGCTGCCTGGTCACTCACATTGCTGCCTCAACAAACTGGTACTCACAGGTCAGTTAAAGTTGCGACCATCAGATGTGAGCCGCCTGCGTGCAGAACTTCTGCTAACAGCTCCCAGCTATTTAGGCCTGTTGCCGACACATGTACTCTATCGCCACAGGTATATACACTCTAAACACACTCCAAAACACAAAACGACTTGCACAATACCAAAGCCAGTTGGTGTTGTGCCTCCACCAGACTGTCTCTCTGGTCCTCAAAAAACGCCGTGTACAATGTGGTACACGAGTGTGCAACATACGAGGTCGCCCCGCAGTAAACACACTTGCTAGTTGATGCCATCCTTTGGCCTCAGCTAATTGAGGCTCATCAGCATGCCATCAAGTGTTAACGCCATTGGCCTATTGGCTCTTCTGCCGTTTTCACCGCCAGACATCCTGCTGCCAATGCCTGAACCTGTAACCCCAGGTAGGAAGGCTAGAGGGTGCTATCACTTGCCTAAGGTGAACCCTCAGACTAGTGGAGGGAAGGAGTCGTCTGACTTCTCCATTCTAGACTGGCTCCAAGCAGTGGCTCCAAGCAAAGTCTAGCCACTGCCCTCTGAACTAGTGCTTTGATAACCTTTTGAAATGGGGGTGAGTAGATGCTCTCCTATTTTACAGTCCATCAACCCGCTCACTAGAACATAAGCGCTCAGCTGAGCACAGGTGTCAACTCACTTTTGCTGACACCTGCTATTCAAACTACATGTTTAAATAGCAACTACATGCTTGAATAACAACTACATGTTTGTATACTGTAGCAGATAGGCTTCATCCAGATGAAACTGTGGAATAGTTGGGGGCGCAAGACAAGCAACAGGTGAGGTCCGATCTTACAGGGCACACCGACTGATATTAACTTATGCACAAAGAAAGGGTTCACACAACAGAAAACAAAATAATGGTGTGTGCAAAAGTTTGGGCACCCTGCAGAGTTAGTATTTTGTACTGCCCCCATTGGCAAGTATCACAGTGTTACGTCCCCCTGCTGCTGCCTCCACATCCTGTCATGCTGCCTCACCCGACAGGTGAAGCCAATCGTCCTAATCAGCACCTGCCGGGTATTTAAGACCAAGAAGGCCACACCAAAGAGGCCAGTGCCAGTGCCAGTGCCAGTGCCAGTGCTGGTTAGTGTCTCTTTTGGTTCCTCAACAGTCTTATACTGTTGGGTTTTGTTATTTTAATTTTGGACCTTGGTAGTCTTAGTTTGCGGGCTTTGTTTCTGTTTCTTTGTAGGTAGTTTTGGTTAGGCAGCCCTTAGCAGGGAGCTGACTCCGACGGCCAGCATGGCTGGGTCAGCTGTCTCCCTGACCTTTTGTTATGTTTGGCCAAGGTTCCAGTTCCCTTTGGTTCGTCATTTTGTTTTAAACCAGTACTTGAATTATTTTGCTTTTTATCTTTCCAGGACACAGAGTTTTGTTTATTTAATAAAATGTGTTCGTTTTAATTCTTGTGTCAAATCATTTCTTTATGTTGCGACCCCATCTTGTCTGCCCCTAGACCTGAGCCATGTTGGGGTCGTAACACACAGCTTGTAAAGGCTTTTTGCAGCAGCCGAGAGTCTCTCTGTTCTTGTTTGAGGTTTCTTCATCCATTCTTCTTTCCAAAAGTCTTCCAGTTCTTTCAGATTTCTGGGATGTCTGTTCCTCTCTGCTCTTTTCAGGTCTATCCACAGATTTTCAATGATGTTGAGGTCATGTGATTGGAAAGTTCGCTGCAAAACCTTCAGTTTCTGTCTCTTAATGTAAGACAGTGTGGATTTGGAGGTGTGTTTAGGATCATTATCATTTATAGAAGTCATCATCTCTTCAACTTTTTCACAGATAACATCAAGTTAAAGTGTCCAAACTTTACTGAAATTTGGTGAATCCATTCTTCTTCTACGGGTGAAATGTTTCCTGTGCTGCTGGCTGCAATACAAGCCCAAACCATGATTGATCCACCCCCATGCTTAACAGTTGGACAGAGGTTCTTTTCATGAAACTCAACAAGTACAAGTATCTGTTGACAGTGTAGCACAACTCCAGAGTCTGCAGGTCTTTCTGGAGGAATGCTGCAGTCAAAGGTGGGTTTGTTCTTGCTTTTCTCACTTTTCTGTGAGCTGCTCTGTCTGAGATGTTTCTTGCTCCTCCAGATTTTGCTTCAACTTCCACTGTTCCTGTTGACTGACATTTCTTAATGATATTTTGAACAGAGGATATCAGCATCTGAAAGGCTTTGCTATCTTCTTATAGGCTTCTCCTGCTTTGTGAGCATCAAGTTTTTTCAGTTTCATTGTTCTGGACAACTGCTGGAAGAACCCACGATGCTGATTGTTGGGACAAGGTCACATGACTCCGATTATTTCAAATTCCTGATCAGGTGATTGAAAACATTTGGTCTATGCAAACCATGATTTTGAACAACCCATGACACTGTCAGGTCTTAAATTTTTCAAAGGGGCAGAGCATACTATCAATTCTGCAGGGTGCCCAAACCTTTGCACACATCATTATTTTTTTTTCTGTTATTTTGAAAGGGTAAATGATGGGGAAAAAAGCCAAATTTTTTTACATTAAAATAATGTCTCATCTGTAAACCAATGTGTTTTGGAGATTTTTCAATCTTTCCTTGGGTTCTTTATACATTAATATAGCATTTTACCTGGGGTGCCCAAACTTTTGATCCCCACGGCAGAAATGACTCAGAAAAATCTGGTTGTTTAAGCTAAAGCACTCTAAAGGAGCATAAAGATTAGCAAAAGTTCCAGACAATTAGTTTTTCTTCTCACACAGAAGCAGGTCTAGTTCTGAATGTATCAAAGTGACATAAAAGGTTTTTATTGGTTTATGTTAGTCTGATAACCATACCGCTCAATATGCATGCACAGCCCCAAATGTTTAAATGGAGCTGTCATTGCCAAGAGCTGCCAAAGTACTTATTTGGTTAAGGGAGCAATTACTTTCACACAGGCAGGTTTAGGTCGTTTTCTTTATATTGACTTTTTTACAGAAAAAACATGTTGATTGGATTAAAATCAATTTCAAATTCTCACAACTGCATGTGAACAAGTGGTGTGTACCAGGAACTTCATGTCCCTAATGTCAGGCTGCTAAATTTACTCCACGGGAGCTGCTGTCTCATTTATGCTTCACACCACAGATCTGTGAATGACCACAGTGATACATGCCGAGGTTCTCGACGTGTTCCTCAGGCCGTTCCCAGAGCGGTTCTTGTGGCTCTGACTCTTGCAGCGGCTGCGCTAGTTCTTGGCAGACCTGCTGCTTGCCTGACTGTTGTGCTTCCAGAAGTCAGCCAGCCCGGGCAGATGGAGTTCAACTTTTCCAGACAAGATAAAACTCTGCTGTGGACAGGCGGCCCCGGTGGGCAGGCAGCGGTTGCCACAGCTGGGAGGGAAGCACCCTCCCTGCGGCTTCCCTCTCATGACAAATATTAAAGACCTGGCTTTTGCTTTTTTTGCTTTTTGTCCTGCTTTTTATTGGAGTTTTCTTTAGTGCTGAAGAGTCTGTTTTTAGTTTGATATCTGTAAACGTCGTGTCAGATGCAGAAGCAATAAGTAGTTCCAAAATATTGATCAGGTGAGCTATGCATGACTACAAAAGTTTCCCTTTTTCTGCAGTAAAACCAGGCCCAGGTTTTGCCAACAGCTAACAGCCTAAGGCTTCGTCAGTAGATATAAACAAAATGCCACCCAAAGGGTCAAAGCCAGAAGCGAAGATGGCGTAAGAGTACGTGTCCATGGCTCAGTTAAATGAGTTGCTGCACCAACAAAAAGAAATATTAACTGCAACTGTAACAGCTTCAAAGGCTTTGTCAAAGTGATAATGGACTCATAAAATGTCACATTAGACATGTTAACAAAAGAAATGCTGGAAATAAAAAGAAGTTTGAAGTGTACTAAGAAAGATGTGGATGAAGTTAAAAACAAATCTGTGAAACAAGTCGATCGATGTGTAGTGCACTTCAGTTGGATGTTTACAAAATTTGTGATAGTCTGCTAACTGTCACTGACAAGATGGACTACTTGGAAGGTCAATCCAGAAGAAACAATCCTGTGAATAATGGAATTGAGGAAACATTACAGGAAACCTGGTCCACGACAGAAGAAAAAGTAAGGGAGATTATCAGGGAAAAAATCTGCTTACAACAGAACAAAGAAAGTGAAAGAGCACACAGATCTGGAAAACCTAGAGGAACAAGACCAAGATCCCTTGTTGTAAGGTTCCTCACATATAAGGTCAGAGACTTAATCTTGCACCATATCAAGTCCCTTAAAGTCACAAATATTCATATAAATCAAGATTACACAAACTCAGTAAGATGATAAAGGAAAGAACTCATGCCGCAGCAAGGCAGAGAGGGGACATTGCTTCTGTAAAACAGAACAAATGGATAATCCACCCTCATACCAGTACACCAAAACCTAGAATTATGCATCTATGAGTGAGATTTGGATTTTACAGCATGGTATCAAATACTTCCCTTAGACAAGTGGAATGCAGCTATCTGTTGGATAAGATTGCACAGTATGATGAATTAGAATTTCCAGCTTCTCAGAACAATGATCAGTTGAGGACGTCTGATTTGGGTTTGGTCCTTTGGTTTGGTGCTGGTTATTTTTTTTATTTTTTATTTTGAGATGAGTATACCATGTATGTTCTGGCAGTTCTACCCTCACTATCACAGCAAGTTTTAGTCACCAAAGTTGTTTTGAATTAACCCACATTTCTTGTGATTCAGATCTCCTGCAGGTTTCCTCTTTGGATTCATAGTTTGCTTTATTTCAACAATCGTACTTTATTTTTTTAAACATGGTTTTATTTCAAGTTTCCATTTTCCATTCCAGTTACTTACAGGGAACACCCAAGTTACTCAAAATCCAGTCCATGTTTTCGCTGCTATTTTTCCGCCGCATCAACACCGCAGGCACAGAAAATCCAGTTGGACAACATGGATATACGTACGTTTGTCAAGAAAATAAGTGTTCATCACTGCCAGTAGTCCCCTGCTGTATTTACTTTGTGTTAAAATATTACTATTGTCATTGCTTTGGTTTGAATGAACTTGTCTGTATGTTCTGTTAATGTGTTTTTTTTTAATCACTGCTGGTAGCAACAATGAGTTAGCTCCAGCTGACAGCAGAAAGTTCCATGTAAATTATCAACCAGGTGCTCCTCATTTTGATGAATACAAACCTGGCTAACACACCAAGTTAAAATGTTTGCATGATGGGGGTTTCTCTCATTACAATATCTCTAATTATCTATAAATAGCTGAGCTGAGGTCCATACGACATGTCATCATCTGTGGAAATAATAAAAATAATAACACTAAAATTACTCCTTCATCGCTAATAATCTACAAGCGTCAGGGCAGAGGGGCACAGGCAGCAAGAGGGGAGAGACATCTACCAGAGAGGTGAGTAAAAGTTTTCACAGTATTTACATTTGCGATGCAGAAAGTCTGATCAGAATTTTAATGGTACTAAATATGAAATCTCAAGACTTATTTACCTTGCATTTGATATGATAAACCATTAAATTGTAATGTAGAGGATGATGGATATTATTATATGATCTGAGTACACTATCACAATTAACATTTAAAAAGGAAGCTTAAGTAAGCAGGGCTGCTGACTTTCAAACATGAGTCAGGAAAAGCTGAAGTCTACCAATACAATGATTTTGGTACATGGAAGCGAGCATTTCACTACAGCTGGTTTGAAATGCACATTTGGTTAGAATCAGTGCTTTAAGTGGGCCAGTACTCTCCGGTACTCCATACCGGGACTTCTACAAATAGCTCTTTAGAGTGCAGCCACTTCTCCACACTAGAAGGTACAGCTGGTGTTCTCTCCTACCTCGTGAGATTTTCCTACCAGTAGCACAAAATGAAAGATAATGCTATCCAAATGTCCCACCTTATCAGATATTCCTACCTACTGTATATAGAAGGAAAAAAAGGACCAGTTTTGATGATAGATTGTAAACACAGCAGGGATATGAAAGAATTATGGGGAGCAGCACAAACTCACGGGATAGCACAGTTTAATGGTTTAAACTGTATGCGTAGGACTGTATCTTGCGGTGTGCAGGTGCCTAGTGTCAGAAACGTGTGCGGCTGTCATTAATGAGCTGTGTGGACATAATCCAAGGATCCCTTGGCTGCAGTGTGCAGGCTGATCCAGCAAATCTGTGGCAGATACGTGTCCAAAGTGCCTCTCTGCCCACGGTGTGAACGTTTCAAAATTTGCGAGGTCTTTTGAACCAAATGCTGCAGAAAATGAATATATGTTTGAAATGGAACCGCTCAGCCAATGTTTAATTCACAATCTGCGCTAACGTCTTTTAAACAGAAACGACTTGAGCACGGATTTTACAACATTAACCGCTCGGACAAGAGGAGCTGTGGGTGCAAAATCTGCTGCAGAATTATGGCGCGATGTGACAATTATTTTTAGTTAAGTAGTAAGCTAGGTTAAAAGTCCAGAGTTGGCAAGTTAGCTGTATTAAGCATTAAATGTATTCTAAAGTCACAAAAACAGCAAAAAACAGTATAGTAACCACAAGATTACAGAGGTAAAATGGAATTATGGCCAAATCCAAAAATTATGACGTAATTTTGGTCTGCGCATGCGCAGTAAGTGTAGATAGGAAAAAATCACGGGTAGGAAGGATTTATTGAAAGCCGGTACTGCCGGTACTCAGTACTGACACAAGAGATGTGACATTCATTTTTTCCTTCCGCCCCTGAGTTTTACATGTTCTCATAAAAGCTCAAACAAGTTCTTCCCTTTAATTTCAGATGCAAATATCACAGGGGTTGTGAACATCGATCCAGGGGAGAACCTCCATGAAAAAAGAGAAGAGGAGAGAGAGTCACTGCGCGCGCATCGAGTGGGGCTGAGGGGAGTGGGCGGAGGGGGCGGAGTTGTGCGCAGGGGTAAAAAGGACGGGGGGCGCTCAATCGTCACTGTGGAGTTATGTCATGAGTTTTTCTGTTTCTAAAAATTCAATTCAATTTTATTTATATAGCCCAATATCACAGCCACAGCCGTCTCATTGGACTGATATCAGAATATTGTAAGAAACAACCAAAAAAATCAATCACGTAAAAGTAACAATAGCTGGTTGTTAAACAGACTAAGCTGAACAAACATCTCTGTCCTTACACCCTCCTTCGCGGTGAGGAAAAACTCATAAAAAAAAACCCTATCTTTTTTTGGGGGGGTGGGGGTGGGGGGAACTAAGAAACCTCAGGGGCGCCCACATGAAGGAGAGATCCTCAACCCCGGACGGACAGGTGATGTACTAGAACTATTAAAGAAAAGTAAACTTAATTAATTCTATAACTACATGGTTGAATAACAAGTACATGTCTAATAAACAAACACGTCAAGATAAACGGCTACAAGTTAAGATAACAGCTAAATGTTTAAATAAACAAAGACATGTTTGAACAGTGTAGCAGATGGGCTTCATCCAGTAGGAGTTGTGGAAACAGCTGGGTTTGCTGGATGAGCCAGAGGCGAGGTCACGGCCAAAGACAGGAGCACAGGCGAGGCAAGGTCACGGCCAAAGACAGGAGCACAGGCGAGGCGAGGTCACGGCCAAAGACAGGAGCACAGGCGAGGTCACAGCCAAAGACAGGAGTACAGGCGAGGCGAGGTCACGGCCAAAGACAGGAGCACAGGCGAGGTCACCGCCAAAGACAGGAGCACAGGCGAGGTCACCGCCAAAGACAGGAGTACAGGCGAGGCGAGGTCACGACCAAAGACAGGAGCACAGGCGAGGTCACGGCCAAAGACAGGAGTACAGGCGAGGCGAGGTCACGGCCAAAGACAGGAGCACAGGCGAGGTCACGGCCAAAGACAGGAGCACAGGCGAGGCGAGGTCACAACCAAAGACAGGAGCACAGGCGAGGTCACGGCCAAAGACAGGAGCACAGGCGAGGTCACGGTCAAAGACAGGAGCACAGGCGAGGTCACAACCAAAGACAGGAGCACAGGCGAGGTCACGGCCAAAGACAGGAGCACAGGCGAGGTCACAACCAAAGACAGGAGCACAGGCGAGGTCACGGCCAAAGACAGGAGCACAGGCGAGGTCACAACCAAAGACAGGAGCACAGGCGAGGTCACGGCCAAAGACAGGAGCACAGGCGAGGCGAGGTCACAACCAAAGACAGGAGCACAGGCGAGGTCACGGCCAAAGACAGGAGCACAGGCGAGGTCACGGTCAAAGACAGGAGTACAGGCTTCTTTATTAAAATGTTATTTATTAAAATGTTTCACCAGAAGCTTTTGTACAGAACTTCATATAAACCTGATTTGTTTCTTATTGTGTATCAATGAGTTTGATTGTTACATTTTGTCATTTAGGTTAATTTTTTAATGAGATGATCTTACAATAATAAAATAAACACTCCTGACATGATACGAAATTACGAAGCCTTGTGTGTTTTATTAATCCCCGTAAATGCACACAAGCCAGATGACTGAGTAAAATGATGATCTATTGTCAGAACTGTTTATTATTAAAATAATTTCAAAGCACACATTAATATCTTCTGCTACAGCAGTATCTATAGTTTCTGTTCAGAAGCAAAGTTCTTCAATGAAAGAATTGCAGAACAATAGGTGCAAGTAAATGTACTTCTTTAGGAGGATTTTTTTTGACACTGAATTTTATGAAAGGAATGTGTTGCTCTCTGATTAAATTAAATCATAATTGTTATATAGCCTATAGAAAATATACCTCTGTTAAAGTTTATTATAGTAAATATTTTAAAAGAACATGTTATAAATGGCCACCAAAAGAAGTTTATTTTTATAAAAAGTGTAGTAAGATTTTGCGATTTTGCTCGTTTTTTGTTTTGTTTTTTTCAGTGAAAAATTGGATTGTAGTTTTTTGGAGGTTGCAGAGTCCTGGTTTAGCTGTTGGATTAACATCAAAGTAACCATACACACTCTTTATGCATATACATGCTGTGTATGGTGGCAGAGAAATACTTACAATGAATTCATATCAGACTTTATCATCTTCTCCACACATGTCAAATTAACCTGAAATTGAAATTTCAAAAACAATTCTAACTCAATTATTTCAATGTTCCTACTGATAATCATTTAGATTTTAATGCTAAACATCAGACACACATTTGCATTTAAGCACCAAAAGAAACTAATCTTTGGTTTTGTGTTTTGCTGTTGCCTTTA
This sequence comes from Oryzias celebensis, assembly GCA_014656515.1. NCBI lineage: Eukaryota > Metazoa > Chordata > Actinopteri > Beloniformes > Adrianichthyidae > Oryzias > Oryzias celebensis. The sequence goes on along the minus strand of BNCR01000017.1, from coordinate 22,750,162 downwards.
GAAGTTCACTTGTCAAACCCCAAGTATCAGAAAAATGGACCCTAACATCTGTTGGGACCTTTTCTAAACGTCTAAGAACAATGTTTGTTATTGTATTTGCTGTTTTATTTATTTATTTTGGCGTGCTCTGTTTCGTTTTTCATTATACATCGTAAATCTTCTACAGGACAGAACACATTTACTCAGAATTTGTCTTGAATGTTCTATGTATGTTTCAAGAAGTTATACAAAAGTGAAAGTAAACTGTTTTTAAGTTATTTTATTTATTATGTATATTTTAACATTTTTTGACAGTCTTTTGTTGAGTACATTTTATTTATTCAAAGCATCACTTCAAGAACATTTTACAGTTTTTGTCACACTGTTGTTGCTGCTGGTTTGCTTATTATGTATGTACACAGTTGATGTATGACTACATTTATCTATAGACTTGACCTGAGCTTCCGCTTTCTTATTACATATTATGATGCACAGAAAAAATAGACTTTTTTTTTTTTGATCAAATTTTACATTTAAGATTTCTTGGATTTCATGTTTCCATGAAATAGAGTACCACCACTTCTTGTTGGCCACTTAAAGCACAGGTTAGAATATTCATTCAAACAGAATACAGTTTTCTGCTTCCCATGTAGAGTTGGTCAAAAGCATCAAAAATGATATTTTAGTCAGTAGAAGTTACCTGTGTTTAATGTAGAAATTTGTGACATTGCCTTATCAGATCACATGCCTGTAATCTTTAAAGCTGATCTTAAGCGTGCCGCAGCTAAATCTAGCTGACCTCCTTGAAGTTGCAGAATTTTCAACCCTTCTTCCGCCAGTCAGTTCTCAACCAGTTCATTACCCCCTTCCCAACTGCTGATGTTGGGGAGCTTAGCTCTTGGTTTCACTCAACCTGTACCAACATCCTGGGCTCTATGGCTCCTGTGAAGACAGTAAAGCCTAGATCTAAACGTGAGCCCTGGCTCGACGATAGACCCCGGGCAGCTTAGAGAAATTACAGGAAAGCTGAACACCTGTGGAAGAAGGATAAGCTACAAGTTTCACTACAAATTCTAAAGGACTGATGGAAATCTTATCAGGCTACTGTTAATAGAGCAAGACAAGAGTGTCTGTGAAACAATCATATCTAATCAGCATAACCTAAGTACTGTTTAAAACAATAGACTCTGTCCTTAATGCTCCAAAGGCACAAACTTTAGAAGCTTCCTTTGTTTTGTGTGACAATTTTCTGAATTTCTTTATTGACAAGGTTATAAACATAAGAGGTGCCATTACTTTTCCCTCCGCAGACCCATCAACCCGTTTTCTGCTCGGCCACTTTTCAGACGTTTGAGCTGGTGATATTATAATTTCTAGAAAAGTTGGTTAAACAAAGTAAGGCGTCTGGTTCTTTGTTAGATCCCATCCCTCCTAAGCTATTCAAAGAGGTCTTCCCTTGTCAGGGTTGACGTGTGGACACAAACGCAGACAGCAATTAGGAATGAATAGTCTTTCATTTAATTTTTCGAAGGAACCACAAGAAACAATTCCTAGAAGGAACAGAACCACCCAACAACCCGTGCAAGGGAGACGAGGACTTATAACAGGGAGAGAGGATGAGGTAACTGCACACAGGTGTGCCAAGAAGGAGGGAGGGAACACACAAGGAGGAAAGTGTCAAATGACCTGAAAGGCAATAGTGAACACAGGAAATACAACAAAATAAAACAGGAAGTGATAACAAAGTAACAACAACGAACGTCCTGGGTCCATAACCCCACAGTACCCCCCCCTCAAGGTGCGCCACCTGGCGCAGGGGGAAGCTTGTCCCGGTGCCGCCGATTGAAGTCCCTGATGAGTTCAGGGTCCAGAATGCGTGAAGCAGGCTCCCAGGACCTCTCCTCAGGTCCGTACCCCTGCCAGTCCACCAGATACTGGAGGCCACGACCCCGTCGCCGAACGTCCAGAAGGCGACGGACAGTGTAGGCCGGTTGGCCATCAATGATGCGGGGAGGGGGTGGCGGAGAGGATGGCTGCTGCAGAGAACTCGTGACATGTGGCTTTAGCTGAGAGACGTGGAAGACCGGATGGATGTGCAAGGACCTGGGCAAGCGCAGCCTGACTGCCACAGGATTGATGACCTTGAGGATCTCGAAAAGTCTGATGAACTTGGGGGACAGCTTCTTGGATTCTGTCCGAAGCTTGATGTTTGAAGTGGAGAGCATGACGAACTGGCCCGGTAGATAAGCTGGTGCTGGAGTGCGTCGGCGATCTGCCAGCCTCTTGTTGGTAGCCCCGGAACGCAACAGGGCCGCCCGAGCCTCCCGCCATACACACCGACAGCGGCGATATAGATGCTGAACTGATGGAACGGCCACCTCCGTCTCCTGCTCGGGAAACATAGGGTGTTGGTACCCCAGAGAGCACTCAAACGGGGACATACCAGAGGCAGACGAGGTGAGGGAGTTGTGCGCATATTCCACCCACGGCAACAAGTGACTCCAGGAGGTCTGGTGTCGGGAACAGATACACCGGAGAGCGGCCTCCAGGTCCTGATTAGTCCGTTCCGCCTGACCATTAGTCTGTGGGTGAAAACCAGAAGACAGGCTGGCAGTAGTCCCGAAAGCCCCACAGAACGCCTTCCAGACTTGAGAGATGAACTGAGGACCACGATCCGACACCATGTCTGCGGGAATGCCATGTAGCCTGAAGACGTGCTTGATGACCAGTTTAGCTGTCTCTGCAGCGGAGGGAAGTTTGGTTAGGGCCACAAAATGAGCGGCCTTAGAGAAACGGTCCACAATAGTCAGGATAACGGTCTTTCCGGCGGAAGAAGGCAGGCCGGTCACAAAGTCCAAAACAATGTGTGACCAAGGCCGACCCGGGATGGACAGTGGGTGTAATAATCCAGCAGGTGGGTGTGTACTGACCTTGTTCTGGGCACACACCAGACAACCTGAAACATAGTCCCGGACGTCCTTGGTCATGCTGGGCCACCAGAACCGGCGACGCAAAAAGGAGTCAGTCCTGCGGATTCCTGGGTGACAGGTGAGTCGTGTGGCATGAGCCCACTGGAGCACCTGGGACCTGAGTGAGCTGGGAACGAACAGTTTATTAGGAGGGCCTCCTCCCGGGTCTGGTTCCTGAGCAGCCCTAATGTCTCTCTCCAGCTGCCAGGAGAGGGCACCCAGCACACAGGAGGGAGGAAGAATACAGGCCGGTTGGCCGTCCTGAACAGCCGATTCCTGTTGACGGGAGAGGGCATCCGGCTTCACATTCTTGGAACCAGGTCGATAAGTCACAAAAAAATTGAAACGGTAAAAAATAAAGACCACCGTGCCTGCCTGGAGTTTAACCGTTTGGCGGTTTGTAGATAGGACAGATTCTTATGATCTGTCCAAACCAAGAACGGCGTTGCCGACCCCTCCAACCAGTGCCTCCACTCCTCGAGAGCTGGCTTGATCGCTAGCAATTCTTTATCCCCCACATCATAGTTGTTCTCCGCCGGAGAAAGCCGGCGGGAGAAGAAAGCGCAAGGGCGCAGTTTACCATCAGATACCCCTCGCTGAGATAGAACCGCACCCACCCCCGTATCAGAGGCATCCACCTCAACAATAAATTGTCTGGAAGGGTCAGGTTGGGCCAGAATAGGAGCAGAGGTGAATTGACATTTAAGCTTATTAAAAGCTGCCTCTGCCGCCTCAACCAGACAAAAGGTGAAGAGGATGAGGTGAGAGCCGTGAGTGGCGCGGCCACCAAGCTGTAGCCACGGATGAAGCGATGGAGGAAGTTGACAAACCCCAGAAACCGCTGTAATTGTTTCCTGTTAGTAGGGGTAGGCCACTCCACCACCGCTTTCACCTTAGCAGGATCGGGTTTCACCTCACCCTCGGCAATGACAAACCCCAAGAAAGAAACAGACGGAGAGTGAAACTCACACTTCTCCGCCTTCACAAACAGTTCGTTTACCAGTAACCGCTGGAGTACCAGACAAACATGCCGCCGATGTTCACTGGCGTCCCTGGAAAAAATCAAAATGTCATCCAGATAAACAAAAACAAAACGATGAAGAAAGTCTCTTAACACGTCGTTGAATTCGCACGAGATGGTAAGCATTGCGAAGATCCAGCTTAGTATAAATCCTGGCCTCCTGCAAGGCCTCAAAAGCTGAGTTCATTAGTGGCAGAGGATAACTGTTTCTGACAGTGATTTCGTTTAATCCTTGATAATCTATACATGGTCGGAGTGACCCGTCCTTCTTCCCGACAAAAAAAAAAAATCCAGACCCCACTGGTGAAGAAGATGGTCTGATAATACCAGAGTTCAGAGACTCAGCGATATATTTCTCCTTAACCTCCCTCTCCGGTTTAGACAGACTATACAACCTGCTTTTGGGCAAAGCAGCGCCAGGTTGCAGATCGATCGCGCAGTCATAAGGTCGGTGAGGGGGTAAGGAGAGAGCCCGTGACTTGGAGAACACCTCAGCTAGGTCATGGTATTCCGGCGGTACCCCGGATAGTTCAGGTGAGGGCGGCTGCCCTACTGGGACAGCGGAGTCTTCCCCAGGAGGCCGAGCTGAGCGCAAACAGGTGGTGTGACATCTCTCACTCCAGCCAGAGATACGACTGGATGGCCAGTCAATAACGGGGTTGTGTGCCAGAAGCCAAGGGTACCCCAGAACCAATTGGTTCTGAGCAGAGGTAAAAATGAAAAAAACGGTAAAATTCATGGTGATTACCTGAGACAATCAGATGAATGGGTTCGGTTATCTGTGAAATAGTGGCTACCTCTTGACCATTGAGGGAGACCACTTGTAACGGATGAGGTAACAACTCGCACTTAAGACCGACCTGTTTAGCTAGCTCGGCATCCATGAGGTTCTGCTCTGCTCCTGAATCCACCAAAGCTTCAACTGAAACCCCCTTTCCCTGGAACATAACCTGTATTTTCAATAAACAGGCAGCAGGTTTAGGACTAGTGAGCGCCAAATCACCGCTTGTCAGTGCGCCCACTCTTACTGAACGAGCAGAGGAGTTTGGGCACTCCCTGCAGAAATGACCCCGCTTGCCACAGTAAAGGCACTCACCTGCCGCCATCCGTCGCCGTCGCTCGAAAGCTGTCAGTCTGCCCCGGCCGAGATGCATAGGTTCTTCTGAAACTAGAGGCGGGGGTTCTGTGGAAAAAACAGCACAGTCAGATGAGTCCAAGATCCTGCGCCCAACAGGACTGTGTTGGAAGCGGGGTGCCACTCTGCCATGTTCCTGCTTGTGGTCCTGTAAACGGTTTTCAATCCTGATAACCAGGGCGATGAGGGGTTCCAAGGTGGACGGCAACTCGAGTGCAATTAGTCTGTCCTTTAATTCCTCGGACAGTCCCTCCACGAAAGCGTCCATGAGCGCAGTAGTGTCCCAACCACTAGTGGAGGCCAAGGTCCGGAACTCAATGGCGTAGTCAGCTGCCCGTCTTCCCCGTTGCCTTAATTGCATAAGGGCATGAGCTGCCTCTCTGCCCGGCTTGGTGTGTTGGAACACCTGCTGAAAAGCCTCCAGAAAAGCCGAGAGAGATGCGCAGGTAGGTGCTCCACGCTGCCATTCAGCCGTTGCCCATGTCTACTGCTCTGCCGGTGAGGTGGGAAATGATGAAAGCCACCTTGGCTTGGTCCGAAGGATAGTGAGGCGCTTGTAATTGGAAATGGAGCTCACACTGGGTAATAAAGGCCCGACAGTCCCCAGAATCTCCCTAAAATCTTTCTGGACGGGCCAGTTGTGCAGTAGGAGTGACTGGAACACCTTCCCAGGTCCCCTGGATCGGCGTGGAAGGCGATGGGCGTGACGAAGGAAAAGACGGCAGATGTTGGAAACGCTCCGTCAGTTTCTCAAATCGCTCACTTAATGTGGCAAGTTGTCGCTCGTGACGGCTTGACATCTCCAGTAACCCTTGACGCAGGCAGAACATCTGTTCCTCCTGCTGGCGGAGTAGTGCCCGTACCGTCTCCGCGTCTGCTGTGTCCATGTTACTGGTCGGGTGGCAATGTCAGGGTTGACGTGTGGACACAAACGCAGACGGCAATTAGGAATGAATAGTCTTTCATTTAATTTCTCGAAAGAACCACAAGAAACAATTCCTAGAAGGAACAGAACCACCCGACAACCCGTGCAAGGGAGACGAGGACTTATAACAGGGAGAGAGGATGAGGTAACTACACACAGGTGTGTCAAGAAGGAGGGAGGGAACACACACAAGGAGGAAAGTGTCAAGTGACCTGAAAGGCAATAGTGAACACAGGAAATACAACAAAATAAAACAGGAAGTGATAACAAAGTAACAACAACGAACGTCCTGGGTCCATAACCCCACATCCCTGCTGTAGCTCAGACTGTTCTCGCCATTATCGGCACCAGCCTGGCTTCTGATGTTGTACCTCCCACTTTTAAACCTGCACTTGTTCAACCCATGCTTAAAAAAATGAGTCTAGACAGTTCTGTGTTGGCTAGTTTCAGACCTACACACGCGGACAAAATTGTTGATACCCCTCAGTTAAAGAAGGAAAAACCCACAATTCTCACTGAAATCACTTGAAACTTACAAAAGTAAAAATAAATAAAAATGTATTGAAAATTAAATAATCAAAATCTGCCATCACTTTTGAATTGCTGATTAACATAATTGTTAAAAAAAAACAAACTAATGAAACAGGCCTGGACTGGCGCAGTGGTTAGCGCTCTTGCCTCACAGCAAGAAGGTTCCTGGTTCAAGTCCCGGCTGGGGGACTTGAAGTAGTGTCAACGATGGGGACCTTTCTGTGTGGAGTTTGCATGTTCTCCCCGTGCATGCGTGGGTTTTCTCCGGGGACTCCGGCTTCCTCCCACCATCCAAAAACATGCTTCATAGGTTAATTGGTCACTCTAAATTATCCCTAAGTGTGGTTAATTGGTCACTCTAAATTATCCCTAAGTGTGGATGTGAGTGTGCGTGAGTGTGCCCCTGCGACAGACTGGCGACCAGTCCAGGGGTGTCCCCTGCCTTCACCCATGAGTAGCCGGGTCAGGCTCCGGCAGCCCCGTGACCCCGAAAGGGATAAAGCGGTTCAGAAAATGACTGAATGACTGAATGAACAATATTATTCCATAAAGATTAAAACTAGTGACAAACAGTAAAATAATTAGGCTAATTTAAAGTTTTTCCTTAAATAAACCCTGGGATGGATGCTTGTGGTGGCCAAGTGGGGAGGGAGGGCAGACACCTAAAAGTCATGGTTGTGAGTTTGATGTATATAGCGGTTATTACTTAGGGTAAAGTAGAGCTTGACTGCTCGAAAAGGAGCGGCAAGAAGCAAACCTATTTAATCCCACCCCTATATGATTACTTTATTTTATACAGTGGCTTGCAAAAGTATTCACAACCCTTGAACTTCTCCACGTTTTCTCAATTTCTCACATTATACCCACAAACATAAATATATTTTATGTGAAAAAACCAACACAAAGTGGCACACACTTGTTAAGTGAACAGAAAAATTTTTTTTTTACAAATAAAAAACTGAAAAGTGCAGTGTGCAAAAGTATTCAGCCCCCCTGAGTCAATATGTTGTGGGGCCTCCTTTTGCTACAATTGCAGCTGCAAGTCTTTTGGGGTTTGCAGTGAATCTCTGCCCCAGTCTCAAGTGTTGTTCAGACTTCAATAGGTTTTCCTCCAATATTACTCTGGATTTGGCTCCATCCATCTTCCCATCAACTCTAACCAGACTCCCTGTCCTTGCTGAAGAGAAGCAGCCCCAGAGCATGATGCTGCCACCACCATGTTTGACAGAGTGATGTGCAGTGTTAGATTTCCTCCACACATCGCGCTTTGCATTTAGGCCAAAAAGTCCCATTTTGGTCTCATCTGACCAGAACACCTTCTTCCACACATTTGCTGCAAAGAGGATTTATTGTGGTTTTCTTTTAACAATAGCATTCTTCTTGTATAATTTTCTTTCCACTTCCTGAGTGTGTGCCACTTTGGGTTGGTCTTTCACATAAAATTCCGATAAAATATTTTAGTCATCCTGCACACAGCACCGGTGCATTGTGGGAGTTAGGTTTGGTTCTGTTGAACCATGAGTGAGTACGTCATTGTTATGCAAGACCTTTGCAATGTTCAATCTGTGGTGTGTGTTGAATGCTAAGCTGGCATATTAAAAAGTTCTGCCAAGTGCATCAGACACAGCCATTTTATTATGTCTCCTGAACTCTCCAGCTACCCGGGGTCATGCGGTGTATGAGACACGGGTGAGCTCATTCTTTTGCCAGAGGAGTTTAGGCGAGAGACGCTAGCACCTCGTTAGTTAGCTTAGCTGAGTTCTGCTCCATCTTGACCTTCATGGTACGACGGCCGCCACAATATGTTTATTTTTGTGATCATAATGCAAGAAAATGTGGAGAAGTTCAAGGGGTATAAATACAAACCACTGTTGTTTTGCAGTTTTGTAGTTTTATAATATGGTTCTGACCAGATCAAGTGCAGATGTTTTCCGGTAACAAAATTGAGTGCTAATAGATTAGTCTCAGAAAGAATTATTTCAATACACAGTAACACAAATCACACACAATGTTGGGATTTGTATTACTCATTGATGATCATCAGAATATAATTTTATATCAATCCAGAAATCGTGCCTTTCAATTAAGTTTTCAATGAAAAAGAGTGCTTGATTTTTATTTTTTTTGACATTTCATGTTTATAAAATACATTTTTTTAATATTTTACAATTCTTTATTCAAACTCCTGTTAATGTTGATTTTATTTGAGTATTTTAAATACACTTAAAATCAATAATTGATAAAGTCAGTAATTGATAAAATCAGTTCTCAGGGCTGAGCCTAAACACACAGGCCAAGAATCAAACCCTTGATGGACAGTGGGCCTGTCAAGGGTTGAAACCGCTGCCTTACAGCTTTCCAAAAAAGCAGTTTAATATTCATGAACTTTAAGCTTATAATGTCAGGCTAGACCTCAAACCAAGTATTTGTGTTTTAACCCTGAACCTGTGTTATAATCTGCAGATCTCTTAGCTGGAATTATATTTAATCCATTATGCAGCATGTGTGAGCTGTGCTCCTCATTAAACTCTGGGTGAGCGATCAAATAATGCAGAGGCTTTCTACAGACTTCTGCTTGGCCTGAAAAGCTATACTTATGTCCATGAGGGGATCGCACATTCCATACCTCCAAGCTCACAGATTATCAGCTTCACTTGATCGTGGCCTGAAGATGAACCACAGAGTGAACATTTGACTTTTTTTGCTTTTCGCCAGACATCAGATGCTGAACATCAGTAGAGCTTCTAAGTTCCTCTCACCTTCTCTACTTCCTCCCCCTCTGCAGTGCTCTTTCAGATAAATCTGCTTCTTGTGACTTTGTGGGCGACACCTTTCATGCTCAGAGGTTAAACCACAGGTGGGTGGAAAGGAATTTCATCCACTCAGTTAACTTTCCTTAAGTATCTTTTTGTAAGAGTTATCCTCATGATAGTCCCATCCTTTTCACTTTAAGTTGAGTAGATTAGAGAAGAAGGATTACTGTAACACAGCTATGATTGGTGTAAGCCATCTCCCGGTAGCTATTTTTTTCTTGATAGCATTTGTACCATTTATTTACATCAGCACCACCTATATTTGTTATATTTGTTATATTTGTTCCAAAACGTAGAAAAACAAAGAATATTTAACAAAAAGGTCACCATGTACAGAGTCTCAAACAAAAGATGGCTGCTGTAAAACACAAGACTCTGCAACACTGAAAAACCCATGGAGCATTCTTTAAATGCCTTAGTGCTAATGAAATGCAGATTTTACAACCAGGTGAGCGCACAGGAGGAAGGGGCAACTCAGCTGACTGGACTGCCCATGACAATATCAGCACTGGCAGGGGCCTAACTAATAAAAATCCAGAAGAACCAGGGTTCACACAAATGAAGAAAGTAAGTTTCTTTTTCCAGCTGCAGCAGGGAGAGATACGAACAAAGTGCTGTTCTTAGCGTACTCTGAACAATCTCTGTCTCTGCTGCTGCATTTATTCAACACAAGGTCAAGGTGGTTCACACAATTCACAACTGTCTGTTGGCATGAAGAGATAGAGGGACAAAAGGAGTAAAAATAATTTAAAGGAGTAACTCTCCTCTAGGTGCTTGGGAAGACACAGTGAGCACAAAGAGTTTTCTGTTTTTAAAACACACACACACACACACACACACACACACACACACACACACACACACACACACACACACACACACACAGCCATTCTTGATTAATATACTTCAACACTTAAGCTTATCTTACACCTGACCATAGACCCCCGCCTAGGATGTCATCTGCTGGAGGGGTTGCCAAATATAAATTAACAAAACCTGCACTGACATCAACATTCAACTGTCAACATTCATCAGAACCTTCCAGCATGAAAATACAAAGAATATGGGGTCTTGGAAAGAACTTGAAACACGTTGGAAGTTACCGTTATTTTAAATACTAATCAGAACAGGTTTTTGTTTACATTTTGAGAATAAAACTAATTACTCATTGCAACATAATCGAGTTAGTTATTGTCAGGAGTTAGGGCTCTGTCTACCCCTCTGGTCAGCAGCAGGATACATCTCCAGTTTACTAACACTATCTCCCAGCAGCCCCAGTGCACAGTCCCTTGATGTCGCTCACCTGACATTTACTCCCAATCACCCACATGAGACTTAAGCAGTGCACTGAGCCTCGCTCAGTATAAAGTATTGTTTGTGCCATTCAGCCTGCATACCAAGCATCTGATCTGATCTTCTGTTTACCTGAGCTCTACAAAAACCAGACTGAAACTGACCAAGAATGCTGGGACTGACTAAAGCAGAAGAAGGATAACAGCTTTCTTAAAGTACTCAGGAACTTGACCAGACAGCAGGGAGGAGTTAACTATTGTCAGGACGCAATGAACTGGAAGACATTTTTAAGCAAAGATGTTGGCAACGCATCCAGAGAGCAAGAGGATGTCTTCTTTGTGCCAACTAATTTGACTACCTCAGACAGAGAAACAAATGATAATGTGTCTAAAATCACAGGCCGAGGTGGACTGGGAACAGAACCCGAACCAGCTGTGGGACACAGAGAGGTTCTCACTGATCTGACTTTTCAATAAACCAGGATAAAAACCTTTTACAATCATCATTTGAATGGTTGTGAACGGCAGTTGGACAAGGTGTAACAACATCACTAATGGTGTTAAATAGAACCTTAGAATTACCTCTTCTTTTAGAAATGAGATTGTAGAAGTAATCAGCCCTAACATCTCTAACAGCACTGTTAAAAGAAACTAAAAGATCCCTAATGTGAAGAAGATGAACATAAGTTCTCCTCCATAAGCATTCAGCTTTTCTAAAAGACTGTTTTAGATGGTGAATACTGTCATTTATCTAACTTTGTGACATGGGTTAGTCTAGGTTTGATGGGACAGACTTTATCTAAAATGGAGAGACAATAATTGTAAAAAAAACACCTAATACAGTATTAACATCGGTTCACGTACAGAGCAACACATTAAACGCTTTAGAAACAGCTTCAGGAGAAGTTCAGGATGCGAGAGCTGATGTCTCTGCATGCAGGCAGGAGCAACAATGACGTCAATGATGATCACAAATGAAAATATCTGGAACACTTTGTAATACATGGTTTCTTCCCTTCATCCTGATAACTTGCTGTGCTCATTTTATTCCACCTGCTCGGATATTCTGAACACTACTGCTCCACTTCAGAAAAGGCCGTCCAAACCAAGAACTGATCCCTAGTTAAATAGCAACACTCGCACCATTTGACAGGGTTGCCGACAGGTTGAGAGGATTTGGAAGAAAGAAAAACTACACATCTCCCTTGAGATCTTACGAGAAGTCCTTAGCTGAATGTCAGAACTGGGTCAAAGATGCAAAAGCACAGCATTTTTCAGACTTCATCTCCAACAACAATCACTGTCCAAGTGTTGTTTAATGCAATAATACCCTTGCAAATCCGCAGCCCTCAGACATTACATACGCCTCCATGGCCTCCTGAGAGAATTTTCTTACTTTTTTTATTGTCAGGTTTAGATCTCGGTACAGCACAGAGTATGTCCTGCTAAAGGTTCACAACGACATTGTCCTGCCATTGATGCCAAACAGCCTGTTGTTCTGGTGATGTTGAACCTGACAGCTGCCTTTGACATGGTGGACCAAATAGTCCTCCTGTCTCGACTAGATCATGTGGGCATTCATGGCACTGCACTTGACTGGTTTAAGTCTTATTTAACAGGGAGAGGTTTTTCTCTCAGGATTGGTGTGTTCTCCTCATCTGTGGCTCCTCTGTCCTGTGGGTTACTTCAAGGATTTATTCTTGGTCCTACTCCTCTTTTCTTTATGTCTGATGCCATTTGCTTCTGTCACTGCCTGACATGATATTTTTATTGTTACACCAGTAGATTCTAGCAGAGAAGTACATGGCGTTGGACTTTCCATGTGAGGTGTCTAGCGCAGCTATTGTTTCAACACGTGTGCAAGCTAGCAGTACACAGTTGCAGCACGTGATTAAAGTGATTATCAAAAAAAAAGTGCAACAGTCTAAGCAAAGATTTCCAGACTTCCCTCTCCACCGGCCACTTCCTCCAGCTCCTCTGGGGTGACCCCCGAGTCGTTCCCAGCCAAGCCAAGAGACATAGTCTCTCCAGCGTGTCCTGGGTCTTCCCCAAGGTCTCCGCCCAGTGGGACATGCCTGGAGCACCTCTCCAGGGAGGCATCCAGGAGGCATTGGGATCAGATGCCCGAGCCTCCTCAACTGACTCCTCTGGATGTGGAGGAGCAGCGGCTTGACTCCGAGCTCCTCCCGTGTGACCGAGCTTCTCGCCCTATCTCTAAGTGAGCGCCCAGCCACCCTACAGAGGAAACTAATTTCAGCCGCTTGCATCCGGGACCTCGTTATTTAGGTCATGGCCCAGAGCTCATGACCATAGATGAGTATTGGAGAGAAGATCGACCGGCAAATTGAGAGCTTTGCTTTCTGGCTCAGCTCTCTCCTCACCACAATAGACCTGTACAGCAATCACATAAAGGGGGACGCCGCACCAATCCGCCTGTCAATCTTTTCCTCTGATCTTTCCTCAATGAAACTCCTCCACCTGGGTCAGAAGCACTCCTCCCACCCAGAGAGGACTATCCAGGACTTTCTCTGGTCAAGAGCCATGGCACTTGAAATCAAACCTCAATAGTTTTAAATACCTTTTTTAAATGGTGATGGACAGACTGACAGATGAGGTTAGACAGGAATCACCATGGACTATTATGTTTGCAAACGATACTGTGATTTATTGTGAGAGCAGAGAACAGGTGGAGGAGAAGCTAGAGAGGTGGAGGTTTGATCTAGAAAGGAGAGGAATGAAGGTTAACTGCAGCAAAATGGAGTTCATGTGTGTGAATGAGAGGAACCCAAGTGGAAGAGTGAAGTTACAGGGAGAAGAAAGAAAAGAGGAGGATTTGAAGTATCTCTGGTCAAAAGTCCTTAAACTGGAGAGTGTGGAAAAGAAGTGAGAGCAGACAGGATGGAGTGGGTGGAGAAAGTGTCGGGTTTGATAGAAGAGTTTCAGCTCAAATGAAAGGAAAGGTGAACAAAACTGTGGTGAGAGCAGCCATGTTGTTCAGTCTAAAGACAGAAGTACTGAGGAAATACAGGAAGCACAACTGGAGGTAACAGAGATTAAGATGCTGAGGTTCTCTTTGGGAGTGACCAGGTTGAATAGGATCAGGAATGAGTCTGTGAGAGGGGCAGCACATGTTAGAGTCGAATGTCATCAATAAGCAGTAATTGGTCCAAGTCAGTCTGAATCAATGTTTTCATGGCAACTACTGTCACCAATTAGGAGTGAGCTTGTTGGAAGTCTACACCTCTACCACTAAAAATTGGAATAGACAACATTTGTCAGAGCTGGGGTGTCTTGCTGTCTCCACCGGAATATTTCATGAGCATTGAAACGTTCTCGTCACCAAAAGATTGTTGCGTACTCCAATCTTGAGTAGCTCATGCCAGCAGATGTTATTTGTGCGACAGATTGTGCAAACAGCGCAGAACTGTGGAGCACTGAGCCACAGCAACTGTGTGCGTCGCCATGATTGATCAGACCTTATCAATTCTCCTCTTTGGTTAAACAGTCTGGCAGCATTCACATTGAACTGCACCAGGGTTCACTTGACACTATGCCGAAGAATGTTGGTTGACCAAAAAATGCTTAGAATCCATTAAATCCAACATTCAAACATGTAAAGATCTCTTGGTGCATTGAAAAGAGTTCTCCAAACTCTTACAAGCACAGTTATAGTGGAGAGTTACTTTGCTTTTGCCACATATATTAATTTCTCTTCTCCGTCCATTTAGACTCAGGAACATCCTGCTGCTGCTTTGGGTCGTCTCTTGGTTTACTGGAGGTCAACCCATTAAAGCTAGAGCTCATGAGAAGTTTCAGCACTGGGCTGAAGCAGAGAGGAACTTACTGACAGGTTATTTGTAAAATGACCAACCCCTGATACCACAGTGAAGAGCAGTACTCTGATGTACCGTGCTTCCCAGCCAGGCAAGGGGTTGGTGAGAGCATCTGATGCAGGAGTGAGTCTCTCCTAACTGTGTTAGCAGGCTGCTCGTTGCCGGGACTGATTTGATTGCATTTGTAGATAGCAATCAGCCATATTCCCCCTCACTGCTATGATGTGTTTGATGTTCGAAGAGCATGCAGATGGAGCCACTACATGCACAACCACACATGGTGGGGAGAAGTTTTCTACATCTTTGTTGTGCCACCCTGCTCTGCAAACATTTGCAGCATACAGGTGTGTGCAGGAATGGATCCTTACATGTTTGGCTTGTTTTATCTTTCTAACAACAAGTGGTTATTTTAACAGATAAACACATTTGGAAACGCTCTGTCACTGCAAGGGTGTGTGCCTGGGAGTGATTGTAGTGAGGAGGAGCAGCATACACAGACGTTTGACTCAGTGCCATGGAAATGGGAAAAGTTTGGTCCTGATGGTTTTCTCTCTCTTTTTAATTGTGGGGAAATGTCTTTCAGATGTTCCTGAGCAACTGATCACCTCAGGTCGCGCTTGGCTGTATCATGTCCTCCTAGACCACATTAAGAGTACCAGAAGCAGTGTGGGACGATAGTGAACCGGCACAGGAGGCCCACTATAGGGCTGCAAAACCTCCTTCGAGTGCTCCTGCAAAAACAGAATTCCTGCAAGAAAAATTTCATTTCTTACGAAAATGCAGTGCTGACAGATGAAATTAGAAACTGCTGAAGTTTTCTGAAGAGAAATTTGGAAGAATTTCAAGGAACTTGTGTAATTCTTAATGCAAAAAACCATTGGCCCCTAGAAATAACTCTCCGGGCAATTTTGAAGTATTATCTATTTGTACTTTAAATGGTCTAGATTGGAAGGTCATGGGTTAAAATCCACTAAATGGCTTCCAAATGTGGCTACGGCTACATCCCCAAAGAAATGGAACAAAAATGCAGAGAACACATTTTAGATAACTAGGTGTGGGACAAATAATGATGCTTTAACATAAATTCTAAAAAAAAGGCTAAATTGGTAAAACCAAAATAATTATTCAATTTTTTTCTGAATATACATTGCTCTGGAGTATAAGTGGTGGCAGCTAAAAGAGGCATCATAAAAAAAAGAAAAGTATGACACTTCTGAACAACTGAACAACAATTTTTAGTGATTTTAAAGTTTGTTTTTTTTTCCTTTATTACTATTATTATTATTTTTGACTTATTCCCATCTCTGATTCTTCTGATGAAACTATTCTGCAAAAGAAGAAAAAAAAGAAGAAAAGGAAGTCTTTTTCTGGATCATTATTCTCTATCATTATGATCCTTGCATAAGCTCCAATCAAGTCTAAAATAGTGTTCTACTTACATGCAAAGCAGTATGACTTATTGTTACTCAATGATGTTTAATGACCTGTATTACTGTCAGTACAGTATAAATACCTGATTATTAGTTACGAACCGGTTGATATCTAATGTAAAGTAAATGGCGTGGTCGAGTCGGGATGGGATTATATAAGTTCGCTTCCTCCCACTCCCTTTCAAGCAGTCAATTTTCTGATGTCTAGTTATCCTGTTTGACATGACTACTGATGCAGATCTTTGTCATTATTGATTGTGTTACACATGTCTAATATTTTGTCTGCTTGAAATAAACCATTTCATTCATTCATTCAAATAACAAGCATATGAGCGCATTAATTTTTTTTAAATTACATGTAAGTTCCACTTGAGTATAAGTCGCATCACCAGGCAAACAATTTTAAAAAATCCCAAAAAATCTGTAACAGGAAATCTGCCCAAAAATTGGCAACTTAAGATGAAGAAACAATATAAAAACATCCCCCCCTAAAATTGTGTAAATACTACAAATTTGAAAAAAAGGAAATTTTGAAATCTAAATTTGCTAAAAGAGCCAATACCTGCTGAATTGTTAAAAGTTAAAATTACAATTCTAGCTGAATATTTATCCAGCAATGTTCTGAATCTGCTTTATCCCTTACGGCACAGGTGTCAAACTCCAGGCCTTGAGCGCCGCTGCCATGTTTACCAACCAACCTGTCATTGAAGCTCCTTATTGGCTAAACACACCTGAGCCAGCTGCCAATATGCCAAGGTTTCTGGAATAACCAGCAGAAGGTCAGCCCTTGAGACCTGGAGTTTGACGCCCCAGCATTACAGGGTCACGGGGCTGCTGGAGCCTAACCCAGCTAAGGCGGTGAAGGGGAAGGCGGACTACCCTGGACACAGTCTGTCGCTGGGCACCAATCACACACCCATTCACACCCAGGGACAATTTAGAGTCACCAATTAACCAATGAAAAACGTTTTTGGACTGTGGGAGAAAGCCCAAGTCGTCTCGCACAAGGAGAACATGCAAACTCCATACAGAAAGGGGGCAACCAGGACTTGAACCAGCCGCCTTCTTGCTGTGAGGCAATAGCACTAAACACTGCACGACTGTGCAGCCCTGAAGTGTCTACCTTTTCTCATTATTGTCATAGAAAACGAAAAATTATAATATTTAAACAATTAAACTTGTTTCACCCACATCTTAAAGGAGCAAACGCTTTGATAACATAAGTTAAAATAAATGTGAAGATAATTAAGATTTTATGTGTGGAAAACATTGACACATAGGAATCAGACAAATGTGAAGATTGTGAATGTCCTCCAGCATTGGTGAGATAAAGTATTTCTGTTACTTAGACTATTAAACTAGTAAGAAAGTTTCAGTTTAGGCATATTTCAGTTCCACATATATTGGTGGTTTTCATAAGCATAAGTCTGGTCCTGAATCTTTGTTAAATATCTGGAAGTGCTTAAGTCGTCCCCACATATTTCCTGCACCTGCTGGGGCCATGGCAGACCGCTGTGGGATAACCAAAACCACATTCCAGTTATAGTCTTTTGGTTGCTCTGGTTTGTTTTCCTTGGGTGTCTCCTCACTCCTGGAGGAAGACTCTGGTAGTTCAGAGGAGAATGTGAGTTTCAGCTTAAATAACAAGGCATGTTTGGGAGAAAATGCTTCCCTCTGCTGTCCAAAACAGCAGCTGAAATTACTGAGGTATGCCAGAGGCAGCACTGAAAAAGACTGAAAAGTCTGATTTTATTAAACTGCAAAGGAAAAGGGGTTCCTTCATTCTTGTATGTTATCCATGGTTCCTGCTCTTCTCACGCATGGTTTCCGTCTCCACTCTAATAGTCAGGAACTTTACCGGGAAAACTCTGCATTATGTCTGAGAGAGTGACTCCACATTTCTGAGTTCCTGAAAAAGTTTTGAGAAAGTCCAGACAGTTCAGTACAGATGGAAATGACTTTTTAAATGACTCACTACAAATTGATGGGAAACCTAACATGCTGTGGGGACGTAGCTGAAAGGAA
Organism: Oryzias celebensis; assembly: GCA_014656515.1. Classification (NCBI taxonomy): domain Eukaryota; kingdom Metazoa; phylum Chordata; class Actinopteri; order Beloniformes; family Adrianichthyidae; genus Oryzias; species Oryzias celebensis. The sequence goes on along the minus strand of BNCR01000017.1, from coordinate 22,732,209 downwards.
TTTTTACAAAAAAACTGATTGGACACATGCAGGAAAAAACCACAGAAACTGCTGTTTAAAAATGATTCTTTTCTTTCTTACTAGACAAAGATTTTTTTAAGACACACTCCAATTCAAAATTGTGTTAACATGTTCTTCTTGCTTCTTCTTGATGATGGAGGACAAATATAAAGAATAATAAGAATATTTGCATTTCTGAGGATTTCTTTATTCAAGTTGTTGCAAATCAGGAAGACATAGAAAAAAATGCTGTTTTGAAACAGATTGTATATTTGACGTAGCTGCAGTCATCGGGCCATAATCTCCCTGCTCCACGCCATTGATGCATCCACTTGTAGACAAATGGTTTCATGAACGTCTTTGTTTTTCTCGTCTGAGCTGGAATCTGGGTCTAAACTGTACGTCCGGATAGCACTGATATTGCTCACCATTAGTGATTGTAAACCAGCAGGAGAGCTTTTAAACTGAGAGCTCTCAGCAATGTGAGGGGAACTCAGAGGTGAACTTCTAATGAACTCCTGCCAACTGTATCCTCGAAAACAACACAGGTTTTTTATGATTTTGATTAAAAATTGCTTAATTATAATTAAAAACCCACTGAGAATGGTTTGGAAATAGATGAAAAGATGACCGGAGAGGGAATTTTAGTTGTAATAGGAAAGTTTAGTGAAGTTTTGAACCATTGACATATATCGAGATAGACAAAACGCCTCTGCCACCCATAGAAAATGCCTTGCATCTGGTTCCATCGAACAAACCAGAGGTAAGGCATTAGGAAGAACAAGTTAAGAAGAGATATCAGAGCAAAAATGGTTATTTTGTCAAATAGAATGACTGAGTAACAGCTGTGTATTTCTTATTAGAAGTCTATGGGGTTTTGGCTATCTGGGACCAGCAGGTACCTTCTCTTTGGAACGCGAATGGGGAGGGTTAGGGTTAGGGTCAGGGTTAGGGTCAGGGTTAGGGTTAGGGGAGGAGTTCTCTCTATATACTGTCCATGGTTTGAACAAGCATTTGTCCTGTGACTGGTGATAAAAAGTTTGCAAATACAGTTAGAAAGAAACACATTTCAGTTTTGTTATTTGGATAAAATAAAAAATAGAGCCAACTTTGTTCACCAAAGCTGAAAGTGATGAAACAATTTGTGGTTTCTGTTTATTTCCTCATTGTGTGGATTTTCAGAGTGTAAAGATTTTAATTCCAGGGGCAGTTTTTTTTTCTTCCCTTTTCTTAAAACTTATATTTTGGTAAAATTATAATGTCATTAAATGAGGGTGACTAAACATTAGATCCATTTCCTCTTCGTTACGTGTTTGATTTTTTTGTTTCTCGAATATACTGACGTCAGTCCAATGAGAGGGTTATGGCTGTGATATTGGGCAATAGAAATAAAATCAAATTGAATTGAATTAGTCAATGAGTTAATGAATGATAACAAACTTAGCCTGCTAGCCCTAACAGAAACCAATGAAAGGTAAAGTTTTTAGCCACCAAGCCCCTGTCTTATGGAATTAGCCCCCAGCTCATGTAAGAGAGGACGACACAGTTCCTACTACACGGTGCAGCCATGGGGCAGTGGTAGGTCAGTCGGTCTCTGATCAGAAGATTGCAGGTTCGATTCCCACCTTGCCTGCCCTTGTGTGGAAGTGTCCTTGGGCATAATACTGAACCCCACATTGCCTCTTATGGAAGGTTGGTGCCAGTGTTTGGCAGCGCAGCCACCATCAGTGTGTGAATGTATGGCTGAATGGCACAGGTGACTGTAAAGTGCTTTGGACGTTCAAGGAAAGTAGAAAAGCACTATATGTGTATGCCATTTCTAGATTCAAAGTTAGGATTAAAACATTTCTTTTGGACAGGCTTATTTCCAGGCTAGCTAGCAATCAGAGAATATCTAACTTACCGCTGCCCTACCTCACCTACTGTAATGAAGTTTTGGGGACTAATTATCATTTTCATTACATCCATTATACATACTTCTCCGCTGAGTTAAACAAAGGGAAGATGGTTTGAAAAACCAGGCCATGGTGGCCGATTCCCTCTGCTTAGTGGGTTTACATGGCCTTATAGTTGGCACTGGGGTTCTGTCCTCTTTTACTTCTCTCCTTTATTCTTTATCATTTACACAGTAATATTATTATTTAGTTCTTCATGTCTCTGTTTGGTGCAGTGTGATTCATATGTTGTCCCTGTTTCTCACTCCCCTCTGGGGGAGCAGAAGAGATTCCAGATGTGTTCCTGTCTTTGGCTATGGACTTCACCTCTGGTGCGTCTCACACCCCCAGCTGCCCCCCAGTTCCATCTGCATGAAGCTTATCTGCTACATTTTTTAGTGTAGTTAGGGAGTTGGATAAGCTAATTCTTCTTTAACAGTTCTAGAACATTGCCTGTCCGTCCTGGGAGAGGATCCCTCCTTCATGTGGACATCCCTGAGAGTTCTTCCTCACAGAGAAGGAGGGTCTAAGGGCAGAGATGCCAGTTTAGCTTAATCTGTTTCTTGTAATTTAGCAACCAGCTATTGTTTGGTATCACACAAAGCTACGTAAATTGAAAAGATAAACAACAATTATGTAAGTGTCGCACAAAAAAATAATTCTATTGAGTGGTTGTGTTCTTTTTGGTAGTAACGGTATCTCCGAATATTTGCTTCTGTCAAATGCAAGAAACTTTGTGTGATATTGTGGATGGATCAAATTTTTCTCTATAAGATCCTCTCTGTCTGCTAAGTCATGAAATCTGACCTGAACCGAGTTAAGTAACGCCAGCATTTCTTTTCATGTGCTGTATGTGACCTCCTGTTTGAGCCCTTGTTGTGCTTTTGGACTCATCTTAGTTTGTCAGTCACTCCTCAGAAAGTTTCCCACAGATCCAAGTTTTCCCTGTGAAAGTGTCTTTTTACTTATATCCTGAGTTAGGTGAAGTATTAATTTTTCGAAATAAATTCAATTTTTTTTTCTGGTGTTTTTTGTTATTATGGTCATCTGTGTGGTTTTATCATGGAGTCTGATGATCAGGATCTATTCTCTTGTTTGATTCCCAAACTAGGATGAACCATCGGTCCCCACAAGTACAAGCCGCCCACAGACAAAACAGAAAACATCTGTTCCCCAAGTTTCCCAGATTTCCTGGAGGTCATCTTCACTCCAGCCTCTGAACAACCTCACTTTCTGTCTGTCCTCTTCCAGTAGCTGCACTGGAGCATCAAAGCCTCCGCTCTCTGTTCCTTCTCAGCATACAGCTCCTTTCTGAGTAAATATTGTTCAAGTCGTCTCCAACCGAGAAGCAGATTGAATTTGAACCTGCGTGTGAACTTCACATTGAGGGAAACCAGGGCCTGGGTGGAAACTGCTTCATCTCCTGAAGAGTTCAGCTCCCCGTCATCACAAAAAATGAAGTATGGATGGACGATTGTTACACGGTAACAATCTGATGTTTCTTCAATGTTTTTTATGTTCAAGTAGCTTTGGTCTGTTGGGATTTTAGTATTATGTGAGCAAAGTTCATGTTTTTTGTTTGTAAATAAGACAGGATCAACCATTATGCATCGTTCCTGACAAAACATTTTTTCATTTTGCTTTAAAAAAAAAACCCTAAAGTGAAAGCATTTAGAAATCATTGACTTGCTTTTGTAAATGAAAAAAAGTTTGCTTTTTATTCGGTTGACTTTGCTCTCCATATAAAGACATGACCCATCTTCCTTCATTGCACTGGTTATGTTGACCCTTGACTACAGCGCTTCATCATTTGAGAATGTGGACGCAAATCCTTCTCTGCTTATTGCTGTAAGAGATGGAAAAGACCTGCGTATTGATTTTATGTGACAGAACCTTAACTCTGTGAGCAACTTTAAGAGCCTGTGATCACTGCAAAACGACCACATCCTCCTCTCATGAAAAGGAACATATGTGAAGTGTTTGTGCATTATCAATGACTGCATGCGGCTGCAGATAGGATCTGATCACTGCTGGTGACCGTCTGACTTGTGTTTATACATTGACACCTGTCTCGCTGACGTGCAGCTTGGACTTGGACTGCAAAGCCGATCTCCCCTCTCAGCTGTGAAGGCCACGACTTTACTCTACTACGCACGCACCAATTCTTTATTCTGTGCTGAGAGAAGCAGACCTGCAGTGATACAGACTTTGGTTAGAGTTCAGATGAACAGCTTGAACGTCCAGATCCAGCAACAGAAACTGGAATTTTCCTTTATACAGTCGTTTAAATTGTTTTGGGAGAATTTAGACCCATTAAGATTCCCTTTTCTGCAGTTCATCTAAGGTACATGACTAACAACTGTGAGGTTTTGAATCTTTTTTCTTGAAGAATTGCAGCGTCGACTTTCTTCATAGAGAGACTGACTTTCTCAAAGGTCTCTAAGAATAATAAATATTTAGCTGGTCTTTTTAAAATGTCCCAACAGTTGCTGTTAATAACTATGTGATTTTTGGCATCACATGGTTAGCACAAACAAATAATAAAAAAGTGAAAAACACCCTTTAAAACCATAATCTAAAAAAATAAAAAATACTCCAAAAATATATTACTTTTTTATTGCAACACTACGAGTGTCAAAAAATGTCCCATTTACAGTGACATCAATGCAAAGTGAGGAATATAAAAACATCAAAGCACTTGATACAAACACATAAACCTGAGGATTAAAGACCCTTCCATCTGAGAGCTCAGAATCAAAAGCAAATTCAATACAGTTGCTTGTGAGCACATGATGACTCTGCACGGTACATTCAAGTGGGAGGAGCAGAGGGCGACTCCTTCAAAGGACTTTGTTTCCTGTTCTGTCCTGGAAGAACAAACTCCTACAACTCCTGTGATACAAAATACCAAAATGTGAGAAATAAAAGGCTGAAGGTGAATTTAAACAGTTAAGTCTGTTATATTTGTGAATACCGTGATTTAACTCACCAGATGTAGTTGTTCTCGTGTACGTTAGATAACAGTTCGTGTCCTTCTACTGTTTCTATGATCCAATAAAGTATAACAAAATATGAAGCTTGCTTTCCACTTCACACGTGAAACGCAGAGTGAGACATCTTCAAAACAAACTGAATTTGATGGACATTAAGATGTCAGAGCGTGGGATAATCGATGAACCTTAACCTCACAAAGAAGCCCCGAACTGCATTGATTAAGGTCATCTCACCAACAAGATCTAAAATGGTTCCATGCCTAATCTTATTTCTGCATAGTCAGAATTAGTCTATACACTCCAGTCCACGTTGAAGGGGGCTTGTGGGTTCAATTTCTGTTTCTTGGTCAAGTCTCAAGTCACAAATCCAAGTCATGTGTCCATTAAGCACGAAAAAGATTATGATAGCAAAGTATACTGTATCAATACTTGCCTGTGACACACTAGCACTTTTTGTAAAGGTCATTTACATGATTATATGTCAAATGAAATGAGCCTACAAGATCAAAGTTAAGTCTTATGTTCACAGTAGTTTTGGAAAAGCACTTTAGAGCAACCATTTCCTATGAAACGTTTACGTTAACGCACTTATATGTGCATTTTGAGCTTCCGTGTTCAAAACTTGTGCTCATGCGTTGCTACGCACATTTTTACGTTTGTTTTTGGGCTCTATGTACAAAACATGTGGCCATTGAATGTACGTTGGAAGTTAAACCAGTTGTACTTTGATCAATCAGATGTGGATTTGGTAGTGATGTAAGGATAGCGTCCTTTTCAAAAGACGAAAGAAGCAATCGTTTGAAAATTGATGGTGAAATTAATAATTGCAGTTTGTTCCCAGCTGGAATTCTATGACTCTTTCATATATCGGAATGAAGTTGCAAAAGAAAACGCTTGGAGCAAAATTCCTAATTAGAACTCCCTTAACATTTCACACCAAGCCTCTTCCAACTGAGAGTACATGTGCTAATATCGGGTAGTAACAGACTAGTGTAACCACTGTATGCTAAAAGCCCGCTCAAGAATCCCAGTGAAGCGTGTTCTTGAGCGTGCCACACGTTTACATAACAAAAGAGAGCTCTAGTCCAATTTCTGAACTAAAATCTATGTCAAGTTTCAAGTAGGCTTGGGCCAGTTTTTGTTATGAAGGCAGATCTTTAAACATCATGGTAACATTCTTCATAAATATTGACCAAAAATGGCTCCCTAATCAAACCAAACCAAATGTGAAGTGAAAGCTAATTCGCTGTAGCGACTCCTGATGGGAGAAGGTGAACAACAACTTAAGTCAGGTCTCTGACCTCAAATACAAGAATTTAACTTAAATCAAAGTCTCAAGACTCAGAGGGGAAAGGGATTCCAGTCTTTGTGCTTGGTCCAGATCGAGTTTGGTCACAAGTCCAAACTTTTTGTCTCAACTAGTGTTCACTGATCCTGACCATGTGAGCTGGCAGGGGAAACCCACAAAAGCTCATCGCATAGGTTGAAGGACTGAGATGTTCTTTTGTTCCTCTTCAAATCTGACCCAAACCTCTCACTCTCTGAGGCTGAGGTTTACAAGCACTTATGAATACCAGAACATCAAAATACAAACTAAATATATTTACCAACCTCACATTCGATCTGTTTTCATCTAAAAATGTGTGGGACAAAAACTAGAAAAACGGCCTTAAACATGACAGCGAGACAAAACGCTGGTTACGCCGTCAAAAAGCACAACGGCTCCAACATTTCTGAGAAAGGCAGTAAAAAAAATGACACCAACATGTTTTGGATTTTCTACTACAAGTTCAAAGCCACAAAAAAGATAATCATTATTAAACAGTACATCTATACGGACTGAATCACAGTGAACACCGATACAATCCACAGGCACATTTATATCAAACCTCAATGTCGCTCCAGGATTTTCTTTGAAATTGGAAAATGGCTTTGATTAATCAAATAATGGACTGAAAATTGAAATAAAGATGATTACATTTCAATTGTTTTGGGCAGAAATCAACAGTTTTACGTTTTACAGTTTAAAAAAGAAAACCATGTTTTTTTTTAAAATCCTGTGGTCTTTGAGTGATAAAAGATTTGTAAATGACAGATTTTTTCATTTGATGTATTTACAAACAAAATTGTAACTCTGTTACTATTATGAATATTGGAAATTAAATAGATCATTTCACTTAAGTAGTAATATTTTCTTTGTCCAAAGTGACTTACTAAATAGGGCTTTCGACATTTGTTTGGGGTGTCTGGATCTAAAATTTCAAAATCCAGTGCCCTGGAAATTTCTCAGGAGTTTCAGTAAAAAACTAGTGTGCATCGATGCTCACCATTAGCAATTTAAGACCACAATGCATTGCATTTGAATGATTTGTCATTAAAAAAAATGTAGATGTATAGTTTTTTTAAGTTTTCATCTTCAGAACACAGTGGCTTCATAAGCAATCCTAAAATGTTGTGTATTAGACTTATACTTCTGCAGATGAGTGATATCATGTTTGTAGTTTAAAAACCAGAAGTGACCACGTGTCTGAACCGCATTAAAATGTTGCACCATGTAGTCTTTTAAGGGTCGCATACCAGTTGGGTAATTCAAATACAATCAGTGACTAATCTAGCAGTTTGAGTTAGGGTTTACCCAATAAATATTCAGTTACAATCTTCTTTTATTATGAAACTGAGTTTTCCTTTTAGGTTGGAGCTGATTATAGAAACGTAGTCTCCGTTCACCCGAAGAGTTTGTTTTACAAAAGACAGACTATCACTGCTTTCTAACAAGGCAGACCACGTGCACCATAAAGCACTAAAACTGCACAGTAAGCTGATCACTTAAAAGTCTAGTTACGGTAAAACTTCAACCATTCAGTGCACATACATTCATATTGAGAAGGATGACTGCTCACCGCGTTGCCACAACCGGTCAATGGATCTAATCATACTAGAGTCTTCTATGAGGAAGAACAGGAAGGCAAGGCAACATCTTCACCAACAGCAAACATCAAACACGCGCTGCACAATGTGACGAATCCTCTCCACATTAAAAACTCCTGGCTATGGATTTGAAGCAAAAAAAAACAAACACTTCAACAATTCACCAAACATTTGATCAAAAGGTATAAAATATCCAAATTCCATGAAACTGTGAAGCACAACACAAGTGTCAAAATCCCTCCAAATGTAAACCAGTTTCTGAGCTGAAAAATACATCCACACAGCTTGAACCAACTGTATACGCACAAAGAAAGCGAAAAAAACCTCCAGGCAATTTGTGCCTTTTAACAAATAAATACATTATATCATCTTATTAATGGCACCACGTTCATCTAAACAACTTCCAATGTCTTTAAAATGTTTGCTGTTGTGTGGATGTTCGAAATTTACGGCATCCTCCAATAAGGCACAGTTGCACATGACACTTTGGGGAGCTTTTAATTTGTAAGATCCAGCCAGGAAGTTCACTGACTGAACCACGAGTAGTTGACTTTCTGACGAACACGTTTTTGTTTCATTTCTGTGAAATAACGAGGATATTTCATTTAGTCTCACAGGAATGTCAAACATTGAGGGAACCCTCCGTCTAACAGTCGTTGATTCAAAATAAAAGATTGGTCTCACTGGATGTTTTCCTGGTGTTCTGCTGCTGTTGAGGCAGTGCACAGATGCTGAGGATGTCCAGCTCATTGCTGGGCTGCAGGCAGTGTTAGAGTTTACAGCACAGTTGCCTCACTGCAGAAGAACCACCAGAACTCCCCATGGAGCATCTCCTGCTCCCTGAAGGCAGAGCGACAGAGACAGAGAAAGGCAAAACTGGTTTCAGGACATCCAGCAGACTGACACCAAAAGCCCCAGGGCTGTTAGAGCATTTAAGACCCTTGAAGCTGTTGGTGGCAACATTTAAACAAGCAGCTCAGCTGCTTCTGTTTGCGGCTCGATCCACCACTGAACACTGTCAGAGGAGAGAACACAAGGCCAGCGGGATGAGAGCTGCTGACAGGAAGTGGGTGACTCTGTACAGGTGAAGGGAGGAGAAGGTCACCATGGTGACTGCCAGGGGGAGCAGAAGGCAAGAGGCCAGAGGCAGGAGTTTGCTGTGGAAGAGTGGACACATGTTATGAGGACTTCATGACAAAGATAGACGTGCGCTGATGTTTCAGCTCCTACCTTTGACTCAGTTTGAAGGTGTTGCAGTTGATGAGCAGCAGGTTCGCAATAACCAGAGGCACAGTGTGAGGCCAACAAGGGTCAGGATCCAGCTGAGAGGAATATCTGTAAACAGTCCCAGACGGGGGCAACAGAAACACCAGGTTTACCACCCCCCTCTATCCAAAGATCAACCACAGTGAGAGGGTCCCTCTTTATGGTGATGGGACACTTCAGGCTCATTTACAGCAACATTTTAAAAGTAAGGTTAAAAAGTCATGTATCACAGTTGAGTTCTTTTTTTAAGATTGTTTAATCTGAAACAAAAACTAATAGTACTTAGAAGAAAACCCATACCTCAGGTTGCGGATCCAGTGGAGGAATGAGGGCGCACTGAGCATGACAGGAAGCATGAAGAGTGCTGACAAGCTGAGGTGCAGCTCTAGGTCGTCTCTCACCTCTTGCAGAGCACACTCAGACAGCAAGGGGGCGCCATTGCCTGGTTTCAACTTGCTTGTGGACTCTGCTTGGATTGTGCCATTCTCCATTTGTTTGTGCTTCTGTGGTGCCTGCACAGATTCAGGAGAAGACGTTTCTTCCAGGTATCACGTGACTTAAAGCCCGGTATCAGAAGGAGCAGAGAGTCTTACCAGATTCAGCATGTGACTCAAATACCTCTCTGTCATCTCCAGCCGGAGGACCTGAGAGCCACAGACAGAAAAGTTCAGCACAGCTCAGATTGACCTCAAACCAGTGATTTACTTTAAATGTCCCTCAAAGGTTGGTTAACGTGAGTTTAGTACATTACGTACACAAACAGGCATAGACTGTTTGCTGCAAAGGCACTTGAGTCTTTAAAAAACTTTAAAATTACAAATATGGTTAAGCTTTTATTTTTTTTTTTGGCTGTAAAATATATGAAGTCATAGCAATGTTTATACAGATTTACCAATGGCTTATACTGACTTTGAAGGGCAGCAATAATTAAGAAGAAAATGGTGCAATAAAAGGTGGATGGAAAAGAAAGAAACTTAGAGGAACATCTAACCGCTAAGAGTTAACAGGAAAAAACAGAACAACTTCAGACACTATATTCACTGTAGTACAAGCTTCCCTCACTATAATGCACTATAATGCTGTTTTACAGAATTCTTTCAGTGGGATTTTGCATACTTATTTTTTTAAGAGCTCACTGTGTGTTAAAACGTGCATTCCGATTGGCTGTAGACCATTGTCAATCAATCTCTTACGTGCTGCGTCTCCTGTACTGAATACATTCAGATTGTCACATTTACAAAAATCTTTGATTGCGAGCAGATCTTTGTTTTCATTTTATAATGATGGACTTATTTTCATGAAGGTTTTAACTTTGAGATTTTAAACGATTTTTAAAAGATTTTAAAGAGAAACGTGTGTGGTGAGGGACTTTACAGCCTTAAAACATCCAAAATTGTCATAAAAAATAAAGAAAACAACTGGGAATATCACCGGTTGTAGATTATTTTTAGAACATAAACCCCCGCAAGGGAACACAGTATTACTAGGAGTTCCACAGAGACCTGTATTATGACCCTCTCAGTTTGCTCTATGTGCAACCATTCTGGAAGATAGATGCCAATATCGAGATGATGCTGTCATTTCTGTTACATACTAAAGTGCTGCCCTCTTGTTACTATTTTGTCCCCTTTTGAAGAAACCAATTTTATCTAATTACTGAAAAATGTACTTGTTTAATGGGTCCACAAATCTACTCAGAATCTTCAAAAACTTCTCGCAAAATAGGGGCTAAAAAGCAATACCATCCATTCTTTCTTAAAAACGCTGCGTGAACTGAAGTTTAATAAACTGGAAATGACATCCAATGAGAAACATCATCCTTCACTTCTTTAATTAAATGTGTTTCTACCATCAAATTCTTTACGAGTTAATATATTTTTACTGATAAAAGAGCTTCCCTTCAACATTTGATATATAAACAATTGTCTTGTAAATACCACAGTTTACAAAGAAACTCAAATATATTCTTTATGCACATTAAAAATGAAAGTTTTCAGAGATTTTTCTGTTTTCATGCTGTTCTGCAAACTGTCACTTCAAAGAGTTTCACCCTGTAAAGGTGGAGAAGAGAAGAAGCAGCGATTGCCAACGCTCCACAGGAAACCCCGCCCACAACAGTCAAACAGAGACTGATGAAGATCTGAATCCGCGGTCCCATCGTGCCACAATCTCCAGACACAGATGGCCTGCAGAAAAGACTGAACAGGTGAAATATTCATCTCAGGCAGATCTTTAGTGTTTTGGTTTAGGACCTGACCTGTGCAGAGGAGCCAGCAACAGTGCAAGCAGGTGTATGAGGAGGCGGAGTAGGGAGCTGCCCCAGTATGCAACAGCTGCCCCCAGGACGTAAAGCAAAGGGGACAGGAAGTGAGGCCACTCCTCAGCCGGAGCCATTCCCCCATGAAACATCCCATCAGGGAATGATGGAGGGATGGTATCCATGGGCGGCAGCCAAAGACTCGACCAGACCTTCTGAAACCAACTGCAGCTGGCAGAATCACGAAAGAAGATCTTCTGAATTCCAAAAACTTCATAAACATTAAAAGCTTGAGGAAAAAAAGTTACTCAAAAGTAAAAAGTTTTAACTCTAAATGCCACTTATTGACTTTTGGCTTCCAGCTCACCAGAACAAGACATGCAGAGCATAAACGGGCAGGTTGATCTTGTGAGGTTTCAGCCCTGCAGCCACCGCCTGGCTCATGTCAACCGTTCGGCTTCTCTTTTGGATGGACGATAGCTGCCCCCTGCAGGCCAGGAGGAGGGTCACAGCAGTGTAGACCGGAAGCATGTGGCCGCAGAATCTCAAAACCTGCGGAATGAGGGACAGCAGTTTAGAAAATAAAAAAGCAGGAGTGTGAAGTGAGAAAAGAAGCGTTTAGTACCAAATAAGAGGCGCCATACCTGTCCCAACACTTTAGGAAACGAGGTTCTAACTGAAACCTGAACCAGATGGAGATTGTTTCTTCAAATTTTTTATTACAATTTATTGTTATCTGGACTGTGAGAAGGTGTGCAGCAGCTGTACCTTATACTGGCAGTTGGGGGCAGTGTGGAGCTCTAGGAGAACACCTGAGCTGTTGTCAGGATGACTGGTGTGTAGCATCCCTGAGATCTCCGTCACTGATGGGACACTGCAGACACACACCAGCAGTGAGCCTGCAGAGTGTGAGCCTGCAGTTGAGAAGAACCACCATGACTCACCTGACGGTGGTCAGAGAGTCCTCTCTGAACCAGGAGACCCTCATCCGGTACACGCTGGGTAACCTGTCTGCAGACACACACATGACTGTTTAGAAGTTCCTGCACACGCGCCTGAGATCGCCAAAGCCAGTTTACCTTTCTGAGCTTTGCACTGACTGATGATGTTAATCCTGAACGCCTGGTGGGCCTGAAGACACACAGGACTTTAGTGAAAACTCAGACAGCAAACATTGAAGAGACGATGCAGATTACCTGATGAAAGTGCTGCAGATGAATGTGGTGCAGAAGTCCAGAGGAGTTTACCGTAACGTCACTGGAGGTAAAACCTAAAGAAAAAAACCAGAAACTGAGAGATACACCAAGGTTTTACCAGAAACATGAAGGTTTGGATCCACATCTGAGAGACTCACCGAAGGAGAAGACATGAGGAACAGAGAGCGTTAGGGTCTGAGAGTCTGACTGATGTCTCTGCCACTCACACTCCACTGTGGACTGAGGACAAACTTCTTATGCATGATTTTGCAGACATCACTCTGACATTGAAACTTATTTGCCACAAAGCTAACCCGAGAAAACATCAAGACAGAAATGTATTATGATTGAAATGCTGCTTTAAAGAACCACTCCAATGAAAATGGTGTTTTTGGTGTTTCTAACATGTTATCGTGGCACATTCTCGATGCTGCAGGACATCTATAAAATAATTTAAGCTTATCATTGCATTTCTGAGTATTTCTTTATTCAACCGGTAGTGAATCAAGAGCAGATGTAAAAAAGCTGTCTAAAAAAAATTGTGATGTAGAAAATATGCTGGGCGTGGCCACAAGCTCCCTGCTCCGCCCCATTCTGATGCATCCTATTGCAGAGAAATAGATCCATGAACGTCTTTGTTTTCCTCATCTGAGCTGGATCTGGATCAGAACTGTATTGTTTAAAGCTAATCCTGCCCCACAACTCAGAGGTGAATTTCTAATTACTCTTGCCGCTTTGCAGAAACTATGTCCTAGAAAACAACATAGGCTTTTGGACGAAAACGCCTTCATTGTAATTAAAAGACCAGTGGGAATGCTTTCACAACAAATCAGAAGATGACCGGAGCAGGACAATCCATCTATCATTTGTTTATTTGATTTTCTGTATGAAATTGAAAATGAAGCAAAGGGATAGTGAATATTCAATTTCTTTTTGTGCGATTTTGTCTAAGCCACGGGGGTCACCCAGAAGGAGAGATTTTTTTTTTTTTTTGGGAAGTGGTTTATTGAGGACATAGGATGCGAACTGTGGGTGCTCCTATGTCTAATTTAGTAGAAGTCTGATCTTATTCACACATATTTACGTGCGACCAGCACAAAAACTAATGGAAATCAACGTCACATGTAATGCATGCAGTCAGCCCGCACATCGCTGCTTTGCCCACACGCATTTTTAGTGTGTCCAGGAGTGGATTTAGATGTTGGCCGCTCGTATTTATACTTCAAGTTTAAGCTCCATTAGCTGTCACGCTCCTAAGTGTGTGAAATGTGTTCTCCACATTTGATCCATACCTTGGGAGAATGGTGAGCTGCAGAAACCAGCGTGAGAACCATTTGGTGGTTTAACCCTAACTGTAACCATATTCCTAACCTTAATCCTTCCTCTGGGTCTGGCTGGTAAAGAAAAAAGTTCAGCACTGGCTGCACGTTTTTAAAAAATTACGTGCGAATAGACACTTTCTTATGGGTTAATGTTCAGATATGGTGACTGAGTGCTTTCACAAAAGTCAAACACATGCAGAGATTTCAGCCCCCTTACACCAACTGGTTGTAAGGAGATATTCAGAGATGTTGGTGAGATGATTCTGTTTGATTCACCAGCTCTGGAGGGAAAAGCATGTGATGGACGCACGCCTTGTAGATGTTTTAGCCATAGATAAGGACCATCCATAATGACCCATAAACATATTTATTTTATGTAGGATACACAAATAAAACAAAATGTTAATTTAAAAAGAAATCATCAAAAAGACGTACTTAAAACAAAACATTTTAGATTTTGAGCAGAGGAATACGAAAGTGTTTGAAAGAATGTATTTTAATCTGATTTTGGAGTTTAGACCCCTTCCTAATGCTTTTCTGGTATAACTTTATTTTGCTGAGCTTGATTTTTCCTGAATAAAAGACCAACTGCAGCTGGTGGCTTTCTGTCAGGGAATTCAGTGGAGCTGGGAGTCCAGTGCTGAGGAAGCTGCAAGCATGTATGAGCAGGAGCTGAGGTCCATTACTGAGGCACCTTCATCTGCAGAGGATCTGTTCTCAGCAGATGTGATCCTCAACTGTGGATAGACTTTGCCTGACACGACTCTTTCTGATACACAAGTTAACCACAAACAGACTTTTTCCAGATGCTTTGCTTCATCCAATAAATGTGACTGACAGGTATGCTGATTGTAAATGCAACATTTGACTGAATGCCTAAAGAAGCCCACAAGGTAAAACCCCTAACTGTCTCATTGTTTCTGTTGAAAAACATATTCATGTTAAGTTTGCAATAAATATACTGCACTGACATGAAACCGTTTGGTTTATTTTCATTTCCATTGCAACAGCGGTCCCCAAACCCCGGGCTGTAGACTGGTACTGGTCTGTGGATCAGTCGCCAACAGGCCGTGGAAGAAATAAATTATTTTGTTACGAATCCCTGAAACTTTTATTTTGAAAGATAACCGGATTCTCTCAGCTACACCTTCCATCACTTGAGCTGCAAAGTCTGATCTGGGGAACAAAATGACTACGTCTTTTATACAGAAAAATCTTTTGGTTTTGAAAATGGACTGGATTCTCTCGATTACATTTCAGCCACTTGAGCGCTCAAGGCAGTTGGGGGCGTGCAACACAATAACAGTTATCGCCACAGGTGATTCCCACACAACGTTTCTGTTTGCATAGAGAGGTAACTTTCATGAACGAATACCTTCACAGAAGTTGTGAACACCCAATTCATGCAAGACCCTCCATGAAAAAGAAAATAGCCTGAACATGCAACTTTAGAGTCCCCTAGTGGCGTGGGAGCCCTAGGAAATTGCCTAGTTTGCCTGTAAGAAGAGATGAGCCTGAGGCTGGCTCTGACTTTCTTCTGGAATGTTATCATCGAAAAACAGGAACGGCTAATCATGTCAAAACAGTTCCAGTCTCCATCGGATTCCTTCTGCATGCCTGAGTTTCAGTTAGCAACCATACAGTCAATGTTCGCAACAGTTAACTTTTGGAAGTGGCACTTCTGGCTAAATAACGTCGTCAGAGACGTGACGGAAAGAAGATCATTATAACTGATTCTTACCTGGAAAGTGACGAAAGTATTTTCTGTGATCATATCCTTGTGTCTCAGAGTTTCCTAATATAATTGCAAAACAACAGTAAAGGATCTTTTCCCTTTGTTGAACAACAACTGATACTGGTACCGCTTTCAAAATAAGACTCCACAAAAACTACTTTCAGGTGACACACCTCCCCCCACCCCCCGTCTCAGACAAAATCTCAAAAGTCGAATTTGAACGTTTGTTATCCATTTGCTCCATTTTCGATGTAATACACAAATCAGAAAATAAGAAAACTTTGTTTTTTTTATTTTCAATTTTAATTTGAAAACAATTGAACGAATGATACACCGATTTGGGAATTTAAGGAGGTTCAAACCTTTAAGGACCATTGGGAGAAAATATCTATGTATCTATGTTTGTATTTATGTGAACAATGCTGTTAGTGGAGGACTTTCATTTCAGTCTTCGTAGTGTGCCTTCCAGCAGATGAGACACAAAGTTGTTGACAGGTTTCAGACAAAGTTTCTGCAGCAGCTCCAAAATCTTGTTTGCATTCAAATGACTCAGAAAAAATGCGCCCCGAACAAAAGACACACCGAAAGCGGTCACTAATCCAGGAATACTTCCCTAAATGTGGCACCAATGGATAATCAGATTGAAACATCATTTATTGGATCTGGATTTTCAATTTATTGAATTTCTTGAGTTTCTTTGTTACTTAAATGAATAGAAATGACATTAGTTCAATCAGAAAAAATTAGATGGGGAGCAAAATCTTCTCTTTAGCAGTGAAAATAGAAATGTATCTGACCAGAGCATTAATGAACTTCTTCCTGTGATGGGCAGGAATCTGGGCTGTCATTCAGTTTTACCTGTTTCCCGTTGATATTGGTGGCAGAAACGACCAAGTGAGAAAAAGCAGAAAGGTCATGGAGGCTCAGAATGAGGACCTGACAACAAAAAATGCACTGCTGTGAAAAAGCTGCTGAGCAGAAAAACAAATGAAGATATTTTCCAGAGGAATGACCTTGTATGGAGGTAGAAGTTCGGTTCCCTTAGACAGATCCTCCGCAATCACACTGAGGAGAAAGAGCAACTGCTGAGACACAACCAGAAAATAAGTCTTCTCCATCCTGATCTTCCTCTTACCAAAAAGACCCATTCTTTCGCACACAGCCAAACACCCAACTTGACGTCTCCTGTTAAACAAACATGATCCATAATCATTTCCACTAACCAGAGTTAATCCACAGAAGTCTGAGAGTTCAAACTGACCAGGTTGTTGCTGCGGCAATAAAAGTGGCTGTAGGCTTTCCTACGACTTGACAGGGCGAACACAAAGTTTTTCACTTGTCCTTCCTGTCAGGAAGAGGATGAAGGCTTACTTGTTCTATATTTTTTATCAAAACAACTTGCAAAAGTTTTCACGTGAAACTTCAGAAAGATCTTTGAGAAGTCTGGTACCTTTGGTGTGTTGTAGGTCAGACGCAGGGTATTCACTTCACTTCCTGTTTCCTGAATATCTGGGAAACAGAAATGAACAGCTCCCATTGATTCACATGACACCTGCTCAGTTATTTAAATGACATACATCACACAAAAATCTGTAGAAATCTAACTCTGAAATTTCCAGTAAAGAAATGGAACCAGCAGATAACAGAAGTATTTCACTGGTATTGGATCATCAGCTGAATGTTTTTGAAGCTTTTTCTCACATAGACAGTAGTGCCAGAAGTGGAATTTCTAGTTCTGTAAAAGGCTCTTCTCTCTGAAGAGCTGCAAAGCTTAGCACTTCGTGTTTGTGTGTCTATAGCTATCACTACACGATTTATCCTTGTTAGAAAATCTAATTACTGAGGTCTATTGCAGAACTTGAGTCCACACTATGAGATCCAGTATACAAAAGTTCTGCTGACCTTGAATGGAGACAGATGTTTCCAGACTTTCCTCCACAAATCTGGCAGAGTGTCTGATGAAATGATGGTTTAGAACGGCCACTTTTTTCTCCTGGTTCTCTGTGAACTATTGAGAAAATCCTTTTGGAGGTGAGTTTTTGAAAAATCATCTTCTCTCATTTACAACAGTCTTCCCTCACCTGTCGAGTTTCCCGGTCGATGAGGTCGAAAAAAGCCCTAACGGTGGCAAGAACAAGCTCTTTGCACCTAAAAACAAAACATCTTATTATTTTAAATCAACTAAGGTGCTGTGAAACACGTCCTCTGGTATTTGGTCTTACCAAACAATAGATAGATGGTCAGTGGACACCCAAGTCCTAGGTACAGCAGTAACCTACAAAAATAATCCACCAATCATATCATTCTTTACCAAAAGTCAAAAATGATCATCATTGGATGTTAAAATAAATGGAAACGGCAGTCGTACCACCAATGAAAACTTATTTGAGTCTTCTGAAGGACAAGGAAGGGATGTGAGACCAGAGCGAACTTGGTAGTCACGGTAACCGCCTCCAACAGAGAGAACAGTAACATTTCTCAGCTTGTTTGCTTGATTCATCCATTTGTGCCTCACGGCAGAATAGAAATCTGGCAAAATATACAACAACAAAAGTGCGTTGGCACCACAGCCTAAGCATGTCAGCTTGTACAAAACAGATTCTGCTTACCCAGCAGGTACGGGTCCAGAGCCAGAACCGGAGCCTGGTGCGGCGAGGCCTGGGTGATGATCAGGCTGACCAGCCGAGCGTTGAAGCGAGGCAGTGTGAACAGGGCTCGGGCCACCACCCCACCCATAGAGTGACCCACAAGCACCACGCTCTGAGGGGGGTTCTTCAGGTGCTGCAAGATTCAATATGCCACATGATTCAATATGCCGCTGACACCACGTGAATCATCAAAGACAGAAGATCAGGTCACATTCCTAAAAAAGTGCGTGACCTTATAGAGCCGCAAGATGGCCTTGATGCTCTCATGCAGGTAGTGAGTTTGTCTGAACAAACTCCCGCCATACAGAGCCACCAGCTCCTCGTTGAAGTCAACAGTGAACACGTTTAGGTGGAGACCTGCATCCATGTTTTCAGCTTTCCTCAAGGCCACAGATCCCAGTGAACGAGCTGCACAAGGAGAACAGGACTTCATGTGTAAATCTGATCCAAAAGTCTGGTCTTCAGGAGTAGCTTCCAAAAGAATAACATGCTACACCCATAAACATCCAGGAGACTGAGCTGTCTCCAAAATGTGCCTTTTAGTTTTTTTAATCATTCAGAGAAGATCTGGACAACTCTTTCACTTCATACACAAAATCATTAAGAGTAAGAGTTTTATTAATATACACCTTTCACAGACAGAAGTCAAAAAGACAGAAACTTTACAAGGTAAAAGCACAAGACAAAAACTTCAGAGGTTAAAAACAATAGAAAGATATGCTTTAAAGCATTTGAGAGGACTTTAGCGAACCTGAACCTCAAATCGCGTTCTTATGCAGACTTAATCCGTTACTTTGCAGTGTGTCAGAGAACAGAGCATGTGGGTTTTGAAATAATGGAGAGGCTTATTTTAATTTGATTGTTTTTGAAATTTTTAACCAAAAATTATTTATTTATGAATTCTTTCAGTTATTTTAACATTTTTGGTCAAATAAGAGCAAAATCAACAACGTCTGCATTTTTTTCTAATTCAAAGTGAATTTAAGTCAAACAAACTCTTCACTGTCTCCTGGTTTTTACTGTCTCAAGATGGTTTAAAATAGTACATTTTTTTAAAGATAAGATAAAGATACTTTATTGATCCCAGATTGGGAAATTTGTATTATATATATATATAATGTATAATAAATAATAAATTATAATATTGCATATATATAATGAAATAATATAATATATTATGTTACAATATTCATTTATTTTATGAACAACTATCTTCAAGTTTTGTAGTTTACTGTTTCTATTGTATTATTTCATATAAAAATGCATTTATGTTTTGTTTTTTTACTATGCATACCTTGTTTGTAACTCCCTGCATTACCAGGTAAGAAGAGAACAGGTGCACCGGTGAGTTTGAGTGCCTGGGTCTCCTGAGCATACAGACCCTCTCCGTACAGGTAAAGCCCGTACGCTGGGTACATTCTGGCCACGCGGTGAGGCAGCGCCACACGCTGGAAACAAATGCAGACACAGTTTTAAGAACCTGAGGACATGTCTAAAACAAAGATGCCAAAATGACTACTAAGGCTGTGTCTGAATTCCCTTACTACTCCATATCCCTTAAAAGACTAAATATAGTACAATACTATCCAGTGATGTGGTTTTTAACAGAATTCATGCAAATGCTCCCTACTTTTTTTGTATCTCAACACCAAATATAACATCATTTACTTTAAGTAAAACCCTAATAAATATGAAATTTTTATGAAGACTACTTATAAATCCACTTTGTCCTGATGATGAAAAAGTTGGGTAAGTATTTTTTTAAAAATACTTACATTTGTTTCAAATTAAAAAAGGTTTAAATGCTATGCATTGTGGTTTATATTTACTAATCTAATGAGCATTGATGCTCACTGGTTTTTCGCAGAGACTTCTGGGAAATTTCCAGGGCACTGGATTTGGGAATTGTAGATTCTGACACCCTGACTTTATGGTGAATGCTAGATATAGTGCCCTAAGTAGTGAGGGAATTTGGACAGTACCATCAATCCATCCATCTGTTTTCCAAACCCAATTAACCCTTTTTGGGGTCAATAGACTGCTGGAGCCTATCCCTGCTGGTCTAAAGCGATACAACATAAGTGTCAGGCAAACGCCCATGTCCATCCAAAACTTTGCAGGTCTGTTTGCAGTCAGTTTAAAGTCCATGAATCCTGATTCTCTTGATAAAAGTCCATCCATCCATCTTCTTCCGCTTATCCGGGACCGGGTCGCGGGGGCAGCAGTCTAAGCAGAGATGCCCAGACTTCCCGCTCCCCGGCCACTTCCTCCAGCTCCTCTGGGGGGACCCAGAGTCGTTCCCAGGCCAGCCGAGAGACATAGTCTCTCCAGCGTGTCCTGGGTCTTCCCCAGGGCCTCCTCCCAGTGGGATATGCCCGGAACACCTCCCTAGGGAGGCGTCCAGGGGGCACCCGAACCAAATGCCCAAGCCACCTCAACTGACTCCTCTCGATGTGAAGGAGAAGCGGCTCTACTCCGAGCTCCTCCCGGGTGACCGAGCTTCTCACCCTATCTCTGAGTGAGCGCCCAGCCACCCCACGGAGGAAGCTCATTTCAGCCGCTTGGATCCGGGACCTTGTTCTTTCGGTCATAACCCAGAGCTCATGACCATAGGTGAGTATTGGGGCGTAGATAAACCGACCGGTAAATTGAGAGCCTTGCTTTCTGACTTAGCTCTCTCTTCACCACGACGGACCGGTACAGCGACCGCATGATGGTGGACGCAGCACCAATCCGTCTGTCGATCTCATGCTCCGATCTTCCCTCACTCGTGAACAAGACCCCAAGATACGTAAACTCCTCCACCTGGGGAAGGAGCACTCCACCCACCCAAAGAGGGCAAACCACCTTTCTCCGGTCGAGAACCATGGCCTCAGACTTAGCGTTGCTGACCCTCATCCCAGCCGCTTCACACTTGGCTGCAAACCGTTCCAATGTCCTGGCTTGATGAAGCCAACAGGACCACATCATCTGCAAAGAGCAGAGAGGAAATCCTGTGGTTCCCAAATCAGACCCCCTTCCGGACCCTGGCTGCACCTAGAAATTCTCTCCATAAAGACTATGAACAGAACCGGTGACAAAGGGCAGCCCTGCCGGAGTCCAACATGCACCGGGAACAGGTCTGACTTAGTGCCAGTTATGCGGACTAAGCTCCTGCTCTGGTCATACAGAGACCGGACAGCCTTGAGTAAGGCTCCCCGGATCCCATACTCCCAAAGTACCCTCCACAGGACACCTCGGGGCACACGGTCGAACGCCTTCTCCAAATCCACAAAACACACATGGACAGGATGAGCGAACTCCCACGAACCCTCCAGTACCCTAGACAGGGTGTAGAGCTGATCCACAGTTCCACGGCCAGGACGGAAACCGCATTGCTGTTCTTGAATCTGAGGTTCCACTATTGGCCGGACTCTCCTCTCCAGTACCCTGGTATAGACTTTCCCAGGGAGGCTGAGGAGTGTGATTCCCCGGTAATTGGAACACACCCTCTGGTCCCCCTTCTTGAAAAGGGGGACCACCACCCCTGTCTGCCAGTCCAGTGGTACTGTTCCCGACTGCCACGCAATGCTGCAGAGACGTTTAAACCAAGACACTCCCACAGCATCCAGAGACTTGAGGTACTCAGGGCGGACCTCGTCCACCCCCGGTGCCTTGCCACCGAGGAGCTTGTTGACTACCTCGGTGACTTCAGCTTGGGTAATGGACAGCCCTACCCCAAAGTTCTCAGTCTCTGCTTCCTCGACAGAAGGCGTGTCAACAGGATTGAGGAGATCCTCGAAGTATTCCTTCCACCGCCCGACAATGTCCCCAGTTGAAGTCAGCAGCTCCCCACCTGCACTGCAAAACTGTGCCTGCAGAAAACTGCTTACCCCTCCTGAGGCGCCGGACGGTTTGCCAGAACCTCTTCGAGGCCAACCGATAGTCCTTCTCCATGGCCTCACCGAACTCCTCCCAGGACCGAGTTTTTGCCTCTACTACAGCCTGAGCCGCTGCTCGCTTAGACTGCCGATACCTGTCAGCTGCCTCTGGAGTCCCACAAGCCAGCCAGACCTGATAGGACTCCTTCTTCAGCTTGACGGCATCCCTTACTTCCGGTGTCCACCAACGGGTTCGGGGGTTGCCGCCACGACAGGCACCAGAGACCTTGCGACCACAGCTCCAAACAGCAGCAGAGACAATGGAGGTGGAAAACATGGTCCATTCAGACTCAATGTTACCAGCCTCCCTCGGTTCATGTTTGAAGCTCTCCCGGATGTGGGAGTTAAAGACTTCCCTGCTCAGCCAAAAGTTCCCAGCAGACCCTCACGGTACGTTTGGGTCTACCAAGTCTTTCCAGCCTCCTTCCCCGCCAACGAATCCAACTCACCACCAGGTAGTGATCAGCGGACAGCTCGGCCCCTCTCTTTGCCCGAGTGTCCAAAACACACGGCCGAAGATCGCCTGAAACGACTAC
Organism: Oryzias celebensis; assembly: GCA_014656515.1. NCBI lineage: Eukaryota > Metazoa > Chordata > Actinopteri > Beloniformes > Adrianichthyidae > Oryzias > Oryzias celebensis. Next base: position 22,709,474 of record BNCR01000017.1, on the reverse strand, counting down.
AAAGTCGATCATTGATCTCCTGCCGAGGTTGTCCTGATGTCATGTGTATTGATGGACACCCTTGTGCTGGAACATGGTGTTTGTTATGGATAAACTATGACTAGCACAGAAATCCAACAACAAAACACCGCTCGGGTTCAGATCAGGGAAGCCGTTCCTACCAATCACGCCCTCCAGGTGCTACTGTCATTGCCCACGTGGGCATTGAAGTCACCCAGGAGGACAATGGAGTCCCCCGTCGGGGCGCTTTCCAGTACCTCTCCGAGAGACACCAAGAAAGCTGGGTACTCCGGACTGCTGTTCGGCCCGTAAGCCGAAACCACAGTCAGAGACCTGTCCCCCACCCGAAGGTGAAAGGATGCAACTCTCTCGTCCACCAGGGTGAACTCCAACACTTGGCGGCTAAGCTTGGGGCTCACGAGTAAGCCCACCCCAGCCCGCCGCCTCTCACCACGTGCAACTCCAGAATGGTAGAGAGTACAACCCCTCTCGAGTGACTGAGTTTCAGAGCCCAGGCTGTGCGTAGACGTGAGCCCAACTATGTCTAGTTGGTACCTCTCAACCTCTCGCACAAGCTCAGGCTCCTTCCCTCCCAGAGAGGTGACGTTCCATGTCCCTTTGATAAAAGTACCTGCCACTTTAAATTTTCCTGCTGCTAAACTTTAACCTTATTCAAAGCCCCACTTCAACAACTGTGTTTTTGGTGTTTGTAATGTGTCCTCATCCTTTTCCTGATGATGGAGGACATTAATAACAAAAATTAAGATTAAAATTGCATTTCTGAGTAATTCTTTATTTGAATCATTGTAAATTTAGGAGGAGATGAAAACATGGCATTTTAAAAAGGATGGTATTTGTGGTGTAAAAAATATGCTGGGTGGGGCCACAACCCCCCTGCTCCACCCCATTCCGATTAAAACTGTACGGCTGGATAGCACTGATATTGTTGTTGCACCGCTAATGTTAGGTTGGGATTGTAAGCTAATGGTAGAGTGTAAATTCATGGAAAAAGGTGCAGGCTTACTCCACTCCAGCGGTAATGCCCAGAACTAAAAGGTGAATTCGATTGAACTCCCACCGCTCAGCAGAAATATATCTCAGAAAATGACACAGGTTTTCATAATCATAATTAAAAGACCACTGAAAGTGCTTTGAAAACGGATCAAAAGATGATCGGAAAAATCGGACTTTAAAGAAGTGACTCCAGACCATAATACTGCCACCGCTGTCTAGTGAGTACACACTAAAATTTCAAGCAAGCATGCAAAATAGACAAAATGTATTTATTTGAAATATATTACAATAATAACAAATATTGTACAAAATACAAACAAATCTACTAGGAGTTTGTGTTTAAAGATGTGACATCTCTGTTGAGTTTCACGCTTCGTTAAAGCGTCACCAAACAGTTTTTAACTTGAGGAGTCACAGAAGCTCAATAGAGGGTGAGATGAGCATAAAGAAATTCGGCCATAACACAAGCATCTTGATTTGTTTGTCTAATTCATATTGGGGAGGGAGACCGGAAGTGTCCTTGCACAAACCCACAGTTTTCAAAAACATTCTTCAAAACAAAAGAACAAAACAAATCCGATCTACTGACATAAAAGCAAGAAGAAAGCCAAAATTACTGGGAAGAAACCTCTAAAAATCAATCCGATTTCTAATCAATAAATAAGAGAATCACGAGAATGAACGCAGTCAGTCAGATATTGATCAGACTGCTGTGAACATGTCATCAGACTGGTTTCAAACCTGCAGATCAGCTTCATCTGACACGTCCAGGTGAAACTGATCTGCAGGTTAGAAGCTTCACGGATCATAGTCTGATTTCTGATCCAATAATCCGGCTGCGTTCAGATCATCTGAAACGGTTCGGGTTCTTTGCAGCTGGAATTACCCCCGTTTCCGTGGGGCTTTCACTGGGGCAAACGTTGGGTCAGAAATAGCGGTGTGAACGGAGGGAGCGGGTTCGGGAGCACTCACCCGGTACTCCGGGTATTCAAACATGTAGGTCATGCTGCAGCGGTTCTCCTCGAAGCCCGTCAGCACCTCCCGCAGGCCCGCCAGCAGGAGCCCCGCGGCCAGGGCGTAGAAGGCCACGGTGCCCAAATTCATGTCCGGTTCTGTCACGCGCCGTCTAAGCTCACGTTTCCGTTTTCATGGTGAGTCCTTTCGCCTGTCAGACAGCAGCTCACGACAGGAACAACGTCCAGCAAGGAGGGCGGGGCGACTGGCCGCTCAGCCAATGAGGAGAGGCCTTTACAGGAAGTAGACCAATCGCAGAACAGCTAAGCACTACGTCATACGACCCAGCAACGCCCCTGTTCGTCGCCAATAATTTTGAGTTGAGTCGTTTTAACATCAAAATAAAAAATGTGCAATAAACATGTGAAAATATTCATTTATAAATGTTCACTTGAAATATTTTAATTCGTTTTTACGTTTCATTAAATTAAGTAACATTAAAAACTGAATGAACTTGTTTAATTTTGTTACATTCTTTAAATATGTGGCTGAAGCGTAAAAAAGAATTTAAAAATTTCAAACAGAGTCATAAAGAACATAATAAAATATAGTACTGGATAAATTATATAGAATGAAGGAGAGAAGAAATATAGGAACCCCAGTGCACCATACTTTCCCCAGATTCTAACCTCAAGTAGCCTCTTAGCAACTAATTGGTATTGAAATTTAATTCAAACATGTTAATGGTACGTTGCATGTAATATGGCACAATTAGGAAATGCTAATAATATTAACAACAATAGAAAATCTGCAGTTTTAGCATGTCAATATAAATATGTTATTAATCTCATCTAACCTCACTAAACAGAGGGAATAGGCCGCCATGGCCCAGTTTATCAAACCCTCTTCCTTCTGCTTAGCTCAGCGGAGAAGTATGTATAATGGATGTGATGAAATTGCAATTATTCCCTCAAACCTTAATTACAGCAGTTGAGGTAGGGTAGCAGTAAGTTAAATAATCTCTGATTACTAGCTAGCCTGGCAATAATCCTGTCCAAAGAGGAATGTTTTAAGTCTAACTTTGAATATAGAAACTGTGTCAGCCTCTCTTACATGAGCTGGGAGCTTATTCCATAAAACATGAGCTTGGTGGCTAAAGGCTCTACCTCCTACTGTGCTTTTAGAGATTCTAGGAACCACAAGCAGTCCTGCATTTTGTGAGTGAAGTGTTCTGTTTGGTTGGTAAGGCTCTATGAGATCTTTAATATAGGATGGGGTCATACCATTCAAGGCCTTATAGGTTAGCAGGAGGATTTTGAACTGGATTCTAGATTGAACTGGGAGCCAGTGAAGTGAAGCTAACACAGGAGTAATGTGTTCTCTTCTGCTGGTTCCTGCTAAAAATCTAGCTGCTGCATTTTGAACAAGCTGAAGACTTTTTAAAGAACTTTTAGGACACGCTGCTAGCAAAGAGTTACAGTAATCCAGCCTTGACGTAATTCTTGTTAGGCTTAAAGAAAAATACAACTGTGTATCATCTGCATAACAGTGATTGTTAATACTGTATTGTCTGATTATATTTCTAAGGGCAGCATGTAAAGCATAAACAGGATGGGTCCTGGAACTGAGCCATGTGGGACTCCGTTGCCAACTTGAGTGCAATGAGAAGACTGTCCATTTATAGTGGCTTGCGAAAGTATCCATACCCCTTGAACTTCTCCAAATGTTCTCACATTATTACCACAAACATAAATATATTTTATTGGAATTTTATGTGAAAAACCAACACAAAATGGCACACATTTGTGAAGTGGAAAGAAAATTATACAATTTTTACAAATAAAAAATGAAAAATGCGGGAGAAGCCATATTTGTAAAAAAAAAATAGAAAATCTTTCATTGAATAGAGGGGGTGGACTTTGAAATAACTGCCTAAACAGACTCAGCATGACAATAGGCATTCAGAGGTGAAACCCAGGACAGGTGATGTAACTCAGCAACACGGGGGACAATGGTAAGACATTGTTGGCCAGGAAAGGATCGAAACTCCAGTGGGAGGATATCTAGCACTAGCTCAACACACATTGGACAGAACTGAAGAAGCCGCTTGGAAAAGTGGTGAAACATCTTCAAGCCAAAAACTGTGTCCAGTGGTTTTTTCACTTTTTGATTTGATCATAACCTAGGTGACTGAAAATCTACATCAACAGTTGGAGTGAACTAAAATTCACCTTAGACAAATATATGTTTTTAAAAATGATTTCTCTGTGACTGAAGGCATTGCAGACCCTGACACCAATGAAAGAAATAAATCCAGCAGCGTAAAGTCATTTTTATTAAAAGTTCACGTATGTAGATACAGGGAGGCGCAGCTGCACGTTCACACGTCACGCGATGCTCCACAGTATTCTTGTGCGTTCAAACAGCAGCAGCACAGAAACAATGACAAGTGAATGCTTTCAGTGTTCAGCTCTGTATATGTTCAGAACAGCATCTTCATCACCTTCTTCCTCCTATGGGATGGGATCCTTACTGTTTCCATGAATAAATCCCTTCATTATTTAACCCTTAGGTTGTTAACAGAAGACCGAGCATTATGTTGAGGAGACACTTCCTGCTGCTGATTGAGTATCTGGAGGATGCTCCTCTGAAAAGCTCTTCAAAGACAGATGAAACATTTGAAATCTCACTGCAGGTTAGATATTTACATCCAGATCCCAGTTCAATGGACTTTCATCAACTCCAGCACCTTTTTTTTAACAGTCGACACTCCGCGCTGTCGGCTGAGTCCCAGAGTCAACAAATGATCGGTAATGGATGCTGTTGGAGGTGAGTGGGACCGAGCTGCAGTGCAGACGGTTGTGGAGCGTGTGACTGAGAGGTCCAGCCTTCCAGCTCAGTTTTAGCAGAGGAAACTCTTCAGTCCAAAAGCTTGGAGTGCTCTATCCTGGTGATGGTCCAGTCAGGAGGCACTCCTTTGGTGAATTCCCTCTGGAATCTGTTCCAAAGACACAAAGTTCAGAGCGGCTTCTTCAGATCGGGCCATTACTCTAGTGTGGACTCACTCATAGATTGCAGTCAGCAGTCTTTTAGTTTCTGTTTCTGCCTCTTTGTCTCCAATCGCCACTTTGAAAATACGACTTCCCTCCACGCTGTCATCAGGGAGCTGAACGCTTGTCAGATACCAGAACCGCATCAGGATGCTCACGAACTTCCTCCCTGGCAAAGAGAAAACATCTCATCAGAACAGAAAACAGATGGAGTTCCATCTTTTTGAAGGTCTTCACCTCACCACTGTCATCGTAGTAAATCCCCACGTCTCCAGGTGTGGTGTACATGATCTCAGCAGGATTTGCACAAAGCGCATTCTTGCAGTTTGACGGCAGCGAGTTGCATTTTTCCTCCAGCTTTCCGATCAGCTGTGTGGAGAAGATGCAGAAACATGTCTGTTCTGACTTGTTTGAGTCTAAACAAAGAGCTGTTTGAATGAAAGCCTCTAACCGTCAATAGTCTCTGAACTCACCGGGGAGTTTCCCAGTCACACGTAGGAATTACACCAACTGACATTAGTCTTTTATAAAGAGTATTTTTTTTATTGAAAACTTAAAAACAGACTCCTATGAAAACTGTCTTTTTGGTGTTTTTTACATGTTCTTGTGGCATTCTCGCCATTTATATTGCCCCGATGTTAGGTTAGGGGTGTGAGGGGCTTAAAGCTAGAGGTAGAGCATGTACACAGAGAGCTCTCAATTATGGCTGACAAAGAGGGGGTTGTTCTGTGCCAAGGGGCCCACCCACAACTCAAAGGTGAATTTCTAACGAACTCCTGCCGCTCTGCAGAAACTATGTCCTAGAAAGCAACACAGGTTTTTAGATTTGACTACAAGCAGCATCATCATCACTAAAAGACCACTCGGAACCCTTTGGAAACAGATCAAAAGATGATTTTTTTTTTACTATGAAGGTATCAGAAAGGTTCTTGGCTTTGACATTTTGGTTTAAAACAAACATGAAGAGTTATGTTACACAATTGGGATTTTGGGAATAAATCCTTTAAATATGTCGGTGCCTTCCAAATGATTCTGCAAATATTTTTCTATGATTTTTCTGAATCCTCAATGTAAATAGTATCATTTTCAAGTCACTAACCATTTGAGTCTTTATGAAATGTTATTGAACAAAAGAGAACAGCATTTTGTTCAAAACTAAAACCCTTCAAATGAACTGTTCCACATTATTACGCAACAGAGTTCAACAACATCTGATCCATTCTAAAGAACTGAAATGGTCAGTGGTTGATTTTGCTGCATTAGGAGGTCAGATTTATTGAAATCAAAGCTGTTCCAATCAGGAACATCTTCATAAGTCCAGTTCCATTTGAACAGAGGACTCTTATTTTGTAGCAGCTTCATAATTTACAAATGTATAGAATCTGTAGAAGAGTTCCTGCCACACAAGTGACACAACAGATCATTCTGACCTGCACCACTTCCTGCACACAGACATGAATACAAGGATCCAACAAATAAACCAATAAGACATCCACCATGTCCGTGTTCAAACAGAACAGGTTAACTGAATGTGTGTTTCCTGATGTGTCCTCAATCACATTGAATGGTCCCAGTGACAGCAGGGAGGCCCCCCAAAGCCTCCAGCAGACAGATTGACCTGGTCTTTGTCAATGGATTTGAACAGTTGAACAGTTTGATCTGAACTTCTGCGTTAAAAAATGAGAACGTCTCTGAACTAAGATTTTTGGGCAGTTTCAGGTTTATTATGGAGTAATTGTGTTATCTAATGAATCAAGAAGCTAGGGTTGAACTAAAAAGATGGATATCAAACACAAAAAAAACCTTTCAAAAGTGAATTATCAGAGGAAATTGTTAAGTATTAAAAAACACTGAATAAGGTGCTGGACTACTAAGGCGTAGGGGGGTCAAAAAGAAAGGGGGGAGAGAGATTGGTTTTGGGTCCAGTCCAGACCTGCTGTTCTGAACTTACATCTTTAGCGACGAGTCGATCCAGAGCGTCAAAGCGGCTTTCAGACAGCAGCCTGGAAACGTGCGAGAAGGCCTACGAGGAAGAGCATCCTCATCATCACAGACAGATGTTCTGATGGATCTGTGATAAGTAATAATCATTTCTGGAACGTTTTATTTTCAAGTCAAGCTTAATCATCCAAATTTTGATATTTCTCTGTATAGATAAAAAGCTCTTTTTGTTTTCTTTAGTATTTTGGATTGACTGCTTGAAATACAGCAAATCTAAAGATCAATTACTTTCGTTCTAATGACGTCACTAGAGGCATTTGTAATGTTTACCTGTACTTTACTATTATTTTAACGTTACAATTCTAGCTTTAAGCAATTTTAATCATAGAAAGTTTTCTTTTAGTAAATTGTGATTACTGGTTATGTTCTAGTCAGATGTGTGACGTCATAATCCCGTGTCTTTTTTATTATATTTACTCTGAATTTTAGTTGCTTTGCTGTAACAATAAAACACGCATGCGCGCAGACAGACCTGCTTCGCCCCCTCTGTGAAGTCTTCGATGTTAAATTCTTTGTCAAAGTAGGTCCGGATCAGAAAATAGTAAACTTTGGTTCGGAACCAGATAAAAGGGTTCGGAATACCAATCACCACCACCTTCTGAGTCTGCTCCTTTCGCTGAGAGTTGTAAAACCGAGCCGCTGCGGCGGCGCCGGGTTTGTCCAGCTGGACCGGACCGGACCTGTTTAGCACGGTTCTGAGACTGAATCCCTGCTGGTTGAAGCAGAAAGCTGCGGGGCGTCTGGGACGAAGTCTGTTCATGAGCAGAACCATCTTTGTCCCGTCCGGAGCCTGTTTGTCCGTCTTTCTTTGTTTTCCGGGTAGAAACAAAAACAAAGTTTTCAAAATAATATAAAACATTTGTGAAGGAAGTATTAAAGTAGTGGTATATTTTCAAATATTATAAAAATATATAAATTTATCATTGTTTTAATAAATACAGTTGGTTTGTTGTGTGTTTGCATTTCGGTGGTTCATGCGCATGTCCTCGTGTCAACGGGGAAGAATAACGGTGTAACACCGCTGATTGCTTACAGCTGCAGACTGAAAGACTTTCTTTGGGTTGATTCAATGATTACTGCTCAAAAAATCAGGTGAAATGGAGCAGCAGGAAATCAAATCCGTCCCGATATTTACTGGAGTAGACAGAGAAACATTCCTGCAGGAAATCTATCCCGAGGTACAGAAGAAGGAGCAGAGAAACGTGACAAACACGCAGTGAAAATGTTTACCGAACACGTTTAAAATTGGACTACCAGCTGCTATCATTAGTGTTTTAACGCAGTTTGCAGCATTTTAGTGACGATTCTTTGCATTTTGACAAGCCAGAGTCAATAAGATATTTGACCATAACGATTTATTCCTGTTGTGTGGACTTCAGTGTGACCAAACGTACGTTAAAGTTTAAACTTCATTAAATGATTGATTTGGATTTTCAAAGAAAAAAACCTCAGATCGAATTCTATAGAAAGCTTTGAATTCTCCTTTATTAGTTTAGGACTTAAAGACATTTGAAAACAATAATTTTGTTTCTAAGTAGTTAGATTTTCATAGTATTAAAAAGCAAATACATCTTTAGATCTTATCCTCTGAAGATGCAAAGACGGTGGTTAAAGTCAGGTGAGTTCCTCAGTTGCTGCTGTTGTCTCTCCTGTTCCTCAGCGGCGGCCTGCTGTCCTCAGAGGAGTTCCTCTGGGCCCCTGTCAGCAGCTCTGGACCACTGAGTATCTGGCACAGAGGGGAGGAGACAGGGAGGTGAAGATTCACGTCTCCACAGTGCCGCAAATGGACTTTCTGCGCAAAAACTTCGTGTACAGGTGAGCCAGCAGCACTGAAAAACAGAGTCCATCTGAACAAACTGAACGTCAAACATCTCGTTTCCACAGGACTCTGCCGTTTAATGAGTTTGTTAAAAGAGCTTCTGAGAAAAAACACTCCGACTTCTTCCTGTGTGAGGTGAGGAGGAGCAGGAACCTGTGAAGAACCCTTCTGTTCAGTTCTTTGATGACTCCTGCTTTGATTTTAGGAGGAAAGTTATTACCTTCGATCTCTGGGAGACGACGTCAGGAAGGTATGTGAACTCCTCGCTTCATTTCAGAAAAAAAACACCAGTTTCAGCAAAGCCTTGGTTTTCCTGACCTTCAACTTTCACTTTTTAAAACTTCACCCTTTCAGTATTTATTTTAGACAAATATTTTCTCTAAATTTCTTTGATATTTTATAAAATGTTGAGTGGCTGAATGTGTTGATTGAATGAGCATCTATGTTTTTAATTATTTTAAATGTTTTCTGTGAATCAAATTTAAATACTTTCCTGCCAGCAGGTGGCGCTGCAGATCTTTCTACATCTTTACTTCAGAGGTCCTAAAATAAACTTCAAAGGACAGTAAAACAACTTTAACAGGAGTTATACTTTTCAACATTTATTTTAAAATACAAAAATAAAACAAATGTCACAAAAACTTTCCTGAAAGACTCCAATATTCCAAAACTTTATAGGTTTTCTTTTCGGTATTAAATCGTCTGTCTCATGTCAGAACCTGCAGTACATCTCTGACATGTTGGTTCCACACAGTGACTGTATCTGAGAGCTGGACTGCGTGGACACCCCCACCCCCATCAGGCTCCAACCAAATGAAGTCAATTCTGTTATACAGACAATTCAGCAATACAGACGCCGCCATGTGGGGGTCATCAGCCTCCACCTATTTTATTGAGCGTCTGATTGGTCAGTTTCGAACTTGAATAACTTGAACTATAAAACAAAATATGAAAAAATGAGGATTATCAAGAAGATGATTAACAAAAGTATCAGAGCAGAATGTTTATTCTGACAGCTGTTTATGTCTATATAGATTTCTATGGGAGTTCATGGGAGCTTCTTAGAGCCAGCAGGTACTTCCTGTTTGGAACACCAGGAAGGAGGAGTCAGTCAGTCCAGTTCTCTTATACAGTCAATGGTTCCACATGAAGCATCTGGGACTCTGAAGTACAGTCCTGAAGGTTTGGAACTTCAGAACCTCAGATTATGGCAGTGATTTTGTGTTTTCATCTTTAACCTCATCGTAGCGCAGGATTAGCATTACCGCAGACATGAACCTCAACTCAAGCATCTGGAATGGAAACATTATTCTGGATAAAACTGAACAAAGCTCTCGGTTCTGCTCAGGAACCTGCTGATCTGAGGAAACAGTTCCCAAACCTGACAGAGGATTTTCTCATCCCTCCCTTCTTTGAACCGGATCAGTTCTTCTCCAGCGTTTTCCGGATCAGCTCCTGCGGCCTGCAGCTGTGGACGCATTACGACGTCAGTCTGCTGCCCGCCTGCGCCTCATATCATTGTTCTGTTATTCTTGAAGAAGTTCTTGATCATGGTGAGGTGATATCTGTGGCTGCAGGTGATGGACAACTTGCTGGCTCAGGTGACCGGGACCAAGAGGGTGGTTCTGTTCAGCCCCCAGGATGCTTTGCGCCTCTACCTGTCTGGTAGGTTTTTGCTGGAAAGCTGAGCTCTGTTTGAAAGCAGAAGCGTGTCTAATGGATGTGACCCCACAGGGGATAAGTCTGAGGTTCTGGACATCGACCATCCGGACCTGCAGAGGTTTCCTGACTTTGTAAAAGCGAGCAGACACGAGTGCGAGCTGCAGCCGGGAGATCTGCTCTTCATCCCCGGTAAGACGTTTCTTCTCTCATCTGAGTCACAGCTTCACGGAAACGTCACCTGACCGTCCCATTCTAAACACCCAGCTCTGTGGTTCCACAACACGCTCGCCCTGCAGTTTGGCGTGGGCGTGAATGTGTTCTGGCGCCACCTGCCGGCGGAAAGCTACGACAGGAAGGACCCGTACGGGAACAAAGATCCGCAGGCTGTGGCTCGAGCGTTCCAGGCTCTAGACAGAGGTCTGCACGCTCTGGAGGAGCTGCCCGCTGACTACAGGGACTTTTACGGTCGCAGGATGATCCAGCGTATCCAGCAGAGGGCGCTCTACGGCAAACTAACAAGGACAAAAGCACAGGAGGAAACTGCAGTATCCGACAAACCTGGATGAGACAACAAAGAAACAACATGACTTTACTCACAAAAATCTGTTTCATATGATAGAAACTCCCTCAAAGGTGTGGATGAGACATGCGCTTAATACCGAATTCAAAATAAAACTTAAATATTTGCTAAAAAAGACAGAAACACTGGAAGTGCTGATTTTTTAAAATTAATTTTAAAAATGCATATCAAGGAACTATTGAATGTAGCTGCAAGAAAGAGCCCACATGATCATACTTCCACCACCAAATCCGGAGATTTTAAGCTGAAACTTCTTTGGTCTCAACTTTCCTAACAAAATTTTCTGGGTTTTCCTGAGGTTTGTGTTTTAAATTCTTCTACAACAAATAATAACAATTCTCTGCAATTAAACACATTTTCTGAGTTCAGTTTTGATAGATCCTGATCACGTTGATCGAACAGATGTCAAAGTGAAAGTCATCATTTAACGTTTGGAGGATCGCCTGTACTCCTGTCTTTGGCCGTGACCTCGCCTGTGCTCCTGTCTTTGGCCGTGACCTTGCCTGTGCTCCTGTCTTTGGTTGTGACCTCGCCTGTGCTCCTGTCTTTGGTTGTGACCTCGCCTGTGCTCCTGTCTTTGGTTGTGACCTCGCCTGTGCTCCTGTCTTTGGTTGTGACCTCGCCTGTGCTCCTGTCTTTGACCGTGACCTCGCCTGTGCTCCTGTCTTTGGTTGTGACCTCGCCTGTGCTCCTGTCTTTGGTTGTGACCTCGCCTGTGCTCCTGTCTTTGGCCGTGACCTCGCCTGTGCTCCTGTCTTTGGCCGTGACCTCGCCTGTGCTCCCGTCTTTGGCCGTGACCTCGCCTGTGCTCCCGTCTTTGGCCGTGACCTCGCCTGTGCTCCCGTCTTTGGCCGTGACCTCGCCTGTGCTCCTGTCTTTGGCCGTGACCTCGCCTCGCCTGTACTCCTGTCTTTGGCCGTGACCTCGCCTGTGCTCCTGTCTTTGGCCGTGACCTCGCCTGTGCTCCTGTCTTTGGCCGTGACCTCGCCTGTGCTCCTGTCTTTGGCCGTGACCTCGCCTGTGCTCCTGTCTTTGGCCGTGACCTCGCCTGTGCTCCTGTCTTTGGCCGTGACCTCGCCTGTGCTCCTGTCTTTGGCCGTGACCTCGCCTGTGCTCCTGTCTTTGGCCGTGACCTCGCCTGTGCTCCTGTCTTTGGCCATGACCTCGCCTGTGCTCCTGTCTTTGGCCGTGACCTCGCCTGTGCTCCTGTCTTTGGCCGTGACCTCGCCTGTGCTCCTGTCTTTGGCCGTGACCTCGCCTGTGCTCCTGTCTTTGGCCGTGACCTCGCCTGTGCTCCTGTCTTTGGCCGTGACCTCGCCTGTGCTCCTGTCTTTGGCCGTGACCTCGCCTGTGCTCCTGTCTTTGGCCGTGACCTCGCCTGTGCTCCTGTCTTTGGCCGTGACCTCGCCTGTGCTCCTGTCTTTGGCCGTGACCTCGCCTGTGCTCCTGTCTTTGGCCGTGACCTCGCCTGTGCTCCTGTCTTTGGCCGTGACCTCGCCTGTGCTCCTGTCTTTGGCCGTGACCTCGCCTGTGCTCCTGTCTTTGGCCGTGACCTCGCCTGTGCTCCTGTCTTTGGCCGTGACCTCGCCTGTGCTCCTGTCTTTGGCCGTGACCTCGCCTGTGCTCCTGTCTTTGGCCGTGACCTCGCCTCGCCTGTGCTCCTGTCTTTGGCCGTGACCTCGCCTGTGCTCCTGTCTTTGGCCGTGACCTCGCCTGTGCTCCTGTCTTTGGCCGTGACCTCGCCTGTGCTCCTGTCTTTGGCCGTGACCTCGCCTGTGCTCTTGTCTTTGGCCGTGACCTCGCCTGTGCTCTTGTCTTTGGCCGTGACCTCGCCTCGCCTGTGCTCTTGTCTTTGGCCGTGACCTCGCCTCGCCTGTGCTCCTGTCTTTGGCCGTGACCTCGCCTCGCCTGTGCTCCTGTCTTTGGCCGTGACCTCGCCTCGCCTGTGCTCCTGTCTTTGGCCGTGACCTCGCCTCGCCTGTGCTCCCGTCTTTGGCCGTGACCTCACCTCTGGCTCATCCAGCAAACCCAGCTGTTTCCACAACTCCTACTGGATGAAGCCCATCTGCTACACTGTTCAAACATGTTGTTGTTTATTTAAACATTTAGCTGTTATCTTAACTTGTAGCCGTTTATCTTGACGTGTTTGTTTATTAGACATGTACTTGTTTTTCAACCATTTAGTGTAGAATTAATTAAGTTTACTTTTCTTTAATAGTTCTAGTACATCACCTGTCCGTCTGGGGTTGAGGATCTCTCCTTCATGTGGGAAACCCTGAGGTTTCTTAGTTTTTTTTCCCCCAAAAAAGACAGGGTTTTTTTTTTGAGTTTTTCCTCACCGAGCAGGGTGTAAGGACGGAGATGTTTGTTCAGCTTAGTCTGTTTAACAACCAGCTATTGTTTACTTTTACATGTTTGAGATTTTGTTTCTTGCAATCCAGCAGCATCCACACATGCAGAAGACCCGGATCCATGGAGAATCCTCTGGAGTGACTGACTGACTGAAAAGACTCTTCCAGGAAGCAAAACTTAGAAAAAGGCCTATGAGTTCATGATCTAACAGGTCAACAAAAGACTTTTGGATAAAAATTGAATCATGGAAGAACTTAAGGACGCTGATTCTTTGCAGCTTCAGAACCTGGAAGACTTGAACCCATTAATGGAACCATAACTTCTGTGTTCTCAGCTGTTAATGCTTCTAAAGTAACCAGACCAGTTTCTCAGTTCAAGGAGTTTTTTTTTAAACATAAAACAAGGAAGATTTGGACCTTTTGTCTCCCAATAAATTACATTATGTAAACATTTGGTTATTTAAGCAAAACAGAACTGGTGACAAAATAGTTAATGAAAAAAGAAATTAACTTGGCTGCACTTCTGGAGTTTTTAGTTTAATGTTGGAGAATTCAAGAATGGTTTTCTTCTGGGCTTTTAAAGTTATTCTGACTTTTTTGTTGGTTCATTTTATGTAGCAGTAAATAACAGCCAGAACAAAAAATTAAAAAACAGGGAAAAAAGCAGCTAAATGTGATGCCGTGGGTCCTTTAAGGTTAAAATCTAGGATTTAGGAAGACAGACAGGTGGGATTGTATTCTTGTTACACTCAGGTTTGTTTTTCCTAAAGAGTTTTTGGAAATTCATAAAGTAAGTTTCTTTGGTACTGTGGCATCTTTGCAATGATGAGACGTTATTTTCAGTGTTGCCTTTTTAATCCGCCATTGAACAGCCCGGGAAAACCAACGTAGGATGACGCGCATGCGTATTGCATACAACAGTGTAACATTCACGGTCTTACTATTTAAATCAGACTTTAGAGTTATGAACAATAACTAGTCAATATGCCACAGGTACGATTGATTTAATTGTCTTTTTTTTTCTGTTTGAATTTAAAGCATCAAACCAGGTTGACAGGAAGGCGTGAGCGTAAACAGGAAGTCAGAGCTGCGTCTGAACTCTGCTTTTCTATCTTCTCAGCAAACATCTGTCAGTGAGGAGAACTGAAGGTTTGAAGTTTGACATTTTATTGCACAAATGTTTCACTTCTGGATGTTTCCTTACAAACATTTTAAAGCTTTGTAAACAGTGAAGCAGCATCTTGGCTTTGAGTCCCGGTCGAGACATTTCACGGGAAGTCTCAGCTCCAGAGGGAGTGCACGGCATTGAACCAGTGACCGACTAGGAGAAGCAGAGGCGCGCGTCAGCGTCGCTCCACGGGCTGAAGAAGAGCCTCGGCTAACAGACAGAAGGTGTTGGAGGTTCTAAAAAAGTGTTTTTGTTGCATTCGTGTGTATGGAGTTTTGGCTCTGGCGTGCATGTGCACGTGCACAGACGTGTCGGGTGTCGGCGCTGCACTGCTTCCACCATAGTCTCTGGACAGACAGGAGCTCCTGGAAGGCGGGGCGTGGCACGTTGCTCATTGTTGTTTTCTGAATGAACCTTCAAGAGGCGGCGGTGGAAGCGGGACAGTTCTCCTTCAGGTAATTGTACTGGATGCCAGCAGCCGCTACGGTGTGGGAGCCAAACCGCGGTTGGACTTCATCTTCTCCAGCCTCTTGTTCAGGTGGCTGTTGCTGGACTCCAGCTCCTCGATCTTATCCAGCGCTGATCGTAGCTGTTTGGGGAGAATAGCAGATGTGCGTCAGCCGAAGCCTCCAAGACCAGCCTGGAACAGAGGAAAGGAACTTCCACCTGCCTCTCTCTGCAGCTTCCTTTTCTCCGCCTTTAAATCGTCCTCCACCTTCTCTGCGTTTTCTGCTAAAGACTTATAGCGAGTCACATGACCCTCCAAGCGGGTGACCTGCACACCAAAGCAGTCGTTTTTTCCTGATCTGTGATAAAAGCTTAAGCTTAGAGTTCTCAACTCGGATCTTACATTCTGCTCCAAAGCAGTAACTTCCTGCTCCGCCTTCACCAGCTTGAACTTCAGGTTGTTAATCTGCCTGCTGGAGTCTCCTAAAGAAGTTTAAAGAAGCACTTTATTTTTGAGAAAGGCTTCAGGAAGACAAGTCAGCTTGATTTATGTGAAAGTACTCTGCAGGTCCATGATGTTTGGATCGTTGCCATTTTCAACAATTTCCCCGTCTGGACTGAAGCCGCCCATGCCGTTCTTCTGCTCCAGTTGAGCCTTCAGTTTTTGCACCTGCAGACATACAGAAAATTCCTCAGAACAAACCTGCCTGGTCTTCTATGAAAAACTACACTGTCTTTGAAAAGATAGCAGCAGTCGAACAGGATGGTGGCAGGGTAATGATATGGGGCTGAATGTCCTTCATCAGTTCAAGACCTCAGGTGGAAGAGGATCTGAGTTCTGCAATAGAACACTGATCCAAGCACAGCAGGAAGACCACCAAACAAAAACTCTAAAGGGATCTAGTCAGTCTGGACCTCATGGAGAAGTATGTCTAAATATCTGTTAGCTTTCATCTAAAAAGAGATCAGTGAACACAGGAAATCAAGTCCATGATCAGACTACAGTACTTTCTGGACTATAGAGTCCACCTGTATGTAAGCCGCATCTGCTCTATTTAAAAATAAATATATATGTATACATACATATATACTTTATATACATACATACACACACACACACACACATGTATATATATATATATATATATATATACACAAGCTGCAGATATTTATGTTGAAAAATGTGATATTTACTGCATGTACGGAACAATTTTGTAGGTAAATGAGCATGTATGTACCTGAACAGATTCTAAAAACAGTCCCTTTTAACACAGCAGCAACTTTGCTGATTAAAATAGAACAGAACCAACAGAAATTAAACGATATTTATTATCTTTCATTTTCGCTGTTTGAAAAGAAGCGTGTCAAAGGATATTGATCTACTTATATGGTGTTCGCTTAACAAGAAAAACTACAGATTTAAAACAGTGAGTTGTCATGGTAACAGATACAGCAGTTTGGTAGTCTGCTTGCATGTCTGTGATGTTTTGTGCGAAAGTTCGCGCCGTTTCTGTGGAGGAAGGTATTCATGTTCTGGAGACCTGTAGTCACAGATTTGTTATTTTCCATTCACGTCAGAATAAATCAGAATGAAACTGAAGTCACCTCATCCTTCTTAATGAACACAATGCAGAGAACGAATGAGGCGTTTACGGACCTGCTAAATGTGGGAAACGCCCGTTACGTTAGTCGTGTTTCCATGACTTCTAAAATTGAATTTGCGATACTAAATTCATGGAATTCATGGAAACACCACAATTTCTAAAAAAAAAAAAAAAAAAACCTGGCACTTATCGAAATAGTTTCTGGGCTTGGAGGTGGTTTTTGGGGCGTGTCAAAAAGGACATTTTCACTAAACTGCAATAAAAAGATTTTTTTCTAATTAAATGCCCTTCTTGGAATGAAGAATGAAGTGGTTTCGCTGAGCAATACACAGCGGGCACTATGAAGGGTCCCGTAGCAGCTCATTAAAAGTTGCGTGTCAAATGGGATTGTTGGAGTCACAGCTCCTCTGTTAAATCATCAACCAAGATTTCATCCAAATCGCCACTTCAACCCGGGAGGAGCGGGTCCGCTTGCAGCTGCATGGCCTGCTCAGAAGTCTCCTTTGACAGATGATGATGAGCGCTGGAGCCGTGACAGAAACCTGAATGGACCTGATGTTATCAAACAGAAAAAGGGTCCAACTGGTCACTTGTTAGAATGGTCATTTTTTAATACAGCTGAACAGGCTTCTCTCGTGCATCTGATTACATTTAAATACATTATCAATGGTCTAGCTGCGCTGCACGCGGTCCCCAGAAGAGTCACCCGAAGCTGCCTCTTTGTGAATCAACTTAAAACAATACTAGTTCTCATTCATGTGGTTTTGAATGATTATTGGTGTGAGTTGGTTTTTGTTTATTCGCGTAATTGCTTTTTTTGTCGATAAAGTTTTGCCCATCTGTGTAATGAAACGCAACTATTGACGCGATCAGACATTCGGGTTGTCATTTGAAGGACACACAAAAGAAAGACAGGCTAGAACTTCAGAAAACAGATCGTGGTCGTCTTGTGCCGGAGGTGTAGGTCGTAGCTGTTTATGGCGCCAGCCATCTGCTGTGGGTTACTGTTAGCGTGGAAGAAAATCCACAGAATAGTCACATCATGATATGAGCCTGTGTCAAGTTGGAGTATGGATGGATGGGAGGAATGAATGGAGGAAAGATAAGTTGAAGGAGGAATGGAGACGTAGATGGATGGATAGTATAAGGATGGAGAAAGAAAAAAATGGATGGATGGACAGACGAATGGACGGGTGACTGACCTGTTCTATCATTTTTTCCCGCTCATCCACCAGTTTTCTGAGTCGAATCTCTGGAAGGTAAAACACACCTCTGAAAACGTTGGCTTGTTCCAGGCTTTCATCAACAAACTTTCTTTTATCAAACTCAGCATAATCTAACATGTAGGTTTTAGGGGGAGTCAGGAGGACAGGATGGGAGGTGAGGAGACAGAGGCTGACGGGCAGCAGTGATGGAGCATGCGCAGATGTTGCTGACGTTAAAATCCAGAAAGACAGTTATTCATATTTATTTTGTTGAAAAGCAACTCTGTTCCATCTTATTTCAGTACAATTTAACACAATTTTATCCACAATTAAGCCTAATTTACGTTAAAACTGAGAAAGAGGGAAACAGAAAAATGTGGAATTCAAATAATTGTGAGAATTTATTTCTATGTGGTTTCATTTCTTTTGTTTGTTGGATGAAGAAGAGTCACTGGGTTAAACGTGTATTTTAGGAACAAATCTGCCATCTGTTTAGAGGTGGCTGGTTGCTCACAGAGCCAGGTATGAAAGGGGAGGAGCCTAAAGCAGGTGGGTACAGCTACAGCCGGCTGTTGCAAACGCAAACAACGACCTATAAAGGCATTTTAACAGAGTAAAGATCAGATTTGTGTTTCTTTTTTAATAAAAAGATGTTCTCCTGCTGCCAAATGAGAACCGGCGGTGAGACGCTGCAGGATCCGGAAAAAGATACAAAAATAAAACTAAATAAATCTATAATCTCTCAGAAACATCCAAAATTAATAAATGTTTAAATTGATATGAGCTCGTCATAAAACTCATCTTCATATTCATGCTACAACAACAATTATGGAAGAAAGTCCTTGCTTTTTAACTTTTAATCATGTGTGATCAAAAATGTTCTGAAGATCATTAAGCTACTGTCACTATTGCTGGGCAGATCCATCCAAATGATCAAGAGTATAGATCTCAAGTTGTTATCGGATTAATACCCAAATGCTTAGTATTGTCTAACCGTCACAAACTTTCTCACATGACTAATTATCCCCTATTTTTACTAGTTTATAGTTAACTATTTGTTCTAGTTCATAGTTGCACTAATTTTACTAATTGTTGAAGCAGCTTGACAGAAGTGCTCTGTTTAAGTCTTAAATGATCAAAGAAGTTGAATTAAATAAAAACGTGGTTCAGTTTAGAACTTTTTTAAAATGTTAACATTTTAGAACCATCTGCTGGCCATAAAACAGCCAGTTATGTCATAGATCCTAATGGGATCAAAGCTAGAATCAAAAAGCAGACTTTATCCTGGAGGAGAGCGTGGATTTGCAGAAACAGGTCCAGGACTGGAGATGAGTTTGCTTTACCGAGGATGCTGTTCCCTTCGGCAGAGCGGCCCTGTGAGTCCAGAACCGTCTCCGCTGACTCGTCTACTACGGCTTCTCCGTTGATGTTCAGATCAATGCCCAGGACGATTCCGTGTTTCTACCAAAAAAACAGCATTTGAGATGTTAAGAAAACCAGGCAAACGGGAAAGGCCGCCATGTTTTCACAGCGAGTACCTTCAGTACATCGTTCAGCTTCACCACCTCTTCTCTGAGCTCATCACGCTCAATGCGGATTGCATCTGAGTGCTCTTTCTGCCGCTCTAAGGCCTGATCACCCCCCCACCACCACCACCACCACCACCACCACCACCACCAAGAGGCAGAGTGTAAGAAAAAAGAGACAATGAAAAAGGTTCATGCATGAAAGACTGAGAAGTCAGATCAGAAAAAGCAGCTGGCCTCAGACGCCATACCCCGATCTTTTTGTCCTTCCACTCCACTGTCTCCTGCAGGTCTGATACCTCCCTAACAAAGCTGTCCTGTTTGATGCGCAGCTGACGGATCTCCTAAACGGTAGTAGAAGGAAGCAGACTCAGGGACAGACAGAGGAAGGAGTGAGGAAAGAACAGAAAGCTGTGAATGGTGCCCGGAGTGGAGGTTGTAAAGGTGCTCACGTTTAGCAGCTCCTCGCTTTGCTTCAGACTCTCCTTCATTTCGTTGAACTGGAACTCCAGCAAGCTGTGACTGTGCTTTTCTCGCTCGTAGTCCTGCAAAGGAAAACCAGAAGATGTTCTTTTTCACTCTCTGGGTGAGAAAACTGCCTGGTAGCAAACCTTCAGCTCTTCGTGTCTAAAGGTGCATTCACACCTGGTCCTCATCGTGTCATCAGCCTCCAACACGTTTATGCACTGCTTAGACAAACACTCAGTGCAAAGTAATGCCTGTGTCATTCTGCCAGCATACCAAGCACTTTATCTGTTCTGACCACCTGTTACCTGACCCTGCTTTGTTCCTGACTCTGCTCCACGCCGCCTGCCCTGACCTTCTGCCTGATCCTTGTAGTGCAGCCTGGCTGCTTCCTGTCTGACTTTGCTTATTAAACCTACAGCAAGTGGAACCAGCTGTCTGCCCTTTTTTGTGACATAAACATTAAAATAATTACATTAAAGTTTTTTTAATGTCATGCAATGAAAAAACATGCATATATTGAAACTTGTGCAACATTTTGCCTTAAATTGTGTGTCTTCTTTCAGATCAGTGTGTTGTAGTCGTGAATCTTTCATTCATTCATTCATTCATTCATTTTCCAAACCACTTTATCCGTTTCGGGGTCATGGGGTTGCCGGAGCCTAACCGGCTACTCATGGGCGAAGGCAGGGGACACCCCTGGACTGGTCGCCAGTCTGTCGCAGGGGCTCGTGAATCTTTGTCATTTTAAAAAGTAACAATGACATGGAGCAAGTAATCATTTTTATTTATATTGCACCTTTCAAGATAAAAGTGCTTCACAGTAAAACACAAAATGAGACACAGAATATAGGAACAGAATTAAGAAAATGCAATGGTGAAAAGATGTGTTTTTAGCAGCTTTTTAAATGAAAACACTGAGTCTGCGAATCTGAGGCTGAGAGGGAGGGAGTTCCAGAGAGATGGAGTCACTGCTGCAAAATCTCTGTCACCTTTGGTTTTTAATCGGGTTCTCTTGACAACCAGCAGACCCTGGTCACCTCAGGGACCTGCTGGGAGAGTACGGCTGCAGCAGATCTGTTAATTAGACCGGAGCTTGGTTGTTAAGAGCTCTGTATGTCAGAACCAGGATTTTAAAATGGACGGATGGGGAACCAGTGCATCTGGATAAGTAATAGTAGTAGAAAAATTGGAAGATCTAGTTAACAGCCTTGCAGCAGCGTTCTGGACAACCTGAAGCCGTTCCAGAGATTTTTTACTCAGGCATGTGAAAACAGAATTGCAAAAATCCAGACAAGAAGCAATAAAAGCGTGGATGAGCATCTCCATCTCTGAGTGTGACACAATTGGACTTAATTTGGCAATGTTTTTTAAAAGATAGAAACAAGAACGAACAAGCAGCCCAATGCGAGAGTCCAGAGACAAAACTGGGTCCAGAGTTAACCCGAGGTTCCTCACAGAGGGCTTAATGAAGGAAGCGAGGGGCCAAGGCTCTGGACTATCTAAGGGAGGTGTTTGTCAGGAGCACAGACAAGGACCCCAGCTTTAGCGTCATTAAGTTGGAGAAAGTTACCTATCTTGACAGAATCCAGACACCTAAGTAAAATCTGTATTTTAAAAACATCCTGAGGCTTAAAAGAAACATATGACTGAATATCATCAGCATAACAGTGGTAAGCAATGACCTTAAAAGATCTTATAATATGCTGCAAAGGCAGTAGGTATAAAATGAACAGTAAAGGTCCCTGAACAGACCCTTGTGGCACACCAGGAGTGGAGGGCACAGAGGAAGACTCAAATTTGGAAAACGCAACAGAAAATGATCTTCCACATAGATAGGAGGAGAACCATTCTAAAGCAGAACCATCTACCCATCCCGAAATTGAATCCCTGATTGGTTGAGGAGACGCAGCCCCCTCCCCAGAGTTCAGGTTTTTATTAAACTCCGGCCGGCCGGTCAATTCGCGCTGTTTCCAGACTTTCGCACCGCAGCAGCCATTCAATTCGCGCGGCAGAACCTCAATTTGCATCTAAACTATTGACTTTACAATGAAATTGTAAATTGAAATGTAAAATGAAATTGTCGCCTCTGCCACGCGAATTATGTTCGGTGTGAATGCACCTTAAGTCTGTATTTCTGAGTTTGTCTCTTTATCTTTTTTTGTAGATCTCCTGGGATTCTGATGTTTGTGTTGAACACAGACCTTGGCTTTGTCTTCATACTGCCGGCGTGACTCGGACAGCAGCTCCTCCAGCTCCATCAGGGAATCCTTCAGCATGTCCACCTCGTACATCAGGTTGCTCTTCTCATTGTCAAGCTGAGCATTGGACACCATGGCTTTACGATACTTCTCCTGTACCTCAGCCAGAGAGTCCTGACACCATGAGACGAGAAAAGCTTCAGAATATGTCTAAGTGTATGGCAGATAAGCATTGTGCTGATCCACAGAAAGATCTTTAGGGAAGAACACACACCACTCACAGACAGATCTCCAGCTCTGTGGACATTTGCTAGTAATAATCCAACCAAACAGCAGAGCATGATATAAGTCCATGTGAACACATGTGAACACACTGATGAAGTGATGAAATTGAAGAAACTCCTTTCCATTTAGTTCAACATTCAGTGACCAGCAAAGTTGACAGTTGTTGAAGAAATAAAGCGCTGACAGCAGTTATGGAGAAAATACAAACATAATAATGAACTTTCCTTCTAAGAAATCTCACAAGTGGACCCTCACAAATCTCACAAAGCGGACCCTCCACTGGGTGGAGATTATATTCACTTCATGGACAAAATGATGATTCAACTAAAACGAAAAAGATTTCAACAAAAAAACATGGAAACCTACCTAAACTAAGAGATGATTTATACACCTAAAACTTTGTATGAACAAAAACAGCCCTGTTATTGTGTATTTTGTTTTGCTCTATGAATAAACCTGGAAAACATATAATAAAAATAAAGTTTAATAAGAAAAAAACTTCTCCTCCATTTATACCAATAGTTCTATCAGTTTTTGCATTTGTTGCATTATTTTTTTGTTTGTCCTTTTAGTTCTGCTAATACGTTTACACTTACAGCACTTACAGATTCTATGTTTGTTTGTTGGACTTATAAGGCATTTTTAGGAATTTTCTTTTAGTTTCACCATTTATTTTTGTTTAAATGTGGAGCTTATGTCCCCTTCATAAACCGCCACCTTAACGTGGAGGAGGGGTTTGAGTGCTCGAGTGATCCCAGGTGGGCTGTCTGGGGCTTTGGCTCCTGGTAGGTCTTCCATGGCAGACAAGTCCTGGGTGACAAGCCAGACAAAGAGCAGTACACAAACTCCTTCATGAGAAAAAATATCAAAGATCCAGTTACGTCACCCAGATTGGCATTACCGGGGCCTCACCTTGGAGCCAGGCCTGGGGTTGGGGCTCTAGGCAAACTCCTGGTGGCCGGGGCTCCTCCCACAGGCCCCGGTCAGGTAAAACCCGATGGATCAAAGTGGGATCACTCTCCAGTGGGCCCAACACCTGCAGGAGAGCTCAGAAGGGCCCGGTGCAATGTGGTTTGGGTGGCAGTCGAAGACGAGTGCCTTGGCGGCCTAAACCCCGGTCAACTTGACTTTTGGGACATGGAACGTCACCTCTCTGGGAGGGATGGAGCCTAAGCTTGCGTGAGAGGTACCGGCTAGATATAGTTGGGCTGACCTCTACACACAGTCTGGGCTTTGAAACTCAGTCCCTCGAGATGGGTTGTACTCTGTACCATTCCAGAGTTGCACATGGTGAGAGGTAGCAGGCTGGGGTGGCCTTACTTGTGAGCCCCCAGCTTAGACTAAGTGTTGGAGTTCATCCCGGTGGCTGAGAGAGTTGCATCCTTTCGCCTTCGGGTGGGGGACAGGTCTCTGACTGTGGTTTCGGCTTACGGGCCAAACAGCAGTTCGGAGTTCCCGGCTTTCTTGGTGTCTCCCGGAGAGGTACTGGAAAGCGCCCCAACAGAGGACTCCATTGTTCTCCTGGGTGACTTCAATGCCCACGTGGGCAATAGCAGGAGCACCTGGAGTTGCGTGATTGGTAGGAACGGCTTCCCTGATCTGAACCCGAGCGGTGTTTTGTTGCTGGACTTCTGTGCTCGTCATAGTGTGTCCATAACAAACACCGTGTTCGAGCACAAGGGCGTCCATCAATACACGTGGCATCGGGACACCCTCAGGAGGAGAGCGATGATCGACTTTGTAGTCGTTTCAGGCGATCTTCGGCCGTGTGTCTTGGACGCTGATACCTGGTGGTAAGTTGGATTCATAGGTGGGGAGGGAGGCTGGAAAGACTTGGCAGACCTAAACGTCTGCTGGGAATGTCTGGTGGGCCCTCTGTCAGAGAAGTCTTTAACTTTCACATCTGGGAAAGCTTCAAACATGAACCGAGGGAGGCTGGTGACATTAAGTCGGAATAGACCGTGTTCTCCACCTCCATTGTCTCTACTGCTGTTCGAAACCCTGGTCGCAAGGTCTCTGATGCCTGTCATGGCGGCAAACCCCGAACCCGTTGGTGGACACCGGAAGTAAGGGATACCGTCAAGCTGAAGAAGCAGTCCTATCGGGTCTGGCTGATTTGTGGGACTCCAGAGGCAGCTGACAGGTATCGGCAGTCTAAGCGAGCAGCGGCTCAGGCTGTAGTAGAGGTAAAAACTCGGTCCTGAGAGGAGTTCAGTGTGGCCATGGAGAAGGACTAACGGTTGGCCTCGAAGAGGTTCTGGTAAACCATCAGGGACCTCATGAGGGGGGAGCAGTTTTCTGCAGGCACTGTTTTGCAGTGCAGGTGGGGACTTGCTGACTTCAACTGGGGACATTGTCGGGCGGTGGAAGGAATACCTCGAGGATCTCAATCCTGCTGACACGCCTTCTCCTGAGGAAGCAGAGGCCGAGAGCCTTGGGGTAGGGCTGTCCATTGCCCAAGTTGATGTCATCGAGGCAATCAACAAGCTCCTGTGTGGCAAGGCACCGTGAGTGGACAAGGTCTGTCCTGAGTACCTTAAGTCTCTGGATGCTGTGGTGTCTTGGTTAACACATCTCTGCAGCATTGCATGGCAGTTGGGAATTGGACTGGACTGGCAGACAGGGGTGGTGGTTGCCCTTTTCAAAAGGGGGACCGGAGGGTGTGTTCCAACAACCAGAAAATCACACTCCTCAGCCTCCCTGGGAAAGTCTATACCAGGGTACTGGAGAGGAGAGTCCGGCCAATAGTGGAACCTCAGATTCAAGAACAGCAATGCGGTTTCCGTCCTGGCCGTGGAACTGTGGATCAGCTCTACACCCTGTCTAGGGTACTGGAGGGTTTGTGTGAGTTCGCTTATCCTGTCCATATGTGTTTTGTGGATTTGGAGAAGGCGTTCGACCATGTGCCCCGAGGTGTCCTGTGGAGGGTACTTTGGGAGTATGGGATCTGGGGAGCAGGGTTGTCCAGTCTCTGTATGACCAGAGCAGGTGTTTGGTCCACATAGCCGGAGTAAGTCAGACCTGTTTCCAGTGCATGTTGGACTCCGGTAGGGCTGCCCTTTGTCACCGGTTCTGTTCATAGTCTTTATGGACAGAATTTCTAGGTGCAGCCAGGGTCCAGAGGGGGTCTGGTTTGGGAACCACAGGATTTCCTCTCTGCTCTTTGCAGATGATGTGGTCCTGTTGGCTTCATCGAGCCAGGACCTCCAGCATTGGAACGGTTTGCAGCAGAGTGTGAAGTGGCTGGAATGAGGGTCAGCACCGCTAAGTCTGAGGCCATGGTTCTCGACCGGAGAAAGGTGGTTTGCCCTCTCTGGGTGGGTGGAGTGCTCCTTCCCCAAGTAGAGGAGTTTAAGTATCTTGGGGTCTTGTTTACGAGTGAAGGAAGACCTGAGCATGAGATTGACAGGCGGATTGGTACTGCGTTCACTGTCATGCGGTCACAATACCGGTCCGTCGTGGTGAAGAGAGAGCTAAGCCAGAAAGAAAAGCTCTCAATTTACCGGTCGATCTATGCCCCAGTACTCACTTATGGTCATGAGCTCTGGGTCTTGACCGAAAGAATGAGGTCCCGGATACAAGCAGCCGAAATGAGCTTCCTCCGTAGGATGGCTGGACACTCCCTCAGAGATAGGGTGAGAAGCTCGGTCACCTGGGAGGAGCTCGGAGTAGAGCTGTTGCTCTTCCACATTGAGGGGAGTCAGTTGAGGAGACTCGGGCAACTGGTTCGGATGCCCCATGGATGCCTCCCTAGGGAGGTGTTCCGGGCATATCCCACTGGGAGGAGGCCCTGGGGAAGACCCAGGACACGCTGGAAAGACTATGTCTCTCAGCTGGCCTGGGAACAACTCGGGGTCCCCCCAGAGGAGCTGGAGGAAGTGGCTGGGGAGCGGGAAGTCTGGGAATCTTTGCTTAAACTGCTGACCCTGCGGCCAAGTCCTGGATAAGCAGAAGAAAATGGATGGATGAATGGATGGATGGATGGATAGTGGAGCTTATGTGATATTCTGGATTTGGCTGTGACCTCGCCTCTTGCTCTTCCCGCAACCACAGCTGTTCCACAAATCCAGCTGGATGAAGCCCATTTGCTACACTATTCAAACATGTTTTTTTAAACATTTAGCTGTTATTTTAACTCGTAGCTGTTTATCTAGACATGTGGTCGTTTATTAGACATATACTTGTTTTTCAACACTTTAGTTGTAGAATTAATTAAGCTATTTTTTCTTTAATAGTTCTAGCACATCACCTGTCCATATGGGGTTGAGGATCTCTCCTTCATGTGGGTAACTGAGGTTTCTTATGAGTTTTTCTTCCTCGAGAAGGAGGGTGTAAGGGCAGAGATGTTTGTTCAGCTTAGTATGTTTAACAACCAGCTTTTGTTTTTCATTTTCATGATTGATTTTATGTTCTTTACAAATACAAGTGTAAGCCCAATTAGACGGCTATGGCTGTGATATTGGGCTATAGAAATAAAATTGAATTGAATTTGAATTTGTAAGGAATCTGAAAGATAAAAAAAAAAAAATGTATTTAAGACACTTTGATAAGAATGACTCTATATGGTTAACTAAGACTTAAGACCACAGTTTCTTTTTACCATGCTGATCTTTATAGGTTTCTGTTTGTGTTTTTTACCTCACATGAAGTGACGCCTTTTTTTAATGAAAACGTATATCCTTTACCTAATCTTTGCCTGTGTGTTCCTCAGTTCTTTTGGGCTTTAAGATATGCAAGTTTTTAAAATGTATTTTTGTTGTTATAATTTATTATTATTATTTATAAAAAATATGTTCCAAAAAAAATGTTTTTTTGGTTCAATTGTTGGGTTAGTGTCACACAGTCAAGAAGAAGAAAAGGAAACTGAAAAGGAGCAGATGAGGAGAAACTCCATCGAGCAGAACAAACACAGAAGGTTGACTTTAAGATCTAATTTTAAAAGATTTAATTGAAAGAAACTTCATTCAGTCATAATCATTGCTGTTTGATGTGATGTTTAGCTATTCAATTAGACAGGCTAAGAGCAGAAATCATCAAGGCGAGCAGGCTCTTCTACCTTGACCTCTTTTAGGTTTTGCATGTACGTGGTTTCCACATCTTGTATCTGATCCTTCAGCTCGTGGATCTCCTGAAGCAGAGAGCAGCGGCCATGAGCGGGCAGAGAAAAGGCCAAGCAGAAGGTTGAGGAGCACATGATGAGAAGCGACAGTCATGCAGAAAAATGAAAGAGCATCAACATGACATTTGGACTTTTTCTGTCACTGCACACTTCACAAAAATGCTCATGGAAACCTTCAACTTGTTTTTCTGCACAAAAGGACAAAAAAAGAGCTTAAAAGAGGAAGAAACTACTTCTATGATTCAACAGCTTGTGGATCCTCAAAAAATACGGTTAACAAGCTTTAGACTTTGAGCACTTTAAGACCGGAATTTTTTTTTACATTTTGTCTTTCAACCAATCACCAGTTGTTAAATCCTTGCTAACCTTGGATTGTAATGAAGATTCTGGTTCATTCCCTTTTTGTTTTACCGACGGTGAGTGACCTGGATCTGCAGCCGCAGACCGTTACCTTGATTTCTCGGATGGAGCTGTCAGCATCAACCGTTAAAGCCGTCTCCCCGCTTCCTCTCCGGGATGAGGTCCCGCCCAGCGAGGTGAGAGTCGCCACCGTCAAAGAAGGCGCTCGACATCCCTGACAGAGAAAATTTTTTTAAGCTTCCTGAGAGAAATGCTTAATCCTAGGTGGAATCTGAATTTACTCACCTTTTCAAGAAATTCTCTTTCCTCCGCCTGTGGGGACAAAGACAGACATATCAGGCTGAAAACGGCGTGAATATGGAGGAAGAACCTCAACCAGACAAACGTCCAAAGTCCACCTGCTCAAAAGAAAGCCATGCAGGTAATTGGTGTTAGATTTTACAATTCAAAACTACACAACTGTGTGAGATTTGACAACAAACAGACCAGACACAACCAGCCTGCACACATCATGGCCAGCGCCCCCTGCAGATGCAGGCACTCACGTGAGGAAAGTCAGGAATTCTGACATTGTCCAGGAGCCCGCTCTGCAGAAAACTGGCAACAGAGCTGCAGTTGTCCTACAATCACCACCAGATGGCAGAGCAGAGCAATGTAATAACCACAACTTCTCAGGAGGAGCTTCTCTCTGAGTCAGAGATGCTAAAAGAACAACCTTTCTGGACCTATGAGCTGCATGCAGGATGCAAAACACCCAGGGATGAAGCTGATCTTTGAATCAGGTAATTGAACATGCAAAACATATATTTTTGTGACAGTTTTAAGTGATTTATAGAACTGCTTTGGTTTAGTATGCAGAAGTTTTGAAGGAGCACAGCTTTCTCTGCTCAACAATAATCATTGTTAAAAGCAGAAACCAGGAAAGCCTGGGTTCATGTCTCTGGAGGGGTCTCACCACTGGACTGACGCAGGCTGAACTGGCCCTGCTGGAGGTTCTGGAGCTGCGATAACCTGTGTAGTCTATAGGCTGCAGAGAGAAGACACTATCACCATCTCATCACCGGCAGACGCACAGATGCAGTGCTGCAGAAGCCACCCCCACACAGCAGGACGTGTTCTCCACCACATTGAAACCAAAGTGCTCTAACTACATGTGTGTGTTAAATCAGACGGCGTGCACAGCTCTTACATGGGAGCTGCAGCTGGTGACCCATCTGGATGTGCTGCACAGACTCTCTTCAAACAAGGAGCCCTGCGTGAACCGCACAAGAACCAGTATCTCAGCACTTTTCAGAGAAAATACGATCTTATATCACCAGGAAATGAGACAAAAAACCATCAGTCAGTCATGCCACTCCCATGCACACCAACCTGATAACCGTTAACCCTTGGGATCCTGGACGACGACACGCCATTAAGGCCATACAAGTCAGAGGCCTAAAGAGGAACCAAGAGGAACAAACCACGAGAAACAGAGAAATCAGTGACTTTTTTTACCCAAAGTGTCACTGCTGCTCCTGGAAACAGTCACATCTTTCTAGAAGTTTCTAGAAGTTGTATTTATCCTTTAAGCCTGACAAGAATGACCACATAGAGAAACTTGACGCCTGCATTAGAGACATCAAGATTTGGATGGCAGTTAATGACCTCCTAAACCCAGAAAAAACTGAGGTCATTATACTAGGTCCAAAATACCTCAGAGATTCTCTACCTGTTCAGATGGTCTCCCTGGATGGTGTAAATATAGCCTCCAATCCCACAGTTAGAAACCTGGGGTTTTATTTGACCAGGATTTATCATTTAAGGCTCACATATCACAGGCTTGTAAAACTGCATTTTTTCATCTACACAATATTTCTAGGATCAGAAACATATTATCTAGAAGCGATGCTGAAAAACTCATCCATGCATTTGCTACGTCTAGGCTGGATTACTGTAACTCTTTGCTAACAGCTTGTCCTAAAAGTTCTTTAAAAAGTCTTCAGCTTGTTCAAAATGCAGCAGTTAGATTGTTAGCAGGAACCAGCAGAAGAGAACATATTACTCCTGTGTTAGCTTCACTTCACTGGCTCCCAGTTCAATCTAGAATCAAGTTCAAAATCCTCCTGCTAACCTATAAGGCCTTGAATGGTGTGACCCCATCCTATATTAAAATTAGTTATACTCTGATTACAAGCTAACTTGGCAATAATCCTGTCCAAAGAGGAATGTTTTAATTCTAACTTTGAATGTAGAAACTGTGTCAGCCTCTCTTACATGAGCTGGGAGTTTATTCCATAAAACAGGAGCTTGGTGGCTAAAGGCTCTACCTCCTACTGTGCTTTTAGAGATTCTAGGAACCACAAGCAGTCCTGCATTTTGTGAGTGAAGTGTTCTGTTTGGTTGGTAAGACTCTATGAGATCTTTAATATAGGATGGGGTCATCCCATTCAACGCCTTGTTGAATCAATTTCATTCTGTGGAGTCATGACCTCTGACCTTGACTAGTCCAGTGAGGCTTGCCCTTCTTTTCATCATATTTTAGTGGTTTTACAACCTCACGGAGACATCCTTGCAGTGTTTTTGGAGACATCCTAGTTCCATTAAAATTAATTTGTTGAAAAACTTTTCTGTCAAAACAGAAACCTCTGACATGAACAACACCTTCACAAACCAGCCGACAACAATCTTGAAACAAGCGGACACAAATTTTCTGAAGGTTCTGGGTTCCTTCCCTTCCCTTCATGAGCTTTGAGGACTGGGAGCAGTAGAAGTCTCACCGTCAGATCCATCCTGGAGGAGCGGGAGCCTCTGCTCTCATCGCTGATTCTGGAGCTCTGACAAAACCACAAACAGCAAAGTGATGGCTCCTTTCAGCAGACTTTCAGCAGATTTCCAAAAAGCCCTTCATCACACAGCTACTGACCCTGCCGGACACTACACCGTAATCGTCCTCAAAGCCGTTCTTCTGAGAACAGATAAGAAGATGAGACTTCCTCAACAGGGATCGTCAACTTGATTTAGCATTTACCTACATCTTTGTCTTTTTGTTTATGCTTCTTCTTTTTCTTTGACTTCTTCTGTGAGGAGGAGCTCTTAGAGGGACAGAGAAGGAAACTGGACACTTGTTTTGTGAGGTCCTGCAGTGCATGCAGACACCTAGAAGCCCTTCAGGTACAAGGGTTGATCTCAAACCACCGGTTAGTATGAAAAGTAAAGCCTTTAGACACACTTTTAGTTTGAAAGCCTTTTAGATAAGGTTTAGTTTTGTCATGCATGAAGGGAACAAACAGAAAAACACAGCAATTTCCTCTATGGGGCTTACCCCCCCACTATAGACTCCAACTAAGTCAAGCTCCGACTGTGTAAAACAATCAAAACAACACAGTTTTGGTTTAATCCAATTGTTAAAGCAGTATAACACAAACAGCACATCTTTCTTCTGAATTAAACGGCGCCCCCATTCATCCGCAGAGCAGAACTGACCCTGAAGCTGCCGCAGCTTCCCACTGACATGTGCTCATCTTCATCGGTCAGCTGCGAGGAACAACACCCAAGTCAGAGAGAATGGAGATGAGGACGGACTCCACAGAACTCAAACTGAACGGGCTGACAGAAAGAGGGCTACTAACCATCTGAATCCGAGAGGAACACGAGTACTTCTCATTGTCCTCCTGAATAATGAAGAAGAGGAAGAGAGGAATGAGGGAAGGAAAGGAGGATACAAGCATTGATGCAAAGCTACACTGACAGATTCATGCACCAAGCAATCCGTTAGGAGGTTTTTTTAGAGCCAGGTCACCAAACCTCTGATTCTTGTCTGTATTCTTAAATACCATTGAGCAGAATTTGTTGGATTGTCGCAACAAAGCAAACGCAAAGGTCACACACAGGCAAAGCCAAAGCAAAGACGCTTCAAACTCAAGGATAATGGTAAATTATCATACAACATAAGATTAGTGCGGTTAAACCATGCCAATGTTAGCAAAACAAACAACCACATCACATTAAAGAAAACTTCCTTATGAGGAGATCATAATGAATCTTAAAGCTTTTACCACTAATTATCCCATGATTACACCCAATTGGAATTATCTTGGATTATAACATCTGTCAACCATCAGGTTTTGAACGTGTTAAGTATTGAACAAGCAGTTAGTACATTTCCACGGAGACTGTACCATCCACTGTTCAATATCCCCCCATCCAGTGTCCCGTCGCTCATCTACTTTGGGGTTCAAGCCATAGTACTTCTAAAGAGACAGGAAGTGCAGGAAGACAGAACTATCAGCGTTCCTTCCTATGGCGGGAACATGGATCTTATCTTGTCCTGGAGGACCTCGCCTACCTTCTGCACCTGAAAGATCTACAGCAGGAAGCACAAGAAGACAAAACAGGAAGCAGATCAATCAGGAAAGAAGCGTAAAGTTTTGCAGATCAACGCCGCAAAGATTTGACTGGGACCGAGGGTTCGTTAAAGACTTCCAAGAATTCATTTTGGCCAATTCAACAACAGCTACACATCTAGAAGCAGTTATGGCAGCTTTTTAAACAAAAGCTATTCCCTAGTTTTCTGAGATTTCAACGGTCCTCACAAAATCACTCTTTCATCTTTATGCTTTCAATGAATTGCCTGCTCAACCAAATGGCAGAATAAATGTTTAAAAAATTGAAAAGAATAATCAATAGCAAAAAAAAGGTTAGTAGAGTTAAATAATGTATGGGTCTTGTTTGTGTTCTAATGAAGCTCACAGGAGTTTCTTTCTCTCTTTTCAAAAACCTCTGTTCTATTTCTGACACAAAAATCTTGTTTTTTTTGTTTAATTCTCATTTGTGAAATAAAATAAAACCTTTCTGATCTATTTACATCAACAAACACCAACATTTCTTCCACTTGCGATAATATTGCTGTTTTTTCCTACATGGCCACTGCGACCTTAAATGCATCAGAGCAACAGGGATGCACAGTGCAGAAAACACTTTTTTTTTATTTTTACAAAACATTTAACACTACAAATTTAATTTTAACTCTAAAATAGTACTATTCAATTTAATTTTGAACAACATAACAATTATGAGAGAATCTCAGTACACCCCTGAGTTATTTTGTTTTATGAGGCACACCTTAGAAAAACTACTTTGTTTTGACGCAAGAAACAGGAGGAAAACTGCAAAAAAATGTTATGTAACAAAATAAAAATGTTCTGCAAGTTTGGATAATCAAATGCTGCCAGAATCCAGTTTTCCTGCATATCTGGTGCAGTTGGAGGAAGATCATTTATCAATTTTTAAACCTTTTATTTTCTGATTTTAATGTGATATTGTTGCAAAATTTCAATCAGTTTTCTTCAAACTTGATGCGATCCATTTTCTTTCTTCTTCTACCAGACAATCCAAACCAAAACCATTTTACCAGTACAACTTACATGTTCAAACTCCTCCCTAACTGTTGCATTCCACCACATTAATCCAGATTTGTTGTCACTGTGTCGTCATTTTACACAAAAGCGATATTGACTCTTGCTGATTTTTGTTTCCATGACCTCAGACATCATGACGCTCTCACATCTACTGGAAGTTTTCTGGAAAAATTAACTCCAAACTTTCCATAGCAATTTCAGTTTGACGCCTCTCTAAAATTCTCTGACAATAACAAAGTTCAGGAACCCGCTTTAATGGCTCCTGTTTCGTGTCTGGACACCCAATTAGCAGATAAGCTGGCCTCTGTCATAAGTCCATTCACCGAGAGTTACACAATCGGTCTCTGAACTGGACCCTGGCCTGTTCAACTCACTGCGTTCCCTTTCTTGGACACAGGGGCTCTCAGGCGTCCGGTGAAGACCGCCCTAAGCCCCCTCCCCTTCAGTCGCTGCCCAGCCGTCCTGCTGCAGTCAGGGATCTGGCAAAAGCATACTTCAGCAGGCAACACTGCAACCAGGCATGCAGGTCTGGATCTCACAGAGTCTTCTGGAAAGGTTCCAGCTGATTTTCCACTATGAAGAATTTTCTAATAGTCCAACCGGGAAACCCGCCTCCACTTTGTGAGCGTCCACGAGAGTCCACGAGTGTCTGCAGGCGTCTCGCTCCATGACTGCGCCGACATTCCTGCAGCAACACCTGCTCAGCGGCAGACTGAACTAAGGAGAGCAACCTACTAAGCTACTTTACAAGTCGGCTAAAGGGTTCAAGGGGCACACACCCCAAGCAGACTTAATCATGACCACTAATCCACTGTATGTACACATGATCAGGAGAAAAGGTCTGCTTCCGTACGGAAAACAACCAAAAATAACCAGCTGCAGTGCCGTGGGAGGGGAATCGACCTTTGTCGTGACCTTTGGTTTGCATTCTTACAGATCAAAGACATTTTTAAACGTTGAAAAACCCCAGATGAGATCCAAGAAGGTTTTAAACTTCAAACTTTTCATGCCCTCAAAGGAAAAAGTAAATCCTTTGCTAAATTAAAAATAAACACAGACGAACAAAAACCATTTTTTCCTACAGTCAGCCCTGGAAACTGTCAGAGCTGCTACATACAGAATATCTTTAACAGAATCTGTCGGTGGATAAAAGATCTTAAAAATCATTGTGGTGCTATCTGGAAACTCAGACGGAAAAATCACAGATTTCAGCAGCTTTAAAGACCCACCCAAATTAAAAAGGTGTTTTTAATGTGTTCTTGTGGCATTTCTCTGATGATGGAGTACAGAAAAATAATTCTAAAACTGCTTTTCTGATTATTTCTTCATTCCGATTGTTCTAAATCAGAAGCGGACGAAAAAATTAGTTTAGAAAAAGATCATATATAAACCAGCTCCCTGCTTCGCCCCATTCTGATGCATCGACTTACAGACAGATTCATGAATGTCTTTGTTTTTCTGGTCTGAGCTGGAATCTGGATCAGAAGTGTATGGCTGGATAGTGCTGATATTGCTGCAACCGTTTTTGTTGTACCGCTAATATTAGTTTGGGGGTTAGGAGGGGCTGTAAGTAACTCTAACTCAAACCCTTGTCTTAAATTTCAAGCGTAGGCTATAATTCGCCGATTATGCCTAAGTGCGTGTTCAAAAATCGAGGTCTGGAATGATTTTGTGGTTTTCCACCAAAAGATTTATTACTGACACCAAAATATCTAATATAAAATGTTTTGGGTCTTCAGCTGGCCCTAGGAATTACATCTAAGCGGATGCTTCTTCTGCAGGCAAACAGAAACATGAGGACACCCTTTCACTCTTTGATCCAGACTTTTATACAATATGTAAAATAGAAAGTTGGATCAAAATAAGATGCTGGATCTTCTCCCTGGAGTTGTATTTTCCCACCGTCAGTTTTTCCCCCTCTGTCGCAGGTGCATCAGCTCCTCGTTAACTCCTTATCAGCTCTTCGTTCACTCCTGCCTCTGCACATTTTTGTTTCAAAGCAGCAAACTCCCAATGTGAACTAATCTTGTATGCCCTGAGAAACTAGCCTATCATTCAATCACACAATCATAAAAATGTCTGAAAAGTTTAAACTTTGAAAAACCACTCTGTTTAAGAATACAATGTCTGCAAAAGTTCTACAAAGCTTATCACTTTTAACACTTCATTTTCATACTGGTTAGTAGATTTAAACAATGAAACAATGACAAGTCAGTGAAACCAAATACTTGGGTATTGTTCTTGATGAAAATCTAAAGTTTCAAACTCAAGTAAAAAGCATATGTCAAAGAGTTACATCTGGTTTGAACCGCTTCCATTTCATTAGAAGAGAGTTACCTCAATAAGCGGCCCTGTTGTACATGCATGCAATAATTTTTTTCACATTTCTCATACTGCATCATTACATGGTCTCAAGTGTCTCTCTCCTCTCTGTCTCTCAGTCTGTCAAAGTTCTGGACAAGAAACCCATTAGGTGACATCACTAAAGAAGCACAAGCTTTTTACTTTTGAAAATGTTGTTAATTTTAGCATAATGAAATTTGTTTTTGAATGTATGAACAAATAAGTGTCACCACTGTCACACCTTATTGTCAGGCGTCCGAGCTTTCTCAGACCATCCACTCGAGCCACAGTCAGTGGGGATTTTATAGTCCCTTTGTTCAGAACATTCTTTGGACAATCCAGTAACTCCTCAGAAGGAGCCAGACAGTGAACCTGTCTCCTCACTGATCTTGAATTACAGACTGACATTAACATCTTTAACAGATGAATAAAACAGGGGTTAAAGTCAGGACAGGGTTGTTCACACAATCATCTTAGTATATGAAATGCTTTTTATGTGTTTGCTTGTTTTTAAAATTTGAAACTGTCTTTTTGAGATGTGCAGTGTATCTTTTCCAAAAGCCCCCTATGGATCAGTGTTGAAAATTATCACATGTGCTAAACACACATAAGCAATACATCTGGTGACCAGTGTATATGTGATGTCCATACTTAACCCATTTTTTAACCATGACCTTCTCCTCTTATTTCACTGAGATCAAGGTCCACCAGCTGACTAACTTTCTGTCTGTCTCATAACGTCTGTTGATAACAGTGTTCTGGACTTTAATTTCAGCTGCACGGAAGTCAAACTGCTTCCCTAGAGTTTTCCTTTCAAGAATCATTCCGATTTCTTTCCAACATGACACAAACCTTTTTGGTTTTTAACTGTCTTTAAATTGATTTTGTTCCACTCTGATCATTTTCTGATCTGTTTCCAAAGCTTTCCCAGTGGTCATTTCATTATTATGATGCTGTTTTTAGACAAAATTTAAAAACGTGTTGTTTTTGAGGACATAGTTTCTGCAGAGCGGCAGGAGTTCATTAGAAATTCACCTGTGAGTTGTGGGCGGGACTATTGACAACTACACCCTCCTTCCCCTACCCACTACTAAGAGCTCCTTGTTCACACTCTCTCCGGCTAGCTTACAGCCCCTCACAACTCCAACCTAACATTTGCGATGCAACAAAAATAGTGATCAATATCAGAGCCATCCAGCCGTCCAGTTCTGATCCAGATTCCAGTTCAGACTAGGAAAACAAAGACGTTCGTGGATCTGTTTGTCTGCCATCAGAATGGAGCTGAGACCATATATATATTTTCTATATCCCAAATATAATCTTTTGATCCTGATTTGCAATGATTAGAATAAAGAAATGCAGTTTTAAGTATGACTATCTACTGTCAGAAAGGTTGACCCCCAGTAGGAGATCAGAAACGAACAAACTGCAGGGCTTCAGAGATCTGCTTCAATATGAGATTACAGCCAGCTAAAAATAATCAGATCAGAATAAGCGAGCCCTCCTGCCGTGAAGATCCCATGTGCTAAAGCAGGAAAAACCTCTGACCTGAAAACAACAACACATTACCAGTTCTACTTTGGAGCTCAGACCCAAACCACCTGCAGGAAACGCAACAGGTGTGAGGGTCACCTTTAGGGTGTTCTCTTGATCTGCAGAGAAAATGAATCAATATTCATTCATTCAGACCTGGAGGGAAACTGGATTCTCCACTGAACTGGATCAGAATTATTGGTTCTATCACGGCTGGGATGTCTGTGTCATCGTAGCTTCACAAAGAAACACAGCTCTACAGAAATCTAAACCAGAAATAGAAATGGAATAAGATAATAAATGTCTTTACACCTTTGAGGATAATATAAAAAACGAAATACTAAAAGAATCACATTATTCCAGCCTGTCCTTTGAATTATTGTGATCTAAAAAAAACAATCAAATTGACTCACTTTGACCAAACCTTTAAGGATAGATATGAATCACACTAATAATAAATAAAAATGAACTAAATTTTAAACAAATATTTAAAAAAATAAATAAATGTAA
The DNA here is from genome assembly GCA_014656515.1 of Oryzias celebensis. Taxonomy (NCBI): domain Eukaryota; kingdom Metazoa; phylum Chordata; class Actinopteri; order Beloniformes; family Adrianichthyidae; genus Oryzias; species Oryzias celebensis. Next base: position 22,671,878 of record BNCR01000017.1, on the reverse strand, counting down.
AAAATGTTTTCTAAAACTACATGATTTTAAAATATGCTTGCTGAATTAACCAAACTGCAGCAGCTGAAACTTAAAAACTAAAAATATTATTAAAAATGAACAAAAATTAAACTAAATGAAACTCAAAATAAACCTTTTCTATTAAAAACATTTTGTTTTTAAAAAGATATAAAATGAAAATATATCTGAAATAATTGAGAATTTATTCATGAAAATAATATTAAAAATTCTGTCAAATAAATGATGACTTTCTTTCTAAATTGCTGTTATTAATCTGAAATTTGTATAAATATAATGATGAATATTCATGTATAGCTCATGTCATTGTCACCATTTATTAGTTTTGGTTGTTTTTTTAGAGATAATGGAGATGCTTTTTAACTTCTAAAGATCTGGCATCAACATTATGGACGTCACATTTTGAGTTTTATGACCCTTGCTGTCAGTTGAAAATGTTTTTTTAAAAAGGTGTTGATTCTGGAAGTCCACAATTTTGTGTGTGCTCTGACTCCTGAAAATCTCCCCGATTTGGGAAGTAACACCATGAATATCTTGCTAGCTTAGCAAAACAGCTTATTGAACAGTTTTTTCCGCCTCCAGCTCAAACTGGTGCCACAATAAAATGTCATAATCCATTCATGATATGCAGACTTCTAATAGAGTATTTATCTGGAATCATAACCTTGAAATTTTAAGCAGTAATATTGATAAGAATAAACTAAATATCCAATAGTTTGGGAGACAAAATCAGATTTTTGATCAATTCATCAACCATGTGATCGAGCCTGATTTCCAGTTGCGTGATCACTTTAGGGACATCTCTAATATTTGACCAGGTTTTGACTTCTCTTTGCTCTGTGTACACCTTTTCAAGCTTTCCTCAAAATCAGCACAGTTGACTAATTATGAGATAGGATCTAGAAATAAGGAAATTATTATTAAAATCTTTTTACTTCATAGTCTTGACAAAAGAAAAACTTTATTTAAGACTCAATAAAACTCATATTTTACTGTAATTTCTGTTTAATTTTGAGGTTAAAGTTCAATAAATGTTGACAAGTTCCTTGTTAGTGTTTCTTTAATATTTTTTATATTTATTTTATTTATGTTCTAAGAAAAAGTGGTAGTTTTAGATTATATGAGGATTAATTAGGATGGACCAATTTGTATTCTCATTTTGTTCACATTTTTTTCTAAAATTAGTCTTTTCCACTTTTTACTCTGGTTTTTTTTGTCACTGAATCATTAAAATGAACAACAATTAGGTACATACAAACTCAAAAATACAAAACATTAACTTAAAACTACCAAAAAATACCTATTATTGCAATTTAAAGTATTTCTATCAAACGGTTTGACTTTTTGAGCTTTTTTTTCTTTTTTTAAATAGTTGTGTGGAACTCCTTGTTTCTCGATTTTGATATTTCATACCATATATCTTCCAATAGAGGCCGTAACTCTAATAAATGCCACTCTTCAACAATCGTCGGGCCTAACAGGTGTTTATTGCTATCTACTCCGGTCTCCAATAGTGGCCGGGCTCCTTCGAGACATCCCGCCCCTCTGCACAGTGATGCAGATGCTGCGTGTCTGTGGTTTATGTGTGGTCAGCCAGTGTAGCAATGGTCATGAAATGCTCATTCCATTTAGCGTTTAAACTTTGTGTGATGGAATATGCCAAAGAACATTCTAATGAGGAATCACCATACAGTGTTGATCTAAAGTTTGTGCCCCCCCAGGTAAAATGTTCTAATATTGTTCATAAAGAATCCAAGGAAAGATTGAAAATTCTCCTAAAAGCATCACTTTAAAGATGAGACATTCTTTTAATGTGCCCAAAAAATGGGCTTTAGTTCCATCATATATCCTTTCAAAATAACAGAAAAATAAAAATAATGGCGTGTGCAAAAGTTTGGACACCCTGCAGAGTCAGTATCTTGTACTGCCTCCTTTGGCAAGTATCACAGCTTGTAAAGGCTTTTTGTAGCCAAGAGTCTCTCAGTTCTTCTTTAAGGTTTCTTCATCCATTCTTCTTTCCAAAAGTCTTCCAGTTCTTTCAGATTTCTGGGATGTCTGTTCCTCTCTGCTCTTTTCAGGTCTATCCACAGATTTTCAATGATGTTGAGGTCATGTGATTGGAAAGTTCGCTGCAAAACCTTCAGTTTCTGTCTCTTAATGTAAGACAGTGTGGATTTGGAGGTGTGTTTAGGATCATTATCATTTATAGAAGTCATCATCTCTTCAACTTTTTCACAGATAACATCAAGTTAAAGTGTCCAAACTTTACTGAAATTTGGTGAATCCATTCTTCTTCTACGGGTGAAATGTTTCCTGTGCTGCTGGCTGCAATACAAGCCCAAACCATGATTGATCCACCCCCATGCTTAACAGTTGGACAGAGGTTCTTTTCATGAAACTCAACAAGTACAAGTATCTGTTGACAGTGTAGCACAACTCCAGAGTCTGCAGGTCTTTCTGGAGGGATGCTGCAGTCAAAGGTGGGTTTGTTCTTGCTTTTCTCACTTTTCTGTGAGCTGCTCTGTCTGAGATGTTTCTTGCTCCTCCAGATTTTGCTTCAACTTCCACTGTTCCTGTTGACTGACATTTCTCAATGAAATTCTGAACAGAAAAACGAAGCAAACAGTTTTCTGGTGGAGGTGCAGAGAAAGCAGCCGATGAATCAGAGGAACTGGTTTGAACATGGATTGTTGAGCTAAGACGGAAAGGTGGGCGTGTCTCCAGGAAAATAGTCGACATTAAAGCAAAGAGGATTTCTGATGCTTCAATGAGAAAAGAAATGTTCACAGCAAGAGCTAATCAAAACAGAGTACAATGTTATCATCTTTTCAATCAATCCTGAAATGTTCATCTGTTGTTTTCTGCATTTTGTGACAGAATATCATCCTAATGAATGGTTAATGAACCCATTAACCATCACCATTCTGTCTGTGGTGGAACAAATGCTGGTCTTTAATAGATGCCAGGGTGGCCGCCACATTTTTTTGAATAAACGCCAGGGCTACTTTGGTAGATATACAGTAATATTTCTTGTAAAGTAAATGACTTGCTGCATAGAAAGGATCATTTGCTAATTACAAGTTATTTTCTTCTTAATATTATACTTCTTTCCCTATTTTTCAAGCAACTTTTTTTTCCGTCTTTCACTTTTTGTTCAGCAGGAAAATACATTTTTGCACAGTTAAAATGAACAATGCTTTGAGCCTTTTAGCAGGTGTTCATAAACATTTCTTTTGCAAATAAATGTTTGCTTAAGAAACTAAATCCAGAAAGGTTTCAGGGCCTCAGTCTCAATCGTTTGCTTTTTTGCTTCACAATCGTTGCACTATTTTTTTTTCTTGACAAACTGAAACCTTACACTGTTTTTTCGGACCCGCCAGATTCGGGATCCAGGAAGTGCAACACAAACGTTTGAACGAGGAGAAAAGAAAACAGACCAACACTTCCCAACATTATCATGTGCAAAAAGGATTAAATGTGAGTCCCTCCGTAGATTGTTTAGGAACTCCTGTGTGTGTCTTCAGTGTGTCGTCGTGCTCCAGTTGTGTACCTCCTTCTGTTGTCGCTCCAGCTCCTTCATGCGGATCTCTCTGGCTTCTGCTCTGGCGGCTCGCTTTGCTGCCAGTCTGGCCTCAGCCTGGAGTCAGTGTACAAGGAGAGGACACAAGAAGGGAGTAAGAAGGTGAGACATCAGAAGACTCTGTTCTGCTTGGACGGTTTCCACTCTGAACACTGAGGTCATCATACCAGGTCCAAAATACCTCAGAGATGCCCCACCTGTTCAGATAGTCTCCCTGGATGGTGTAAATATAGCCTCCAATCCCACAGTTAGAAACCTGGGGTTTTATTTGACCAGGATTTATCATTTAAGGCTCACATATCACAGGCTTGTAAAACTGCATTTTTTCATCTACGCAATATTTCTAGGATCAGAAACATATTATCTAGAAGCGATGCTGAAAAACTCATCCATGCATTTGTTACGTCTAGACTGGATTACTGTAACTCTTTGCTAGCAGCGTGTCCTAAAAGTTCTTTAAAAAGTCTTCAGCTTGTTCAAAATGCAGCAGCTAGATTTTTAGCAGGAACCAGCAGAAGAGAACACATTACTCCTGTGTTAGCTTCACTTCACTGGCTCCCAGTTCAATCTAGAATCAAGTTCAAAATCCTCCTGCTAACCTATAAGGCCTTGAATGGTATGACCCCATCCTATATTAAAGATCTCATAGAGTCTTACCAACCAAACAGAACACATCACTCACTAAATTCAGGACTGCCTGTGGTTCCTAGAATCTCTAAAAGCACAATTGGAGGTAGAGCCTTTATCGACCAAGCTCCTGTTTTATGGAATAAGCTCCCAGCTCACGTAAGAGAGGCTGACACAGTTTCTACATTCAAAGTTAGGCTAAAAAACATTCCTCTTTGGACAGGATTATTGCCAGGCTAGCTAGCAATCAGAGAACATTTAACTTACTGCTCCTCTGCCTCACCTGCTGTGATGGGGTTTGCTGGCTCTGCTCACTCTTGCTCAGTAACCCCCCCAACCCTTCCCATCTCCCTCCACTTCCTCTTATTTTCTACCCTTCCATCACACTACATACACGTTAAGAGACTCTATGTCCCATGGCACTCACTTTAATTTCAAGGGACCACCAAATCCCAACTGCACAACATTACATAACACCTTTATTTCAAAGGATCACTGGATCCCCACTACACTCACTCAGACTCCAAGGGACCCCCAAGTCCCATCTGCATTACACAACATACTCAAGTCCACAACCTGCTCTCCTTCATCTCTCTCTTCCCTTTTCTACTAACCTCCTACCTATCTCACAATAAACCCTACCCTAATCCGGGTCTGCATCCTTCTCCCACATGTTGTCCCACATGTTGACAATTTCTGATTCCAGGTGGATCGTCTGTGCTCCTGTCCTTGGCTGTGACCTCGCCTTGGCTCTTCCCACTCCTGTCCTTGGCTGTGACCTCGCCTTGGCTCTTCCCACTCCTGTCCTTGGCTGTGACCTCGCCTTGGCTCTTCCCACTCCTGTCCTTGGCTGTGACCTTGCCTTGGCTCCTCCCACTCCTGTCCAGCAACCCCAGCAGTTTCCACAACTCCTACTGGATGAAGCCCATCTGATAGACTATTCAAACATGTCTTTGTTTATTTAATACTTAGCTGTTATCTTAACTTGTAGTTGTTTATCTAGACGTGTTTGTTTATCAGACATGTACTTGTTTTTCAACCATTTAGTGTAGAATTAATTAAGTTTACTTTTCTTTAATAGTTCTAGCACATCACCTGTCCGTCCGGGGTTGAGGATCTCTCCTTCATGTGGGAAACCCTGAGGTTTCTTAGTTTTTTTTTCCCCTAATAAAGATAGGATTTTTTTATGAGTTTTTCCTAACCGTGAAGGAGGGTGTAAGGGCAGAGATGTTTGTTCAGCTTAGTCGGTTTTATAACCAGCTATTGTTTACTTTTGCATGTTTAATAAATATTTTTGATTCTTGCAATATATTCATAATCAGTCCAATGAGATGACTATGGCTACATAAATAAAATTGAATTGAATTGAATTGAATTGAATTGAATTGAATTGAATTGAACACACCAAGTGCAGTTACAAAGTATTTGCAGACTTGGTTTTGAACCAAAACTATTTAAATTGAATCTGGTGACATCGGATGGAAAAATCCACACAAAAAAACTAAAAACACCTGACGTTATCATCCAGGAAATCCTTTTAAGTGTAATTTAGGCTTTATAGACCAGAGAGTGAAATCTGTTTAAGTTTTCTGGAGAATCATGTTGTCATTAATTAAAAAACACAAAACATTTGAGCATAATAATTATGTAGACGGTGGCAGTCCAGGGTCCATTAGTCAGCCCGGGAGGACATCTTTACGAAAGCGGCAACTGGATTACTGGCCGGCAGCAGTTTTTACTGGACAATGTGTAAATGTCTCCAACCAGAAGCCGTCCATATGAAGTGCCACCGGCCAGCAGCCACCCGCTACATTCGGGCAATGTTCCCTGTGAGCTTGTGCAATCGCGCACTGTTCGCACATTTTCAGCCCACAAGAAAATATGTGCAGCGCACAATAAAAATTACATACAACTTACGTTAGAGGGAATAACGGCCCGGAGATCCATGGTAGCTGGGAGTATTCAGTCTTCCATGGCAGTGGGATAGCAGCACAGGGACAGGGGGGTGGTTGGAGGGTGGAAGTCTAAAACCAGCCTAATCCAGCAATTTTGGGAACCTTAGAGGCTCTCCCATCAGTGAAAAATTGTGCTGCTGTCTTCCTTCTACCCGACAGCCACAGAGTGACCTCCAAATGTGTCCAGGCGGCCACTCCCCCTTGTCAAAATATAATCCGATTGCTTTTTAATTTTAACTTTTTCTTAAAACCGTGGCTGCTACACGGTGCAAATATGCGACTGCTGCCACCCAGTTAGAAATGCCACCATACAACCATTGGCTGATTTTGATGAAAAACTGGCATTTAGGTCACTGTGCAGTGGCGGTTTAGCATATGTGACCGTAGTCTAAGGAGAGCACAAGCAGTTTCCTTGAGGTTCATGTAGACACCTCAAGGAATGCCATGAAAATGGAACGCATCAATCTCGTGCATGTGATAAGTGTATGGTTAAGTATTTGTGAGAATGATGGAAGTTACACGCACTTATGGTGTACGGATGATGTTGTCGTACAATGTCCTTATTTCAAACTATAGACAGTAAGGTGTGATTACTGTCTCCTTACTTACAGCCCACAAATGCTGCACACACAGGGTGTGCATGTGATACATAACTGCCCGTAGAAGGATTGTTCCAGCAATCAGGCTGTAGCAAGGACTGCAAACATATCACGTGAACACCACATGAACATTTTCCATCTAAAGGTTCACGGAGTGGTCTACAATCCAGATATTTCATGGGGGCCACCTGTGTGTCCCGTACAAATATGCCTTATTTTCCCTTGGAGACCCAGACCCACCTGTAAGGGCGGTTATGATTATGACCTTACAACTATAAGAGGACAGAAAGTGAGCTAAAAATAAATCCAAAATAAGAGGAACTAACAGATGAAAATAATTGTTATTGTTATTCCTAAAAACTAGAACTGTGGATTGTTAGGTGGCGATCCAACTTAATAAGCAGTATGACTTACTGCTACTCAAGGATGTTTAATGACCTGTATTACTGTCAGTACAGTATAAATACCTGATTATTAGTTACAAACCGGTTGATATCTAATGTAAAGTAAATGGCGTGGTCGAGTCGGGATGGGATTATATAAATTTGCTTCCTCCTACTCCCTTTCAAGCAGTCAATTTTCTGATGTCTAGTTATCCAATGTCATGACTACTGATACAAATCTTTGTTGTTGATGATTGTGTTACACATGTCTTATATATCTTGTCTGCTTGAAATAAACCATTTCAATCAATCAATTCAAAAATCAAGCTCTATGACTCAGATCTAACTATGGTTACTTATTTTTTTATTATAAAATGTTTGTAAAGTTGTTTATGCATGTCTTTTTATTGGATGTATTAAATTAACCTTATATGTATTAAATCACCATCATTTATACTAGGGGTGTCAAATTCAAGTCCTCAAGGGCCGGCCTCCTGTTGGTTTTCCAGATATCCTGCTGAATTTGCTACCTGAATCAGTTGTGTTTAGCCAATAAGTTGCGTCAACGGCAGGTTGGCTGGAAAACATGTAGGACACTAGCCCTCGAGGCCTGGAGTTTGACACCTGTGATTTATACCTTTCCTTAGAACAGAAGATCAGAATCAACAAAACAGGTGAAAATACAAAGATTTACATAGAAAGAAATGCTGTTTGTAGTGCAGCTACCCAACCCCCCAAACCCCTAAAAAAAGGGAGGTCACTATGGAGTCTGGGCTCTGGGCAGATTTCAGTAATGAGTATCAGAGACTCTCTCTATGCTCCACTCAGCACTCTTGTCAAAAGAGGGATTTCTCCTTAAAAGGACTTCTATTAGTGTGTGTTTGTCAAAAGACTTCCTTCCTTTAACTTAGTGCCAAGGTTGCAGCCCTTTGGCTACAATGATAGAGTGGCTCCTAATGGCTTTCCTCAAGGCCATCACTGAGAGTAATGAAGAGGAAACAAAATATCTGTGTTTCTGTGCAGGTTAGAACCCCATAGAATAGAATAGAATAGAATAGAATAGAAACCCAATAGAAACTTTTGGAATGCTAAAATTTACTTGAATATATCACCCAAAAAAATAAAGTTTAAAAAAAAGCAGACCCAGCAAACCTGGTATTTTTTATCATTATACCATGGTATGGGTGAATACTCTATTCTGATTGGCTCTCTGACCCATCGTTTAAGGTGGTTGGTTCGTTTCTAATCGGACTGAGGTTCAGTTCCTCTGAGATTCCTCAGTCTGAATGCAAAGCGCTCTGGGAGCCGAATAACTGGACCAAAACGGCCACCGTAGCTGAATGTCACACGGTGTAAACACATTAGGAATTAAGCCACCGGCGAGCCACAGACAAATAAGAACTATTGATTGTCGATCTATCAAAGAGGAAATAACTGGTCCAACTGTTTACTTGTTAGAAAGTTTATTTTTACATTGCTGAAAACACTTCTTGCCTTTTTGCCAGTTCATGTCCTGCATCTTCTGTACCACCCGGTGATGCATCTGATGACTTTGCAAAATAATGCAGTGACAAAATGACCTAACAGAAATGCTTGCCAAACAGCAACAACAACAACAAATAGCAACAACCAACATTTAGAAAGCTCTGGACTTGCCACAGATAAAAACAGAAGACAGGGAGGTTTTGCAAGCTAATGCTATTTTGCTTGTGGGATGTCTAAACACCATGAATGGCATTGGGTTTATGAATGAAATAGATGATAAAAGAAATATAAAAGACTGTGCTCTCAGAACTTCCCTTCAAGCTAAAGGAAAAGCATATGACATTCAAACAAGAAGAGGAAGGAAGCCAGGTTTTCTAATCTGGTGGAGTTCATTACATGGCAAGCACAGATCAGTAACGATTCATTGTCTGGAGACATTTTGTACAGTGGCTCAGAAGCAGTAGGAAAACCACAACTTTTCAAGAAAAGCAATTCATAAACCTGAACATTTGTTACAAGAAATTCTTTGATTACCCATGTGCTGTGGGGTCTAGGTGCCCCCCACACACACCACCACACATTGGTGTGTTTTCCCTCCAATGACAAATGTGAACAGGATTTGATGTCTGCCAGACAGAGCTGTGAATTTTTTTTTTCTTTTTTTATGTTCAGCCTCCTTTGGGGTCCGGACCCCACTCTCAACGTTAACGAACCTAGGATAGCACAAGAGCTAAAGAACATGAAGTGAAAGTCCATGATTGATAGATTATCCAAACCCTGTCGTCTACTTCCTCTGCCCAAGCTGTCTACCACTCTGGAGACCGCCGAACAAATTGTCACCCATCACTACGGCTTCCTTGAAGACATTGTTTTGGACCGTGGTCCTCAATTCCCCTTGCCCATTTGGCGGGAGCTCTGCAAAGGCTTGGGCATCAATGTAAGCCTAACACCAGGTTACCTCCCCCAGTACAATGAACAAATGGAACATCTTAACCTAGAGATCACCTGGTCCCTAATAACCTACTCCTGCCAGCTTCAAGAGGACTGGAGCCAGTTTCTGGTTTGGGCTGAGTATGCCCAGAACTCTTAGAAGAAGGCATCCACAGGGTTAACCCCGTTCCAGTGTGTATAAAGAGAGTATAAACACTCTTCTTCCCCTGGTTGGGGAACCCACAGAACTACCAGCCGTGGATGACTCTGGCATTGTGAGGAAACATGGGAGGCATCACACGTCCAGTTACAACATGTTGTCTGTTGTTTACAACAACAGGCCAACCAGCACTGTTGTGCAGTTTCCAACCTGCTACCTGGCCAGTGGGTTTGGCTGTCCACCCAGGATCTCTGCCAGAAACTGCCCAGCAGGAAACTCAGCCCCAGGTTTGTGGGTCCCTTCAAAGTTGTTAAACAAGTCACTCCTTGATCGTTCCATCTCGCCTTGCATCCAGAATACTGGATCTCACCCACCTTCCACATCTCCCTGTTGAAGCCTGTTGTTGGACTTCCCGATGGGGAGACACAGTCAGAGACTGTTACCACCGCTGTACCCCCACTGATGGTGGATGGCGAGGAGGCCTACTTCGTACACAAGATCCTAGATTCCCAGCACCTGGGTAGTCAGCTTCAATATCAGGTGGACTGGGAGGGATATGTCATGAGTTGCCTCAGATAACATCCATGACTCGTCCCCAAATCTAGGACTTCCATCAAGACCACCTGGACAGACCAGTCTTGTGGCTGGCCCCAACGCCAGTAGCCTTCTTGCTTCTGGAGCTGCTCGCGGGGGGGGGGGCTCTGTTAGGAATCGACCATCTAGCTCCTCCTCCAACCTCCAGAGGGAGCCCTCGCCACAGAGTCAGTGTCAACATACAGTGGGTACAGAAAGTATTCAGACCCCCTTAAATTTGTCACTCTTTGTTATATTGCAGCCATTTGCTAAAATGATGTAAGTTCATTTTTGTCCTCATTCCTGTACGCACAGCACCCCATATTGACAAAAAAACCCACTACGGAAGCCACAGTGACACAGGTTTTTTATAATTAGAATTTTTTACAGTGCTATAGACAAAAAAGATATTCTGTTTTATTCCATGATTGTGCAGTTTGTAGCCCAAACCAATAAGCCTTTAATAAATCTTTTTTTCTTTAAAGACATTTAGGCTGGACGGTGGTGCAGTGGCTAGCGCTCTTGCCTCACAGCCAGAGAGGCCCCTGGTTCATGTCGCGGCTGGGGGACTTGAAACAGTGTCACCCATGAGAGACCTTTGTGGAGTTTGCATGTTCCTCCCTTGTATGATTGTTTTCTCCGGGGACTCCGACTTCCTCCCACCATCCAAAAACATGCTTCAAAGGTTCAATGGTCACTCTAAATTGCCCTTAGGTGTGGATGTGAGTGTGTATGGGTATGTGATTGTGGCCCCTGTGACAGACTGGCGACCTGTCCAGGGGTGTCCCCTGTTTCCCCCATGAGTGGTGGGGTTAGGCTCCGGCAAGATAAATGAATTAAAGACATTTAATGCCCAGTGGCAGTACCTCATTAAATATACGATTCCGGCTTGTGGGCGGGACTGCTGGCTTGGAGAAGCCGTGCCCCTCTCCACCGCTAAGAGCTCTGTCAGCACACTCACGTGTGAGCTTATAGCCCCAAGCTAGAATTAAGGGCATAAAAATAATGGCAAGCACACAAAGGGGCGGAGCAGCGGAGTGATAAGAACGACTTTGGCACGCCCATTTCAGTATTTCACTGAAATTTTCCATTTCACTGTTATACAGTCTGAGTTTTTTCTAGCATTCGGTTTCTGATCCAATGCAATTTGAATTAAAAATAACTCAGAAACACAGTCTTTATCCTAAATTATTGTATATACATCCTCTATTATGAGAAAAATGCTACAAGACCATAGACCCTGTTTCCCAATGGGTTAGCTAAGGGGGTGGGAGTTGTGAAAAAGGTTGGGTGGATTGCATGTGTATGTTGGGGGGTGGGGCTATATTTTTATGGTTGTGCTTGTTTTTTTAAATCTGTTTTGTTTTAATGTAAAGCACTTTGCGTTATGCTTTATAGTAAAAGTGCTTTACAAATAAAGTTTTATTTGATTTGATTTGATATTTTAAACACAACAAAAGACCATTTTCATGGGAGTGGCTCTTTAACATGTTTGGTGAATTAGATAATTTTGAAGATTAGGATGCAGAAGAAAAAAAAGAGAGAAGAAAATATAAAAAAAGGGAGAAAAGACACAAGAAAGTGACGCCTACCCTCCTTCCTCATACAACCACTATGTGCCAGCCCGCATTTGTGTCGGGGAGGGCCCTGGTTGCTGCTGCTTCGGCGGGGGTCTTAGTGTGAGAGTTGCCGGGTACTCTCTCGTTGCATTCCATCATACACCTCAGTAGGACATACACATTAAAATGAACAGGGCCGGCTCTAGGCATAGGGGACCTGTATTTTGTTGTGAATCACACAATGGCGCATTGTTTAGTGCTTCCACTTCTCATTACAGAATTTGCTGGATTGAGTCCAGCTCAGGGATCAATTTTTTTTAAACATAAGGGATTATTACTTAAGCTTTGAGAGTTAAGGTAAATAAATTCTTATTGCCACATATTCAAGGCAGTTACGTTGTTTTGTTCCAGACAGTGGCGGGGTGTTGTGAGAATGTGTGTGTGTCTGTGTGTGGTGGCGGCGAGAGGGTGGGGGTGTTTACACTTCACTGCTTCGAGCCTGAGTGAGGCGTCCATTGCGGCATAGCCAGATAGCAATGCATAAGTGTGTGGTTTCAACCACAAATAACCTCCTCGAGGTGACCCCTGGTAACTGGGTAGCGTGAGCCCCCGGGCTGAACACAACAGATCTAGAGGAGAAAAACCTAGAAAAAAAGACACCTCACCCAGAGGTTAAATGGGTTTGCATAGGGTTAACACCCCTGCCTGTAAAAAAGAAATTGTTAAAGAAACGCCAACAAGAGAGTCAAGAGATGGTCTGGTCCTGGAGGATAGATCACCAGCTGGAGGTGGTATGACGCCAGGGTGATCTGGAAGCTGCCAGGGCAGTGACCATCATCTCCACCAGAACCACCATCAACATCGGCGCATGGAACGTCAGGACCATGTACAAGACGGGCAAATCAACACAAGTGGCAACGGAGAAAAATACTTACAGGCTCAGCATCTTAGGAATTTGTGAGTCAAGGTGGACAGGTTCCAGCCAGAAGAGACTTGCCTCAGGAGAGCAGCTGCTGTACTCCAGACACGAGCAAGATAATGCACCCCATACCGACAGCAACCTGGTTATTGGGGGGAGTGTCTTTCACCACAAGAGGATACATAAAGCAACGTGGGTGTCACCAGATCAGGCCACAGAGAACCAGATTGACCACGTGTATATCGGGAAGAAGTTCCAGAGATCCCTCCAGGATGTGCGCACAAAGTGAGGAGCAGATGTTGGCTCAGATCACCATCTCCTAGTCGCCAAACTGAAGATGGAGCAGGGAAAGGGAACTGGACCCTGGCTAGCAGCGTACGTCAACTGTACAAAACTCCTCTATTGAAGGAGAAGACAGACAAAAGGATCTACATGGACACACTTGCATCAGAGGCATAGGAAGCAGTCTATCACGGCAACACGAGGGAACTTTACACCACCATCAGGAAGCTGTCAGGGAAATTTGGTACTTCAGATAGACCAGTGAAGGATAAAGATGGGAAAGTGATACCCAATGAGGCAAGCCAGCAACATAGATGGGTACAATACTTTGGAAAGCTGCTAAACAGGTCAGCCCCGCAGAACCCACCAGTCATAGAGCCAGCAAACACCAACTTGCAAATTGACCGCAGTGTGCCAACATGGGCAGAAATAGGCAAGGCGATACAGCAGCTCAGGAACGATAAGGCAGACGGACCCGACCACATCCAGAGGCACTAAAAGCTGAAATCAAGACTAGCATGAATCTCCTTCACCCTCTCTTCATGAGGAGGAGAAGAGGAGCAAGTGCCCACAGAGCGGAATGAGAGTTACCTCATTAAGCTCCCCAAGAAGGGTGATTTGTGCTCTTGCTCCATCTACTGAAGGATCACACTGCCTTCCCTCCCAGGGAAGGTGTTCAGCAGAGTACTCCTGAATGGGATGAAAGATGCCGTCGATCCCCAGCTCCGAGAGCAGTAAGCAGGATTCCACAAAGAGAGATCATGCACCGACCAGATTGCAACCCTGCGTATCATCCTGGAGCAATCCTTGGAGTGGATTTTGCCTCTCTACGTCAACTTCATTGACTTTAAGAAGGCTTTTGACACACAGACCTTCTGGAAACTGCTAAAACATTATAGAGTACCAGAAAAGATCACTACCATCATCAAGAATTCCTACAAAAGACTGACCTGCAAGATAGTTCATGGAGGCCAGCTGATAGACGGCTTGAAGTGAAGACTGTAGTGAGGCAAGGATGCCTCCTATAGCCATTCCTGTTCCTGTTAGCAATTGACTGGACTATGAAGACATCAACAGTAAACAAGCAAAATGGCATCCAGTGGACACTTTGGACACAGGTGGACTCCCTGAACTTTGCAGACGACTTTGCCCTTCTCTCACACACCCAAACACAGATGCAGGAAAACACAGCCACGGTTGCAACTATTTCATCACAGTTGGGGCTAAACATCCACAGAGGCAAGAGCAAAGTCCTCAAGTTGAATGTCACCAGTTAGATACCCATCACGCTGGGGGTGGGGTGGGGGTGTAATGAACTCATGCTGCTCTACAGAAACTAAATCTTAAAAAAATGACACAGGCTTTTAGATTTTTTAAAAGAAAAACCCTGCATAATCATCATTAAAAGACCACTGAAAACAATTTTAAAGTAGGAAAAAAAATATAGCTGGAGTTGGACTTCAATGGAATAGTTACGGGAAGTAAATAACAGAAACTACAATGTAAGAAAATCTGATGCCAAACTAAATCTCGTAGAGCTTGTCCATGAAAATGACTGACATTAAAATGATCTGTGGGCTGAAAATTTTGAATTATGTCATATTCCAACAGCAGATGGTGACACAGCTCCTGTCTGGACCTAAACTCTCGGTTATCTGTAAACAATGTGAAGGTTCTACTGAAAAAAGGTGGAGAAGATGGAATCTGTCAGGACTAGTATCCGTAAAGCAAACTTCTGGTGAAAAAATATGGCAAAAAATACATTTTTCCTGCAGACCAGCAGCTAAAAATAAAGACAAAGTGCAAAACTGCTGAGCTGTGTGAGTTTGTTGATGTGACAACAGCAGCTCAGGATTTTTTTGTGCTCTAAGTGGGGCTGGCGTCTTAAAGAATCATGGAGACAATGAGATCATTCACACATTACCACCCTCCTGTTCACAGAGAAAGTTCTGCTGCATGTGTAAGGACCTCAGCTTAGCTGGGGGGGTTTTCAAAAACACTCCCACATTTACTCACCCCTGTTCACACATCAGTTCCATTGAATTTGTTACTCCTTTTCAGCTTTTCTTTAAATCTATATTGTCTGAAGTTAAGTTTTTTTTTCTCTTCTCAATCATACTGAAGCACATTGGCATGCATTTAATCTGTCTTCAGATAGAGAATGAGCCAAAACTAGGCCAGAAAATCTAGATCCCTTCTTCTGTGCAGCTAAAATTATTGACCCACACTGACTCCATCTTCATCTGAACTTTTCTAATTTTGCTCATTTTCAAACGGGGCACCTCCCTGGAGAGGAAATGAGCCAGTTCTATGCAGAATTTGTGTCCTCTCACAAGAAGCATAAGAACACAAAGTGAAAAAACACTAAACTTAATGTCACTAAACTAATTTTGGAATGAAAATCATGACGTGAGTCTCTCTACCAGCTCTGACTCAAACAAAACATTATATTCATGTAAAATGAGTGAGATCTGCGGTCCTGGAGAGCGGCAGCTGACCTGCCTGGTCTGGTTGCCATCAGAAGACTGAATTTACATGGCCAGCATGCCAATCCACTAAGAAGAGCGTTGTTTTCATAAGCATGAGTGCTGACAGAGAGATAGGGAAGAGTTCAGCCAAAATTAGTTTTCTCCTAAAGCAAACCAAAAAAGTTAGTTTTTATTCCAAAAATTCACAAGTATATTGAATAAAGTTCCGTCTTTACTTGATTTAACTTAAAAGTTATTTGAAAAGTCTTTTTAAAACATAAGAAGGAATATGTCAATATTCAATATATCATCAATATATCATCATTATATGAATAAATAATTTAAATGTAATTTTGAGCTTTTGAACTCCTCCAAAAAAAGCAGATTCAAATAAAATTGTAAAGAAATAAATATCAGGCCCCGAGGACGATCCAGGATATGCTGAACTCAGAACTCTCGGCTGGCTTGGGAACTCCTCTAGTTCTCCCCAGAGGAGCTGGCGTAGTGGCAGGTAAAGGGGAAGTCTGGGCATCTGTGCTTAGACTGCTGCACCCGCAACCCGGTCCCAGATGGGCGGAAAAAGATAAATGGATGAATAGATGTTTATAATGGGATAATTCAGAAGTGTGGAATATCACAGAATACTGCTAAAATTGTTTTTAAAAATGTAAAAAACAAACACAAGTCATTTACCTCTGAAGAACCCCAAATCAACTTGTTTCTGGGCTTTTACAATTTATTTGACTTTTTTTTGTTTGTTCATTTTGGGTAGCAGTAATTAGTAGCAACCCCCCCAAAAAAGGAAAATATCTTAATGAGGGGGAAAAAACAATTAAATTTGACCTTGCTAGTTCTTTAGGGTTAAGAGGAAGCAAAAACAGGTAGAATTAAGATGAGGCTTAACTTGGAACAATGCCTCAACAAAACAGAAAGTCAAACAGAAAAATACTGAATGTAAAACCAGCAATAGGCTGATTTGCTGCATTTGAACCTGCTGGAGGCAAAAAAAGTCTCAGTTCAGTGAGACACTTTTAATTTGGTGAAGTCTAAAGACAAAAGTGCTTTCTTCTTGAAAAAAACGACAGAAAAATCTTTCTAAAAAGACAAAAAAGCTTTGTTTTCAACAACCCATTGTATCACAAAAACGTCCAGCACAGTGAAGCTGACAATAAATTAGGGTTTTATTTAGAGAAGTCCTTCCATGCAAGATTTGAGTTTATGAGCAGCTTATGGATTTAGTAATTACTCGCCAAGTACTTGATTATCAAGCTGCAAGCAAAGGCAGACAAATGAGGTTAAAAAGGATTAAATAAATCCTCTTATGCCGCTTTTTGTTGTCCAGGATTTTAGCTGTTTGAAATTATTAGCTTATAAGGATGACTTGGGGAAATCTGGGGTGAGTTATTTCATGATACATAGTCAGACTCTGCTAATAATACATTATCCAGAAAAGGCTGATGAACACATTATAACGAAATGTTATGACTATAAATTCTGTTCCCTGAAGAAGAGGAACGAGGTACAACACACGTACTATGGGATATCACGCTCTCGCATGTCTGGCTGAAGACACCTCTATTCACGCCTTTAGGCAGAAGACGCCTGATGACAGGTGGGCGGGGCCCCGCCCCTTTCTTATAAAGCCCTGTCTTTGGCGCCTTCACCCAGTTCAGAAGCTGCTCTTCACCGAGCACCGCGCAGCGGGGAAAAAATGTGTTGTACATGTACTATGGGACATATATACACGCCCTGCGAGCAGCTACCAAACTTCAACACCTTAAGACTCGTGAGGTCCAGATGCTGCAAGGAGGACATTATGAGCCACTGTAGGGGCTGTTACGTCCAAACGGTAAAACCGTATAAAAGTGTGAGGCGATGACCAGCTCGCCGCAGCACAGATGTCACTCACACGGGAACCCCGAAACAGAGCCCAGGAAGTGGCTACACCTCTGGTCGAGTGAGCCCTCACACTCTGAGGCAAAGGTAGACCTTTACTGTTGTAAGCCAAGCGAATAGCTTCAACAATCCAATGTGAAAGCCTCTGCTTAGACAAAGCTCTGCCCTTAGCAGGGTTAGCAAAACACACAAACAGTTGGTCTGATAAGCATGTTGCTTCAGTTCGGTCAATGTATGCGCGCAACGCACGTACGGGGAACAATAAATGCATCCACCTCTGCTCCTCAGATGCAAAGGGGGGAGGATGAAAGCTCAGAAGTTCAATCAGCATGAAATTGAACTCTCGCAGAATTATTTTTGGTAAGTAAGCAGGATTAGGGTACAAAGTGACTTTGGACCCATCTGCCGAAAAATGCATGCAAGAAGAGTGAACAGAAAGCGCGTGGAGATCCCCAATGCGTTTCACAGAGGCGAGAGCTAAGAGCAAAGCCGTTTTATAGGAAAGGAATTTCACATCAACTTCCTCAAGTGGTTCAAACGGAGAAGCACTGAGGCTCTCCAATACCAACGGCAAGTCCCATGAAGGCACACTGGGTTTAATAGGGGGCCTCAGTCTGCGGACCCCCTTCAGAAACTGCATAGTCAAGGGATGGGCACCGGGGGACCTCCCATCAATGCCAACGTGACAAGCAGAAACTGCAGCCAAATAGACCTTAATTGTGGAAAAGGAGAGACCCTAATCCAGCAGAGTCTGGAGGAAAGTCAGAATATCCACAATAGAACATTGAAAAGGGACGATGTTTCGTTCCTGACACCAGTGTTCGAAGGCCTGCCATTTATAGGTATAAAGACCTTGAGTGGAAGATGCTCTTGCACTCTGAATGGTTGCAATCACAGCAGGGGGTAGCCCTTTAGCGATCAGGTTGGACCTTTCAGCAGGTAGGCATGCAGTCGCCAAAGTTCTGGGCGTGGGGGCAATATTTCCCCACCCGCTTGGGATAGGAGGTCCCTGCGGATTGGAAGCTGCATCGGGCATGCTGCCAGCAGGCTGACCACTTCGGCATACCAGGGTTTCGTTAGCCATGTGGGGGCTACGAGGATCAAAGACAGATGCTGCTTGCGTACCCGTTCTGTCACTGGTAATATCATTTCCACTGGAGGAAGTACATACAGAGACAGAGGAGGCCATGGGTGAGCCAGAGCATCTATCCCCAGTGGGGCGTTCACATCCTTCATGGAGAAGAACAGGGGGCAGTGGGTGTTTTCTTTGCTGGCAAAGAGATCCACCGCTGCTCTTCCAAAGCGGCCTCATATGAGAGACACCACTTCCGGGTGAAGCCTCCATTCCCGCACAAGAGGACCCCTCTGGAGAGCAGGTCCGCTCCCAGATTCAGACGTCCTGGGACGTGTGTGGCTCTTAGCGACAGAAAACGAGTGCTGCACCACATTAACAGAGAGTGTGTGATTTTTAGCAGAGGGAGGGAGGGAGCGAACCCCTCCCTGTCTGTTTATGTAGGAGACCACCGTGGTGTTGTCTGTCCTGAGCAGAACGTGATGACAGCTCAGCACGTGACAGAAGTGCTGCAGAGCTAGAAAAGCCGCTAACAGCTCCAACTGACTGATGTGGAGTCTGGACTGCGCAGGTGTCCAGCTCCCTCTCACTGTCATGGGATCGCACAAAGCCCCCCACTCCTTTAGGGAAGCATCGACACCACTTTGCAGAAAGACACCCTTCCTATTGGTGAACCCCGATGGAGCAGGCTGGGCTTCCTCCAATTTTGGAGCGCAAGCATGCATCGTGTGTCTATCAAAACCTTCCTGCTGCGGTGAAGGAGCACGTTAAAACGAAGGGAACGAACCCAGCACTGAAAGGGTCGCATCTGGAGCAGACCGAGAGGGACTACAGCGATCATCGAGGCCATCAGCCCCATCAGCTGTAAAATCTCCTGGAACCGCAGTTGGCGTCCCAACCGAAAATGCGCGAGGCAGCGGTGAAACGCGGCCACTCTGTGATCTGACAGGCGTGCCCGTCCTGACACAGAACAAATCTCCAGCCCCAAGAAAGAAATCTGCTGGCTGGGGTATAGAGCGTTCTTTTGGAAGTTCACCGAAAAACCCAGGGACTGGATGTGAGACAGCACCAGGGGCAAATGCGCAGCCACCTGTTCTCTGGAGCTTGCTATCAAAGCCCAGTCGTCCAGATAAGTCAGGATACGAACACCTTTGTCTCTGAGAGGAGAGAGCGCCGCCTCGACACATTTCTTGAAGGTGCGAGGGGCGAGTGACAGACCGAAGGGCAGCACGAGGTACTCGTAAGCTGTGCCCTCGAAGGCAAACCGTAGAAATTGCCTGTGGTCCGGGTGAATCGTGACATGAAAATAAGCGTCCGTGAGTTCTTTTAGGGCGAACCAATCTCCGAGACTGATCGTGTTCAAAAGCTGTTTCAGTGTCAGCATTTTGAACTTGAACGATCGAAGGTACTCGTTCAGGATCCGCAAGTCCAGGATCGGGCGGAGTCCGTCGTCCTTCTTCGGAACAACGAAATAGCGGCTGTACCAACCCTTGTGCGCCTCTGAGGACGAAACCACTCGATTCGCTCCTTTTTCCAACAGCGATCGCATTTCCTCTCTTATGACGGGAGCTGCCGAAGGTCCCACTGTTGTGTTGACAATTGAGCGGAAACACGGTGGTCTGACCCGAGACTGAAGCCGGTAACCCATAGCAACAGTTTTCTCTACCCATGGAGGGAGGGGTACATGCGCGCCACAGAGATAGGCATGTCGCCAGGCGCCCGACGTGCTGCGAAGAGCTGTCGCCCTCTAGCGTGCTGGCGGGGCACGGCGTTATGTAGCCATCGCAGAGACTGACAAGGGGCGCTGTTACACCAGAGTCTTTTATTTGAACTTTTGTGGTACAAACAGAATGCAAACATAAGATGTGTGCGGGGAGTTCGTAGTGCTTGGGGAACAGTGTTGTGGGAACACAGCGTTGTTTGAGGCTGGGCTCTTGAACCTCCATGCAACTGTCTCTCAGTGGCAAGTGAAGAGGAACTGCCATGTCCCCCATTTGGCAGCTCCGGACATCCAGACTGGCTGGGAGGACTGCGGCTTCTTCCCCCGGGGCGCCGAGCCTCTTTGGGAGCCCACCGGTGGTCCCTTGTTCCATGACAGCAGCCGGACCCTCCGGTGGTGGGGAGGTGGATGGACGGTCTGGCCCTGAACCGGGGTTTGAGACCTCGAGGGCGGCAGTTCGGCTGACGGCTTTCGCCCGCTCGCAGCCGGTTTGATGATGCCGGGATATGATGCATCGCATCGCCTCAGTCTGTTTCTTGCGAAGATCAAACCTGGTTTGGATCGCGTCCAGCGATTGGCCAAATAGGCCCTGCGTAGACACCGGCCCGTCCAGGTATGCCACCCTTTCTTTCTCGGGGACATCGGAAAGAGTTAGCCATAAGTGGCGTTGTGCCACGACTGTGAAGGCCATGCCTCTGCCGACAGAAAGAGCAATGCCACGGGTCATCCTGAGAATGTCCGTGTTAAGTCTGACCTCGTTAAGAAGGGGGGTGAGTGGGCTGTCAGTAGGCAGCTGCGCGCCCAGCTCCGCTAGGCACATAGCCTGGTAGGTTTGAAGCATAGTCGCGGAGCTCATAGCTCGAGCCGCGCATCCCTGCGCCCCATAAATTTTGTCCAGCTGACTGGCCGAGAACCGGCAGTGTTTGGACGGCAGTGTAGCGGGGCCGACCACACCGTGGTTATGGGACAGCGCGAGATAAGCCACCAACGATGGTTCCATGGGTGGAGGGTGGACCAGGCCCGCAGACTCGGCACCCTCCAGGTCATAGTACTGTCCGAAGCCAGGCACGGTCACGCGCGTGGACAGAGGCTTGCTCCATGATGATGTTAGCTCGGATACAAAGTCCGGGTACATGGGCAGATGGTTCTTTACTGTAGTCGGTTCAGGTGGCAGGAAAAATCCGGCGAACCGAGACCGTTTCTGGGCAGGGGGGGAGGAAGGCCACTCCACTTCCAACTTTCCCGCCGCGCGGCGGTACAAGGACATAAATGACAATTCATCATGGGACACCGCCACAGCAGTGTCAGCATGGTCATTTGATGTAAAATCCTCCTGGTCCTCATCCGAGGAACCATGCAAATCGATACCAATGTCCAGAACATCGTCAGCCTCATAGGATGAGACAAGCTCCGGTGTGTAATAGAAAGAAGTAACATGGAATCTAGACGAAGAGATGCTTTAATTTTGATTGGAAATGTGTGTGTGTGTGTGTGTGTGTATGTATATATGTCCAACATCACAATCCAACACCACATGGATGCACAATATCTGGTGTGGTAGTCATGGTGCAGTGGTAGGGCGATTGACCTATGATCAGAAGATTGCAGGTTCAATTCCTGACTCGCCCACCCATGTCTCGAAGTCTCCTTGGGCAAGGCACTGAACCCCACATTACACACGTGGACAAAATTGTTGGTACCCCTCAGTTAAAGAAGGAAAAACCCACAATTCTCACTGAAATCACTTGAAACTTACAAAAGTAACAATAAATAAAAATGTATTGAAAATTAAATAATCAAAATCAGCCATCACTTTTGAATTGCTGATTAACATAATTATTAAAAAAACAAACTAATGAAACAGGCCTGGACAAAAATGATGGTACCCATAACTTAATATTTTGTTGCACAACCTTTTGAGGCAATCACTGCAATGAAGCGATTTCTGTATTTGTCAATGAGCGTTCTGCAGCTGTCAACAGGTATTTTGGCCCACTCCTCATGAGCAAACTGCTCCAGTTGTCTCAGGTTTGATGGGTGTCTTCTTCAAATGGCATGTTTCAGCTCCTTCCACAGATGTACAATGGGATTCAGATCTGGGCTCATGGAAGGCCACTTTAGAATAGTCCAACGCTTTTCTCTCAGCCATTCTTGGGGGTTTTTGGCTGTGTGTTTTGGATCGTTGTCCTGTTGGAAGACCCATGACCTGCGACTGAGACCAAGCTTTCTGACACAAGGCAGCACATTTCTCTCCAGAATGCCTTGATAGTCTACAGATTTCATTGTACCTTGCACACATTCAAGACACCCTGTGCCAGATGCAGCAAAGCAGCCCCAAAACATGACTGAGCCTCCTCCATGTTTCACCGTAGGGACAGTGTTCTTTTCTTCGTATGCTTGGTTTTTGAGTCTATGAACATAGAGTTGATGTGCCTTACCAAAAAGCTCCAGTTTGGTCTCATCTGTCCAAAGGACATTCTCCCAGAAGCTTTGGGGCTTGTCAACATGCATTTTTGCAAATTCCAGTCTGGCTTTTTTAGGATTGTTTTTCAGCAGTGGTGTCCTCCTTGGTCGTCTCCCATGAAGTCCACTTTGGCTCAAACAACGACGAATGGTGCGATCTGACACTGATGTACCTTGGCCTTGGAGTTCACCTTTAATTTCTTTGGAGGTTGTTCTGGGCTCTTTGGATACAATTCCAACGATCCGTCTCTTCAGTTTGTCATCAATTTTCCTCTTGCGGCCACGTCCAGAGAGGTTGGCTACTGTCCCGTGGGTCTTGAACTTCTGAGTAATATTAGCCACTGTTGTCACAGGAAGTTCAAGCTGTTTAGAGATGGTCTTATAGCCTTTACCTTTAAGATGTTTCTCTATCATTTGTTTTCGGATGTCCTGGGACAATTCTCTCCTTGGCTTTCTGTTGTCCATGTTCAGTGTGGTACACACCTTTTCACCAAACAGCAGAGTGACTACTTGTCTCCCTTTAAATAGGCAGACTGACTGATTATGAGTTTGGTAACACCTGTGATGTCAATTAAAGGACACACCTGAGTTAATCATGTCAGTCTGGTCAAATAGTTTTCAATCTTTTATAGAGGTATATCTCTGGTGGAAGGTTGGCGCCAGTGTTTGGCAGTGGAGCCACTATCAGCGTGTAAATTGGAATGACGTCTTTGGGCCGTCAAGGAAGGTAAAAATGTGCTAAACAAGTAAATGCCATTTAACTAAACAGTGGTCAATTTATATGTAGTGCTCCATCTCTGAGGAAACTCCAGAGTTACAGGGAAAGTAAAACGATTGTAAAGATTATTAGCATGATTTATTCCAGTTTGGCAAGCTAGACTAAGTAGTTTAACATAAAAGTATTTTAACACATGGCCCCCGGGCCATAGTTTGCCCACTTTGTCCCCAAACGTTTCTTGTGAGGGCCAAATAACTTTTTTCTTCTCTGATGTGTTTAATTTGTCTGATTTTAAACTTTTTTTTTCTTTCCTTTATTGTAAAGCCCTTTGGTACCCTGAATGAGTTGTAAAGTGTCACATGAGTAGGTTTTTTCTTTCTTTCCTTCATTCATTCATAATAATTTTAATACAACAAACACTATTTATGAAATAAAAAGATAATAAATTACTTTCTGTTAACTTCATAGAAATAAATCAAAACAAAAAACACAAAACTAACACATTTCAGAAATATAATCAATAGTCTGTTCTCTCTAATCAGTTATTTTGAGAGTTTGTAGGGCTGCAACTCCACAGTAAATTCCACAAATAAAAATGTGAACACAGCTGTTCTGCAGCGTCCTGCAGTTCTGTCCCATCCAGTGCTAATCCAAAAGTCTTTTTTTTTGTCTTCTGCTTCAGCTGGACACATACTGTATAATTTCCTATTCACCAGTACAAAGTTCAGTTGTTTATCTTGGAAATAACATTTAAAAATGTGATGGTTAAATCTGTGAAGTAGGATTACAGAATTTTTTAAGGCTGTAAAACACTTTCTCTTCTTTTGTCAGACAGACAAACATTTCCACACTTTTCTCTCTTGTTTAAATTCTCAAATTTCCAACCTTCAGACAAAAACAAGTCCATAATTATAAAATTAAAATAAAGATCTGATCGCCATCAAATATTGATGTAGTTCTGCAGAGCCACACGTATGGAGACACGGCACAGAGGAGATTGAAATGACAAGGTCTTCAGCCAATCAGGACACAGAAAAGGAAGCATTCCCCAGATCCCACTCAGCTGACAATCATCAGCTAATCAGCCACAGGACACTTAAGCACTGCTCAGGGCCACACTTAATGTGAAATATTGCTTGTGCCATCCAGCCTGCATGCTGAGTTGGTCTCCTGATCTGATCACATGTTTACCTGACCCTGTTTCATATCTGACTGCAGCTTTGCCACCTGTCATTTCCTTTTGCCTGGATTCTGACTGATTAGCTTTATGGACTTTTAGCTGAGCTTTGCTCCTGTCTGTACCAAGAAACCTGCTGCAAGTGAAACCAGCTGTCTGCCCATTTGTGACACTTTGAAAATATCAAATAGTGTGAGCAAGAGACAGAATTCAGTGAGTGAGCAGATGCTTCTGTCTGTGTCTCCTGGGTTTCATTAATCAAGTTCTAAACAGTTATCTAATCAAGTTAACTTTTATTTTGAAGCAGTCACTTCCTGCTGGTTTCCAGACAGTCCTTGTTCACACCTGATTTGAGTGTGTGTTGTCAGAGCTGGTTCCTGTCGTTGCTTTTATCAATTACTTGAATATGAGGTCAAATCAATGTCGGCTTAAAAGGAATGAAAATCAGCAAGTTTTTATCTTAAATTTTTGTTTCTATTTCTCTATGTTTGCATCATTATTACTGTACAAGGCATCAGAGAAGGGACATCGATGTCAGTCATGTCCCAATGGTAGCCAATGGGCTTAAAGCCCCCCCACCTCCAAACTCACACACTTGAAAACCAAGTCTGAATTGAAACTGTCAATTTTGTATTGAAAGTGAAGAGGGAGAGGAACAAAAGTTGTAAACTTTTGTGTTTAAAACTGTCTTAAAATTTTTGCTTTTTTCACATTTTCAATCTGGTTTTACATTAACCTTGAATCGATGCTATTTCTAAGAAATCAGATTTGCAGCAAAAGTACTATCTATCCATAAAAAGGTTTCAGAATTGTCAATCCTTAAACATTTTTACTTGCACTAAGAAATGTGTACATCTGTAAAACTGTTTTTTATAACTAGAACATTTTTCTGTCCGTCCATGTTTGTATGTGCAAATGACACACAAAGCATTTTTATAGACGTGAGTTTTTCTTCAGTTATAAAACTGTTTTACAGACGCACACATTTATTATTTTATGTACAAAAAACTTTTACAGATGGAAGATTTTTTTTCTGCATGTACAAAATCTTTTTACAGATGAACACTTTCTGTGCTACAGATTTCTGAACCTTTTTACAGGCACACAACTCTTTTTACAAGCACAAAACATTTTCATCATAAATGAAAGATTCTCCCTTTTTCCCCTTTAAAGCTCAGAAGAGCTCACAATTATCAGCATGTAATCATTTAGAAGTTTTCCTAGATTACAGGACATTTATCCCATCAAAGTGACAGACACTTTACAATGTATTTTTACTAAAGTATTTTGATTTTTAGCTGTAAGGAAATCCCACAGAGATTAAACATTTTTTCACAAACTACTTTATAAAAAGACAATTAAAGAGATAGTGTTCAGTGCTTTCATAGTTTCAGATCCCAGACCATGCTCTCCCTAATGGTCTGCATGAGTTCAGTCAAAAAGAAGGATTAGCGTGATTGCATGGTGCTGGTCGGTTGTAAGGAACTCATTGAGGTGTTTGAGGGTATTTGGAGCGGATTGCTGAGCCTTGATGAGGTAGTAGAAGGAAGCCCACTGTGTTGTGTCCTCTACACTGCTGCAGTCATAAAGGGATGAACTGAACCATGCTTCAGGTTCAAATGGAAGCTCATGGTGCCATGCATGGTCCACCTCGGTACTTGGTGTTAGTCCAAACTTTGCGCTTCCTGACTTGTGCAAACACAAAGACCAACTCCAGTCGCCCAGCTTTAGTCTCCTTAAAAGGAAGCAGAGTCTCTATGAGCTGGTTTCCTCTGCATGACATCACCACAGGCACAGCCAGTGAAGATTGTTATCAAAAACGACTTCCTGTTTATTAAGCATGGCAGAGTTTCTTCAGTCGTGGGGGGGTGGGGAAGGCACTTTGGAAGTGAGTGCACACAGTTTTATTTATCAAATCAGGTGCACATTATGTATGTGAGGGAACAACTCCTGTGAGGACACCTCAAGAATCTGTGAAGACCCTCCTGTGGGTTTTACACACACTAAATATGATTACAAAATTATGAGGAACTTAGTTCAGATAAGACGATGTTCTCATAAAAGCCTTCACAGAAACATTACTTGTTTAATGTCAAGATACTGGCAAATAATGACTTCACTGGTTTTACTGCATTCATTTTTGTAATAATGTTTTATGTGAAAACAAGCAACCTTTACAGATTTTAAAGATATTAAACGGAATTTTCTTTGGGCACACTTTGTCAGCTTATTGTAGAAATAAAGCCGTCAGAAAATTAAGACAATTAGATGTGTTTATGCAAAAATATTCTGAATAAAATCAGCATTTTTCATCTGTTTTATCTGTAACTTTTTCAAAACAAGATAAGGCGACAATTTCACTGGTTTATTCATAAGAGGAGCTTTACATAACACAGTGGATGTCATCATAGTGACCACAGAATCTGAAGTGTTATATATACCAAAATACCTGTTGACAGCTGCAGAACGCTCATTGACAAATACAGAAATCGCTTCATTGCAGTGATTGCCTCAAAAGGTTGTGCAACAAAATCTGAAGTTATGGGTACCATCATTTTTGTCCAGGCCTGTTTCATTAGTTTGTTTTTTTTTAATAATTATGTTAATCAGCAATTCAAAAGTGATGGCTGATTTTGATTATTTACTTTTCAATAAATTTTTATTTATTGTTATTTTTGTAAGTTTCAAGTGATTTCAGTGAGAATTGTGGGTTTTTCCTTCTTTAACTGAGGGGTACCAACAATTTTGTCCTCGTGTGTACGTCACCTCTGTTGGAGGAAAGGAACCTGAGCTTGTGTGAGAGGTTGATGGGTACTGGTTAGAAATAATTGGGATCACATCTACGCACAGCCTGTACTCTGAAACTCAGTCCCTCATGAGGGGTTGGACTCCACCATTCTGGAGTTGCACATGGTGAGAGGCGGCAGGCCAGGGTGGGCTTACTGGTGAGCCCTAAGCTCAGCTGCCAAGATTGTTTGGTTTATTTCAAGCATAAATTGGACAGTACACAAAAATAATCACACAGAATTTATCAAACTTATTAGTGAGACAATGAAATGCATTAATTAAGAGAAAAGAAAAAAAAAAACAAACAAGTCACTTAAGCGCTTAAACAAGCACTTAAGTCACATTTGTAGCATTCATTAAATATAGTGATTAATAACTATATTAAACAACTAGAGGTTGATTAATTGCTTAAAAAGGAGTGGGAAGAAGCAATTTTATGTAATCCCATCCCTACATATTCATTTCATAGTCTAGCATAGTTTTCATAATCCGGTTCTAAAAAGATCTAGTGCAGATTTTTCTTGTAACAAAACTGACTGAGAGTTGTAGTTCACCCCAGTGGACTAGAGTTGTGGGGGACAGGTCTGTGACTGGTTTCGGCTTCCAAGCCAAAAATCACTTTGGAATACTCCTCAGTGGTCAAGGCACCAGGAGTGGACAACTCTTTAGTCCTTTAACCTGATTTTGCTCTCCATCTTCAGACATCTGATTTCTAAATGCAGCTGAACTGTGGTTTTATGAACATTT
This sequence comes from Oryzias celebensis, assembly GCA_014656515.1. Lineage (NCBI taxonomy): Eukaryota > Metazoa > Chordata > Actinopteri > Beloniformes > Adrianichthyidae > Oryzias > Oryzias celebensis. Next base: position 22,643,760 of record BNCR01000017.1, on the reverse strand, counting down.
GTGCTGTCCACTAATATAAATAATGTTTAAACAGAGTCATGGAAAATGTCTGGAAAAGTTTGACCTCTGCCTTTGCCACTAATAACCAGCCTTCTAAACAAAAGATTTAGAGACCAACTCATTGGGTTTTGATAGTGGCTCATAGCAAGCGTTCACTGTCTAACAGAATCAGAAAAGATTTATCTCCACAAAGAAAGTAAAAATACCCACTCAGTGTCAGTTCAACCTCAGCCAAACGGGCAACTCAATCTTTGTTGGGTAAATGAAAAACTTAATTTTTAGTTTAGTTCACATTCTCAGCTGGAATTTTGTTGATATTCAGTCTTTGTCTACGAAGAACATAATAAGGAATGCAGAGAACTGCCTCCCTAGGCTTCATTATGTAGTACTGGTGGTCCATCCTCTGTTTTATTTTTAGAAATGCCTGCAGCAAACAGCTCTTATTATTCTTGGCTGAAAGTATGTTGCACAGTTGCAGGTCAGTAAGTCTGCAACTCTGCGTTCCACATTCAGTAATGCACTCAAATCTTGAGAAATCTATTCAACTGAAACTTCCCTCCATTTCAAATCTAATTTTCTTATTTATAGATGCAATTGGATCCTCTCTGCCATCAGTCTGTTTTTCGTCAACATCAGCTGGTTTTGTTCCGCAGGATTTTTGGGATGAACGGATTGAAAACACTTAAAGAAACGTTATTTCAGGGACTTTGTGTTACAGAAATCAATGATCAAAGAAAAAAATGATCACATACTGTTTTAAAACATAAAAATGTCAAGTGTTTCATGTTACTTGAATTTATATCAGAAAAGGACAGAACAATGGAGATGGTTGACCAAGCTCTGAAAACCTTCTCAAACACAAGAAGCCAACATTTGAGTGAGATGTTTTACTTCAGTTTGTAACTTTGTGTTTTTCTCAGCTCACTTTGTCTTCAATGTACTTCAGGGTTCAACCACAGAGAAACTTGTTTTGCTTATATTTATAAAAATGTTTCCTTTTGGCCACTTTCCTTATCAACACAACATATCCTTCTACTGATGTAGAATAGTCTGACTTGATGTATTTTTTGTATAAATGTTTTAACTTTTAGAGAACAAAGTTTGACCTACTGACCCCATCTCATTCTTTTCTGTTTCCAGCTGCAGACACACCACTGCAGCTCACATTACACTTCTGATAAACCAATTAGAATCAGACCCCGCATCTGCAGCAGGGTTCAAACACGTTGACCACTGATCCACACAGGGGGATGTTCAAAGGCCACTTGAGAGAACAAAAAGGAGAAATGTGTATTACTCTGGACCACTATATGTCTGCTCCTTAAGAGAGACATTAGTTTGGTCCAAGAAGGTAGACTAATTCTCTGTATAACCTGAACTGTTGACTGTGGAACTAAATATTGGTAATCTTACAATTATTTCTTCATTTTGATGAGCTCAATCTTCTCCCGAATAAAAGACCAGGGTGCAACATAACGATAAGTATTCTGTAGTTCAGTTTAGAAGAAAAAAAAATAATTACAAAAATTTTAAATTATACCTGCAATGTAACTTGTAAAATTTCCTGATCCAGGCTGATGGAAAAAAAAACATGAAAATTTGGAATCTCTTGGATTAAAAGTGACTGAAATCAATAAAATGTGTTTGCTGTCAATCCATATTAGCTTCTAATTTATTTAAAATTGAAATGTGTTTTATTTATTTTGCAGTGGTTTCTTTGCAAGTACATATTCAAACAAATACCTTGCTAAAAAAAAAATCAAAATACTATGAGCACAAAGCTTAAGCGGTAATGAGCCTCGTTTCACAATAAAAGATGTGAGCCACAGCATAATGTCATAAAGTGTCTTAAAGTGCAAAATAATATGTACGTTTGCACACAACTTGGCTGACAGATATGACGGATAACCCTAACCCACTTGTTTTAATTTTGAATTACCAACATCTGCCAAAACAGATACAATACCACAATTTTACTCTTCTAAAGACCCTCATTTAAAAAAAAGTCTGCAAAATGATTTATATAAAATATTAAAATCTTCTAAAATAAAACTTATATTTAATTTTGAAAATAGCATCTATTTTGCTGTTACGTCCTCCTGCTGCTGCCCCCAGATCCTGTCATTCTGCTCACCCTGCAGGTGAAGCCAATGCGGGCAGCAGCAGGAGGACGTAACATTTGCATTACAATTTTTAACAAATATCAGGAAGATTAGAATTTGAACTTTTCTGCCACGCAACTTGTTTCCTTTTTTTCATCAATAAATGTGGATGCTGAGCTAAAGTGTCAACGCTTGTTGAAGCAATTTTAGAATTAGATGGACTAAACTTATGGATTTAGGTACTGTAAGAAGTTGATTTGCCTGATATCAGTCTAAAACCAGAAATATCGGTTCTAAAAAGAAGTACTTCTAGCAGTCATTTGCTGTCTGTGCTACAGAGCGATGGCAACAACAGTGCCAGTCCATTCTAAGAGAGCCGGTCAGCTAGGGAGCCGCCCCCTCCATGCACATCCCCCTCTCACAGACGCAGTCTAAAACTGGGGTGCAACAACTGCTGATCTTCCATGGGAGTCTATTTTTAAAACTATTTTGCAGAACTCATCAGGGCTGGCATGCTGACATGTCAGAGCTGCTGCTTTGACAGTCTTCACCCACTACCACTTAAAGGCACACTCTTCTTCCCTGTGGTTTGGTCATATTGGTGCTCTGAATCCACATGATCTTGTTTGGATTCTGAAGCTCCTGCTTCAGAGCCTCAACTCACTTAAGCTCCATTAAAGCTCCAGCTGGCTAAGATTTCTGCTGCTGCAAATACAACCAGAGATGATTACAGCTACAAGAATGTGCAACCTCAGACAGCCCACAGCAGTGTAAATAGTCAGGCAGAAAAGAATAGACTGCAGCCAAACAGCAGAATTCATTCCTATCACTCAGACCTGCCAAAATAATAGAAAATGTACTAATGTGACTGCAGGAGAAGCTTTCAAACGTCTGAGGAGCTCAGATCCTGTGGACAGCAAAGTTTGGAATGCTGATCTGTTGAACCCTGCAGTAACGCGCTGACCCTGCCTCCAAAACAGGATGTTGTCCTGCTGGGTCATCATGGCTGATTAGCACACACTCTTCTTCAACAAACAAATTGCATTCAAACCACAAGCAGCACCACATTTTTGTCAAACATTTCTGAGGGTAAAGTTTTGCTTCACAATAACAGAATGATGTGATTTTTTTATTTTTTTTTAAACCACATTTGGCCTCAACGTGGGGTTGAGCGCCTTGCTTAAGAGCAAATGGCCTCTTAAGTAAGCAATTTTTTAAACCACGACCAACCAATTGGATGGTCTGCTTATCCCATTAACCATTGTTTCAGGCGAGGAAGCAGCAACCGCAGAAGGCACAATAACAGGTGGGGTTCAGAATGGATCCAGTTGCACTCTGAGCTAAAACAGCACCACTCTCCTAAAAAAAATAAAGCCTACAGGGCTTTAGGTTTACGTGTGTTTTAAAGATATTTTTATTCTCAAAGACACTTTGTGTTACTACAGCACAAAAGGGCTTTATCAATAAAGTTTGATTTGATAAAAAAGCCATTTTATTTTATTTTTTCAGGGATTGAAAAATAAGTGAACCAAATGTCATTTTTTATTTTCAAACAACATTTTGAACTTTTCTTCAGCAACTACTGTTTGTGACACAATTCTAATGTAATGAATACAAATCAACCCATGACAATAAAACAAAACATTAACTACATTAACGGTTGAGGAGTTTACGATATAAATCAAAAAACTATATCTGTCAAATTTGAAAGCTCTGAGAAATGTGTAATCATCAGCAGGTTTAGATTTAAACCTTGGCTTTCTAACGTGCTTTATATGTTACATAACAGATGCACTAAAGGAGCATGATGCAACAGTTTTATCCCCAGAAAACAAAAAAGGCATAAATATTACAAACTAAGCTGAAAATTAAAGCAAAAGCTTTCAAGTTTCAAAAGAGAACATCAATAAAACAGAACACTAAACTACTTGATCATTTCCATCATAGGCTAGCACCATAGCATTAGTGTCTAACAACAGCGCTGTCTCCAAAGCAACACATTTTATTAATCTGTCTGTTGCTGCTTTAAGTGAAGAAACTTTATCCTCCAGTTCTGACTGGATCCTGTTATAAATCACCACATATTCTGCTGTTTCTGTCAGGGTTGAAGTGCGGACACAAATGCAGACGGCAATAGTAACTGCAAAGTCTCTCTTTTATTCAGATAAGGTTCTCGAAAACTAAGCACAAACTCAGGAAGATAACAAAACCACCCGACAACCAGTGCAAGGGAGACGAGGACTATAACCAGGAGGAGAGGATCAGGTAATTACAAACAGGTGTGTCAATTAAGGAGGGAGAGAACACACACTAGGAGGGAAGTGTCAAGAGACCCGAAAGAGCAGTCACGTGAAACACAGGAAGTACAACCAACAACAAAATAAAACAGGAAGTGAACAACCAAAACAAAACAAAACCAATGTCCTGGTTCAAAACCCTACAGTTTCATCAGCCAAACTAAACGCTGCACAGGTGAAGTGACCACAGGGATGGAGTGCTGTGTTTCATGTTGTGCGTTTGTTTTCCTCACGTGCAGACTGTGGAGGGGACAAAAGAAATTCACCAAGAAGAGCTAATAAACATGACTAAGTTTACATAAACATTTACTCTCCATGTGGTGACTAACCATCTAACTTTTCATCGCCAAAGAGGAGAAAATGCTTGTGACTGGCGAGTGTTTATTTTGGACCTTTCAAAATAAGTCTATCGCGATAGGCTCGTTTTACTATTGAGAAAAAATACTATTGCGCTATTTTAAGCTATCATCTTATCGCCCAGCCTAGTTCAATGTTATCATTTATACTTAGATTTTTAACCTAACTGAGAAAAAATATCAGAAAAAGAGTGGTTAAGAATTAGAATGACATCTTATTGCATTTACATGTATATAAAAAAATTTGAATTCTGCGCTAATGCTGTTGTGTTTATATTTAATAGTAACAGGAGAAAAGGGAACACCAAAGTAATAATGACTGCAAAGTCAATGCTTAGCTTTCTTGTATTTTCAATTAAAATAAATATGCTGCAGCTGGAGGATGTGGTTGTGTTTTATTTTGAAAAGCAGGATACATTTATGCGCTGTTGTCAAAATTTAAAGAGGATAAATTCGATAGATATAGAAAAACAATTGCAGAGAATATTTCAAAGCTATATTTTATAAATGCAGGGCATACATAATGGACACAAAATATATATTACGTGTATTTTATTTATTTTTTATCACTGTCAGGTGGGACTTTGCAGCTCACGCTGGAGTTTGGTCCATAAAAATGTGACTAAATGGCTTTTTTAGAGTTATAGGTTGCAGACTTCTGCCTTAAACCGATCTGGTGTCAATTTTTCAGGTTCTCCTATTTTAGCCATGTCAACATAACTATACTTCAACTTCTTCCAAAATGGATCAATATGTGGACAAACAAGCCTGTCAAATGTTGGAATACCACAACAACTAATAACTCTGTTTGTATTGGGACCATTAAGAGGCACTTATTATTTTGTTTATTCGTTTATTGCTTAGTATATTAGAATTTCTTATTTGAATGGCAAGTTTTTATAACAAGTCCAGTGGTTTCTTTATGAAGTGACCTGGTTCCAGATTGGTTAGATGTTTAACTGCTTTAGAACAGGAAGTCATGGGGTTGCTGTCAAATAGATTACGACCTAAACTGAGGTCCTCCATAAAAGTCTGAAGCTCATAATTATTTTCAAAAGTGGGTGGGACACAAGTACATTTAGGAGTTTCATTTGAAACAGCAGTTTTTGAATTTGAAGTGATTTCAAGTTATTAAATGTATTTCTTTCAGTCGGAAACATAACATTTGGTCAGATGTCATTTATTCAACCAGGTCATTTTTCACTTTTCATGCGACTATCTTACATTCTTCATGCACTTGAGCGCCCCCCCAACTTTTGCGCTCGCACCACGTGACAGTCATCAAAGCCTCGTTTCCGAACCGAGCCGAGTCGGACCTGGCCGCCTCTCACCTCTCTCGCTATAAGGTTCAGAGCCTCGTCCTCCGCCGTCGCCCGCTCCTTCTTGGTGGAGCGTTTGCGTCCCGTTCCCTGGGTGCCCATGTCTACTTCTGCCTCTGCTGGGGGTTCGAAGGTCCGGTTCGGTGCTCTGGAGCCAGCTCTCACGTGAGGTTAAAAAGTGCCGTTACAGAAGAGGAAGGAGCGCAAGCCGCGGCCGGTCATTGTCACGCATCCGCTCCCTCCCGCCAGGACTGGGGAAAGGGGGGGCGCATCTGGAGCGCTCCAGAGTTAAAAAAAAAAGAAAGAAAACGGGCTAAAAAGATGAAATCATGTAGAAACAAACACACCAAAAGAAAAATAAAAAAAAAGTCTACAGAATCACAATTTATTGTTCTGATCCATTTGATGCGTTCACCGTCCCACTGAGAGACTTTAAAGTCCTTATAAGAAGATGCCTTCAGTGCAGTCGGATTTTATCCACTTACATCCACAGACAGAACAGGACGATAAACGATAGAGATCACCCAGAATCCCTCACTTCACCATACTCAGCAGCCACTATAAAACATAAATGCTTACATTTACATGTTTAAAACCAGTTAAAATAATTACTAAAACTTTAAGCAGCCAGATTATGTTTCTTTCCTGAACTCAGCGCTAGGCTGTGAGAGGGGGCTCCACATATGTTCAGGGGTTGGGTTTCAGCTCCTGCATGGGCACTCTCCCACACCCCCTCTGCTATTTTTACTGAAGACCTCCTAAAGGATCCTGAAAGTCTGAAAGAACACACTTCTAAATAGGACAGCACAGTTCCTCTGAGGGGAATGGAGGGAGCAGACATCCTTCATGGAACCTCATTGTGATGGAACATGTAGGTTATGACATATATGCTCAGGACCATTTTCTCCTATCATGTTTGTTCTTTGCAAATACTAAAACTTACTGAAAAAGCTGATTGTCTCTCTGGAAATGTCTATCAGCTGATGACCAAAAATGGCATGTGTGGGTATTTAAAGTCATAGCCACACATTACTTTATGTATAAAAAAAACAAACAAACATTGGTTAAAATTTTTCTGTCTCTCATCTATTCAAGCTCAAATACTTAAATCACACCTGTAATGTATGTTTAATCTATTTTTTTGTAAGTACTATTTGACTGTATAAGAGAACTGGACCAAGTGAGTAATATGTCGATTAAGTTGACATTTTTTTCAATACACAGATGTTGTCATATTGTGATCAGAAATGATCACTAAGTAGTGACTGGTCTGAGTCAGACTGAGTCATCATTTCTTTGGCAACCACTCTAGTCAATTCGGAGTGAGCTCATTCGAAGGCCACATACCTACCACTCAAAACTGGGCTACACAAAATAAAAAATTTCAAACAGCATACTTTAGAGTCTAATGAAATTACAATAGTAGGAGATTTTAATATTCTTTTTTGATTACCCTAGTGACTGTCTAGGAAATGCACTTGTAGCTTTATTAGATAACGTTAGTTTCACACAAAACGTAAATAAACCCACTCACTGTCACAAGCACACCCTAGACCTTCACTCTAAGAACAGATGTGTCAATAATAACACAAACTGAGTCAAATTTTAACTCAACAATGTGTCTATAAAAGGACAACACATTTTGTGTTATATGTAACACAATTATTGTGCCAATAATATAACGCATCTGTTGTGTGGTACTTTCCAACACACTACGTACGTAAATTGTAACACAGGTACTGTGTTGGAAAATTTAACACAAGTTGTTTTATTTTTTATGATATAAATTGTGTTAAATATAACACAAAACTGAGTAGATTTTTTTATTGAAATAAATATAAACCCAGTTGTAGAAAGTAAAGCATTTTTATTATACATTTTGACATTTAAACTTACAAATAAAACATTTAATTTCTTCATGTAACTTTTTAAAAACAAAGCACATTAATTTCATTTTTAAAACTTACAAAATCTATTCAACTCTTCTACAGGAGGAACTTGGCATTTGCTTGCATCAGTCATCTCTGAAGCGCTGCGGAGTTCATGTATTTTCTTGCAGATCTCTTTACCATTGAGGAAAACTGTTGCGAGGCCTTTCTCTGCTCTTTCCATTTCTAAAAAAGAAGAAGAAAATATATTAAAAAACATTTTTTGGCGTAAACACTTTTAATGTCTTAAAATCATGCGTGTCACATATACACCTAAACTGTGTCAGCTGTGATTTTGTCTCCCTCCCACCTGGGCCTCAGGTGCACCCTCTCTCTATTTGGTGCTCTCATTTTATTTAAGTCGAAGATGTGTACCAGCATACACTAGAACTGCCAATCATGCTGCTAACTAATAGTAGTGAGCTTTAAGAAAAAATAAAAAAAATGTTTGGCTGCCTAACAAGAGCCAACTTTATTCATAAAATATTGATAGCATCAGGCTGTCGTTTAAATTTGTTTGTACTGTTTGCACGGTTCAAAACGTTCCATAAAAGATCCATGTCACTATTTCAAGCTGCTTTCTCATTGGACTTTAATTATACGCCGATCCGGTCCCCACAGAGTCCATCTTTTTGCGTGGTCAACACTCAAAAATCCGCTGCATATTTCTAATCAATTGACGGGAGGACCCCGTGGAATATGAATGAAATCTCTGTTAAGTGGGTCAAGTTAAAAGTTTTGCAGAGAGGCTGTTGCTGATCAGTTCAGTTCTAGCTGCCTTTTGATAACAAGAATCTGCAATCGTATCTTTGGTGTTTCTATTTTTGAAAATTAGCAAAGGTGTGGGTGTAAGAGATCACCAGATTGACCAGCGCCGCTCTCAGTTCCAGTTTTACTTCCTGCTCCACTAACGTCGCCTGGATGATCCACTCACAGCAGCAACTCAATTTCTCCCTGTCATATCACAAAATGCAGAGTTCTGGATGGTCTCCACAGCGGACATGCGCAAGAAGTTTGAACATGGTTAACAGAGACCACCACGCAGCAAGCTGCCTCACTCATGTTCCCCACCACGGCATGCATACTAGCGGATTGTTGCCTCAGTTTGCATCTGCGCTCAGCACCGTGCATTTACGTAGACTCATAATTGAACCAGACGCGTTTTATGGAGAATTTGTGTTCAACGTGAAAGCAGCTACTGTTTTGGAGACGTATATAGGTTTTGATAAAGGATTTGTATAAGAAAGTAATGTACAAAATGAAATCTCAAAATAAGGGAGGGGAAGGTTGGATACACCTATTACAGGTTCTGATCCAAATGAAAAGCTGGCCTGTCTAATATGGAAATATGAAAAATTCGATTAAGAATCCACTAATCATTAAGTCCCCATGGGGTTTTGGAGTTGAGGCGATCAATCCAAACCTTTTTAGCCCTAATACATTGGTATGTGGATCAATCCTCTCCTGGTTTGTAATATGTGTGTTGTTAATTGGGTGATTGGATTTATGTCATTGTGTTTGGATAGTTCCATTGTGGGGCGAAATTTATGTGTAAGATTGTACTTGTGAGAATAGTTTCCTGTGAATTTTCCCTGGGATTTTTCCACAAAATGATTTTGACAACTTTGGCATGTCAGAGTGAAGACACAATTGTGCGTGGCATATATTGCAATTGGCGTTAAAGTGTGATACGTGGCCCCTGTGTGATGATTGGATATCATTTTAATAGGGATTAAGGGGAGTAACTCTGATAGGTCAAAGGTTCTTTCTTTGGTTCCTTCTGTTTGTGTTTTTGTCCTTTGCAAAAACCTGAAGAAGATTCTTCAGGTTAGGGTCTCTGCGGTAGGCAGAAACTACCCTAATGTTCTGAAGTTTTTGTTCTGGTTAGTTCTGGTTAGGAGAGAGTACCTTTACCTTTTTTGATGTGTATCCTTATTTTTCTGAAGGTTTTGTTTCAATTTTTGATGGGTTTTCCTGGCTGAAGTACCAAATGTGGAGATGATGGGGATCATTTGGACCTTGGTCCTTAAGGTCAGTGCAGGAGCCTGATGTTTGCGTAACAGGTATTTGTTGATTTTCTTAAGTGTCATGTTTAATAACGAATGGGAGTAACCCCTCTTCCATAATATCGCAAATAGATTAAATATTGCCTGGTTCCTGTCGTGTTAAAGTCATGTTGAGCAATTGTAATAATTCAGAAGTAGGTCGTGTGTTGTCCTGATATTTTTCAAACATTTGTATAACTGCTTGAAGACCTGCTTTAGTGCCAATATTAGTGTACAGATTATCCATATCCATCGTAAATAGAAATGTATTTTGATCCATTTGAACCTTTTGAATCTTAGTCAAAAAGTCTTGAGTGTCCCTAACATAGGAAGGATGTTTGCATGCCAGTGGTTTCAAATAATGGTCTATGATTTCAGCCGAGTGGTATGATTCGCTTCCACAATCGGATACAATAGGTCTACCTGCTGGTATCCGATGGGGTATCGGCCAGGTTTTTGGGTCCTTGTGGATTTTCAGTAAAAGGTAGAAACGTTGTGTAGGCTATAAATCGCCAATTATGCCTAAGTACGTGTTCAAAAATCGAGGTCTGGAACGATTTTGAGGTTTTCCACCCAAAGATTTATTCCTGACACCAAAATATCTAATACATGTGTTTAGGGTCTCCAGCTGTCCCTAGGAAAGCATTAACGGATGCTCTTCTCCGTGCACGAAGAATAGAGACACCCTTTTTCCCTTTGACCCAGAGTTTTATACACAATATGCAAAAAGAAGGTTGGATCTAAATAAGGGGTTGGATCTTCTCCCTGGAGATGCATTTTCCCACCGTTGGCCTTTTCCCATTCTTTCACAGGTGGCTCTGTTCCTCATTTACTCCTTATCAGCTCTCCGTTCAAACTCAGAAAATTAAACATGGAAAAAAATTATTATTGCTGGTCTCACAGCTGTCAAGGCTGCTAAATGCAGACGTCCTCCATTGTGTCAGATGAAGCAGGCGTTTCATCTGCGTTGTCGTTGGTCTGTAACTCCTGAGTGTGGACGTCCTCTGTTGTTCCAGATGTAACAGGCAGACTCATTTTGTTAGCAAAGTACTTTGCAATGGACTCTTTTAAATTTTCAATTCTCACTACACACTTTGAGAGTGTGCACACCTCGGGTGGCTCACACCTCTCTGCAGCTGTGAATTGTAGTTGTTTTCTGGATTGCTTAGGTAGAGGTGGTTGCTTGTCTGGTTCTTCATCTGCACGGTGCTGAGGTAGCCGTGGATGTTTGCAGGACACGCCTGAAGACACTGAACTGATGGAATCGGGGTCATCATCATACACGGGTTCTCCTTGTGAGCTTGGGTCTGACATATCTGTGCTTTCTTCATCCACAGAAGCTTTTAAAGCACAGTCCAAGGCCTTGAAGCGCAGCTTTCTGATCTCATAACACTTTTCTTCATCAGGCAGAGCAACATTAAATCTCTCGGCTGTGTTCGGGTCATGACACATGAATTTCGCAACTTCTCGTCAGTTTCCATCCACCAATCCTCTATACCCACGTTATCCTATCAAAGGTCGTGGGGATGTCCTGGAGCACATTTGTACAGATAATTCAGTTTAAAAGCAGAGAAAAACAGCTTTTAGGTTTTTTTTTCTCAGACACAGGTTGAAAAAAGGATGTTGATGTGACCAGGATAGTATCAGCGAGCAGCTCTCGCTGGATATGTCAAAGCTAAATCAACTCTTTAAATGTCTGCAAAATTGAAAAAAAATGTAATACAGAAGAAACAATGAAGAAATCTAACCAAGTGTAAAAGAATAAAAATGAAAAAACACACTGGGCTAGGAAAAACTGACAACACTTATTGGACTTGTTCTTCAGAACTTTCTGGTGGTGGACCACCACTTTCCTCTGGACGTCCGGCGTCACTCTGTTCAGCTCGTAGGAAATAGTCCTCAGATCTTTTTGTCTGAGCTTGCTGGGGTGGCTGAAGGCTGTTTCGACATGCTTCAGAACCTGCATTACATTGGGGTTAGGGGACACCGATTGAAAATCGCGCCGCCAAAGGCGGTGTGATTTTGATCCGCAGGCCATCTTGGCATCCAGTCTGAGGGTCCTAGTCCAATCCCTATGTCTTTACCATCTCTGTACAAGGTTCAAAATCTTATTATGGTTAGTTCAGGTAGATGCCAGGGTTAGGATTTAGGGTTAGGTTAGGGTTCGAGAACTGGGGGATCCACACTCAGAGCATGGAGCCCCATATGCACAGGCCACTTCTGCCTCCACTCAGGACTCCCACCTCCCCAGATCTGGATCAAAAAAGAAAAAACAACATATTAATTTAAAAAGAACAAATGGGACTGGCTGTGATTGGGACTGAAAACCTAGTATTAGTTCTGGTTAGGAGAGAGTACCTTTACCTTTTTTGATGTGTATCCTTATTTTTCTGAAGGTTTTGTTTCAATTTTTGATGGGTTTTCCTGGCTGAAGCACCAAATGTGGAGATGATGGGGATCGTTTGGACCTTGGTCCTTAAGGTCAGTGCAGGAGCCTGATGTTTGCGTAACAGGTATTTGTTGATTTTCTTAAGTGTCATGTTTAATAACGAATGGGAGTAACCCCTCTTCCATAATATCGCAAATAGATTAAATATTGCCTGGTTCCTGTCCAGAGTTTTGGAGTTTACCCTATTGAATCTAAGGAGTTGTGAGAAAATTATCCCAGTGAAACTATGTTTAGGGTGGTAGCTGGTTTTGTGAGTCAAGGCCTGTGTGTTTGTATCTTTTAAATATAGTTTGGATTTAAGGAAAATTAGGCCATCTGGATTACGGTCATTATAGATTGTAGTGTCCAGGAAGTTAACGGTCTGGTAGTTCAGTTCCGCTTTTAAATGAATCGAAGGGTGGTGTTCATTCAGGGTATTGGTAAATTCATCAAATTCCTGTAAGGAGTGAGGCCATATGCCAAAAGTGTCATCCAGATACCTAAGGTAGAGGGATGGGAGTTTTTTGTATTTCAAAAATGCAGTTTGTTCCCAATGGCCCATGTATATATTGGCATATGAAGGGGAGAACCTTTTACCCATTGCTGTCCCCTATATTTGTAAATATAATGTTGAGTCAAACTCAGTCATTTCGTGTTAAAGTCATGTTGAGCAATTGTAATAATTCAGAAGTAGGTCGTGTGTTGTCCTGATATTTTTCAAACATTTGTATAACTGCTTGAAGACCTGCTTTAGTGCCAATATTAGTGTACAGATTATCCACATCCATCGTAAATAGAAATGTATTTTGATCCATTTGAACCTTTTGAATCTTAGTCAAAAAGTCTTGAGTGTCCCTAACATAGGAAGGATGTTTGCATGCCAGTGGTTTCAAATAATGGTCTATGATTTCAGCCGAGTGGTATGATTCGCTTCCACAATCGGATACAATAGGTCTACCTGCTGGTATCCGATGGGGTATCGGCCAGGTTTTTGGGTCCTTGTGGATTTTCAGTAAAAGGTAGAAACGTTGTGTAGGCTATAAATCGCCAATTATGCCTAAGTACGTGTTCAAAAATCGAGGTCTGGAACGATTTTGAGGTTTTCCACCCAAAGATTTATTCCTGACACCAAAATATCTAATACATGTGTTTAGGGTCTCCAGCTGTCCCTAGGAAAGCATTAACGGATGCTCTTCTCCGTGCACGAAGAATAGAGACACCCTTTTTCCCTTTGACCCAGAGTTTTATACACAATATGCAAAAAGAAGGTTGGATCTAAATAAGGGGTTGGATCTTCTCCCTGGAGATGCATTTTCCCACCGTTGGCCTTTTCCCATTCTTTCACAGGTGGCTCTGTTCCTCATTTACTCCTTATCAGCTCTCCGTTCAAACTCAGAAAATTAAACATGGAAAAAAATTATTATTGCTGGTCTCACAGCTGTCAAGGCTGCTAAATGCAGACGTCCTCCATTGTGTCAGATGAAGCAGGCGTTTCATCTGCGTTGTCGTTGGTCTGTAACTCCTGAGTGTGGACGTCCTCTGTTGTTCCAGATGTAACAGGCAGACTCATTTTGTTAGCAAAGTACTTTGCAATGGACTCTTTTAAATTTTCAATTCTCACTACACACTTTGAGAGTGTGCACACCTCGGGTGGCTCACACCTCTCTGCAGCTGTGAATTGTAGTTGTTTTCTGGATTGCTTAGGTAGAGGTGGTTGCTTGTCTGGTTCTTCATCTGCACGGTGCTGAGGTAGCCGTGGATGTTTGCAGGACACGCCTGAAGACACTGAACTGATGGAATCGGGGTCATCATCATACACGGGTTCTCCTTGTGAGCTTGGGTCTGACATATCTGTGCTTTCTTCATCCACAGAAGCTTTTAAAGCACAGTCCAAGGCCTTGAAGCGCAGCTTTCTGATCTCATAACACTTTTCTTCATCAGGCAGAGCAACATTAAATCTCTCGGCTGTGTTCGGGTCATGACACATGAATTTCGCAACTTCTCGTCAGTTTCCATCCACCAATCCTCTATACCCACGTTATCCTATCAAAGGTCGTGGGGATGTCCTGGAGCACATTTGTACAGATAATTCAGTTTAAAAGCAGAGAAAAACAGCTTTTAGGTTTTTTTTTCTCAGACACAGGTTGAAAAAAGGATGTTGATGTGACCAGGATAGTATCAGCGAGCAGCTCTCGCTGGATATGTCAAAGCTAAATCAACTCTTTAAATGTCTGCAAAATTGAAAAAAAATGTAATACAGAAGAAACAATGAAGAAATCTAACCAAGTGTAAAAGAATAAAAATGAAAAAACACACTGGGCTAGGAAAAACTGACAACACTTATTGGACTTGTTCTTCAGAACTTTCTGGTGGTGGACCACCACTTTCCTCTGGACGTCCGGCGTCACTCTGTTCAGCTCGTAGGAAATAGTCCTCAGATCTTTTTGTCTGAGCTTGCTGGGGTGGCTGAAGGCTGTTTCGACATGCTTCAGAACCTGCATTACATTGGGGTTAGGGGACACCGATTGAAAATCGCGCCGCCAAAGGCGGTGTGATTTTGATCCGCAGGCCATCTTGGCATCCAGTCTGAGGGTCCTAGTCCAATCCCTATGTCTTTACCATCTCTGTACAAGGTTCAAAATCTTATTATGGTTAGTTCAGGTAGATGCCAGGGTTAGGATTTAGGGTTAGGTTAGGGTTCGAGAACTGGGGGATCCACACTCAGAGCATGGAGCCCCATATGCACAGGCCACTTCTGCCTCCACTCAGGACTCCCACCTCCCCAGATCTGGATCAAAAAAGAAAAAACAACATATTAATTTAAAAAGAACAAATAGGACTGGCTGTGATTGGGGCTGAAAACCTAGTATTAGTTCTGGTTAGGAGAGAGTACCTTTAGGGCTGGGTTTTTATAAAGAATAAGTTTATTTCAGTTGAGACCCTTAAGGAAAGAAAACAAAATGTACTTTTTTTGATTAGGGTTCTAAGACTGATGAATTAGGGTTAGGCTAAATGGGATGAGGCTAACTGAAATTAAAAGCTGTAAAAGAAAAATTATTTCTGGTTAAGAAAAGGCCCTTGAGGGCTGGGTTATATGAAAATGGAAATCAGTTGTGCATAGACTCCCTCTGCTGGACAAAATCAAATCAAATCAAACTTTATTTGTATAGAACTTTTCCTATGAAGCATAACACAAAGTGCTTTACATTAAAATAAAACAGATTAAAAAACAAGCACAACCAAAAAAGTATAGAAACAAACCCCCCACCCTCAACACACACATGCAATCCGCCCAACCCCTTTCTCAACTCCCACCCCCTTAACTGATGGAACCCATTGAGAAACAGGCTGAGCACGTAGAAAGTTGGTAGTTCAACCAATTATAGTTGGGTCCTCTTCCTCCGAGGACAACCACATAGCCAGTCTAATGCAGCATCACAGGCGAGGACCCAGCCCCACCACAACACGGTGGCGAGGCAGGTCCCCACCTAGAGCTGCAGCAGCTGAACCATAGCTGACCCAGAGGGAGAGGACTCAGCCGTGGAGGCACTGGATTTAAAATAATAAATCTAAACTTAAAATGGAGCATTTGATAAAAGCAACAAGCAATAAAACATGAGAATAAAAAAATATTCAAATAATCTATAAATAACCCAGCGCAAAATCCTAAAACATGACAAAAATAATAAAAACAAGATAAATTAACATGATAAAAACTAACTAAAAGCTAATTTAAAAAGGTAGGTCTTGAGCCTTTCCTTAAAAACCTCTGTTCTCTGCTGTCCTCAGGTCCTCCGGCAGACTGTTCTATAGACAGGGGCCATAGTATTGAAAAGATGCCTTTCCATCATTTTTGGTTTTCACAGTTGGAATGATCAATAGACCACTGCCAGAGTCTCAGAGTCCGCGAGGGTTCATATTTAACTACAAGATCAGATAAATAAGAAGGCGCAAGACCGTTAAGACATTTAAAAACCATTAAAAGTATCTTAAAATCAATCCTGAAGCAGATCGGGAGCCAATGCAGGGATTTTAAAATCGGGGTGATGTGAGCTCGCCTTCTGGTCTTGGTGAGAACTCTTGCAGCAGGGTTTTGGAGAAGCTGAAGGTTCTTAATGCTATTTTTTGGAAGACCTGCTAGAAGGGCGTTACAATAATCAATTCTACTTGTGATAAAAGCATGCATCAGCGTCTCCATATTAGCAAGAGAGAGAATTGGGCGGACCCTAGCCAAATTTCTAAGATGATAAAAACCGGTTTTAATCACCTGCTTGATATTTGGGATAAATGTTAGCTTGGAGTCAAAAATAACGCCCAGGTTTCTGACTGTTTCAGAAAAATTGAATGAAAGTTCTTTAAGTTTCAGAAACTGTTTCTCTCTCTTGGCTTCAGGACCAATAACCAAAATTTCAGTTTTCTCCTGGTTGAGCTGCAGAAAATTATTTGCCATCCATGATTTTACATCTAAAATACAATTAAAAAGTGATTCTGTTGGCCTTGTGTCATCAGGAGACATAGCTATGTACAGCTGGGTATCATCAGCATAGCTATGAAAGCTGATGTTGTGCTTCCTGATGACATTCCCCAGAGGAAGCATGTAGATGTTAAAAAGCAAGGGGCCAAGGATGGAACCTTGAGGCACACCACATTCAATTTTGTGGACCCCAGAAAAGTAAGTGTCCATGCCTACCATAAAGTATCTCTCCGTGAGATAGGAAATGAACCACTAGATAACAGTCCCTGAAAGGCCAAGACTTCTAAGTCTGTTTAACAGGATCAGGTGATCAATAGTGTCAAAAGCAGCACTTAGATCCAGTAGTACTAATACTGTGATCTGACCTGAATCCGAGGCACATCTAACATCATTAACGATCTTTAACAGGGCTGTCTCAGTGCTATGGTTTGGTCTAAAACCAGACTGGTTTACCTCGAATATGTTATTGTGTAAGAGAAACTCATTAAGCTGAATATAAACATTTTTTTCCAGAATCTTGCTTGAAAATGGCAAGTTGGACACTGGTCTGTAGTTATTAAAAACCGTAGGATCTACATTGCTTTTCTTCAGTAACGGTTTCACCACTGCAGTTTTAAAAGCAGTGGGAAAAATACCCGTTTGTAGAGAGGAGTTTATGATGTTTAAAATCTCGCTCTCAAAAGATCCATAAAATGATTTAAAACGTGATGTGGGGATGGGATCTAAAAACAGGTTGTTGGTTTAACTTGGGAGAAAACTCGACCAAGTGTTGCAGCTTCAACCAGGTCAAAACTGTGAAGTGCTTCCTCGGGTAAGGTCAAGTCATCATTTTCATTACAATTGCTTCTTTGTTCCATCAAGATAGTAGATCGTACAGAAGCAGTTTTGCTCCTGAAGTGGTCAGCAAAGTCCTCATACAATGTAGCAGAAGCTGGCATTGTGGTCTTATTCATGTCTGAGTTCAATAAGGATTCTATTGTGCTGAAGAGGACTCTGGGATCATTTTTTATTATCAGAGATGATGTTCGCAAAGTATGAGTTCCTGGTCTGTTTTACAGTGTGGCTGTATAGTTTTAGTTGATTTTGGTATAGTTGATGGTTTATTTCAAGCTTATGTTTTCTCCAAAGTCTTTCCGCTGCCCTAGCTTGTCTCTACAGTTGTTTGATGTCTTCGGTTCTCCAAGGGGATGTGGGTTTGATTCTCATCTTTTTAGATTTTAGTGGAGCAACTGAGTCGAGACTGGATCTATGTTTACTGTTAAAACTTTCCATAAGTAAGTTGCAGGAGGCTGGTAAGACAATTGGAGAGTTTGAGCGAACAGTTGAAATAAATTTTTCGCCCACTTCAGGAATCAAGTAGCATTTCTTCACAGTTCTCACAGAGGTCTGTTGCTTTATAAAACCAGTGATGTTAAAAAGCACACAGTAATGATCAGATACAGCCAGATCCACGACAGTGGAAACACTTGTAGGTAAACCATGACTGATGACCAGGTCAAGAGTGTGCCCCCTGTTGTGAGTCAGCTGCATGACATGTTGTTTAAAATCCAGAGAAGCAAGCAGGTCCAGAAAATGAATAGCAGAGTAGCCCGACTCCTTGTCTACATGCAGGTTAAAATCACCAGTTATTAAAATCATGTTGAAGGAAGTGTGGACAGATGCTAAGAACTCAGAAAACTCCTCAATAAAACCAGTGTTTGGTTTTGGTGGTCTGTATACTGTGATGCATAAAACTAGAGGGCTGTTATAAACAAAGGTGTGGTGTTCAAAGCTGGGGTACTGATCTAAAGTAATTTGCTTTACTGCAAAGGAGTTGGATATAATGGATGCAGTACCACCACCCTTTTTGCCCTCCCTTGTGGAAAAAACTAAACTAAAATTAGATGGGGAGGCCTCTGTGAGAACAGTGGATGCGTCTGTGCTCAGCCATGTTTCAGTTAAAAAGAGAGCATCAATGTCATAATCTAAAATAAAATCATTCATAATAAAAGTCTTGTTGGACAAGGACCGAGCATTAAAAAGTGCCATGTTAAAAGATGGTGGTGGATTGTTTATTGTTGAAACTGCTTCTTCCTGCTTTGGTGCTTCTTTTAGTGGGCAGAGGCAGCGCATGTTTGGTTTCCTCCCAACACGTCCTCTCATGGCGGACCTGTCTGTAATAATGGTCTCAATGGTATAGAGCAACAGGACAGCAGGTCTTTGACAGGAAGCACCGAGAAAGGTTGGAGCAGTTATGTGTTGGAGATTGTGGGAGGAATGTACAGAATCCAGTCAGTCACTTCCACACACGGATGTTTGTGCAGATGAAGATGTGGTTTGGACTGGTGTGGTCATGATGGGGGCAGGTGATGTCTGGACAGAGTGTCTGATGTTGGCAGCTAAGACATTACTGCCCAGTGGATTAGGGTGGATTCCATCAGTTTTGTAAAAAGAGTTTCTGTTCCAGAACAGATTAAAATTGTCTAAAAACAAATCCGTTCTGACTGGAAGCAGAATGGAGCCAGGAGCTCAGACTCAGCAGCCTGCTGAACCGGCCCTGACCGCGGGAGAGGGAGGGAAGGGGCCCAGAAATAAAAACAGTCGATGGACAGGACTTTAAAAAATGTAAAAGTTCAATAAAAGCCTTGTTCGTCGTTTCAGACTCTCGATAAGACGTGTCGTTAAAACCCACATGTAAAATCAGTCTCCTAACAGCTGAAGGAAAAGAGCACAGCAGTTCTGGGAGTTTTTCCAGGATGTCCAGAACTGTGGCTCCAGGAAAACAGTGAGTTACCGCGTTAAAGAAGCGGACCTTCCTTATTATAGAGTCCCCGATTATTGCCGTTGTTGGTGCAAACAGGGGAGGAGGAGACGTGGACGCAGGTGAGGCGCTGACAGGTGAAGCGCAGACAGGTGAAGCTGCAGCAGAGTGTACCTGCGGGGCAGCGGCGATAGCCTCACCTTGGAGCCGGTGGTCGACCTGTTATGACGGCGAGGCGCGGGCACAGCGGGAGTGGAAGCGGGCGGCCTCCTTCAGGATCCGGAGGCGGGAGGAAGACGTTGCTGACCGGGAGGACGCAGGGGCTCCAACCGCCGACGCTCGTCAGATCCAGATGAGGTTTTCGCGGTAATCCTCGGAACCCGAGCTTGGTTGCTGCCGGCCGCGGTCCTTCCACGTTCCTCCAGAATCTCCGTGGTGTCTCTCCGAAGAGCAGGGAACTCAACGACGGAGCCCAGGTCAGGAGTAGACTGAGCCGCTGTCGAACGAGCCGGACAATCCACAGCCAGGCTAGCAAAGCGGTTTGAGAGACTGTGTGGGAGGATTTTGAGCCTCATCTAAAGTCCTTCTGTTCATCCGGACAACCACTTCTTCATTCTCTGATCTTTGTTTGGGTGTTGAAAACCAAGATGGCCGTGGACAGGTGGAAGAGTCCCATGGAGCTGTGTCCTGGAGCGCGGCGCTAAGTGAGGTTAGCCGCTTGGACTGGAAGAAGGAGACATCCATGAACTTGGAGAGAAGAGCGTCCTTCACTTCCAGCTCAGCTTTCAGACGACGGATATCTTCTTTAAGGTCGGATATGATTTCATCAGCTTTAAATAGAGATTGCGAATCCATATTATTGGTTGGATTCGAATTTTGTGTTGAATTCTCATCTTGACTCGCTGTCGCTGCTGCTGTTCCTCCGTCCGCCATTTTGAGAATTGAATGAGAATGAGAATTGTCCTGTCAGAGGTTTTGCTTGAAGGTAGTTATGAGAGAAGTGATGTTTTTTTTTTCATTGAGTCACTTGGGATATAAAGTACCGCGGTCAAGCCAGCCGTCATTCGCAGTGTGAGCCGGCACACGAGTCAAAATGGCGGCTTTACTCAGTACTTCACGGTAAATGTCAGAACAGAATCGAGGTCAACCAGAAGGTGGCAGCATGAACTCATCTTGTTGGGTTTCATTGAAACACATCTTCAAGGGCTGCCTCAGTGCGACGTCTCCGTCACAGCCTGCTTCAACTTGAAAAATGAAATATTCACATTTGATCCAGTTTACCAGTTGCAAAACATCTTATTAACTGTATCTGTTTCTGTGTTGCAGAAACACAGATGCCGCCAAAATTATTTTTACTTTTCGAATTGTCAGAATAGGTGAAAGATGAAAAGTGGGTTAACAAAAAAATGTGACGTATTGTCTTTCGGGCTAGATATACTTGTTAATTTTTATAGGTTTAAATAAAGCACTCCATCAAAAAAATGTGAAAAGCATCATTAAAAAAAGGATAGTTCCAATTTTCCAAAGAATTGAATTTCTTTCATAACTAGTTGCAGTAATCAACCAACAAAAAATCAATGAAAAATTAAACACATGGACAAATTTACTGCATGAAGTTCAGACAACAATATTCTGGAAAAAAATATCTTCCTCTGTCTGTCTTTATCCCTGGCTCAGATAGAAGAATAGCTGGGCTTCCTTCTCTCTTCTCTCCCCTTAATCTCTTCTTTGACTTTCCTTCTCATTCTCACTCTTCTTTCTTCCTTTAGCTTTTGCCTATTTTGTTGACCGTTGAACTCATCAGCTTCATCTTATAAGGAGCTGAATGCTGACTGAGTGGCCTATGTGCTTTCTCAACGTAATTATCCATTGGGCTGTCAAATAAAAAATAAATACATAGCGCTCCCATGGCCATTTGAGAAAAATGTAAATATCAACTAAAATTTTATCACTTCATCCTGTTAATTCTTAAAAGATTTTATTATGTTTTTATATTACTTTCCAAACACGGCCTATATAAAACGCGGTGCTTCGTGTTGGCATGGTAACAGCAGCGGCGTGCTCAGCAATAGCTCCCTTTTGAGAAAGGTGATCCTCTCGGGAAGTTATTGTAGCAACGCTAGGAGGAAAGAGGCTGAGAGATCAGATGGAGGAACTTTGGCTTTTATTTTGGAACACAGAACAGTTAACATCGCACGGGGGTCATCCTGCTCTCCCCACTCCTAACTCAGGGTGCAGACATAAACAAACAACAGAGTGAACTAACTAGGACCAAAACAGGGTCAAACAAAGTTCTAGACAACAGAACACTTAGATAAAACCACACTTGAACCCTAATCGGGCCAGAACCAGCAGAGGGAATTGTACCCCATAATCCCTTGCGCTGCCAGATCTGACAGCAGACCGAATGTGGGTGTGACCGTCACTACATTATTAAAAAAAAAAAAAAAAAAAAAAAAGAAAACATCAGTTCAAAGGGAATATTCACATCTTAGCGTTTGTTTTTGTCCAGATGATGAAGCAAATTGTCATTTAAAAATAAAAAGTCTTAAGTCTAAATACTCCAATTCCTCCGCAGAGTTTCATGTCTTTCCTCTTAGATTCTCTATTCTGTTTCTTTTTTGTTGCTTAATCCCGGTCTTTTAATGATCAAATTGACCCAAACTGCTTATAGGATACTGCAAAATCACCACTTGTTTTCTCCTGTCTTGCTGTTGAGACAAACTGTGGAACAAAGTACACCAACGTTTGAATTGGGGAAGTACTAAAAATTTCTTGGTCAGTATTTTTGGATTTGCACAGAAAAGTGATCCTACTGTTGATGTGGAATTTGTGTTTGGTTTGTTGGATTTATTGATTCGTAAAATTAAAAAAGAAACGACACTTGCTGGTGTCAAAGCACGGAGACCGAAAACGGTCTGGCCTAATTGTCTTCTGCCTCATCTTCTTTCTTTTAATTTTTAGTAATATTTTACGTGTTGCCATTTTAACGAGATTCACTATGTCGAAATAATGAAGAACGAAGAATGAAGGGTCCCTCTCTCCCCGCACTGACACGCCGACACTTTAAAACAAAAGCAGAATAAAACACTCCCCAAAAGTGGTTTGATGGTTTTATTTTGGATTAATTATTGGATATACGCTCCTCAAACGTCTAAATTCAGTCTCATGTAACAACCCCCTCCCTTTATTTACTTACAACCTCTCAACAGGTTGATTGACAGAACCCCGCATGGTATGTTCACTGAGCTCCGGACATTAGCAAACCCAAAAGTCACCAAAAAGTGTGTTTTATTTCATAACACAATCAGCAGCAACTTTTGGCATAGCAATTGGAACAGCAATTTTTGGATAAAAGATTTTTGCAACTTAAATAGATTTATTAGATGTATTCCATTAAATAGATCTACGATTAATTAATCTCACCAAAATTTAATCACATGACAGCATTCATTATGAAATTTGATCATTTGTGTGGACATTAATCTGGTACATTGCAGTGATGAGGAACTCGCAACCTTTATGGTGTTGAAGTGTATGGAGTTTAAGTGTCTTAAACAAATTCCTAACAAAAAACAGGAAAAATACAGTAATTTATAAAAATATGTAAAAACTATTGGCATGAGGCAAATGGTGGTGTGGCTGTGGTGCAGCAGTAGGGTGGTCGTCCGCTGATCGAAAGATTGCAAGTTCAATTCCCACCTTGCTTGCCCCTCGAGGTGTCCTTGTGCAAGACACTGAACCCCACATTGGATCTGATGTTCAGCAGCAGAGCCACCATAAGTGTGTGTGAATGGGCATGTGACTGTAAAGCGCTTTGAGCCTTGAATTAAGGTAGAAAAGCACTATGCAAGCATATGCCATTTACCATATTGTTAGGCCATTTAAAATTGTGGCTCATCTTGCCCTTTTTAGTTTTTTTGTCATTGCCATTTTGAGCTCATTTCTCATGTTTGCACACCCTAAATTGGCGTGTATATGAATAAAGTTGGGGGAAAAAACAAGTTAGCTGCTATATTCGCTAACTGAAGTTCGGAAGCAGAGCAGCATTGCCAGATTGGGCTCTTTCCAGCTCAATAGGGAAGTCCAAAAGAAAGTGTATGTAGAGTTCTAGAAATAACAAGTGTCTGTTGAGCAAATTCATAAAGGTGTTTAGTTCATTGGTGCAACATTGAGCACATTTTGTTTATGGTTTTATCTGTGTGTAAACAATGGTGAAATTGTGTACAAAATACAATGAATCATAGGTTATTAGCATGTCACACCAGATCTGGTAATTTCATATGCAACATCATGTTATGTCATATAGACTGACATAATTAACTCTTTGGATGAGGCCAGGTAGCCTCTCTTTTATTAGATTTTGGTCCGTTCTATTTACAGTTCCTTTTAGGTAGCCCAGATACATCACCAGACACGTTCGGGGTATCTTGTACATAAAGACGTCACATATAGATAAGTGGATGTTGTCCCAGAAAAGTTGTAATTTCTCACACTTCCAAAAAATGTGAGTTTGGTTTGAATCTTTGTCTGTACAAGTTCTCCAGCATAATTGTTGAGTTTTGGTTAGTTTACCCTTGATTTGAGGTGTTATGAAATATCTAATTTGGTTTTTCCATGCAAATTCTCGCCATTTCAGAGACTGTGTAGTAGTTTGGTGAACCTTCCACATATCCTCCCACATCTCCTCTGGGATTTCTTCCCCCAACTCTCTTTTCCACTTTGCCCTGACATAAAAAGTTGAATCCCCTTTTGAATCCATAAGGATCTTATAGAAAACTGATACAACCTTGGGAATATTCTCACTGTAAGCCCGTACAAATGTCTTAATTATTGGGTGTATTTTGTCCTCCTCTGTCATAATCCGCTTTTCATAATAATCGCGCATTTGCATATATCTGAATAGGTCTTGGTTTGTTAGATCAAATGTGTCTTTCAGTTCCTGAAATTCTTTCATTTTACCTTTCTTTATCATTTTACACATGGCCGTTATACCCTTATCAGTCCATAGTTTGAACCTATAATCGAGTTGTGCAGGTCTAAATTTGTCATCATATGCTATCCATTTCAGCAGTCCAATTTCTTTGCCCAATTTTAGTTGTTTTACTACAGAAGACCATCTCTCGAGGATATATAATGTTATTGGATTTAGATCCAACTGCTCTTTAACAGTGACTGGAATCTCACTGTCACCCATACATGTTTGAACTGGGAATTTGAGTGCAGACATTTCTATATCTTTCCACTGGGCAACATACTTGGTGTTGCACCAGTATACTAGACGATGTATTTGGGCAGCACTAAAGTATTCTTTTAAATTAGGTAAGGCTCTTCCCCCTTTTGTTTTAGGTAGTTGTAGAGTATGATAGCGTATTCTTGGTTGTTTTCCTTCCCATATAAATCTAGATATAATTTTATCCCATTTTTGGAACTGGGGTTGTGGGATGTCCACTGGCAGAGCTAGAAACAAGTATAGGAGATGTGGCAATACATTCATTTTTATAACATTTATTCTTTCACTTAATCCCAGCGTATAGGTGGACCATCTTTCAATGTCTTTCCTGATATTAAAACTTTGTACTCTCATAGTTATTTTGATACAGTTTTGCAGGGTCTTTAGGTATATTCACCCCCAAATATATTAGTGATTTAGCTTCCCATTTTATTTTCCATTCCTTCAAGCCTTGATCTGCAACACAGCTAAACATGAGTGTCTGAGTTTTGTTTATATTTATTTTATATCCGGAGCAACGACCAAATCTATCAAAAATCTGCATCAAATTACCAAATGATTTGACTGGAGCAGGTAAATAAATCATAACATCATCCGCGAACAGGCCAATGGTATGTACCTGTTCGTTGATGTCTATTCCCGTTATCCGGGTGTCCTGTCTCACCATTTGAGCCAATGGCTCGATATATAGGGCAAAGAGCACAGGACTAAGGCAACAGCCTTGCCTAGTTCCCCTTCCTAAACTGAATCTATTCGTGAGGGAGCCGTTGATTTTAATTCTACCATTGGGTTTGTAGTAGAGAGCTTTAATACATTTAATTGATTTTTCATTGAATCCAAAGTTTTCCAGTGTCAAAAATAGAAATTCCCAATTAACTCTGTCGAATGCCTTTTCGGCATCTAAACTTATTAGGGCAGCTGGTATTTTTTGTTTACGTAACTTATTTATAATGTGAATTGCTCTTCTTATGTTGTCATGCGTTTGTCTGCCTTTGACAAACCCAGTTTGGTCTTCATCTATTAAGTCTGCTGTAAATGTTTGGAGTCTGTTTGCAATTATGGAGGTATATATTTTATAGTCAACATTTAAAATAGAGATTGGCCTATAGTTTTGACAGTATTCTTTGTCCTTCTGTGGTTTAGGGAGTACTGTTATGACTGCCTCCTTCCAGGAGGGTGGAGTTTGTCCACTAGATAAAATCCAATTGAAAGTGGAGTGAAGCAGTGGGATAATTATTTCTGCAAATTCTTTATACCATTCTGATGGAAGGCCATCACTTCTGGGTGTTTTGTTTGATTTCAGTTTACCTATTGCTTTTTTAATTTCTTCTGTGGAAATTTCTGCTGTCATTCGCTCATTTTGTGTCGTGCCTATTGCAGGCAGATAAGAGTCTAATAAGGTTTTCATCTCCTCTTGCTTTACAGTCACTGATTCAGTATATAAATCTCCATAATATTCCCTAAATATATTCTCAATTTCTTCTGGTTTATATTTTAGTTGGTTTGTTTTTGGGTCACGTATTTTATCAACAGTTAATTCTACCTGTCTTTCACGTATTCGTCGAGCTAACAGCCTTGTGGCCTTGGGACCCGAGTCATAGTAATTTTGTTGTAGGTATCTAGCTCTTGTTTCTGTCTCGTATTGGAGCAGATCATTAATCTTTTTTTTTGTTTCATTGATTTGCTGTTTTGTTGTTTGATTTGCTGTGTCTCTAAAAGCCTGTTCCATATCTCTCATTTCGGTAATGAGTGTCTCATATTCTTTTAATCTCTCTTTTTTCATCTTACTTCCAATTGCTATAAATTTTCGTCGTATCACTGCTTTTAGTGCATCCCAAATAATAACTGGATTTGTTTCGCCGTTATTATTTAATTCAAGGTAGTTTTGTATTTCTATTTTAATTTCTTTGGTCACTGTTTTGTTGTTCAGGATTCCTGCATTCAGCCTCCATGCTGTATTTCTTCGCCTACCCTTAAGTCCAATTTTTAAATAAATGGCGTTGTGGTCTGATACATCAGCTACTCCAATGTTACATCCCCGTATTGTGTTCATGTGTTCTTTCTGCACTAAAAAATAGTCAATCCTGGAATAGACCGAATGAGTTTCTGAGTAGTGACTGTAGTTTTTTTGTAGAGGGTGGAGGTCTCTCCACACATCAATTAATCCCATTATCTTCAATGTATTTTTAACAAATCTAGAGGTTGGTTTCTTATTTCTATTCTGACTGGTTGTGTCTAGGTTGTAATCCATAATTACATGTAAATCTCCTCCACAGATACATATACCTTCCACTTCAATTGCTATAGTGTCAAATAAAAGTTTGAAGAACTCTTTGGTACTCTCCGGTGGAGCATAGACGTTTACCAGTGTTATTATTGTCTGGTCAATTACTCCTTTAATTATAATAAATCTCCCCTCTTTATCTTTAACTTCGCGTTTACATTCAAACTTAACTGTGTTAGCTATCAATATTGCTACCCCTCGTTTTCGTGGATTAGAATGTGAGCTGTAAAAAGTGTTCTTAAACCCAAATTTTTTCAACTTTTTGTGTTCTGCATTTGTCAAATGGGTCTCTTGCAGGAAGTTTATGCGGTTTTTTTCCTTCTTTAGTTTAGTCATAATTCTGGCCCTTTTGACTGGGTTTCCCAGGCCGTTTACATTAAGAGAAAGGAGATGACATTCATTTATGTTAGTACCCATAAACGGTTATAGTCTTTTTAACAAAGTAATATCCCACCCACAGGTTTCCACATGGACCTCCTCCAACCAACAGCATAACAAACAAAAATTTAGAACACATTTTAACTATATACATGAACAGCTGCTTCCATGAAAGGGAGTCAACATTAATATCACTATCAAGTCGGCTCCCTTCCTGTCTTAAGGGGGAAGACCTCACAAAAAGAGAGGGCCCCTTGCTAGTGATGAGATTCACCACATACAGGATTATTTCGCCCATCCTAGTCAAACAAATAAGCCTCATTCCCTCACATCCAACATTTCCCGAGTTTGTTACCCTTCATATCAGAGGACATTGACAAGTCTAATTCTAATTTAGATGACTGCAATAATGAAACACTCAAAAATTTTTTTTTCCACTTATCCTTCCTTCGTCTTTTTGTGCTGGAATTCCTGGAGCTGTGTCCGTGCTCGTCTGGCGGCTTGTCCTGGTCTCTCTTTCCTGCCCGGTTTCCACGCCGCGACCCCGGTTGACAGCAGGTTCTCCACCAGAGCAAACGCCTTGGTTGGTCCCGCTGGGTCTTCCACCTCGTATCCTCTCTTCCTCAGGTTGTTGGTCGCGTCCTCGGCATCCGCGTACGTTACCACACCGCCCGGCCAGTGCACGCGCATTTTATTGAAGGGGGTTTGGAAGCGGACTCCTTGCTTCAGCACCTTTTTGATGTTTACGTACGCCTTGCGTTGCTGCAAAATCCTTTCCGCGTAGTCGTGGTCGAAAAAGATCCTTTTGTCACCATACATGACAGTCTTTTTGTCCCACGCCTTTTTAAGTATCATGTCTTTCACAGTGAATTGTTGGAAGCATATTACAGTAGACCGCGGAGGATTACCTGCTCTCGGCTTTGGAGCCAATGCTCGGTGGGCTCTCTGGATCTGATCCAAGTTCAATGAAAACTCCTCTTTAAGCCATTTGTCAATAAAATCAACCATCGAGTTCTCCGTCGCCTCCGCTTCCTCTCCGATACCATAAATTCGCAGGTTATTCTGCCTCGACCTCGATTCCAAGTCATCCAACTTTTCCTTCATCTTTTCCTGCTCTTTCAGTAAATCACACAGCACCCTGTTCGCATCACGGCTCCACGCTTCCATCTCTTCCGTCCACTCCGCGGCGGCGTTGATCTTTTCCTTCTGCTCGCCCATCTCTGCTGATACCGCGGAGAGTTTCTGATAGATGTCCTCCCTGAATTCGGTTAACTTCTCACCCACTTCGGCTGTAATGTCGTCTTTGAATGCTTTCAAGTCAGCCTTCATTTCCTTATGCAAACCTTGGATTTGTTTGCTAATACCGTCTAGGCTACTCTGAAAGTTAGCCATGTTAGCTTCGGGTGTTAGCATGTCCTCCTTTTCGTTGTCCTTTTCTTCTCTGTTCTGCGCGGTTGGGTTCTTTTTTTTTCCTTGAAACGCCCCCGCTCATATTCTTGCTTTCTATATCGTATTCTACCACATCCCTCGAGTTTTTAGCGGAGTTTGTTCTTATTTTTGAGTTGGTATGAGGGAGCTACCTTTTCACGCCTCCATGTGCCTCAACACCCAACCGGAAGTCCCCGATCTTAAAATTTTTAAAATAAAAATCCAAGCTCCAGAGGTTTCGAAGATCTGCTTGTCACGAAAATGGACGTTTGTTATTACAATTGTCCTCCAGAGATAAACAAGGTTGAGATGCACCTTAGCAAGAGGTACCCAAAAGTTCTAAGTTTTAAATTAAAATGGAAGACTGCAGTTGTATTGCTAAAGGCGCCGTGGTTCTGAGAGAGACTCCGCTTTCTTTTAAAATGGCATATTCCAACTGAAGCTGCCAGACTAAAAGAGGTCAACTCAGGTCACCATAGCCAGATCAAACAAAATTGATATGTGAATAATTAATGTTCAAGTTAAAAAAAAAAATGTAAAAAAGACCACTAATGAGAACATATGTAAATATCTGCCACGAAATTACACCACCTTGTATTAGGAGTTGGATTTGCCATCTCTGACGTTTTCCCCTGTACACTAGATCATTCAAGGAACTAAGCAGAGAAAAGCCTTTTTTTTTTTTTTAAACATGTCCTGTCCAACAGCTGAGCAAGCAGATGAGAGCTGAAGGCCTCTTGTGTTGGAGAGATTTTATTATATCACTCTGCTCTTACCAGCTCATACGCACAGAACGCATCGCCATTCTTTAGAGCCAGCCTCCTGAAATGAAGCCTGGTCCATTCCCAAACACTGGGCCTGATACCAGCGGCCACAGATATCACATTGTATCTGAAACAGTAATTGGTTATGGTTAAGTATATGCTCCGTCTAATATTAACATTCATGCATATATCAAAACAAACAATTTGCATGTGATAATCATATGATCCATAGGTCAGTCTTAGGAAACATCTCATGCCATATAATCACACACACATTGATGGCAGGATTGACGTTAACAGAATGCCCACAAATGTTCAGTCAATATTTACGAGTACCAATATAAAATACATGTACTAAATCATAACCATGTCTGAGCAGTCAGTACTATTAAAAAAATTGTTCTGGTGGAAGTTGTAGACATGATCCCCATTACCAACGAACTAGTTCATTTTATCCAATACTATTAAATCTGATCTCACGATTTCTGTGGAGTCAGCTTCAGTACACATCTTAGTGTCATGTGCAACTCGCATTGGGCACTCAATATCAATGTTGAACATATATATATATATATATATATATAAATATATACTGTTGCATCCCTATTTATGGGGTTTCACCTTGACCAACATCCACTAAATTAAGTGAGCAAACGGATAAAACACATCTATGGTGTCAAGTACATAAAAGCACTCTAGACTCTTGTTATACTTTGAGTGCCATGTAAAAGTCATACCCAATCTGTAACTGGAGCACTGGAACCTGGAGGCTTCGATGTGGAACACAGTGCACAGTTGCTCTCAGACTCAAACACTGTAAGAAGAATAGGGCAAAAAAACTAAAACAGATATTTGTAAGGTATAAATGATATGATTAATCCAGTCTTTCATGTTGCTATGTTACATGTTTCATAGTAGTGTATGTAATAGTGTAAAGGTTTGCAGAATTAAACTACACGTGCTGGTCATAATAATTTGCAGTCTTCACTCATGTAACAGATGTTAACACATAGTTGTACCATCCAATATTTCAAATGCCTGACTGAGGTGGTCGTCACAAAAAGTGGAAAAGAATTATGTCTGCAACGACTTGTTTGCATTACCATTTGCAGACATTGCATAAGTGCTTCACATGTTCTTTGCCATTTAAGTTAAATGTTCATAAATCAGTATACACACCGTCTTCAGATAGGAGCAATTCTGCCAGCTTTTGTCTGACGGCTGCCATTTCGTTGCGAGTTGTTCCAAAAGTCATTGGAGGCAACAGTGGAAAACATTTCATCAGTTCCCTTGCAATCTTGGATGGAGAACAGCCAATATGTAAATCTCAGTTACGAATGACTAAGCTTTCACAGAGTGAATGTGAAATATCAATACCAAAGTCACAACCACGCCACAACTGTCACAGTCCTGCTGCACAGGATGAGGCATGGTTGCTCCCTCCCATTTAGTAATATTCCAGTCATGCATGCCGAAGCTCTTCCTCATTCTGAAGTATTCCCTGGGTAGTAAAGATATTTTATATCTGTTGTTTTAAACAGCGCTCATTTCATCCATCTAAGTTTTACCAACTTGTGACATATGAAACTTACTTCATAACAGAACATTGTTAATATGGTACTTACTGCACTTTTTTGGCAGCTTTTTCTGACTCATCAGCTTCGGCTGAATGTTGACCAGGATCCACAAAATACACAGATTTCATTGCCGGATTGATGTACTGCAATGGATGTCATTTAAGAATAATTATTATATGACATTACTGTTTAGATTAACTTTGTGAGAGTGACTTACAAGCAAATTCCAATGATTTCTTTGTATGTTGAGAAAAGAAATGGCAGCCTTGTAGTTGTCAAAGTTCACCGGTAAATAAATATGTACTGTGAACTTTTATTTACAAGTACAAAAACATTGGTCACATCGAAATATGGAACCATGTAAATATGGTCTATGTCTGATGTCATTCAGACACTGTCTGAATGACATCTTTATAGTACAGACCTTTGAGAGGCGTTGACGGCTCAACTCTGTTCGATCACCATACAGTATAATGCCAGCTGTATAATGGTTCAAAATATAGATTGTAGATGTTGTTTTGAACTCATTTGATGACAGATGTAACAGTCCCTCAATCACCTGCATAACACATAGCCAACACACGTTAGCATAACAATTTACATGTATAGAATGTCATTACAATTGAGCCAAATGTCATGTATATCAAGTTATACACACAAATCCACTAAAGTAGAGCAACTTGGCACAAGTTGTTTCTATGTAGACAGAACATTCAAATGGAGACAGGCTGCTAGACCTCAACTACACTTTACTGCTGATTTATCTCATAAAAGGTATACACAATTTGATCTCTTCACAGTGACAAGTGACATCCAACAAAACATAGGTAGAAGATTATTACTACACAGAAAGACGAGCACTGGGATGTTTTGAAATGCAATCAGTCAATACCTCTCCTGTAAGCCACTGGTGTGGTTTCAGAGAGAATTTCACTGTGGCGAATCAAGATATTCTTCCCTCTGAATTGAGTGGGGATAACAGCAACCACAACTTCTGTACTCCCCTTCTGCCACAGCAAGGCAAGCTTTTGAAAGACACACCATTAAACACAGCATTACATTTATACACAATACTGAATGTGATTGTGTTCACCTCTGTGGACATTGGGTCAGCAGAAGCTGCAGGCTGCTGGGTACACAACAATGATGGGGGAAGTGGCTGCCAACATAAGAGTCATACATGAATGGTCCCTCACTGCTCACATACAGTTCAAATGATAATCCCAAATTTCTCCCTCATGCTTTTCTACTTAAAATATATTTACCTCTGACAACATGGGACTGGTAGGAGTGTCTGCCTGATGAGTGCACAACGGTGACTGAGGGAGCGGCTGTTTATGTAGACATTAGACAAAAAACATGACCCAACACAGAAGCATCGGAAAAATAACAGATGAGGTTCACAACAGTCCTAAGTAAACACAGGAAATTTAAGGTGCCTTAATGTGGTAGTGTGATCACAACATTAAACCATATTTCATACCTCCTGCTTTTCCTGGACATATTGGAAGGGTGAAGACAGTGGTTGGACATAAAGGCCAGTCCTCTTTCTGGATTTGTGGCTTTTGCCTTTCCAGACCTCCTCTTCAACCCTGTGTCTCTTTAATGTTAGAAAACATGAGCATATAGAGTTTACTAATATGAATTTGCCTCAATAGTTATAGACATTTGATGCTCAAGTTGCTGTTTAGATACTGAATTCATCCTTAAAGGGAGTGTAAGCCTGTTCGCACTACCTTTCCTGGATACATATATTATAAGAGTAAAAATGGTAGCAATAATTATGAATACATTTGACATGTATGACTTACACCTTTAGCAAAAAAAATAACTTGAACCCAGGGCATGAACTCCAAAATAAAGGATTACAATACTAAGGTAAATACACTACCTTTGTGGTAATTTTCAAGGAGTCCTCATACTCCCTCAGCAGAGCATTATGCATTTGCTCATACTGCAGAACAAACTCGTCCATTCTCCCAACTTTCTTCCCCCCAAACCACACTCTTTTCAAATCCCACTGGCTCTTCTCCATTATCCCCTGAGTCCTGTTGTCACTGGTGTAGTTCTATTAGAGAATATTAATGTTAGAGCATCATATTTCATAGAGATTAGATGTTAATATGAATTATCTGGAGTTCAAAGTGAATTTTGGTAATACTCACTTGCATGTCCTTCTCCGATGCTTTGTCAAATTTGTTTGACAATGACTCATATATGGGACCTTTGCCATGACGGCCAAGATTGCCTACAATATATGAAGATCCATAATGTAATAATACACACATACACATTCATCATGGACATATTAGACCATGGGATTGCAGAGGTCTGTTCCGTACCAAGAAGCATACCACTCCACAAAGCAGCATATGGCAGAAAGTGTCTCAGCAACTTTGCCACATAATCTGGGCAATAGTATGCATTCGCCTCCCCTTCTGTGTCAAGCGGTGCATTCTGAATGATCTTGTAGAAATGCACATAAAATGGTTCCACAGATAAGTCATCCTAACATTGAACAGGAAGATTGTAGAAATTAGTACATTAGAAAATACAGACAACATATTCTAGGGAACATTATGTATCTGAGCCATTTAAAAATAGACTTGCTCCTTTAACATTGTTGGAACAAATCACAAGGAAATTGAGTGACATTAAATAAATAGCTAAAGAGATTGACAGAGTAAATTTGACACTACAATATACTTACCATGATGTCTTCTTCCATCTCATTGGCCTCATTCTCTTCATGCTCTGACTTAATCATGAAGTTTTGAAGCTTGTGGAAGTGCACATTCACATTGGCCCCATTGCAAGGACTGGAAAAGACAACAGTAGCACTTGCAACGATGCCATCAAGCTGGTGAATACTGGAGGCTTGCGTCATGGTCCCCAGAAGGTGCATTGACATTTGGTATTGATGGGTTGCACAGAGAGAACATTGGATTCAATAATTGGAATATTTTAGCCATGTAAACGCATAAGAACTGTTACTTACTGTTTTTTGCTAAAGGCCTGGGCATTCTTCATGAAATGGCTTAGGCAACGATGTAGAATTGGCAGTCTACATGCAACCTCTGTCGCATGACCAGTTACTATTCTATAGTACTCGCTGTTCAGCTGTGACAAACTGAGTCCACACAGGTTATGTGCAATTGCTTGCATGAGTACTATGGATCCATCACATATAAACATAACGGGGCGCTTCCGTATGTTGGTTCCATATGATCTGGTGCAATCTGTCATGAATGAACCCAAGAAAAATGAGAGGGAGGCTGTAGTGTGCTCACAGGTCACAAATGTGGCCACAGGAACTGGGGAGCGTCCTTTATGAGGGTTGCGAACCACCATTTCATATATATAAGGTCCACTATCCACTGTGCCCTTCTTCAAAATGCTTCCTGTGGCATCCAGATAAACTATATCATCTTTGGATCTTTCTGCAAAGAGAGCCATAGAACTCTTTGACCACAGCATCATTCCTTTGGGTTCCAGTAGGACCTTCTGGAGGATTTTGTCTTCTTTCCCTCTCTGCTGGTCCAACATCATTTTGAAGACTTTTCAATTCATTTTCATCTAGCCATGTATTTCTTTTTTCTGCCCAGGAGATTGTTTTTAAAACACCTGCTGATGGTGCCTCGTCCCTGCATCCAGATTGAAAGACGTCCTGTTCGAGCGTCTTCAGATGAGAAAGATAAACTTGGCGTGGCATTTGGGATTGAAGTACTTCAGCATAGGCTTACCTGTCGTTAGCTCTGACTGGCCTTGCTTTAATTTCATATCTTTTGTGGCAGACAATACCACCTTGAAATAGCACGGCAGCCTTGAGAGTGGAATCATCCAAAATCTTCACCTGAACCTTGACTGGGCAGTCCTGGAAAAGGCAGTATCCTTCACACTGAAATAAAGGAGCTGAGGATTTTGAGCCAATTGTACGAATGCCCCTGGAAATTCTATTAGTCCAGTTTAGTGTGGTGAACTGCCTCTTCTTCTGTGTAGACCTCATGGACTCCCATTCATGTACTGCCACAATGAAGAATGCCTCTTTATCAGGAATTTCATATGTGAAATATTCCTCTAAGTTGGTATCATCATCTGACATGGGAGCAGCTGGGTCCTATGGGTGATACAGTACCAATGAGAATGTGTTGCAACAGCCCTCAATACATATTTCAGAATGACATTAAAACCAGATAAATCACTGTCATACCTCATAAACAGCTGCATGACATGACACAGCACTTATTTCAGATGGAGAATCAGAAGCAACTGCTTCATTAGACAAAACTGGTTCTTCTAAAGGAACCATGGGGCCGGGAAGGAATGTGTCCACGTTTTCCACCTTAAGGTAGGAATAAACGTACAAACAAAAACATAGTATGTTCAATCTTAAGAATATAATAATTTACAGCTTCCAAGTACCCCCATCCAAGATCCATATTTGGAACATAATTATGACTTACCACACATGCCTGAAAGGCGTACTTCACCCTTTTCCTGTTGTTGGGTACATTGGGAAAACCAAGGTCCAGGCATACTTTCCCCCATAATCCAGTTTTGGAGTTATAGCTTTGTGTGAGCGGGTCATCAACATCTTCATCTTTGGATAGCCGATAACTGCTTTCCCTGATAGCATCCACTGTCACCTCGCATGTTTTGGTCTAAAAGGAAAGCGAATAGTTGTGAAGTCATATTGACAGTTTGCAGTTGTCAGAAGAGGGAATCTCCAGTACCTTTCCATAAATGGAAAAACGCAGCAACCTGAGGAACCAAAAAAAAAAAAAAAAAAGGGGTTACAAAGTTGGACCAAGACTGAGTATAGTGAATATGCGCCATCTAGTTAATTCAATTATACACAAGAAATACAGTCATTTTCCAATGCAAGTGGGGAACTTTGCAAAAGCAGACATCTGTAGTCAATGTACAGTTACATCAGTATACTTCTTAATTTAAAATAAATCATTTACTATCTTAGAATTAATGCTAATGTGAACATTGTTATTAATTTCAGAGTCAGCAATTGTATTGATTGCATTCCAAAATTCCTGTTGGAGGAAACTTAAATGAACTAGTGTTACTCACACATACACAAAGACAACATGCCAACACTACACAAAAATAGTCTTTTCAAATTTAATGATGCATCCTGCTCATCCATTGCACCAGAAATGGAGATGAATGCCTTGTTTAGTGATTTAAATCAAAAAGAAATTCTGTGTGGCCAGAGGTAAGTCAAATTTTATGTTTGTCCATAAGTGAAATGTCTTCAGATGAATATACAAATGGAATATAAAAAAATACCATTGTCTTTCATACTGTATAACAGAGGTGATCATACTTTATTTTAGCTCACTAGTCACTTTGTCAAGTGAGACGATAATCTCTGACAAACTCTGGGGCTCAAAACCACAACCATGACTTTTAAGCTTCTGCGTTCCCTCCCCAATTTTCTATTACAAACATCCATCCCATAGTTTATTCAAACATTTCTTTCTGACGTCTTTGCACAGATTTGATCCTCACATTCACCATGGCAGAAGGTGCATTCAGGGACTGCATGGGATTCCTGCACTTTCATTAAGAGGTTGCTATTGCTGCATTCAGGTGTGCTGGTAAATTCTCGCATTTGGTCACACTGACCTCAACAAACAAACACACATTCACTCGTTGCTCCGTGTCATTGTTACAGTTTTAAATGACAAAGACTCACACCTACAACAGTCATCTGTAAGAACATCCAGAATCTAGCAGATATTGTGAACGTATGGATGTACGTACATGTCACTAAACACTTTTTTAAATTAATAGTTTTATTTTAAACACTTCATGTGATCTTAATGGAAGCGTATTTTATTCGATAAAAGAAAAAAGAGAGGTCTTTTAATTGAATGCATAATGCTTCCATCGCAAAATAAAAAAAAAAAAATCACTGAAACACTATAAAGTTTCTATTTTGTAAACAATAAAAAAGAAAATAAAAAGAAAGACACCCTTCTTGTCAGCTGCTCGTGTTTACAGCCTTTGTAGGCTAAAATATTTTTCATCAGAAATAGGACATAGGCACTAATCCCGCCTCCAACTTTAAGTTGTTGAATTTTGTTTCTACTAAATTACTCACACTATACATGTTAATCAAACACATAAGGATAACTATCTAAAATTGTGAACGACAATAAAATGTCTTTTCATTACTGGGCTATTTTGTTCTATTTTAGAAATTCATAGCTTACAGGCCTAATAGGCCTAAATCCAGTCTATGAAGCTTTTGGTTTAATAGTTGATGTGCTTTAAAATGTATAAAGTGATTCAAAACAAATTCTTGTAGTCTTCATCCCTAATGACATGCAACTATTAATATAAAAAGGGAACAAACAGAAATGACAACACCAAACAAGGGATTATAACTCAGATCCTTCACATGGCAGCGCAGGACTAACTGCCGTCACCACTTTTGCAACTAGGCCTACATTCCATTACATGATGAACCAAAAATGCTGGTGCTTTGTTCTTCACCAATCACACCAGGTAATGTAGTAACAATATTTATAATGAAGGAAATGTAAACGCACTAAATGTAAAATGAAAATTATGTCAGTGATAAAATTGTGCCCTTTAAAAAAGCACACATTTCCAGATATCTAAGGTTGTGTTTAAAACTCCATGAGATCCACAAGTTCCAATTTCTTTTGTGTCATCTACCACACTGTCACATGCAGGGTGTCTTCCAGTGTCATCTTTGGTGACAATAGCATTCACAAAGTAAAAACAGATAAAATTATGAAAAACAAAACAATATTTGTAACATCTATAACAGAATGAAGAAGATCCCAGCAGATAGCGCAGGTATTTCCTTCATCAGGGAATCAAATGTACTCACCCTTTGCGACTGGCCATTGTTAGAATTAGACAAATGTATGTGACTGTATGTGTCAATAACTGGAATAAGGAACAAACGAACAAATAAGTGATTTAATAGTTTGAATGAATGTACTAATGAAGAAAGGAATTACCTAATAAATAAATGTGTAAAGGACTGAATGAATGATCGAATGAATGATCGAATGAATGATTGAGCGATAAATTGCTTAGAATTTTAGAACTTTACTCCACAAGAAGAAAGGTACAGCAGTATGATGACATGTCATTAAAGAGCCCACCTGTTGTTGCTGGTGTCTTCGTTACTTAAACAGGAACACCTTGGATCAATTAGAAGTGATTATGTTGTCCAAACAAATCAACCAACAGGCCAAGTAACTAATTTTCTTTGCCACAAAATTAAAATCTAATCATAATGTGTGATTTTAATACACACGTAGGTAATTACAGGTATATGACTGTTGTATTTATGTCAAAGAATAAGATTAAAGGGCAAAGCAAGCTTACCTCTAGCATTTTGTATTTCTCCCTTGGCACTGTCTTTTATGCTTTTCTACTCATGCCACAACTTTGAATCAGGAGATATATTGGTTAAAGCTTAACATCATAATTAGATCCTTTCCTTCATCTATGTCCATTCCAATCTATTGGCCAGGAAACCATACTAATGTGAGTGACTGTTATTTAAGTCATGCAGAGATTTTCCCTTCTTATAACAATACATAATATCCATATACATAATATCAAAAGTATACAAAATGACATTAGAACTGTGAATGACTTTAAGGGATCAGAAACAATAACAATTATTTTATCTGCCCTTATTGCTAACTCAACCAAAGGGAATCAAAGTACATAAAACTATATCAATTCTATGAAATTATTGTACAAAATCTTTCAACAAAACAAAATGACTTCCAGATCTTTAAGGAATACTTATGTGAATTCACCTATTCACTTGGGGATCATTTACCTCGTAGTAGTTAATATGTTTGCATCTTTGAATAGTTTTACATACTTAAACTTCTGTGAAAAGAAGTCTGCATAGTCATGTGGAGTGAAAAACAAGACATGTCAAAGATAAATATTTACATTTGACACTCACAAAAATAACACAAAACACTTTACTAAACCAAATAAGTGTACAATCTTTTAGAAATGATCTATATGTAACACAAATACAAATTGACTAAGATTCTTTATAAATAACGTTCACGCATGCTTTCATTGTGTTTTTAGACACTTACAGTTGATTTAGTCAAAACATAAGACAAAGTACCACACAGGCAAAATGTAAGTAACATGTTTAAGTTCAGAACCTCAACATGAGTAATGTCCTCTTTAGTTACTAAAACCCTCATAAATTCTACAGCAGGTGTCCTCTTTCCACCTGTGTCAGTGGTATAACAAATTCAAGACACCTTTCCTCAAATATACATTAAGGTTTTGTAATGTATCTTGATTTTGCCAATGACTAGCTCAAAAATGTT
This sequence comes from Oryzias celebensis, assembly GCA_014656515.1. Classification (NCBI taxonomy): domain Eukaryota; kingdom Metazoa; phylum Chordata; class Actinopteri; order Beloniformes; family Adrianichthyidae; genus Oryzias; species Oryzias celebensis. The sequence goes on along the minus strand of BNCR01000017.1, from coordinate 22,604,041 downwards.
TTAAAAAGTGTTCTTTCATGCAAAAGTCAGGCATAAATACAATTAAGTGGTTTATTTTGGTTGTCTTGGGTTCACAATGTCCACTGCAAACGTCACACCATCATCCAGGACTTTGGAAAATTGTCCACTGCTGTTGATACATTCTTGCCTTTATTGTGACACCTAAGATTTGCTATAGTAGAATTGAAGGTTTCGCAGTTGGAGAGCCACCTTTTGTGGTGAACAGGATTCGCTTCCACGTCGTCTTCACAAATGTCCTGAAATGATAAAATACAAAGTCTTCACACAAATATATACTCCATGAAATAATGACCTCCATATTGAAGGTCCAACACATAGCCACCCTACCACAACCTGGTTGCCACATATCTGCTGCCTCACACCACCACTGCTCTGCTGAATTCACACCACTGCCCTCCAACTGCCATCTTCTTTGCTGCCACCCAGTCCAGCTACCAACTCACTGAAAGGATGCAAAGTAAAGGAAAAAAAAGACATTAACATGCACACACAACAAAAGGGGCTTACATTGCATTCAGTACAATAAAGACTTAAAGAAAATCACTTCTTGACTTTGTAGTGTAGACCTGACTTATGGCCAACCAAATCGTACAGCTTGGGGTGGTGGTTGTCAGAACAATCATATTACTGCCTTGGAAGTCCACCATACCCCCAAGTTTTGAACAGTGGCTATGGTAGATGGTATCTGCCTTACAGCTGGAACATCGTCTTTTGGATAAAATGAATAAAGGGCAAAAACATTAGACAATATGGGGACCTTTACTGCCTCAATGCCATGTCACCCTACCACCTGGAAAACTGGAACATTATTGTTTCGGATCATAGTTGATATATTTGCTTTGTATTGTCATACACAAGTGCAGGGTTTGTTATTTAGTCTGGTAGTCACTTTTTGTGTTATTGTTGCTTCTGTTAACAAGACTACCATTTCTAACAATCACACAATTTGCTGGTCTTACTGATATGTCATGTCCTCCCGTTACCTGGTTACCCTTACTTTCTATAAGCATGTCTTTGTTGCAACATGCAACTTTCAACCAGTGGCCTGGACCCATTTGTGGGTCATGAGTATCCTTCTTAGGCGCTCTCAAAACATGTTCAGTTCATTTTCTCAAGGAAAGAGTCCATGCCATCAAAACTACAAAAATGTTCCTGTATTGATTTTGGTCATTCTCATCCACATTGTCCTTTTGCTTTGACAAATTCATGTTGAGTCTTCAGGACTACTTTGTAGATAATCTGGAGATGCTCACATTTCTCCCCAAACTCTTTACTCATGGATCAAATTTACATTTCTTTCTTATGTTTAGTCACTCCTGACCTGAATGAAAAACATGTGATTGTGCCTTTCAAAGTGTATGTTCTAAATTTATTTCATTTTAAGTGTGTTTCACCCTTGTTGATACTTCTCTGCCCAGGTCTCTTTTGCAAAAGGGATCTTATATCAGTTGGACTACATGATAAAATACAGGTTTAATCAAACAATATTTTAACAAATACAACCAAACATAAATATGTATGAACCAAAGTAAAGAGGGAAACACAATAAAAGGAGGTATTGCACAGTTTACGGCAGAGCCTGAAACTCGATGGGGCCATTTCTCTTTAAATATTAAAATGTCTAATGTTATGTGTAATGTTCTCATTACTTCATAAATTGCAATGCAACCTAAGAAAACTATTACCCATGAAACATATTTGTACTTGAGTTGCATATTGGTTCTATGTGTCAGTTGTCAAATGTCAGATTCATAGTGAAATTACAGTTACACTTTTGAAATGTGTGATTTTTATTTTACATGGCAACTGTGCTGCATAATTCCAGGCCTTGAATAGTATTTCCTTGTTCTACAGGTCACACACTATCACCTCACACAGACATGAGTCTGTAGTTTTCCAAATAATAGTACATTATAAGTTGCCTTTTTTTTTTTTTACAAGAAAAGACCTAAATAACTGACCAACTTTGACTTTTAACAAAGTTAAATAATAGCACATGAACTTTTTGCATTTTTTAACACACAAATACGGAATGACTAACTAACTTTGAATTTGCATTTGCACAGTCACTTTGTTCAGAGTCAAAGTTGGCCACTTATGAGGTTGTTCTGGAAAAAACGTTTATGTACTTTGTTTTACAAACTATACATTAAAAAGAACAGAAGTGTGTGTGAGGTGATAGTGAGTGACCTATAGAACAAGGACATATTATTCAAGGCCTGGAATTATGCAGCAAAGTTGCCATGTCAAGTAATATCTCACATTTGAAAGGTGTTGTGACTTCACTTTGAATGTGACATTTCATAACTGAAGAAAAAAAAAGAAAATGTGTAACTAAAGTACAAAAACCTTTGACAGAGAATAGGCTTTTTTAAATTTGAGTTGTATTTAGGACACATCAGACATTTTCATAAAGACAAAGGGCTTTCATCGATTTACAAGTTCTGCCATAAACCGTGTAATATGGGAGTACAGCATTTTCAAAAGCGCGGCTGGCTTGACCACGGCTGAGCGACCAGCGGCTCACTTGACCACGTATCACTGAATGTGTGTCGAATGTCGAAATGAAACTAACTTCACCGCGCTGGGATAGCTTTTCACAAACAAAACGACGAATCACAAAATCTCTTACCTGCATGCTGCTGCTGCTTGGATTGTAACGACACAATTTGTTCATCGTACCAAAACCTGTTGTGGGAGTATTGATTTCAGACTTAATTCTTATTACCAAAGTTGCGAGTTTTGGTTAAGTCAAAACAGAAACGCCAGACAGTCACCTGACCAGCGCCAAGCAGCCACGTCATCAGACACACCCCTCCCCCCTCCCCACACCCTGCTGAGGTGACGCTCCATCATCACCATTATTCATTAGGCCAACAGAATATAATTCTAAACAAGTCAGAAGTTAGAAACGAATGTTAAAAAGAAGAACAAGCACAAAGAGATAATACAATTCAATGTTTACAACAATGTCTACAGGCAAGGCCTACAAACCTCTGTGTTTTCTCCTAAATAAAAGAATGTGTGGCCACACAGAAAATATAAATCAAACAAATATATTTGTTATTTCTGTCATATATTGACTATCTTACATGACATTGATAATAACCTCAAACCAATTGAATGATAGCACAATTATTATCATCACTGTATAAAACATAGATAGTTTGGCGTGAAAAGTATGTTCTACGTGTCCACTGTCAATGAGTCACATTGTTTTTGTTATATCCCTTTTAACAAAGTTTTCAGTGGTGAAGAAGAGAGGCAATTTTCAGTTCAATAAAACTTTAAATAATTTGATTGTCTTTATTCATTTGAAATGCTCAGTGATTAAATGTTTGAATGAATTTGTAGTTTGCACAGCATACTGTGTAATCCTCATTTTCCACAGAGGTTGGAATTGTTTTATAGGACCAAGCTGCTCTTTGGTGAGAATTACAGTTGGAGCTGCATGCCAGCAGAAGTGTCAACAGGAATGTAGGGTTGTAAACCAGCTCATGTGGAGGATGGGATTCACAGACCAGCGGAAAAAAACAGTTCATCTGGGTACAAAGTCCACAAGACACTACAAGTGACGAAGGGGGCAAGAAGGACCAATCGGAGATGAAGACCCAGCCTAGTGTTTGCATATTCATGATCATTTTGTTTAAATTAATGGGTCAAGGGTCAGGGGGCATCTTCATTAGGCCTGGTGTTAGAACATCTATTTAGACGGTAGCAGATATGGACATTTTGAAGATCCAGAGGTCTGTTATTAGCACTTACTTACATGTTAGGAATAAATCTTTTGTGTGAATACCTCCAAATCGTTCCAGACCTCGATTCTTGAACACACATTTAGGCATAATCAGCTACTTACACACAACAGTAGTTATCGCAGAGATAATTTCATGACAAATGACATTTAGTTGTGGTTTTTAATGAAATGCTTTACGTGTTTGGGGATTAAAGTATTTTGTATTGCACATTGGAAAAACAAATATGCTATGCTGTCCCTCATTTCAACAACAACATAGGATGTTACATCATGGTTTCATTTAAAAATAGATGTACTCCGAGGATGTAAATGTTCAAAGGACTATATCTGAAAAAGTACTCAGTAAAAAATGAACCATTTATTCAGGATTTATAGTGTTGTATTCTAGGTTTAACAAGGAATTGGAATGAGAGTCGCCAAGAATGTTAAAGTAGTATTACATGTGTCTCAGTGTTTGGACACATTCAGAGTGAATGACATGTAAATGTTCAAAGGACTATATCTGAAAAAGTACTCAGTAAAAATGAACCATTTATTCAAGAATGTTAATGAGGTTTTGTTAGGTTCAAAACCCAAACATTAGTAAATCTGCAAAAAAAAACACAAGAGAGTCTGAGTAAGGTTTTTCACCTGCAGGGAGAAATATCACAGATCGCTCGTTTACAAGCTTCTATGAATACTCTGCTAAATCTGTGATCCTTCCTGCCTTTTATTCAGATAGGAACGCCCTGGTTACACATAGTTTCAACTGATAAGGGAATGGTAGGAAAGTCAGTCGAAACCAGTTCTTCGATACAAGGACGAAGTCATCTTTCATAACATGCTTTGAAGAAGGAACATCCATGTGTGCAAAGGGGAGTAAAAATGTGTGTGTGTGTGCTCAGTTCAGACATGGGTCAAGGCGCGGGATGAGCTCATTAGGTGCAGGTTGCCCGCAGACTGGAACCTCTTGCTTCAGTCTGTTGCAGGCTGATAACTGAAAATAGAACATGGCATAACATACAAACATGGCATAACTTATATACAATATTCTCAACAGGTTTTTTTTCTGTGTATGGTCGCATTCAGAGTGAATGATATGTGAATGACATGTAAAAGTTCAAAGGACTATATCTGAAAAAGCACTCAGTAAAAATGAACCATTTATTCAGGATTTATAGTGTTGTATTCTAGGTTTAATAAAGAATTGGAATGAGAGTTGCCAAGAATGTTAAAGTAGTATTACATGTGTCTCAGTGTTTGGACACATTCAGAGTGAATGACATGTAACTGACCCATGTATATGCTACTGTCTGTAACAAGGTAATATTTCTTCATGGATGTATATCAGTAGTTTTCTTTGTATTTCTATGAACTCACAGAGAGCTTGACACAGTGAATTAATTGTGTCAGACGAAGTGTAAGGAATTCAGTGAAGGTATTTTATTAGTTCATTTATTTTTATTAAGACATTCAAGGAGTCATTGAAGAGAAGATGAGTCATAACACTTTTTTTATTCATTATGATTTACACATACACACATTTTGTGATCCATTTAGAAATGTTTTCCACCCAGTAATAAATCTATAAATACTATTGTATTTTATTCATTATTTATATATCCCAAGGATAATATTACACTAATCCCCACAGTTGTATGAGTCATGAACCAAACAAAGTTTGAAGATTTATTAAGTAACATTTCACATATCAACTTATACATTCACTAGGTATTTGAACTGATTTCTTAAACAGGTGGCAATTTTGTGTCATTCTGGATTCAGAACCAGATTGAGAGTATTTGAGTGCACTGCTCCACCTGCTGGTCGACAGTGATTTTGTTTTCTCCTGAATTTCCTTCCTACCGTAAATTCTGTATAAAGTGAGTCCCACTCGCGAATGACGGCTGGCTTGACCGCGGTATATAAAGTGTCTAGTTTGGAGATCCAAATCCTCTCGGTTTTCCTCGTTTCTGAGGTAGAACATCTGGGATTAGTCCGCTGTCAAACTGTTGCTTTGACAGAATCTCAGCCATGGGAAATAAAGTGCTGAACCAGGTAAGTGTCTTTGTTCTTCTGTTTGGTTATATTGTACCTGTGTTGAGTGAATGTTTACCGTTTCTCCCACATATTGTTTCCCACAGGTAAAGCAGGAAATGACATAAATGCAGTTTTTGGAATGAAGATTGCCTCTGCATAATGAGGGAAAGACATTTTTGTTGTAGTGGCTGCGCAACCAATCCAGATGTTTAAAAAAGGAGGAAAGAGATCTTCTTCTGGGTTGTGTAAGGGGAGGGTTAGGGTTAGGTCGAAAGGATACAGCCCCCCTTCCATAGAAGTTGGGTGCTGCACGGTCCATCCCCAGGTGGGTACCACCATCCCAAGTCCTTGGGTTCCGCTGGAAGGTCCGATTGCGTCCCCTCTGTGGGCGGACCACAGTCCAGTCATCATCCATTCTTATGGATGTGCTGATTTTTAAATGATCACCTTTGTTATTCTAATGTAATATATGAAATGTAACAAATGAGGTTTTTCTTGTTTTTTTAAAGATTTTTTTTCTAAATTGTTTTGAGTTCTTTGTAAAAAAAAAGAAAAGAAATTCAAAAAAAGGAGAAAAAAGGAGAAAAAACGCGTTCAAAAGAAAAAATGGCATGCTATGGCGGCGACGTTTCGACCTGCGTTCAGGTCTTCCTCAGGCCTATAGGGCACGCTATTAGAAAGAGTTGGTTTTCCTATCTCCTCTGGGAGAGGTTGTCCCTTCGAAGAGCAGAGCAGGAATGACCTCTGCTCAGACTCACCCTCTTTTATAACCTCCTGGATCCACCCCCTGCAATGTCTAGTAATTTTCCTTTTTAATTTTCTTTTTCTACTTGTGTCTTATAATCCTGTTTCTCATTTTAATGTTTGGTCTAATGAAATTAACTTTTAGCCTATGGGATAATAGACTGAATGCCTTATGGAAGTGATTTAATTTAATGAATGTTATTTGTTGATTTTAAACATTTAAAGCCAATTTAAATTATATTTTTTTCAAACTAATGATTGTGGTGTATTGGTTGTAACAATGAAATGAATTTTTTTGGTAAATTTTAGGTGGCCCAGTTGTCAGATCAATGTATTGGGATATGTATTAAGTAGCACTGTTGCAATCAGAAACTATTGGATGGCCTTGGGACTTCAAAGGGAACAGTCCATGATTGTGGATTCTTATGAATTTTGGGGAGAAGGTTGAATTGTCTTGGTCGTGGATTATTGGGGCCTAAAAGGAAATCCCTTTGTTTAGCTGTGATATATTTATTATTATATAGGGTATGTACAATGGTCCAGAGTATGGGTTGAAATTTCGGTTAAATGGATTGGTTAATAGTTTTATAATATTTTGTATTGGACTTCCGGTATGGGATTGGAGTAGGAGTGCGTTGCGAGGAGCTCCGGGTTTCTTTTTCTATTTTTTCTATTTTTTCTTTTCAACCCTCTACAAACATCGCGCACGACAAGACCCCCATAAAAACGTTTACCCCCTTAATAGTTCAAGGTTAACTCCACCGTAAAATGTCTTCAAAAAATACTAAATCAGCCAAAAAAGAGGAGGCTAGCTTAACTCTGGCGGCCATCACCACGCTTCTGGAGCAGCATCGCGAAGCCCTGGCCGCGGAGTTTAAAACCTCCTTCAACCTGCTGGACTCAAAGCTGGACCAAACGCGCCTCGCGGTGGAGGACCACGGTCAGCGGGTCTCATCTCTGGAGCTGGCCTCGGAGGACCTGAGTCAGCGGGTTACAGACCTCGAAGACACGGTCAACACCCTTCGTGAAGCTAATGCTAAGCTAAAAGCCAAGGTCGCCGACCTGGAGGGTCGGAGCAGACGCCAGAACATCCGTATCCTGGGGGTACCGGAATCAACCGAAAGCGGCTCCCCATCTAAGTTCTTCTCCGACATGCTCCGGGAGGTGTTCGGCGCCGAGATCCTACCGACCCCACCAGAAATCGACCGCGCTCACCGCTCCCTGGCAGCCCGACCGGCCCCCGGGCAGCGCCCGCGGCCGGTCATCCTCCGCCTGCACCGGTACCAGACCAAGGAGCTCATCATCAGGGAGGCTCGCCGGCGGGGAAAGCTCGAGTTCCGAGGGAAGCACATCCGCGTCGTGGAGGACTACAGCCCCGAGGTCGCCAACCAGCGGGCGGAATACAGAGCCGTGATGACCGAACTTTATAACCGGGGACTCAAACCCGCTCTGCTCTATCCCGCCAAGCTCCGCGTCACTCTGCCCAGCGGAGACCGAAGGTGGTTCGGTTCCGTGGACGAGGCAAACGGATACATCAGGAGCCTCCCCCGACTACCCGGGTCCTCTTAAAAACAGGTTTTTGATCTTTATTTCGCTTAGATTACTCGGTAATGCCAGTGACTTGCCTCTGTTCTGTCTCTCGTTATTCGGGGCAACTTTTATGGTTTATGTTAATTTAAACAGATCGGGGGTTGTTGTGTGTGGACAGTATTTCTAAACCACAAAGTTTGTTTGAGGTGCTTAGACATTTTTTCTCGGAGCTCAAACGGATGGTTAGAAAGGAAGAATATTTAAATGTTGGTTCTGAAGAGCTTGCTGCTTTACTCTTTAGCAGCTTTCTGGTTTGGGAGGTTAAGGGTGGGGGGTGGGAGGGTCTCTGTCGCTGCCAAAAAGTCTAAATCATTGTTTTTGCATGTTAGCCGCCATCATTGTTGTTATTGCTGCCCTGGCTCTTTCCAGCAGTCACACTTGTTGAACTGCACGCACCACAACTTTTTCTGCAAACCCACATGCTCAGTTACATAAACTTTGTAAGCTGGAATGTTAAAGGTTTAAACCATCCCATTAAGAGAAGAAAGGTCTTTTCTCATCTTAAACAACTTAAAGTTGACATAGCTTTCCTGCAAGAAACTCATATACGTAGTTCAGACACTGAACGTCTCCTAACAAGCTGGAAGGGACAACGTTTCCATTCCTCCTTCCAAGCAAAGGCAAGGGGAGTTTCAGTTCTTATCGGCCCCAATATCTCTTTTGAATCTCACAATGTTATCTCTGACAAATTTGGTAGATATGTTATTGTCACCGGAAAATTGTTTAGCAAACTGGTTGTATTTGTAAATGTATATGCTCCTAACTCAGATGACACAGACTTTTTCAAACGACTTTTCTCGCTGCTGCCTGATCTTAATATATATGCTCCTATTATTGGAGGTGATTTTAACTGCTGGTTGGACCCAATCCTGGACCGTTCATCGAACAAAACTAGCACAATAAGGAGATCAACTGCTCTCATTCAAGCTTTTTTATCAGACTATGGACTGTGCGATGTGTGGCGTACTCTTCATCCAAAAGATTGTGACTACTCGTTCTTTTCACAAGTTCATCACACCTACACTAGAATTGACTACTTTTTCATTGATCACCAACTTATGCCACTGGTGCAGTCCTGTTCCTACCAGAGCATCGTCATCTCAGACCACGCTCCCATTGTTCTGAGCTTGTCTCTCCCTGGCATCCCACAGACCAGCCGACTCTGGCGATTCAACTCAACCCTACTGTCCGATGAGACCTTTGTGGAGTTCATAGAGAAAGAAATCAAGTTTTTTCTGGCCACCAATACTTCTCCTGAGGTGTCTAACCTCACTGTTTGGGATGCCCTGAAGGCTTACCTTCGGGGCCAGATCATCTCCTACACTGCTAATTTGAAAAGAAGATCTCTTAAAGAACGCATGGATCTGAGCAGTAGAATCAAAGAGATCGACAAACAGTTCGCCCAAACCAAGGATCCCAAGCTGTTTAGAGAACGAATGGAACTTAAAGCTAAGTTGGACTTCCTTTTAACTCACTCGGTTGAACGCATGCTTCTTAAAGACAAGGCTCAGTTCTATATGCATGGTGACAAACCAAATAAATTGTTAGCCAACCAACTTCGTGGAGCCAGAGCAAAACAGAGGATCCCTGAGATTCGCATGCCATGTGGCCGCACAACGTTAGACCATCTAGAAATAAACAGCGCATTCAGGGACTTTTACTCACAACTTTACACCTCAGAGACCGTAGCTGATCAAGACACGACTACTGACTTTTTAAACACGCTTGACATTCCAACGTTGCCACCGGATCTTAGAAAAGCACTCGATGAACCCATTTCTAATTCTGAAATCACATCTGCCATATCTTCCATGCAGTCTGGCAAATCACCAGGCCTGGATGGTTTCCCAACAGAATTCTTTGCAAAGTTTTCTTCCTTACTTTCCCCGCAGTTGTGTCTTGTACTGTCTGATTCTTTTAGGTTGGGTTCTCTTCCCAAATCCTTTACTGAGGCCTGCATCACCCTTATTGCTAAAAAGGGTAAAGACCCAGCCGATTGTGCCTCATACAGGCCAATCTCCCTCTTGAATGCGGACGCCAAAATCTTGGCTAAGGTGCTGGCCCGCAGGTTGGAGAATATCCTCCCCATTATCATCTCAAAGGACCAAACAGGCTTCATTAAACACAGACACCCATATTTTAACATACGTCGGCTACTGGACATAATTTACACCTCTCCCGGGGTGGTCCCTGAGTGTGTTCTATCGCTTGACGCTGAAAAAGCTTATGACCGGGTAGAATTCAACTTTCTTTTTGCAGTGCTTGATAGATTTGGCTTTGGTACCAACTTCTCCTCGTGGATCCAACTGTTATACTCATGTCCCACCGCTTCAATTCGCACTAACTCTCAACAGTCAAAACCCTTTAACTTACACAGAGGGACTCGCCAAGGATGCCCTCTGAGCCCTTTGCTCTTTGACCTAGCCATTGAGCCGCTTGCTGCAGCCCTACGAGGCTGTAGGGACATAACTGGCATTTGGAGGAACTCTACAGAACATAAAGTCTCATTGTATGCAGATGATCTTCTGCTCTTTATATCAAACCCGGGGACTTCACTGACTGCGACTCTGTCGTTGCTCAGCCAGTTCGGGAAGCTGTCTGGTTATAAACTGAACCTCAGCAAAAGCGAGCTTTTTCCCATTAATAATAAAGCGCATGCTTTGGACTATTCAAATCTACCTTTCAGAGTGGAAAAACACAAATTCTCATATCTGGGAGTATCGATCACAAAGAAACACACAGATTTATTCAAAGAAAACATCATTACCTTACTGAACCAAATTAAACAAACATTGACACAGTGGTCACCTTTATTTATGTCGCTGGTGGGCCGGATCAACTCTATAAAGATGAATATCCTGCCCAAATTTTTATACTTATTTCAGTCCTTGCCGGTTTTTATTCCTGCTTCCTTTTTCAACCAGCTTGACTCGGCTCTCTCCACCTTCATCTGGCAGGGAAAACGTCCCCGCCTTAGCAAAGTCCATCTCCAGAAGACCAAGTCCACCGGTGGGTTTGCCCTTCCAAATTTCCGACTGTATTACTGGGCTGCAAATCTGCGCTGTATGGCATTCTGGTCATTTTATGCGGATCGATCTGGTGCCCCTGACTGGGTGGCAATGGAACTACACTCGCCCAGAACCTCTCTTCCTGCATTGCTGGGTTCCCCTCTCCCTCTCCCTTCCATTGCACACATCTGCAACCCGGTGGTTAAACACTCTTTAAGGATATGGGTCCAGTTTAGGAAGTATTTTGGCTTGTGTAACTTTTCCGTTCTGACCCCTATTGCTTCGAACCATCTTTTCATACCCTCCCTTCATGATATGGGTTTTCAGGAGTGGCACAAGAAGGGTATTAAAAGCTTTAAAGATCTGTTTTTGGATAACACACTGGCTTCATTTGAACAGTTAAGCAGAGCATTTGGTCTCTTAAAATCCGATTTTTTTCAGATATCTGCAGGTTAGACAGCATCTCCACTCCTTCAGGCCTGGCATCGCCGTTCTCCCAGACTCAACAATTGTAGAAACCGTCCTTTCTTTAAATCCGTCCCATAAGAGACTTATCTCATTCCTCTACAACCTGCTGTCAAACCTAAAATCTCACCCGGTAGCCCAGATCAGGACAGCATGGGAGGAGGATCTGGGCGTGTCCTTATCTCCAGAGACCTGGAACTCGGTGCTGAAACAAGTGAACTCATCATCTCTTTGTGCTCGCCACTGTTTAATCCAATTTAAAGTGGTACACAGGTCACACATCTCTAAGTCTAAGTTATCCCACATCTACCCAAACATCAGTCCTTACTGTGACAAATGTAAAACTGGTGAAGCCACACTCATCCACATGTACTGGTCCTGTCCATCCCTCGGTAGGTTCTGGATGGAGGTATTTCAAACCTTATCCTGGATCCTCAAAGTCCCACTACAGCCAAATCCTCTGACTGCTCTGTTTGGGATCGCTGAGGAGAGGGTGTGTTTAACTCGGGACAAACGTCAAACTCTGTCTTTTGCCTCCCTCTTGGCCAGACGTACCGTTCTTTTTAGGTGGAAGGATGCTGCCCCCCCAACTCACAAACAGTGGTTGACAGATATCATGTCTTGCTTACAACTGGAGAAGATTAGATTCTCACTCAATCATAAGAGCAGGAACTTTCAGGAGATGTGGGGCTTTTTTCTGGAAACATTTCAGCAGATCTGGGAGCGATGTCAAACATAGGCCGGCTTCAAGCTCTTCATGCGGTGCTAGCGTGCTGGCACCCCCCAAAGATGACTGGCAGTGACAGAGAATGGGAGGGGGGAGGGCATGGGTTTTTTTTTTTTTTTTTTTTTTTTTTTTTTTTTGTGTTCGTGTGTGTTTTGTTTTTGTTTACTTTTTGCTCATCTGTTTTTTTTTTTTTTTTTTTTTTTTTTTTTTTTTTCTTTCACTCTAAGCTTGCCGACTGCCGTTGCTGCTCTGCATATATGTATATACGTATGTTTATAAGAAAATTCAAATTCAAATAAAAAGATTTTGAACATAATATTTTGTATTGTTGAGATGACTGTATACTTTGTATACTGAGATGACTACTACTTGTTGTCGATCCATGAACATTATTTTTGAGCCTTAATCGGCCGGTTTAATGATGATGTTTGGATTACGCTTGAGTTCAGTTAAGGCCCTTTGTTCCTCCCCAGAGATATTCTTCAGAATTTCCCTAGGGGGGCGAAAACGTGCAAGGGCCTCCATATCTGTTCGTATTAGTTTGTTAATTTGCGGATTAAGCTTTTTTTGTTCTGGGTCCCATGTAGAGGGATGCGTAAAAAGTGGAGTCTGAAAAGCGGAGTTTGTTAAAGAGAAATGGTCTATGAGTTTAAATTGCCTATGATATAAATAGAGGTCCCTTTGAAGTTCCTCTTGGTCAAGTTTTTTTGGTCGCAGAATGACAGTAAGTCCCGTCTCTAAGAGTTGTAATTGTACTTTGGTGGGATGAAAGAGGGTGGATAAATTAAGGACATTTGAATATGAATCCCAATTTTTCTCTCCTGAGAATTTATTGGATGTTGTTACCGGTTGGGTCTTGGGTACTATTCTAAATTTAATTGATCCATCCAGTTTTGAAAAATGAGATTTGCTGTTGTTGAGGACCAATGAATATTGTCTTTTTCTGTCTGAAAGATGTCATGGGGGATTTCTAACAGACACGGAACTGTATTAACCATGATATTGTTGATAGTTTTCAGGTTGTTGCGCTGTTGAGGAGTTAGATTAATGGAGAAGTTCATGACCGCAAAATAAATGTCCGCATTGGGAAGGTCGAACTAGCCACTCTAAAGAATGTTTTGAGTTGTTTGGTTGTTGTTTGTTTGGGGTCTTGATTCATGTTGTTTAGGCCAATGGAGAAGACTACTATTTTAACCTGTGGGCAGGGGGAAGTTTTTTCACAAACTTTGAGGAAATGATAAGAATTAGTACCCGGGTAACTGTCCAGTGGTAGCTGGTTTTGTGAGTCAAGGCCTGTGTGTTTGTATCTTTTAAATATAGTTTGGATTTAAGGAAAATTAGGCCATCTGGATTACGGTCATTATAGATTGTAGTGTCCAGGAAGTTAACGGTCTGGTAGTTCAGTTCCGCTTTTAAATGAATCGAAGGGTGGTGTTCATTCAGGGTATTGGTAAATTCATCAAATTCCTGTAAGGAGTGAGGCCATATGCCAAAAGTGTCATCCAGATACCTAAGGTAGAGGGATGGGAGATTTTTGTATTTCAAAAATGCAGTTTGTTCCCAATGGCCCATGTATATATTGGCATATGAAGGGGAGAACCTTTTACCCATTGCTGTCCCCTATATTTGTAAATATAATGTTGAGTCAAACTCAGTCATTTCGTGTTAAATTCATGTTGAGCAATTGTAATAATTCAGAAGTAGGTCGTGTGTTGTCCTGATATTTTTCAAACATTTGTATAACTGCTTGAAGACCTGCTTTAGTGCCAATATTAGTGTACAGATTGTCCACATCCATCGTAAATAGAAATGTATTTTGATCTATTTGAACCTTTTGAATCTTAGTCAAAAAGTCTTGAGTGTCCCTAACATAGGAAAGATGTTTGCATGCCAGTGGTTTCAAATAATGGTCTATGATTTCAGCCGAGTGGTATGATTCGCTTCCACAATCGGATACAATAGGTCTACCTGCTGGTATCCGATGGGGTATCGGCCAGGTTTTTGGGTCCTTGTGGATTTTCAGTAAAAGGTAGAAACGTTGTGTAGGCTATGAATCGCCGATTATGCCTAGGTACGTGTTCAAAAATCGAGGTCTGGAACGATTTTGAGATTTTCCACCCAAAGATTTATTCCTGACACCAAAATATCTAATACATGTGTTTAGGGTCTCCAGCTGTCCCTAGGGAAGCATCTAACGAATGCTCTTCTCTGTGCACGAAGAATAGAGACACCCTTTTTCCCTTTGACCCAGAGTTTTATACACAATATGCAAAAAGAAGGTTGGATCAAAATAAGAGGTTGGATCTTCTCCCTGGAGATGCATTTTCCCACTGATCTTTTCATTCGGTGGTTCCCATTTGGAGGGTATTTTGAAAGGTAGCTTTTGTTTTGTTATGTTTGTTTTGTGTCGAAAAAGGAGTGTTTCAACACACCTTATTCCAATGAACAGTCTTCTTCCTGATATCATCAAGGTCTGCACGACTCTGTTAATGACAGAAAGTGCGTCTCCTAAAGCAGGTCCCCTGACACAGGTCTCCTTACGCAGATCTCCTAAAGTGCATTTCCTGAGGTACCTCCTCTGATGCAGGTTTTATAAAGTGGGCGACCTGAAACAGGTCTTTTGACACATGTCTCCTGATGTAGGTCTCCTGAATTGGATTCCCCTAACGCACGTTTTCATACAAAGGTCTCCTGAAGCAGGTCCCCTGACACATGTCTCCTGACGCAAGTTTCCTAATGTGGATTCCACTGACGTACGTCTCCTTTCACAGGTCCCCTAAAGCAGCTCCCCTGACACCGGTGTCCTGATGAAGATCTCCTAAAGTGTGTCTCCTGAAGTAGGTCCCTTGATACAGGTGTCATAAAGTGGGCCTCCTGACGCAGGTCTCCTGAAGCAGGTCTCCTGATGCAGGTTTCCCAAAGTGAATTCCACTGGCTTTGTTCTCCTTTCACAGGTCTCCTAAGGCAGTTCCCCTGACACAGCTGTCCTGACGGAGATCCCCTAAAGTGCGTCTCCTAAGGTAGGTCCCCTTACGCAGGATATATAACCTGGGCCTCCTGATGAACGATGAACCCCCCTGACACAGGTCTCCTGATGCAGATCTCCTAAAGTGCGTCTCCTGAGGTAGGTCCCCTGACACAGGTGTTATAAAGTGGGCCTCCTGACGCAGGTCCCCTGAAGCAGGTCTCCTGATGCAGGTTTCCTAAAGTTGATTCCACTGACGCATGTGTCCTTTCACAGGTCTCCTAAGGCAGCTCCCCTGACACAGGTCTCCTGATAAAGATCTCCTAAAGTACGTCTTCTGAAGTAAGTCCCCTGATGAAGGTGTCATAAAGTGGGCCTCCTGACGCAGGTGTCATTACGTGGGCCTCCTGACGCAGGTCCCCTGACGCAGGTCTCCTGATGCAAGTTTCCTAATGTGGATTCCACTGACGTACGTCTCCTTTCACAGGTCCCCTAAAGCAGCTCCCCTGACACCGGTGTCCTGATGAAGATCTCCTAAAGTGTGTCTCCTGAAGTAGGTCTCTTGATACAGGTTTCATAAAGTGGGCCTCCTGACGCAGGTCTCCTGAAGCAGGTCTCCTGATGCAGGTTTCCCAAAGTGAATTCCACTGGCTTTGTTCTCCTTTCACAGGTCTCCTAAGGCAGTTCCCCTGACACAGCTGTCCCGACGGAGATCCCCTAAAGTGCGTCTCCTAAGGTAAGTCCCCTTACGCAGGATATATAACCTGGGCCTCCTGACGCAGGACACATGACACAGGTCTCTTGATGCAAGTTTCCTAAAGTGGATTCCACTGACACAGGTGTCATAAAGGGGGCCTCCTGACGCAGCTCCCTGACGCACATTTAATAAAATGGACTCCAGTGATGCAGATCCTCTTTCACAGGACTCCTAAAGCAACTCCCCTGACACAGGTCTCCTGACATAGATGTCTTAAAGTGCGTCTCCTGAAGTAGGTCCCCTGATGCAGGTTTCCTAAAGTGGGCCTCCTGACGCAGGTCTCCTGATGCAGGTTTCCTTAAGTGGATTCCACTGACGCATTTCTCCTTTCACAGGTCTCCTAAGGCAGCTCCCCTGACAGCGCTCTCCTGACGGAGATCTCCTAAAGTGCTTTTCCTAAGGTAGGTCCCCTGATGCAGGTCTCATAAGGTGGGACTCCTGACGCAGGTGTCATAAAGTGGGCCTCCCGACTCAGCTCCCCTGACACAGGTCTCATGATGCAGAATTCCTAAAGTGCGTTTCCTGAGGTAGGTCCCCTGACGCAGGTGTTATAATGTGAGCCTTGTGACACAGGTCCCTGACGAAGACCTCCTGATGCAGGTTTCCTAAAGTGGATTCGTCTAACGCAGGTGTCATAAAGTGGGCCTCCTGATGCAGCTTCCCTGACACAGGTCTTAAGATGCAGATCTCCTAAACTGCGTCTCCTGAGGTCGGTCCTCTGACGCATGTGTTTTAAGGTGGGCCTCCTGACGCAGCTCTCCTGATGCAAATTTCCTAAACTGGATTCCACTGAGGCAGGTCTCCACTCTCCTGAGGTAGGTCCCCTGACGCAGGTGTCATAAAGTGGGCCTACCGACGCAGGTCCCCTGACACAGGTCTCCAGATGCAGATATCCTAAAGTGCGTTTCTTAAGGTATGTCCCCTGAAGCAGGTTTCCTAGTGTGGATTCCACTGATGTAAATTTCTTTTCACAGGACTCCTAAAGCAGCTCCCGAGACACAGGTCTCCTTATATAGATCTCCTAAATTGCGTCTCCTGAAGTATGTCCCCTGACGCAGGTCCCCTGAAGCAGGTCTCCTGATGCAGCTTTCGTAAAGTGGATTCCACCTACGCAGGTGTCATAAACTGGGCCTCCTGATGAACCCCCCTGACACAGGTCTCCTGATGCAGATCTCCTAAAGTGCGTCTCCTGAGGTAGGTCCCCTGACGCAGGTGTTATAAAGTTGGCCTCCTGACGCAGGTCCCCTGAAGCAGGTCTCCTGATGCAGGTTTCCTAAAATTGATTCCACTGACGCATGTGTCCTTTCACAGGTCTCCTAAGGCAGCTCCCCTGACACAGGTCTCCTGATAAAGATCTCCTAAAGTACGTCTTCTGAAGTAAGTCCCCTGATGAAGGTGTCATAAAGTGGGCCTCCTGACGCAGGTGTCATAAGGGTGGGCCTCCTGACGCAGGTCCCCTGACGCAGGTCTCCTGATGCAAGTTTCCTAATGTGGATTCCACTGACGTACGTCTCCTTTCACAGGTCCCCTAAAGCAGCTCCCCTGACACCGGTGTCCTGATGAAGATCTCCTAAAGTGTGTCTCCTGAAGTAGGTCCCTTGATACAGGTGTCATAAAGTGGGCCTCCTGACGCAGGTCTCCTGAAGCAGGTCTCCTGATGCAGGTTTCCCAAAGTGAATTCCACTGGCTTTGTTCTCCTTTCACAGGTCTCCTAAGGCAGTTCCCCTGACACAGCTGTCCTGACGGAGATCCCCTAAAGTGCGTCTCCTAAGGTAGGTCCCCTTACGCAGGATATATAACCTGGGCCTCCTGATGAACGATGAACCCCCCTGACACAGGTCTCCTGATGCAGATCTCCTAAAGTGTGTCTCCTGAGGTAGGTCCCCTGACACAGGTGTTATAAAGTGGGCCTCCTGACGCAGGTCCCCTGAAGCAGGTCTCCTGATGCAGGTTTCCTAAAGTTGATTCCACTGACGCATGTGTCCTTTCACAGGTCTCCTAAGGCAGCTCCCCTGACACAGGTCTCCTGATAAAGATCTCCTAAAGTACGTCTTCTGAAGTAAGTCCCCTGATGAAGGTGTCATAAAGTGGGCCTCCTGACGCAGGTGTCATTACGTGGGCCTCCTGACGCAGGTCCCCTGACGCAGGTCTCCTGATGCAAGTTTCCTAATGTGGATTCCACTGACGTACGTCTCCTTTCACAGGTCCCCTAAAGCAGCTCCCCTGACACCGGTGTCCTGATGAAGATCTCCTAAAGTGTGTCTCCTGAAGTAGGTCTCTTGATACAGGTTTCATAAAGTGGGCCTCCTGACGCAGGTCTCCTGAAGCAGGTCTCCTGATGCAGGTTTCCCAAAGTGAATTCCACTGGCTTTGTTCTCCTTTCACAGGTCTCCTAAGGCAGTTCCCCTGACACAGCTGTCCCGACGGAGATCCCCTAAAGTGCGTCTCCTAAGGTAAGTCCCCTTACGCAGGATATATAACCTGGGCCTCCTGACGCAGGACACATGACACAGGTCTCTTGATGCAAGTTTCCTAAAGTGGATTCCACTGACACAGGTGTCATAAAGGGGGCCTCCTGACGCAGCTCCCTGACGCACATTTAATAAAATGGACTCCAGTGATGCAGATCCTCTTTCACAGGACTCCTTAAGCAACTCCCCTGACACAGGTCTCCTGACATAGATGTCTTAAAGTGCGTCTCCTGAAGTAGGTCCCCTGATGCAGGTTTCCTAAAGTGGGCCTCCTGACGCAGGTCTCCTGATGCAGGTTTCCTTAAGTGGATTCCACTGACGCATTTCTCCTTTCACAGGTCTCCTAAGGCAGCTCCCCTGACAGCGCTCTCCTGACGGAGATCTCCTAAAGTGCTTTTCCTAAGGTAGGTCCCCTGATGCAGGTCTCATAAGGTGGGACTCCTGACGCAGGTGTCATAAAGTGGGCCTCCCGACTCAGCTCCCCTGACACAGGTCTCATGATGCAGAATTCCTAAAGTGCGTTTCCTGAGGTAGGTCCCCTGACGCAGGTGTTATAATGTGAGCCTTGTGACACAGGTCCCTGACGAAGACCTCCTGATGCAGGTTTCCTAAAGTGGATTCGTCTAACGCAGGTGTCATAAAGTGGGCCTCCTGATGCAGCTTCCCTGACACAGGTCTTAAGATGCAGATCTCCTAAACTGCGTCTCCTGAGGTCGGTCCTCTGACGCATGTGTTTTAAGGTGGGCCTCCTGACGCAGCTCTCCTGATGCAAATTTCCTAAACTGGATTCCACTGAGGCAGGTCTCCACTCTCCTGAGGTAGGTCCCCTGACGCAGGTGTCATAAAGTGGGCCTACCGACGCAGGTCCCCTGACACAGGTCTCCAGATGCAGATATCCTAAAGTGCGTTTCTTAAGGTATGTCCCCTGAAGCAGGTTTCCTAGTGTGGATTCCACTGATGTAAATTTCTTTTCACAGGACTCCTAAAGCAGCTCCCGAGACACAGGTCTCCTTATATAGATCTCCTAAATTGCGTCTCCTGAAGTATGTCCCCTGACGCAGGTCCCCTGAAGCAGGTCTCCTGATGCAGCTTTCGTAAAGTGGATTCCACCTACGCAGGTGTCATAAACTGGGCCTCCTGATGAACCCCCCTGACACAGGTCTCCTGATGCAGATCTCCTAAAGTGCGTCTCCTGAGGTAGGTCCCCTGACGCAGGTGTTATAAAGTTGGCCTCCTGACGCAGGTCCCCTGAAGCAGGTCTCCTGATGCAGGTTTCCTAAAATTGATTCCACTGACGCATGTGTCCTTTCACAGGTCTCCTAAGGCAGCTCCCCTGACACAGGTCTCCTGATAAAGATCTCCTAAAGTACGTCTTCTGAAGTAAGTCCCCTGATGAAGGTGTCATAAAGTGGGCCTCCTGACGCAGGTGTCATAAGGGTGGGCCTCCTGACGCAGGTCCCCTGACGCAGGTCTCCTGATGCAAGTTTCCTAATGTGGATTCCACTGACGTACGTCTCCTTTCACAGGTCCCCTAAAGCAGCTCCCCTGACACCGGTGTCCTGATGAAGATCTCCTAAAGTGTGTCTCCTGAAGTAGGTCCCTTGATACAGGTGTCATAAAGTGGGCCTCCTGACGCAGGTCTCCTGAAGCAGGTCTCCTGATGCAGGTTTCCCAAAGTGAATTCCACTGGCTTTGTTCTCCTTTCACAGGTCTCCTAAGGCAGTTCCCCTGACACAGCTGTCCTGACGGAGATCCCCTAAAGTGCGTCTCCTAAGGTAGGTCCCCTTACGCAGGATATATAACCTGGGCCTCCTGATGAACGATGAACCCCCCTGACACAGGTCTCCTGATGCAGATCTCCTAAAGTGCGTCTCCTGAGGTAGGTCCCCTGACACAGGTGTTATAAAGTGGGCCTCTTGACGCAGGTCCCCTGAAGCAGGTCTCCTGATGCAGGTTTCCTAAAGTTGATTCCACTGACGCATGTGTCCTTTCACAGGTCTCCTAAGGCAGCTCCCCTGACACAGGTCTCCTGATAAAGATCTCCTAAAGTACGTCTTCTGAAGTAAGTCCCCTGATGAAGGTGTCATAAAGTGGGCCTCCTGACGCAGGTGTCATTACGTGGGCCTCCTGACGCAGGTCCCCTGACGCAGGTCTCCTGATGCAAGTTTCCTAATGTGGATTCCAATGACGTACGTCTCCCTTCACAGGTCCCCTAAAGCAGCTCCCCTGACACCGGTGTCCTGATGAAGATCTCCTAAAGTGTGTCTCCTGAAGTAGGTCTCTTGATACAGGTGTCATAAAGTGGACCTCCTGACGCAGGTCTCCTGAAGCAGGTCTCCTGATGCAGGTTTCCCAAAGTGAATTCCACTGGCTTTGTTCTCCTTTCACAGGTCTCCTAAGGCAGTTCCCCTGACACAGCTGTCCCGACGGAGATCCCCTAAAGTGCGTCTCCTAAGGTAAGTCCCCTTACGCAGGATATATAACCTGGGCCTCCTGACGCAGGACACATGACACAGGTCTCTTGATGCAAGTTTCCTAAAGTGGATTCCACTGACACAGGTGTCATAAAGGGGGCCTCCTGACGCAGCTCCCTGACGCACATTTAATAAAATGGACTCCAGTGATGCAGATCCTCTTTCACAGGACTCCTAAAGCAACTCCCCTGACACAGGTCTCCTGACATAGATGTCTTAAAGTGCGTCTCCTGAAGTAGGTCCCCTGATGCAGGTTTCCTAAAGTGGGCCTCCTGACGCAGGTCTCCTGATGCAGGTTTCCTTAAGTGGATTCCACTGACGCATTTCTCCTTTCACAGGTCTCCTAAGGCAGCTCCCCTGACAGCGCTCTCCTGACGGAGATCTCCTAAAGTGCTTTTCCTAAGGTAGGTCCCCTGATGCAGGTCTCATAAGGTGGGACTCCTGACGCAGGTGTCATAAAGTGGGCCTCCCGACTCAGCTCCCCTGACACAGGTCTCATGATGCAGAATTCCTAAAGTGCGTTTCCTGAGGTAGGTCCCCTGACGCAGGTGTTATAATGTGAGCCTTGTGACACAGGTCCCTGACGAAGACCTCCTGATGCAGGTTTCCTAAAGTGGATTCGTCTAACGCAGGTGTCATAAAGTGGGCCTCCTGATGCAGCTTCCCTGACACAGGTCTTAAGATGCAGATCTCCTAAACTGCGTCTCCTGAGGTCGGTCCTCTGACGCATGTGTTTTAAGGTGGGCCTCCTGACGCAGCTCTCCTGATGCAAATTTCCTAAACTGGATTCCACTGAGGCAGGTCTCCACTCTCCTGAGGTAGGTCCCCTGACGCAGGTGTCATAAAGTGGGCCTACCGACGCAGGTCCCCTGACACAGGTCTCCAGATGCAGATATCCTAAAGTGCGTTTCTTAAGGTATGTCCCCTGAAGCAGGTTTCCTAGTGTGGATTCCACTGATGTAAATTTCTTTTCACAGGACTCCTAAAGCAGCTCCCGAGACACAGGTCTCCTTATATAGATCTCCTAAATTGCGTCTCCTGAAGTATGTCCCCTGACGCAGGTCCCCTGAAGCAGGTCTCCTGATGCAGCTTTCGTAAAGTGGATTCCACCTACGCAGGTGTCATAAACTGGGCCTCCTGATGAACCCCCCTGACACAGGTCTCCTGATGCAGATCTCCTAAAGTGCGTCTCCTGAGGTAGGTCCCCTGACGCAGGTGTTATAAAGTTGGCCTCCTGACGCAGGTCCCCTGAAGCAGGTCTCCTGATGCAGGTTTCCTAAAGTTGATTCCACTGACGCATGTGTCCTTTCACAGGTCTCCTAAGGCAGCTCCCCTGACACAGGTCTCCTGATAAAGATCTCCTAAAGTACGTCTTCTGAAGTAAGTCCCCTGATGAAGGTGTCATAAAGTGGGCCTCCTGACGCAGGTGTCATAAGGGTGGGCCTCCTGACGCAGGTCCCCTGACGCAGGTCTCCTGATGCAAGTTTCCTAATGTGGATTCCACTGACGTACGTCTCCTTTCACAGGTCCCCTAAAGCAGCTCCCCTGACACCGGTGTCCTGATGAAGATCTCCTAAAGTGTGTCTCCTGAAGTAGGTCCCTTGATACAGGTGTCATAAAGTGGGCCTCCCGACTCAGCTCCCCTGACACAGGTCTCATGATGCAGAATTCCTAAAGTGCGTTTCCTGAGGTAGGTCCCCTGACGCAGGTGTTATAATGTGAGCCTTGTGACACAGGTCCCTGACGAAGACCTCCTGATGCAGGTTTCCTAAAGTGGATTCGTCTAACGCAGGTGTCATAAAGTGGGCCTCCTGATGCAGCTTCCCTGACACAGGTCTTAAGATGCAGATCTCCTAAACTGCGTCTCCTGAGGTCGGTCCTCTGACGCATGTGTTTTAAGGTGGGCCTCCTGACGCAGCTCTCCTGATGCAAATTTCCTAAACTGGATTCCACTGAGGCAGGTCTCCACTCTCCTGAGGTAGGTCCCCTGACGCAGGTGTCATAAAGTGGGCCTACCGACGCAGGTCCCCTGACACAGGTCTCCAGATGCAGATATCCTAAAGTGCGTTTCTTAAGGTATGTCCCCTGAAGCAGGTTTCCTAGTGTGGATTCCACTGATGTAAATTTCTTTTCACAGGACTCCTAAAGCAGCTCCCGAGACACAGGTCTCCTTATATAGATCTCCTAAATTGCGTCTCCTGAAGTATGTCCCCTGACGCAGGTCCCCTGAAGCAGGTCTCCTGATGCAGCTTTCGTAAAGTGGATTCCACCTACGCAGGTGTCATAAACTGGGCCTCCTGATGAACCCCCCTGACACAGGTCTCCTGATGCAGATCTCCTAAAGTGCGTCTCCTGAGGTAGGTCCCCTGACGCAGGTGTTATAAAGTTGGCCTCCTGACGCAGGTCCCCTGAAGCAGGTCTCCTGATGCAGGTTTCCTAAAGTTGATTCCACTGACGCATGTGTCCTTTCACAGGTCTCCTAAGGCAGCTCCCCTGACACAGGTCTCCTGATAAAGATCTCCTAAAGTACGTCTTCTGAAGTAAGTCCCCTGATGAAGGTGTCATAAAGTGGGCCTCCTGACGCAGGTGTCATAAGGGTGGGCCTCCTGACGCAGGTCCCCTGACGCAGGTCTCCTGATGCAAGTTTCCTAATGTGGATTCCACTGACGTACGTCTCCTTTCACAGGTCCCCTAAAGCAGCTCCCCTGACACCGGTGTCCTGATGAAGATCTCCTAAAGTGTGTCTCCTGAAGTAGGTCCCTTGATACAGGTGTCATAAAGTGGGCCTCCTGACGCAGGTCTCCTGAAGCAGGTCTCCTGATGCAGGTTTCCCAAAGTGAATTCCACTGGCTTTGTTCTCCTTCCACAGGTCTCCTAAGGCAGCTCCCCTGACACAGGTCTCCTGATAAAGATCTCCTAAAGTACGTCTTCTGAAGTAAGTCCCCTGATGAAGGTGTCATAAAGTGGGCCTCCTGACGCAGGTGTCATTACGTGGGCCTCCTGACGCAGGTCCCCTGACGCAGGTCTCCTGATGCAAGTTTCCTAATGTGGATTCCACTGACGTACGTCTCCTTTCACAGGTCCCCTAAAGCAGCTCCCCTGACACCGGTGTCCTGATGAAGATCTCCTAAAGTGTGTCTCCTGAAGTAGGTCTCTTGATACAGGTGTCATAAAGTGGGCCTCCTGACGCAGGTCTCCTGAAGCAGGTCTCCTGATGCAGGTTTCCCAAAGTGAATTCCACTGGCTTTGTTCTCCTTTCACAGGTCTCCTAAGGCAGTTCCCCTGACACAGCTGTCCCGAAGGAGATCCCCTAAAGTGCGTCTCCTAAGGTAAGTCCCCTTACGCAGGATATATAACCTGGGCCTCCTGACGCAGGACATATGACACAGGTCTCTTGATGCAAGTTTCCTAAAGTGGATTCCACTGACACAGGTGTCATAAAGGGGGCCTCCTGACGCAGCTCCCTGACGCACATTTAATAAAATGGACTCCAGTGATGCAGATCCTCTTTCACAGGACTCCTAAAGCAACTCCCCTGACACAGGTCTCCTGACATAGATGTCTTAAAGTGCGTCTCCTGAAGTAGGTCCCCTGATGCAGGTTTCCTAAAGTGGGCCTCCTGACGCAGGTCTCCTGATGCAGGTTTCCTTAAGTGGATTCCACTGACGCATTTCTCCTTTCACAGGTCTCCTAAGGCAGCTCCCCTGACAGCGCTCTCCTGACGGAGATCTCCTAAAGTGCTTTTCCTAAGGTAGGTCCCCTGATGCAGGTCTCATAAGGTGGGACTCCTGACGCAGGTGTCATAAAGTGGGCCTCCCGACTCAGCTCCCCTGACACAGGTCTCATGATGCAGAATTCCTAAAGTGCGTTTCCTGAGGTAGGTCCCCTGACGCAGGTGTTATAATGTGAGCCTTGTGACACAGGTCCCTGACGAAGACCTCCTGATGCAGGTTTCCTAAAGTGGATTCGTCTAACGCAGGTGTCATAAAGTGGGCCTCCTGATGCAGCTTCCCTGACACAGGTCTTAAGATGCAGATCTCCTAAACTGCGTCTCCTGAGGTCGGTCCTCTGACGCATGTGTTTTAAGGTGGGCCTCCTGACGCAGCTCTCCTGATGCAAATTTCCTAAACTGGATTCCACTGAGGCAGGTCTCCACTCTCCTGAGGTAGGTCCCCTGACGCAGGTGTCATAAAGTGGGCCTACCGACGCAGGTCCCCTGACACAGGTCTCCAGATGCAGATATCCTAAAGTGCGTTTCTTAAGGTATGTCCCCTGAAGCAGGTTTCCTAGTGTGGATTCCACTGATGTAAATTTCTTTTCACAGGACTCCTAAAGCAGCTCCCGAGACACAGGTCTCCTTATATAGATCTCCTAAATTGCGTCTCCTGAAGTATGTCCCCTGACGCAGGTCCCCTGAAGCAGGTCTCCTGATGCAGCTTTCGTAAAGTGGATTCCACCTACGCAGGTGTCATAAACTGGGCCTCCTGATGAACCCCCCTGACACAGGTCTCCTGATGCAGATCTCCTAAAGTGCGTCTCCTGAGGTAGGTCCCCTGACGCAGGTGTTATAAAGTTGGCCTCCTGACGCAGGTCCCCTGAAGCAGGTCTCCTGATGCAGGTTTCCTAAAGTTGATTCCACTGACGCATGTGTCCTTTCACAGGTCTCCTAAGGCAGCTCCCCTGACACAGGTCTCCTGATAAAGATCTCCTAAAGTACGTCTTCTGAAGTAAGTCCCCTGATGAAGGTGTCATAAAGTGGGCCTCCTGACGCAGGTGTCATAAGGGTGGGCCTCCTGACGCAGGTCCCCTGACGCAGGTCTCCTGATGCAAGTTTCCTAATGTGGATTCCACTGACGTACGTCTCCTTTCACAGGTCCCCTAAAGCAGCTCCCCTGACACCGGTGTCCTGATGAAGATCTCCTAAAGTGTGTCTCCTGAAGTAGGTCCCTTGATACAGGTGTCATAAAGTGGGCCTCCTGACGCAGGTCTCCTGAAGCAGGTCTCCTGATGCAGGTTTCCCAAAGTGAATTCCACTGGCTTTGTTCTCCTTTCACAGGTCTCCTAAGGCAGTTCCCCTGACACAGCTGTCCTGACGGAGATCCCCTAAAGTGCGTCTCCTAAGGTAGGTCCCCTTACGCAGGATATATAACCTGGGCCTCCTGACGCAGGACGCATGACACAGGTCTCTTGATGCAGGTTTCCTAAAGTGGATTCCACTGACACAGTTGTCATAAAGGGGGCCTCCTGACGCAGCTCCCTGACGCACATTTAATAAAATGGACTACAGTGATGCAGATCCTCTTTCACAGGACTCCTAAAGCAACTCCCCTGACACAGGTCTCCTGACATAGATGTCTTAAAGTGCGTCTCCTGAAGTAGGTCCCCTGATGCAGGTTTCCTAAAGTGGGCCTCCTGACGCAGGTCTCCTGATGCAGGTTTCCTTAAGTGGATTCCACTGACGCATTTCTCCTTTCACAGGTCTCCTAAGGCAGCTCCCCTGACAGCGCTCTCCTGACGGAGATCTCCTAAAGTGCTTTTCCTAAGGTAGGTCCCCTGATACAGGTCTCATAAGGTGGGACTCCTGACGCAGGTGTCATATAGTGGGGCTCCTGACGCAGGCCTCCTGATGCAGGTTTCCTAAAGTGGATTCCATTGACGCAGGTGTCATAAAGTGGGCCTCCCGACTCAGCTCCCCTGACACAGGTCTCCTCATGCAGATCTCCTAAAGTGCGTCTCCTGAGGTAGGTCTCCTGATGCAGGTTTCCCAAAGTGGATTGCACTCGCTCAGTTCTCTTTTCACAGGTATCCTAAGGCTGTTCCCCTGACACAGCTCTCCTGACGGAGATATTGTAAAGTGCATTTCCTGAGGTAGGTTCCCTGACACGTGTTGTAAGGTGGGCCTCCTGACGCAGGTGTCATTAAGTGGGCCTTCTGATGCAGGTCTCCTGAAGGAGGTCTCCTGATGCAGGTTTCCTAAAATGGATTCCACTGATGTAAATTTCTTTTCACAGGACTCCTAAAGCAGCTCCCGAGACACAGGTCTCCTTATATAGATCTCCTAAATTGCGTCTCCTGAATATGTCCCCTGACGCAGGTGTCATGAAGTGGGCCTCCTGACGCAGGTCCCCTGAAGCAGGTCTCCTGATGCAGCTTTCGTAAAGTGGATTCCACCTACGCAGGTGTCATAAACTGGGCCTCCTGATGAACGATGAACCCCCCTGACACAGGTCTCCTGATGCAGATCTCCTAAAGTGCGTCTCCTGAGGTAGGTCCCCTGAAGCAGGTCTCCTGATGCAGGTTTCCTAAAGTTGATTCCACTGACGCATGTGTCCTTTCACAGGTCTCCTAAGGCAGCTCCCCTGACACAGGTCTCCTGATAAAGATCTCCTAAAGTACGTCTTCTGAAGTAAGTCCCCTGATGAAGGTGTCATAAAGTGGGCCTCCTGACGCAGGTGTCATAAGGGTGGGCCTCCTGACGCAGGTCCCCTGAAGGAGGTCTCCTTATGCAGGTTTCCTAAAGTGGATTCCACTGACGCAGGTCTCCTTTCACAGGTCTCCTCTGGCAGCTCCCCTGACACAGGTCTCCTGATATAGATCTACTAAATTGCGTCTCCTGAAGTAGGTCCCCTGACGCAGGTGTTATAAAGTGGGCCTCCTAACGCAGCTCCCCTGATGAAGGTCTCCTGAAGGAGATCTCTTAAAGTGCGTCTACTAAGTTAGGTCCCCTGATGCAGGTGTCATAAAGTGGGCCTCCTGACGCTAGTCCCCTGAAGCAGCTCTCCTGATGCAGGTTTCCTAAAGTGGATTCCACTGATGCAGATCTCCTTTCACAGGTCTCCTAAGGCAGTTCCCCTGACACATGTCTCCTGACGCAGATATCCTAAAGTAAATCTCCTGAGGTAAGTCCTCTGACGCAGGTGTCATAAAGTGGGCCTCCTGACGCAGGTCCCCTGATGCAGGTCTACTGATGCATGTTTCCTAATGTGGATTCCACTGATGGAGATCTCCTTTCACAGCAATCCTAAAGCAGCTTTCCTGACACAGGTCTCCTGTTATAGATCTACTATAGTTCGTCTCCTGAAGTAGGTCCCCTGACGCAGGTGTCATAAAGTGTGCCTCCTGACCCAGGTCCCCTGAAGTAGGTCTCCTATTGCAGGTTTCCTAAAGTAGTTTCCACTTCGGCATGTCTCCTTTCATAGGTCTCCTAAGGCAGCTCTCCTGACACAGCTCTCCTGACGGAGATCTGATAAAGTTCGTCTCCTGAAGTAAGTCCCTTGATACAGGTGTCATAAAGTGGGCCTCCTGACGCAGGTCTCCTGAAGCAGGTCTCCTGATGCAGGTTTCCCAAAGTGAATTCCACTGGCTTTGTTCTCCTTTCACAGGTCTACTAAGGCAGTTCCCCTGACACAGCTGTCCTGACGGAGATCCCCTAAAGTGCGTCTCCTAAGGTAGGTCCCCTTACGCAGGATATATAACCTGGGCCTCCTGACGCAGGACGCATGACACAGGTCTCTTGATGCAGGTTTCCTAAAGTGGATTCCACTGACACAGGTGTCATAAAGGGGGCCTCCTGACGCAGCTCCCTGACGCACATTTAATAAAATGGACTACAGTGATGCAGATCCTCCTTCACAGGACTTCTAAAGCAGCTCCCCTGACAAAGCTCTCCTGAAGGAGTTCTCTTAAAGTGCGTCTCCTAAGGTAGGTCCCCTGATGCAGATGTTATAAGGTGGGCCTCCTAACGCAGGTGTCATATAGTGGGCCTCCTGACGCAGGTCCCCTGATGCAGGTCTACTGATGCATGTTTCCTAATATGGATTCCACTGATACAGATCTCATTTCACAGCAATCCTAAAGCAGCTCCCCTGACACAGGTCTCGTGATATAGATCTACTAAAGTGCTTCTCCTGAAGAAGGTCCGCTGACGCAGGTGTCATATAGTGGGCCTCCTGACGCAGGTCCCCTGATGCAGATTTCCTAAAGTGGATTCCACTGAGGCAGGTCTCCTTTCACAGGTCTCCTAACGCAGCTCCCCTGACACAGGTCTCCTGATATAGATCTATTAAAGTGCGTCTCCTGAAGTAGGTCCCCTGACGCAGGTGTCATAAAGTGGGCCTCCTGACGCAGGTCCCCTGACGCAGGTCTCCTGATGCAGATTTCCTAAAGTGGTTTTCACTGAGGCACGTCTCCTTTCACAGGTCTCCTCCGGCAGCTCCCCTGACACAGGTCTCCTTATATAGATCTACTAAATTGCGTCTCCTGAAGTAGGTCCCCTGACGCAGATGTCATGAAGTGGGCCTCCTGACGCAGGTCCCCTGAAGGAGGTCTCCTGATGCAGGTTTCCTAAAGTGGATTCCACTGACGCAGGTCTCCTTTCACAGGTCTCCTAAGGCAGCTCCCCTGACAAAAATCTCCTAAAGTACGTCTTCTGAAGTAAGTCCCCTGATGAAGGTGTCATAAAGTGGGCCTCCTGACGCAGGTGTCATTACGTGGGCCTCCTGACGCAGGTCCCCCGACCCAGGTCTCCTGATGCAGGTTTCCTAATGTGGATTCCACTGATACAGATCTCATTTCACAGCAATCCTAAAGCAGCTCCCCTGACACAGGTCTCGTGATATAGATCTACTAAAATGCGTCTCCTGAAGTAGGTCCGCTGACGCAGGTGTTATATAGTGGTCCTCCTGACGCAGGTCCCCTGATGCTGGTCTCCTGATGCAGATTTCCTAAAGTGGATTCCACTGAGGCAGGTCTCCTTTCACAGGTCTCCTAAGGCAGCTCCCCTGACACAGGTCTCCTGATATGGATCTACTAAAGTGCGTCTCCTGAAGTAGGTCCCCTGACGCAGGTGTCATAAAGTGGGTCTCCTGACGCAGGTCCCCTGAAGCAGGTCTCCTGATGCAGGTTTCCTAATGTGGATTCCAATGATGCAGATCTCCTTTCACAGCAATCCTAAAGCAGCTCCCCTGACACAGGTCTCCTGATTTAGATCTATTAAAGTGCGTCTCCTGAAGTAGGTCCCCTGACGCAGGTGTCATAAAGTGGGCCTCCTGACGCAGGTCCCCTGAAGGAGGTCTGCTGATGCAGGTTTCCTAAAGTGGATTCCACTGACGCAGGTCTCCTTTCACAGGTCTCCTAACGCAGCTCCCCTGACAAAGCTCTCCTAAAGGAGTTCTCTTAAAGTGCGTCTCCTAAGGTAGGTCCCCTGACGCAGATGTTATAAGGTTTGCCTCCTGACGCAGGTCCCCTGAAGGAGGCCTCCTAATGCAGATTTCCTAAAGTGGATTCCACTGAGGCAGGTCTCCTTTCACAGCAATCCTAAAGCAGCTTTCCTGACACAGGTTTCCTATTGCAGGTTTCCTAAAGTGGATTCCACTGATGCAGATCTTCTTTCACAGCAATCCTAAAGCAGCTCCCCTGACACAGGTCTCCTGATATAGATCTACTAAAGTGTGTCTCCTGAAGTAGGTCCCCTGACGCAGGTGTCATAAAGTGGGCCTCCTGACGCAGGTCACCTGATGCAGGCCTCTTAATGCAGGTTTCCTAACCTATATTCCACTGAATCAGGTGTCATAAAGTTGTACCCCTGACGCAGCTCCCGTGACAAAGCTCTCCTGAAGGAGTTCTCTTAAAGTCCGTCTCCTAAGGTAGGTCCCCTGACGCAGATGTTATAAGGTGGGCCTCCTGACGCAGGTGTCATATAGTGGGCCTCCTGACGCAGGTCCCCTGATGGAGGTCTACTGATGCATATTTCCTTATGTGGATTCCACTGATACAGATCTCCTTTCACAGCAATCCTAAAGCAGCTCACCTGACACAGGTCTCCTGATATAGATCTACTAAAGTGCGTCTCCTGAAGTAGGTCCCCTGACGCAGGTGTCATAAAGTGGGTCTCCTGACGCAGGTCCCCTAAAGGAGGTCTCCTGATGCAGGTTTCCTAAAGTGGATTCCACTGACGCAGATCTCCTTTCACAGGTCTCCTAAGGCAGTTCCCCTGACACATGTATGCTGACGCAGATCTCCTAAAGAAAATCATCTGAGGTAGGTCCTCTGACGCAGGTGTCATAAAGTGGGCCTCCTCACGCAGGTCCCCTCATGCAGGTCTAATGATGCATGTTTCCTAATGTGGATTCCACTGATGGAGATCTCCTTTCACAGCAATCCTAAAGCAGCTCACCTGACACAGGTCTCCTGATATAGATCTACTAAAGTGCGTCTCCTGAAGTAGGTCCCCTGACGCAGGTGTCATAAAGTGGGTCTCCTGACGCAGGTCCCCTAAAGGAGGTCTCCTGATGCAGGTTTCCTAAAGTGGATTCCACTGACGCAGATCTCCTTTCACAGGTCTCCTAAGGCAGTTCCCCTGACACATGTATGCTGACGCAGATCTCCTAAAGAAAATCATCTGAGGTAGGTCCCCTGACGCAGGTGTCATAAAGTGGGCCTCCTCACGCAGGTCCCCTCATGCAGGTCTAATGATGCATGTTTCCTAATGTGGATTCCACCGATGGAGATCTCTTTTCACAGCAATCCTAAAGCAGCTTTCCTGACACAGGTCTCCTGTTATAGATCTACTAAAGTGCATCTCCTGAAGTAGGTCCCCTGATGCAGGTGTCATAAAGTGGGCCTCCTGACGCAGGTCCCCTGATGCAGGCCTCCTAATGCAGGTTTCCTAACCTATATTCCACTGAATCAGGTGTCATAAAGTTGTACCCCTGACGCAGCTCCCCTGACAAAGCTCTCCTGAAGGAGTTCTCTTAAAGTGCGTCTCCTAAGGTAGGTCCCCTGACGCAGATGTTATAAGGTGGGCCACCTGACGCAGGTGTCATATAGTGGGCCTCCTGACGCAGGTCCCCTGATGCAGGTCTCCTGATGCAGATTTCCTAAAGTGGATTCCACTGAGGCAGGTCTCCTTTCACAGGTCTCCTCAGGCAGCTCCCCTGACACAGGTTTCCTGATATAGATCTACTAAAGTGCGTCTCCTGAAGTAGGTCCCCTGACACAGGTGTCATAAAGTGGGTCTCCTGACGCAGGTCCCATGAAGGAGGTCTCCTGATGCAGGTTTCCTAAAGTGGATTCCACTGACGCAGATCTCCTTTCACAGGTCTCCTAAGGCAGTTCCCCTGACACGTCTGCTGACGCAGATCTCCTAAAGAAAATCATCTGAGGTAGATCCTCTGACGCAGGTGTCATAAAGTGGGCCTCCTGACGCAGGTCCCCTCATGCAGATCTAATGATGCATGTTTCCTAATGTGGATTCCACTGATGCAGATCTCCTTTCACAGCAATCCTAAAGCAGCTCCCCTGATACAGGTCTCCTGATATAGATCTACTAAAGTGCGTCTCCTGAAGTAGGTCCCCTGACGCAGGTGTCATAAAGTGGGCCTCCTGACGCAGGTCCCCTGATGCAGGCCTCCTAATGCAGGTTTCCTAACCTATATTCCACTGAATCAGGTGTCATAAAGTTGTACCCCTGACGCAGCTCCCCTGACACAGGTCGCCTGATGCAGATCTCCTTAAATTCGTCTCCTGAGGTAGGTCCCCTGACGCAGGTGTCATAAAGTGGGCCTCCTGACGCTAGTCCCCTGAAGCAGGTCTCCTGATGCATGTTTCCTAATGTGGATTCCACTGATGGAGATCTCTTTTCACAGAAATCCTAAAGCAGCTTTCCTGACACAGGTCTTCTGATATAGATCTACTATAGTTCGTCTCCTGAAGTAGGTCCCCTGACGCAGGTGTCATGAAGTGGGCCTCCTGACGCAGGTCCCCTGATGGAGGTCTCCTGATGCAGGTTTCCTAAAGTGGATTCCACTGACGCAGGTCTCCTTTCACAGGTCTCCTAAGGCAGCTCCCCTGACACAGGTCTCCTGATAAAAATCTCCTAAAGTACGTCTTCTGAAGTAAGTCCCCTGATGAAGGTGTCATAAAGTGGGCCTCCTGACGCAGGTGTCATTACGTGGGCCTCCTGACGCAGGTCCCTTGATGCAGGTCTACTGATGCATGTTTCCTAATGTGGATTCCACTGATACAGATCTCATTTCACAGCAATCCTAAAGCAGCTCCCCTGACACAGGTCTCGTGACATAGATCTACTAAAGTGCGTCTCCTGAAGTAGGTCCGCTGACGCAGGTGTTATATAGTGAGCCTCCTGACGCAGGTCCCCTGATGCTGGTCTCCTGATGCAGATTTCCTAAAGTGGATTCCACTGAGGCAGGTCTCCTGTCACAGGTCTCCTAAGGCAGCTCCCCTGACACAGGTCTCCTGATATAGATCTACTAAAGTGCGTCTCCTGAAGTAGGTCCCCTGACGCAGGTGTCATAAAGTGTGTCTCCTGACGCAGATCCCCTGAAGAAGGTCTCCTGATGCAGGTTTCCTAATGTGGATTCCAATGATGCAGATCTCCTTTCACAGCAATCCTAAAGCAGCTCCCCTGACACAGGTCTCCTGATTTAGATCTAATAAAGTGCGTCTCCTGAAGTAGGTCCCCTGACGCAGGTGTCATAAAGTGGGCCTCCTGACGCAGGTCCCCTGAAGGAGGTCTGCTGATGCAGGTTTCCTAAACTGGATTCCACTGACGCAGGTCTCGTTTCACAGGTCTCCTAACGCAGCTCCCCTGACAAAGCTCTCCTAAAGGAGTTCTCTTAAAGTGCGTCTCCTAAGGTAGGTCCCCTGACGCAGATGTTATAAGGTTTGCCTCCTGACGCAGGTCCCCTGAAGGAGGCCTCCTAATGCAGATTTCCTAAAGTGGATTCCACTGAGGCAGGTCTCCTTTCACAGCAATTCTAAAGCAGCTTTCCTGACACAGGTTTCCTATTGCAGGTTTCCTAAAGTCGATTCCACTGATGCAGATCTCCTTTCACAGCAATCCTAAACCAGCTCCCCTGACACAGGTCTCCTGATATAGATCTACTAAAGTGTGTCTCCTGAAGAAGGTCCCCTGACGCAGGTGTCATAAAGTGGGCCTCCTGACGCAGGTCCCCTGATGCAGGCCTCCTAATGCAGGTTTCCTAACCTATATTTCACTGAATCAGGTGTCATAAAGTTGTACCCCTGACGCAGCTCCCGTGACGAAGCTCTCCTGAAGGAGTTCTCTTAAAGTCCGTCTCCTAAGGTAGGTCCCCTGACGCAGATGTTATAAGGTGGTCCTCCTGACGCAGGTGTCATATAGTGGGCCTCCTGACGCAGGTCCCCTGATGGAGGTCTACTGATGCATGTTTCCTTATGTGGATTCCACTGATACAGATCTCCTTTCACAGCAATCCTAAAGCAGCTCCCCTGACACAGGTGTCCTGATATAGATCTACTAAAGTGCGTCTCCTGATGTAGGTCCGCTGACGCAGGTGTCATAAAGTGGGTCTCCTGACGCAGGTCCCCTAAAGGAGGTCTCCTGATGCAGGTTTCCTAAAGTGGATTCCACTGACGCAGATCTCCTTTCACAGGTCTCCTAAGGCAGTTCCCCTGACACATGTATGCTGACGCAGATCTCCTAAAGAAAATCATGTGAGGTAGGTCCTCTGACGCAGGTGTCATAAAGTGGGCCTCCTGACGCAGGTCCCCTCATGCAGGTCTAATGATGCATGTTTCATATCGTGGATTCCACCGATGGAGATCTCTTTTCACAGCAATCCTAAAGCAGCTTTCCTGACACAGGTCTCCTGATATAGATCTACTAAAGTGCGTCTCCTGAAGTAGGTCCCCTGACGCAGGTGTCATAAAGTGGGCCTCCTGACGCAGGTCCCCTGATGCAGGCCTCCTAATGCAGGTTTCCTAACCTATATTCCACTGAATCAGGTGTCATGAAGTTGTACCCCTGACACAGCTCCCCTGACAAAGCTCTCCTGAAGGAGTTCTCTTAAAGTCCGTCTACTAAGGTAGGTCCCCTGACGCAGATGTTATAAGGTGGGCCACCTGACGCAGGTGTCATACAGTGGGCCTCCTGACGCAGGTCCCCTGATGCAGGTCTCCTGATGCAGATTTCCTAAAGTGGATTCCACTGAGGCAGGTCTCCTTTCACAGGTCTCCTCAGGCAGCTCCCCTGACACAGGTTTCCTGATATAGATCTACTAAAGTGCCTCTACTGAAGTAGGTCCCCTGACGCAGGTGTCATAAAGTGGGTCTCCTGACGCAGGTCCCATGAAGGAGGTCTCCTGATGCAGGTTTCCTAAAGTGGATTCCACTGACGCAGATCTCCTTTCACAGGTCTCCTAAGGCAGCTCCCCTGACACATGTCTGCTGACGCAGATCTCCTAAAGAAAATCATCTGAGGTAGATCCTCTGACGCAGGTGTCATAAAGTTGGCCTCCTGACGCAGGTCCCCTCATGCAGATCTAATGATGCATGTTTCCTAATGTGGATTCCACCGATGGAGATCTCCTTTCACAGCAATCCTAAAGCAGCTTTCTCGACACAGGTCTCCTGATATAGATCTACTTAAGTGCGTCTCCTGAAGTAGGCCCCCTGACGCAGGTGTCATAAAGTGGGCCTCCTGACGCAGGTCCCCTGATGCAGGCCTCCTAATGCAGGTTTCCTAACCTATATTCCACTGAATCAGGTGTCATAAAGTTGTACCCCTGACGCAGCTCCCCTGACACAGGTCGCCTGATGCAGATCTCCTAAAATGCGTCTCCTGAGGTAGGTCCCCTGACGCAGGTGTCATAAAGTGGGCCTCCTGACGCAGGTCCCCTGAAGCAGGTCTCCTGATGCAGGTTTCCTAATGTGAATTCCACTGATGCAGATCTCCTTTCACAGGACTCCTAAAGAAGCTCCCCTGACACAGGTCTCCATATATAGATCTCCTAAAGGAGATCTCTTAAACTGCGTCTCCGAAGATAGGTCCCCTGATGCAGGTGTCATAAAGTGGGCCTCCTGACGCTGGTCCCCTGAAGCAGGTCTCCTGATGCATGTTTCCTAATGTGGATTCCACTGATGGAGATCTCTTTTCACAGCAATCCTAAAGCAGCTTTCCTGACACAGGTCTCCTGATATAGATCTACTATAGTTCGTCTCCTGAAGTAGGTCCCCTGACGCAGGTGTCATAAAGTGTGCCTCCTGACGCAGGTCCCCTGAAGCAGGTCTCCTATTGCAGGTTTCCTAAAGTGGTTTCCACTTCGGCAGGTCTCCTTTCATAGGTCTCCTAAGGCAACTCTCCTGACACAGCTCTCCTGACGGAGATCTGATAAAGTTCGTCTTCTGAGGTAGGTTCCCAGACAGGTTTCATAAAGTGGGCCTCCTGACGCTAGTCCCCTGAAGCAGGTCTCCTGATGCATGTTTCCTAATGTGGATTCCACTGATGGAGATCTCTTTTCACAGCAATCCTAAAGTAGCTCCCCTGACACAGGTCTCCTGATATAGATCTACTAAAGTGCGTCTCCTGAGGTAGGTCCCCTGACGCAGGTGTCTTAAAGTGGGCCTCCTGACGCAGGTCCCCTGAAGCAGGTCTCCTGATGCAGGTTTCCTAATGTGAATTCCACTGATGCAGATCTCCTTTCACAGGACTCCTAAAGAAGCTCCCCTGACACAGGTCTCCATATATAGATCTCCTAAAGGAGATCTCTTAAACTGCGTCTCCGAAGATAGGTCCCCTGATGCAGGTGTCATAAAGTGGGCCTCCTGACGCTGGTCCCCTGAAGCAGGTCTCCTGATGCAGGTTTCCTAATGTGGATTCCAATGATACAGATCTCCTTTTACAGCAATCCTAAAGCAGCTCCCCTGACACAGGTCTCTTGATTTAGATCTATTATAGTGCGTCTCATGAAGTAGGTCCCCTGACACAGGTGTCATAAAGTGGTTCTCCTGACTCAGGTCTCCTTATGAAGATCTCCTTATTAAGATTTCCTAAAGTGGATTCCACTGAGGCAGGTCTCCTTTCACAGCAATCCTAAAGCAGCTCCCCTGACACAGGTCTCTTGATTTAGATCTATTATAGTGCGTCTCATGAAGTAGGTCCCCTGACACAGGTGTCATAAAGTGGTTCTCCTGACGCAGGTCTCCTTATGAAGATCTCCTTATTAAGATTTCCTAAAGTGGATTCCACTGAGGCAGGTCTCCTTTCACAGCAATCCCAAAGCAGCTTTCCTGACACAGGTTTCCTGTTGCATGTTTCCTAAAGTGGATTCCACTGATGCAGATCTCCTTTCACAGCAATCCTAAAGCAGCTCCCCTGACACAGGTCTCCTGATATAGATCTACTAAAGTGGGCCTCCTGATGCAGGTCCCCTGATGCAGGCCTCCTAATGCAGGTTTCCTAACCTATATTCCACTGAATCAGGGGTCATAAAGTTTTACCCCTGACGCAGCTCCCCTGACACAGGTCTCCTGATATAGATCTACTAAAGTGCGTCTCCTGAAGTAGGTCCGCTGACGCAGGTGTCATAAAGTGGGTCTCCTGACGCAGGTCCCCTGAAGCAGGTCTCCTGATGCAGGTTTCCTAATGTGGATTCCAATTATGCAGGTCTCCTTTCACAGGTCTCTTCCGGCAGCTCCCCTGACACAGGTCTCCTAATGCAGATTTCCTAAAGTGGATTCCACTGAGGCAGATCTCCTTTCACAGGTATCCTCCGGCAGCTCCCCTGACACAGGTCTCCTGATATAGATCTACTAAATTGCGTCTCCTGAAGTAGGTCCCCTGACGCATGTGTCATAAAGTGGGCCTCCTGACGCAGGTCCCCTGAGGGAGGTCTCCTGATGCAGGTTTCCTAAAGTGGATTCCACTGACGCAGATCTCCTTTCACAGGTCTCCTAAGGCAGTTCCCCTGACACATGTCTCCTGACGCAGATCTCCTAAAGTAAATCTCCTGAGGTAGGTCCTCTGACGCAGGTGTCATAAAGTGGGCCTCCTGACGTAGGTCCCCTGATGCAGGTCTACTGATGCATGCTTCCTAATGTGGATTCCACTGATGGAGATCTCCTTTCACAGCAATCCTAAAGCAGATTTCCTGACACAGGTCTGCTGATATAGATCTACTATAGTTCTTCTTCTGAAGTAGGTCCCCTGACGCAGGTGTCATAAAGTGTGCCTCCTGACGCAGGTCTCCTAAAGCAGGTCTCCTTTTGCAGGTGTCCTAAAGTGGTTTCCACTTCGGCAGGTCTCCTTTCATAGGTCTCCTAAGGCAGCTCTCCTAACACAGCTCTCCTGACAGAGATCTGATAAAGTTCGTCTTCTGAGGTAGGTTCCCAGACACAGGTGTCATAAAGTGGGCCTCGGGACACTGATGCAGGTCTCCTGATGCAGGTTTTCTAAAGTGGATTCGACTGACGCAGGTCTCCTTTCACAGGTCTCCTAACGCAGCTCCCCTGACAAAGCTCTCCTGAAGGAGTTCTCTTAAAGTGCGTCTCCTAAGGTAGGTCCCCTGACGCAGATGTTATAAGGTGGGCCTCCTGACGCAGGTGTCATAAAGTGGGTCTCCTGATGCAGGTCCCCTGACACAGGTCTACTGATGCATGTTTCCTAATGTGGATTCCACTGATGGAGATCTCATTTCACAGCAATCTTAAAGCAGCTCCCCTGACACAGGTCTCGTGATATAGATCTACTAAAGTGCGTCTCCTGAAGTAGGTCCGCTGACGCAGGTGTCACATAGTGGGCCTCCTGACGCAGGTCCCCTGATGCAGGTCTCCTGATGCAGATTTCCTAAAGTGGATTCTATTGAGGCAGGTCTCCTTTCACAGGGCTCCTCAGGCAGCTCCCCTGACACAGGTCTCCTGATATAGATCTACTAAAGTGCGTCTCCCGAAGTAGGTCCCCTGACGCAGGTGTCATAAAGGGGGTCTCCTGACGCAGGTCCCCTGAAGCAGGTCTCCTGATGCAGGTTTCCTAATGTGGATTCCAATGATGCAGATCTCCTTTCACAGCAATCCTAAAGCAGCTCCCCTGAAGGAGGTCTCCTGATTTAGATCTATTAAAGTGCGTCTCCTGAAGTAGGTCCCCTGACGCAGGTGTCATAAAGTGGGCCTCCTGACGCAGGTCTCCTTATGAAGATCTCCTTATGAAGATTTCCTAAAGTGGATTCCACTGAGGCAGGTCTCCTTTCACAGGTCTCCTCCGGTAGCTCCCCTGACACAGGTCTCCTGATATAGATCTACTAAATTGCGTCTCCTGAAGTAGGTCCCCTGACGCAGGTGTCATAAAGTGGGCCTCCTGAAGCAGGTCCCCTGAAGGAGGTCTCCTGATGCAGGTTTCCTAAAGTGGATTCCACTGACGCAGGTCCCCTGAAGGAGGTCTCCTGATGCAGGTTTCCTAAAGTGGATTCCACTGACGCAGGTCTCCTTTCACAGGTCTCCTAACGCAGCTCCCCTGCAAAAGCTCTCCTGAAGGAGATCTCTTAAAGTGCGTCTCCTAAGATAGGTCCCCTGATTGCAGGTGTCATAAAGTGGGCCTCCCGATGCTAGTCCTCTGAAGCAGGTCTCCTGATGCAGGTTTCCTAAAGTGGATTCCACTGATGCAGATCTCCTTTCACAGGTCTCCTAAGGCAGTTCCCCTGACACATTTCTCCTGACGCAGATCTCCTAAAGTAAATCTCCTGAGGTAGGTCCTCTGACGCAGGTGTCATAAAGTGGGCCTCCTGACGTAGGTCCCCTGATGCAGGTCTACTGATGCAGGTTTCCTAATGTGGATTCCACTGATGGAGATCTCCTTTAACAGCAATCCTAAAGCAGATTTCCTGACACAGGTCTCCTGATATAGATCTACTATAGTTCGTCTTCTGAAGTAGGTCCCCTGACGCAGGTGTCATAAAGTGTGCCTCCTGAAGCAGGTCTCCTATTGCAGGTCTCCTAAAGCAGATCTCCTATTGCAGGTTTCCTAAAGTGGTTTCCACTTCGGCAGGTCTCCTTTCATAGGTCTCCTAAGGCAGCTCTCCTGACACAGCTCTCCTGACGGAGATCTGATAAAGTTCGTCTTCTGAGGTAGGTTCCCAGACACAGGTGTCATAAAGTGGGCCTCGGGACGCAGGTCCGCTGATGCAGGTCTCCTGATGCAGGTTTCCTAAAGTGGATTCGACTGACGCAGGTCTCCTTTCACAGGTCTCCTAACGCAGCTCCCCTGACAAAGCTCTCCTGAAGGAGTTCTCTTAAAGTGCGTCTCCTAAGGTAGGTCCCCTGACGCAGATGTTATAAGGTGGGCCTCCTGACGCAGGTGTCATATAGTGGGCCTCCTGACGCAGGTCCCCTGATGGAGGTCTACTGATGCATGTTTCCTAATGTGGATTCCACTGATACAGATCTACTTTCACAGCAATCCTAAAGCAGCTCCCCTGACACAGGTCTCCTGATATAGATCTACTAAAGTGCGTCTCCTGAAGTAGGTCCCCTGACGCAGGTGTCATAAAGTGGGTCTCCTGATGCAGGTCCCCTGACACAGGTCTCCTGATACAGATCTACTATAGTTCGTCTCCTGAAGTAGGTCCCCTGACGCAGGTGTCATAAAGTGATCCTCCTGACGCAGGTCCCCTGACGCAGGTCTCCTGATGCAGATTTCCTAAAGTGGATTCCACTGAGGCAGGTCTCCTTTCACAGGTCTCCTCAGGCAGCTCCCCTGACACAGGTCTCCTGATATAGATCTACTAAATTGCGTCTCCTGAAGTAGGTCCCCTGATGCAGGTGTCATAAAGTGGGCCTCCTGATGCAGGTCCCCTGAAGGAGGTCTCCTGATGCAGGTTTCCTAATGTGGATTCCACTGACGCAGGTCTCCTTTCACAGGTCTCCTAACGCAGCTCCCCTGCAAAAGCTCTCCTGAAGGAGATCTCTTAAAGTGCGTCTCCTAAGATAGGTCCCCTGACGCAGATGTTATAAGGTGGGCCTCCTGACGCTAGTCCCCTAAAGCAGGTCTCCTGATGCAGGTTTCCTAAAGTGGATTCCACTTATGCAGATCTCATTTCACAGGTCTCCTAAGGCAGTTCCCCTGACACATGTCTCCTAACGCAGATCTCCTAAAGTAAATCTCCTGAGTTAGGTCCTCTGAAACAGGTGTCATAAAGTGGGCCTCCTGACGCAGGTCCCCTGACACAGGTCTACTGATGCAAGTTTCCTAATGTGGATTCCACTGATGGAGATCTCCTTTAACAGCAATCCTAAAGCAGCTTCCCTGACACAGGTCTCCTGATACAGATGTACTATAGTTCGTCTCCTGAAGTAGGTCCCCTGACGCAGGTCCCCTGATGGAGGTCTACTGATGCATTTTTCCTAATGTGGATTCCACTGATACAGATCTCCTTTCACAGCAATCCTAAAGCAGCTCACCTGACACAGGTCTCCTGATACAGATCTACTATAGTTCGTCTCCTGAAGTAGGTCCCCTGACGCAGGTGTCATAAAGTGATCCTCCTGACGCAGGTCCCCTGAAGCAGGTCTCCTGATGCAGGTTTCCTAATGTGGATTCCACTGATGCAGTTCTCCTTTCACAGCAATCCTAAAGTAGCTCACCTGACACAGGTCTCCTGATATAGATCTATTAAAGTGCGTCTTTTGAAGTAGGTCCCCTGACTCAGGTGTCATAAAGTGGGCCTCCTGACGCAGGTCCCCTGACGCAGGTCTCCTGATGCAGATTTCCTAAAGTGGATTCCACTGAGACAAGTCTCCTTTCACAGGTCTCCTCAGGCAGCTCCCCTGACACAGGTCTCCTGATATAGATCTACTAAATTGCGTCTCCTGAAGTAGGTCCCCTGACGCAGGTGTCATAAAGTGGGCCTCCTGATGCAGGTCCCCTGAAGGAGGTCTCCTGATGCAGGTTTCCTAAAGTGGATTCCACTGACGCAGGTCTCCTTTCACAGGTCTCCTAACGCAGCTCCCCTGCAAAAGCTCTCCTGAAGGAGATCTCTTAAAGTGCGTCTCCTAAGATAGGTCCCCTGATGCAGGTGTCATACAGTCGGCCTCCTGACGCTAGTCCCCTAAAGCAGGTCTCCTGATGCAGGTTTCCTAAAGTGGATTCCACTGACGCAGGTCTCCTTTCACAGGTCTCCTAACGCAGCTCCCCTGCAAAAGCTCTCCTGAAGGAGATCTCTTAAAGTGCGTCTCCTAAGATAGGTCCCCTGATTGCAGGTGTCATAAAGTGGGCCTCCTGATGCTAGTCCTCTGAAGCAGGTCTCCTGATGCAGGTTTCCTAAAGTGGATTCCACTGATGCAGATCTCCTTTCACAGGTCTCCTAACGCAGCTCCCCTGCAAAAGCTCTCCTGAAGGAGATCTCTTAAAGTGCGTCTCCTAAGATAGGTCCCCTGATTGCAGGTGTCATAAAGTGGGCCTCCTGACGTAGGTCCCCTGATGCAGATCTACTGTTGCCGGTTTCCTAATGTGCATTCCACTGATGGAGATCTCCTTTCACAGCAATCCTAAAGCAGATTTCCTGACACAGGTCTCCTGATATAGATCTACTATAGTTCTTCTTCTGAAGTAGGTCCCCTGACGCAGGTGTCATAAAGTGTGCCTCCTGAAGCAGGTCTCCTATTGCAGGTCTCCTAAAGCAGGTCTCCTATTGCAGGTTTCCTAAAGTGGTTTCCACTTCGGCAGGTCTCCTTTCATAGTTCTCCTAAGGCAGCTCTCCTGACACAGCTCTCCTGACGGAGATCTGATAAAGTTCATCTTCTGAGGTAGGTTCCCAGACACAGGTGTCATAAAGTGGGCCTCGGGACGCAGGTCCGCTGATGCAGGTCTCCTGATGCAGGTTTCCTAAAGTGGATTCGACTGATGCAGGTCTCCTTTCACAGGTCTCCTAACGCAGCTCCCCTGACAAAGCTCTCCTGAAGGAGTTCTCTTAAAGTGCGTCTCCTAAGGTAGGTCCCCTGACGCAGATGTTATAAGGTGGGCCTCCTGACGCAGGAGTCATATAGTGGGCCTCCTGACGCAGGTCCCCTGACACAGGTCTACTGATGCATGTTTCCTAATGTGGATTCCACTGATGGAGATCTCCTTTCACAGCAATCCTAAAGCAGCTTCCCTGACACAGGTCTCCTGATATAGATCTACTAAAGTGCATTTCCTGAAGTAGGTCCCCTGACGCAGGTGTCATAAAGTGGGTCTCCTGACGCAGGTTCCCTGAAGCAGGTCTCCTGATGCAGGTTTCCTAATGTGGATTCCACTGATGGAGATCTCCTTTCACAGCAATCCTAAAGCAGCTTCCCTGACACAGGTCTCCTGATATAGATCTACTAAAGTGCATTTCCTGAAGTAGGTCCCCTGACGCAGGTGTCATAAAGTGGGTCTCCTGACGCAGGTTCCCTGAAGCAGGTCTCCTGATGCAGGTTTCCTAATGTGGATTCCAATGATGCAGATCTCCTTTCACAGCAATTCTAAAGCAGCTCCCCTGACACATGTCTCCTGATTTAGATCCATTAAAGTGCGTCTCCTGAAGTAGGTCCCCTGATGCAGGTGTCATAAAGTGGGCCTCCTGACGCAGGTCTCCTTATGAAGATCTCCTTATGAAGATTTCCTAAAGTGAATTCCACTGAGGCAGGTCTCCTTTCACAGGTCTCCTCCGGTAGCTCCCCTGACACAGGTCTCCTGATATAGATCTACTAAATTGCGTCTCCTGAAGTAGGTCCCCTGACGCAGGTGTCATAAAGTGGGCCTCCTGACGCAGGTCCCCTGAAGGAGGTCTCCTGATGCAGGTTTCCTAAAGTGGATTCCACTGACGCAGGTCTCCTTTCACAGGTCTCCTAACGCAGCTCCCCTGCAAAAGCTCTCCTGAAGGAGATCTCTTAAAGTGCGTCTCCTAAGATAGGTCCCCTGATTGCAGGTGTCATAAAGTGGGCCTCCTGATGCTAGTCCCCTGAAGCAGGTCTCCTGATGCAGGTTTCCTAAAGTGGATTCCACTTATGCAGATCTCCTTTCACAGGTCTCCTAAGGCAGTTCCCCTGACACATGTCTCCTGACGCAGATCTCCTAAAGTAAATCTCCTGAGGTAGGTCCCCTGACGCAGGTGTCATAAAATGGGCCTCCTGACGTAGGTCCCCTGAAGCAGGTCTCCTGATGCAGGTTTCCTAATGTGGATTCCACTGATGCATATCTCCTTTCACAGCAATCCTAAAGCAGCTCCCCTGACACAGGTCTCGTGATATAGATCTACTAAAGTGCGTCTCCTGAAGTAGGTACGCTGACGCAGGTGTCATAAAGTGGGTCTCCTTACGCAGGTCCCCTGAAGCAGGTCTCCTGATGCAGGTTTCCTAATGTGGATTCCAATGATGCAGATCTCCTTTCACTGCAATCCTAAAGCAGCTCCCCTGACACCGGTCTCCTGATATAGATCTACTAAAGTGCGTCTCCTGAAGTAGGTCCGCTGACGCAGGTGTCATAAAGTGGGTCTCCTGATGCAGGTCCCCTGACACAGGTCTACTGATGCA
This sequence comes from Oryzias celebensis, assembly GCA_014656515.1. Classification (NCBI taxonomy): domain Eukaryota; kingdom Metazoa; phylum Chordata; class Actinopteri; order Beloniformes; family Adrianichthyidae; genus Oryzias; species Oryzias celebensis. Next base: position 22,559,721 of record BNCR01000017.1, on the reverse strand, counting down.
TGTTTCCTAATGTGGATTCCACTGATGGAGATCTCATTTCACAGCAATCCTAAAGCAGCTCCCCTGACACAGGTCTCGTGATATAGATCTACTAAAGTGCGTCTCCTGAAGTAGGTCCGCTGACGCAGGTGTCACATAGTGGGCCTCCTGACGCAGGTCCCCTGATCCAGGTCTCCTGATACAGATTTCCTAAAGTGGATTCCACTGAGGCAGGTCTCCTTTCACAGGTCTCCTCAGGCAGCTCCCCTGACACAGGTCTCCTGATGTAGATCTACTAAAGTGCGTCTCCTGAAGTAGGTCCCCTGACGCAGGTTTTCAAAAAGTGGGTCTCCTGACGCAGGTCCACTGAAGCAGGTCTCCTGATGCAGGTTTCCTAATGTGGATTCCAATGATGCAGATCCCCTTTCACAGCAATCCTAAAGCAGCTCTCCTGACACAGGTCTCCTGATATAAATCTATTAAAGTGCGTCTCCTGAAGTAGGTCCCCTGACGCAGGTGTCATAAAGTGGGCCTCCTGACGCAGGTCTCCTGACGCAGGTCTCCTAATGCAGATTTCCTAAAGTGGATTCCACTGAGGCAGGTCTCCTTTCACAGGTCTCCTAACGCAGCTCCCCTGCAAAAGCTCTCCTGAAGGAGATCTCTTAAAGTGCGTCTCCTAAGATAGGTCCCCTGATTGCAGGTGTCATAAAGTGGGCCTCCTGATGCTAGTCCCCTGAAGCAGGTCTCCTGATGCAGGTTTCCTAAAGTGGATTCCACTTATGCAGATTTCCTTTCACAGGTCTCCTAAGGCAGTTCCCCTGACACATGTCTCCTGACGCAGATCTCCTAAAGTAAATCTCCTGAGGTAGGTCCTCTGACGCAGGTGTCATAAAATGGGCCTCCTGACGTAGGTCCCCTGAAGCAGGTCTCCTGATGCAGGTTTCCTAATGTGGATTCCACTGATGCAGATCTCCTTTCACAGCAATCCTAAAGCAGCTCCATTGACACAGGTCTCGTGATATAGATCTACTAAAGTGCGTCTCCTGAAGTAGGTACGCTGACGCAGGTGTCATAAAGTGGTCCTCCTGACGCAGGTCCCCTGAAGCAGGTCTCCTGATGCAGGTTTCCTAATGTGGATTCCACTGATGCAGATCTCCTTTTACAGCAATCCTAAAGCAGCTCCCCTGACACAGGTCTCGTGATATAGATCTACTAAAGTGCGTCTCCTGAAGTAGGTACGCTGACGCAGGTATCATATAGTGGGCCTCCTGACGCAGGTCCCCTGATGCAGGTCTCCTGATGCAGATTTCCTAAAGTGGATTCCACTGAGGCAGGTCTCATTTCACAGGTCTCCTCAGGCAGCTCCCCTGACACAGGTCTCCTGTTATAGATCTACTAAAGTGTGTCTCCTGAAGTAGGTCCCCTGACGCAGGTGTCATAAAGTGGGTCTCCTGACGCATGTCCACTGAAGCAGGTCTCCTGAAGCAGGTTTCCTAATGTGGATTCCAATGATGCAGATCTCCTTTCACAGCAATCCTAAAGCAGCTCTCCTGACACAGGTCTCCTGATTTAGATCTATTAAAGTGCGTCTCCTGAAGTAGGTCCCCTGACGCAGGTGTCATAAAGTGGGCCTCCTGACGCAGGTCCCCTGATGCAGGTCTCCTGATGTAGATTGCCTAAAGTGGATTCCAGTGAGGCAGGTCTCCTTTCACAGGTCTCCTCAGGCAGCTCCCCTGACACAGGTCTCCTGATATAGATCTACTAAAGTGCGTCTCCTGATGTAGGTCCCCTGACGCAGATGTCATAAAGTGGGTCTCCTGACGCAGGTCCCCTGAAGCAGGTCTCCTGATGCAGGTTTCCTAATGTGGATTCCAATGATGCAGATCTCCTTTCACAGCAATCCTAAAGCAGCTCTCCTGACACAGGTCTCCTAATTTAGATCTATTAAAGTGCGTCTCCTGACGCAGGTCCCCTGACGCAGGTCTCCTAATGCAGATTTCCTAAAGTGGATTCCAGTGAGGCAGGTCTCCTTTCATAGGTTTCCTCCGGCAGCTCCCCTGACACAGGTCTCCTGATATAGATCTACTAAATTGCTCTTTCCTGAAGTAGGTCCCCTGACGCAGGTGTCAAAAAGTGGGCCTCCTGACTTAGGTCCCCTGAAGGAGGCCTCCTGATGCAGGTTTCCTAAAGTGGATTCCACTGACGCAGGTCTCCTTTCACAGGTCTCCTAACGCAGCTCCCCTGACAAAGCTCTCCTGAAGGAGTTCTCTTAAAGTGCGTCTCCTAAGGTAGGTCCCCTGACGCAGATGTTATAAGGTTTGCCTCCTGACGCAGGTGTCATATAGTGGGCCTCCTGACACAGGTCCCTTGATGCAGGTCTACTGATGCATGTTTTCTAATGTGGATTCCACTGATACAGATCTCATTTCACAGCAATCCTAAAGCAGCTCCCCTGACACAGGTCTCGTGATATAGATCTACTAAAGTGCGTCTCCTAAAGTAGGTCCGCTGACGCAGGTGTCATATAGTGGGCCTCCTGACGCAAGTCCCCTGATGCAGGTCTTCTGATGCAGATTTCCTAAAGTGGATTCCACTGACGCAGGTCTCCTTTCACAGGTCTCCTCAGGCAGCTCCCCTGACACAGGTCTCCTGATATCGATCTACTAAAGTGCGTCTCCTGAAGTAGGTCCCCTGACGCAGGTGTCATAAAGTGGGCCTCCTGACGCAGGTCTCCTTATGAAGATCTCCTTATGAAGATTTCCTAAAGTGAATTCCACTGAGGCAGGTCTCCTTTCACAGGTCTCCTACGGTAGCTCCCCTGACACAGGTCTCCTGATATAGATCTACTAAATTGCGTCTCCTGAAGTAGGTCCCCTGACGCAGGTGTCATAAAGTGGGCCTCCTGACGCAGGTCCCCTGAAGGAGGTCTCCTGATGCAGGTTTCCTAAAGTTGATTCCATTGTCGCAGGTCTCCTTTCACAGGTCTCCTAACGCAGCTCCCCTGCAAAAGCTCTCCTGAAGGAGATCTCTTAAAGTGCGTCTCCTAAGATAGGTCCCCTGATTGCAGGTGTCATAAAGTGGGCCTCCTGATGCTAGTCCCCTGAAGCAGGTCTCCTGATGCAGGTTTCCTAAAGTGGATTCCACTTATGCAGATCTCCTTTCACAGGTCTCCTAAGGCAGTTCCCCTGACACATGTCTCCTGACGCAGATCTCCTAAAGTAAATCTCCTGAGGTAGGTCCTCTGACGCAGGTGTCATAAAATGGGCCTCCTGACGTAGGTCCCCTGATGCAGGTCTACTGATGCAGGTTCCCTAATGTTGATTCCACTGATGGAGATCTCCTTTCACAGCAATCCTAAAGCAGCTTCCCTGACACAGGTCTCTTGATTTAGATCTATTAAAGTGCGTCTCCTGAAGTAGGTCCCCTGACGCAGGTGTCATATAGTGGGCCTCCTGACGCAGGTCCCCTGATGCAGGTCTCCTGTTGCAGATTTCCTAAAGTGGATTCCACTCAGGCAGGTCTCCTTTCACAGGTCTCCTCAGGCAGCTCCCCTGACACAGGTCTCCTGATATAGATCTACTAAAGTGCGTCTCCTGAAGTAGGTGTCCTGACGCAGGTGTCATAAAGTGGGTCTCCTGACGCAGGTCCCCTGAAGCAGGTCTCCTGATGCAGGTTTCCTAATGTGGATTCCAATGATGCAGATCTCCTTTCACAGCAATCCTAAAGCAGCTCTCCTGACACAGGTCTCCTAATTTAGATCTATTAAAGTGTGTCTCCTGACGCAGGGCCCCTGACGCAGGTCTCCTAATGCAGATTTCCTAAAGTGGATTCCACTGAGGCAGGTCTCCTTTCACAGGTTTCCTCCGGCAGCTCCCCTGACACAGGTCTCCTGATATAGATCTACTAAATTGCTCTTTCCTGAAGTAGGTCCCCTGACGCAGGTGTCAAAAAGTGGGCCTCCTGACGCAGGTCCCCTGAAGGAGGTCTCCTGATGCAGGTTTCCTAAAGTGGATTCCACTGACGCAGGTCTCGTTTCACAGATCTCCTAACGCGGCTCCCCTGACAAAGCTCTCCTGAAGGAGTTCTCTTAAAGTGCGTCTCCTAAGGTAGGTCCCCTGACGCAGATGTTATAAGGTTTGCCTCCTGACGCAGGTGTCATATAGTGGGCCTCCTGACGCAGGTCCCCTGATGTAGGTCTACTGATGCATGTTTCCTAATGTGGATTCCACTGATACAGATCTCATTTCACAGCAATCCTAAAGCAGCTCCCCTGACACAGGTCTCGTGATATAGATCTACTAAAGTGCGTCTCCTAAAGTAGGTGCGCTGACGCAGGTGTCATATAGTAGGCCTCCTGACGCAGGTCCCCTGATGCAGGTCTCCTGATGCAGATTTCCTAAAGTGGATTATAATAATAATAATAATAATAATCAATTTTATTTATAACGCACTTTCCACTTGATATCAAGTCTCAAAGTGCTACAAGAATTACAACAGTAAAACATTAAAAACATTTAAAACTATAAGGCACGAAAACATACAATAAAACAAGCAAAGTTTAAAAAGGAAAGGCTTTGATAAAAAGGTGAGTTTTAAGTCCTTTTTTAAAAGAATCCACCGGCAGTGGAGCCCTGAGGTGGTCTGGGAGGGAGTTCCACAGGCGGGGAGCAGCAGCCACAAAGGCCCTGTCTCCCATTGTTTTGAGCCGCGTCCTGGGTGGGATTAGACGGTGCTGTTGGCCTGACCGGGTCCTGGTTGAGTTGTTAGGTGTAAGTAGTTCAGTGAGGTAAGTGGGGGCCTCACCGTGCAGACAGTGATGGGTGTGGAGGAGAACCTTATATTCAATACGGAGGTGAATGGGAAGCCAGTGCAGGCTGTGAAGGATGGGGGTGATGTGCTCATATTTCCGCACCCTCTTCAGTACCCTGGCTGCACTGTTCTGTACATATTGAAGCTTTTGCATGCTCCTACCAGAGATCCCGATGAGAAGCGCGTTACAGTAATCCAACCTGGAGGAGACGAAGGCATGGACGAGCTTCTCCGCGGCCGAGAGGGAGAGAGATGGACGGAGTTTAGAGATGTTACGGAGGTGAAAGAAGGAAGTTTTGCATATGTGGGTGACATGATTGTCAAAGGTGAGGTGGGGGTCAAACTTGACCCCGAGGTTGATAACAGAGGGAGAGAGGGGAATGTTCTGGCCAAAGAGGGAAATTGAGTTAATGGGGGAGGAGCGAAGTTGTTGAGGGGTACCAGTTTGAATAGCTTCGGTTTTTGAGCCATTTAACTGAAGAAAATTTTGACTCATCCATGCCTTTATGTCCTCCAGGCAGGAGCTGAGGCGATTGAGAGTGGCAGAGGGGGGCCCAGAGGGAGTGACTTTGAGGTAGAGCTGTGTGTCGTCAGCATAGCAATGGAAATTAATGCCATGCATGCTGACGACTCGTCCAAGGGGGAGCATGTAGATAGTAAAGAGGGTAGGACCAAGCACGGATTCCACTGAGACAGGTCTCCTTTCACAGGTCTCCTCAGGCAGCTCCCCTGACACAGGTCTCCTGATTTAGATCTATTAAAGTGCGTCTCCTGAAGTAGGTCCCCTGACGCAGGTGTCATAAAGTGTGCCTCCTGACGCAGGTCCCCTGACGCAGGTCTCCTTATGAAGATTTCCTAAAGTGGATTCCACTGAGGCAGGTCTCCTTTCACAGGTCTCTTTCGGCAGCTCCCCTGACACAGGTCTCCTGATATAGATCTACTAAATTGCGTCTCCTGAAGTAGGTCCCCTGACGCAGGTGTCATAAAGTGGGCCTCCTGACGCAGGTCCCCTGAAGGAGGTCTCCTGATGCAGGTTTCCTAAAGCGGATTCCACTGACGCAGGTCTCCTTTCACAGGTCTCCTAACGCAGCTCCCCTGCAAAAGCTCTCCTGAAGGAGATCTCTTAAAGTGCATCTCCTAAGATAGGTCCCCTGATTGCAGGTGTCATAAAGTGGGCCTCCTGATGCTAGTCCCCTGAACCAGGTCTCCTGATGCAGATTTCCTAAAGTGGATTCCACTGACACAGATCTCCTTTCACAGGTCTCCTAAGGCAGTTCCCCTGACACATGTCTCCTGACGCAGATCTCCTAAAGTAAATCTCCTGAGGTAGGTCCTCTGACGCAGGTGTCATAAAGTGGGTCTCCTGACGTAGGTCCCCTGATGCAGGTCTACTGATGCAGGTTACCTAATGTGGATTCCACTGATGGAGATCTCCTTTCACAGCAATCCTAAAGCAGATTTCCTGACACAGGTCTCCTGATATAGATCTACTATAGTTCGTCTTCTGAAGTAGGTCCCCTGACGCAGGTGTCATAAAGTGTGCCTCCTGACGCAGGTCTCCTAAAGCAGATGTCCTATTGCAGGTTTCCTAAAGTGGTTTCCACTTCGGCAGGTCTCCTTTCATAGGTCTCCTAAGGCAGCTCTCCTGACACAGCTCTCCTGACGGAGATCTGATAAAGTTCGTCTTCTGAGGTAGGTTCCCAGACACAGGTGTCATAAAGTGGGCCTCGGGACGCAGGTCCGCTGATGCAGGTCTCCTGATGCAGGTTTCCTAAAGTGGATTCGACTGACGCAGGTCTCCTTTCACAGGTCTCCTAACGCAGCTCCCCTGACAAAGCTCTCCTGAAGGAGTTCTCTTAAAGTGCGTCTCCTAAGGTAGGTCCCCTGACGCAGATGTTATAAGGTGGGCCTCCTGACGCAGGTGTCATATAGTGGGCCTCCTGACGCAGGTCCCCTGATGGAGGTCTACTGATGCATGTTTCCTAATGTGGATTCCACTGATACAGATCTCCTTTCACAGCAATCCTAAAGCAGCTCCCCTGACACAGGTCTCCTGATATAGATCTACTAAAGTGCATCTCCTGAAGTAGGTCCGCTGACGCAGGTGTCATAAAGTGGGTCTCCTGATGCAGGTCCCCTGACACAGGTCTACTGATGCATGTTTCCTAATGTGGATTCCACTGATGGAGATCTCCTTTCACAGCAATCCTAAAGCAACTTCCCTGACACAGGTCTCCTGATACAGATCTACTATAGTGCGTCTCCTGAAGTAGGTCCCCTGACTCAGGTGTCATAAAGTGGGCCTCCTGACGCAGGTCTCCTTTCACAGGTCTCCTAACGCAGCTCCCCTGCAAAATCTCTCCTGAAGGAGATCTCTTAAAGTGCGTCTCCTAAGATAGGTCCCCTGATGCAGGTGTCATAAAGTGGGCCTCCTGACGCTAGTCCCCTAAAGCAGGTCTCCTGATGCAGGTTTCCTAAAGTGGATTCCACTTATGCAGATCTCCTTTCACAGGTCTCCTAACACAGCTCTCCTGCAAAAGCTCTCCTGAAGGAGATCTCTTAAAGTGCGTCTCCTAAGATAGGTCCCCTGACGCAGGTGTCATAAAGTGGGTCTTCTGACGCAGGTCCCCTGAAGCAGGTCTCCTGATGCAGGTTTCCTAATGTGGATTCCAATGATGCAGATCTCCTTTCACAGCAATCCTAAAGCAGCTCCCCTGACACAGGTCTCCTGATTTAGATCTATTAAAGTGCGTCTCCTGAAGTAGGTCCCCTGACGCAGGTGTCATAAAGTGGGCCTCCTGACGCAGGTCCCCTGACGCAGGTCTCCTAATGCAGATTTCCTAAAGTGAATTCCACTGAGGCAGGTTTCCTTTCACAGGTCTCCTCCGGCAGCTCCCCTGACACAGGTCTCCTGATATAGATCTACTAAAGTGCGTCTCCTGAAGTAGGTCCGCTGACGCAGGTGTCATAAAGTGGGTCTCCTGATGCAGGTCCCCTGACACAGGTGTACTGATGCATGTTTCCTAATGTGGATTCCACTGATGGAGATCTCCTTTCACAGCAATCCTAAAGCAGCTTCCCTGGCACAGGTCTCCTGATATAGATCTACTATAGTTCGTCTCCTGAAGTAGGTCCCCTGACGCAGGTGTCATAAAGTGTGCCTCCTGACGCAGCTCTCCTGACGGAGATCTGATAAAGTTCGTCTTCTGAGGTAGGTTCCCAGACACAGGTGTCATAAAGTGGGCCTCGGGACGCAGGTCCGCTGATGCAGGTCTCCTGATGCAGGTTTCCTATTGTGGATTCCACTGATGGAGATCTCCTTTCACAGCAATCCTAAAGCAGCTTCCCTGACACAGGTCTCCTGATATAGATCTACTATAGTTCGTCTCCTGAAGTAGGTACCCTGACATAGGTGTCATAAAGTGATCCTCCTGACGCAGGTCCCCTGAAGCAGGTCTCCTGATGCAGGTTTCCTAATGTGGATTCCACTGATGGAGTTCTTCTTTCACAGCAATTCTAAAGCAGCTCACCTGACACAAGTCTCCTGATATAGATCTATTAAAGTGCGTCTCCTGAAGTAGGTCCCCTGACGCAGGTGTCATAAAGTGGGCCTCCTGACGCAGGTCCCCTGACGCAGGTCTCCTGATGCAGATTTCCTAAAGTGGATTCAACTGAGGCAGGTCTCCTTTCACAGGTGTCCTCAGGCAGCTCCCCTGACACAGGTCTCCTGATATAGATCTACTAAATTGGGTCTCCTGAAGTAGGTCCCCTGACGCAGGTGTCATAAAGTGGGCCTCCTGATGCAGGTCCCCTGAAGGAGGTCTCCTGATGCAGGTTTCCTAAAGTGGATTCCACTGACGCAGGTCTCCTTTCACAGGTCTCCTAACGCAGCTCCCCTGCAAAAGCTCTCCTGAAGGAGATCTCTTAAAGTGCGTCTCCTAAGATAGATCCCCTGATGCAAGTGTCATAAAGTCGGCCTCCTGACGCTAGTCCCCTAAAGCAGGTCTCCTGATGCAGGTTTCCTAAAGTGGATTCCACTGATGCAGATCTCCTTTCACAGGTCTCCTCAGGCAGCTCCCCTGACACAGGTATCCTGATATAGATCTACTAAATTGCGTCTCCTGAAGTAGGTCCTCTGACGCAGGTCCCCTGATGCAGGTCTACTGATGCATGTTTCCTAATGTGGATTCCACTGATACAGATCTCTTTTCACAGTAATCCTAAAGCAGCTCCCCTGACACAGGTCTCCTGATATAGATCTACTAAAGTGCGTCTCCTGAAGTAGGTCCGCTGACGCAGGTGTCATAGAGTGGGTCTCCTGATGCAGGTCCCCTGACACAGGTGTACTGATGCATGTTTCCTAATGTGGATTCCACTGATGGAGATCTCCTTTTACAGCAATCCTAAAGCAGCTTCCCTGATACAGGTCTCCTGATATAGATCTACTATAGTTCGTCTCCTGAAGTAGGTCCCCTGACGCAGGTGTCATGAAGTGTGCCTCCTGACGCAGCTCTCCTAAAGCAGATCTCCTATTGCAGGTTTCCTAAAGTGGTTTCCACTTCGTCAGGTCTCCTTTCATAGGTCTTCTAAGGCAGCTCTCCTGACACAGCTCTCCTGAGGGAGATCTGATAAAGTTCGTCTTCTGAGTTAGGTTCCCAGACACAGGTGTCATAAAGTGGGCCTCGGGACGCAGGTCCGCTGATGCAGGTCTCCTGATGCAGGTTTCCTAAAGTGGATTCGACTGACGCAGGTCTCTTTTCATAGGTCTCCTAACGCAGCTCCCCTGACAAAGCTCTCCTGAAGGAGTTCTCTTAAACTGCGTCTCCTAACGTAGGTCCCCTGACGCAGATGTTATAAGGTGGGCCTCCTGACGCAGGTGTCATATAGTGGGCCTCCTGACGCAGGTCCCCTGATGGAGGTCTACTGATGCATGTTTCCTAATGTGGATTCCACTAATACAGATCTCCTTTCACAGCAATCCTAAAGCAGCTCCCCTGACACAGGTCTCCTGATATAGATCTACTAAAGTGCGTCTCCTGAAGAAGGTCCGCTGACGCAGGTGTCATTAAGTGGGTCTCTTGATGCAGGTCCCCTGACACAGGTGTACTGATGCGTTTCTCCTAATGTGGATTACACTGATGGAGATCTCCTTTCACAGCAATCCTAAAGCAGCTTCCCTGACACAGGTCTCCTGATATAGATCTACTATAGTTCGTCTCCTGAAGTAGGTACCCTGACGTAGGTGTCATAAAGTGATCCTTCTGACGCAGGTCCCCTGAAGCAGGTCTCCTGATTCAGGTTTCCTAATGTGGATTCCACTGATGCAGTTCTCCTTTCACAGCAATCCTAAAGCAGCTCACCTGACACAGGTTTCCTGATATAGATCTATTAAAGTGCGTCTCCTGAAGTAGGTCCCCTGACGCAGGTGTCATAAAGTGGGCCTCCTGACGCAGGTCCCCTGACGCAGGTCTCCTGATGCAGATTTCCTAAAGTTAATTCCACTGAGACAGGTCTCCTTTCACAGGTCTCCTCAGGCAGCTCCCCTGACACAGGTCTCCTGATATAGATCTACTAAACTGCGTCTGCTGAAGTAGGTCCCCTGACGCAGGTGTCATAAAGTGGGCCTCCTGATGCAGGTCCCATGAAGGAGGTCTCCTGATGCAGGCTTCCTAAAGTGGATTCCACTGACGCAGGTCTCCTTTCACAGGTCTCCTAACGCAGCTCCCCTGCAAAAGCTCTCCTGAAGGAGATCTCTTAAAGTGTGTCTCCTAAGATAGATCCCCTGATGCAGGTGTCATAAAGTCGGCCTCCTGACGCTAGTCCCCTAAAGCAGGTCTCCTGATGCAGGTTTCCTAAAGTGGATTCCACTGATGCAGATCTCCTTTCACAGGTCTCCTAAGGCAGTTCCCCTGACACATGTCTCTTGACGCAGATCTATTAAAGTTCGTCTCCTGAAGTAGGTTCCCAGACACAGGTGTCATAAAGTGGGCCTCCTGACGCAGGTCCCCTGACGCAGGTCTCCTAATGCAGATTTCCTAAAGTGGATTCCACTGAGGCAGGTCTCCTCCGGCAGCTCCCCTGACACAGGTCTCCTGATATAGATCTACTAAATTGCTCTCTCCTGAAGTAGGTCCCCTGACGCAGGTGTCATAAAGTGGGCCTCCTGATGCAGGTCCCCTGAAGGAGGTCTCCCGATGCAGGTTTCCTAATGTGGATTCCACTGATACAGATCTCATTTCACAGCAATCCTAAAGCAGCTCCCCTGACACAGGTCTCGTAATATAGATCTACTAAAGTGCGTCTCCTAAAGTAGGTCCGGTGACGCAGGTGTCATACAGTGGGCCTCCTGACGCAGGTCCCCTGATGCAGGTCTCCTGATGCAGATTTCCTAAAGTGGATTCCACTGAGGCAGGTCTCCTTTCACAGGTCTCCTCAGGCAGCTCCCCTGACACAGGTCTCCTGATATAGATCTACTAAAGTGCATCTCCTGAAGTAGGTCTCCTGACGCAGGTGTCATAAAGTGGGTCTCCTGACGCAGGTCCCCTGAAGCAGGTCTCCTGATGCAGGTTTCCTAATGTGGATTCCAATGATGCAGATCTCCTTTCACAGCAATCCTAAAGCAGCTCCCCTGACACAGGTCTCCTGATTTTGATCTATTAAACTGCGTCTCCTGAAGTAGGTCCCCTGACGCAGGTGTCATAAAGTGGGCCTCCTGACGCAGGTCTCCTTATGAAGATCTCCTTATGAAGATTTCCTAAAGTGGAGTCCACTGAGGCAGGTCTCCTTTCACAGGTCTCCTCCGGTAGCTCCCTCGACACAGGTCTCCTGATATAGATCTACTAAATTGCGTCTCCTGAAGTAGGTCCCCTGACGCAGGTGTCATAAAGTGGGCCTCCTGACGCAGGTCCCCTGACGCAGGTCTCCTAATGCAGATTTCCTAAAGTGGATTCCACTGAGGCAGGTCTCCTTTCACAGGTCTCCTCCGGCAGCTCCCCTGACACAGGTCTACTGATATAGATCTACTATAGTTCGTCTCCTGAAGTAGGTCCCCTGACGCAGATGTTATAAGGTTTGCCTCCTGACGCAGGTGTCATATAGTGGGCCTCCTGACGCAGGTCCCCTGATGTAGGTCTACTGATGCATGTTTCCTAATGTGGATTCCACTGATACAGATCTCATTTCACAGCAATCCTAAAGCAGCTCCCCTGACACAGGTCTCGTGATATAGATCTACTAAAGTGCGTCTCCTAAAGTAGGTGCGCTGAAGCAGGTGTCATATAGTAGGCCTCCTGACGCAGGTCCCCTGATGCAGGTCTCCTGATGCAGATTTCCTAAAGTGGATTATAATAATAATAATAATAATAATCAATTTTATTTATAACGCACTTTCCACTTGATATCAAGTCTCAAAGTGCTACAAGAATTACAACAGTAAAACATTAAAAACATTTAAAACTATAAGGCACGAAAACATACATTAAAACAAGCAAAGTTTAAAAAGGAAAGGCTTTGATAAAAAGGTGAGTTTTAAGTCCTTTTTTAAAAGAATCCACCGGCAGTGGAGCCCTGAGGTGGTCTGGGAGGGAGTTCCACAGGCGGGGAGCAGCAGCCACAAAGGCCCTGTCTCCCATTGTTTTTAGCCGCGTCCTGGGTGGGATTAGACGGTGCTGTTGGCCTGACCGGGTCCTGGTTGAGTTGTTAGGTGTAAGTAGTTCAGTGAGGTAAGTGGGGGCCTCACCGTGCAGACAGTGATGGGTGTGGAGGAGAACCTTATATTCAATACGTTGGTGAATGGGAAGCCAGTGCAGGCTGTGAAGGATGGGGGTGATGTGCTCATATTTCCGCACCCTCTTCAGTACCCTGGCTGCACTGTTCTGTACATATTGAAGCTTTTGCATGCTCCTACCAGAGATCCCGATGAGAAGCGCGTTACAGTAATCCAACCTGGAGGAGACGAAGGCATGGACGAGCTTCTCCGCGGCCGAGAGGGAGAGAGATGGACGGAGTTTAGAGATGTTACGGAGGTGAAAGAAGGAAGTTTTGCATATGTGGGTGACATAATTGTCAGAGGTGAGGTGGGGGTCAAACTTGACCCCGAGGTTGATAACAGAGGGAGAGAGGGGAATGTTCTGGCCAAAGAGGGAAATTGAGTTAATGGGGGAGGAGCGAAGTTGTTGAGGGGTACCAGTTTGAATAGCTTCGGTTTTTGAGCCATTTAACTGAAGAAAATTTTGACTCATCCATGCCTTTATGTCCTCCAGGTAGGAGCTGAGGCGATTGAGAGTGGCAGAGGGGGGCCCAGAGGGAGTGACTTTGAGGTAGAGCTGTGTGTCGTCAGCATAGCAATGGAAATTAATGCCATGCATGCTGACGACTCGTCCAAGGGGGAAAATGTAGATAGTAAAGAGGGTAGGACCAAGCACGGATTCCACTGAGACAGGTCTCCTTTCACAGGTCTCCTCAGGCAGCTCCCCTGACACAGGTCTCCTGATTTAGATCTATTAAAGTGCGTCTCCTGAAGTAGGTCCCCTGACGCAGGTGTCATAAAGTGGGCCTCCTGACGCAGGTCCCCTGAAGGAGGTCTCCTGATGCAGGTTTTCTAAAGTGGATTCCACTGACGCAGGTCTCCTTTCACAGGTCTCCTAACGCAGCTCCCCTGAAAAAACTCCTGAAGGAGATCTCTTAAAGTGCGTCTCCTAAGATAGGTCCCCTGATTGCAGGTGTCATAAAGTGGGCCTCCTGATGCTAGTCCCCTGAAGCAGGTCTCCTGATGCAGATTTCCTAAAGTGGATTCCACTGACGCAGGTCTCTTTTCACAGGTCTCCTAAGGCAGTTCCCCTGACACATGTCTCCTGACGCAGATCTCCTAAAGTAAATCTCCTGAGGTAGGTCCTCTGACGCAGGTGTCATAAAGTGGGTCTCCTGACGTAGGTCCCCTGATGCAGGTCTACTGATGCAGGTTTCCTAATGTGGATTCCACTGATGGAGATCTCCTTTCACAGCAATCCTAAAGCAGATTTCCTGACACAGGTCTCCTGATATAGATCTACTATAGTTCATCTTCTGAAGTAGATCCCCTGACGCAGGTGTCATAAAGTGTGCCTCCTGACGCAGGTCTCCTAAAGCAGATGTCCTATTGCAGGTTTCCTAAAGTGGTTTCCACTTCGGCAGATCTCCTTTCATAGGTCTCCTAAGGCAGCTCTCCTGACACAGCTCTCCTGACGGAGATCTGATAAAGTTCGTCTTCTGAGGTAGGTTCCCAGACACAGGTGTCATAAAGTGGGCCTCGGGACGCAGGTCCGCTCATGCAGGTCTCCTGATGCAGGTTTCCTAAAGTGGATTCGACTGACGCAGGTCTCCTTTCACAGGTCTCCTAACGCAGCTCCCCTGACAAAGCTCTCCTGAAGGAGTTCTCTTAAAGTGTGTCTCCTAAGGTAGGTCCCCTGACGCAGATGTTATAAGGTGGGCCTCCTGACGCAGGTGTCATATAGTGGGCCTCCTGACGCAGGTCCCCTGATGGAGGTCTACTGATGCATGTTTCCTAATGTGGATTCCACTGATACAGATCTCCTTTCACAGCAATCCTAAAGCAGCTCCCCTGACACAGGTCTCCTGATATAGATCTACTAAAGTGCGTCTCCTGAAGTAGATCCGCTGACGCAGGTGTCATAAAGTGGGTCTCCTGATGCAGGTCCCCTGACACAGGTCTACTGATGCATGTTTCCTAATGTGGATTCCACTGATGGAGATCTCCTTTCACAGCAATCCTAAAGCAGCTTCCCTGACACAGGTCTCCTGATATAGATCTACCATAGTTCGTCTCCTGAAGTAGGTCCCCTGACGCAAGTGTCATAAAGTGATCCTCCTGACGCAGGTCCCCTGAAGCAGGTCTCCTGATGCAGGTTTCCTAATGTGGATTCCACTGATGCAGTTCTCCTTTCACAGCAATCCTAAAGCAGCTCACCTGACACAGGTCTCCTGATATAGATCTATTAAAGTGCGTCTCCTGAAGTAGGTCCCCTGACGCAGGTGTCATAAAGTGGGCCTCCTGACGCAGGTCCCCTGACGCAGGTCTCCTGATGCAGATTTCCTAAAGTGGATTCCACTGAGGCAGGTCTCCTTTCACAGGTCTCCTCAGGCAGCTCCCCTGACACAGGTCTCCTGATATAGATCTACTAAATTGCGTCTCCTGAAGTAGGTCCCCTGACGCAGGTGTCATAAAGTGGGCCTCCTGATGCAGGTCCCCTGAAGGAGGTCTCCTGATGCAGGTTTCCTAAAGTGGATTCCACTGACGCAGGTCTCCTTTCACAGGTCTCCTAACACAGCTCCCCTGCAAAAGCTCTCCTGAAGGAGATCTCTTAAAGTGCGTCTCCTAAGATAGGTCCCCTGACGCAGGTGTCATAAAGTGGGTCTTCTGACGCAGGTCTCCTGATGCAGGTTTCCTAATGTGGATTCCAATGATGCAGATCTCCTTTCACAGCAGTCCTAAAGCAGCTTCCCTGACACAGGTCTCCTGATTTAGAACTATTAAAGTGCGTCTCCTGAAGTAGGTCCCATGACGCAGGTGTCATAAAGTGGGCCTCCTGACGCAGGTCCCCTGACGCAGGTCTCCTAATGCAGATTTCCTAAAGTGGATTCCACTGAGGCAGGTCTCCTTTCACAGGTCTCCTCAGGCAGCTCCCCTGAAAAAGGTCTCCTGATATAGATCTACTAAATTGCGTCTCCTGAAGTAGATCCCCTGACGCAGGTGTCATAAAGTGGGCCTCCTGATGCAGGTCCCCTGAAGGAGGTCTCCTGATGCAGGTTTCCTAAAGTGGATTCCACTGACGCAGGTCTCTTTTCACAGGTCTCCTAACACAGCTCCCCTGCAAAAGCTCTCCTGAAGGAGATCTCTTAAAGTGCGTCTCCTAAGATAGGTCCCCTGACGCAGGTGTCATAAAGTGGGTCTTCTGACGCAGGTCTCCTGATGCAGGTTTCCTAATGTGGATTCCAATGATGCAGATCTCCTTTCACAGCAATCCTAAAGCAGCTCCCCTGACACAGGTCTCCTGATTTAGATCTATTAAAGTGCGTCTCCTGAAGTAGGTCCCCTGACGCAGGTGTCATAAGGTGGGCCTCCTGACGCAGGTCCCTTGACGCAGGTCTCCTAATGCAGATTTCCTAAAGTGGATTCCACTGAGGCAGGTCTCCTTTCACAGGTCTCCTCCGGCAGCTCCCCTGACACAGGTCTCCTGATATAGATCTACTAAATTGCTCTCTCCTGAAGTATGTCCCCCGACGCAGGTGTCATAAAGTGGGTCTCCTGACGCAGGTCCCCTGAAGCAGGTCTCCTGATGCAGGTTTCCTAATGTGGATTCCAATGATGCAGATCTCCTTTCACAGCAATCCTAAAGCAGCTCCCCTGACACAGCTCTCCTGATTTAGATCTATTAAAGTTCGTCTCCTGAAGTAGGTTCCCAGACACAGGTATCATAAAGTGGGCCTCCTGACGCAGGTCTCCTGACGCAGGTCTCCTAATGCAGATTTCCTAAAGTGGATTCCACTGAGGCAGGTCTCCTCCGGCAGCTCCCCTGACACAGGTCTCCTGATATAGATCTACTAAATTGCTCTCTCCTGAAGTAGGTCCCCTGACGCAGGTGTCATAAAGTGGGCCTCCTGATACAGGTCCCCTGAAGGAGGTCCCCTGATGCAGGTTTCCTAAAGTGGATTCCACTGATGCATATCTCCTTTCACAGGTCTCCTAAGGCAGTTCCCCTGACACATGTCTCCTGACGCAGATCTCCTAAAGTAAATCTCCTGAGGTAGGTCCTCTGACGCAGGTGTCATAAAGTGGGCCTCCTGACGCAGGTCCCCTGACACAGGTCTACTGATGCATGTTTCTTAATGTGGATTCCACTGATGGAGATCTCCTTTCACAGCAATCTTAAAGCAGCTTCCCTGAAACAGGTCTCGTGATATAGATCTACTATAGTTCGTCTCCTGAAGTAGGTCCCCTGACGCAGGTGTCATAAAGTGGTCCTCCTGACGCAGGTCCCCTGAAGCAGGTCCCCTGATGCAGGTTTCCTAATGTGGATTCCACTGATGCAGATCTCCTTTCACAGCAATCCTAAAGCAACTCCCCTGACACAGGTCTCCTGATATAGATCTACTAAAGTGGGTCTCCTGAAGTAGGTCCGCTGACGCAGGTGTCATATAGTGAGTCTCCTGATGCAGATTTCCTAAAGTGGATTCCACTGAGGCAGGTCTCCTTTCACAGGTCTCCTCAGGCAGCTCCCCTGACACAGGTCTCCTGATATAGATCTACTAAATTGCGTCTCCCAAAGTAGGTCCCCTGACGCAGGTGTCATAAAGTGGGCCTTGTGACGCAGGTCCCCTGAAGGAGGTCTCTTAAAGTGCGTCTCCTAAGTTAGGTCCCCTGACGCAGGTGTCATAAAGTGGGCCTCCTGACGTAGGTCCCCTGATGCAGGTCTACTGATGCATGTTTCCTAATGTGGATTCCACTGATGGAGATCTCTTTTCACAGCAATCCTAAAGCAGATTTCCTGACACAGGTCTCCTGATATAGATCTACTATAGTTCGTCTCCTGAAGCAGGTCCCCTGACGCAGGTGTCATAAAGTGTGCCTCCTGACGCAGGTCTCCTAAAGCAGATCTCCTATTGCAGGTTCCCTTAAGTGGTTTCCGCTTCGGCAGGTCTCCTTTCATAGGTCTCCTAAGGCAGCTCTCCTGACACAGCTCTCCTGACGGAGATCTGATAAAGTTTGTCTTCTGAGGTAGGTTCCCAGACACAGGTGTCATAAAGTGGGCCTCGGGACGCAGGTCCGCTGATGCAGGTCTCCTGATGCAGGTTTCCTAAAGTGGATTCGACTGACGCAGGTCTGCTTTCACAGGTCTCCTAACGCAGCTCCCCTGACAAAGCTCTCCTGAAGGAGTTCTCTTAAAGTGCGTCTCCTAAGGTATGTCCCCTGACGCAGATGTTATAAGGTGGGCCTCCTGACGCAGGTGTCATATAGTGGGCCTCCTGACGCAGGTCCCCTGATGGAGGTCTACTGATGCATGTTTCCTAATGTGGATTCCACTGATACAGATCTCCTTTCACAGCAATCCTAAAGCAGCTCACCTGACACAGGTCTCCTGATATAGATCTACTATAGTTCGTCTCCTGAAGTAGGTTCCCCTTACGTAGGTGTCATAAAGTGATCCTAGTGACTCAGGTCCCCTAAAGCAGGTCTCCTGATGCAGGTTTCCTAATGTGGATTCCACTGATGCAGTTCTCCTTTCACAGCAATCCTAAAGCAGCTCACCTGACACAGGTCTCCTGATATAGATCTATTAAAGTGCGTCTCCTGAAGTAGGTCCCCTGACGCAGGTGTCATAAAGTGGGCCCCCTGACGCAGGTGCCCTGACGCAGGTCTCCTGATGCAGATTTCCTAAAGTGGATTCCACTGAGGCAGGTCTCCTTTCACAGGTCTCCTCAGGCAGCTCCCCTGAAAAAGGTCTCCTGATATAGATCTACTAAATTGCGTCTCCTGAAGTAGGTCCCCTGACGCAGGTGTCATAAAATGGGCCTCCTGATGCAGGTCCCCTGAAGGAGGTCTCCTGATGCAGGTTTCCTAAAGTGGATTCCACTGACGCAGGTCTCCTTTCACAGGTCTCCTAACGCAGCTCCCCTGCAAAAGCTCTCCTGAAGGAGATCTCTTAAAGTGCGTCTCCTAAGATAGATCCCCTGATGCAGGTGTCATAAAGTCGGCCTCCTGACGCTAGTCCCCTAAAGCAGGTCTCCTGATGCAGGTTTCCTAATGTGGATTCCACTGATGGAGATCTCCTTTCACAGCAATCCTAAAGCAGCTTCCCTGACACAGGTCTCGTGATATAGATCTACTATAGTTCGTCTCCTGAAGTAGGTCCCCTGACGCAGGTGTCATAAAGTGGTCCTCCTGACGCAGGTCCCCTGAAGCAGTTCTCCTGATGCAGGTTTCCTAAAGTGGATTCCACTGATGCATATCTCCTTTCACAGGTCTCCTAAGGCAGTTCCCCTGACACATATCTCCTTACGCAGATCTCCTAAAGTAAATCTCCTGAGGTAGGTCCTCTGACGCAGGTGTCATAAAGTGGGCCTCCTGACGCAGGTCCCCTGACACAGGTCTACTGATGCATGTTTCTTAATGTGGATTCCACTGATGGAGATCTCCTTTCACAGCAATCCTAAAGCAGCTTCCCTGACACAGGTCTCGTGATATAGATCTACTATAGTTCGTCTCCTGAAGTAGGTCACCTGACGCAGGTGTCATAAAGTGGGCCTCCTGACGCAGGTCCCCTGACGCAGGTCTCCTTATGAAGATTTCCTAAAGTGGATTCCACTGAGGCAGGTCTCCTTTCACAGGTCTCCTCCGGCAGCTCCCCTGACACAGGTCTCCTCATATAGATCTACTAAATTGCGTCTCCTGAAGTAGGTCCCCTGATGCAGGTGTCATAAAGTGGGCCTCCTGACGCAGGTCCCCTGAAGGAGGTCTCCTGATGCAGGTTTCCTTAAGTGGATTCCACTGACGCAGGTCTCCTTTCACAGGTCTCCTAACGCAGCTCCCCTGAAAAAAGCTCTCCTGAAGGAGATCTCTTAAAGTGCGTCTCCTAAGATAGGTCCCCTGATGCAGGTGTCATAAAGTGGGCTTCCTGACGCTAGTCCCCTAAAGCAGGTCTCCTGATGCAGGTTTCCTAAAGTGGATTCCACTGATGCAGATCTCCTTTCACAGGTCTCCTAAGGCACTTCCCCTGACACATGTCTCCTAAAGTAAATCTTCTGAGGTAGGTCCTCTGACGCAGGTGTCATAAAGTGGGCCTCCTGACGTAGGTCCCCTGATGCAGGTCTACTGATGCATGTTTCCTAATGTGGATTCCACTGATGGAGATCTCCTTTCACAGCAATCCTAAAGCAGATTTCCTGACACAGGTCTCCTGATATAGATCTACTATAGTTCGTCTCCTGAAGCAGGTCCCCTGACGCAGGTGTCATAAAGTGTGCCTCCTGACGCAGGTCTCCTAAAGCAGATCTCCTATTGCAGGTTTCCTAAAGTGGTTTCCGCTTCCGCGGGTCTCCTTTCATAGGTCTCCTAAGGCAGCTCTCCTGACACAGCTCTCCTGACGGAGATCTGATAAAGTTCGTCTTCTGAGGTAGGTTCCCAGACACAGGTGTCATAAAGTGGGCCTCGGGACGCAGGTCCGCTTATGCAGGTCTCCTGATACAGGTTTCCTAAAGTGGATTCGACTGACGCAGGTCTCCTTTCACAGGTCTCCTAACGCAGCTCCCCTGACAAAGCTCTCCTGAAGGAGTTCTCTTAAAGTGCGTCTCCTTAGGTAGGTCCCCTGACACAGATGTTATAAGGTGGGCCTCCTGACGCAGGTGTCATATAGTGGGCCTCCTGACGCAGGTCCCCTGATGGAGGTATACTGATGCCTGTTTCCTAATGTGGATTCCACTGATACAGATCTCCTTTCACAGCAATTCTAAAACAGCTCCCCTGACACAGGTCTCCTGATATAGATCTACTATAGTTCGTCTCCTGAAGTAGGTCCCCTGACGCAGGTGTCATAAAGTGATCCTCCTGACGCAGGTCCCCTGAAGCAGGTCTCCTGATGCAAGTTTCCTAATGTGGATTCCACTGATGCAGTTCTCCTTTCACAGCAATCCTAAAGCAGCTCACCTGACACAGGTCTCCTGATATAGATCTATTAAAGTGCGTCTCCTGAAGTAGGTCCCCTGACGCAGGTGTCATAAAGTGGGCCTCCTGACGCAGGTCCCCTGACGCAGGTCTCCTGATGCAGATTTCCTAAAGTGGATTCCACTGAGGCAGGTCTCCTTTCACAGGTCTCCTCAGGCAGCTCCCCTGACACAGGTCTCCTGATATAGATCTACTAAATTGCGTCTCCTGAAGTAGGTCCCCTGACGCAGGTGTCATAAAGTGGGCCTCCTGATGCAGGTCCCCTGAAGGAGGTCTCCTGATGCAGGTTTCCTAAAGTGGATTCCACTGACGCAGGTCTCCTTTCACAGGTCTCCTAACTCAGCTCCCCTGCAAAAGCTCTCCTGAAGGAGATCTCTTAAAGTGTGTCTCCTAAGATAGGTCCCCTGATGCAGGTGTCATAAAGTCGGCCTCCTGATGCTAGTCCCCTAAAGCAGGTCTCCTGATGCAGGTTTCCTAAAGTGGATACCACTGATGCAGATCTCCTTTCACAGGTCTCCTAAAGCAGTTCCCCTGACACATGTCTCCAGAGGCAGATCTCCTAAAGTAAATCTCCCGAGGTAGGTCCTCTGACGCAGGTGTCATAAAGTGGGCCTCCTGACGCAGGTCCCCTGACATGGGTCTACTGATGCATGTTTCCTAATGTGGATTCCACTGATGGAGATCTCCTTTCACAGCAATCCTAAAGCAGCTTCCCTGACACAGGTCTCGTGATATAGATCTACTATAGTTCGTCTCATGAAGTAGGTCACCTGACGCAGGTGTCATAAAGTGGGCCTCCTGACGCAGGTCCCCTTTCGCAGGTCTCCTTATGAAGATTTCCTAAAGTGGATTCCACTGAGGCAGGTCTCCTTTCACAGGTCTCCTCCGGCAGCTCCCCTGACACAGGTCTCCTGATATAGATCTACTAAATTGCGTCTCCTGAAGTAGGTCCCCTGACGCAGGTGTCATAAAGTGGGCCTCCTGACGCAGGTCCCCTGAAGGAGGTCTCCTGATGCAGGTTTCCTAAAATGGATTCCACTGACGCAGGTCTCCTTTCACAGGTCTCCTAACGCAGCTCCCCTGCAAAAGCTCTCCTGAAGGAGATCTCTTAAAGTGCGTCTCCTAAGATAGGTCCCCTGATGCAGGTGTCATAACGTGGGCCTCCTGACGCTAGAGCCCTAAAGCAGGTCTCCTGATGCAGGTTTCCTAAAGTGGATTCCACTGATGCAGATCTCCTTTCACAGGTCTCCTAAGGCAGTTTCCCTGACACATGTCTCCTAAAGTAAATCTCCTGGGGTAGGTCCTCTGACGCAGGTGTCATAAAGTGGGCCTCCTGACGCAGGTCCCCTGACACAGGTCTACTGATGCATGTTTCCTAATGTGGATTCCACTGATGGAGATCTCCTTTCACAGCAATCCTAAAGCAGCTTCCTTGACACAGGTCTCATGATATAGATCTACTATAGTTCGTCTCCTGAAATAGGTCCCCTGACGCAGGTGTCATAAAGTGGTCCTCCTGACGCAGGTCCCCTGAAGCAGGTCTCCTGATGCAGGTTTCCTAATGTGGATTCCACTGATGCAGATCTCCTTTCACAGCAATCCTAAAGCAGCTTCCCTGACACAGGTCTCCTGATATAGATCTACTAAAGTGCGTCTCCTGAAGTAGGTCCGCTGACGCAGGTGTCATATAGTGGGTCTCCTGATGCAGATTTCCTAATGTGGATTCCACTGATGGAGATCTCCTTTCACAGCAATCCTAAAGCAGCTTTCCTGACACAGGTCTCCTGATATAGATCCACTATAGTTCGTCTCCCAAAGTAGGTCCCCTGACGCAGGTGTCATAAAGTGGGCCTCGTGACGCAGTTCCCCTGAAGGAGGTCTCCTGATGCAGGTTTCCTAAAGTGGATTCCACTAACGCAGATCTCCTTTCACAGGTCTCCTAAGGCAGTTCCCCTGACACATGTCTCCTGACGCAGATCTCCTAAAGTAAATCATCTGAGGTAGGTCCTCTGACGCAGATGTCATAAAGTGGGCCTCATGACACAGGTCCCCTGACGCAGGTCTCCTAATGCAGATTTCCTAAAGTGGATTCCACTGAGGCAGGTCTCCTTTCACAGGTCTCCTCCGGCAGCTCCCCTGACACAGGTCTACTGATATAGATCTACTATAGTTCGTCTCCTGAAGTAGGTCCCCTGACGCAGATGTTATAAGGTTTGCCTCCTGACGCAGGTGTCATATAGTGGGCCTCCTGACGCAGGTCCCCTGATGTAGGTCTACTGATGCATGTTTCCTAATGTGGATTCCACTGATACAGATCTCATTTCACAGCAATCCTAAAGCAGCTCCCCTGACACAGGTCTCGTGATATAGATCTACTAAAGTGCGTCTCCTAAAGTAGGTGCGCTGAAGCAGGTGTCATATAGTAGGCCTCCTGACGCAGGTCCCCTGATGCAGGTCTCCTGATGCAGATTTCCTAAAGTGGATTATAATAATAATAATAATAATAATCAATTTTATTTATAACGCACTTTCCACTTGATATCAAGTCTCAAAGTGCTACAAGAATTACAACAGTAAAACATTAAAAACATTTAAAACTATAAGGCACGAAAACATACATTAAAACAAGCAAAGTTTAAAAAGGAAAGGCTTTGATAAAAAGGTGAGTTTTAAGTCCTTTTTTAAAAGAATCCACCGGCAGTGGAGCCCTGAGGTGGTCTGGGAGGGAGTTCCACAGGCGGGGAGCAGCAGCCACAAAGGCCCTGTCTCCCATTGTTTTTAGCCGCGTCCTGGGTGGGATTAGACGGTGCTGTTGGCCTGACCGGGTCCTGGTTGAGTTGTTAGGTGTAAGTAGTTCAGTGAGGTAAGTGGGGGCCTCACCGTGCAGACAGTGATGGGTGTGGAGGAGAACCTTATATTCAATACGTTGGTGAATGGGAAGCCAGTGCAGGCTGTGAAGGATGGGGGTGATGTGCTCATATTTCCGCACCCTCTTCAGTACCCTGGCTGCACTGTTCTGTACATATTGAAGCTTTTGCATGCTCCTACCAGAGATCCCGATGAGAAGCGCGTTACAGTAATCCAACCTGGAGGAGACGAAGGCATGGACGAGCTTCTCCGCGGCCGAGAGGGAGAGAGATGGACGGAGTTTAGAGATGTTACGGAGGTGAAAGAAGGAAGTTTTGCATATGTGGGTGACATAATTGTCAGAGGTGAGGTGGGGGTCAAACTTGACCCCGAGGTTGATAACAGAGGGAGAGAGGGGAATGTTCTGGCCAAAGAGGGAAATTGAGTTAATGGGGGAGGAGCGAAGTTGTTGAGGGGTACCAGTTTGAATAGCTTCGGTTTTTGAGCCATTTAACTGAAGAAAATTTTGACTCATCCATGCCTTTATGTCCTCCAGGTAGGAGCTGAGGCGATTGAGAGTGGCAGAGGGGGGCCCAGAGGGAGTGACTTTGAGGTAGAGCTGTGTGTCGTCAGCATAGCAATGGAAATTAATGCCATGCATGCTGACGACTCGTCCAAGGGGGAAAATGTAGATAGTAAAGAGGGTAGGACCAAGCACGGATTCCACTGAGACAGGTCTCCTTTCACAGGTCTCCTCAGGCAGCTCCCCTGACACAGGTCTCCTGATTTAGATCTATTAAAGTGCGTCTCCTGAAGTAGGTCCCCTGACGCAGGTGTCATAAAGTGGGCCTCCTGACGCAGGTCCCCTGAAGGAGGTCTCCTGATGCAGGTTTTCTAAAGTGGATTCCACTGACGCAGGTCTCCTTTCACAGGTCTCCTAACGCAGCTCCCCTGAAAAAACTCCTGAAGGAGATCTCTTAAAGTGCGTCTCCTAAGATAGGTCCCCTGATTGCAGGTGTCATAAAGTGGGCCTCCTGATGCTAGTCCCCTGAAGCAGGTCTCCTGATGCAGATTTCCTAAAGTGGATTCCACTGACGCAGGTCTCTTTTCACAGGTCTCCTAAGGCAGTTCCCCTGACACATGTCTCCTGACGCAGATCTCCTAAAGTAAATCTCCTGAGGTAGGTCCTCTGACGCAGGTGTCATAAAGTGGGTCTCCTGACGTAGGTCCCCTGATGCAGGTCTACTGATGCAGGTTTCCTAATGTGGATTCCACTGATGGAGATCTCCTTTCACAGCAATCCTAAAGCAGATTTCCTGACACAGGTCTCCTGATATAGATCTACTATAGTTCATCTTCTGAAGTAGATCCCCTGACGCAGGTGTCATAAAGTGTGCCTCCTGACGCAGGTCTCCTAAAGCAGATGTCCTATTGCAGGTTTCCTAAAGTGGTTTCCACTTCGGCAGATCTCCTTTCATAGGTCTCCTAAGGCAGCTCTCCTGACACAGCTCTCCTGACGGAGATCTGATAAAGTTCGTCTTCTGAGGTAGGTTCCCAGACACAGGTGTCATAAAGTGGGCCTCGGGACGCAGGTCCGCTCATGCAGGTCTCCTGATGCAGGTTTCCTAAAGTGGATTCGACTGACGCAGGTCTCCTTTCACAGGTCTCCTAACGCAGCTCCCCTGACAAAGCTCTCCTGAAGGAGTTCTCTTAAAGTGTGTCTCCTAAGGTAGGTCCCCTGACGCAGATGTTATAAGGTGGGCCTCCTGACGCAGGTGTCATATAGTGGGCCTCCTGACGCAGGTCCCCTGATGGAGGTCTACTGATGCATGTTTCCTAATGTGGATTCCACTGATACAGATCTCCTTTCACAGCAATCCTAAAGCAGCTCCCCTGACACAGGTCTCCTGATATAGATCTACTAAAGTGCGTCTCCTGAAGTAGATCCGCTGACGCAGGTGTCATAAAGTGGGTCTCCTGATGCAGGTCCCCTGACACAGGTCTACTGATGCATGTTTCCTAATGTGGATTCCACTGATGGAGATCTCCTTTCACAGCAATCCTAAAGCAGCTTCCCTGACACAGGTCTCCTGATATAGATCTACCATAGTTCGTCTCCTGAAGTAGGTCCCCTGACGCAAGTGTCATAAAGTGATCCTCCTGACGCAGGTCCCCTGAAGCAGGTCTCCTGATGCAGGTTTCCTAATGTGGATTCCACTGATGCAGTTCTCCTTTCACAGCAATCCTAAAGCAGCTCACCTGACACAGGTCTCCTGATATAGATCTATTAAAGTGCGTCTCCTGAAGTAGGTCCCCTGACGCAGGTGTCATAAAGTGGGCCTCCTGACGCAGGTCCCCTGACGCAGGTCTCCTGATGCAGATTTCCTAAAGTGGATTCCACTGAGGCAGGTCTCCTTTCACAGGTCTCCTCAGGCAGCTCCCCTGACACAGGTCTCCTGATATAGATCTACTAAATTGCGTCTCCTGAAGTAGGTCCCCTGACGCAGGTGTCATAAAGTGGGCCTCCTGATGCAGGTCCCCTGAAGGAGGTCTCCTGATGCAGGTTTCCTAAAGTGGATTCCACTGACGCAGGTCTCCTTTCACAGGTCTCCTAACACAGCTCCCCTGCAAAAGCTCTCCTGAAGGAGATCTCTTAAAGTGCGTCTCCTAAGATAGGTCCCCTGACGCAGGTGTCATAAAGTGGGTCTTCTGACGCAGGTCTCCTGATGCAGGTTTCCTAATGTGGATTCCAATGATGCAGATCTCCTTTCACAGCAGTCCTAAAGCAGCTTCCCTGACACAGGTCTCCTGATTTAGAACTATTAAAGTGCGTCTCCTGAAGTAGGTCCCATGACGCAGGTGTCATAAAGTGGGCCTCCTGACGCAGGTCCCCTGACGCAGGTCTCCTAATGCAGATTTCCTAAAGTGGATTCCACTGAGGCAGGTCTCCTTTCACAGGTCTCCTCAGGCAGCTCCCCTGAAAAAGGTCTCCTGATATAGATCTACTAAATTGCGTCTCCTGAAGTAGATCCCCTGACGCAGGTGTCATAAAGTGGGCCTCCTGATGCAGGTCCCCTGAAGGAGGTCTCCTGATGCAGGTTTCCTAAAGTGGATTCCACTGACGCAGGTCTCCTTTCACAGGTCTCCTAACACAGCTCCCCTGCAAAAGCTCTCCTGAAGGAGATCTCTTAAAGTGCGTCTCCTAAGATAGGTCCCCTGACGCAGGTGTCATAAAGTGGGTCTTCTGACGCAGGTCTCCTGATGCAGGTTTCCTAATGTGGATTCCAATGATGCAGATCTCCTTTCACAGCAATCCTAAAGCAGCTCCCCTGACACAGGTCTCCTGATTTAGATCTATTAAAGTGCGTCTCCTGAAGTAGGTCCCCTGACGCAGGTGTCATAAGGTGGGCCTCCTGACGCAGGTCCCTTGACGCAGGTCTCCTAATGCAGATTTCCTAAAGTGGATTCCACTGAGGCAGGTCTCCTTTCACAGGTCTCCTCCGGCAGCTCCCCTGACACAGGTCTCCTGATATAGATCTACTAAATTGCTCTCTCCTGAAGTATGTCCCCCGACGCAGGTGTCATAAAGTGGGTCTCCTGACGCAGGTCCCCTGAAGCAGGTCTCCTGATGCAGGTTTCCTAATGTGGATTCCAATGATGCAGATCTCCTTTCACAGCAATCCTAAAGCAGCTCCCCTGACACAGCTCTCCTGATTTAGATCTATTAAAGTTCGTCTCCTGAAGTAGGTTCCCAGACACAGGTATCATAAAGTGGGCCTCCTGACGCAGGTCTCCTGACGCAGGTCTCCTAATGCAGATTTCCTAAAGTGGATTCCACTGAGGCAGGTCTCCTCCGGCAGCTCCCCTGACACAGGTCTCCTGATATAGATCTACTAAATTGCTCTCTCCTGAAGTAGGTCCCCTGACGCAGGTGTCATAAAGTGGGCCTCCTGATACAGGTCCCCTGAAGGAGGTCCCCTGATGCAGGTTTCCTAAAGTGGATTCCACTGATGCATATCTCCTTTCACAGGTCTCCTAAGGCAGTTCCCCTGACACATGTCTCCTGACGCAGATCTCCTAAAGTAAATCTCCTGAGGTAGGTCCTCTGACGCAGGTGTCATAAAGTGGGCCTCCTGACGCAGGTCCCCTGACACAGGTCTACTGATGCATGTTTCTTAATGTGGATTCCACTGATGGAGATCTCCTTTCACAGCAATCTTAAAGCAGCTTCCCTGAAACAGGTCTCGTGATATAGATCTACTATAGTTCGTCTCCTGAAGTAGGTCCCCTGACGCAGGTGTCATAAAGTGGTCCTCCTGACGCAGGTCCCCTGAAGCAGGTCCCCTGATGCAGGTTTCCTAATGTGGATTCCACTGATGCAGATCTCCTTTCACAGCAATCCTAAAGCAACTCCCCTGACACAGGTCTCCTGATATAGATCTACTAAAGTGGGTCTCCTGAAGTAGGTCCGCTGACGCAGGTGTCATATAGTGAGTCTCCTGATGCAGATTTCCTAAAGTGGATTCCACTGAGGCAGGTCTCCTTTCACAGGTCTCCTCAGGCAGCTCCCCTGACACAGGTCTCCTGATATAGATCTACTAAATTGCGTCTCCCAAAGTAGGTCCCCTGACGCAGGTGTCATAAAGTGGGCCTTGTGACGCAGGTCCCCTGAAGGAGGTCTCTTAAAGTGCGTCTCCTAAGTTAGGTCCCCTGACGCAGGTGTCATAAAGTGGGCCTCCTGACGTAGGTCCCCTGATGCAGGTCTACTGATGCATGTTTCCTAATGTGGATTCCACTGATGGAGATCTCTTTTCACAGCAATCCTAAAGCAGATTTCCTGACACAGGTCTCCTGATATAGATCTACTATAGTTCGTCTCCTGAAGCAGGTCCCCTGACGCAGGTGTCATAAAGTGTGCCTCCTGACGCAGGTCTCCTAAAGCAGATCTCCTATTGCAGGTTCCCTTAAGTGGTTTCCGCTTCGGCAGGTCTCCTTTCATAGGTCTCCTAAGGCAGCTCTCCTGACACAGCTCTCCTGACGGAGATCTGATAAAGTTTGTCTTCTGAGGTAGGTTCCCAGACACAGGTGTCATAAAGTGGGCCTCGGGACGCAGGTCCGCTGATGCAGGTCTCCTGATGCAGGTTTCCTAAAGTGGATTCGACTGACGCAGGTCTGCTTTCACAGGTCTCCTAACGCAGCTCCCCTGACAAAGCTCTCCTGAAGGAGTTCTCTTAAAGTGCGTCTCCTAAGGTATGTCCCCTGACGCAGATGTTATAAGGTGGGCCTCCTGACGCAGGTGTCATATAGTGGGCCTCCTGACGCAGGTCCCCTGATGGAGGTCTACTGATGCATGTTTCCTAATGTGGATTCCACTGATACAGATCTCCTTTCACAGCAATCCTAAAGCAGCTCACCTGACACAGGTCTCCTGATATAGATCTACTATAGTTCGTCTCCTGAAGTAGGTTCCCCTTACGTAGGTGTCATAAAGTGATCCTAGTGACTCAGGTCCCCTAAAGCAGGTCTCCTGATGCAGGTTTCCTAATGTGGATTCCACTGATGCAGTTCTCCTTTCACAGCAATCCTAAAGCAGCTCACCTGACACAGGTCTCCTGATATAGATCTATTAAAGTGCGTCTCCTGAAGTAGGTCCCCTGACGCAGGTGTCATAAAGTGGGCCCCCTGACGCAGGTGCCCTGACGCAGGTCTCCTGATGCAGATTTCCTAAAGTGGATTCCACTGAGGCAGGTCTCCTTTCACAGGTCTCCTCAGGCAGCTCCCCTGAAAAAGGTCTCCTGATATAGATCTACTAAATTGCGTCTCCTGAAGTAGGTCCCCTGACGCAGGTGTCATAAAATGGGCCTCCTGATGCAGGTCCCCTGAAGGAGGTCTCCTGATGCAGGTTTCCTAAAGTGGATTCCACTGACGCAGGTCTCCTTTCACAGGTCTCCTAACGCAGCTCCCCTGCAAAAGCTCTCCTGAAGGAGATCTCTTAAAGTGCGTCTCCTAAGATAGATCCCCTGATGCAGGTGTCATAAAGTCGGCCTCCTGACGCTAGTCCCCTAAAGCAGGTCTCCTGATGCAGGTTTCCTAATGTGGATTCCACTGATGGAGATCTCCTTTCACAGCAATCCTAAAGCAGCTTCCCTGACACAGGTCTCGTGATATAGATCTACTATAGTTCGTCTCCTGAAGTAGGTCCCCTGACGCAGGTGTCATAAAGTGGTCCTCCTGACGCAGGTCCCCTGAAGCAGTTCTCCTGATGCAGGTTTCCTAAAGTGGATTCCACTGATGCATATCTCCTTTCACAGGTCTCCTAAGGCAGTTCCCCTGACACATATCTCCTTACGCAGATCTCCTAAAGTAAATCTCCTGAGGTAGGTCCTCTGACGCAGGTGTCATAAAGTGGGCCTCCTGACGCAGGTCCCCTGACACAGGTCTACTGATGCATGTTTCTTAATGTGGATTCCACTGATGGAGATCTCCTTTCACAGCAATCCTAAAGCAGCTTCCCTGACACAGGTCTCGTGATATAGATCTACTATAGTTCGTCTCCTGAAGTAGGTCACCTGACGCAGGTGTCATAAAGTGGGCCTCCTGACGCAGGTCCCCTGACGCAGGTCTCCTTATGAAGATTTCCTAAAGTGGATTCCACTGAGGCAGGTCTCCTTTCACAGGTCTCCTCCGGCAGCTCCCCTGACACAGGTCTCCTCATATAGATCTACTAAATTGCGTCTCCTGAAGTAGGTCCCCTGATGCAGGTGTCATAAAGTGGGCCTCCTGACGCAGGTCCCCTGAAGGAGGTCTCCTGATGCAGGTTTCCTTAAGTGGATTCCACTGACGCAGGTCTCCTTTCACAGGTCTCCTAACGCAGCTCCCCTGAAAAAAGCTCTCCTGAAGGAGATCTCTTAAAGTGCGTCTCCTAAGATAGGTCCCCTGATGCAGGTGTCATAAAGTGGGCTTCCTGACGCTAGTCCCCTAAAGCAGGTCTCCTGATGCAGGTTTCCTAAAGTGGATTCCACTGATGCAGATCTCCTTTCACAGGTCTCCTAAGGCACTTCCCCTGACACATGTCTCCTAAAGTAAATCTTCTGAGGTAGGTCCTCTGACGCAGGTGTCATAAAGTGGGCCTCCTGACGTAGGTCCCCTGATGCAGGTCTACTGATGCATGTTTCCTAATGTGGATTCCACTGATGGAGATCTCCTTTCACAGCAATCCTAAAGCAGATTTCCTGACACAGGTCTCCTGATATAGATCTACTATAGTTCGTCTCCTGAAGCAGGTCCCCTGACGCAGGTGTCATAAAGTGTGCCTCCTGACGCAGGTCTCCTAAAGCAGATCTCCTATTGCAGGTTTCCTAAAGTGGTTTCCGCTTCCGCGGGTCTCCTTTCATAGGTCTCCTAAGGCAGCTCTCCTGACACAGCTCTCCTGACGGAGATCTGATAAAGTTCGTCTTCTGAGGTAGGTTCCCAGACACAGGTGTCATAAAGTGGGCCTCGGGACGCAGGTCCGCTTATGCAGGTCTCCTGATACAGGTTTCCTAAAGTGGATTCGACTGACGCAGGTCTCCTTTCACAGGTCTCCTAACGCAGCTCCCCTGACAAAGCTCTCCTGAAGGAGTTCTCTTAAAGTGCGTCTCCTTAGGTAGGTCCCCTGACACAGATGTTATAAGGTGGGCCTCCTGACGCAGGTGTCATATAGTGGGCCTCCTGACGCAGGTCCCCTGATGGAGGTATACTGATGCCTGTTTCCTAATGTGGATTCCACTGATACAGATCTCCTTTCACAGCAATTCTAAAACAGCTCCCCTGACACAGGTCTCCTGATATAGATCTACTATAGTTCGTCTCCTGAAGTAGGTCCCCTGACGCAGGTGTCATAAAGTGATCCTCCTGACGCAGGTCCCCTGAAGCAGGTCTCCTGATGCAAGTTTCCTAATGTGGATTCCACTGATGCAGTTCTCCTTTCACAGCAATCCTAAAGCAGCTCACCTGACACAGGTCTCCTGATATAGATCTATTAAAGTGCGTCTCCTGAAGTAGGTCCCCTGACGCAGGTGTCATAAAGTGGGCCTCCTGACGCAGGTCCCCTGACGCAGGTCTCCTGATGCAGATTTCCTAAAGTGGATTCCACTGAGGCAGGTCTCCTTTCACAGGTCTCCTCAGGCAGCTCCCCTGACACAGGTCTCCTGATATAGATCTACTAAATTGCGTCTCCTGAAGTAGGTCCCCTGACGCAGGTGTCATAAAGTGGGCCTCCTGATGCAGGTCCCCTGAAGGAGGTCTCCTGATGCAGGTTTCCTAAAGTGGATTCCACTGACGCAGGTCTCCTTTCACAGGTCTCCTAACTCAGCTCCCCTGCAAAAGCTCTCCTGAAGGAGATCTCTTAAAGTGTGTCTCCTAAGATAGGTCCCCTGATGCAGGTGTCATAAAGTCGGCCTCCTGATGCTAGTC
Source organism: Oryzias celebensis (assembly GCA_014656515.1). Classification (NCBI taxonomy): domain Eukaryota; kingdom Metazoa; phylum Chordata; class Actinopteri; order Beloniformes; family Adrianichthyidae; genus Oryzias; species Oryzias celebensis. Next base: position 22,527,917 of record BNCR01000017.1, on the reverse strand, counting down.
CCCTAAAGCAGGTCTCCTGATGCAGGTTTCCTAAAGTGGATACCACTGATGCAGATCTCCTTTCACAGGTCTCCTAAAGCAGTTCCCCTGACACATGTCTCCAGAGGCAGATCTCCTAAAGTAAATCTCCCGAGGTAGGTCCTCTGACGCAGGTGTCATAAAGTGGGCCTCCTGACGCAGGTCCCCTGACATGGGTCTACTGATGCATGTTTCCTAATGTGGATTCCACTGATGGAGATCTCCTTTCACAGCAATCCTAAAGCAGCTTCCCTGACACAGGTCTCGTGATATAGATCTACTATAGTTCGTCTCATGAAGTAGGTCACCTGACGCAGGTGTCATAAAGTGGGCCTCCTGACGCAGGTCCCCTTTCGCAGGTCTCCTTATGAAGATTTCCTAAAGTGGATTCCACTGAGGCAGGTCTCCTTTCACAGGTCTCCTCCGGCAGCTCCCCTGACACAGGTCTCCTGATATAGATCTACTAAATTGCGTCTCCTGAAGTAGGTCCCCTGACGCAGGTGTCATAAAGTGGGCCTCCTGACGCAGGTCCCCTGAAGGAGGTCTCCTGATGCAGGTTTCCTAAAATGGATTCCACTGACGCAGGTCTCCTTTCACAGGTCTCCTAACGCAGCTCCCCTGCAAAAGCTCTCCTGAAGGAGATCTCTTAAAGTGCGTCTCCTAAGATAGGTCCCCTGATGCAGGTGTCATAACGTGGGCCTCCTGACGCTAGAGCCCTAAAGCAGGTCTCCTGATGCAGGTTTCCTAAAGTGGATTCCACTGATGCAGATCTCCTTTCACAGGTCTCCTAAGGCAGTTTCCCTGACACATGTCTCCTAAAGTAAATCTCCTGGGGTAGGTCCTCTGACGCAGGTGTCATAAAGTGGGCCTCCTGACGCAGGTCCCCTGACACAGGTCTACTGATGCATGTTTCCTAATGTGGATTCCACTGATGGAGATCTCCTTTCACAGCAATCCTAAAGCAGCTTCCTTGACACAGGTCTCATGATATAGATCTACTATAGTTCGTCTCCTGAAATAGGTCCCCTGACGCAGGTGTCATAAAGTGGTCCTCCTGACGCAGGTCCCCTGAAGCAGGTCTCCTGATGCAGGTTTCCTAATGTGGATTCCACTGATGCAGATCTCCTTTCACAGCAATCCTAAAGCAGCTTCCCTGACACAGGTCTCCTGATATAGATCTACTAAAGTGCGTCTCCTGAAGTAGGTCCGCTGACGCAGGTGTCATATAGTGGGTCTCCTGATGCAGATTTCCTAATGTGGATTCCACTGATGGAGATCTCCTTTCACAGCAATCCTAAAGCAGCTTTCCTGACACAGGTCTCCTGATATAGATCCACTATAGTTCGTCTCCCAAAGTAGGTCCCCTGACGCAGGTGTCATAAAGTGGGCCTCGTGACGCAGTTCCCCTGAAGGAGGTCTCCTGATGCAGGTTTCCTAAAGTGGATTCCACTAACGCAGATCTCCTTTCACAGGTCTCCTAAGGCAGTTCCCCTGACACATGTCTCCTGACGCAGATCTCCTAAAGTAAATCATCTGAGGTAGGTCCTCTGACGCAGATGTCATAAAGTGGGCCTCATGACACAGGTCCCCTGACGCAGGTCTCCTGATGCAGGTTTCCTAATTTGGAATCCACTGATCCAGATCTCTTTCACAGGACTCCTAAAGCAGCTCCCCTGACACAGGTCTCGATATTTAGATCTCCTAAAGTTCGTCTCCCGAAGTAGGTCCCCTGACGCAGGTGTAATTAAGTGGGCCTCCTGATGCAGCTCCCCTGACACAGGTCCCCTGATATAGATCTACTAAAGTGCGTCTCCTGAAGTAGTTCCCCTGAAACAGGTGTCTTAAAGTGGGCCTCCTGACGCAGGTCTCCTGACACAGATCTCTTGATGCAGGTTTCCTATTGTGGATTCTTCTGACGCAGGTCCCCTTTCACAGGTCTCCTAAGGCAGCTCCCCTAACACAGCACTCCTGACGAAGATTACCTAAAATGCGTCTCCTAAAAATGGTCCCCTGACGTAGGTGTCATAAAGTTGGCCTCCTGACGCAGGTCCCATGATGCAGGCCTCCTAATGCAGGTTTCCTAACCTATATTCCACTGAATCAGGTGTCATAAAGTTGTACCCCTGACGCAGCTCCCCTGACACAGGTCTCCTGATGCAGATCTTCTAAAGTGCGTCTCCTGAAGTAGGTCCCCTGACGCAGGTGTCATAAAGTGGGCCTTGTGACGAAGATGCTCTAATGCAGGCCTCCTGATGCAGGTTTCTTAAAGTGGATTCCACTGACACAGGTCTCCTTTCAAAGGTCTCCTCAGGCAGCTCCCCTGACACAGGTCTCCTGATATAGATCTACTAAATTGCGTTTCCTGAAGTAGGTCCCCTGACGCAGGTGTCATAAATTGGGCCTCCTGACGCAGGTCCCCTGAAGGAGGTCTCCTGATGCAGATTTTCTAAAGTGGATTCCACTGACGCAGGTCTCCTTTCACAGGTCTCCTAACGCAGCTCCCCTGCAAAAGCTCTCCTGAAGGAGATCTCTTAAAGTGCGTCTCCGAAGATAGGTCCCCTGATGCAGGTATCATAAAGTGGGCCTCCTGACGCTAGTCCCCTGAAGCAGGTCTCCTGATGCAGGTTTCCTAAAGTGGATTCCACTGATGCAGATCTCCTTTCACAGGTCTCCTAAGGCAGTTCCACTGACACATGTCTCCTGACGCAGATATCCTAAAGTAAATCTCCTGAGGTATGTCCTGTGACGCAGGTGTCATAAAGTGGGCCTCCTGACGCAGGTACCCTGATGCAGGTCTACTGATGCATGTTTCCGAATGTGGATTCCACTGATGGAGATCTCCTTTCACAGCAATCCTAAAGCAGCTTTACAGACACAGGTCTCCATATATAGATCTACTACAGTTCGTCTCCTGAAGTAGGTCCCCTGACGCAGGTGTCTAAAAGTGTGCCTCCTGACGCAGGTCCCCTGAAGCAGGTCTCCTATTGCAGGTTTCCTAATGTGGTTTCCACTTCGGCAAGTCTCCTTTCATAGGTCTCCTAAGGCAGCTCTCCTGACACAGCTCTCCTGACGGAGATCTGATAAAGTTCGTCTTCTGAGGTAGGTTCCCAGACACAGGTGTCATAAAGTGGGCCTCGGGACGCTGGTCCGCTGACGCAGGTCTCCTGATGCAGGTTCCCTAAAGTGGATTCGACTGACGCAGGTCTCCTTTCACAGGTCTCCTAATGCAGCTCCCCTGACAAAGCTCTCCTGAAGGAGATCTCTTAAAGTGCGTCTCCTAAGGTAGGTCCCCTGACGCAGATGTTATAAAGTTGGCCTCCTGACGCAGGTGTCATATAGTGGGCCTCCTGACGCAGGTCCCCTGATGGAGGTCTACTGATGCATGTTTCCTAATGTGGATTCCACTGATACAGATCTCCTTTCACAGCAATCCTAAAGCAGCTCCCCTGACACAGGTCTCATGATATAGATTTACTATAGTTCGTCTCCTGAAGTAGGCCCCCTGACGCAGGTGTCATAAAGTGGTCCTCCTGACGCAGGTCCCCTGAAGCAGGTCTCCTGATGCAGGTTTCCTAAAGTGGATTCCACTGATGCAGATCTCCTTTCACAGCAATCCTAAAGCAGCTCCCCTGACACAGGTCTCCTGATATAGATCTACTAAAGTGCGTCTCCTGAAGTAGGTCCGCTGACGCAGGTGTCATATAGTGGGTCTACTGATGCATGTTTCCTAATGTGGATTCCACTGATGGAGATCTCCTTTCACAGCAATCCTAAAGCAGCTTTACAGACACAGGTCTCCATATATAGATCTACTACAGTTCGTCTCCTGAAGTAGGTCCCCTGACGCAGGTGTCATAAAGTGGACCTCATGAAGCAGGTCCCCTGAAGGAGGTCTCCTGATGCAGGTTTCCTAAAGTGGATTCCACTGACGCAGGTCTCCTTTCACAGGTCTCCTAACACAGCTCCCCTGCAAAAGCTCTCCTGAAGGAGATCTCTTAAAGTGCGTCTCCTATGTTAGGTCCCCTGATGCAGGTGTCATAAAGTGGGCCTCCTGACTCAGGTGTCCTGACGCAGGTCTCCTGAATCAAGTTTCCTAAAGTGGATTTCACTGACGCAGGTCTCTTTTCACAGGTCTCCTTACGCAGCTCCCCTGACGATGCTCTCCTGAAGGAGATCTCTTAAAGTGCGTCTCCTAAGTTAGGTCCCCTGATGCAGGTGTCATACAGTGGGCCTCCTGACGAAAGTCTCCTGATATAGATCTACTAAAGTGCGTCTCCTGAAGTAGGTCCTCTGACGCGGGTGTCATCAAGAGGGCCTCCTGACGCAGGTCCCCTGACGCAGGTCTCCTGATGCAGATTTCCTAAAGTGGATTCCACCGAGGCAGGTCTCCTTTCACAGGTCTCCTCAGGCAGCTCCCCTGACACAGGTCTCCTAATATAGATCTCCTAAAGTGCGTCTCCTGAAGTAGGTCCCCTGACGCAGGTGTCATATAGTGGGCCTCCTGACGCCGGTCCCCTAATGCAGGTTTCCTAAAGTGGATTCCACTGACTCGTGTCCTTTCACAGGTCTCCTAATGCAGCTCCCCTGACAAAGCTCTCCTGAAGGAGATCTCCTAAATTGTATCCCCTGAGGTACGTCCCCTAACACAGGTGTCATTAAGTGGGCTTTCAGATGCAGGTCTCCTGAAGCAGGTCTCCTGATGCAGATATCAAAAAGTTTATTCCACTGACGCAGGTCTCCTTTCAAAGGTCTCCTAACGCAGCTCCCCTGACAAAGTTCTCCTGAAGGAGATCTCTTAAAGTGCGTCTCGTAAGTTAGGTCCCCTGATGCAGGTGTCATATAGTGGGCCTCCTGACGCCGGTCCCCTAATGCAGGTTTCCTAAAGTGGATTCCACTGACTCGTGTCCTTTCACAGGTCTCCTAATGCAGCTCCCCTGACAAAGCTCTCCTGAAGGAAATCTGCTAAATTGTATCCCCTGAGGTACGTCCCCTAACACAGGTGTCATTAAGTGGGCTTTCAGATGCAGGTCTCCTGAAGCAGGTCTCCTGATGCAGATATCAAAAAGTGGATTCCACTGACTCGTGTCCTTTCACAGGTCTCCTAAGGCAGTTCCCCTGACATATGTCTTCTCACGCAGATCTCCTAAAGTAAATCTCCTGAGGTAGGTCCTCTAACGCAGGTGTCATAAAGTGGGCCTCCTGACGCAGGTGCCCTGATGCAGGTCTACTGATGCATGTTTCTTAATGTGGATTCCACTGATGGAGATCTCCTTTCACAGCAATCCTAAAGCAGCTTCCCTGACACAGGTCTCTTGATATAGATCTACTATAGTTCGTCTCCTGAAGTAGGTCCCCTGACGCAGGTTTTCTTAAAGTTGGCCTCCTGACGCAGGTGTCCTAAATTTGGCCTTCTGATGCAGATTTCCTAAAGTGGATTCCACTGATGCAGGTCTCTTTTTACAGGTCTCCTAACGCAGCTCCCCTGACGAAGCTCTCCTGAAGGAGATCTCTTAAAGTGCATCTCCTAAGAATTGTCCCCTGATGCAGGTTTCATATAGTGGGCCTCCTGACTTAGGTCTCCTGACGCCGGTCCCCTAATGCAGGTTTCCTAAAGTGGATTCCACTGACTCGTGTCCTTTCACAGGTCTCCTAAGAAAGCTCCCCTGACATAGCTTCCCTGACGGAGATCTCCTAAAGTGCGTTTCCTAAGGTAGGTCCCCTGACGCAGGTGAAATAAGGTGGGCCTCCTGATGCAGGTGTCCTGACGCAGGTCTCCTGATGCAGATATCAAAAAGTTTATTCCACTGACGCAGGTCTCCTTTCACAGGTCTCCTAACGCAGCTCCCTGACAAAGCTCTCCTGAAGGAGATCTCTTAAAGTGCGTCTCCTAAGTTAGGTCCCATGATGCAGGTTTCCTAAAGTGGATTCCACTGATGCAGATCTCCTTTCACAGGTCTCCTAAGGCAGTTCCCCTGATACATGTCTTCTGACGCAGATCTCCTAAATTAAATCTCCTGAGGTAGGTCCTCTGACGCAGGTGTCATAAAGTGGGCCTCCTGACGCAGGTGCCCTGATGCAGGTCTACTGATGCATGTTTCCTAATGTGTATTCCACTGATGTAGATCTCCTTTCACAGCAATCCTAAAGGAGCTTCCCTGACACAGGTTTCCTGATATAGATCTACTATAGTTCGTCTCCTGAAGTACGTCCCCTGACGCATGTGTCATATAGTGGGCCTCCTGACGCAGGTCTCCTGACGCCTGTCCTCCAATGCAGGTTTCCTAAAGTGGATTCCACTGACTCATATGTCCTTTCACAGGTCTCCTCAGACAGCTCCCCTGACATATCTCCCCTGACAGAGATCTCCTAAAGTGCGTTTCCTAAGGTAGGTCCCCTGACGCAGGTGAAAAAGGTCGGCCTCCTGACGCAGGTGTCCTCACGCAGGTCTCCTGAATCAAGTTTCCTACAGTGGATTCCACTGACGAAGCTCTCCTGAAGGAGATCTCTTAAAGTGCGTCTCCCAAGTTAGGTCCCCTGATCCAGGTGTCATATACTGGGCCTCCTGACGCAGGTCTCCTGATATAGATCTACTAAAGTGCGTCTCCTAAGTTAGGTTCCCTGACACAGGTGTCATCAAGTGGGCCTCCTGACGCAGGTCCCCTGAAGGAGGTCTCCTGATGCAGGTTTCCTAAAGTGGATTCCACTGACGCAGGTCTCCTTTCACAGGTCTCCTAACGCAGCTTCCCTGACGAAGCTCTCCTGAAGGAGATCTCTTAAAGTGCGTCTCCTAAGTTAGGTCCCCTGATGTAGGTGTCATATAGTGGGCCTCCTGACGCAGGTCTCCTGATATAGATCTACTAAAGTGCGTCTCCTGAAGTAGGTCCCCTGACGCAGGTGTCATCAAGTGGAACTCCTGACGCAGGTCTCCTGACGCAGATTTCCTAAAGTGGATTCCACTGAGGCAGGTCTTCTTCACAGGTCTCCTAAGACAGCTCCCTTGACACAGGTCTCCTTATATAGATCTACTAAAGTGCGTCTCCTGAAGAAGGTCCCCTGACGTAGGTGTCATAAAGTGGGCCTCCTGACGCAGGTCCCCCGAAGGAGGTCTCCTGATGCAGATTTCCTAAAGTGGATTCCACTGAGGCAGGTCTCCTTTCACAGGTCTCCTCAGGCAGCTCCCCTGACACAGGTCTCCTGATATAGATCTACTAAAGTGCGTCTCCTGAAGTAGGTCCCCTGACGCAGGTGTCATAAAGTGGGCCTCCTGACGCAGCTCCCCTGACGCAGGTTTCCTAAAGTGGATTCCACTGACTCATGTGTCCTTTCACACGTCTCCTAAGACAGCTCCCCTGACATAGCTCCCCTGACGGAGATCTCCGAAAGTGCGTTTCGTAAGGTAGGTCCCCTGACGCAGGTGAAAAAAGGTCGGCCTCCTGACGCAGGTCCCCTGAAGGAGGTCTCCTGATGCAGGTTTCCTAAAGTGGATCTCACTGAAGCAGGTCTCTTTTCACAGGTCTCCTAACCCAGCTCCCCTGACGAAGCTCTCCTGAAGGTGATTTCTTAAAGTGCGTCTCCTAGGTTAGGTCCCCTGATGCAGGTGTCATATAGTGGGCCTGATGACGCAGGTCTCCTGATATAGATCTACTAAAGTGTGTCTCCTGAAGTAGGTCCCCTGACGAAGGTGTCATTAAGTGGGCCTCCTGACGCAGGTCCCCTGACGCAGGTTTCCTAAAGTGGATTCCACTGACGCAGGTCTCCTTTCACATGTCTCCTAACGTAGCTCCCCTTCAAAAGCTCTCCTGAAAGAGATCTCTTAAAGTGCGTCTCGTAAGATAGCTCCCCTGATACAGGTGTCATAAAGTGGGCGTCCTGACGCTTGTCCCCTGAAGCAGGTCTCCTGATGCAGGTTTCCTAAAGTGGATTCCACTGATGCAGATCTCCTTTCACAGGTCTCCTAAGGCAGTTCCCCTGACACATGTCTTCTGACGCAGATCTCCTTAGATAAATCTCCTGAGGTAGGACCTCTGACGCAGTTGTCATAAAGTGGGCCTCCTGACGCAGGTCCCCTGACTCAGGTCTCCTGATGCAGATTTCCTAAAGTGGATTCCACTGAGGCAAGTCTCCTTTCACAGGTCTCGTAAGACAGCTCCCCTGACATGGCTCTCCTGACATGGCTCCCCTGACGGAGATCTCCTAAAGTGCGTTTCCTAAGGTAGGTCCCCTGATGAGGTGAAATAAAGTGGGCCTCCTGACGCAGGTGTCCTGACGAAGGTCTCCTGAATCAAATTTCCTAAAGTGGATTCCACAGACACAGGTCTCTTTTCACAGGTCTCCTAACGCCGCTCCCCTGACGAACCTCTCCTGAAGAAGATCTCTTAAAGTGCGTCTCCTAAGTTAGGTCCCCTGATGCAGGTGTCATATAGTGGGCCTCCTGACGCAGGTCTCCTGACGCCGGTCCCCTAATGCAGGTTTCCTAAAGTGGATTCCACTGACTCATGTGTCCTTTCACAGGTCTCCTAAGACAGCTCCCCTGACATAGCTCCTCAGACGGAGATCTCCTAAAGTGCGTTTCCTAAGGTTGGTCCCCTGACGCAGGTAAAATAAGGTGGGCCTCCTGACGCAGGTCTCCTGAATCAAGTTTCCTAAAGTGGATTCCACTGACGCAGGTCTCTTTTCACAGGTCTTCTAACGCAGCTCCCCTGACGCAGCTCCCCTGAAGGAGATCTCTTAAAGTGCGTCTCCTAAGTTAGGTCCCCTGATGCAGGTGTCATATAGTGGGCCTCCTGACACAGGTCTCCTGATATAGATCTACTAAATTGCGTCTCCTGAAGTAGGTCCCCTGACGCAGGTGTCATCAAGTGGGCCTCCTGACGCAGGTCCCCTGACGCAGATTTCCTAAAGTGGATTCCACTGAGGCAGGTCTCCTTTCACAGGTCTCCTCAGGCAGCTCCCCTGACACAGGTCTCCTGAAGGAGATCTCTTAAAGTGCGTCTCCTAAGATAGGTCCCCTGATGCAGGTGTCATAAAGTGGGCGTCCTGACGCTTGTCCCCTGAAGCAGGTCTCCTGATGCAGGTTTCCTAAAGTGTATTCCACTGATGCAGATCTCCTTTCACAGGTCTCATAAGGCAGTTCCCCTGACACATGTCTTCTGACGCAGATCTCCTAAAGTAAATTTCCTGAGGTAGGTCCTCTGACGCAGATGTCATAAAGTGGGCCTCCTGACGCAGGTCCCCTGATACAGGTCTACTGATGCATGTTTCCTAATGTGGATTCCACTGATGGAGATCTCCTTTCACAGCAATCCTAAAGCAGCTTCCCTGACACAGGTCTCCTGATATAGATCTATTATAGTTCGTCTCCTGAAGTAGGTCCCCTGACACAGGTGTCATAAAGTGGGCCTCCTGACGCAGGTCCCCTGACGCAGGTCTCCTGATGCAGATTTCCTAAAGTGGATTCCACTGAGGCAGGTCTCCTTTCACAGGTCTCCTCAGGCAGCTCCCCTGACACAGGTCTCCTGAAGGAGATCTCTTAAAGTGCGTCTCCTAAGATAGGTCCCCTGATGCAGGTGTCATAAAGTGGGCCTCCTGACACAGGTCCCCTGAAGGAGGTCTCCTCATGGAGGTTTCCTGAAGTGGAATCCACTGAAGCAGGTCTCTTTTCACAGGTCTCCTAAGGCAGTTCCCATGACACATGTCTTCTGACGCAGATCTCCTAAAGTAAATCTCCTGAGGTAGGTGCTCTGACGCAGGTGTCATCAAGTGGGCCTCCTGACGCAGGTCCCCTGACGCAGATTTCCTTATGTGGATTCCACTGAGGCAGGTCTCCTTTCACAGGTCTCCTCAGGCAGCTCCCCTGACACAGGTCTACTGAAGGAGATCTCTTAAAGTGCGTCTCCTAAGATAGATCCCCTGATGCAGGTGTCATAAAGTGGGCCTCCTGTCGCAGGTCCCCTGAAGGAAGTCTCCTGATGCAGGTTTCCTAACGTGGATTCCACTGAAGCAGGTCTCTTTTCACAGGTCTCCTAAGGCAGTTCCCCTGACACATGTCTTCTGACGCAGATCTCCTAAAGTAAATCTCCTGAGGTAGGTCCTCTGACGCAGGTGTCATCAAGTGGGCCTCCTAACGCAGCTCCCCTGACGAAGCTCTCCTGAAGGAGATCTCTTAAAGAGCGTCTCCTAAGTTAGGTCCCCTGATGCAGGTGTCATATAGTGGGCCTCCTGACGCAGGTCTCCTGATATAGATCTACTAAAGTGCGTCTCCTGAAGTAAGTCCCCTGACGCAGGGGAAATAAAGTGGGCCTCCTGACGCAGGTGTCCTGACGCAGGTCTGCTGAATCAAGTTTCCTAAAGTGGATTCCACTGACGCAGGTCTCTTTTCACAGGTCTCCTAACGCAGCTCCCCTGACGAAGCTCTCCTAAAGGAGATCTCTTAAAGTGCGTCTGCTAAGTTAGGTCCCCTGATGCAGGTGTCATATAGTGGGCCTCCTGACGCAGGTCTCCCGATATAGATCTTCTAAAGTGCGTCTCCTGAAGTAGGTCCCCTGACGCAGGTTTCATAAAATGGGCCTCCTGACGCAGGTCCCCTGATGCAGGTCTCCTGATGCAGATTTTCTATAGTGGATTCCACTGAGGCAGGGCTCCTTTCACAGGTCTCCTCAGGCAGCTCCCCTGACACAGGTCTCCTGATATTGATCTACTAAAGTGCGTCTCCTGAAGTAGGTCCCCTGATGCAGGTGTCATAAAGTGGGCCTCCTGACGCAGGTGTCCTGAAGCAGGTCTGCTGAATCAAGTTTCCTAAAGTGGATTCCACTGACGCAGGTCTCTTTTCACAGGTCTTCTAACGCAGCTCCCCTGACGAAGCTCTCCTGAAGGAGATCTCTTAAAGAGCGTCTCCTAAGTTAGGTCCCCTGATGCAGGTGTCATATAGTGGGCCTCCTGACGCAGGTCTCCTGATATAGATCTACTAAAGTGCGTCTCCTGAAGTAGGTCCCCTGACGCAGGTGTCATAACGTGGGCCTCCTGACGCAGGTGTCTTGACGCAGGTCTCCTGAATCAAGTTTCCTGAAGTGGAATCCACTGACGCAGGTCTCTTTTCACAGGTCTCCTAACCCAGCTCCCCTGACGAAGCTCTCCTGAAGGAGATCTCATAAATTGCGTCTCCTAAGTTAGGTCCCCTGATGCAGGTGTCATAAAGTGGGCCTCCTGACGCAGGTCTCCTGTTATAGATCTTCTAAAGTGCGTCTCCTGAAGTAGGTCCCCTGACGCAGGTTTCATAAAATGGGCCTCCTGACGCAGGTCCCCTGATGCAGGTCTCCTGATGCAGATTTTCTATAGTGGATTCCACTGAGGCAGGGCTCCTTTCACAGGTCTCCTCAGGCAGCTCCCCTGACACAGGTCTCCTTATATTGATCTACTAAAGTGCGTCTCCTGAAGTAGGTCCCCTGATGCAGGTGTCATAAAGTGGGCCTCCCTACGCAGGTCCCCTGAAGGAGGTCTCCTGATGAAGGTTTCCTAAAGTGGATTCCACTGACGCAGGTCTCCTTTCACAGGTCTCCTAACATAGCTCCCCTTCAAAAGCTCTCCTGAAGGAGATCTCTTAAATTGCGTCTCCTAAGATAGGTCTCCTAATGCAGGTGTCATAAAGTGGGCGTCCTGAAGCAGGTCTCCTGATGCAGGTTTCCTAAAATGGATTCCACTGACGCAGATCTCCTTTCACAGGTCTCCTAAGGCAGTTCCCCTGACACATGTCTTCTGACGCAGATCTCCTAATGTAAATCTCCTGAGTTAGGTCCTCTGACGCAGGTGTCATCAAGTGGGCCTCCTGACGTAGGTCCCCTGATGCAGGTCTACTGATGCATGTTTCCTAATGTGGATTCCACTGATGGATATTTCCTTTTACAGCAATCCTAAAACAGCTTCCCTGACACAGGTCTCCTGATATAGATCTACTATAGTTCGTCTCCTGAAGTAGGTCCCCTGACGCAGGTGTCATAAAGTGGGCCTCCTGATGCAGGTCCCCTGACGCAGGTCTCCTGATGCAGATTTCCTAAAGTGGATTCCACTGAGGCAGGTCTCCTTTCACAGGTCTCCTCAGGCAGCTCCCCTGACACAGGTCTCCTGATATAGATCTACTAAAGTGCGTCTCCTGAAGTAGGTCCCCTGACGCAGGTGTCATAAAGTGGGCCTCCTGACGCAGGTGTCTTGACGCAGGTCTCCTGAATCAAGTTTCCTAAAGTGGAATCCACTGACGCAGGTCTCTTTTCACAGGTCTCCTAACCCAGCTCCCCTGACGAAGCTCTCCTGAAGGAGATCTCATAAAGTGCGTCTCCTAAGTTAGGTCCCCTGATGCAGGTGTCATATAGTGGGCCTCCAGACGCAGGTCTCCTGTTATAGATCTACTAAAGTGCGTCTCCTGAAGTAGGTCCCCTGACGCAGGTGTCATCAAGTGGGCCTCCTGACGCAGGTCCCCTGACGCAGATTTCCTAAAGTGGATTCCACTGAGGCAGGTCTCCTTTCACAGGTCTCCTCAGGAAGCTCCCCTGACCCAGGTCTCCTGAAGGAGATCTCCTAAAGTGCGTCTCCTGAAGTAGGTCCCCTGACGCAGGTGTCATAAAGTTGGCCTCCTGACGCAGGTCCCCTGACGCAGGTCTCCTGATTCAGATTTCCTAAAGTGGATTCCACTGAGGCAGGTCTCCTTTCACAGGTCTCCTGATATAGATCTACTAAAGTGCGTCTCCTGAAGTAGGTCCCCTGACGCAGGTGTCATAAAGTGGGCCTCCTGATGCAGGTGTCCTGACGCAGGTCTCCTGAATCAAGTTTCCAAGAGTGGGCTCTTTTGACGCAGGTCCCCTGAAGGAGGTCTCCTGATGCAGGTTTCCTAAAGTGACTTCAACTGACGCAGGTCTCCTTTCACAGGTCTCCTAACGTAGCTCCCCTTCAAAAGCTCTCCTGAAGGAGATCTCTTAAAGTGCGTCTCCTAAGATAGGTCCCCTGATGCAGGTGTCATATAGTGGGCGTCCTGACGCTTGTCCCCTGAAGCATGTCTCCTGATGCAGGTTTCCTAAAGTGGATTCCACTGATGCAGATCTCCTTTCACAGGTCTCCTAAGGCAGTTCCCCTGACACATGTCTTCTGACGCAGATCTCCTAATGTAAATCTCCTGAGTTAGGTCCTCTGACGCAGGTGTCATCAAGTGGGCCTCCTGACGCAGGTCCCCTGATGCAGGTCTACTGATGCATGTTTCCTAATGTGGATTCCAGTGATGGATATTTCCTTTTACAGCAATCCTAAAACAGCTTCCCTGACACAGGTCTCCTGATATAGATCTACTATAGTTCGTCTCCTGAAGTAGGTCCCCTGACGCAGGTGTCATAAAGTGGGCCTCCTGATGCAGGTCTCCTGATGCAGGTCTCCTGATGCAGATTTCCTAAAGTGGATTCCACTGAGGCAGGTCTCCTTTCACAGGTCTCCTCAGGCAGCTCCACTGACACAGGTCTCCTGATATAGATCTACTAAAGTGCGTCTCCTGAAGTAGGTCCCCTGACGCAGGTGTCATAAAGTGGGCCTCCTGACGCAGGTGTCTTGACGCAGGTCTCCTGAATCAAGTTTCCTGAAGTGGAATCCACTGACGCAGGTCTCCTAACCCAGCTCCCCTGACGAAGCTTTCCTGAAGGAGATCTCATAAATTGCGTCTCCTAAGTTAGGTCCCCTGATGCAGGTGTCATAAAGTGGGCCTCCTGACGCAGGTCTCCTGTTATAGATCTTCTAAAGTGCGTCTCCTGAAGTAGGTCCCCTGACGCAGGTTTCATAAAATGGGCCTCCTGACGCAGGTCCCCTGATGCAGGTCTCCTGATGCAGATTTTCTATAGTGGATTCCACTGAGGCAGGGCTCCTTTCACAGGTCTCCTCAGGCAGCTCCCCTGACACAGGTCTCCTGATATTGATCTACTAAAGTGCGTCTCCTGAAGTAGGTCCCCTGATGCAGGTGTCATAAAGTGGGCCTCCCTACGCAGGTCCCCTGAAGGAGGTCTCCTGATGAAGGTTTCCTAAAGTGGATTCCACTGATGGATATTTCCTTTTACAGCAATCCTAAAACAGCTTCCCTGACACAGGTCTCCTGATATAGATCTACTATAGTTCGTCTCCTGAAGTAGGTCCCCTGACGCAGGTGTCATAAAGTGGGCCTCCTGATGCAGGTCCCCTGACGCAGGTCTCCTGATGCAGATTTCCTAAAGTGGATTCCACTGAGGCAGGTCTCCTTTCACAGGTCTCCTCAGGCAGCTCCCCTGACACAGGTCTCCTGATATAGATCTACTAAAGTGCGTCTCCTGAAGTAGGTCCCCTGACGCAGGTGTCATAAAGTGGGCCTCCTGACGCAGGTGTCTTGACGCAGGTCTCCTGAATCAAGTTTCCTAAAGTGGAATCCACTGACGCAGGTCTCTTTTCACAGGTCTCCTAACCCAGCTCCCCTGACGAAGCTCTCCTGAAGGAGATCTCATAAAGTGCGTCTCCTAAGTTAGGTCCCCTGATGCAGGTGTCATATAGTGGGCCTCCAGACGCAGGTCTCCTGTTATAGATCTACTAAAGTGCGTCTCCTGAAGTAGGTCCCCTGACGCAGGTGTCATCAAGTGGGCCTCCTGACGCAGGTCCCCTGACGCAGATTTCCTAAAGTGGATTCCACTGAGGCAGGTCTCCTTTCACAGGTCTCCTCAGGAAGCTCCCCTGACCCAGGTCTCCTGAAGGAGATCTCCTAAAGTGCGTCTCCTGAAGTAGGTCCCCTGACGCAGGTGTCATAAAGTGGGCCTCCTGACGCAGGTCCCCTGACGCAGGTCTCCTGATTCAGATTTCCTAAAGTGGATTCCACTGAGGCAGGTCTCCTTTCACAGGTCTCCTGATATAGATCTACTAAAGTGCGTCTCCTGAAGTAGGTCCCCTGACGCAGGTGTCATAAAGTGGGCCTCCTGATGCAGGTGTCCTGACGCAGGTCTCCTGAATCAAGTTTCCAAGAGTGGGCTCTTTTGACGCAGGTCCCCTGAAGGAGGTCTCCTGATGCAGGTTTCCTAAAGTGACTTCAACTGACGCAGGTCTCCTTTCACAGGTCTCCTAACGTAGCTCCCCTTCAAAAGCTCTCCTGAAGGAGATCTCTTAAAGTGCGTCTCCTAAGATAGGTCCCCTGATGCAGGTGTCATAAAGTGGGCGTCCTGACGCTTGTCCCCTGAAGCATGTCTCCTGATGCAGGTTTCCTAAAATGGATTCCACTGACGCAGATCTCCTTTCACAGGTCTCCTAAGGCAGTTCCCCTGACACGTCTTCTGACGCAGATCTCCTAATGTAAATCTCCTGAGTTAGGTCCTCTGACGCAGGTGTCATCAAGTGGGCCTCCTGACGCAGGTCCCCTTATGCAGGTCTACTGATGCATGTTTCCTAATGTGGATTCCACTGATGGATATTTCCTTTTACAGCAATCCTAAAACAGCTTCCCTGACACAGGTCTCCTGATATAGATCTACTATAGTTCGTCTCCTGAAGTAGGTCCCCTGACGCAGGTGTCATAAAGTGGGCCTCCTGATGCAGGTCCCCTGACGCAGGTCTCCTGATGCAGATTTCCTAAAGTGGATTCCACTGAGGCAGGTCTCCTTTCACAGGTCTCCTCAGGCAGCTCCCCTGACACAGGTCTCCTGATATAGATCTACTAAAGTGCGTCTCCTGAAGTAGGTCCCCTGACGCAGGTGTCATAAAGTGGGCCTCCTGACGCAGGTGTCTTGACGCAGGTCTCCTGAATCAAGTTTCCTAAAGTGGAATCCACTGACGCAGGTCTCTTTTCACAGGTCTCCTAACCCAGCTCCCCTGACGAAGCTCTCCTGAAGGAGATCTCAAAAAGTGCGTCTCCTAAGTTAGGTCCCCTGATGCAGGTGTCATATAGTGGGCCTCCAGACGCAGGTCTCCTGTTATAGATCTACTAAAGTGCGTCTCCTGAAGTAGGTCCCCTGACGCAGGTGTCATCAAGTGGGCCTCCTGACGCAGGTCCCCTGACGCAGATTTCCTAAAGTGGATTCCACTGAGGCAGGTCTCCTTTCACAGGTCTCCTCAGGAAGCTCCCCTGACCCAGGTCTCCTGAAGGAGATCTCCTAAAGTGCGTCTCCTGAAGTAGGTCCCCTGACGCAGGTGTCATAAAGTGGGCCTCCTGACGCAGGTCCCCTGACGCAGGTCTCCTGATTCAGATTTCCTAAAGTGGATTCCACTGAGGCAGGTCTCCTTTCACAGGTCTCCTGATATAGATCTACTAAAGTGCGTCTCCTGAAGTAGGTCCCCTGACGCAGGTGTCATAAAGTGGGCCTCCTGATGCAGGTGTCCTGACGCAGGTCTCCTGAATCAAGTTTCCAAGAGTGGGCTCTTTTGACGCAGGTCCCCTGAAGGAGGTCTCCTGATGCAGGTTTCCTAAAGTGACTTCAACTGACGCAGGTCTCCTTTCACAGGTCTCCTAACGTAGCTCCCCTTCAAAAGCTCTCCTGAAGGAGATCTCTTAAAGTGCGTCTCCTAAGATAGGTCCCCTGATGCAGGTGTCATAAAGTGGGCGTCCTGACGCTTGTCCCCTGAAGCATGTCTCCTGATGCAGGTTTCCTAAAATGGATTCCACTGACGCAGATCTCCTTTCACAGGTCTCCTAAGGCAGTTCCCCTGACACGTCTTCTGACGCAGATCTCCTAATGTAAATCTCCTGAGTTAGGTCCTCTGACGCAGGTGTCATCAAGTGGGCCTCCTGACGCAGGTCCCCTTATGCAGGTCTACTGATGCATGTTTCCTAATGTGGATTCCACTGATGGATATTTCCTTTTACAGCAATCCTAAAACAGCTTCCCTGACACAGGTCTCCTGATATAGATCTACTATAGTTCGTCTCCTGAAGTAGGTCCCCTGACGCAGGTGTCATAAAGTGGGCCTCCTGATGCAGGTCCCCTGACGCAGGTCTCCTGATGCAGATTTCCTAAAGTGGATTCCACTGAGGCAGGTCTCCTTTCACAGGTCTCCTCAGGCAGCTCCCCTGACACAGGTCTCCTGATATAGATCTACTAAAGTGCGTCTCCTGAAGTAGGTCCCCTGACGCAGGTGTCATAAAGTGGGCCTCCTGACGCAGGTGTCTTGACGCAGGTCTCCTGAATCAAGTTTCCTAAAGTGGAATCCACTGACGCAGGTCTCTTTTCACAGGTCTCCTAACCCAGCTCCCCTGACGAAGCTCTCCTGAAGGAGATCTCAAAAAGTGCGTCTCCTAAGTTAGGTCCCCTGATGCAGGTGTCATATAGTGGGCCTCCAGACGCAGGTCTCCTGTTATAGATCTACTAAAGTGCGTCTCCTGAAGTAGGTCCCCTGACGCAGGTGTCATCAAGTGGGCCTCCTGACGCAGGTCCCCTGACGCAGATTTCCTAAAGTGGATTCCACTGAGGCAGGTCTCCTTTCACAGGTCTCCTCAGGAAGCTCCCCTGACCCAGGTCTCCTGAAGGAGATCTCCTAAAGTGCGTCTCCTGAAGTAGGTCCCCTGACGCAGGTGTCATAAAGTGGGCCTCCTGACGCAGGTCCCCTGACGCAGGTCTCCTGATTCAGATTTCCTAAAGTGGATTCCACTGAGGCAGGTCTCCTTTCACAGGTCTCCTGATATAGATCTACTAAAGTGCGTCTCCTGAAGTAGGTCCCCTGACGCAGGTGTCATAAAGTGGGCCTCCTGATGCAGGTGTCCTGACGCAGGTCTCCTGAATCAAGTTTCCAAGAGTGGGCTCTTTTGACGCAGGTCCCCTGAAGGAGGTCTCCTGATGCAGGTTTCCTAAAGTGACTTCAACTGACGCAGGTCTCCTTTCACAGGTCTCCTAACGTAGCTCCCCTTCAAAAGCTCTCCTGAAGGAGATCTCTTAAAGTGCGTCTCCTAAGATAGGTCCCCTGATGCAGGTGTCATAAAGTGGGCGTCCTGACGCTTGTCCCCTGAAGCATGTCTCCTGATGCAGGTTTCCTAAAGTGGATTCCACTGATGCAGATCTCCTTTCACAGGTCTCCTAAGGCAGTTCCCCTGACACATGTCTTCTGACGCAGATCTCCTAATGTAAATCTCCTGAGTTAGGTCCTCTGACGCAGGTGTCATCAAGTGGGCCTCCTGACGCAGGTCCCCTGATGCAGGTCTACTGATGCATGTTTCCTAATGTGGATTCCACTGATGGATATTTCCTTTTACAGCAATCCTAAAACAGCTTCCCTGACACAGGTCTCCTGATATAGATCTACTATAGTTCGTCTCCTGAAGTAGGTCCCCTGACGCAGGTGTCATAAAGTGGGCCTCCTGATGCAGGTCCCCTGACGCAGGTCTCCTGATGCAGATTTCCTAAAGTGGATTCCACTGAGGCAGGTCTCCTTTCACAGGTCTCCTCAGGCAGCTCCCCTGACACAGGTCTCCTGATATAGATCTACTAAAGTGCGTCTCCTGAAGTAGGTCCCCTGACGCAGGTGTCATAAAGTGGGCCTCCTGACGCAGGTGTCTTGACGCAGGTCTCCTGAATCAAGTTTCCTAAAGTGGATTCCACTGACGCAGGTCTCTTTTCACAGGTCTTCTAACGCAGCTCCCCTGACGCAGCTCTCCTGAAGGAGATCTCTTAAAGAGCGTCTCCTAAGTTAGGTCCCCTGATGCAGGTGTCATATAGTGGGCCTCCTGACGCAGGTCTCCTGATATAGATCTACTAAAGTGCGTCTCCTGAAGTAGGTCCCCTGACGCAGGTGTCATAACGTGGGCCTCCTGACGCAGGTGTCTTGACGCAGGTCTCCTGAATCAAGTTTCCTGAAGTGGAATCCACTGACGCAGGTCTCTTTTCACAGGTCTCCTAACCCAGCTCCCCTGACGAAGCTCTCCTGAAGGAGATCTCATAAATTGCGTCTCCTAAGTTAGGTCCCCTGATGCAGGTGTCATAAAGTGGGCCTCCTGACGCAGGTCTCCTGTTATAGATCTTCTAAAGTGCGTCTCCTGAAGTAGGTCCCCTGACGCAGGTTTCATAAAATGGGCCTCCTGACGCAGGTCCCCTGATGCAGGTCTCCTGATGCAGATTTTCTATAGTGGATTCCACTGAGGCAGGGCTCCTTTCACAGGTCTCCTCAGGCAGCTCCCCTGACACAGGTCTCCTTATATTGATCTACTAAAGTGCGTCTCCTGAAGTAGGTCCCCTGATGCAGGTGTCATAAAGTGGGCCTCCCTACGCAGGTCCCCTGAAGGAGGTCTCCTGATGAAGGTTTCCTAAAGTGGATTCCACTGACGCAGGTCTCCTTTCACAGGTCTCCTAACATAGCTCCCCTTCAAAAGCTCTCCTGAAGGAGATCTCTTAAATTGCGTCTCCTAAGATAGGTCTCCTAATGCAGGTGTCATAAAGTGGGCGTCCTGAAGCAGGTCTCCTGATGCAGGTTTCCTAAAATGGATTCCACTGACGCAGATCTCCTTTCACAGGTCTCCTAAGGCAGTTCCCCTGACACATGTCTTCTGACGCAGATCTCCTAATGTAAATCTCCTGAGTTAGGTCCTCTGACGCAGGTGTCATCAAGTGGGCCTCCTGACGTAGGTCCCCTGATGCAGGTCTACTGATGCATGTTTCCTAATGTGGATTCCACTGATGGATATTTCCTTTTACAGCAATCCTAAAACAGCTTCCCTGACACAGGTCTCCTGATATAGATCTACTATAGTTCGTCTCCTGAAGTAGGTCCCCTGACGCAGGTGTCATAAAGTGGGCCTCCTGATGCAGGTCCCCTGACGCAGGTCTCCTGATGCAGATTTCCTAAAGTGGATTCCACTGAGGCAGGTCTCCTTTCACAGGTCTCCTCAGGCAGCTCCCCTGACACAGGTCTCCTGATATAGATCTACTAAAGTGCGTCTCCTGAAGTAGGTCCCCTGACGCAGGTGTCATAAAGTGGGCCTCCTGACGCAGGTGTCTTGACGCAGGTCTCCTGAATCAAGTTTCCTAAAGTGGAATCCACTGACGCAGGTCTCTTTTCACAGGTCTCCTAACCCAGCTCCCCTGACGAAGCTCTCCTGAAGGAGATCTCATAAAGTGCGTCTCCTAAGTTAGGTCCCCTGATGCAGGTGTCATATAGTGGGCCTCCAGACGCAGGTCTCCTGTTATAGATCTACTAAAGTGCGTCTCCTGAAGTAGGTCCCCTGACGCAGGTGTCATCAAGTGGGCCTCCTGACGCAGGTCCCCTGACGCAGATTTCCTAAAGTGGATTCCACTGAGGCAGGTCTCCTTTCACAGGTCTCCTCAGGAAGCTCCCCTGACCCAGGTCTCCTGAAGGAGATCTCCTAAAGTGCGTCTCCTGAAGTAGGTCCCCTGACGCAGGTGTCATAAAGTTGGCCTCCTGACGCAGGTCCCCTGACGCAGGTCTCCTGATTCAGATTTCCTAAAGTGGATTCCACTGAGGCAGGTCTCCTTTCACAGGTCTCCTGATATAGATCTACTAAAGTGCGTCTCCTGAAGTAGGTCCCCTGACGCAGGTGTCATAAAGTGGGCCTCCTGATGCAGGTGTCCTGACGCAGGTCTCCTGAATCAAGTTTCCAAGAGTGGGCTCTTTTGACGCAGGTCCCCTGAAGGAGGTCTCCTGATGCAGGTTTCCTAAAGTGACTTCAACTGACGCAGGTCTCCTTTCACAGGTCTCCTAACGTAGCTCCCCTTCAAAAGCTCTCCTGAAGGAGATCTCTTAAAGTGCGTCTCCTAAGATAGGTCCCCTGATGCAGGTGTCATATAGTGGGCGTCCTGACGCTTGTCCCCTGAAGCATGTCTCCTGATGCAGGTTTCCTAAAGTGGATTCCACTGATGCAGATCTCCTTTCACAGGTCTCCTAAGGCAGTTCCCCTGACACATGTCTTCTGACGCAGATCTCCTAATGTAAATCTCCTGAGTTAGGTCCTCTGACGCAGGTGTCATCAAGTGGGCCTCCTGACGCAGGTCCCCTGATGCAGGTCTACTGATGCATGTTTCCTAATGTGGATTCCAGTGATGGATATTTCCTTTTACAGCAATCCTAAAACAGCTTCCCTGACACAGGTCTCCTGATATAGATCTACTATAGTTCGTCTCCTGAAGTAGGTCCCCTGACGCAGGTGTCATAAAGTGGGCCTCCTGATGCAGGTCTCCTGATGCAGGTCTCCTGATGCAGATTTCCTAAAGTGGATTCCACTGAGGCAGGTCTCCTTTCACAGGTCTCCTCAGGCAGCTCCACTGACACAGGTCTCCTGATATAGATCTACTAAAGTGCGTCTCCTGAAGTAGGTCCCCTGACGCAGGTGTCATAAAGTGGGCCTCCTGACGCAGGTGTCTTGACGCAGGTCTCCTGAATCAAGTTTCCTGAAGTGGAATCCACTGACGCAGGTCTCCTAACCCAGCTCCCCTGACGAAGCTCTCCTGAAGGAGATCTCATAAATTGCGTCTCCTAAGTTAGGTCCCCTGATGCAGGTGTCATAAAGTGGGCCTCCTGACGCAGGTCTCCTGTTATAGATCTTCTAAAGTGCGTCTCCTGAAGTAGGTCCCCTGACGCAGGTTTCATAAAATGGGCCTCCTGACGCAGGTCCCCTGATGCAGGTCTCCTGATGCAGATTTTCTATAGTGGATTCCACTGAGGCAGGGCTCCTTTCACAGGTCTCCTCAGGCAGCTCCCCTGACACAGGTCTCCTGATATTGATCTACTAAAGTGCGTCTCCTGAAGTAGGTCCCCTGATGCAGGTGTCATAAAGTGGGCCTCCCTACGCAGGTCCCCTGAAGGAGGTCTCCTGATGAAGGTTTCCTAAAGTGGATTCCACTGATGGATATTTCCTTTTACAGCAATCCTAAAACAGCTTCCCTGACACAGGTCTCCTGATATAGATCTACTATAGTTCGTCTCCTGAAGTAGGTCCCCTGACGCAGGTGTCATAAAGTGGGCCTCCTGATGCAGGTCCCCTGACGCAGGTCTCCTGATGCAGATTTCCTAAAGTGGATTCCACTGAGGCAGGTCTCCTTTCACAGGTCTCCTCAGGCAGCTCCCCTGACACAGGTCTCCTGATATAGATCTACTAAAGTGCGTCTCCTGAAGTAGGTCCCCTGACGCAGGTGTCATAAAGTGGGCCTCCTGACGCAGGTGTCTTGACGCAGGTCTCCTGAATCAAGTTTCCTAAAGTGGAATCCACTGACGCAGGTCTCTTTTCACAGGTCTCCTAACCCAGCTCCCCTGACGAAGCTCTCCTGAAGGAGATCTCATAAAGTGCGTCTCCTAAGTTAGGTCCCCTGATGCAGGTGTCATATAGTGGGCCTCCAGACGCAGGTCTCCTGTTATAGATCTACTAAAGTGCGTCTCCTGAAGTAGGTCCCCTGACGCAGGTGTCATCAAGTGGGCCTCCTGACGCAGGTCCCCTGACGCAGATTTCCTAAAGTGGATTCCACTGAGGCAGGTCTCCTTTCACAGGTCTCCTCAGGAAGCTCCCCTGACCCAGGTCTCCTGAAGGAGATCTCCTAAAGTGCGTCTCCTGAAGTAGGTCCCCTGACGCAGGTGTCATAAAGTGGGCCTCCTGACGCAGGTCCCCTGACGCAGGTCTCCTGATTCAGATTTCCTAAAGTGGATTCCACTGAGGCAGGTCTCCTTTCACAGGTCTCCTGATATAGATCTACTAAAGTGCGTCTCCTGAAGTAGGTCCCCTGACGCAGGTGTCATAAAGTGGGCCTCCTGATGCAGGTGTCCTGACGCAGGTCTCCTGAATCAAGTTTCCAAGAGTGGGCTCTTTTGACGCAGGTCCCCTGAAGGAGGTCTCCTGATGCAGGTTTCCTAAAGTGACTTCAACTGACGCAGGTCTCCTTTCACAGGTCTCCTAACGTAGCTCCCCTTCAAAAGCTCTCCTGAAGGAGATCTCTTAAAGTGCGTCTCCTAAGATAGGTCCCCTGATGCAGGTGTCATAAAGTGGGCGTCCTGACGCTTGTCCCCTGAAGCATGTCTCCTGATGCAGGTTTCCTAAAATGGATTCCACTGACGCAGATCTCCTTTCACAGGTCTCCTAAGGCAGTTCCCCTGACACGTCTTCTGACGCAGATCTCCTAATGTAAATCTCCTGAGTTAGGTCCTCTGACGCAGGTGTCATCAAGTGGGCCTCCTGACGCAGGTCCCCTTATGCAGGTCTACTGATGCATGTTTCCTAATGTGGATTCCACTGATGGATATTTCCTTTTACAGCAATCCTAAAACAGCTTCCCTGACACAGGTCTCCTGATATAGATCTACTATAGTTCGTCTCCTGAAGTAGGTCCCCTGACGCAGGTGTCATAAAGTGGGCCTCCTGATGCAGGTCCCCTGACGCAGGTCTCCTGATGCAGATTTCCTAAAGTGGATTCCACTGAGGCAGGTCTCCTTTCACAGGTCTCCTCAGGCAGCTCCCCTGACACAGGTCTCCTGATATAGATCTACTAAAGTGCGTCTCCTGAAGTAGGTCCCCTGACGCAGGTGTCATAAAGTGGGCCTCCTGACGCAGGTGTCTTGACGCAGGTCTCCTGAATCAAGTTTCCTAAAGTGGAATCCACTGACGCAGGTCTCTTTTCACAGGTCTCCTAACCCAGCTCCCCTGACGAAGCTCTCCTGAAGGAGATCTCAAAAAGTGCGTCTCCTAAGTTAGGTCCCCTGATGCAGGTGTCATATAGTGGGCCTCCAGACGCAGGTCTCCTGTTATAGATCTACTAAAGTGCGTCTCCTGAAGTAGGTCCCCTGACGCAGGTGTCATCAAGTGGGCCTCCTGACGCAGGTCCCCTGACGCAGATTTCCTAAAGTGGATTCCACTGAGGCAGGTCTCCTTTCACAGGTCTCCTCAGGAAGCTCCCCTGACCCAGGTCTCCTGAAGGAGATCTCCTAAAGTGCGTCTCCTGAAGTAGGTCCCCTGACGCAGGTGTCATAAAGTGGGCCTCCTGACGCAGGTCCCCTGACGCAGGTCTCCTGATTCAGATTTCCTAAAGTGGATTCCACTGAGGCAGGTCTCCTTTCACAGGTCTCCTGATATAGATCTACTAAAGTGCGTCTCCTGAAGTAGGTCCCCTGACGCAGGTGTCATAAAGTGGGCCTCCTGATGCAGGTGTCCTGACGCAGGTCTCCTGAATCAAGTTTCCAAGAGTGGGCTCTTTTGACGCAGGTCCCCTGAAGGAGGTCTCCTGATGCAGGTTTCCTAAAGTGACTTCAACTGACGCAGGTCTCCTTTCACAGGTCTCCTAACGTAGCTCCCCTTCAAAAGCTCTCCTGAAGGAGATCTCTTAAAGTGCGTCTCCTAAGATAGGTCCCCTGATGCAGGTGTCATAAAGTGGGCGTCCTGACGCTTGTCCCCTGAAGCATGTCTCCTGATGCAGGTTTCCTAAAATGGATTCCACTGACGCAGATCTCCTTTCACAGGTCTCCTAAGGCAGTTCCCCTGACACGTCTTCTGACGCAGATCTCCTAATGTAAATCTCCTGAGTTAGGTCCTCTGACGCAGGTGTCATCAAGTGGGCCTCCTGACGCAGGTCCCCTTATGCAGGTCTACTGATGCATGTTTCCTAATGTGGATTCCACTGATGGATATTTCCTTTTACAGCAATCCTAAAACAGCTTCCCTGACACAGGTCTCCTGATATAGATCTACTATAGTTCGTCTCCTGAAGTAGGTCCCCTGACGCAGGTGTCATAAAGTGGGCCTCCTGATGCAGGTCCCCTGACGCAGGTCTCCTGATGCAGATTTCCTAAAGTGGATTCCACTGAGGCAGGTCTCCTTTCACAGGTCTCCTCAGGCAGCTCCCCTGACACAGGTCTCCTGATATAGATCTACTAAAGTGCGTCTCCTGAAGTAGGTCCCCTGACGCAGGTGTCATAAAGTGGGCCTCCTGACGCAGGTGTCTTGACGCAGGTCTCCTGAATCAAGTTTCCTAAAGTGGAATCCACTGACGCAGGTCTCTTTTCACAGGTCTCCTAACCCAGCTCCCCTGACGAAGCTCTCCTGAAGGAGATCTCAAAAAGTGCGTCTCCTAAGTTAGGTCCCCTGATGCAGGTGTCATATAGTGGGCCTCCAGACGCAGGTCTCCTGTTATAGATCTACTAAAGTGCGTCTCCTGAAGTAGGTCCCCTGACGCAGGTGTCATCAAGTGGGCCTCCTGACGCAGGTCCCCTGACGCAGATTTCCTAAAGTGGATTCCACTGAGGCAGGTCTCCTTTCACAGGTCTCCTCAGGAAGCTCCCCTGACCCAGGTCTCCTGAAGGAGATCTCCTAAAGTGCGTCTCCTGAAGTAGGTCCCCTGACGCAGGTGTCATAAAGTGGGCCTCCTGACGCAGGTCCCCTGACGCAGGTCTCCTGATTCAGATTTCCTAAAGTGGATTCCACTGAGGCAGGTCTCCTTTCACAGGTCTCCTGATATAGATCTACTAAAGTGCGTCTCCTGAAGTAGGTCCCCTGACGCAGGTGTCATAAAGTGGGCCTCCTGATGCAGGTGTCCTGACGCAGGTCTCCTGAATCAAGTTTCCAAGAGTGGGCTCTTTTGACGCAGGTCCCCTGAAGGAGGTCTCCTGATGCAGGTTTCCTAAAGTGACTTCAACTGACGCAGGTCTCCTTTCACAGGTCTCCTAACGTAGCTCCCCTTCAAAAGCTCTCCTGAAGGAGATCTCTTAAAGTGCGTCTCCTAAGATAGGTCCCCTGATGCAGGTGTCATAAAGTGGGCGTCCTGACGCTTGTCCCCTGAAGCATGTCTCCTGATGCAGGTTTCCTAAAGTGGATTCCACTGATGCAGATCTCCTTTCACAGGTCTCCTAAGGCAGTTCCCCTGACACATGTCTTCTGACGCAGATCTCCTAATGTAAATCTCCTGAGTTAGGTCCTCTGACGCAGGTGTCATCAAGTGGGCCTCCTGACGCAGGTCCCCTGATGCAGGTCTACTGATGCATGTTTCCTAATGTGGATTCCACTGATGGATATTTCCTTTTACAGCAATCCTAAAACAGCTTCCCTGACACAGGTCTCCTGATATAGATCTACTATAGTTCGTCTCCTGAAGTAGGTCCCCTGACGCAGGTGTCATAAAGTGGGCCTCCTGATGCAGGTCCCCTGACGCAGGTCTCCTGATGCAGATTTCCTAAAGTGGATTCCACTGAGGCAGGTCTCCTTTCACAGGTCTCCTCAGGCAGCTCCCCTGACACAGGTCTCCTGATATAGATCTACTAAAGTGCGTCTCCTGAAGTAGGTCCCCTGACGCAGGTGTCATAAAGTGGGCCTCCTGACGCAGGTGTCTTGACGCAGGTCTCCTGAATCAAGTTTCCTAAAGTGGAATCCACTGACGCAGGTCTCTTTTCACAGGTCTCCTAACCCAGCTCCCCTGACGAAGCTCTCCTGAAGGAGATCTCATAAAGTGCGTCTCCTAAGTTAGGTCCCCTGATGCAGGTGTCATATAGTGGGCCTCCTGACGCAGGTCTCCTGTTATAGATCTACTAAAGTGCGTCTCCTGAAGTAGGTCCCCTGACGCAGGTGTCATCAAGTGGGCCTCCTGACGCAGGTCCCCTGACGCAGATTTCCTAAAGTGGATTCCACTGAGGCAGGTCTCCTTTCACAGGTCTCCTCAGGAAGCTCCCCTGACCCAGGTCTCCTGAAGGAGATCTCCTAAAGTGCGTCTCCTGAAGTAGGTCCCCTGACGCAGGTGTCATAAAGTGGGCCTCCTGACGCAGGTCCCCTGACGCAGGTCTCCTGATTCAGATTTCCTAAAGTGGATTCCACTGAGGCAGGTCTCCTTTCACAGGTCTCCTGATATAGATCTACTAAAGTGCGTCTCCTGAAGTAGGTCCCCTGACGCAGGTGTCATAAAGTGGGCCTCATGACGCAGGTGTCCTGACGCAGGTCTCCTGAATCAAGTTTCCAAGAGTGGGCTCTTTTGACGCAGGTCCCCTGAAGGAGGTCTCCTGATGCAGGTTTCCTAAAGTGACTTCAACTGACGCAGGTCTCCTTTCACAGGTCTCCTAACGTAGCTCCCCTTCAAAAGCTCTCCTGAAGGAGATCTCTTAAAGTGTGTCTCCTAAGATAGGTCCCCTGATGCAGGTGTCATAAAGTGGGCGTCCTGACGCTTGTCCCCTGAAGCATGTCTCCTGATGCAGGTTTCCTAAAGTGGATTCCACTGATGCAGATCTCCTTTCACAGGTCTCCTAAGGCAGTTCCCCTGACACATATCTTCTGACGCAGATCTCCTAAAGTAAATCTCCTGAGTTAGGTCCTCTGACGCAAGTGTCATAAAGTGGGCCTCCTGACGCAGTTCCCCTTATGCAGGTCTATTGATGCATGTTTCCTAATGTGGATTCCACTTATGGAGATCTCCTTTAACAGCAATCCTAAAGCAGCTTCCCTGACACTGGTCTCCTGTTATAGATCTACTATAGTTCGTCTCCTGAAGTAGGTCCCCTGACGCAGGTGTCATAAAGTGGGCCTCCTGACGCAGGTCCTCTGACGCAGGTCTCCTGATGCAGATTTCCTAAAGTGGATTCCACTGAGGCAGGTCTCCTTTTACAGGTCTCCTAAGGCAGCTCCCCTGACACAGGTCTCCTGATATAGATCTACTAAAGTGCGTCTCCTGAACTAGGTCCCCTGACGCAGGCGTCATAAAGTGGGCCTCCTGACGCAGGTGTCCTGACGCAGGTCTCCTGAATCAAGTTTCCAAAAGTGGCTTCCACTGACGCAGGTCTCTTTTCACAGGTCTCCTAACGCAGCTCCCCTGACGAAGCTCTCCTGAAGGAGAACTCTTAAAGTGCGTCTCCTAAGTTAAGTCCCCTGATGCAGGTGTCATATAGTGGGCTTCCTGACGCAGGTCCCCTGACGCAGATTTCCTAAAGTGGATTCCACTGAGGCAGGTCTCCTTTCACAGGTCTCCTCAGGCAGCTCCCCTGACACAGGTCTCCTGAAGGAGATCTCTTAAAGTGCGTCTCCTGAAGTAGGTCCCCTGACGCAGGTGTCATAAAGTGGGCCTTCTGACCCAGGTACCCTGATACAGGTCTCCTGATGCAGATTTCCTAAAGTGGATTCCACTGAGGCAGGTCTCTTTTCACAGGTCTCCTCAGGCAGCTCTCCTGACACAGGTCTCCTCATATAGATCTACTAAAGTGCGTCTCCTGAAGTAGGTCCCCTGATGCAGGTCCCCTGATGCAGGTGTCATATAGTGGGCATCCTGACGCCGGTCCCTTAATGCAGGTTTCCTAAAGTGGATTCCACTGACTCATCTGTCCTTTCATAGGTCTCCTAAGACAGCTCCCCTGACATAGCTCCCCTGACAGAGATCTCCTAAAGTGCGTTTCCTAAGGTAGGTCCCCTGACGCAGGGGAAATAAGGTGGGCCTCCTGACGCAGGTCTCCTGAATCAAGTTTACTAAAGTGGATTGCACTGACGCAGGTCTCTTTTCACAGGTCTCCTAACGCAGCTCCCCTGACGAAACTCTCCTGAAGGAAATTTACTAAAGTGTTTCTCCTGAAGTAGGTCCCCTGACACAGGTGTCATAAAGTGGGCCTCCTGACGCAGGTCCCCTGACTCAGATTTCCTAAAGTGAATTCCACTGAGGCAGGTCTTCTTTCACAGGTCTCCTTAGGCATCTCCCCTGACACAGGTCTCCTGATATAGATCTACTAAAGTGCGTCTCCTCAAGTAGGTCCCCTGACGCAGGTGTCATAAAGTGGGCCTCCTGACGCAGGTCCCCTGAAGGAGGTCTCCTGATGCAGGTGTCATAAACTGGGCGTCCTGACGCTTGTCCCCTGAAGCAGGTCTCCTGATGCAGATTTCCTTTCATAGGTCTCCTAAGGCAGTTCCCCTGACACATGTCTTCTGACGCAGATCTCCTAAAATAAATCTCCTGAGGTAGGTCTATTGTTGCAGGTGTCATAAAGTGGGCCTCCTGGCGCAGGTCTCCTGAATCAAATTTCCTTAAGTGGATTCCACTGATGCAGGTCTCTTTTCACAGGTCTCCTAACGCAGCTCCCCTGACGAAGCTCTCCTAAAGGAGATCTCTTAAAGTGCGTCTCCTAAGTTCGGTCCCCTGAAGCAGGTGTCATATACTGGGTCTCCTGACGCAGGTCTCCTGACGCCGGTCCCCTAATGCAGGTTTCCTAAAGTGGATTCCACTGACTCCTGTGTCCTTTCACAGGTCTCCTAAGACAGCTCCCCTGACATAGCTCCCCTGACGGTGATCTCCTAAAGTGCGTTTCCTAAGGTAGGTCCCCTGACGCAGGTGAAATAAGGTGAGCCTCCTGACGCAGGTCTCCTGAATCAAGTTTTCTAAAGTGGATTCCACTGACGCAGGTCTCTTTTCATAGGTCTCCTATTGCAGCTCCCCTGACGAAGCTCACCTGAAGGAGATCTCTTAAAGTGCGTCTCCTAAGTCAGGTCCCCTGATGCAGGTGTCATATAGTTGGCCTCCTGACGCAGGTCTTCTGACGCTGGTCCCCTAATGCAGGTTTCCTAAAGTGGATTCCACTGACTCATGTGTCCTTTCACAGGTCTCCTTACACATCTCCCCTGACATAGCTCCCCTGACGGAGATCTCCTAAAGTCATTTCCTAAGGTAGGTCCCCTGACGCAGGGGAAATAAAGTGGGCCTCCTGAGGCAGGTGTGCTGACGCAGGTCTGCTGATGCAGATATCCTAAAGTGGATTCCACTGAGACAGGTCTCCTTTCACAGGTCTCTTCAGGAAGCTCCCCTGACACAGGTCTCCTGATATAGATCTACTATAGTTCGTCTCCTAAAGTAGGTCCCCTGACGCAGGTGTCATAAAGTGGGCCTCCTGACGCAGGTCCCCTGACGCAGGTCTCCTGTTGCAGATTTCCTAAAGTGGAATCCACTGAGGCAGGTCTCCTTTCACAGGTCTCCTCAGGCAGCTTCCCTGACACAGGTCTCCTGATATAGATCTACTAAAGTGCGTCTCCTGAAGTAGGTCCCCTGACGCAGGTGTAATAAAGTGGGCCTCCTGACGCAGGTCCCCTGACGCAGGTCTCCTGATGCAGATTTCCTAAAGTGGAATCCACTGAGGCAGGTCTCCTTTCACAGGTCTCCTCAGGCAGCTTCCTTGACACAGGTCTCCTGATATAGATCTACTAAAGTGCGTCTCCTGAAGTAGGTCCCCTGACGCAGGTGTCATAAAGTGGGCCTCCCGACGCAGGTGTCCTGACGCAGGTCTCCTGAATCAAGTTTCCTAAAGTGGATTTCACTGACGCAGGTTTCTTTTCACAGGTCTCCTAACGCAGCTCCCCTGACAAAGCTCTCCTGAAGGAGATCTCTTAAAGTGCGTCTCCTAAGTTCGGTCCCCTGAAGCAGGTGTCATATAGTGGGCCTCCTGACGCAGGTCTCCTGATGCAGATTTCCTAAAGTGGATTCCACTGAGGCAGTTCTCCTTTCACAGGTCTCCTAAAGCAGCTCCCCTGACGAAGCTCTCCTGAAGGAGATCTCTTAAAGTGCATCTCCTAAGTCAGGTCCCCTGATGCAGGTGTCATATAGTGGGCCTCCTGACGCAGGTCTCCTCACGCTGGTCCCCTAATGCAGGTTTTCTAAAGTGGATTCCACTGACTCATGTGTCCTTTCACAGGTCTCCTTAGACAGCTCCCTTGACATAGCTCCCCTGATGGAGATCTCCTAAAGTCATTTCCTAAGGTAGGTCCCCTGACGCAGGGGAAATAAAGTGGGCCTCCTGACGCAGGTGTGCTGACGCAGGTCTCATGATGCAGATTTCCTAAAGTGGTTTCCACTGAGACAGGTCTCCTTTCACAGGTCTCTTCAGGCAGCTCCCCTGACACAGGTCTCCTGAAGGAGATCTCTTAAAGTGCGTCTCCTGAAGTAGGTCCCCTGACGCAGGTGTCATAAAGTGGGCCTCCTGACCCAGGTGTCCTGACGCAGGTCTCCTGATGCAGTTTCCTAATATGGATTCCACTGATGGAGATCTCCTGTCACAGCAATCCTAAAGCAGCTTCCCTGACACAGGTCTCCTGATATAGATCTACTATAGTTCGTCTCCTAAAGTAGGTCCCCTGACGCAGGTGTCATAAAGTGGGCCTCCTGACGCAGGTCCCCTGACGCAGGTCTCCTGTTGCAGATTTCCTAAAGTGGAATCCACTGAGGCAGGTCTCCTTTCACAGGTCTCCTCAGGCAGCTTCCCTGACACAGGTCTCCTGATATAGATCTACTAAAGTGCGTCTCCTGAAGTAGGTCCCCTGACGCAGGTGTAATAAAGTGGGCCTCCTGACGCAGGTCCCCTGACGCAGGTCTCCTGATGCAGATTACCTAAAGTGGAATCCACTGAGGCAGGTCTCCTTTCACAGGTCTCCTCAGGCAGCTTCCTTGACACAGGTCTCCTGATATAGATCTACTAAAGTGCGTCTCCTGAAGTAGGTCCCCTGACGCAGGTGTCATAAAGTGGGCCTCCCGACGCAGGTGTCCTGACGCAGGTCTCCTGAATCAAGTTTCCTAAAGTGGATTTCACTGACGCAGGTTTCTTTTCACAGGTCTCCTAACGCAGCTCCCCTGACAAAGCTCTCCTGAAGGAGATCTCTTAAAGTGCGTCTCCTAAGTTCGGTCCCCTGAAGCAGGTGTCATATAGTGGGCCTCCTGACGCAGGTCTCCTGATGCAGATTTCCTAAAGTGGATTCCACTGAGGCAGTTCTCCTTTCACAGGTCTCCTAAAGCAAGCTCCCCTGACGAAGCTCTCCTGAAGGAGATCTCTTAAAGTGCATCTCCTAAGTCAGGTCCCCTGATGCAGGTGTCATATAGTGGGCCTCCTGACGCAGGTCTCCTCACGCTGGTCCCCTAATGCAGGTTTTCTAAAGTGGATTCCACTGACTCATGTGTCCTTTCACAGGTCTCCTTAGACAGCTCCCTTGACATAGCTCCCCTGACGGAGATCTCCTAAAGTCATTTCCTAAGGTAGGTCCCCTGACGCAGGGGAAATAAAGTGGGCCTCCTGACGCAGGTGTGCTGACGCAGGTCTCCTGATGCAGATTTCCTAAAGTGAATTCCACTGAGACAGGTCTCCTTTCACAGGTCTCTTCTGGCAGCTCCCCTGACACAGGTCTCCTGAAGGAGATCTCTTAAAGTGCGTCTCCTGAAGTAGGTCCCCTGACGCAGGTGTCATAAAGTGGGCCTCCTGACCCAGGTGTCCTGACGCAGGTCTCCTGAATCAAGTTTCCTAAAGTGGATTCCACTGACGTAGGTCTCTTTTCATAGGTCTCCTAAAGCAGCTCCCCTGACGAAGCTCTCCTGTAGGGGATCTCTTAAAGTGCGTCTCCTAAGTCAGGTCCCCTGATGCAGGTGTCATATAGTGGGCCTCCTGACGCAGGTCTCCTGATGCAGATTTCCTAAAGTGGATTCCACTGAGGCAGGTCTCCTTTCACAGGTCTCCTCAGGAAGCTCCCCTGACACAGGTCTCCTGATATAGATCTACTAAAGTGTGTCTCCTGAAGTAGGTCCCCTGACGCAGGTGTCATAAAGTGGGCCTCCTGACGCAGGTCCCCTGATGGAGGTTTCCTAAGGTGGATTCCACTGATGCAGATCTCCTTTCATAGGTCTCCTAAGGCAGTTCCCCTGACACATGTCTTCTGACGCAGATCTCCTAAAATAAATCTCCTGAGGTAGGTCCTTTAACACAGGTGACATAAAGCTGGCCTCCTGACGCATGTCCCCTGACGCAGGTCTCCTGATGCAGATTTCCTAAAGTGGATTCCACTGAGGCAGGTCCCCTTTCATAGGTCTCTTCAGACAGCTCCCCTGACATAGCTCCCCTGACGGAGATCTCCTAAAGTGCGTTTCCTAAGGTAGGTCCCCTGACGCAGGTGAAATAAGGTGGGCCTCCTGACGCAGGTCTCCTGAATAAAGTTTCCTAAAGTGGATTCCACTGACGCAGGTCTCTTTTCACAGGTCTCCTAACGCAGCTCCCCTGACGAAGCTCTCCTGAAGGAGATCTCTTAAAGTGCGTCTCCTAAGTCAGGTCCCCTGATGCAGGTGTCATAAAGTGGGCCTCCTGACGCAGGTCCCCTGATGCAGGTCTACTGATGCATGTTTCCTAATGTGGATTCCACTGATGGAGATCTCCTTTTACAACAATCCTAAAGCAGCTTCCCTGACACAGGTCTCCTGATATAGATCTACTATAGTTAGTCTCCTAAAGTAGGTCCCCTGACGCAGGTGTCATAAAGTGGGCCTCCTGACGCAGGTCCCCTGACGCAGGTCTCCTGATGCAGATTTCCTGAAGTGGATTCCACTGAGGCAGGTCTCCTTTCACAGGTCTCCTCAAGCAGTTACCCTGACACAGATCTCCTGATATAGATCTACTAAAGTGCGTCTCCTGAAGGTGGTCCCCTGACGCAGGTGTCATAAAGTGGGCATCCTGACGCAGGTCCCCTGATGCAGTTCTACTGATGCATGTTTCCTAATGTGGATTCCACTGATGGAGATCTCCTGTCACAGCAATCCTAAAGCAGCTTCCCTGACACAGGTCTCCTGATATAGATCTACTATAGTTCTTCTCCTAAAGTAGGTCACCTGACACAGGTGTCATAAAGTGGGCCTCCTGACGCAGGTCCCCTGACGCAGGTCTCCTGATGCAGATTTCCTAAAGTGGATTCAACTGACGCAGGTCTCCTTTCACAGGTCTCCTCAGGCAGCTCCCTGACACAGGTCTCCTGAAGGAGATCTCTTAAAGTGCGTCTCCTAAAGTAGGTCCCCTGACGCAGGTGTCATAAAGTGGGCCTCCTGACGCAGGTCCCCTGACGCAGGTCTCCTGATGCAGATTTCCTAAAGTGGATTCCACTGAGGCAGGTCTCCTTTCACAGGTCTCCTCAGGCAGCTCTCCTGACACAGGTCTCCTGATATAGATCTACTAATGTGTGTCTCCTGAAGTAGGTCCCCTGACGCAGGTGCCATAAAGTGGGCCTCCTGACGCAGGTCCCCTGATGCAGGTTTCCTAAAGTGGATTCCACTGATGCAGATCTCCTTTCATAGTTCTCCTAAGGCAGTTCCCCTGACACATGTCTTCTGACGCAGATCTCCTAAAATAAATCTCCTGAGGTAGGTCCTTTAACGCAGGTGTCATAAAGTGGGCCTCCTGGCGCAGGCCCCCTGACGCAGGTCTCCTGATACAGATTTCCTAAAGTGGATTCCACTGAGGCAGGTCTCCTTTCACAGGTCTCCTAAGACAGCTCCCCTGACATAGCTCCCCTGACGGAGATCTCCTAAAGTGCGTTTCCTAAGGTAGGTCCCCTGACGCAGGTGTCATAAAGTGGGCCTCCTGATACAGGTGTCCTGACGCAGGTCTCCTGAATCAAATTTCTTAAAGTGGATTCCACTGATGCAGGTCTCTTTTCACTGTTCTCC
This sequence comes from Oryzias celebensis, assembly GCA_014656515.1. NCBI lineage: Eukaryota > Metazoa > Chordata > Actinopteri > Beloniformes > Adrianichthyidae > Oryzias > Oryzias celebensis. The sequence goes on along the minus strand of BNCR01000017.1, from coordinate 22,493,535 downwards.
TAACGCAGCTCCCCTGACGAAGCTCTCCTGAAGGAGATCTCTTAAAGTGCGTCTCCGAAGTTAGGTCCCCTGATGCAGGTGTCATATAGTGGGCCTCTTGACGAAGGTCTCCTGACGCCGGTCACCTAATGCAGATTTCCTAAAGTGGATTCCACTGACTCATGTGTCCTTTCACAGGTCTCCTAAGACAGCTCCCCTGACATAGCTCCCCTGATGGAGATCTCCTAAAGTGTGTTTCTTAAGGTAGGTCCCTTGACGCAGGTGAAATAAGGTGGGCCTCCTGATGCAGGTCTCCTGATATAGATCTGCTAAAGTGCGTCTCCTGAAGTAGGTCCCCTGACGCAGGTGTCATAAAGTGGGCCTCCTGACGCAGGTCCCCTGACGCAGGTCTCCTGATGTAGATTTCCTAAAGTGGATTCCACTGAGGCAGCTCTCCTTTCACAGGTCTCCTCAGGCAGCTCCCCTGACACAGGTATCCTGATATAGATCTACTACAGAGCGTCTCCCGAAGTAGGTCCCCTGACGCAGGTGTCATAAAGTGGGCCTCCTGACGCAGGTCCCCTGAAGGAGGTCTCCTGATGCAGGTTTCCTAAAGTGGATTCCACTGACGCAGTTCTCTTTTCACAGGTCTCCTAAAGCAGCTCCCCTAACGAAGCTCTCCTGAAGGAGATCTCTTAAAGTGCGTCTCTGAAGTTAGGTCCCCTGATGCAGGTGTCATATAGTGGGCCTCCTGACGCCGGTCCCCTAATGCAGGTTTCCTAAAGTGGATTCCACTGACTCATGTCTCCTTTCACAGGTCTCCTAAGACAGCTCCCCTGACATAGCTCCCCTGACGGAGATCTCCTAAAGTGCGTTTCCTAAGGTAGGTCCCTTGACGCAGGTGAAATAAGGTGGGCCGCCTGACGCAGGTGTCCTGACGCAGGTCTCCTGAATCAAGTTTCCTAAAGTGGATTCCACTGATGCATGTCTCTTTTCACAGGTCTCCTAACGCAGCTCCCCTGACGAAACTCTCCTGAAGGAGATCCCTTAAAGTGCGTCTCCTAAGTTAGGTCCTCTGATGCAGGTGTCATAAAGTGGGCCTCCTGACGCAGGTCTCCTGACGTCGGTCCCCTAATGCAGGTTTCCTAAAGTGGATTCCACTGACTCATGTGTCCTTTCACAGGTCTCCTAAGACAGCTCCCTTGACGAAGCTCTCCTGAAGGAGATCTCTTAAAGTGCGTCTCCTAATTTAGGTCCCCTGATGCAGGTGTCATATAGTGGGCCTCCTGACACAGGTCTCCTGATATAGCTCCACTAAAGTGCGTCTCCTGAAGTAGGTCCCCTGATGCAGGTCTACTGATGCATGTTTCCTAATGTGGATTCCACTGATGGAGATCTCCTTTCACAGCAATCCTAAAGCAGCTTCCCTGACAGAGGTCTCCTGACGCAGATCTCCTAATGTAAATCTCCTGAGTTAGGTCCTCTGACGCAGGTGACATAAAGTGGGCCTCCTGACGCAGGTCCCCTGATTCAGGTCTACTGATGCATGTTTCCTAATGTGGATTCCACTGATGGAGATCTCCTTTCACAGGTGTCCTCAGGCAGCTCCCCTGACACAGGTCTCCTGATATAGATCTACTAAAGTGCGTCTCCTGAAGTAGGTCCCCTGACGCAGGTGTCATAAAGTGGGCCTCCTGACGCAGGTACCTTGAAGGAGGTCTCCTGATGCAGGTTTCCTAAAGTGGATTCCACTGACGCAGGTCTCTTTTCACAGGTCTCCTAACGCAGCTCCCCTGACGAAGCTCTCCAGAAGAAGATCTCTTAAAGTGCGTCTCCTAAGTTAGGTCCCCTGATGCAGGTATCATATAGTGGGCCTCCTGACGCCGGTCCCCTAATGCAGGTTTCCTAAAGTGGATTCCACTGATTCATGTGTCCTTTCACAGGTCTCCTAAGACAGCTTCCCTGACATAGCTCCCCTGACGGAGATCTCCTAAAGTGCGTTTCCTCCTGACGCAGGTGCCGTGACGCAGGTCTCCTGATGCAGATTTCCTAAACTTGATTCCACTGAGGCAGGTCTCCTTTCACTGGTCTCCTCAGGCAGCTCCCCTGACACAGGTCTCCTGTTATAGATCTACTAAAGTGCGTCTCCTGAAGTAGGTCCCCTGTTGCAGGTGTCATAAAGTGGGCCTCCTCACGCAGGTCCCCTGACGTTGGTCTCCTGATGCAGATTTCCTAAAGTTGATTCCACTGAGGAAGGTCTCCTATCACAGGTCTCCTCAAGCAGCTCCCCTGACACAGGTCTCCTGATATAGATCTACAAAAGTGCGTCTCCTGAAGTAGGTCCCCTGACGCAAGTGTCATAAAGTGGGCCTCCTGACGCAGGTCCCCTGACGCCGGTTTCCTAAAGTGGATTCCACTGACGCAGGTCTCCTTTCACATGTCTCCTAATGTAGCTCCCCTTCAAAAGCTCTCCTGAAAGAGATCTCTTAAAGTGCGTCTCCTAAGATAGGTCCCCTGATGCAGGTGTCATGAAGTGGGCGTACTGACGCAGGTCTCCTGATATAGATCTACTAAAGTGCGTCTCCTGAAGTAGGTCCCCTGACGCAGGGGAAATAAAGTGGGCCTCCTGACGCAGGTGTCCTGACGCAGGTCTGCTGAATCAAGTTTCCTAAAGTGGATTCCACTGACGCAGGTCTCTTTTCACAGGTCTCCTAACGCAGCTCCCCTGACGAAGCTCTCCTAAAGGAGATCTCTTAAAGTGCGTCTGCTAAGTTAGGTCCCCTGATGCAGGTGTCATATAGTGGGCCTCCTGACGCAGGTCTCCCGATATAGATCTTCTAAAGTTCGTCTCCTGAAGTAGGTCCCCTGACGCAGGTTTCATAAAATGGGCCTCCTGACGCAGGTCCCCTGATGCAGGTCTCCTGATGCAGATTTCCTATAGTGGATTCCACTGAGGCAGGGCTCCTTTCACAGGTCTCCTCAGGCAGCTCCCCTGACACAGGTCTCCTGATATTGATCTACTAAAGTGCGTCTCCTGAAGTAGGTCCCCTGATGCAGGTGTCATAAAGTGGGCCTCCTGACGCAGGTCCCCTGAAGGAGGTCTCCTGATGAAGGTTTCCTAAAGTGGATTCCACTGACGCAGGTCTCCTTTCACAGGTCTCCTAACATAGCTTCCCTTCAAAAGCTCTCCTGAAGGAGATCTCTTAAATTGCGTCTCCTAAGATAGGTCTCCTAATGCAGGTGTCATAAAGTGGGCGTCCTCAAGCAGGTCTCCTGATGCAGGTTTCCTAAAATGGATTCCACTGACGCAGATCTCCTTTCACAGGTCTCCTAAGGCAGTTCCCCTGACACATGTTTTCTGACGCAGATCTCCTAATGTAAATCTCCTGAGTTAGGTCCTCTGACGCAGGTGTCATCAAGTGGGCCTCCTGACGCAGGTCCCCTGATGCAGGTCTACTGATGCATGTTTCCTAATGTGGATTCCACTGATGGATATTTCCTTTTACAGCAATCCTAAAACAGCTTCCCTGGCACAGGTCTCCTGATATAGATCTACTATAGTTCGTCTCCTGAAGTAGGTCCCCTGACGCAGGTGTCATAAAGTGGGCCTCCTGATGCAGGTCCCCTGACGCAGGTCTCCTGATGCAGATTTCCTAAAGTGGATTCCACTGAGGCAGGTCTCCTTTCACAGGTCTCCTCAGGCAGCTCCCCTGACACAGGTCTCCTGATATAGATCTACTAAAGTGCGTCTCCTGAAGTAGGTCCCCTGACGCAGGTGTCATAAAGTGGGCCTCCTGACGCAGGTGTCTTGACGCAGGTCTCCTGAATCAAGTTTCCTGAAGTGGAATCCACTGACGCAGGTCTCTTTTCACAGGTCTCCTAACCCAGCTCCCCTGACGAAGCTCTCCCAAAGGAGATCTCATAAAGTGCGTCTCCTAAGTTAGGTCCCCTGATGCAGGTGTCATAAAGTGGGCCTCCTGACGCAGGTCTCCTGTTATAGATCTTCTAAAGTGCGTCTCCTGAAGTAGGTCCCCTGACGCAGGTTTCATAAAATGGGCCTCCTGACGCAGGTCCCCTGATGCAGGTCTCCTGATGCAGATTTCCTATAGTGGATTCCACTGAGGCAGGGCTCCTTTCACAGGTCTCCTCAGGCAGCTCCCCTGACACAGGTCTCCTGATATTGATCTACTAAAGTACGTCTCCTGAAGTAGGTCCCCTGATGCAGGTGTCATAAAGTGGGCCTCCCTACGCAGGTCCCCTGAAGGAGGTCTCCTGATGAAGGTTTCCTAAAGTGGATTCCACTGACGCAGGTCTCTTTTCACAGGTCTCCTAACATAGCTCCCCTTCAAAAGCTCTCCTGAAGGAGATCTCTTAAATTGCGTCTCCTAAGATAGGTCTCCTAATGCAGGTGTCATAAAGTGGGCGTCCTGAAGCAGGTCTCCTGATGCAGGTTTCCTAAAATGGATTCCACTGACGCAGATCTCCTTTCACAGGTCTCCTAAGGCAGGTCCCCTGACACATGTCTTCTGACGCAGATCTCCTAATGTAAATCTCCTGAGTTAGGTCCTCTGACGCAGGTGTCATCAAGTGGGCCTCCTGACGCAGGTCCCCTGATGCAGGTCTACTGATGCATGTTTCCTAATGTGGATTCCACTGATGGATATTTCCTTTTACAGCAATCCTAAAACAGCTTCCCTGACACAGGTCTCCTGATATAGATCTACTAAAGTGCGTCTCCTGAAGTAGGTCCCCTGACGCAGGTGTCATAAAGTGGGCCTCCTGACGCAGGTGTCTTGACGCAGGTCTCCTGAATCAAGTTTCCTGAAGTGGAATCCACTGACGCAGGTCTCTTTTCACAGGTCTCCTAACCCAGCTCCCCTGACGAAGCTCTCCCAAAGGAGATCTCATAAAGTGCGTCTCCTAAGTTAGGTCCCCTGATGCAGGTGTCATAAAGTGGGCCTCCTGACGCAGGTCTCCTGTTATAGATCTTCTAAAGTGCGTCTCCTGAAGTAGGTCCCCTGACGCAGGTTTCATAAAATGGGCCTCCTGACGCAGGTCCCCTGATGCAGGTCTCCTGATGCAGATTTCCTATAGTGGATTCCACTGAGGCAGGGCTCCTTTCACAGGTCTCCTCAGGCAGCTCCCCTGACACAGGTCTCCTAAAATTGATCTACTAAAGTACGTCTCCTGAAGTAGGTCCCCTGATGCAGGTGTCATAAAGTGGGCCTCCCTACGCAGGTCCCCTGAAGGAGGTCTCCTGATGAAGGTTTCCTAAAGTGGATTCCACTGACGCAGGTCTCTTTTCACAGGTCTCCTAACATAGCTCCCCTTCAAAAGCTCTCCTGAAGGAGATCTCTTAAATTGCGTCTCCTAAGATAGGTCTCCTAATGCAGGTGTCATAAAGTGGGCGTCCTGAAGCAGGTCTCCTGATGCAGGTTTCCTAAAATGGATTCCACTGACGCAGATCTCCTTTCACAGGTCTCCTAAGGCAGGTCCCCTGACACATGTCTTCTGACGCAGATCTCCTAATGTAAATCTCCTGAGTTAGGTCCTCTGACGCAGGTGTCATCAAGTGGGCCTCCTGACGCAGGTCCCCTGATGCAGGTCTACTGATGCATGTTTCCTAATGTGGATTCCACTGATGGATATTTCCTTTTACAGCAATCCTAAAACAGCTTCCCTGACACAGGTCTCCTGATATAGATCTACTAAAGTTCGTCTCCTGAAGTAGGTCCCCTGACGCAGGTGTCATAAAGTGGGCCTCCTGATGCAGGTCCCCTGACGCAGGTCTCCTGATGCAGGTTTCCTAAAGTGGATTCCACTGAGGCAGGTCTCCTTTCACAGGTCTCCTCAGGCAGCTCCCCTGACACAGGTCTCCTGATATTGATCTACTAAAGTGCGTCTCCTGAAGTAGGTCCCCTGATGCAGGTGTCATAAAGTGGGCCTCCCTACGCAGGTCCCCTGAAGGAGGTCTCCTGATGAAGGTTTCCTAAAGTGGATTCCACTGACGCAGGTCTCCTTTCACAGGTCTCCTAACATAGCTCCCCTTCAAAAGCTCTCCTGAAGGAGATCTCTTAAATTGCGTCTCCTAAGATAGGTCTCCTAATGCAGGTGTCATAAAGTGGGCGTCCTGAAGCAGGTCTCCTGATGCAGGTTTCCTAAAATGGATTCCACTGACGCAGATCTCCTTTCACAGGTCTCCTAAGGCAGTTCCCCTGACACATGTCTTCTGACGCAGATCTCCTAATGTAAATCTCCTGAGTTAGGTCCTCTGACGCAGGTGTCATCAAGTGGGCCTCCTGACGCAGGTGTCCTGACGCAGGTCTCCTGAATCAAGTTTCCAAAAGTGGCTTCCACTGACGCAGGTCTCTTTTCACAGGTCTCCTAACGCAGCTCCCCTGACGAAGCTCTCCTGAAGGAGAACTCTTAAAGTGCGTCTCCTAAGTTAAGTCCCCTGATGCAGGTGTCATATAGTGGGCCTCCTGACGCAGGTCCCCTGACGCAGATTTCCTAAAGTGGATTCCACTGAGGCAGGTCTCCTTTCACAGGTCTCCTCAGGCAGCTCCCCTGACACAGGTCTCCTGAAGGAGATCTCTTAAAGTGCGTCTCCTGAAGTAGGTCCCCTGACGCAGGTGTCATAAAGTGGGCCTTCTGACCCAGGTACCCTGATACAGGTCTCCTGATGCAGATTTCCTAAAGTGGATTCCACTGAGGCAGGTCTCTTTTCACAGGTTTCCTCAGGCAGCTCCCCTGACACAGGTCTCCTGATATAGATCTACTAAAGTGCGTCTCCTGAAGTAGGTCCCCTGATGCAGGTCCCCTGATGCAGGTGTCATATAGTGGGCATCCTGACGCCGGTCCCTTAATGCAGGTTTCCTAAAGTGGATTCCACTGACTCATCTGTCCTTTCACAGGTCTCCTAAGACAGCTTCCCTGACATAGCTCCCCTGACGGAGATCTCCTAAAGTGCGTTTCCTAAGGTAGGTCCCCTGACGCAGGGGAAATAATGTGGGCCTCCTGACGCAGGTCTCCTGAATCAAGTTTACTAAAGTGGATTGCACTGACGCAGGTCTCTTTTCACAGGTCTCCTAACGCAGCTCCCATGACGAAACTCTCCTGAAGGAAATTTACTAAAGTGTGTCTCCTGAAGTAGGTCCCCTGATGCAGGTGTCATATAGTGGGCCTCCTGACGCAGGTCTCCTCACGCTGGTCCCCTAATGCAGGTTTTCTAAAGTGGATTCCACTGACTCATGTGTCCTTTCACAGGTCTCCTTAGACAGCTCCCTTGACATAGCTCCCCTGACGGAGATCTCCTAAAGTCATTTCCTAAGGTAGGTCCCCTGACGCAGGGGAAATAAAGTGGGCCTCCTGACGCAGGTGTGCTGACGCAGGTCTCCTGATGCAGATTTCCTAAAGTGGTTTCCACTGAGACAGGTCTCCTTTCACAGGTCTCTTCAGGCAGCTCCCCTGACACAGGTCTCCTGAAGGAGATCTCTTAAAGTGCGTCTCCTGAAGTAGGTCCCCTGACGCAGGTGTCATAAAGTGGGCCTTCTGACCCAGGTACCCTGATACAGGTCTCCTGATGCAGATTTCCTAAAGTGGATTCCACTGAGGCAGGTCTCTTTTCACAGGTTTCCTCAGGCAGCTCCCCTGACACAGGTCTCCTGATATAGATCTACTAAAGTGCGTCTCCTGAAGTAGGTCCCCTGATGCAGGTCCCCTGATGCAGGTGTCATATAGTGGGCATCCTGACGCCGGTCCCTTAATGCAGGTTTCCTAAAGTGGATTCCACTGACTCATCTGTCCTTTCACAGGTCTCCTAAGACAGCTTCCCTGACATAGCTCCCCTGACGGAGATCTCCTAAAGTGCGTTTCCTAAGGTAGGTCCCCTGACGCAGGGGAAATAATGTGGGCCTCCTGACGCAGGTCTCCTGAATCAAGTTTACTAAAGTGGATTGCACTGACGCAGGTCTCTTTTCACAGGTCTCCTAACGCAGCTCCCATGACGAAACTCTCCTGAAGGAAATTTACTAAAGTGTGTCTCCTGAAGTAGGTCCCCTGATGCAGGTGTCATATAGTGGGCCTCCTGACGCAGGTCTCCTCACGCTGGTCCCCTAATGCAGGTTTTCTAAAGTGGATTCCACTGACTCATGTGTCCTTTCACAGGTCTCCTTAGACAGCTCCCTTGACATAGCTCCCCTGACGGAGATCTCCTAAAGTCATTTCCTAAGGTAGGTCCCCTGACGCAGGGGAAATAAAGTGGGCCTCCTGACGCAGGTGTGCTGACGCAGGTCTCCTGATGCAGATTTCCTAAAGTGGTTTCCACTGAGACAGGTCTCCTTTCACAGGTCTCTTCAGGCAGCTCCCCTGACACAGGTCTCCTGAAGGAGATCTCTTAAAGTGCGTCTCCTGATGTAGGTCCCCTGACGCAGGTGTCATAAAGTGGGCCTCCTGACCCAGGTGTCCTGACGCAGGTCTCCTGATGCAGTTTCCTAATATGGATTCCACTGATGGAGATCTCCTGTCACAGCAATCCTAAAGCAGCTTCCCTGACACAGGTCTCCTGATATAGATCTACTATAGTTCGTCTCCTAAAGTAGGTCCCCTGACGCAGGTGTCATAAAGTGGGCCTCCTGACGCAGGTCCCCTGACGCAGGTCTCCTGTTGCAGATTTCCTAAAGTGGAATCCACTGAGGCAGGTCTCCTTTCACAGGTCTCCTCAGGCAGCTTCCCTGACACAGGTCTCCTGATATAGATCTACTAAAGTGCGTCTCCTGAAGTAGGTCCCCTGACGCAGGTGTAATAAAGTGGGCCTCCTGACGCAGGTCCCCTGACGCAGGTCTCCTGATGCAGATTTCCTAAAGTGGAATCCACTGAGGCAGGTCTCCTTTCACAGGTCTCCTCAGGCAGCTTCCTTGACACAGGTCTCCTGATATAGATCTACTAAAGTGCGTCTCCTGAAGTAGGTCCCCTGACGCAGGTGTCATAAAGTGGGCCTCCCGACGCAGGTGTCCTGACGCAGGTCTCCTGAATCAAGTTTCCTAAAGTGGATTTCACTGACGCAGGTTTCTTTTCACAGGTCTCCTAACGCAGCTCCCCTGACAAAGCTCTCCTGAAGGAGATCTCTTAAAGTGCGTCTCCTAAGTTCGGTCCCCTGAAGCAGGTGTTATATAGTGGGCCTCCTGACGCAGGTCTCCTGATGCAGATTTCCTAAAGTGGATTCCACTGAGGCAGTTCTCCTTTCACAGGTCTCCTAAAGCAGCTCCCCTGACAAAGCTCTCCTGAAGGAGATCTCTTAAAGTGCATCTCCTAAGTCAGGTCCCCTGATGCAGGTGTCATATAGTGGGCCTCCTGACGCAGGTCTCCTCACGCTGGTCCCCTAATGCAGGTTTTCTAAAGTGGATTCCACTGACTCATGTGTCCTTTCACAGGTCTCCTTAGACAGCTCCCTTGACATAGCTCCCCTGACGGAGATCTCCTAAAGTCATTTCCTAAGGTAGGTCCCCTGACGCAGGGGAAATAAAGTGGGCCTCCTGACGCAGGTGTGCTGACGCAGGTCTCCTGATGCAGATTTCCTAAAGTGGATTCCACTGAGACAGGTCTCCTTTCACAGGTCTCTTCAGGCAGCTCCCCTGACACAGGTCTCCTGAAGGAGATCTCTTAAAGTGCGTCTCCTGAAGTAGGTCCCCTGACGCAGGTGTCATAAAGTGGGCCTCCTGACCCAGGTGTCCTGACGCAGGTCTCCTGAATCAAGTTTCCTAAAGTGGATTCCATTGACGTAGGTCTCTTTTCATAGGTCTCCTAAAGCAGCTCCCCTGACGAAGCTCTCCTGTAGGGGATCTCTTAAAGTGCGTCTCCTAAGTCAGGTCCCCTGATGCAGGTGTCATATAGTGGGCCTCCTGACGCAGGTCTCCTGATGCAGATTTCCTAAAGTGGATTCCACTGAGGCAGGTCTCCTTTCACAGGTCTCCTCAGGAAGCTCCCCTGACACAGGTCTCCTGATATAGATCTACTAAAGTGTGTCTCCTGAAGTAGGTCCCCTGACGCAGGTGTCATAAAGTGGGCCTCCTGACGCAGGTCCCCTGATGGAGGTTTCCTAAGGTGGATTCCACTGATGCAGATCTCCTTTCATAGGTCTCCTAAGGCAGTTCCCCTGACACATGTCTTCTGACGCAGATCTCCTAAAATAAATCTCCTGAGGTAGGTCCTTTAACACAGGTGACATAAAGCTGGCCTCCTGACGCATGTCCCCTGACGCAGGTCTCCTGATGCAGATTTCCTAAAGTGGATTCCACTGAGGCAGGTCCCCTTTCATAGGTCTCTTCAGACAGCTCCCCTGACATAGCTCCCCTGACGGAGATCTCCTAAAGTGCGTTTCCTAAGGTAGGTCCCCTGACGCAGGTGAAATAAGGTGGGCCTCCTGACGCAGGTCTCCTGAATAAAGTTTCCTAAAGTGGATTCCACTGACGCAGGTCTCTTTTCACAGGTCTCCTAACGCAGCTCCCCTGACGAAGCTCTCCTGAAGGAGATCTCTTAAAGTGCGTCTCCTAAGTCAGGTCCCCTGATGTAGGTGTCATAAAGTGGGCCTCCTGACGCAGGTCCCCTGATGCAGGTCTACTGATGCATGTTTCCTAATGTGGATTCCACTGATGGAGATCTCCTTTTACAACAATCCTAAAGCAGCTTCCCTGACACAGGTCTCCTGATATAGATCTACTATAGTTAGTCTCCTAAAGTAGGTCCCCTGACGCAGGTGTCATAAAGTGGGCCTCCTGACGCAGGTCCCCTGACGCAGGTCTCCTGATGCAGATTTCCTGAAGTGGATTCCACTGAGGCAGGTCTCTTTTCACAGGTCTCCTCAAGCAGCTACCCTGACACAGATCTCCTGATATAGATCTACTAAAGTGCGTCTCCTGAAGGTGGTCCCCTGACGCAGGTGTCATAAAGTGGGCATCCTGACGCAGGTCCCCTGATGCAGTTCTACTGATGCATGTTTCCTAATGTGGATTCCACTGATGGAGATCTCCTGTCACAGCAATCCTAAAGCAGCTTCCCTGACACAGGTCTCCTGATATAGATCTACTATAGTTCTTCTCCTAAAGTAGGTCACCTGACACAGGTGTCATAAAGTGGGCCTCCTGACGCAGGTCCCCTGACGCAGGTCTCCTGATGCAGATTTCCTAAAGTGGATTCAACTGACGCAGGTCTCCTTTCACAGGTCTCCTCAGGCAGCTCCCTGACACAGGTCTCCTGAAGGAGATCTCTTAAAGTGCGTCTCCTAAAGTAGGTCCCCTGACGCAGGTGTCATAAAGTGGGCCTCCTGACGCAGGTCCCCTGACGCAGGTCTCCTGATGCAGATTTCCTAAAGTGGATTCCACTGAGGCAGGTCTCCTTTCACAGGTCTCCTCAGGCAGCTCTCCTGACACAGGTCTCCTGATATAGATCTACTAATGTGTGTCTCCTGAAGTAGGTCCCCTGACGCAGGTGCCATAAAGTGGGCCTCCTGACGCAGGTCCCCTGATGCAGGTTTCCTAAAGTGGATTCCACTGATGCAGATCTCCTTTCATAGTTCTCCTAAGGCAGTTCCCCTGACACATGTCTTCTGACGCAGATCTCCTAAAATAAATCTCCTGAGGTAGGTCCTTTAACGCAGGTGTCATAAAGTGGGCCTCCTGGCGCAGGCCCCCTGACGCAGGTCTCCTGATGCAGATTTCCTAAAGTGGATTCCACTGAGGCAGGTCTCCTTTCACAGGTCTCCTAAGACAGCTCCCCTGACATAGCTCCCCTGACGGAGATCTCCTAAAGTGCGTTTCCTAAGGTAGGTCCCCTGACGCAGGTGTCATAAAGTGGGCCTCCTGATACAGGTGTCCTGACGCAGGTCTCCTGAATCAAATTTCTTAAAGTGGATTCCACTGATGCAGGTCTCTTTTCACTGTTCTCCTAACGCAGCTCCCCTGACGAAGCTCTCCTGAAGGAGATCTCTTAAAGTGCGTCTCCGAAGTTAGGTCCCCTGATGCAGGTGTCATATAGTGGGCCTCTTGATGAAGGTCTCCTGACGCCGGTCACCTAATGCAGATTTCCTAAAGTGGATTCCACTGACTCATGTGTCCTTTCACAGGTCTCCTAAGACAGCTCCCCTGACATAGCTCCCCTGATGGAGATCTCCTAAAGTGTGTTTCTTAAGGTAGGTCCCTTGACGCAGGTGAAATAAGGTGGGCCTCCTGACGCAGGTCTCCTGATATAGATCTGCTAAAGTGCGTCTCCTGAAGTAGGTCCCCTGACGCAGGTGTCATAAAGTGGGCCTCCTGACGCAGGTCCCCTGACGCAGGTCTCCTGATGTAGATTTCCTAAAGTGGATTCCACTGAGGCAGCTCTCCTTTCACAGGTCTCCTCAGGCAGCTCCCCTGACACAGGTATCCTGATATAGATCTACTACAGTGCGTCTCCCGAAGTAGGTCCCCTGACGCAGGTGTCATAAAGTGGGCCTCCTGACGCAGGTCCCCTGAAGGAGGTCTCCTGATGCAGGTTTCCTAAAGTGGATTCCACTGACGCAGTTCTCTTTTCACAGGTCTCCTAAAGCAGCTCCCCTAACGAAGCTCTCCTGAAGGAGATCTCTTAAAGTGCATCTCTGAAGTTAGGTCCCCTGATGCAGGTGTCATATAGTGGGCCTCCTGACGCCGGTCCCCTAATGCAGGTTTCCTAAAGTGGATTCCACTGACTCATGTCTCCTTTCACAGGTCTCCTAAGACAGCTCCCCTGACATAGCTCCCCTGACGGAGATCTCCTAAAGTGCGTTTCCTAAGGTAGGTCCCTTGACGCAGGTGAAATAAGGTGGGCCGCCTGACGCAGGTGTCCTGACGCAGGTCTCCTGAATCAAGTTTCCTAAAGTGGATTCCACTGACGCATGTCTCTTTTCACAGGTCTCCTAACGCAGCTCCCCTGACGAAACTCTCCTGAAGGAGATCTCTTAAAGTGCGTCTCCTAAGTTAGGTCCTCTGATGCAGGTGTCATAAAGTGGGCCTCCTGACGCAGGTCTCCTGACGCCGGTCCCCTAATGCAGGTTTCCTAAAGTGGATTCCACTGACTCATGTGTCCTTTCACAGGTCTCCCAAGACAGCTCCCTTGACGAAGCTCTCCTGAAGGAGATCTCTTAAAGTGCGTCTCCTAATTTAGGTCCCCTGATGCAGGTGTCATATAGTGGGCCTCCTGACACAGGTCTCCTGATATAGCTCCACTAAAGTGCGTCTCCTGAAGTAGGTCCCCTGATGCAGGTCTACTGATGCATGTTTCCTAATGTGGATTCCACTGATGGAGATCTCCTTTCACAGCAATCCTAAAGCAGCTTCCCTGACACAGGTCTCCTGACGCAGATCTCCTAATGTAAATCTCCTGAGTTAGGTCCTCTGACGCAGGTGACATAAAGTGGGCCTCCTGACGCAGGTCCCCTGATGCAGGTCTACTGATGCATGTTTCCTAATGTGGATTCCACTGATGGAGATCTCCTTTCACAGGTGTCCTCAGGCAGCTCCCCTGACACAGGTCTCCTGATATAGATCTACTAAAGTGCGTCTCCTGAAGTAGGTCCCCTGACGCAGGTGTCATAAAGTGGGCCTCCTGACGCAGGTCCCTTGAAGGAGGTCTCCTGATGCAGGTTTCCTAAAGTGGATTCCACTGACGCAGGTCTCTTTTCACAGGTCTCCTAACGCAGCTCCCCTGACGAAGCTCTCCAGAAGAAGATCTCTTAAAGTGCGTCTCCTAAGTTAGGTCCCCTGATGCAGGTATCATATAGTGGGCCTCCTGACGCCGGTCCCCTAATGCAGGTTTCCTAAAGTGGATTCCACTGATTCATGTGTCCTTTCACAGGTCTCCTAAGACAGCTTCCCTGACATAGCTCCCCTGACGGAGATCTCCTAAAGTGCGTTTCCTAAGGTAGGTCCCCTGACGCAGGTGTCATAAAGTGGGCCACCTGACGCAGGTGCCGTGACGCAGGTCTCCTGATGCAGATTTCCTAAACTTGATTCCACTGAGGCAGGTCTCCTTTCACTGGTCTCCTCAGGCAGCTCCCCTGACACAGGTCTCCTGTTATAGATCTACTAAAGTGCGTCTCCTGAAGTAGGTCCCCTGTTGCAGGTGTCATAAAGTGGGCCTCCTCACGCAGGTCCCCTGACGTTGGTCTCCTGATGCAGATTTCCTAAAGTTGATTCCACTGAGGAAGGTCTCCTATCACAGGTCTCCTCAAGCAGCTCCCTGACACAGGTCTCCTGATATAGATCTACAAAAGTGCGTCTCCTGAAGTAGGTCCCCTGACGCAGGTGTCATAAAGTGGGCCTCCTGACGCAGGTCCCCTGACGCCGGTTTCCTAAAGTGGATTCCACTGACGCAGGTCTCCTTTCACATGTCTCCTAATGTAGCTCCCCTTCAAAAGCTCTCCTGAAAGAGATCTCTTAAAGTGCGTCTCCTAAGATAGGTCCCCTGATGCAGGTGTCATGAAGTGGGCGTACTGACGCCTGTCCCCTGAAGCAGGTCTCCTGATGCAGGTTTCCTAAAGTGGATTTCACTGATGCAGATCTCATTTCACAGGTCTCCAAAGGCAGTTCCCCTGACATGTCTTCTGACGCAGATCTCCTAAAGTAAATCTCCTGAGGTAGGTCCTATGACGCAGGTGTCATATAGTGGGCCTCCTGACGCCGGTCCCCTAATGCAGGTTTCCTAAAGTGGATTCCACTGACTCATGTCTCCTTTCACAGGTCTCCTAAGACAGCTCCCCTGACATAGCTCCCCTGACGGAGATCTCCTAAAGTGCGTTTCCTAAGGTAGGTCCCTTGACGCAGGTGAAATAAGGTGGGCCGCCTGACGCAGGTGTCCTGACGCAGGTCTCCTGAATCAAGTTTCCTAAAGTGGATTCCACTGACGCATGTCTCTTTTCACAGGTCTCCTAACGCAGCTCCCCTGACGAAACTCTCCTGAAGGAGATCTCTTAAAGTGCGTCTCCTAAGTTAGGTCCTCTGATGCAGGTGTCATAAAGTGGGCCTCCTGACGCAGGTCTCCTGACGCCGGTCCCCTAATGCAGGTTTCCTAAAGTGGATTCCACTGACTCATGTGTCCTTTCACAGGTCTCCCAAGACAGCTCCCTTGACGAAGCTCTCCTGAAGGAGATCTCTTAAAGTGCGTCTCCTAATTTAGGTCCCCTGATGCAGGTGTCATATAGTGGGCCTCCTGACACAGGTCTCCTGATATAGCTCCACTAAAGTGCGTCTCCTGAAGTACGTCCCCTGATGCAGGTCTACTGATGCATGTTTCCTAATGTGGATTCCACTGATGGAGATCTCCTTTCACAGCAATCCTAAAGCAGCTTCCCTGACACAGGTCTCCTGACGCAGATCTCCTAATGTAAATCTCCTGAGTTAGGTCCTCTGACGCAGGTGACATAAAGTGGGCCTCCTGACGCAGGTCCCCTGATGCAGGTCTACTGATGCATGTTTCCTAATGTGGATTCCACTGATGGAGATCTCCTTTCACAGGTGTCCTCAGGCAGCTCCCCTGACACAGGTCTCCTGATATAGATCTACTAAAGTGCGTCTCCTGAAGTAGGTCCCCTGACGCAGGTGTCATAAAGTGGGCCTCCTGACGCAGGTCCCTTGAAGGAGGTCTCCTGATGCAGGTTTCCTAAAGTGGATTCCACTGACGCAGGTCTCTTTTCACAGGTCTCCTAACGCAGCTCCCCTGACGAAGCTCTCCAGAAGAAGATCTCTTAAAGTGCGTCTCCTAAGTTAGGTCCCCTGATGCAGGTATCATATAGTGGGCCTCCTGACGCCGGTCCCCTAATGCAGGTTTCCTAAAGTGGATTCCACTGATTCATGTGTCCTTTCACAGGTCTCCTAAGACAGCTTCCCTGACATAGCTCCCCTGACGGAGATCTCCTAAAGTGCGTTTCCTAAGGTAGGTCCCCTGACGCAGGTGTCATAAAGTGGGCCACCTGACGCAGGTGCCGTGACGCAGGTCTCCTGATGCAGATTTCCTAAACTTGATTCCACTGAGGCAGGTCTCCTTTCACTGGTCTCCTCAGGCAGCTCCCCTGACACAGGTCTCCTGTTATAGATCTACTAAAGTGCGTCTCCTGAAGTAGGTCCCCTGTTGCAGGTGTCATAAAGTGGGCCTCCTCACGCAGGTCCCCTGACGTTGGTCTCCTGATGCAGATTTCCTAAAGTTGATTCCACTGAGGAAGGTCTCCTATCACAGGTCTCCTCAAGCAGCTCCCCTGACACAGGTCTCCTGATATAGATCTACAAAAGTGCGTCTCCTGAAGTAGGTCCCCTGACGCAGGTGTCATAAAGTGGGCCTCCTGACGCAGGTCCCCTGACGCCGGTTTCCTAAAGTGGATTCCACTGACGCAGGTCTCCTTTCACATGTCTCCTAATGTAGCTCCCCTTCAAAAGCTCTCCTGAAAGAGATCTCTTAAAGTGCGTCTCCTAAGATAGGTCCCCTGATGCAGGTGTCATGAAGTGGGCGTACTGACGCCTGTCCCCTGAAGCAGGTCTCCTGATGCAGGTTTCCTAAAGTGGATTTCACTGATGCAGATCTCATTTCACAGGTCTCCAAAGGCAGTTCCCCTGACATGTCTTCTGACGCAGATCTCCTAAAGTAAATCTCCTGAGGTAGGTCCTATGACGCAGGTGTCATATAGTGGGCCTCCTGACGCCGGTCCCCTAATGCAGGTTTCCTAAAGTGGATTCCACTGACTCATGTCTCCTTTCACAGGTCTCCTAAGACAGCTCCCCTGACATAGCTCCCCTGACGGAGATCTCCTAAAGTGCGTTTCCTAAGGTAGGTCCCTTGACGCAGGTGAAATAAGGTGGGCCGCCTGACGCAGGTGTCCTGACGCAGGTCTCCTGAATCAAGTTTCCTAAAGTGGATTCCACTGACGCATGTCTCTTTTCACAGGTCTCCTAACGCAGCTCCCCTGACGAAACTCTCCTGAAGGAGATCTCTTAAAGTGCGTCTCCTAAGTTAGGTCCTCTGATGCAGGTGTCATAAAGTGGGCCTCCTGACGCAGGTCTCCTGACGCCGGTCCCCTAATGCAGGTTTCCTAAAGTGGATTCCACTGACTCATGTGTCCTTTCACAGGTCTCCCAAGACAGCTCCCTTGACGAAGCTCTCCTGAAGGAGATCTCTTAAAGTGCGTCTCCTAATTTAGGTCCCCTGATGCAGGTGTCATATAGTGGGCCTCCTGACACAGGTCTCCTGATATAGCTCCACTAAAGTGCGTCTCCTGAAGTAGGTCCCCTGATGCAGGTCTACTGATGCATGTTTCCTAATGTGGATTCCACTGATGGAGATCTCCTTTCACAGCAATCCTAAAGCAGCTTCCCTGACACAGGTCTCCTGACGCAGATCTCCTAATGTAAATCTCCTGAGTTAGGTCCTCTGACGCAGGTGACATAAAGTGGGCCTCCTGACGCAGGTCCCCTGATGCAGGTCTACTGATGCATGTTTCCTAATGTGGATTCCACTGATGGAGATCTCCTTTCACAGGTGTCCTCAGGCAGCTCCCCTGACACAGGTCTCCTGATATAGATCTACTAAAGTGCGTCTCCTGAAGTAGGTCCCCTGACGCAGGTGTCATAAAGTGGGCCTCCTGACGCAGGTCCCTTGAAGGAGGTCTCCTGATGCAGGTTTCCTAAAGTGGATTCCACTGACGCAGGTCTCTTTTCACAGGTCTCCTAACGCAGCTCCCCTGACGAAGCTCTCCAGAAGAAGATCTCTTAAAGTGCGTCTCCTAAGTTAGGTCCCCTGATGCAGGTATCATATAGTGGGCCTCCTGACGCCGGTCCCCTAATGCAGGTTTCCTAAAGTGGATTCCACTGATTCATGTGTCCTTTCACAGGTCTCCTAAGACAGCTTCCCTGACATAGCTCCCCTGACGGAGATCTCCTAAAGTGCGTTTCCTAAGGTAGGTCCCCTGACGCAGGTGTCATAAAGTGGGCCACCTGACGCAGGTGCCGTGACGCAGGTCTCCTGATGCAGATTTCCTAAACTTGATTCCACTGAGGCAGGTCTCCTTTCACTGGTCTCCTCAGGCAGCTCCCCTGACACAGGTCTCCTGTTATAGATCTACTAAAGTGCGTCTCCTGAAGTAGGTCCCCTGTTGCAGGTGTCATAAAGTGGGCCTCCTCACGCAGGTCCCCTGACGTTGGTCTCCTGATGCAGATTTCCTAAAGTTGATTCCACTGAGGAAGGTCTCCTATCACAGGTCTCCTCAAGCAGCTCCCCTGACACAGGTCTCCTGATATAGATCTACAAAAGTGCGTCTCCTGAAGTAGGTCCCCTGACGCAGGTGTCATAAAGTGGGCCTCCTGACGCAGGTCCCCTGACGCCGGTTTCCTAAAGTGGATTCCACTGACGCAGGTCTCCTTTCACATGTCTCCTAATGTAGCTCCCCTTCAAAAGCTCTCCTGAAAGAGATCTCTTAAAGTGCGTCTCCTAAGATAGGTCCCCTGATGCAGGTGTCATGAAGTGGGCGTACTGACGCCTGTCCCCTGAAGCAGGTCTCCTGATGCAGGTTTCCTAAAGTGGATTTCACTGATGCAGATCTCATTTCACAGGTCTCCAAAGGCAGTTCCCCTGACATGTCTTCTGACGCAGATCTCCTAAAGTAAATCTCCTGAGGTAGGTCCTATGACGCAGGTGTCATAAAGTGGGCCTCCTGACGCAAGTCCCCTCACGCAGGTCTCCTGATGCAGATTTCCTAAAGTGGATTCCACTGAGGCAGGTCTCCTTTCACAGGTCTCCTAAGACAGTTCCCCTGACATAGCTCCCCTGACGGAGATCTCCTAACGTGCGTTTCCTAAGGTAGGTCCCCTGACGCAGGTGAAATAAAGTGGGCCTCCTGACGCAGGTGTCCTGACGCAGGTCTCCTGAATCAAATTTCCTGAAGTGAATTCCACTGTTACAGGTCTCTTTTCACAGGTCTCCTAACGCAGCTCCCCTGACGAAGCTCTCCTGAAGGAGATCTCTTAAAGTGCGTCTCCTAAGTTAGGTCCCCTGATGCAGGTGTCATATAGTGGGCCTCCTGACGCAGGTCCCCTGACGCAGGTATCCTGATGCAGATTTCCTAAAGTGGATTCCACTGACGCAGGTCTACTTTCACAGGTCTCCTCAGGCAGCTCCCCTGACACAGGTCCCCTTATATAGATCTACTAAAGTGCGTCTCCTGAAGTAGGTCCCTTGACGCAGGTGTCATAAAGTGGGCCTCCTGACGCAGGTCCCCTGATGCAGGTCTACTAAAGTGCGTCTCCTGACGTAGGTCGCCTGATGCAGGTGTCATAAAGTGGGCCTCCTGACGCAGGTCTCCTGATGCAGGCTTCCTAAAGTGGATTCCACTGATGCAGGTCTCCTAACGCAGCTCCCCTGACGAAGCTCTCCTTAAGGAGATCTCTTAAAGTGCATCTCCTAAGTTAGGTCTCCTGACGCCGGTCCCCTAATGCAGGTTTCCTAAAGTGGATTCCACTGACGCAGGTCTGCTTTCACAGGTCTCTTAACGCAGGTCCCTGACACAGCTCTTGTGACGGAGATCTTCTAAAGTTCCTCTCTTTAGGTATGTCCCCTGACACAGGTGTTATAAGGTGGGCCTCCTGACGCAGTTGTCATATAGAGGGCCTACTGACGCAGGTCCCCTGACGCAGGTCCCCTGACGAAGGTCTAGTGATGCATGTTTCCTAATGTGGGTTCCACTTATTGTAGGTCTCATTTCACAGGACACCTAAAGCAGCTCCCCTTACACAGGTCTCCTGATATGCATCTCCTAAAGTGCGTCTCCTCAAGTATGTCCGCTGATGCAGGTTTCCTAATGTTGATTCCACTGTGGCAAGTTTCATAAAGTGGGCCTCCTGAAGCAGCTCCCCTGACATTGGTCTCCTGATGCAAGTATCCTAAAGTACATCTCCTGAGATAGGTCCTCTGACGCAGGTGTAATAATGTGGGCCTCCTGACACAGTTGTCATAAAGTGGGCCTCCTGACGCAGGTCCCCTGACGCAGGTCTCCTGATGCAGGTTTCCTAAAGTGGATTCCACTGAGGCAGGTCTCCTTTCACAGGTCTGCTTAGTCAGCTCCCCTGATGCAGGTCTTTTGACGCAGATCTCCTAAAGTGAATCTCCTGAGGTAGGTCCCCTGACGCAGGTGAAAGAAGGTTGGCCTCCTGACGCAGGTCTCTTGATGCAGGTTTCCTTAAGTTGATTTCACTGACGCAGTTCTCCTTTCACAGGACTCCTAAAGCAGCTCCCCTGACACATGTCTCCTGACGCAGATCTCCAAAAGTGCATCTCCTGATGATGATCCCCTGACGCAGGTGTCACATAGTGGGCCTCCTGACGCAGCTCCCCTGACACAGGTCTCCTGATAAAGATCTCCTAAAGTGCATGTCCAGAAGTAGGTCCCCTGACGCAGTTTTCATAAAGTGGGCCTCCTGATGCAGGTGTCATAAAGTGGGTCTTCTGACCCAGGTCTGCTGATGCAGGTCTCCTGATGCAGGTTTCCTCAAGTGGATTCCATGGACACAGGTCTCCTTTTACAGGTCTCCTAAGGCAGTTCCCCTGACACAGCTCGTCCGACGGAGATATCCTAAAGTACGTCTCCTAAGGTAGGTCCCCTGACGCAGGTGTTGTAAGGTGGGCCTCCTGACGCAGGTGACATAAAGTGGGCCTCCTGACGCAGGTCCCCTGATGCAAGTCTCCTGATGCAGGTTTATTAAATGGATTCCACAGAGGCAGGTGTCCTTTCACAGGTCTCTTAAGGCAGCTCTCCTGACACATGTGTCCTGATGCAGATCTCCTAAAGTTTGTCTTCTGAGGTGGGTCCCCTGACGGAGGTGTAATAAAGTGGGCCTCCTGACACAATTGTCATAAAGTGGGCCTCCTGACACAGGTCTCCTGATGCGGGTTTCCTGAAGAGGATTCCACTGAGGCAGGTCTCCTTTCACAGGTCTCCTAAGGCAGCTCCCCTGACGCAGGTCTCCTGACGCAGATCTCCTAAAGTTAATCTCCTGAGGTAGGTCCCCTGACGCAGGTGAAAGAAGGTAGGCCTCCTGACGCAGATCTCCTGATGCAGGTTTCCTTAAGTTGATTCCACTGACGCAGGTCTCCTTTCACAAGTCTCCTAAGGCAGCTCCCCTGACAAAGCTCATCTGACGGAGATCTCTTAAAGTGCGTCTCCTAAGGTAGGTCCCCTGACGCAGGTGTCATAAGGTGGGCCTCCTGACACAGGTGTCATTTAGTGAGCCTCCTGACGCAGCTCCCTTGACGCAGGTCTCTTGATGCAGGCTTCCTAAAGTGGATTCCACTGACTTATGTGTCCTTTCACAGGTCTCCGAAGACAGCTCCCCTGACATAGCTCCCCTGACAAAGCTCTCCTGAAGGAGATTTCTTAAAGTGCGTCTCCTAAGGTAGGTCCCCTGATGCAGGTGTCATAAAGTGGGCATCCTGACGCTTGTCCCCTGACGCAGGTCCCCTGATGCAAGTTTCCTAAAGTGGATTCCACTGATGGAGATCTCCTTTCACAGCAATCCTAAAGCAGCTTCCCTGACACAGGTCTCCTGATATAGATCTACTAAAGTGCGTCTCCTGAAGTAGGTCCCCTAACACAGGTGTCATTAAGTGGTTCTCCTGACGCAGGTGTCCTGACGCAGGTCTCCTGAATCAAGTTTCCTAAAGTGGATTCCACTGACGCAGGTCTCTTTTCACATGTCTCCTAACGCAGCTCCCCTGACGAAGCTCTCCTGAAGGAGATCTCTTAAAGTGCGTCTCCTAAGTTTTGTCCCCTGATGCAGGTGTCATATAGTGGGCCTCCTGACGCAGGTCTCCTGATATAGATTTACTAATGTGCGTCTCCTGAAGTAGGTCCCCTGATGCAGGTGTCATAAAGTGGGCGTCCTGACGCTTGTCCCCTGAAACAGGTCTCCTGATGCAGGTTTCCTAAAGTGGATTCCACTGATGCAGATCTCCTTTCACAGGTCTCCTAAGGCAGTTCCCCTGACACTTGTTTTCTGACGTAGATCTCCTAAAGTAAATCTCCTGAGGTAGGTCCTCTGATACAGGTGTCATAAAGTGGGCCTCCTGACGCAGGTCCCCTGATGAAGGTCTTCTGATGCTTGTTTCCTAATGTGGATTCCACTGATGGAGATCTCCTTTCACAGCAATCCTAAAGCAGCTTCCCTGACACAGGTCTCCTGATATAGATCTACTATAGTTCGTGTCCTGAAGTAGGTCCCCTGACGCAGGTGTCATAAAGGCAGGTCTCCTTTCACAGGTCTCCTCAGGCAGCTCCCCTGACACAGGTCTCCTGATATAGATCTACTATAGTTCGTCTCCTGAAGTAGGTCCCCTGATGCAGGTGTCATAAAGTGGGCCTCCTGACGCAGGTCCCCTGAAGGAGGTCTCCTGATATAGGTTTCCTAAAGTGGATTCCACTGACGCAGGTCTCCTTTCACAGGTCTCCTATTGCAGCTCCCCTTCAACAGCTCTCCTGAAGGAGAGCTCTTAAAGTGCGTCTCCTAAGATATGTCCCCTGATGCAGGTGTCATAAAGTGGGCGTCCTGACGCTTGTCGCCTGAAACAAGTCTCCTGATGCAGGTTTCCTAAAGTGGATTCCACTAATGCAGGTCTCCTTTCACAGGTCTCCTAAGGCAGTTCCCCTGACACATGTCTTCTGACGCAGATCTCCTAAAGTAAATCTCCTGAGGTAGGTCCTCTGATACAGGTGTCATAAAGTGGGCCTCCTGACGCAGGTCCCCTGATGAAGGTCTACTGATGCATGTTTCCTAATGTGGATTCCACTGATGGAGATCTCCTTTCACAGCAATCCTAAAGCAGCTTTCCTGACTCAGGTCTCCTGATATAGATCTACTATAGTTCGTCTCCTGAAGTAGGCCCCCTGATGCAGGTGTCATAAAGTGGGCCTCCTGACATAGGTCCCCTGAAGGAGGTCTCCTGATATAGGTTTCCTAAAGTGGATTCCACTGACGCAGGTCTCCTTTCACAGGTCTCCTAACGCAGCTCCCCTTCAAAAGCTGTCCTGAAGGAGATCTCTTAAAGTGCGTCTCCTAAGATATGTCCCCTGATGCAGGTGTAATAAAGTGGGCGTCCTGACGCTTGTCCCCTGATGCAGGTCTACTGATGCATGTTTCTTATGTGGATTCCACTGATGGAGATCTCCTTTCACAGCAATCCTAAAGCAGCTCCACTGACACAGGTCTCCTGATGTAGATCTACTATAGTTTGTCCCCTGAAGTAGGTCCCCTGACGCAGGTGTCATAAAGTGGGCCTCCTGACGCAGGTCCCCTGACGCAGGTCTCCTGATGCAGATTTCCTAAAGTGGATTCCACTGACTCATGTGTCCTTTCACAGGTCTCCTAAGACAGCTCCCCTGACATAGCTTCCCTGACGGAGATCTCCTAAAGTACGTTTCCTAAGGTAGGTCCCCTGACGCAGGTGAAATAAGGTGGGCCTCCTGACACAAGTGTCCTGACGCAGGTCTCCTGAATCAAGTTTCCTAAAGTGGACGTCAACAGACGCAGGTGTCTTTTCACATGTCTCCTAACGCAGCCTCCCTGACGAAGCTCTCCAGAAGGAGATCTCGTAAAGTGCGTCTCCTAAGTTAGGTCCCCTGATGCAGGTGTCATAAAGTGGGCCTCCTGACGCAGGTCCCCTGAAGGAGGTCTCCTGATGCAGGTTTCCTAAAGTGGATTCCACTGACGCAGGTCTCCTTTCACAGGTCTCCTAAGTCAGCTCCCCTTCAAAAGCTCTCCTGAAGGAGATCTCTTAAAGTGCGTCTCCTAAGATAGGTCTCCTAATGCAGGTGTCATAAAGTGGGCCTCCTGACGCAGGTCCCCTGACGCAGGTCTCCTGATGCAGATTTCCAAAAGTGGATTCCACTGACGCAGGTCTCCTTTCACAGGTCTCCCAATGCAGTTCCCCTTCAAAAGCTCTCCTGTAGGAGATCTCCTAAAGTGCGTTTCCTAAGGTAGGTCCCCTGACGCAGGTGAAAAAAGGTCGGACTCCTGATGCAGGTGTCCTGACGCAGGTCTCCTGAATCAAGTTTCCTAAAGTGGATTCCACTGACGCAGGTCTCTTTTCACAGGTCTCCTAACGCAGCTCTCCTGACAAAGCTCTCCTGAAGGAAATCTCCTAAATTGTATCCCCTGAGGTACGTCCCCAAACACAGGTGTCATATAGTGTGCCTCCTGACGCAGGTCTCCTGATATAGATCTACTAAAGTGCGTCTCCTGAAGTAGTTCCCCTGACGCAGGTGTCATAAAGTGGGCCTCCTGACGCAGGTCCCCTGACGCAGGTCTCCTGATGCAGATTTCCTGAAGTGGAATTCACTGACGCGGGTCTCTTTTCACAGGTCTCCTAACGCAGCTCCCCTGACGAAGCTCTCCTGAAGGAGATCTCTTAAAGGGCGTCTCCTAAGTTAGGTCCCCTGATGCAGGTCCCCTGACGCAGATTTCCTAAAGTGGATTCCACTGAGGCAGGTCTTCTTCACAGGTCTCCTCAGGTAGCTCCCCTGACACAGCTCTCCGTATATAGATCTACTAAAGTGCGTCTCCTGACGTAGGTCCCCTGACGCAGGTGTCATAAAGTAGGCCTCCTGATGCAGGTCCCCTGAAGGAGGACTCCTGATGTAGGTTTCCCAAAGTGGATTCCACTGACTCGTGTCCTTTCACAGGTCTCCTTATACAGCTCCCCTGACGGAGATCTCCTAAAGTGCGTTTCCTAAGGTAGGTCCCCTGACGCAGGTGAAAAAAGGTCGGCCTCCTGACGCAGGTGTCCTGACGCAGGTCTCCTGAATCAAGTTTCCTAAAGTGGATTCCACTGACACAGGTCTCTTTTCACAGGTCTCCTAACGCAGCTCCCCTGACAAAGCTCTCCTGAAGGAAATCTCCTAAATTGTATCCCCTGAGGTACGTCCCCTAACACAGGTGTCATATAGTGTGCCTCCTGACGCAGGTATACTGATGTAGATCTACTAAAGTGCGTCTCCTGATGTAGGTCCCCTGAGGCAGGTGTCATAAAGTAGGCCTCCTGATGCAGGTCCCCTGAAGGAGGTCTCCTGATGTAGGTTTCCCAAAGTGGATTCCACTGTCTCGTGTCCTTTCACAGGTCTCCTTATACAGCTCCCCTGACATAGCTCCCCTGACGGAGATCTCCTAAAGTGCGTTTCCTAAGGTAGGTCCCCTGACGCAGGTGCAAAAAGGTCGGCCTCCTGACGCAGGTCTCCTGAATCAAGTTTCCTAAAGTGGATTCCACTGACACAGGTCTCTTTTCACAGGTCTCCTAACGCAGCTCCCCTGACAAAGCTCTCCTGAAGGAAATCTCCTAAATTGTATCCCCTGAGGTACGTCCCCTAACACAGGTGTCATATAGTGTGCCTCCTGACGCAGGTACACTGATATAGATCTACTAAAGTGCGTCTCCTGATGTAGGTCCCCTGAGGCAGGTGTCATATAGTGGGCCTCCTGATGCAGGTCTCCTGACGCCGGTCCCGTAATGCAGGTTTCCTAAAGTGGATTCCACTGACTCATGTGTCCTTTCACAGGTCTCCTAAGACAGCTCCCCTGACTCATGTGTCCTTTCACAGGTCTCCTAAGACAGCTCCCCTGACATAGGTCTCCTCAAGGACATTTCTTAAAGTGCGTCTCCTGAAGTAGGTCCCCTGACGCAGGTGTCATAAAGTGGGCCTCCTGACGCAGGTCTCCTGAATCAAGTTTCCTAAAGTGGATTCCAACAGACGCAGGTGTCTCTTCACATGTCTCCTAACGCAGCCTCCCTGACGAAGCTCTCCAGAAGGAGATCTCGTAAAGTGCGTCTCCTAAGTTAGGTCCCCTGATGCAGGTGTCATATAGTGGGCCTAGTGACACAGGTCTCCTGACATAGATCTACTAAAGTGCGTCTCCCGACGTAGGTCCCCTGACGCAGGTGTCATATAGTTGGCCTCCTGACGCAGGTCCCCCTGATATAGATCTACTAAAGTGCGTGTCCTAAAGTAGGTCCCCTGACGCAGGTGTCATAAAGTGGGCCTCCTGACGCAGGTCCCCTAATGCAGGTCTCCTGATGCAGGTTTCCTAAAGTGGATTCCACTGATGCAGATCTCCTTTCACAGGTCTCCTAAGGCAGTTCCCCTGACAGATGTCTTCTGACGCAGATCTCCTAAAGTAAATCTCCTGAGGTAGGTCCTCTGACACAGGTGTCATAAAGTGGGCCTCCTGACGCAGGTCCCCTGAAGGAGGTCTCCTGATGCAGATTTCCTAAAGTGGATTCCACTGAGGCAGGTCTCCTTTCACAGGTCTCCTAAAGCAGCTTCCCTGAGAAAGGTCTCCTGATATAGATCTACTATAGTTCGTCTCCTGAAGTAGGTCCCCTGACGCAGGTGTCATAAAGTGGGCCTCCTGACGCAGGTCCCCCGACGCAGGTCTCCTGATGCAGATTTCCTAAAGTGGATTCCACTGACACAGGTCTCTTTTCACAGGTCTCCTAAGACAGTTCCCCTGACACATGTCTTCTGACGCAGATCTCCTAAAGTAAATCTCCTTTGGTAGGTCCTCTGACGCAGGTGTCATCAAGTGGGCCTCCTGACGCAGATTTCCTAAAGTGGATTCCACTGAGGCAGGTCTTCTTCACAGGTCTCCTCAGGTAGCTCCCCTGACACAGGTCTCCTTATATAGATCTACTAAATTGCGTCTCCTAAGTAAGGTCCCCAGATGCAGATGTAATATAGTGGGCCTCCTGACGCAGGTCTCCTGATATAGATCTACTAAAGTACGTCTCCTGAAGTAGGTCCCCTGACGCAGGTGTCATCAAGTGGGCCTCCTGACGCAGGTCCCCTGACGCAGATTTCCTAAAGTGGATTCCACTGAGGCAGGTCTCCTTTCACAGGTCTCCACAGGCAGCTCCCCTGACACAGGTCTCCTGAAGGAGATCTCTTAAAGTGCGTCTCCTGAAGTAGGTCCCCTGACGCAGGTTTCATAAAGTGGGCCTCCTGACGCAGGTGTCCTGACGCAGGTCTCCTGAATCAAGTTTCCTAAAGTGGTTTCCACTGACGCAGGTCTCCTTTCACAGGTCTCCTAACGCAGCTCCCCTGACGAAGCTCTCATGAAGGAGATCTCTTATAGTGCGTCTCCTAAGTTAGGTCCCCTGATGCAGGTGTCATAAAGTGGGCCTCCTGACGCAGGTCCCCTGACGCAGATTTCCTAAAGTGGATTCCACTGAGGCAGGTCTTCTTCACAGGTCTCCTCAGGTAGCTCCCCTGACGCAGGTGTCCTGATCTAGATCTACTAAAGTGCGTCTTCTGAAGTAGGTCCGCTGACACAGGTGTCATCAAGTGGGCCTCCTGACGCAGGTCCCCTGACGCAGATATCATAAAGTTTATTTCACTGACGCAGGTCTCCTTTCACAGGTCTCCTAACGCAGCTCCCCTGACAAAGCTCTCCTGAAGGAGATCTCTTAAAGTGAGTCTCGTAAGTTAGGTCCCCTGATGCAGGTGAAAAAAGGTCGGCCTCCTGACGCAGGTCTCCTGAATCATGTTTTCTAAAGTGGATTCCACTGACGCAGGTCTCTTTTCACAGGTCTCCTAACGCAGCTCCCCTGACGAAGCTCTCCAGAAGGAGATCTCTTAAAGTGCATCTCCTAAGTTAGGTCCCCTGATGCAGGTGTCATATAGTGGGTCTCCTGACGCAGGTCCCCTGAAGGAGGTCTCCTGATGCAGGTTTCCAAAAGTGGATTCAACTGAAGCAGGTCTCTTTTCACAGGTCTCCAAACGCAGCTCCCCTGACACAGGTCTCCTGATATAGATCTTCTATAGTTCGTCTCCTGATGTAGGTCCCCTGACGCAGGTGTAATATAGTTGGCCTCCTGACGCAGGTCTCCTGATATAGATCTACTAAAGTGCGTCTCCTGAAGTAGGTCCCCTGACGCAGGTGTCATAAAGTGGGCCTCCTGACGCAGGTCCCCTGACGCAGGTCTCCTGATGCAGATTTCCTAAAGTGGATTCCACTGAGGCAGGTCTCCTTTCACAGGTCTCCTCAGGCAGCTCCCCTGACACAGGTCTCCTGATATAGATCTTCTATAGTTCGTCTCCTGATGTAGGTCCCCTGACGCAGGTGTCATAAAGTGGGCCTCCTGACGCAGGTCCCCTGACGCAGGTCTCCTGATGCAGATTTCCTAAACGGGATTCCACTGAGGCAGGTCTCCTTTCACAGGTCTCCTCAGGCAGCTCCCCTGACACAGGTCTCCTGATATTAATCTACTAAAGTGCGTCTCCTGAAGTAGGTCCCCTGACGCAGGTGTCATAAAGTGGGCCTCCTGACGCAGGTCCCCCGACGCAGGTCTCCTGATGCAGATTTCCAAAAGTGGATTCAACTGAAGCAGGTCTCTTTTCACAGGTCTCCTAAGGCAGTTCCCCTGACACATGTCTTCTGACGCAGATCTTCTAAAGTAAATCTCCTTTGGTAGGTCCTCTGACGCAGGTGTCATCAAGTGGGCCTCCTGACGCAGGTCCCCTGACGCAGATTTCCTAAAGTGGATTCCACTGAGGCAGGTCTTCTTCACAGGTCTCCTCAGGTAGCTCCCCTGACACAGGTCTCCTTATATACATGTACTAAAGTGCGTCTCCTGAAGTAGGTCCCCTGACGCAGGTGTCATATAGTGGGCCTCCTGACGCAGGTCCCCTGAAGGAGGTCTCCTGATGCAGGTTTCCAAAAGTGGATTCAACTGAAGCAGGTCTCTTTTCTCAGGTCTCCAAACGCAGCTCCCCTGACGAAGCTCTCCTGAAGGAGATCTCTTAAAGTGCGTCTCCTAAGTAAGGTCCCCTGATGCAGGTCTCCTGATATAGATCTACTAAAGTACGTCTCCTGAAGTAGGTCCCCTGACGCAGGTGTCATAAATTGGGCCTCCTGACGCAGGTCCCCTGACGCAGGTCTCCTGATGCAGATTTCCTAAAGTGGATTCCACTGACGCAGGTCTCTTTTCACATGTCTCCTAACGCAGCTCCCCTGATGAAGATCTCCTGAAGGAGATCTCTTAAAGTGCGTCTCCTAAGTTAGGACCCCTGATGCAGGTGTCATCAAGTGGGCCTCCTGACGCAGGTCCCCTGACGCAGGTCTCCTGATGCAGATTTCCTAAAGTGGAATCCACTGACGCAGGTCTCCTTTTACAGGTCTCCTAACGCAGCTCCCCTGACAAAGCTCTCCTGAAGGAGATATCTTAAAGTGCGTCTCGTAAGTTAGGTCCCCTGATGCAGGTGAAAAAAGGTGTGCCTTCTGACGCAGGTCTCCTGACGCAGGTCTCCTGATGCAGATTTCCTAAAATGGATTCCACTGACGCAGGTCTCTTTTCACAGGTCTCCTAACGCAGCTCCCCTGATGAAGCTCTCCTGAAGGAGATCTCTTATAGTGCGTCTCCTAAACTAGGTCCCCTGATGCAGGTGTCATGTAGTGGGCCCCCTGACGCAGGTCTCCTGATATAGATCTACTAAAGTGCGTCTCCTGAAGTAGGTCCCCTGACGCAGGTGTCATGAAGTGGGCCTCCTGACGCAGGTCCCCTGACGAAGCTCTCCTGAAGGAGATCTCTTATAGTGCGTCTCCTAAGTAGGGTCACCTGATGCAGGTGTCATCAAGTGGGCCTCCTGACGCAGGTCCCCTGACGCAGATTTCCTAAAGTGGATTCCACTGAGGCAGGTCTTCTTCACAGGGCTCCTCAGGTAGCTCCCCTGACACAGGTCTTCTTATATAGATCTACTAAAGTGCGTCTCCTGAAGTAGGTCCCCTGACGCAGGTGTCATGTAGTGGGCCTCCTGACGCAGGTCTCCTGATATAGATCTACTAAAGTGCGTCTCCTGAAGTAGGTCACCTGACGCAGGTGTCATAAAGTGGGCCTCCTGACGCAGGTCCCCTGACGCAGATTTCCTAAAGTGGATTCCACTGAGGCAGGTCTTCTTCACAGGTCTCCTCAGGTAGCTCCCCTGACGCAGGTGTCCTGATCTAGATCTACTAAAGTGCGTCTTCTGAAGTAGGTCCGCTGACACAGGTGTCATCAAGTGGGCCTCCTGACGCAGGTCCCCTGACGCAGATATCATAAAGTTTATTTCACTGACGCAGGTCTCCTTTCACAGGTCTCCTAACGCAGCTCCCCTGACAAAGCTCTCCTGAAGGAGATCTCTTAAAGTGAGTCTCGTAAGTTAGGTCCCCTGATGCAGGTGAAAAAAGGTCGGCCTCCTGACGCAGGTCTCCTGAATCATGTTTTCTAAAGTGGATTCCACTGACGCAGGTCTCTTTTCACAGGTCTCCTAACGCAGCTCCCCTGACGAAGCTCTCCAGAAGGAGATCTCTTAAAGTGCATCTCCTAAGTTAGGTCCCCTGATGCAGGTGTCATATAGTGGGTCTCCTGACGCAGGTCCCCTGAAGGAGGTCTCCTGATGCAGGTTTCCAAAAGTGGATTCAACTGAAGCAGGTCTCTTTTCACAGGTCTCCAAACGCAGCTCCCCTGACACAGGTCTCCTGATATAGATCATCTATAGTTCGTCTCCTGATGTAGGTCCCCTGACGCAGGTGTAATATAGTTGGCCTCCTGACGCAGGTCTCCTGATATAGATCTACTAAAGTGCGTCTCCTGAAGTAGGTCCCCTGACGCAGGTGTCATAAAGTGGGCCTCC
The DNA here is from genome assembly GCA_014656515.1 of Oryzias celebensis. Taxonomy (NCBI): domain Eukaryota; kingdom Metazoa; phylum Chordata; class Actinopteri; order Beloniformes; family Adrianichthyidae; genus Oryzias; species Oryzias celebensis. Next base: position 22,462,859 of record BNCR01000017.1, on the reverse strand, counting down.
TGACGCAGGTCCCCTGACGCAGGTCTCCTGATGCAGATTTCCTAAAGTGGATTCCACTGAGGCAGGTCTCCTTTCACAGGTCTCCTCAGGCAGCTCCCCTGACACAGGTCTCCTGATATAGATCTTCTATAGTTCGTCTCCTGATGTAGGTCCCCTGACGCAGGTGTCATAAAGTGGGCCTCCTGACGCAGGTCCCCTGACGCAGGTCTCCTGATGCAGATTTCCTAAACGGGATTCCACTGAGGCAGGTCTCCTTTCACAGGTCTCCTCAGGCAGCTCCCCTGACACAGGTCTCCTGATATTAATCTACTAAAGTGCGTCTCCTGAAGTAGGTCCCCTGACGCAGGTGTCATAAAGTGGGCCTCCTGACGCAGGTCCCCCGACGCAGGTCTCCTGATGCAGATTTCCAAAAGTGGATTCAACTGAAGCAGGTCTCTTTTCACAGGTCTCCTAAGGCAGTTCCCCTGACACATGTCTTCTGACGCAGATCTCCTAAAGTAAATCTCCTTTGGTAGGTCCTCTGACGCAGGTGTCATCAAGTGGGCCTCCTGACGCAGGTCCCCTGACGCAGATTTCCTAAAGTGGATTCCACTGAGGCAGGTCTTCTTCACAGGTCTCCTCAGGTAGCTCCCCTGACACAGGTCTCCTTATATACATGTACTAAAGTGCGTCTCCTGAAGTAGGTCCCCTGACGCAGGTGTCATATAGTGGGCCTCCTGACGCAGGTCCCCTGAAGGAGGTCTCCTGATGCAGGTTTCCAAAAGTGGATTCAACTGAATCAGGTCTCTTTTCACAGGTCTCCAAACGCAGCTCCCCTGACGAAGCTCTCCTGAAGGAGATCTCTTAAAGTGCGTCTCCTAAGTAAGGTCCCCTGATGCAGGTCTCCTGATATAGATCTACTAAAGTACGTCTCCTGAAGTAGGTCCCCTGACGCAGGTGTCATAAATTGGGCCTCCTGACGCAGGTCCCCTGACGCAGGTCTCCTGATGCAGATTTCCTAAAGTGGATTCCACTGACGCAGGTCTCTTTTCACATGTCTCCTAACGCAGCTCCCCTGATGAAGATCTCCTGAAGGAGATCTCTTAAAGTGCGTCTCCTAAGTTAGGACCCCTGATGCAGGTGTCATCAAGTGGGCCTCCTGACGCAGGTCCCCTGACGCAGGTCTCCTGATGCAGATTTCCTAAAGTGGAATCCACTGACGCAGGTCTCCTTTTACAGGTCTCCTAACGCAGCTCCCCTGACAAAGCTCTCCTGAAGGAGATATCTTAAAGTGCGTCTCGTAAGTTAGGTCCCCTGATGCAGGTGAAAAAAGGTGTGCCTTCTGACGCAGGTCTCCTGACGCAGGTCTCCTGATGCAGATTTCCTAAAATGGATTCCACTGACGCAGGTCTCTTTTCACAGGTCTCCTAACGCAGCTCCCCTGATGAAGCTCTCCTGAAGGAGATCTCTTATAGTGCGTCTCCTAAACTAGGTCCCCTGATGCAGGTGTCATGTAGTGGGCCCCCTGACGCAGGTCTCCTGATATAGATCTACTAAAGTGCGTCTCCTGAAGTAGGTCCCCTGACGCAGGTGTCATGAAGTGGGCCTCCTGACGCAGGTCCCCTGACGAAGCTCTCCTGAAGGAGATCTCTTATAGTGCGTCTCCTAAGTAAGGTCCCCTGATGCAGGTGTCATCAAGTGGGCCTCCTGACGCAGGTCCCCTGACGCAGATTTCCTAAAGTGGATTCCACTGAGGCAGGTCTTCTTCACAGGGCTCCTCAGGTAGCTCCCCTGACACAGGTCTTCTTATATAGATCTACTAAAGTGCGTCTCCTGAAGTAGGTCCCCTGACGCAGGTGTCATGTAGTGGGCCTCCTGACGCAGGTCTCCTGATATAGATCTACTAAAGTGCGTCTCCTGAAGTAGGTCACCTGACGCAGGTGTCATAAAGTGGGCCTGCTGACGCAGGTCTCCTGATGCAGATTTCCTAAAGTGGATTCCACTGACGCAGGTCTCTTTTCACAGGTCTCCTAACGCAGCTCCCCTGATGAAGCTCTCTTGAGGGAGATCTCTTAAAGTGCGTCTCCTAAGTTAGGTCATCTGATGCAGGTGTCATAAAGTGGGCCTCCTGACGCAGGTCCCCTGAAGGAGGTCTCCTGATGCAGGTTTCCAAAAGTGGATTCAACTGAAGCAGGTCTCTTTTCACAGGTCTCCAAACGCAGCTCCCCTGACGAAGCTCTCCTGAAGGAGATCTCTTAAAGTGCGTCTCCTAAGTTAGGTCCCCTGATGCAGGTGTAATATTATGGGCCTACTGACGCAAGTCTCCTGATATAGATCTACTAAAGTGCGTCTCCTGAAGTAGGTCCCCTGACGCAGGTGTCATCAAGTGGGCCTCCTGACGCAGGTCCCCTGACGTAGATTTCCTAAAGTGGATTCCACTGAGGCAGGTCTCCTTTTACAGGTCACCTCAGGCAGCTCCCCTGACACAAGTCTCCTGAAGGAGATCTCTTAAAGTGCGTCTCCTGAAGTAGGTCCCCTGACGCAGGTGTCATAAAGTGGGCCTCCTGACGCAGGTCTCCTGATATAGATCTACTAAAGTACGTCTCCTGAAGTAGGTCCCCTGACGCAGGTGTCATAAATTGGGCCTCCTGACGCAGGTCCCCTGACGCAGGTCTCCTGATGCAGATTTCCTAAAGTGGATTCCACTGACGCAGGTCTCTTTTCACAGGTCTCCTAACGCAGCTCCCCTGACGAAGCTCTCCTGAAGGAGATCTCTTAAAGTGCGTCTCCTAAGTTAGGACCCCTGATGCAGGTGTCATCAAGTGGGCCTCCTGACGCAGGTCCCCTGACGCAGGTCTCCTGATGCAGATTTCCTAAAGTGGATTCCACTGACGCAGGTCTCCTTTTACAGGTCTCCTAACGCAGCTCCCCTGACAAAGCTCTCCTGAAGGAGATCTCTTAAAGTGCGTCTCGTAAGTTAGGTCCCCTGATGCAGGTGAAAAACGGTGTGACTCCTGACGCAGGTCTCCTGACGTAGGTCTCCTGATGCAGATTTCCTAAAATGGATTCCACTGACGCAGGTCTCTTTTCACAGGTCTACTAACGCAGCTCCCCTGATGAAGCTCTCCTGAAGGAGATCTCTTATAGTGCGTCTCCTAAGTTAGGTCCCCTGATGCAAGTGTCATGTAGTGGCCCTCCTGACGCAGGTCTCCTGATATAGATCTACTAAAGTGCGTCTGCTGAAGTAGGTCCCCTGATGCAGGTGTCATGAAGTGGGCCTCCTGACGCAGGTCCCCTGACGAAGCTCTCCTGAAGGAGATCTCTTTTAGTGCGTCTCCTAAGTTAGGTCCCCTGATGCAGGTGTCATCAAGTGGGCCTCCTGACGCAGGTCCCTTGACGCAGATTTCCTAAAGTGGATACCACTGAGGCAGGTCTTCTTCACAGGGCTCCTCAGGTAGCTCCCCTGACACAGGTCTTCTTATATAGATCTACTAAAGTGCGTCTCCTGAAGTAGGTCCCCTGACGCAGGTGTCATAAAGTGGGCCTCCTGACGCAGGTCTCCTGATATAGATCTAGTAAAGTGCGTCTCCTGAAGTAGGTTCCCTGACGCAGGTGTCATAAAGTGGGCCTGCTGACGCAGGTCTCCTGATGCAGATTTCCTAAAGTGGATTCCACTGACGCAGGTCTCTTTTCACAGGTCTCCTAACGCAGCTCCCCTGATGAAGCTCTCTTGAAGGAGATCTCTTAAAATGCGTCTCCTAAGTTAGGTCCCCTGATGCAGGTGTCATATAGTGGGCCTCCTGACGCAGGTCTCCTGATATAGATCTACTAAAGTGCGTCTCCTGAAGTAGGTCACCTGACGCAGGTGTCATAAAGTGGGCCTGCTGACGCAGGTCTCCTAATGCAGATTTCCTAAAGTGGATTCCACTGACGCAGGTCTCTTTTCACAGGTCTCCTAACGCAGCTCCCCTGATGAAGCTCTCTTGAGGGAGATCTCTTAAAGTGCGTCTCCTAAGTTAGGTCATCTGATGCAGGTGTCATAAAGTGGGCCTCCTGACGCAGGTCCCCTGAAGGAGGTCTCCTGATGCAGGTTTCCAAAAGTGGATTCAACTGAAGCAGGTCTCTTTTCACAGGTCTCCAAACGCAGCTCCCCAGACGAAGCTCTCCTGAAGGAGATCTCTTAAAGTGCGTCTCCTAAGTTAGGTCCCCTGATGCAGGTGTAATATTATGGGCCTACTGACGCAAGTCTCCTGATATAGATCTACTAAAGTGCGTCTCCTGAAGTAGGTCCCCTGACGCAGGTGTCATCAAGTGGGCCTCCTGACGCAGGTCCCCTGACGTAGATTTCCTAAAGTGGATTCCACTGAGGCAGGTCTCCTTTTACAGGTCACCTCAGGCAGCTCCCCTGACACAAGTCTCCTGAAGGAGATCTCTTAAAGTGCGTCTCCTGAAGTAGGTCCCCTGACGCAGGTGTCATAAAGTGGGCCTCCTGACGCAGGTCTCCTGATATAGATCTACTAAAGTACGTCTCCTGAAGTAGGTCCCCTGACGCAGGTGTCATAAATTGGGCCTCCTGACGCAGGTCCCCTGACGCAGGTCTCCTGATGCAGATTTCCTAAAGTGGATTCCACTGACGCAGGTCTCTTTTCACAGGTCTCCTAACGCAGCTCCCCTGACGAAGCTCTCCTGAAGGAGATCTCTTAAAGTGCGTCTCCTAAGTTAGGACCCCTGATGCAGGTGTCATCAAGTGGGCCTCCTGACGCAGGTCCCCTGACGCAGGTCTCCTGATGCAGATTTCCTAAAGTGGATTCCACTGACGCAGGTCTCCTTTTACAGGTCTCCTAACGCAGCTCCCCTGACAAAGCTCTCCTGAAGGAGATCTCTTAAAGTGCGTCTCGTAAGTTAGGTCCCCTGATGCAGGTGAAAAACGGTGTGCCTCCTGAGGCAGGTCTCCTGACGCAGGTCTCCTGATGCAGATTTCCTAAAATGGATTCCACTGACGCAGGTCTCTTTTCACAGGTCTCCTAACGCAGCTCCCCTGATGAAGCTCTCCTGAAGGAGATCTCTTATAGTGCGTCTCCTAAGTTAGGTCCCCTGATGCAAGTGTCATGTAGTGGCCCTCCTGACGCAGGTCTCCTGATATAGATCTACTAAAGTGCGTCTGCTGAAGTAGGTCCCCTGATGCAGGTGTCATGAAGTGGGCCTCCTGACGCAGGTCCCCTGACGAAGCTCTCCTGAAGGAGATCTCTTTTAGTGCGTCTCCTAAGTTAGGTCCCCTGATGCAGGTGTCATCAAGTGGGCCTCCTGACGCAGGTCCCTTGACGCAGATTTCCTAAAGTGGATTCCACTGAGGCAGGTCTTCTTCACAGGGCTCCTCAGGTAGCTCCCCTGACACAGGTCTTCTTATATAGATCTACTAAAGTGCGTCTCCTGAAGTAGGTCCCCTGACGCAGGTGTCATAAAGTGGGCCTCCTGACGCAGGTCTCCTGAATCAAGTTTCCTAAAGTGGATTCCACTGACGCAGGTCTCTTTTCACAGGTCTCCTAACGCAGCACCCCTGATGAAGCTCTCTTGAGGGAGATCTCTTAAAATGCGTCTCCTAAGTTAGGTCCCCTGATGCAGGTGTCATATAGTGGGCCTCCTGACGCAGGTCTCCTGATATAGATCTACTAATGTGCGTCTCCTGAAGTAGGTCCCCTGATGCAGGTGTCATAAAGTGGGCGTCCTGACGCTTGTCCCCTGAAGGAGGTCTCCTGATGCAGTTTTCCAAAAGTGGATTCAACTGAAGCGGGTCTCTTTTCACAGGTCTCCAAACGCAGCTCCCCTGACGAAGCTCTCCTGAAGGAGATCTCTTAAAGTGCGTCTCCTAAGTTAGGTCCCCTGATGCAGGTGTAATATTATGGGCCTACTGACGCAAGTCTCCTGATATAGATCTACTAAAGTGCGTCTCCTGAAGTAGGTCCCCTGACGCAGGTGTCATCAAGTGGGCCTCCTGACGCAGGTCCCCTGACGTAGATTTCCTAAAGTGGATTCCACTGAGGCAGGTCTCCTTTTACAGGTCACCTCAGGCAGCTCCCCTGACACAAGTCTCCTGAAGGAGATCTCTTAAAGTGCGTCTCCTGAAGTAGGTCCCCTGACGCAGGTGTCATAAAGTGGGCCTCCTGACGCAGGTCTCCTGATATAGATCTACTAAAGTACGTCTCCTGAAGTAGGTCCCCTGACGCAGGTGTCATAAATTGGGCCTCCTGACGCAGGTCCCCTGACGCAGGTCTCCTGATGCAGATTTCCTAAAGTGGATTCCACTGACGCAGGTCTCTTTTCACAGGTCTCCTAACGCAGCTCCCCTGACGAAGCTCTCCTGAAGGAGATCTCTTAAAGTGCGTCTCGTAAGTTAGGTCCCCTGATGCAGGTGAAAAACGGTGTGCCTCCTGACGCAGGTCTCCTGACGCAGGTCTCCTGATGCAGATTTCCTAAAATGGATTCCACTGACGCAGGTCTCTTTTCACAGGTGACCTAACGCAGCTCCCCTGATGAAGCTCTCCTGAAGGAGATCTCTTATAGTGCGTCTCCTAAGTTAGGACCCCTGATGCAGGTGTCATCAAGTGGGCCTCCTGACGCAGGTCCCCTGACGCAGGTCTCCTGATGCAGATTTCCTAAAGTGGATTCCACTGACGCAGGTCTCCTTTTACAGGTCTCCTAACGCAGCTCCCCTGAGAAAGCTCTCCTGAAGGAGATCTCTTAAAGTGCGTCTCGTAAGTTAGGTCCCCTGATGCAGGTGAAAAACGGTGTGCCTCCTGACGCAGGTCTCCTGACGCAGGTCTCCTGATGCAGATTTCCTAAAATGGATTCCACTGACGCAGGTCTCTTTTCACAGGTCTCCTAACGCAGCTCCCCTGATGAAGCTCTCCTGAAGGAGATCTCTTATAGTGCGTCTCCTAAGTTAGGTCCCCTGATGCTAGTGTCATGTAGTGGGCCTCCTGACGCAGGTCTCCTGATATAGATCTACTAAAGTGCGTCTGCTGAAGTAGGTCACCTGATGCAGGTGTCATGAAGTGGGCCTCCTGACGCAGGTCCCCTGACGAAGCTCTCCTGAAGGAGATCTCTTTTAGTGCGTCTCCTAAGTTAGGTCCCCTGATGCAGGTGTCATCAAGTGGGCCTCCTGACGCAGGTCTCCTGAATCAAGTTTCCTAAAGTGGATTCCACTGACGCAGGTCTCTTTTCACAGGTCTCCTAACGCAGCACCCCTGATGAAGCTCTCTTGAGGGAGATCTCTTAAAATGCGTCTCCTAAGTTAGGTCCCCTGATGCAGGTGTCATATAGTGGGCCTCCTGACGCAGGTCTCCTGATATAGATCTACTAATGTGCGTCTCCTGAAGTAGGTCCCCTGATGCAGGTGTCATAAAGTGGGCGTCCTGACGCTTGTCCCCTGAAGGAGGTCTCCTGATGCAGTTTTCCAAAAGTGGATTCAACTGAAGCGGGTCTCTTTTCACAGGTCTCCAAACGCAGCTCCCCTGACGAAGCTCTCCTGAAGGAGATCTCTTAAAGTGCGTGTCCTAAGTTAGGTCCCCTGATGCAGGTGTAATATTATGGGCCTACTGACGCAAGTCTCCTGATATAGATCTACTAAAGTGCGTCTCCTGAAGTAGGTCCCCTGACGCAGGTGTCATTAAGTGGGCCTCCAGACGCAGGTCCCCTGACGTAGATTTCCTAAAGTGGATTCCACTGAGGCAGGTCTCCTTTTACAGGTCACCTCAGGCAGCTCCCCTGACACAAGTCTGCTGAAGGAGATCTCTTAAAGTGCGTCTCCTGAAGTAGGTCCCCTGACGCAGGTGTCATAAAGTGGGCCTCCTGACGCAGGTCTCCTGATATAGATCTACTAAAGTACGTCTCCTGAAGTAGGTCCCCTGACGCAGGTGTCATAAATTGGGCCTCCTGACGCAGGTCCCCTGACGCAGGTCTCCTGATGCAGATTTCCTAAAGTGGATTCCACTGACGCAGGTCTCTTTTCACAGGTCTCCTAACGCAGCTCCCCTGACGAAGCTCTCCTGAAGGAGATCTCTTAAAGTGCGTCTCGTAAGTTAGGTCCCCTGATGCAGGTGAAAAACGGTGTGCCTCCTGACGCAGGTCTCCTGACGCAGGTCTCCTGATGCAGATTTCCTAAAATGGATTCCACTGACGCAGGTCTCTTTTCACAGGTGACCTAACGCAGCTCCCCTGATGAAGCTCTCCTGAAGGAGATCTCTTATAGTGCGTCTCCTAAGTTAGGACCCCTGATGCAGGTGTCATCAAGTGGGCCTCCTGACGCAGGTCCCCTGACGCAGGTCTCCTGATGCAGATTTCCTAAAGTGGATTCCACTGACGCAGGTCTCCTTTTACAGGTCTCCTAACGCAGCTCCCCTGAGAAAGCTCTCCTGAAGGAGATCTCTTAAAGTGCGTCTCGTAAGTTAGGTCCCCTGATGCAGGTGAAAAACGGTGTGCCTCCTGACGCAGGTCTCCTGACGCAGGTCTCCTGATGCAGATTTCCTAAAATGGATTCCACTGACGCAGGTCTCTTTTCACAGGTCTCCTAACGCAGCTCCCCTGATGAAGCTCTCCTGAAGGAGATCTCTTATAGTGCGTCTCCTAAGTTAGGTCCCCTGATGCTAGTGTCATGTAGTGGGCCTCCTGACGCAGGTCTCCTGATATAGATCTACTAAAGTGCGTCTGCTGAAGTAGGTCCCCTGATGCAGGTGTCATGAAGTGGGCCTCCTGACGCAGGTCCCCTGACGAAGCTCTCCTGAAGGAGATCTCTTTTAGTGCGTCTCCTAAGTTAGGTCCCCTGATGCAGGTGTCATCAAGTGGGCCTCCTGACGCAGGTCCCTTGACGCAGATTTCCTAAAGTGGATTCCACTGAGGCAGGTCTTCTTCACAGGGCTCCTCAGGTAGCTCCCCTGACACAGGTCTTCTTATATAGATCTACTAAAGTGCGTCTCCTGAAGTAGGTCCCCTGACGCAGGTGTCATAAAGTGAGCCTCCTGACGCAGGTCCCCTAAAGGAGGTCTCCTGATGCAGGTTTCCAAAAGTGAATTCCACTGAAACAGGTCTCTTTTTACAGGTCTCCTAACGCAGCTCCCTTGACGAAGCTCTCCTGAAGGAGGTCTCTTAAAGTTCCTCTCCTAAGTTAGGTCCCCTGATGCAGGTGTCATATAGTGGGCCTCCTGACGCAGGTCTCCTGATATAGATCTAGTAAAGTGCGTCTCCTGAAGTAGGTCCCCTGACGCAGGTGTCATAAAGTGGGCCTCCTGACGCAGGTCTCCTGAATCAAGTTTCCTAAAGTGGATTCCACTGACGCAGGTCTCTTTTCACAGGTCTCCTAACGCAGCTCCCCTGATGAAGCTCTCTTGAGGGAGATCTCTTAAAATGCGTCTCCTAAGTTAGGTCCCCTGATGCAGGTGTCATATAGTGGGCCTCCTGACGCAGGTCTCCTGATATAGATCTACTAATGTGCGTCTCCTGAAGTAGGTCCCCTGATGCAGGTGTCATAAAGTGGGCGTCCTGACGCTTGTCCCCTGAAGGAGGTCTCCTGATGCAGGTTTCCAAAAGTGGATTCAACTGAAGCAGGTCTCTTTTCACAGGTCTCCAAACGCAGCTCCCCTGACGAAGCTCTCCTGAAGGAGATCTCTTAAAGTGCGTCTCCTAAGTTAGGTCCCCTGATGCAGGTGTAATATTATGGGCCTACTGACGCAAGTCTCCTGATATAGATCTACTAAAGTGCGTCTCCTGAAGTAGGTCCCCTGACGCAGGTGTCATCAAGTGGGCCTCCTGACGCAGGTCCCCTGACGTAGATTTCCTAAAGTGGATTCCACTGAGGCAGGTCTCCTTTCACAGGTCTCCTCAGGCAGCTCCCCTGACACAGGTCTCCTGAAGGAGATCTCTTAAAGTGCGTCTCCTGAAGTAGGTCCCCTGACGCAGGTGTCATAAAGTGGGCCTCCTGACGCACGTCTCCTGATATAGATCTACTAAAGTACGTCTCCTGAAGTAGGTCCCCTGACGCAGGTGTCATAAATTGGGACTCCTGACGCAGGTCCCCTGATGCAGGTCTCCTGATGCAGATTTCCTAAAGTGGATTCCACTGACGCAGGTCTCTTTTCACAGGTCTCCTAACGCAGCTCCCCTGACGAAGCTCTCCTGAAGGAGATCTCTTAAAGTGCGTCTCCTAAGTTAAGACCCCTGATGCAGGTGTCATCAAGTGGGCCTCCTGATGCAGGTCCCCTGACGCAGGTCTCCTGATGCAGATTTCCTAAAGTGGATTCCACTGACACAGGTCTCCTTTTACAGGTCTCCTAACGCAGCTCCCCTGACAAAGCTCTCCTGAAGGAGATCTCTTAAAGTGCGTCTCGTAAGTTAAGTCCCCTGATGCAGGTGAAAAAAGGTGTGCCTCCTGACGCAGGTCTCCTGACGCAGGTCTCCTGATGCAGATTTCCTAAAATGGATTCCACTGACGCAGGTGTCATGTAGTGGGCCTCCTGACGCAGGTCTCTTGATATAGATCTACTAAAGTGCGTCTCCTGAAGTAGGTCCCCTGACGCAGGTGTCATGAAGTGGGCCTCCTGACGCAGGTCCCCTGACGAAGCTCTCCTGAAGGAGATCTCTTATAGTGCGTCTAATAAGTTAGGTCCCCTGATGCAGGTGTCATCAAGTGGGCCTCCTGACGCAGGTCCCCTGACGCAGATTTCCTAAAGTGGATTCCACTGAGGCAGGTCTTCTTCACAGGGCTCCTCAGGTAGCTCCCCTGACACAGGTCTCCTGATATAGATCTACTAAAGTGCGTCTCCTGAAGTCGGTCCCTTGACGCAGGTGTCATATAGTGGGCCTCCTGACGCAGGTCCCCTGAAGGAGGTCTCCTGATGCAGATTTCCTAAAGTGGATTCAACTGAAGCAGGTCTCTTTTCACAGGTCTCCAAACGCAGCTCCCCTGACGAAGCTCTCCTGAAGGAGATCTCTTAAAGTGCGTCTCCTAAGTTAGGTCGTCTGATGCAGGTGTAATATTATGGGCCTACTGACGCAAGTCTCCTGATATAGATCTACTAAAGTGCGTCTCCTGAAGTAGGTCCCCTGACGCAGGTGTAATCAAGTGGCCCTCCTGACGCAGGTCCCCTGACGCAGATTTCCTAAAGTGGATTCCACTGAGGCAGGTCTCCTTTCACAGGTCTCCTCAGGCAGCTCCCCTGACACAGGTCTCCTGAAGGAGATCTCTTAAAGTGCGTCTCCTGAAGTAGGTCCCCTGACGCAGGTGTCATAAAGTGGGCCTCCTGACGCAGGTCTCCTGATATAGATCTACTAAAGTACGTCTCTTGAAGTAGGTCCCCTGACGCAGGTGTCATAAATTGGGACTCCTGACGCAGGTCCCCTGACGCAGGTCTCCTGATGCAGATTTCCTAAAGTGGATTCCACTGACGCAGGTCTCTTTTCACAGCTCTCCTAACGCAGATCCGCTGACGAAGCTCTCCTGAAGGAGATCTCTTAAAGTGCGTCTCCTAAGTTAGGTCGTCTGATGCAGGTGTCATCAAGTGGGCCTCCTGACGCAGGTCCCCTGACGCAGGTCTCCTGATGCAGGTCTCCTGATGCAGATTTCCTAAAATGGATTCCACTGACGAAGGTCTCTTTTCACAGGTCTCCTAACGCAGCTCCCCTGATGAAGCTCTCCTGAAGGAGATCTCTTAAAGTGCGTCTCGTAAGTTAAGTCCCCTGATACAGGTGAAAAAAGGTGTGCCTCCTGACGCAGGTCTCCTGACGCAGGTCTCCTGATGCAGATTTCCTAAAATGGATTCCACTGACGCAGGTCTCTTTTCACAGGTCTCCTAACGCAGCTCCCCTGATGAAGCTCTCCTGAAGGAGATCTCTTACAGTGCGTCTCCTAAGTTAGGTCCCCTGATGCAGGTGTCATGTAGTGGGCCTCCTGACGCAGGTCTCCTGATATAGATCTACTAAAGTGCGTCTCCTGAAGTAGGTCCCCTGACGCAGGTGTCATGAAGTGGGCCTCCTGACGCAGGTCCCCTGAAGAAGCTCTCCTGAAGGAGATCTCTTCTAGTGCGTCTCCTAAGTTAGGTCCCCTGATGCAGTTGTCATCGAGTGGGCCTCCTGACGCAGGTCTCCTGATGCAGATTTCCTAAAGTGGATTCCATTGAGGCAGGTCTCCTTTCACAGGTCTCCTCAGGCAACTTCCCTGACACAGGTCTCCTGAAGGAGATCTCTTAAAGTGCGTCTCCTGAAGTAGGTCCCATGACGCAGGTGTCATAAAGTGGGCCTCCTGACGCAGGTCTCCTGAATCAAGTTTCCTAAAGTGGATTCCACTGACGCAGGTCTCTTTTCACAGGTCTCTTAACGCAGCTCCCCTGATGAAGCTCTCTTGAGGGAGATCTCTTAAAATGCGTCTCCTAAGTTAGGTCCCCTGATGCAGGTGTCATATAGTGGGCCTCCTGACGCAGGTCTCCTGATATAGATCTACTAAAGTGCGTCTCCTGAAGTAGGTCCCCTGACGCAGGTGTCATAAAGTGGGCCTGCTGACGCAGGTCTCCTGATGCAGATTTCCTAAAGTGGATTCCACTGACGCAGGTCTCCTTTCACAGGTCTCCTAACGCAGCTCCCCTGACAAAGCTCTCCTAAAGGAGTTCTCCTAAATTGTATCCTCTGAGGTACCTCCCCTAACACAGGTGTCATTAAGTGGGCCTTCTGATGAAGGTCTCCTGAAGCAGGAGTGCTGATGCAGGTGTCATCAAGTGGGCCTCCTGACGCAGGTCCCCTGACGCAGATTTCCTAAAGTGGATTCCACTGAGGCAGGTCTCCTTTCACAGGTCTCCTCAGGCAGCTCCCCTGACACAGGTTTTCTGATATAGATCTACTAAAGTGCGTCTCCTGAAGTAGGTCCCCTGACGCAGGTGTCATAAAGTGGGCCTCCTGACGCAGGTCCCCTGAAGGAGGTCTCCTGATGCAGGTTTCCTAAAGTGGATTCCACTGACGCAGGTCTCCTTTCACAGGTCTCCTAACGCAGATCCCCTGACGAAGCTCTCCTGAAGGAGATCTCTTAAAGTGCGTCTCCTAAGTTAGGTCCCCTGATGCAGGTGTCAAATAGTGGGCCTCCTGACGCAGGTCTCCTGATATAGATCTACTAAAGTGCGTCTCCTGAAGTAGGTCCCCTGACGCAGGTGTCATCAAGTGGGCCTCCTGATGCAGGTCCCCTGACGCAGATTTCCTAAAGTGGATTCCACTGAGGCAGGTCTCCTTTCACAGGTCTCCTCAGGCAGCTCCCCTGACACAGGTCTCCTTATATAGATCTATTAAAGTGCGTCTCCTGAAGTAGGTCACCTGGCGCAGGTGTCATAAAGTGGGCCTTCCAACGCAGGTCCCCTGAAGGAGGTCTCCTGATGCAGGTTTCCTAAAGTGGATTCCACTGAAGCAGGTCTCTTTTCACAGGTCTCTTTTCACAGGTCTCCTAACGCAGCTCCCCTGACGAAGCTCTCCTGAAGGCGATCTCTTAAAGTGAGTCTCCTAAGTTAGGTCCCCTCATGCAGGTGTGATATAGTGGGCCTCCTGACCCAGGTCTCCTGATATAGATCTACTAAAGTGCGTCTCCTGAAGTAGGTCCCCTGACGCAGGTGTCATAAAGTGAGTCTCCTGACGCAGGTCCCCTGTAGGAGGTCTCCTGATGTAGGTTTCCTAAAGTGGATTCCACTGACGCAGGTCTCCATTCACAGGTCTCCTAATGCAGCTCCCCTGACAAAGCTCTCCTGAAGGAGATCTCTTAAATTGTATCCCTATGAGGTACCTCCCCTAACACAGGTGTCATTAAGTGGGCCTTCTGATGCAGGTCTCCTGAAGCAGGTCTCCTGATGCAGATATCAAAAAGTTTATTCCACTGACGCAGGTCTCCTCTCACAGGTCTCCTAACTTAGCTCCCCTGACGAAGCTCTCCTGAAAGAGATCTCTTAAAGTGCGTCTCCTAAGATAGGTCCTCTGATGCAGGTGTCATAAAGTGGGAGTCCTGACCCTTGTCCCCTGAAGCAGGTCTCCTGATGCAGGTTTCCTAAAGTGGATTCCACTGATGCAGATCTCCTTTCACAGGTCTCCTAAGGCAGTTCCCCTGACACATGTCTTCTGACGCAGATCTTCTAAAGTAAATCTCCTGAGGTAGGTCCTCTGAGGCAGGTGTCATAAAGTGGGCCTCCTGACGCAGGTCCCCTGATATAGATCTACTATAGTTCGTCTCCTGAAGAAGGTCCCCTGACGCAGGTGTCATAAAGTGGGCCTTGTGACGAAGGTGCTCTAATGCAGGTCTCCTGATGCACATTTCCTAAAGTGGATTCCACTGAGGCAGGTCTCCTTTCACAGGTCTCCTCAGGCAGCTCCCCTGACAAAGCTCACCTGAAGGAGATCTCCTAAATTGTATCCCCTGAGGTACGTTCCCTAACACAGGGAAGCTCTCCTGAAGGAGATCTCTTAAAGTGCGTCTCCTAAGTTAGGTCCCCTGATGCAGGTGTCATATTGTGGGCCTCATGACACAGGTCCCCCGACGCAGGTCTCTTGCTGCAGGTTTCCTAAAGTGGTTTCCACTGACGCATGTGTTTTTTCACAGGTTTCCTAAGACAGCTCTCCCTGACACAGGTTTCCTGATATAGATCTCCTAAAGTGCATCTCCTGAAGTAGTTCCCCTTACGCTGGTGTCATAAAGTGGGCATCCTGACAAGGGTCCCTTGACGCAGGCCTCCTGTTGCAGTTTTCCTAAAGTTGATTCCACTGATGCAGGTGTCATAAAGTGGGCCTCCAGACGCAGCTCCCCTGACACAGGTATCCTTACGCAAATCTCTTAAAGTGCGTCTCCTGAGGTAGGTCCCTTGACGCAGGCCTCCTGATGCAGGTTTCCTAAAGTTGATTCCACTGATGCAGGTGTCATAAAGTGGGCCTCCAGACGCAGCTCCCCTGACACAGGTATCCTTATGCAGATCTCCTAAAGTGCGTCTCCTAAGGCAGCTCCCCTGACTCAGGTCTCTTGATGCAGGTTTCCTAATGTGGTTTCAGGAGACTGACGCTTGTGTCTTTTCACAGCTTTCCTAAGACAGCTCCCTTGACCCAAGTTTCCTGATATAGATCTCCTAAAGATCATCTCCTGAAGTAGTTCCCCTTACGCTGGTTTCATAAAGTGGGCCTCCTGACGCAGGCCCCTTGACGCAGGCCCCTTGACGCAGGCCTCCTGATGCAGGTTTTCTAAAGTTGGTTCCACTGATGCAGGTGTCATACAGTTGGTATCTGGACGCAGCTCCCCTGACACAGGTATCCTTACGCAGATCTCTTAAAGTGCGTCTCCTGAGGTAGGTCCCTTGACGCAGGCCTCCTGATGCAGGTTTCCTAAAGTTGATTCCACTGATTCAGGTGTCATAAAGTGGGCCTCCAGACGCAGCTCCCCTGACACAGGTATCCTTACGCAAATCTCTTAAAGTGCGTCTCCTGAGGTAGGTCCCTTGACGCAGGCCTCCTGATGCAGGTTTCCTAAAGTTGATTCCACTGATGCAGGTGTCATAAAGTGGGCCTCCAGACGCAGCTCCCCTGACACAGGTATCCTTATGCAGATCTCCTAAAGTGCGTCTCCTAAGGCAGCTCCCCTGACTCAGGTCTCTTGATGCAGGTTTCCTAATGTGGTTTCCACTGACGCTTGTGTCTTTTCACAGCTTTCCTAAGACAGCTCCCCTGACACAAGTTTCCTGATATAGATCTCCTAAAGTGCATCTCCTGAAGTAGTTCCCCTTACGCTGGTTTCATAAAGTGGGCCTCCTGACGCAGGCCCCTTGACGCAGGCCCCTTGACGCAGGCCTCCTGATGCAGGTTTTCTAAAGTTGGTTCCACTGATGCAGGTGTCATACAGTTGGTATCTGGACGCAGCTCCCCTGACACAGGTATCCTTATGCAGATGTCCTGAAGTGCGTCTCCTGAGGTAGGTCCCTTGACGCAGGTGTTATAATGTGGAACTCCTGACGCAGGTGTCAAAAAGTGGGCCTCCTGACGCAGGTATCATGAAGTGGGCTTCCTGACGCAGGTGTCATAAAGTGGGTATCCTGACGCAAGTCCCCTGATGCAAGTCTCCTGATAAGGTTATCTAAAGTGGATTCCACTGAAGCAGGTCTTCTACTACAGGTCTCCTAAGACAGCTCCCCTGACACAGGTTTCCTGATATAGATTTCCTAAAGTGCATCTCCTGAAGAAGGTCCCCTGACGCTGGTGTCATAAAATGGGCCTCCTGACGCAGGTCCCTTTACACAGGCCTCATGATGCAGGTTTCCTAAAGTTGATTCCACTGATGCAGATTTCCTAAAGTTGATTCCACTGATGCAGGTGTCATAAAGTGGGCCTCCAGACGCAGCTCCCCTGACACAGGTTTCATGATATAGATCTCCTGAAGTAGGTCCCCTGACGCTGGTGTCATAAAGTGGGCCTCCTGACGCAGGTCTCTTGACGCAGGCCTCCTGATATAGTTTTCTTAAAGTTGATTCCACTGATGCAGGTGTCATAAAGTGGGCATCCAGACGCAGCTCCCCTGACACAGGTATCCTTATGCAGTACTCCTAAAGTGCGTCTCCTGAGGTATGTCCCTTGACGCAGGTGTTATAATGTGGGCCTCCTGACGCAGGTCCCCTGACGCAGGTGTCATAAAGTGGGCCTCCTGACGCAGGTCTCTTGATGCAGGATTTTAAAAGTGGATTCCACTGACGCATGTGTCTTTTCACAGGTCTCCTAAGAAAGCTCCCCTGACACAGGTTTCCTGATATAGATCTCCTAAAGTGCATCTCCTGACGTAGTTCCCCTTGCGCTGGTGTCATAAAGTGGGCCTCCTGACGCAGGTGTCATATAGTGGGCCTCCTGACGCAGGTATCATAAAGTTGATTCCACTGATGCAGATTTCCTAAAGTTGATTCCACTGATGCAGGTGTCATAAAGTGGACCTCCAGACGCAGCTCCCCTGACACAGGTATACTTATGCAAATCTCCTAAAGTGCATCTCCTGAAGTAGGTCTCCTGACGCTGGTGTCATAAAGTGGGCCTCCCGACGCAGGTCCCTTGACGCAGGCCTCCTGATGCAGATTTCCTAAAGTTTATTCCACTGATGCAGGTGTCATAAAGTGGGCCTCCAGACGCAGCTCCCCTGACACAGGTATCCTTATGCAGATCTCCTAAAGTGTGTCTCCTGAGGTAGGTCCCTTGACGCACGTGTTATAATGTGGTTCTCCTGACGCAGGTCCCCTGATGCAAGTCTCCTGATAAGGTTATCTAAAGTGGATTCCAGTGAAGCAGGTCTCCTTTCATAGGTCTCCTAAGGCAGCTCCCCTGACTCAGGTCTTCTGACGCAGATCTCCTAAAGTGCGTCCCCTGACGTAGGTCCCCTGACGCAGGTGTCATAAAGTGGGCCTCCTGACGCAGGTCTCTTGATGCAGGATTTTAAAAGTGGATTCCACTGACGCATGTGTCTTTTCACAGGTCTCCTAAGACAGCTCCCCTGACACAGGTTTCCTTATATAGATCTCCTAAAGTTCATCTCCTGAAGTAGGTTCTCTTACGCTGGTGTCATAAAGTGGGCCTCCTGACGCCAGTCCCTTGACGCAGGCCTCCTGATGCAATTTTCCTAAAATTAATTCCACTGATGCAGGTGTCATAAAGTGGGCCTCCAGACGCAGCTCCCCTGACACAGGTATCCTTATGCAGATCTCCTAAAGTGCGTCTCCTGAGGTAGGTCCCTTGACGCAGGTGTTATAATGTGGTTCTCCTGACGCAGGTCCCCTGATGCAAGTCTCCTGATAAGGTTATCTAAAGTAAATTCAACTAAAGCAGGTCTCCTTTCACAGGTCTCCTAAGGCAGCTCCCCTGACACAGGTATCCTTATGCAGATCTCCTAAAGTGCGTCTCCTAAGGTAGGTCCCCTGATGCAGGTGTCATAAAGTGGGCCTCATGACGCAGGTCCCCTGACTCAGGTCTCTTGATGCAGGTTTCCTAAAGTGGTTTCCACTGACGCATGTGTCTTTTCACAGGTTTCCTAAGACAGCTCCCCTGACACAGGTTTCCTGATATAGATCTCCTAAAGTTCATCTCCTGAAGTAGTTCCCCTTACGCTGGTGTCATAAAGTGGGCCTCTTGACGCAGGTCCCTTGACGCATGCCTCCTGATGCAGTTTTCCTAAAGTTAATTCCACTGATGCAGGTGTCATAAAGTGGGCCTCCAGACGCAGCTCCCCTGACACAAGTATCCTTATTCAGATGTTCTAAAGTGCGTCTCCTGAGGTAGGTCCCTTGACGCAGGTGTTATAATGTGGAACTCCTGATGCAGGTATCATGAAGTGGGCTTCCTGACGCAGGTGTCATAAAGTGGGTATCCTGACGCAAGTCCCCTGATGCAAGTCTCCTGATAAGGTTATCTAAAGTGGATTCCACTGAAGCAGGTCTTCTATTACAGGTCTCCTAAGACAGCTCCCCTGACACAGGTTTCCTGATATAGATTTCCTAAAGTGCATCTCCTGAAGAAGGTCCCCTGACGCTGGTGTCATAAAATGGGCCTCCTGACGCAGGTCCCTTTACACAGGCCTCATGATGCAGGTTTCCTAAAGTTGATTCCACTGATGCAGATTTCCTAAAGTTGATTCCACTGATTCCAGGTGTCATAAAGTGGGCCTCCAGACGCAGCTCCCCTGACACAGGTTTCATGATATAGATCTCCTGAAGTAGGTCCCCTGACGCTGGTGTCATAAAGTGGGCCTCCTGACGCAGGTCTCTTGACGCAGGCCTCCTGATATAGTTTTCTTAAAGTCGATTCCACTGATGCAGGTGTCATAAAGTGGGCATCCAGACGCAGCTCCCCTGACACAGGTATCCTTATGCAGTACTCCTAAAGTGCGTCTCCTGAGGTAGGTCCCTTGACGCAGGTGTTATAATGTGGGCCTGCTGACGCAAGTGTCATAAAGTGGGCCTCCTGATGCAGGTATCATAAAGTGGGTCTCCTGACGCAGGTCCCCTGATGCAAGTCTCCTGATAAGGTTATCTAAAGTGGATTCCACTGAAGCAGGTCCTCTATCACAGGTGTCCTAAGGCAGCTCCCCTGACACAGGTTTCCTGATATAGATCTCCTAAAGTGCATCTCCTGAAGTAGGTCCCCTGACGCTGGTGTCATAAAGTGGGCCTCCTGACGCAGGTCCCCTGACTCAGGTCTCTTGATGCAGGTTTCCTAAAGTGGTTTCCACTGACGCATGTGTCTTTTCACAGGTTTCCTAAGAAAGCTCCCCTGACACAGGTTTCCTGATATAGATCTCCTAAAGTGCATCTCCTGACGTAGTTCCCCTTGCGCTGGTGTCATAAAGTGGGCCTCCTGACGCAGGTGTCATATAGTGGGCCTCCTGACGCAGGTATCATAAAGTTGATTCCACTGATGCAGATTTCCTAAAGTTGATTCCACTGATGCAGGTGTCATAAAGTGGACCTCCAGACGCAGCTCCCCTGACACAGGTATACTTATGCAAATCTCCTAAAGTGCATCTCTTGAAGTAGGTCTCCTGACGCTGGTGTCAAAAAGTGGGCCTCCCGACGCAGGTCCCTTGACGCAGGCCTCCTGATGCAGATTTCCTAAAGTTTATTCCACTGATGCAGGTGTCATAAAGTGGGCCTCCAGACGCAGCTCCCCTGACACAGGTTTCATGATATAGATCTCCTGAAGTAGGTCCCCTGACGCTGGTGTCATAAAGTGGGCCTCCTGACGCAGGTCCCTTGACGCAGGCCTCCTGATGCAGGTTTCCTAAAGTTGATTCCACCGATGCAGATTTCCTAAACTTTATTCCACTGATGCAGGTGTCATAAAGTGGGCCTCTAGACGCAGCTCCCCTGACGAAGCTCTCCTGAAGGAGATCTCTTAAAATGCCTCTCCTAAGTTAGGTCCCCTGATGCAGGTGTCATATAGTGGGCCTCCTGACGCAGGTCTCCTGATATAGATCTACTAAAGTGCATCTCCTGAAGTCGGTCCCCTGACGCAGGTGTCATAAAGTGGGCATCCTTACGCCGCTCCCCTGACTCAGATTTCCTAAAGTGAATTCCACTGAGGCAGGTCTCCTTTCACAGGTCTCCTCAGGCAGCTCCCCTGACATAGCTCCCTTGACGGAGATCTCCTAAAGTGCGTTTCCTAAGGTAGGTCCCCTGACGCAGGGGAAATAAGGTGGGCCTCCTGACGCAGGTGTCCTGACACAGGTTTCCTGATATAGATCTCCTAAAGTTTATCTCCTGAAGTAGTTCCCCTTTACGCTGGTGTCATAAAGTGGACCTCCTGATGCAGGCCCCTTGACGCAGGCCCCTTGACGCAGGCCTCCTGATGCGGGTATCATAAAGTTTATTCCACTGATGCAGGTGTCATAAAGTGGGCCTCCTGACGCAGGTGTCCTGACACAGGTCTCCTGATATAGATCTACTAAAGTGCGTCTCCTGAATTAGGTCCCCTGACGCAGGTGTCATAAAGTGGGCTTCCTGACGCAGGTCCCCTGAAGGAGGTCTCCTTATGCAGGTTTCCCAAAGTGGATTCCACTGACGCAGGTCTCCTTTCACAGGTCTCCTAACGCAGCTCCACTGCAAAAGCTCTCCTGAAGGAGATTTCTTAAAGTGCGTCTCCTAAGATAGGTCCCCTGATGCAGGTGTCATAAAGTGGGCGTCCTGACGCTTGTCCCCTGAAGCAGGTCTCCTGATGCAGGTTTCCTAAAGTGGATTCTACTGATGCAAATCTCCTTTCACAGGTCTCCTAATGCAGTTCCCCTGACACATGTCTTTTGATGCAGATCTCCTATAGTAAATCTCCTGAGGTAGGTCCTCTGACGCAGGTGTCATAAAGTGGGCCTCCTGACGCAGGTCCCCTGATGCAGGTCTACTGATGCATGTTTCCTAATGTGGATTCCACTGATGGAGATCTCCTTTCACAGCAATCCTAAAGCAGCATCCCTGACACAGGTCTCCTGATATAGATCTACTATAGTTCGATGTAGGTCCCCTGAATCAGGTGTCATAAAGTGGGCCTCCTGACACAGGTCCCCTGACGCAGGTCTCCTGATGCAGATTTCCTAAAGTGGATTTCACTGACGCAGGTCTCCTTTTACAGCTCTCCTAAGGCAGTTCCCCTGACAAAGCTCTCCTGAAGGAGATCTTTTAAAGTGCGTTTCCTAAGGTAGGTCCCCTGACGCAGGGGAAATAAGGTGGGCCTCCTGACGCAGGTGTCCTGACACAGGTTTCCTGATATAGATCTCCTAAAGTTTATCTCCTGAAGTAGTTCCCCTTTACGCTGGTGTCATAAAGTGGACCTCCTGATGCAGGCCCCTTGACGCAGGCCCCTTGACGCAGGCCTCCTGATGCGGGTATCATAAAGTTTATTCCACTGATGCAGGTGTCATAAAGTGGGCCTCCTGACGCAGGTGTCCTGACACAGGTCTCCTGATATAGATCTACTAAAGTGCGTCTCCTGAATTAGGTCCCCTGACGCAGGTGTCATAAAGTGGGCTTCCTGACGCAGGTCCCCTGAAGGAGGTCTCCTTATGCAGGTTTCCCAAAGTGGATTCCACTGACGCAGGTCTCCTTTCACAGGTCTCCTAACGCAGCTCCACTGCAAAAGCTCTCCTGAAGGAGATTTCTTAAAGTGCGTCTCCTAAGATAGGTCCCCTGATGCAGGTGTCATAAAGTGGGCGTCCTGACGCTTGTCCCCTGAAGCAGGTCTCCTGATGCAGGTTTCCTAAAGTGGATTCTACTGATGCAAATCTCCTTTCACAGGTCTCCTAATGCAGTTCCCCTGACACATGTCTTTTGATGCAGATCTCCTATAGTAAATCTCCTGAGGTAGGTCCTCTGACGCAGGTGTCATAAAGTGGGCCTCCTGACGCAGGTCCCCTGATGCAGGTCTACTGATGCATGTTTCCTAATGTGGATTCCACTGATGGAGATCTCCTTTCACAGCAATCCTAAAGCAGCATCCCTGACACAGGTCTCCTGATATAGATCTACTATAGTTCGATGTAGGTCCCCTGAATCAGGTGTCATAAAGTGGGCCTCCTGACGCAGGTCCCTTGACGCAGGCCTCCTGATGCAGGTTTCCTAAAGTTGATTCCACTGATGCAGATTTCCTAAAGTTTATTCCACTGATGCAGGTGTCATAAAGTGGGCCTCTAGACGCAGCTCCACTGATGAAGCTCTCCTGAAGGAGATCTTTTAAAGTGCGTCTCCTAAGTTAGGTCCCCTGATGCAGGTGTCATATAGTGGGCCCCCTGACGCAGGTCTCCTGATATAGATCTACTAAAGTGCGTCTCCTGAAGTAGGGCCCCTGACGCAGGTGTCATAAAGTGGGCCTCCTGATGCAGTTCCCCTGACGCAGGTCTCCTGATGCAGATTTCCTAAAGTGGATTCCACTGAGGCAGGTCTCCTTTCGAAGGTCTCCTTAGGCAGCTCCCCTGACACAGGTATTCTGATATAGATCTACTAAAGTGCGTCTCTTGAAGTAGGTCCCCTGACGCAGGTGTCATCAAGTGGGCCTCCTGACGCAGGTCCCCTGACGCAGATTTCCTAAAGTGGATTCCACTGAGGCAGGTCTCCTTTCACAGGTCTCCTCAGGCAGCTTCCCTGCCACAGGTCTCCTTATATAGATCTACTGAAGTGCGTCTCCTGAAGTAGGTTCCCTGACGCAGGTGTCATAAAGTGGGCCTCCTGATCCAGGTCCCCTGACGCAGATTTCCTAACGTGGATTCCACTGAGGCAGGTCTTCTTCACAGGTCTCCTAACGTAGCTCCCCTTCAAAAGCTCTCCTGAAGGAGATCTCTTAAAGTGCGTCTCCTAAGATAGGTCCCCTGATGCAGGTGTCATAAAGTGGGCCTCCTGACGCAGGTCCCCTGAAGGAGGTCTCCTCATGGAGGTTTCCTAAAGTGGATTCCACTGAAGCAAGTCTCTTTTCACAGGTGTCCTAAGGCAGTTCCCCTGACACATGTCTTCTGACGCAGATCTCCTAAAATAAATCTCCTCAGGCAGCTCCCCTGACACAAGTCTCCTGAAGGAGATCTCTTAAAGTGCGTCTCCTAAGATAGGTCCGCTGATGCAGGTGTCATAAAGTGGGCCTCCTGACGCAAATCCCCTGATGGAAGTCTCCTGATGCAGGTTTCCTATTGTGGATTCCACTGAAGCAGGTCTCTTTTCACAGGTCTCCTAAGGCAGTTCCCCTGACACATGTCTTCTGATGCAGATCTCCTAAAGTAAATCTCCTGAGGTAGGTCCTCTGACGCAGGTGTCATCAAGTGGGCCTCCTGACGTAGATTTCCTAACTTGGATTCCACTGAGGCAGAACTTCTTCACAGGTCTCCTCAGGTAGCTTCCCTGACACAGGTCTCCTTATATAGATCTACTAAAGTGCGTCTTCTGAAGTAGGTCCTCTGACGCAGGTGTCATCAATTGGGCCTCCTGACGCAGGTCCACTGACGCAGATTTCCTAACGTGGATTCCACTAAGGCAGGTCTTCTTCACAGGTCTCCTCAGGTAGCTCCCCTGACACAGGTCTCCTTATATAGAGCTACTAAAGTGCGTCTCCTGAAGTAGGTCCCCTGACGCAGGTGTCATAAAGTGGGCCTCCTGACGCAGGTCCCCTGACGCAGATTTCCTAAAGTGGATTCCACTGACGCAGGTCTCTTTTCACTGGTCTCCTAAAGCAGCACCCCTGACGAAGCTCTCCTGAAGGAGATCTCTTAAAGTGCGTCTCCTAAGTTAGGTCCCCTGATGCAGGTGTCATAGAGTGGGCCCCCTAATGCAGGTGTCCTGATATAAATCTACTAAAGTGCGTCTCCTGAAGTAGGTCCCCTGACGCAGGTGTCATAAAGTGGGAGTCCTGACGCTTGTCCCCTGAAGCAGGTCTCCTGATGCAGGTTTCCTAAAGTGGATTCCACTGATGTAGATCTCCTTTCACAGGTCTACTAAGGCAGTTCCTCTGACTCATGTCTTCTGACGCAGATCTCCTAAAGTAAATTTCCTGAGGTAGGTCTTCTGACGCAGATGTCATAAAGTGGGCCTCCTGACGCTGGTCCGCTGATGCAGGTCTACTGATGCATGTTTCCTAATGTGGATTCCACTGATGGAGATCTCCTTTCACAGCAATCCTAAAGCAGCTTCCCTGACACAGGTCTCCTGATGCAGATTTCCTAAAGTGGATTCCACAGAGGCAGGTCTTCTTTCACAGGTCTACTCAGGCAGCTCTCCTGACACAGGTCTCCTGATATAGATCTACTAAAGTGGCTCTCCTGACGTAGGTCCCCTGATGCAGGTGTCATATAGTGGGCCTCCTGACGCAGGTCTCCTGACGCAGATTTCCTAAAGTGGATTCCACTGAAGCAGGTCTTTTTTCACAGGTCTCCTAACGGAGCGCCTCTGACGAAGCTCTCCTGAAGGAGATCTCTTAAAGTGCGTCTCCTAAGTTAGGTCCCCTGATGCAGGGGTCATCAAGTTGGCCTCCTGAC
This sequence comes from Oryzias celebensis, assembly GCA_014656515.1. NCBI lineage: Eukaryota > Metazoa > Chordata > Actinopteri > Beloniformes > Adrianichthyidae > Oryzias > Oryzias celebensis. The sequence goes on along the minus strand of BNCR01000017.1, from coordinate 22,438,360 downwards.
GCATGTCCCTTGACGCAGATTTCCTAAAGTGGATTCCACTGAGGCAGGTCTCCTTTCATAGGTCTCCTCAGGCAGCTCCCCTGACACAGGTCTCCTGAAGGAGATCTCTTAAAGTGCGTCTCCTGAAGTAGGTCCCCTGACGCAGGTGTCATAAAGTGGGCCTCCTGACGCAGGTCCCCTGATGCAGGTCTCCTGATGCGGATTTCCTAAAGTGGATTCCAACGAGACAGCTCTCCTTTCACAGGTCTCCTCAGGCAGCTCCCCTTCAAAAGCTCTCCTCAAGGAGATCTCTTAAAGTGCGTCTCCTAAGATAGGTCCCCTGATGCAGGTGTCATAAAGTGGGCCTCCTGACGCAGGTCCCCTGACGCAGATTTCCTAAAGTGGATTCCACTGACGCAGGTCTCTTTTCACTGGTCTCCTAAAGCAGCACCCCTGACGAAGCTCTCCTGAAGGAGATCTCTTAAAGTGCGTCTCCTAAGTTAGGTCCCCTGATGCAGGTGTCATAGAGTGGGCCCCCTAATGCAGGTGTCCTGATATAAATCTACTAAAGTGCGTCTCCTGAAGTAGGTCCCCTGACGCAGGTGTCACAAAGTGGGAGTCCTGACGCTTGTCCCCTGAAGCAGGTCTCCTGATGCAGGTTTCCTAAAGTGGATTCCACTGATGTAGATCTCCTTTCACAGGTCTACTAAGGCAGTTCCTCTGACTCATGTCTTCTGACGCAGATCTCCTAAAGTAAATTTCCTGAGGTAGGTCTTCTGACGCAGATGTCATAAAGTGGGCCTCCTGACGCTGGTCCGCTGATGCAGGTCTACTGATGCATGTTTCCTAATGTGGATTCCACTGATGGAGATCTCCTTTCACAGCAATCCTAAAGCAGCTTCCCTGACACAGGTCTCCTGAAGCAGATTTCCTAAAGTGGATTCCACAGAGGCAGGTCTTCTTTCACAGGTCTACTCAGGCAGCTCTCCTGACACAGGTCTCCTGATATAGATCTACTAAAGTGGCTCTCCTGACGTAGGTCCCCTGATGCAGGTGTCATATAGTGGGCCTCCTGACGCAGGTCTCCTGACGCAGATTTCCTAAAGTGGATTCCACTGAAGCAGGTCTTTTTTCACAGGTCTCCTAACGGAGCGCCTCTGACGAAGCTCTCCTGAAGGAGATCTCTTAAAGTGCGTCTCCTAAGTTAGGTCCCCTGATGCAGGGGTCATCAAGTTGGCCTCCTGACGCATGTCCCTTGACGCAGATTTCCTAAAGTGGATTCCACTGAGGCAGGTCTCCTTTCATAGGTCTCCTCAGGCAGCTCCCCTGACACAGGTCTCCTGAAGGAGATCTCTTAAAGTGCGTCTCCTGAAGTAGGTCCCCTGACGCAGGTGTCATAAAGTGGGCCTCCTGACGCAGGTCCCCTGATGCAGGTCTCCTGATGCGGATTTCCTAAAGTGGATTCCAACGAGACAGCTCTCCTTTCACGGGTCTCCTCAGGCAGCTCCCCTTCAAAAGCTCTCCTCAAGGAGATCTCTTAAAGTGCGTCTCCTAAGATAGGTCCCCTGATGCAGGTGTCATAAAGTGGGCCTCCTGACGCAGGTCCCCTGATGCAGGTCTCCTGATGCGGATTTCCTAAAGTGGATTCCAACGAGACAGCTCTCCTTTCACAGGTCTCCTCAGGCAGCTCCCCTTCAAAAGCTCTCCTCAAGGAGATCTCTTAAAGTGCGTCTCCTAAGATAGGTCCCCTGATGCAGGTGTCATAAAGAGGTCCTCCTGACGCAGGTCCCCTGACGCAGGTGTCATAAAGTGGGCCTCCTGATCCAGTTCCCCTGACGCAGGTCTCCTGATGCAGATTTCCTAAAGTGGATTCCACTTAGGCAGGTCTCATTTCAAAGGTCTCCTGAGGCAGCTCCCCTTACACAGGTCTCCTGATATAGATCTACTAAAGTGCGTCTCCTGAAGTAGGTCCCCTGACGCAGGTGTCATCAAGTGGGCCTCCTGACACAGGTCCCCTGACGCAGATTTCCTAAAGTGGATTCCACTGAGGCAGGTCTCCTTTCACAGGTCTCCTCAGGCAGCTCCCCTGACACAGGTCTCCTTATATAGATCTACTGAAGTGCGTCTCCTGAAATAGGTCCCCTGACGCAGGTGTCACAAAGTGGGTCTCCTGACACAGGTCCCCTGAAGGAGGTCTCCTGATGCAGGTTTCCTAAAGTGGATCTCACTGAAGCAGGTCTCCTTTCACAGGTCTCCTAAGACAGCTCGCCTGACGGAGATCTCCTAAAGTGCGTTTTCTAAGGTAGGTCCCCTGACGCAGGGGAAATAAAGAGGTCCTCCTGACGCAGGTGTCCTGACGCAGGTCTCCTGAATCAAATTTCCTAAAGTGGATTCCACTGACTCATGTGTCCTTTCACAGGTCTCCTAAGACAGCTCCCCTGACGAAGCTCCCCTGAAGGAGATCTCTTAAAGTGCGTCTCATAAGTTAGGTCCCCTGATGCAGGTGTCATATAGTGGGCCTCCTGACGCAGGTCCCCTGACGCAGATTTCCTAAAGTGGATTCCACTGAGGCAGGTCTCCTTTTACAGGTCTCCTGAGGCAGCTCCCCTGACACAGGTCTCCTGATATAGATCTACTAAAGTGTGTCTCCTGAAGTAGGTCCCCTGACGCATGTGTCATAAAGTGGGCCTCCTGACGCAGGTGTCCTGACGCAGGTCTCCTGAATAAAGTTTCCTAAAGTGGATTCCACTGACGCAGGTCTCCTTTCACAGGTCTCCTAAGACAGCTCCCCTGACATACCTCCCCTGACGGAGATCTCCTAAAGTGCGTTTCCTAAGGTAGGTCCCCTGACGCAGGTGTCATAAAGTGGGCCTCCTGACGCAGGTCCCCTGACGCAGGTCTCCTGATGCAGATTTCCTTAAGTGGATTTCACTGAGGCAGGTCTCCTTTCACAGGTCTCCTCAGGCATCTCCCCTTACACAGGTCTCCTGAAGGAGATATCTTAAAGTGCGTCTCCTAAGTTAGGTCCCCTTATGCAGGTGTCATATGGTGGGCCTCCTGACGCAGGTCTCGTGACGCCGGTCCCCTAATGCAGGTTTCCTAAAGTGGATTCCACTGACTCATGTGTCCTTTCACAGGTCTCCTTAGACAGCTCCCCTGACATAGCTCCCCTGACGGAGATCTCCTAAAGTCGTTTCCTAAGGTAGGTCCCCTAAAAAGTGGGCCTCCTGACACAGGTGTCCTGACGCAGGTCTCCTGAATCAAGTTTCCTAAGTGGATTCCACTGACGCAGGTCTCTTTTCACAGGTCTCCTAACGCAGGTCCCATGACGCAGGTCCCCTGACGCAGATTTCCTAAAGTGGATTCCACTGAGGCAGGTCTCCTTTCACAGGTCTCCTCAGGCAGCTCCCCTGACACAGGTCTCCTGAAGGAGATCTCTTAAAGTGCGTCTCCTGAAGTAGGTCCCCTGACGCAGGTGTCATAAAGTGGGCCTCCTGACGCAGGTGTCCTGACGCAGGTCTCATGAATCAAGTTTCCTAAAGTGGATTCCACTGACGCAGGTGTCCTTTCACAGGTCTCCTAACCTAATTCCCCTGACAAAGCTCTCCTGAAGGAGATCTCCTAAATTGTATCCCCTGAGGTACGTCCCCTAACACAGGTGTCATTAAGTGGGCCTTCTGATGCAGGTCTCCTGATGCAGATATCATAAAGTTTATTTCACTGATGCAGGTGAAATAAATTGGGCCTCCTGACGCAGGTGTCCTGACGCAGGTCTCCTGAATCAAGTTTCCTAAAGTGGATTCCACTGACGCAGGTCTCTTTTCTCGGGTCTCCTAATGCAGCTCCCCTGACGAAGCTCTCCTGAAGGAAATCTCTTAAAGTGCGTCTCCTAAGTTAGGTCCCCTGATGCAGATGTCATGTAGTGGCCCTCCTGACGCAGGTCCTCTGATATAGATCTACTAAAGTGCGTCTCCTAAGATAGGTCCCCTGATGTGGGTGTCATAAAGTGGGAGTCCTGACGCTTGTCCCCTGAAGCAGGTCTCCTGATGCAGGTTTTCTAAAGTGGATTCCACTTATGCAGATATACTTTCACAGGTCTCCTCAGGCAGCTCCCCTGACACAGGTCTCCTTATATAAATCTACTAAAGTGCGTCTCCTGGCGTAGGTCCCCTGACGCAGGTTTCATAAAGTGGGCGTTCTGACGCAGGTCCCCTCAAGGAGGTCTCCTGATGTAGGTTTCCTAAAGTGGATTTCACTGAAGCAGGTCTCTTTTCACAGGTCTCCTAAGGCAGTTCCCCTGAGACATGTCTTTTATAGCAGATCTCCTATAGTAAATCTCCTGAGGTAGGTCGTCTGACGCGGGTGTCATAAAGTGGGCCTCCTGACGCAGGTCCCCTGAAGGAGGTCTCCTGATGCAGGTTTCCTAAAGTGCATTCCACTGACGCAGGTCTCCTTTCACGGGTCTCCTAACACAGCTCCCCTTCAATAGCTCTCCTGAAGGAGATCTCCTGAAGTGCGTCTCCTAAGATAGGTCCCCTGATTCAGGTGTCATAAAGTTGGCGTCCTGACGCTTGTCCCCTGAAGCAGGTATCCTGATGCAGGTTTCCTAAAGTGGATTCCACTGATGCAGATCTCCTTTCACAGGTCTCCTAAGGCAGTTCCCCTTACACATGTCTTCTGACGCAGATCTCCTAAAGTAAATCTCCTGAGGTAGGTCCTCTGACGCAGGTGTCATAAAGTGGGCCTCCTGACGCAGGTCCCCTGACGCAGGTCTACTGATGCATGTTTCCTAACGTGGATTCCACTGATGGAGATCTCCTTTCACAGCAATCCCAAACCAGCTTCCCTGACACAGGTCTTCTGATTTAGATCTACTATTGTTCGTCTCCTGACGTAGGTCCCCTGACGCAGGAGTCATTAGGTGGGCCTCCTGACGCAGGTCCCCTGACGCAGGTCCCCTGACGCAGATCTCCTGACGCCGGTCCCCTAATGCAGGTTTCCTAAAGTGGATTCCACTGACTCATATGTCCTTTCACAGGTCTCCTAAGACAGCTCCCCTGACAAAGCTCTCTTGAAGGAGATCTCTGAAAGTGCGTCTCCTAAGTTAGGTCCCCTGATGCAGGTGTCATATAGTGGGCCTCCTGACACAGGTCTCCTGATATAGATCTACTAAAGTGCGTCTCCTGAAGTAGGTCCCCTGACGCAGGTGTCATAAAGTGGGCCTCCTGACGCAGGTCCCCTGACGCAGATTTCCTAAAGTGGATTCCACTGAGGCAGGTCTCCTTTTACAGGTCTCCTCAGGCAGCTCCCCTGACACAGGTCTCCTGAAGGAGATCTCTTAAAGTGCATCTCCTGAAGTAGGTCCCCTTACGCAGGTGTCATAAAGTGGGCCTCCTGCCGCAGGTCCCCTGAAGGAGGTCTCCTGATGCAGGTTTTCTAACTTGGATTCCACTGAGGCAGGTCTTCTTCACAGGTCTCCTCAGGTTGCTCCCATGACACAAGTCTCCTTATATAGATCTAGTAAAGTGCGTCTCCTAAGATAGGTCCCCTGATGCAGCTGTCATAAAGTGGGTCTCCTGACGCAGGTCCCCTGAAGGAAGTCTCCTGATGCAGGTTTCCTAATGTGGATTCCACAGAAGCAGGTCTCTTTTCACAGGTCTCCTAAGGCAGTTCCCCTGACACATGTCTTCTGACGCAGATCTCCTAAAGTAAATCTCCTGAGGTAGGTCCTCTGACGCAGGTGTCATCAAGTTGGCCTCCTGACGCAGGTCCCCTGACGAAGCTCTCCTGAAAGAGATCTCTTAAAGTGCGTCTCCTAAGTTAGGTCACCTGATGCAGGTGTCATATAGTGGGCCTCCTGACGCAGGTCTCCAGATATAGTTCTACTAAAGTGCGTCTCCTGAAGTAGGTCCTCTGACGCAGGGGAAATAAAGTGGGCCTTCTGACGCAGGTGTCCTGACGCAGGTCTGCTGAATCAAGTTTCCTAAAGTGGATTCCACTGACGCAGGTCTCTTTTCACAGGTCTCCAAACGCAGCTCCCCTGACGAAGCTCTCCTGCAGGAGATCTCTTAAAGTGCGTCTCCTAAGTTAGGTCCCCTGATGCAGGTGTCATATAGTGGGCCTCCTGACGCAGGTCTTCTGACGCCGGTCCCCTAATGCAGGTTTTCTAAAGTGGATTCCACTGACTCATGTGTCTTTCACAGGTCTCCTAAGACAGCTCCCATGACATAGCTCCACTGCAGAGATCTCCTAAAGTGCGTTTCCTAAGGTAGGTCCCCTGACGCAGGTGAAAAAAGGTGGGCCTCCTGACGCAGGTCTCCTGAATCAAGTGTCCTAAAGTGGATTGCACTGACGCAGGTCTCTTTCCACAGGTCTCCTAATGCAGCTCCCCTGACGAAGCTCTCCTGAAAGAGATCTCTTAAAGTGCGTCTCCTAAGTTAGGTCCCCTGTTGCAGGTGTCATATAGTGGGCCTCCTGACGCAGTTCCCCTGATATTGATCTACCAAAGTGCGTCTCCTGAAGTCTGTCCCCTGACGCAGGTGTCATAAAGTCGGCCTCCTGACGCAGATCCCCTGACGCAGGGCTCCTGATGCAGATTTCCTAAAGTGGATTCCACTGAGGCAGGTCTCCTTTCACAGGTCTCCTCAGGCAGCTCCCCTGACACAGGTCTCCTTATATAGATCTACTGAAGTGCGTCTCCTGAAGTAGGTCCCCTGACGCAGGTGTCATAAAGTGGGCCTCCTGACGCAGGTCCCCTGACGCAGATTTCCTAAAGTGGATCTCACTGAAGCAGGTCTCTTTTCACAGGTCTCCTCAGGCAGCTCCCCTGACACAGGTCTCCTGATATAGATCTACTAAAGTGCGTCTCCTGAAGTAGGTCCCCTGACGCAGGGGAAATAAAGTGGGCCTTCTGACGCAGGTGTCCTGACGCAGGTCTGCTGAATCAAGTTTCCTAAAGTGGATTCCACTGACGCAGGTCTCTTTCCACAGGTCTCCTAATGCAGCTCCCCTGACGAAGCTCTCCTGAAAGAGATCTCTTAAAGTGCGTCTCCTGAGTTAGGTCCCCTGTTGCAGGTGTCATATAGTGGGCCTCCTGACGCAGTTCCCCTGATATAGATCTACCAAAGTGCGTCTCCTGAAGTCTGTCCCCTGACGCAGGTGTCATAAAGTCGGCCTCCTGACGCAGATCCCCTGACGCAGGGCTCCTGATGCAGATTTCCTAAAGTGGATTCCACTGAGGCAGGTCTCCTTTCACAGGTCTCCTCAGGCAGCTCCCCTGACACAGGTCTCCTTATATAGATCTACTGAAGTGCGTCTCCTGAAGTAGGTCCCCTGACGCAGGTGTCATAAAGTGGGCCTCCTGACGCAGGTCCCCTGACGCAGATTTCCTAAAGTGGATCTCACTGAAGCAGGTCTCTTTTCACAGGTCTCCTCAGGCAGCTCCCCTGACACAGGTCTCCTGATATAGATCTACTAAAGTGCGTCTCCTGAAGTAGGTCCCCTGACGCAGGGGAAATAAAGTGGGCCTTCTGACGCAGGTGTCCTGACGCAGGTCTGCTGAATCAAGTTTCCTAAAGTGGATTCCACTGACGCAGGTCTCTTTCCACAGGTCTCCTAATGCAGCTCCCCTGACGAAGCTCTCCTGAAAGAGATCTCTTAAAGTGCGTCTCCTGAGTTAGGTCCCCTGTTGCAGGTGTCATATAGTGGGCCTCCTGACGCAGTTCCCCTGATATAGATCTACCAAAGTGCGTCTCCTGAAGTCTGTCCCCTGACGCAGGTGTCATAAAGTCGGCCTCCTGACGCAGGTCCCCTGACGCAGGTCTCCTGATGCAGATTTCCTAAAGTGGATTCCACTGAGGCAGGTCTCCTTTCACAGGTCTCCTCAGGCAGCTCCCCTGACACAGGTCTCCTTATATAGATCTACTGAAGTGCGTCTCCTGAAGTAGGTCCCCTGACGCAGGTGTCATAAAGTGGGCCTCCTGACGCAGGTCCCCTGACGCAGATTTCCTAAAGTGGATCTCACTGAAGCAGGTCTCTTTTCACAGGTCTCCTCAGGCAGCTCCCCTGACACAGGTCTCCTGATATAGATCTACTAAAGTGCGTCTCCTGAAGTAGGTCCCCTGACGCAGGGGAAATAAAGTGGGCCTTCTGACGCAGGTGTCCTGACGCAGGTCTGCTGAATCAAGTTTCCTAAAGTGGATTCCACTGACGCAGGTCTCTTTTCACAGGTCTCCAAACGCAGCTCCCCTGACGAAGCTCTCCTGAAGGAGATCTCTTAAAGTGCGTCTCCTAAGTTAGGTCCCCTGATGCAGGTGTCATATAGTGGGCCTCCTGACGCAGGTCTCCTGATATAGATCTACTAAAGTGCGTCTCCTGAAGTCTGTCCCCTGACGCAGGTGTCATAAAGTGGGCCTCCTGACGCAGGTCCAATGAAGGAGGTCTCCTGATGTAGGTTTCTTAAAGTGGATTTCACAAACGCAGGTCTCCTTTTTTATAGCTCTCCTAAGGCAGTTCCCCTGACAAAGCTCTACTGAAGGAAATCTCCTAAACTGTATCCCCTGAGGTATGTCCCCTAACACAGGTGTCATTAAGTGGGCCTTCTGATGCAGGTCTCCTGATGCAGATATCCTAAAGTTTATTCCACTGATGCAGGTCTCCTTTCACAGGTCTCCTAACACAGCTCCCCTGACAAAGCTCTCCTGAAGGAGATCTCCTAAAGTGCGCTTCCTAAGGTAGGTCCCCTGACGCAGGGGAAATAAAGTGGGCCTCCTGTCGCAGGTGTCCTGACGCAGGTCTCCTGAATCAAGTTTCCTAAAGTGGATTTCACTGATGCAGGTGTCTTTTCACAGGTCTCCTAACGCAGCTCCTCTGACGAAGCTCTCCTGAAGGAGATCTCTTAAAGTGCGTTTCCTAAGTAAGGTCCCCTGATGCGGGTGTCATATAGTGGGCCTCCTGACGCAGGTCTCCTGATATAGATCTACTAAAGTGCGTCTCCTGAAGTAGGTCCCCTGACGCAGGTGTCATAAAGTGGGCCTCCTGACGCAGGTCCCCTGAAGGAGATCTCCTTTCACAGGTCTCCTAACGTAGCTCCCCTTCAAAAGCTCTCCTGAAGGAGATCTCTTAAAGTGCCCCTTCTGAAGTAGGTCCCCTGACGCAGGTGTCATAAAGTGGGCCTCCTGACACAGGTCCCCTGAAGCAGGTCTCCTGATGCAGATTTCCTAAATTCGATTTCACTGAGGCAGGTCTCCTTTCACAGGTCTCCTCAGGTAGCTCCATTGACACAGGTCTCTTTATATAGATCTACTAAAGTGCGTCTCCTGAAGTAGGTCCCCTGACGCAGGTGTCATAAATTGGGCCTCCTGACGCAAGTCCCCTGAAGGAGGTCTCCTGATGCAGGTTTCCTAAAGTGGATTCCACTGAAGCAGGTCTCTTTTCACAGGTCTCCTTACACAGCTCCCCTGACGAAGCTCTTCTGAAGGAGATCTCTTAAAGTGCGCTCCTAAGTTTTGTCCCCTGACGCAGGTCTCCTGATATAGATCTCCTAAAGTGCATCTCCTGAAGTAGGTCCCCTGACGCTGGTGTCATAAAGTGGGCCTCCTGACGCAGGTCCCCTGACTCAGGTCTCTTGATGCAGGTTTCCTAAAGTGGTTTCCACTGACGCATGTGTCTTTTCACAGGTTTCCTAAGAAAGCTCCCCTGACACAGGTTTCCTGATATAGATCTCCTAAAGTGCATCTCCTGAAGTAGTTCCCCTTACGCTGGTGTCATAAAGTGGGCCTCCTGACGCAGGTGTCATATAGTGGGTCTCCTGACGCAGGTCCCTTGACGCAGGCCTCCTGATGCAGGTTTCCAAAAGTGGATTCCACTGAAGCAGGTCTCTTTTCACAGGTCTCCTAACGCAGCTCCCCTGACGAAGCTCTCCTGAAGGAGATCTCTTAAAGTGCATCTCTTAAGTTAGGTCCCGTGATGCAGGTGTCATATAGTGGGCCTCCTGACGCAGGTCTCCTGATTAACATCTACTAAAGTGCGTCTCCTGAAGTAGGTCCCCTGACGCAGGTGTCATAAAGTGGGCCTCCTGACGCAGGTCCCCTGAAGGAGGTCTCCTGATGCAGGTTTGCAAAAGTGGATTCCGCTTAAGCAGGTCTCTTTTCACAGGTCTCCTAACGCAGCTCCCCTGACGAAGCTCTCCTGAAGGAGATCTCATAAAGTGCGTCTCCTAAGTTAGGTCCCCTGATGCAGGTGTCATATAGTGGGCCTCCTGACGCAAGTCCCCTGACGCAGATTTCCTAAAGTGGATTCCACTGAGGCAGGTCTCCTTTCACAGGTCTCCTCAGGCAGCACCCCTGACACAGGTCTCCTGACGGAGATCTCCTAAAGTGCGTTTCCTAAGGTAGGTCCCCTGACGCAGGTGTCATAAAGTGGTCCTCCTGACGCAGGTGTCCTGAGGCAGGTCTCCTGAATCAAGTTTCCTAAAGTGGATTCCACTGATACAGGTCTCTTTTCACAGGTCTCCTAACGCAGCTCCCCTGACGAAGCTCTCCTGAAGGAGGTCTCTTAAGGTGCGTCTCCTAAGTTAGGTCCCCTGATGCAGGTGTCATATAGTGGGCCTCCTGACGCAGGTCTCCTGATATAGATCTACTAAAGTGCTTCTTCTGAAGTAGGTCCCCTGACGCAGGTGTCATCAAGTGGGCCTCCTGACGTAGGTCCCCTGACAAAGATTTCCTAAAGTGGATTCCACTGATACAGGTCTCTTTTCACAGGTCTCCTAACGCAGCTCCCCTGACGAAGCTCTCCTGAAGGAGGTCTCTTAAGGTGCGTCTCCTAAGTTAGGTCCCCTGATGCAGGTGTCATATACTGGGCCTCCTGACGCAGGTCTCCTGATATAGATCTACTAAAGTGCGTCTCCTGAAGTAGGTCCTCTGACGCAGGTGTCTTCAAGTGGGCCTCCTGACGCAGGTCCCCTGACGCAGGTCTCCTAATGCAGATTTCCCAAAGATGATTCCACTGAATCAGGTTTTCTTTCACAGGTCTCCTTAGGCAGCTCCCCTGACACAGGTCTCCTGATATAGATCTACTAAAGTGCGTCTCCTGTAGTAGGTCCCCTGACGCAGGTGTCATAAAAGTGGGCCTCCTGACGCAGGTCCCATGAAGGAGGTTTCTTGATGCAGGTTTCCAAAAGTGGATTCCACTGAAGCAGGTCTCTTTTCACAGGTCTCCTAACGCAGCTCCCCTGACGAAGCTCTCCTGAAGGAGATCTCTTAAAGTTCGTCTCCTAAGTTAGGTCCCGTGATGCAGGTGTCATATAGTGGGCCTCCTGACGCAGGTCTCCTGATATAGATCTACTAAAGTGCTTCTTCTGAAGTAGGTCCCCTGACGCAGGTGTCATCAAGTGGGCCTCCTGACGTAGGTCCCCTGACGAAGATTTCCTAAAGTGGATTTCACTGAGGCAGGTCTCCTTTCACAGGTCTCCTCAGGCAGCTCCCCTGACACAGGTCTCCTGAAGGAAATCTCTTAAAGTGCGTCTCCATAAGTAGGTCCACTGACGCAGGTGTCATAAAGTGGGCCTCCCGAAGCAGGTCCCCTGACGCAGGTCTCCTGATACAGATTTCCTTAAGTGGATTCCACTGAGGCAGGTCTCCTTTCACAGGTCTCCTCAGGCAGATCCCCTTACACAGGTCTCCTAATACAGATTTCCTAAAGTGGATTCCACTAAGGCAGGTCTCCTTTCAGAGGTCTTCTTAGGCAGCTCCCCTGACACAGGTCTCCTGAAGGAGATCTCTTAAAGTGCATCTCCTGAGGTAGGTCCTCTGACGCAGGTGTCATCAAGTGGGCCTCCTGACGCAGGTCCCCTGACGCAGATTTCCTAACGTGGATTCCACTGAGGCAGGTCTTCTTCACAGGTCTCCTCAGGTAACTCCCCTGACACAGGTCTCCTTATATAGATCTACTAAAGTGCATCTCCTGAAGCAGGTCCCCTGACGCAGGTGTCATAAAGTGGGCCTCCTGACGCAGGTCCCCTGAAGGAGGTCTCCTGATGCAGGTTTCCTAAAGTGGCTTCCACTGAAGCAGGTCTTTTTTCACAGGTCTCCTAACGCAGCTCCCCTGACGAAGCTCTCCTGAAGGAGATCTCTTAAATTGCTTCTCCTAAGTTAGGTCCCCTGATGCAGGTGTCATATAGTGAGCCTCGTGACGCAGGTCTCCTGAAGGAGGTCTCCTGATGCAGGTTTCCTAAAGTGGATTCCACTGACGCAGGTCTCCCAATACATTTCTCCTAACGTAGCTCCCCTTCAAAAGCTCTCCTGAAGGAGATCTCTTAAAGTGCGTCTCCAAAGATAGGTCCCCTGGTGCAGGTGTCATAAAGTGGGCTGCCTGACGCAGGTCCCCTGAAGGCGGTCTCCTGATGCAGGTTGCCTTAACTGGATTCCACTGAAGCAGGTCTCTTTTCAAAGGTCTCCTAACGCAGCTCCCCTGACGACGCTCTCCTGAAGGAGATCTCTTAAAGTGCGTCTCCTAAGTTAGGTCCCCTGATGCAGGTGTCATATAGTGGGCCTCCTGACGCAGGTCTCCTGATATAGATCTACTAAAGTGCGTCTCCTGAAGTAGGTCCCCTGACGCAGGTGTCATCAAGTGGGCCTCCTGACGCAGGTCCCCTGACGCAGATTTCTTAAAGTGGATTTATCTGAGGCAGGTCTCCTTTCACAGGTCTCCTCAGGCAGCTCCCCTGATACAGGTCTCCTGAAGGAGATCTCTTAAAGTGCGTCTCCTGAAGTAGGTCCCCTGACACAGGTGTCATTAAGTGGGCCTCCTGACGCAGGTGTCCTGACGCAGGTCTCCTGAATCAAGTTTCCTAAAGTGGATTCCACTGACGCAGGTCTCTTTTCACAGGTCTCCTAACGCAGCTCCCCTGACGAAGCTCTCCTGGAGGAGATCTCTTAAAGTGCGTCTTCTAATTTAGGTCCCCTGATGCAGGTGTCATATAGTGGGCCTCCTGACGCAGGTCTCCTGATATAGATCTACTAAAGTGCGTCTCCTGACGCAGCTCCCCTGACATATGTCTTCTGACGCAGATCTCCTAAAGTAAATCTCCTAAGGTAGGTCCTCTGACGCAGGTGTCATAAAGTGAGCCTCCTGACCCAGGTCCCCTGATGCAAGTCTACTGATGCATGTTTCCTAATGTGGATTCTACTGAGGCAGGTCTCCTTTCACAGGTCTCCTCAGGCAGCTCACCTGACACAGGTCTCCTGATATAAATCTACTAAAGTGCGTCTGCTGACCTACGTCCCCTGACGCAGGTGTCATGAAGTGGGCCTCCTGACGCTGGTCCCCTCAAGGAGGTCTCCTCATGTAGGTTTCCTAAAGTGGATTCCACTGATGAAGGTCTCCTTTCACAAGTCTCCTAAAGCAGCTAACCTGACAAAGCTCTGCTGAAGGAGATCTCTTAAAGTGCATCTCATAAGTTAGGTCCCCTGATGCAGGTGTCATATAGTGGGCCTCCTGACGCCGGTCCCCTAATGCAGGTTTCCTAAAGTGGATTCCATTGACTCATGTGTCCTTTCACAGGTCTCCTAAGACAGCTGCCCTGACATAGCTCCCCTGACGGAGATCTCCTAAAGTGCGTTTCCTAAGGTAGGTCCCCTGACGCAGGTGAAATAAGGTGGGCCTCCTGACGCAGGTGTCCTGACGCAGGTCTCCTGAATCAAGTTTCCTAAAGTGGATTCCACTGACGCAGGTCTCTTTTCACAGGTCTCCTAAGGCAGTTCCCCTGACACATGTCTTCTGGCGCAGATCTACTAAAGTAAATCTCCTGAGGTAGGTCCTCTGACGCAGGTGTCATCAAGTGGGCCTCCTGACGCAGGTCCCTTGACTCAGATTTGCTAATGTGGATTCTGCTGATGCAGGTCTTCTTCACAGGTCTCCTCAGGTAGCTCCCCTGACACAGGTCTCCTTATATAGATCTACTAAAGTGCGTCTCCTGAAGTTAGGTCCCCTGATGCAGGTGTCATGTAGTGGGCCCCCTGACGCAGGGGAAATAAAGTGGATCTCCTGACGCAGGTGTCCTGACGCAGGTCTCCTGAATCAAGTTTCCTAAAGTGGATTCCACTGACGCATGTCTCTTTTTACAGGTCTCCTAACGAAGCTCCCCTGACGAAGCTCTCATGAAGGAGATCTCTTAAAGTGCGTCTCGTAAGTTACGTCCCCTGTTGCAGGTGTCATATAGTGGGCCTCCTGACGCAGGTCTCCTGACGCCGGTCCGCTAATGCAGGTTTCCTAAAGTGGATTCCACTGACTCATGTGTCCTTTCACAGGTCTCCTAAGACAGCTCCCCTGACATAGCTCCCCTGACGGAGATCTCCTAAAGTGCGTTTGCTAAGGTAGGTCCCCTGACGCAGGTGAAAAAAGGTCGGCCTCCTGATGCAGGTGTCCTGACGCAGGTCTCCTGAATCAAGTTTCCTAAAGTGGATTCCACTGACGCAGGTCTCTTTTCACAGGTGTCCTAAGGCAGTTCCCCTGACTTAGGTCTTCTGACGCAGATCTCCTAAAGTGCGTCCCCTGACGTAGGCCTCCTGACGCAGGTCCCTTGACGCAGGCCTCCTGATGGAGTTTTCCTAAAGTTGATTCCACTGATGCAAGGGTCATAAAGTGGGCCTCCAGACGCAGCTCCTCCGACACAGGTATCCTTATGCAAATCTCCTAAAGTGTGTCTCCTGAGGTAGGTCCCTTGACGCAAGTGTTATAATGTGGGCCGCCTGACGCAGGTCCCCTGATGCAAGTCACCTGATAAGCTTATCTAAAATGGATTCCACTGAAGCAGGTCTCCTTTCACAGGTCTCCTCAGGCAGCTCCCCTGACACAGGTCTTCTGATATAGATCTCTTAAAGTGCGTCTCCTGAGGTAGGTCCCCTGACGCAGGTGAAATAAGATGGGCCTCCTGACGCAGGTTTCCTGACGCATGTCTCCTGAATCAAGTTTCCTAAAGTGGATTCCACTGACGCAGGTCTCTTTTCACAGATCTCCTAACGCAGCCCCCCTGACGAAGCTCTCCTGAAGGAGATTTCTTAAAGTGCGTCTCCTAAGTTAGGTCCCTGATGCAGGTGTCATATAGAGGGCCTCCTGACGCAGATCTCCTGACGCCGGTCCCCTAATGCATGTTTCCTAAAGTGGATTTCACTGACTCATGTGTCCTTTCACAGGTCTCCTAAGACAGCTCCCTTGACATAGGTCTCCTGAAGGAGATCTCTTAAAGTGCGTCTCCTGAAGTAGGTCCCCTGACGCAGGTGTCATAAAATGGGCCTCCTGACACAGGTGTCCTGACGCAGGTCTCCTGAATCAAGTTTCCTAAAGTAGATGCCACTGACGCAGGTCTCTTTTCACAGGTCTCCTAACGCAGCTCCCCTGACGAAGCTCTCCTGAAGGAGATCTCTTAAAGTGCATCTCCTAAGTTAGGTCCCTGATGCAGGTGTCATATAGAGGGCCTCCTGACGCAGATCTCCTGACGCCGGTCCCCTAATGCAGGTGTCCTAAAGTGGATTCCTCTGACTCATGTGTCCTTTCACAGGTCTCCTAAGACAGCTCCCCTGACATAGGTCTCCTGAAGGAGATCTCTTAAAGTGCGTCTCCTGAAGTAGGTCCCCTGACGCAGGTGTCATAAAGTGGGCCTCCTGACACAGGTGTCCTGACGCAGGTCTCCTGAATCAAGTTTCCTAAAGTGGATTCCACTGACGCAGGTCTCTTTTCACAGGTCTCCTAACGCAGCTCCCCTGACGAAGCTCTCCTGAAGGAGATCTCTTAAAGTGCGTCTCCTATGTTAGGTACCTGATGCAGGTGTCATATAGAGGGCCTCCTGACACAGATCTCCTGACGCCGGTCCCCTAATGCAGGTTTCCTAAAGTGGATTCCTCTGACTCATGTGTCCTTTCACAGGTCTCCTAAGACAGCTCCCCTGACATATGTCTCCTGAAGGAGATCTCTTAAAGTGGGCCTCCTGACACAGGTGTCCTGACGCAGGTCTCCTGAATCAAGTTTCCTAAAGTGGATTCCACTGACGCAGGTCTCCTTTCAAAGGTCTCCTAATGCAGCTACCCTGACAAAGCTCTCCTGAAGGAGATCTCTTAAAGTGCGTTTCCTAAGGTAGGTCCCCTGACGCAGGTGAATTAAGGTGGGCCTCCTGACGCAGGTGTCCTGACGGAGGTCTCCTGAATCAAGTTTCCTAAAGTGGATTCCACTGACGCAGGTCTCTTTTCACAGGTCTCCTAACGCCGGTCCCCTGACGAAGCTCTCCTGAAGGAGATCTCTTAAAGTGCGTCTCCTAAGTTAGGTCCCCTGACGCAGGTGTCATATAGTGGCCTCCTGACGCAGGTCTCCTGACGCCGGTCCCCTAATGCAGGTTTCCTAAAGTGGATTCCACTGACTCGTGTCCTTTCACAGGTCTCCTAAGACAGCTCCCCTGACATAGCTCCCCTGATGGAGATCTCCTAAAGTGCGTTTCCTAAGGTAGGTCCCCTGACGCAGGTGAATTAAGGTGGGCCTCCTAACGCAGGTGTCCTGACGGAGGTCTCCTGAATCAAGTTTCCTAAAGTGGATTCCACTGACGCAGGTCTCTTTTCACAGGTCTCCTAACGCCGCTCCCCTGACGAAGCTCTCCTGAAGGAGATCTCTTAAAGTGCGTCTCCTAAGTTAGGTCCCCTGACGCAGGTGTCATATAGTGGCCTCCTGACGCAGGTCTCCTGACGCCGGTCCCCTATGGCAGGTTTTTTTAAAGTGTATTCCACTGACTCATGTGTCCTTTCACAGGTCTCCTGAGACAGCTCCCCTGACATAGCTCCCCTGACGGAAATCTTCTAAAGTGCGTTTCCTAAAGTAGGTCCCCTGACGCAGGGGAAATAAAGTGGGGCCTCCTAACGCAGGTGTCCTGACGCAGGTCTCCTGAATCATGTTTCCTAAAGTGGATTCCACTGACGCAGGTCTCTTTTCACAGGTCTCCTAACGCAGCTCCCCTGACGAAGCTCTACTGAAGGAGATCTCTTAAGGTGCGTCTCCTTAGTTAGGTCCCCTGATGCAGGTGTCATATAGTGGGCCTCCTGACGCCAGTCCCCTAATGCAGGTTTCCTAAAGTGGATTCCACTGAGGCAGGTCTCCTTTCACAGGTCTCCTCAGGCAGCTCCCCTGACACAGGTCTCCTGATATAGATCTACTAAAGTGCGTCTCCTGAAGTAGGTCCCCTGACGCAGGTGTCATATAGTGGGCCTCCTGACGCCGGTCCCCTAATGCAGGTTTCCTAAAGTGGATTCCACTGATTCATGTGTACTTTCACAGGTCTCCTAAGACAGCTCCCCTGACATAGCTCCCCTGACGGTGATCTCTTAAAGTGCGTCTCCTAAGTTAGGTCCCCTGACGCAGGTGTCATATAGTGGGCCTCCTGACGCAGGTCCCCTGAAGGAGGTCTCCTGACGCAGGTTTCCTAAAGTGGATTCCACTGAGGCAGGTCTCCTTTCACAGGTCGTCTAAGACAGCTCCCCTGACGAAGCTCTCCTGAAGGAGATCTCTTAAAGTGCGTCTCCTAAGTTAGGTCCCCTGATGCAGGTGTCATGTAGTGGGCCTCCTGACGCAGGTCTCTTGATATAGATCTACAAAAGTGCGTCTCCTGAAGTACGTCCCCTGACGCAGGTGTCATAAAGTGGGCCTCCTGATGCAGGTCCCCTGACGCAGGTCTCCTGATGCAGGTTTCCTAAAGTGGATTCCACTGAAGCAGGTCTCCTTTCACAGGTCTCCTAAGACAGCTCCCCTGACATAGCTCCCCTGACGGAGATCTCCTAAAGTGCGTTTCATAAGGTAGGTCCCCTGACGCAGGTGAAATAAGGTGGGCCTCCTGACGCAGCTCCCCAGACGAAGCTCTCTTGAAGGAGATCTCTTAAAATGCGTCTCCTAAGTTAGGTCCCCTGATGCAGGTGTCATATAGTGGGGCTCCTGACGCAGGTCTCCTGATATAGATCTACTTAAGTGCGTCTCCTGAAGTAGGTCCCCTGACGCAGGTGTCATCAAGTGGGCCTCCTGACGCAGGTCCCCTGACGCAGGTCCCCTGACGCAGGTCCCCTGACTCAGGTCTCCTGACGCAGGTCTCCTGATGCAGATTTCCTAAAGTGGATTCCACTGTGATAGGTCTGCTTTCACAGGTCTCCTCAGGCAGCTCCCCTGACACAGGTCTCCTGATATAGATCTACTAAAGTGCGTCTCCTGAAGTAGGTCCCCTGACGCAGGTGTCATAAAGTGGGCCTCCTGACGCAGGTCCCCTGAAGGAGGTCTCCTGATGTAGGTCTTAACGTGGATTCCACTGACGCAGGTCTCCTTTCACAGGTCTCCTAACGCAGCTCCCCTGACAAAGCTCTCCTGAAGGAGATCTTCTAAATTGTATCCACCAATGTATGTCCCGTGATACAGGTGTCATTAAGTGGACCTTCTGATGCAGGTTTCCTGAAGCAGGTCTCCTGATGCAGATATCTTAAGGTTTATTCCACTGACGCAGGTCTCCTTTCACAGGTCTCCTAACCCAGCTCCCCTGACAAAGCTCTCCTGAAGGAGATCTCCTAAAGTGCGTCTCCTAAGTTAGGTCCCCTGACGCAGGTGAAATAAGGTGGGCCTCCTGACGCAGGTCCCCTGATGCAGGTCTACTGATGCATGTTTCCTAATGTGGATTCCACTGATGGAGATCTCCTTTCACAGCAATCCTAAAGCAGCTTCCCTGACACAGGTCTCCTGATATAGATCTACTATAGTTCGTCTCCTGAAGTAGGTCCCCTGACGCAGGTGTCATAAAGTGGGCCTCCTGACGCAAGTCCCCTGACGCAGGTCTCCTGATGCAGATTTCCTAAAGTGGATTCCACTGAGGCAGGTCTCCTTTCACAGGTTTCCTAAGACAGCTCCCCTGACATAGCTCCCCTGACGGAGATCTCCTAAAGTGCGTTTCCTAAGGTATGTCCCCTGAAGCAGGTCTCCTGAATATAGTTTCCTAAAGTGGATTCCACTGACACAGGTCTCTTTTCACAGGTCTCCTAACGCAGCTCCCCTGACAAAGCTCTTCTGAAGGAGATCTCTTAAAGTGCGTCTCCTAAGTTAGGTCCCCTGATGCAGGTGTCATATAGTAGGCCGCCTGACACAGGTCTCCTGACGCCGGTCCCCTAATGCAGGTTTCCTAAAGTGGATTCCACTGAGGCAGGTCTCTTTTCACAGGTCTCCTAACGCAGCTCCCCTGACATAGCTCCCCTGACGGAGATCTCATAAAGCTCGTTTCCTAAGGTAGGTCCCCTGATGCAGGGGAAATAAGGTGGGCCTCCTGATGCAGGTGTCCTGACCCAGGTCTCCTGAATCAAGTTTCCTAAAGTATATTCCACTGGCGCAGGTCTCTTTTCACAGGTCTCCTAACGCAGCTCCCCTGACGAAGCTCTCCTGAAGGAGATCTCTTAAAGTGCGTCTCCTAAGTTAGGTCCCCTGATGCAGGTGCCATATAGTGGGCCTCCTGACGCAGGTCTCCTGATATAGATCTACTAAAGTGCGTCTCCTGAAGTAGGTCCCCTGACGCAGGTGTTATAAAGTGGGCCTCCTGATGCAGGTCTCCTGACGCAGGTCTCCTGATGCAGATTTCCTAAAGTGGATTCCACTGAGGCAGGTCTCCTTTCACAGATCTCCTCAGGCAGCTCCCCTGACACAGGTCTCCTGATATAGATCTACTAAAGTGCGTCTCCTGAAGTAGGTCCCCTGACGCAGTTGTCATAAAGTGGGCCTCCTGACGCAGGTCCCCTGAAGGAGGTCTCCTGATGCAGGTTTCCTAAAGTGGATCCCACTGACGCAGGTCTCCTTTCACAGGTCTCCTAACGCAGCTCCCCTGACACAGGTCTCCTGATATAGATCTACTAAAGTGCGTCTCCTGAAGTAGGTCCCCTGACGCAGGTGTCATAAAGTGGGCCTCCTGACGCAGGTCCCCTGAAGGAGGTCTCCTGATGTAGGTCCTAACGTGGATTCCACTGACGCAGGTCTCCTTTCACAGGTCTCCTTACGCAGCTCCCCTGACAAAGCTCTCCTGAAGGAGATCTTCTAAATTGTATCCACCAATGTACGTCCCGTGATACAGGTGTCATTAAGTGGACCTTCTGATGCAGGTTTCCTGAAGCAGGTCTCCTGATGCAGATATCTTAAGGTTTATTCCACTGACGCAGGTCTCCTTTCACAGGTCTCCTAACGCAGCTCCCCTGACAAAGCTCTCCTGAAGGAGATCTCCTAAAGTGCGTCTCCTAAGTTAGGTCCCCTGACGCAGGTGAAATAAGGTGGGCCTCCTGACGCAGGTCCCCTGATGCAGGTCTACTGATGCATGTTTCCTAATGTGGATTCCACTGATGGAGATCTCCTTTCACAGCAATCCTAAAGCAGCTTCCTTGACACAGGTCTCCTGATATAGATCTACTATAGTTCGTCTCCTGAAGTAGGTCCCCTGACGCAGGTGTCATAAAGTGGGCCTCCTGACGCAGGTCCCCTGACGCAGGTCTCCTGATGCAGATTTCCTAAAGTGGATTCCACTGAGGCAGGTCTCCTTTCACAGGTTTCCTAAGACAGCTCCCCTGACATAGCTCCCCTGACGGAGATCTCCTAAAGTGCGTTTCCTAAGGTATGTCCCCTGAAGCAGGTCTCCTGAATATAGTTTCCTAAAGTGGATTCCACTGACACAGGTCTCTTTTCACAGGTCTCCTAACGCAGCTCCCCTGACAAAGCTCTTCTGAAGGAGATCTCTTAAAGTGCGTCTCCTAAGTTAGGTCCCCTGATGCAGGTGTCATATAGTAGGCCGCCTGACACAGGTCTCCTGACGCCGGTCCCCTAATGCAGGTTTCCTAAAGTGGATTCCACTGAGGCAGGTCTCTTTTCACAGGTCTCCTAACGCAGCTCCCGTGACATAGCTCCCCTGACGGAGATCTCATAAAGTTCGTTTCCTAAGGTAGGTCCCCTGATGCAGGGGAAATAAGGTGGGCCTCCTGATGCAGGTGTCCTGACCCAGGTCTCCTGAATCAAGTTTCCTAAATTGGATTCCACTGAAGCAGGTCTCTTTTCACAGGTCTCCTAACGCAGCTCCCCTGACGAAGCTCTCCTGAAGGAGATCTCTTAAAGTGCGTCTCCTAAGTTAGGTCCCCTGATGCAGGTGCCATATAGTGGGCCTCCTGACGCAGGTCTCCTGATATAGATCTACTAAAGTGCGTCTCCTGAAGTAGGTCCCCTGACGCAGGTGTTATAAAGTGGGCCTCCTGATGCAGGTCTCCTGACGCAGGTCTCCTGATGCAGATTTCCTAAAGTGGATTCCACTGAGGCAGGTCTCCTTTCACAGATCTGCTCAGGCAGCTCCCCTGACACAGGTCTCCTGATATAGATCTACTAAAGTGCGTCTCCTGAAGTAGGTCCCCTGACGCAGTTGTCATAAAGTGGGCCTCCTGACGCAGGTCCCCTGAAGGAGGTCTCCTGATGCAGGTTTCCTAAAGTGGATCCCACTGACGCGGGTCTCCTTTCACAGGTCTCCTAACGCAGCTCCCCTTCAAAAGCTCTCCTGAAGGAGATCTCTTAAAGTGCGTCTCCTAAAATAGGTCCCCTGATGCAGGTTTCCTAAAGTGGATTCCACTGATTCAGATCTCCTTTCACAGGTCTCCTAAGGCAGTTCCCCTGACACATGTCTTCTGACGCAAATCTCCTAAAGTAAATCTTCTGAGGTAGGTCCTCTCACGCAGATATCATCAAGTGGGCCTCCTGATGCAGGTCCCCTGACGCTGGTGTTATAAAGTGGTTCTCCTGATGCATGTCTCCTGACGCAGGTCTCCTGATGCAGATTTCCTAAAGTGGATTCCACTGAGGCAGGTCTTCTTTCAAAGGTCTCCTCAGGCAGCTCCCCTGACACAGGTCTCCTGAAGGAGATCTCCTAAAGTGCGTTTCCTAAGGTATGTCCCCTGAAGCAGGTCTCCTGAATATAGTTTCCTAAAGTGGATTCCACTGACACAGGTCTCTTTTCACAGGTCTCCTAACGCAGCTCCCCTGACAAAGCTCTTCTGAAGGAGATCTCTTAAAGTGCGTCTCCTAAGTTAGGTCCCCTGATGCAGGTGTCATATAGTAGGCCGCCTGACACAGGTCTCCTGACGCCGGTCCCCTAATGCAGGTTTCCTAAAGTGGATTCCACTGAGGCAGGTCTCTTTTCACAGGTCTCCTAACGCAGCTCCCCTGACATAGCTTCCCTGACGGAGATCTCATAAAGTTCGTTTCCTAAGGTAGGTCCCCTGATGCAGGGGAAATAAGGTGGGCCTCCTGATGCAGGTGTCCTGACCCAGATCTCCTGAATCAAGTTTCCGAAAGTGGATTCCACTGGCGCAGGTCTCTTTTCACAGGTCTCCTAACGCAGCTCCCCTGACGAAGCTCTCCTGAAGGAGATCTCTTAAAGTGCGTCTCCTAAGTTAGGTCCCCTGATGCAGGTGCCATATAGTGGGCCTCCTGACGCAGGTCTCCTGATATAGATCTACTAAAGTGCGTCTCCTGAAGTAGGTCCCCTGACGCAGGTGTTATAAAGTGGGCCTCCTGATGCAGGTCTCCTGACGCAGGTCTCCTGATGCAGATTTCCTAAAGTGGATTCCACTGAGGCAGGTCTCCTTTCACAGATCTCCTCAGGCAGCTCCCCTGACACAGGTCTCCTGATATAGATCTACTAAAGTGCGTCTCCTGAAGTAGGTCCCCTGACGCAGTTGTCATAAAGTGGGCCTCCTGACGCAGGTCCCCTGAAGGAGGTCTCCTGATGCAGGTTTCCTAAAGTGGATTCCACTGACGCAGGTCTCCTTTCACAGGTCTCCTAACGCAGCTCCCCTTCAAAAGCTCTCCTGAAGGAGATCTCTTAAAGTGCGTCTCCTAAAATAGGTCCCCTGATGCAGGTTTCCTAAAGTGGATTCCACTGATTCAGATCTCCTTTCACAGGTCTCCTAAGGCAGTTCCCCTGACACATGTCTTCTGACGCAAATCTCCTAAAGTAAATCTTCTGAGGTAGGCCCTCTCACGCAGATGTCATCAAGTGGGCCTCCTGATGCAGGTCCCCTGACGCTGGTGTTATAAAGTGGTTCTCCTGATGCATGTCTCCTGACGCAGGTCTCCTTTCACAGATCTCCTCAGGTAGCTCCCCTGACACAGGTTTCCTTATATAGATCTACTAAAGTGCGTCTCCTGAAGTAGGTCCGCTGACGCAAGTGTCATAAAATGGGCCTCCTGACGCAGTTCCCCTGAAGGAGGTCTCCTGATGCAGGTTTCCTAAAGTGGATTCCACTGAAACTGGTCTCCTTTCACAGGTCTCCTAATGCAGCTCCCCTGACAAAGCTCTCCTGAAGGAGATCTCCTAAATTGTATCCCCTGAGGTACGTCCCCTAACACAGGTGTCATTAAGTGGGCCTTCTGATGCAGGTCTCCTGAAGCAGGTCTCCTGATGCAGATATCAAAAAGTTTATTCCACTGACGCAGGTCTCCTGTCACAGGTCTCCTAACGCAGTTCCCCTGACAAAGCTCTCCTGAAGGAGATCTCTTAAAGTGCGTCTCGTAAGTTAGGTCCCCTGATGCAGGTTTCCTAAAGTGGATTCCACTGACTCGTGTCCTTTCACAGGTCTCCTAAGGCAGTTCCCCTGACAAATGTCTTATGACGCAGATCTCCTAAAGTAAATCTCCTGTGGTAGGTCCTCTAACGCAGGTGTCATAAAGTGGGCCTCCTGACGCAGGTCCCCTGATGCAGGTCTACTGATGCATGTTTCCTAATGTGGATTCAACTGATGGAGATCTCCTTTCACAGCAATCCTAAAGCAGCTTCCCTGACACAGGTCTCCTGATATAGATCTACTATTTTTCGTCTCCTGAAGTAGGTCCCCTGACGCAGGTGTCATAAAGTTGGCCTCCTTACGCAGGTGTCCTAAAGTTGGCCTCCTGTTGCAGATTTCCTAAAGTGGATTCCACTGAAGCAGGTCTCTTTTCACAGGTCTCCTAAGACAGCTCCCCTGACGAAGCTCTCCTGAAGGAGATCTCTTAAAGTGCGTCTCCTAAGTTAGGTCCCCTGATTCAGGTGTCATATAGTGGGCCTCCTGACGCAGGTCTCCTGATATAGATCTACTAAAGTGCGTCTCCTGAAGTAGGTCCCCTGACGCAGGTGTCATCAAGTGGGCCTCCTGACGCAGGTCCCCTGACGCAGATTTCCTAAAGTGGATTCCACTGAGGCAGGTCTCCTTTCACAGGTCTCCTCAGGCAGCTCCCCTGACACAGGTCTCCTGAAGGAGATCTCTTAAAGTGCGTCTCCTGAAGTAGGTCCCCTGACGCAGGTGTCATAAAGTGGGCCTCCTGACGCAGGTGTCCTGAAGCAGGTCTCCTGAATCAAGTTTCCTAAAGTGGATTTCACTGACGCAGGTCTCTTTTCACAGGTCTCCTAACGCTGCTCCCCTGACGAAGCTCTCCTGAAGGAGATCTTTTAAAGTGTGTCTCCTACGTTAGGTCCCCTGATGCAGGTGTCATATAGTGGGCCTCCTGACGCAGGTCTCCTGATATAGATCTACTAAAGTGCGTCTCCTGAAGTAGGTCCCCGGACGCAGGTGTCATCAAGTGGGCCTCCTGACGCAGGTCCCCTGACGCAGATTTCCTAAAGTGGATTCCACTGAGGCAGGTCTCCTTTCACAGGTCTCCTCGGGCAGCTCCCCTGACACAGGTCTCCTGAAGGAGATCTCTTAAAGTGCGTCTCCTGAAGTAGGTCCCCTGACACAGGTGTCATAAGGTGGGCCTCCTGACTCAGGTGTCCTGACGCAGGTCTCCTGTTGCAGATTTCCTAAAGTGGATTCCACTGATGCATGTCTTCTTCACAGGTCTCCTCAGGTAGCTCCCCTGACACAGGTTTCCTTATATAGATCTACTAAAGTGCGTCTCCTGAAGTAGGTCCGTTGACGCAGGTGTCATAAAATGGGCCTCCTGACGCAGGTCCCCTGATGCAGGTCTACTGATGCATGTTTCCTAATGTGGATTCAACTGATGGAGATCTCCTTTCACAGCAATCCTAAAGCAGCTTCCCTGACACAGGTCTCCTGATATAGATCTACTATTTTTCGTCTCCTGAAGTAGGTCCCCTGACAGAGGTGTCATAAAGTTGGCCTCCTTACGCAGGTGTCCTAAAGTTGGCCTCCTGATGCAGATTTCCTAAAGTGGATTCCACTGAAGCAGGTCTCTTTTCACAGGTCTCCTAACTCAGCTCCCCTGACGAAGCTCTCCTGAAGGAGATCTCTTAAAGTGCGTCTCCTAAGTTAGGTCCCCTGATTCAAGTGTCATATAGTGGGCCTCCTGACGCAGGTCTCCTGATATAGATCTACTAAAGTACATTTCCGGAAGTAGGTCCCCTGACGCAGGTGTCATAATTTGGGCCTCCTGACGCAGGTCTCCTGAAGCAGGTCTCCTGATGCAGATATCAAAAAGTTTATTCCACTGACGCAGGTCTCCTTTCAAAGGTCTCCTAACGCAGCTCCCCTGACAAAGCTCTCCTGAAGGAGATCTCCTAAATTGTATCCTCTGAGGTACGTCCCCTGACACAGGTGTCATTAAGTGGGCCTCCTGACGCAGGTGTCCTGACGAAGGTCTCCTGAATCAAGTTTCCTAAAGTGGATTCCACTGACGCAGGTCTCTTTTCACAGGTCTCCTAACGCAGCTCCCCTGACGAAGCTCTCCTGAAGGAGATCTCTTAAAGTGCGTCTCGTAAATTAGGTCCCCTGATGCATGTGTCATATAGTTGGCCTTCTGACCCAGGTCTCCTGATATAGATCTACTAAAGTGCGTCTCCTGAAGTAGGTCCCCTGACGCAGGTGTCATAAAGTGAGCCTCCTGACGCAGGTCCCCTGTAGGAGGTCTCCTGATGTAGGTTTCCTAAAGTGGATTCCACTGACGCAGGTCTCCTTTCACAGGTCTCCTAATGCAGCTCCCCTGACAAAGCAATCCTGAAGGAGATCTCCTAAATTGTATCCCCTGAGGTACATCCCCTAACACAGGTGTCATTAAGTGGGCCTTCTGATGCAGGTCTCCTGAAGCAGGTCTCCTGATGCAGATATGAAAAAGTTTATTCCACTGACGCAGGTCTCCTTTCACAGGTCTCCTAACGCAGCTGCCCTGACAAAGCTCTCCTGAAGGAGATCTCCTAAATTGTATCCTCTGAGGTACGTCCCCTGACACAGGTGTCATTAAGTGGGCCTCCTGACGCAGGTGTCCTGACGCAGGTCTCCTGAATCAAGTTTCCTAAAGTGGATTCCACTGACGCAGGTCTCTTTTCACAGGTCTCCTAACGCAGCTCCCCTGACGAAGCTCTCCTGAAGGAGATCTCTTAAAGTGCGTCTCCGAAGTTAGGTCCCCTGATGCATGTGTCATATAGTTGGCCTCATGACCCAGGTCTCCTGATATAGATCTACTAAAGTGCATCTCCTGAAGTAGGTCCTCTGACGCAGGTGTCATCAAGTGGGCCTCCTGACGCAGGTCCCCTGACGCAGATATCATAAAGTTTATTCCACTGACGCAGGTCACCTTTCACAGGTCTCCTAACGCAGCTCCCCTGACAAAGCTCTCCTGAAGGAGATCTCCTAAATTGTATCCTCTGAGGTACGTCCCCTGACACAGGTGTCATTAAGTGGGCCTCCTGACGCAGGTGTCCTGACGCAGGTCTCCTGATGCAGACATCATAAAGTTTATTGCACTGACGCAGGTCTCCTTTCACAGGTCTCCTAACGCAGCTCCCCTGACAAAGCTCTCCTGAAGGAGATCTCTTAAAGTGCGTCTTGTAAGTTTGGTCCCCTGATGCAGGTGAAGAAAGGTCGGCCTCCTGACGCAGGTCTCCTGAATTATGTTTCCTAAAGTGGATTCTACTGACGCAGGTATTTTTTCACATGTCTCTTAACGCAGCTCCCCTGACGAAGCTCTCCAGAAGGAGATCTCTTAAAGTGCGTCTCCTAAGTTAGGACCCCTGATGCAGGGGTCATATAGTGGGCCTCCTGACGCAGTTCTCCTGATATAGATCTACTAAAGTGCGTCTCCTGAAGTAGGTCCCCTGACGCATGTGTCATAAAGTGGGCCTCCTGACGCAGGTCCCCTGACGCAGGTCTCCTGATGCAGATTTCCTAAAATGGATTCCACTGACGCAGGTTTCTTTTCACAGGTCTCCTAACGCAGCTCCCCTGACGAAGCTCTCCTGAAGGAGATCTCTTAAAGTGCGTCTCCTAAGTTAGGTCCCCTGATGCAGGTGTCATGTAGTGGGCCTCCTGACGCAGGTCTTCTTATATAGATATACTAAAGTAAATCTCCTGAGGTAGGTCCTCTGATGCAGGTGATATCAAGTGGGCCTCCTGACGCAGGTCCCCTGACGCAGATTTCCTAACGTGGATTCCACTGAGGCAGGTCTACTTTCACAGGTCTCCTCAGGCAGCTCCCCTGACACAGGTCTCCTGAAGGAGATCTCTTAAAGTGCGTCTCCTAAGTTAGGTCCCCTGATGCAGGTGTCATATAGTGGGCCTCCTAACGCAGGTCTCCTGATATAGATCTACTAAAGTGGATTCCACTGAGGCAGGTCTCCTTTCACAGGTCTCCTCAGGCAGCTCCCCTGACACAGGTCTCATGAAGGAGATCTCTTAAAGTGCGTCTCCTAAGTTAAGTCCCCTGATGCAGGTGTCATCAAGTGGGCCTCCTGACGCAGGTCCCCTGACGCAGATTTCCTAACGTGGATTCCACTGAGGCAGGTCTCCTTTCACAGGTCTCCTCAGGCAGCTCCCCTGACACAGGTCTCCTGAAGGAGATCTCTTAAAGTTAGGTCCCCTGATGCAGGTGTCATATAGTGGGCCTCCTGACGCCGGTCCCCTAATGCAGGTTTCCTTAAGTGGATTCCACTAACTCATGTGTCCTTTCACACGTCTCCTAAGACAGCTCCCCTGACATAGCTCCCCTGATGGAGATCTCCTAAAGTGCGTTTTCTTAAGGTAGGTCCCCTGACGCAGGTGAAATAAGGTGGGCCTCCTGACGAAGGTGTCCTGACGCAGGTCTCCTGATTCAAGTTTCCTGAAGTGGATTCCACTGACGCAGGTCTCTTTTCACAGGTCTCCTAATGCAGCTCCCGTGACGAAGCTCTCCTGAAGGAGATCTCTTAAAGTGCGCTCCTAAGTTATGTCCCCTGACGCAGGTTTCCTAAAGTGGATTCCACTGACTCATGTGTCCTTTTACAGGTCTCCTTAGACAGTTCCCCTGACACATGTCTTCTGACGCAGATCTCCTAAAGTAAATCTCCTGAGTTAGGTCCTCTGACGCAGGTGTCATAAAGTGGGCCTCCTGACGCAGGTCCCTTAAAGCAGATTTCCTAAAGTGGATTCCACTGAGGCAGGTCTCCTTTCACGGGTCTCCTAAGACAGCTCCTGTGACATAGCTCCCCTGACGGAGATCTCTCAAAGTGCGTCTCCTAAGTTAGGTCCCCTGATGCAGGTGTCATAAAGTGGGAGTCCTGATGCTTATCCCCTGACGCAGGTCTCTTTTCACAGGTCTCCTAAGGCAGCTCCCCTGACGAAGCTCTCCTGAAGGAGATCTCTTAAAGTGCGCTCCTAAGTTATGTCCCCTGACGCAGGTGTCATATAGTGGTCCTCCTGACGCCGGTCCCCTAATGCAGGTTTCCTAAAGTGGGTTCCACTGAGGCAGGTCTCCTTTCACAGGTCTCCTCAGGCAGCTCCCCTTACACAGGTCTCCTGAAGGAGATCTCTTAAAGTGGTTCTCCTAAGATAGGTCCCCTGATGCAGGTGTCATAAAGTGGGCCTCCTGACGCAGGTCCCCTGACGCAGATTTCCTAACTTGGATTCCACTGAGGCAGGTCTTCTTCACTGGTCTACTCAGGTAGCTCCCATGACACAAGTCTCCTTATATAGATCTACTAAAGTGCGTCTCCTAAGATAGGTCCCCTGATGCAGCTGTCATAAAGTGGGTCTCCTGACGCAGGTCCCCTGAAGGAAGTCTCCTGATGCAGGTTTCCTAATGTGGATTCCACTGAAGCAGTTCTCTTTTCACAGGTCTCCTAAGGCAGTTCCCTTGACACATGTCTTCTGACGCAGATCTCCTAAAGTAAATCTCCTGAGGTAGGTCCTCTGATGCAGGTGTCATCAAGTGGGCCTCCTGACGCAGGTCCCCTGACGAAGCTCTCCTGAAGGAGATCTCTTAAAGTGCGTCTCCTAAGTTAGGTCCCCTGATGCAGGTGTCATATAGTGGGCCTCCTGACGCAGGTCTCCTGATATAGATCTACTAAAGTGCGTCTTCTTATGTAGGTCCCCTGACGCAGGTGTCATCAAGTGGGCCTCCTGACGCAGGTCCCCTGACGCAGATTTCCTAAAGTGGATTCCACTGAGGCAGGTCTCCTTTTACAGGTCTCCTCAGGCAGCTCCCCTGACACAGGTCTCCTGAAGGAGATCTCTTAAAGTGCGTCTCCTGTAGTAGGTCCCCTGACGCAGGTGTCATAAGGTGGGCCTCCTGACGCAGGTCCCCTGACGCAGGTCTCCTGATTCAGATTTCCTAAAGTGGATTCCACTGAGGCAAGTCTCCTTTCACAGGTCTCCTCAGGCAGCTCCCCTGACACAGGTCTCCTGATATAGATCTACTAAAGTGAATCTCCTGAAGTAGGTCCCCTGACGCAGGTGTCATCAAGTGGGCCTCCTGACGCAGGTCCCCTGACGCAGATTTCCTAAAGTGGATTTCACTGAGGCAGGTCTCCTTTCACAGGTCTCCTCAGGCAGCTCCCCTGACACAGGTCTCCTGAAGGAGATCTTTTAAAGTGTCTCTACTGAAGTAGGTCCCCTGACGCAGGTGTAATAAAGTGAGCCTCCTGACGCAGGTCCCCTGAAGGAGGTCTCCTGATGCAGGTTTCCTAAAGTGGATTCCACTGACGCAGGTCTCCTTTCACAGGTCTCCTAACGTAGCTCCCCCTCAAAAGCTCTCCTAAAGGCGATCTCTTAAAGTGCGTCTCCTAAGATAGGTCCCCTGATGCAGGTGTCATAAAGTGGGCCTCCTGACGCAGGTTCCCTGATGCAGGTCTACTGATGCATGTTTCCTAATGTGGATTCCATTGAGGCAGGTCTCCTTTCACAGGTCTCCTCTGGCAGCTCCCCTGACAAAGCTCTGCTGAAGGAGATCTCTTAAAGTGCGTCTCCTAAGTTAGGTCCCCTGATGCAGGTGTCATTTAGTGGGCCT
The DNA here is from genome assembly GCA_014656515.1 of Oryzias celebensis. Lineage (NCBI taxonomy): Eukaryota > Metazoa > Chordata > Actinopteri > Beloniformes > Adrianichthyidae > Oryzias > Oryzias celebensis. The sequence goes on along the minus strand of BNCR01000017.1, from coordinate 22,408,114 downwards.
CCTGACGCTGGACCCCTAATGCAGGTTTCCTAAAGTGGATTCCACTGACTCATGTGTCCTTTCACAGGTCTCCTAAGGCAGGTCCCCTGACGGAGATCTCCTAAAGTGCGTTTCCTAAGGTAGATCCCCTGACGCAGGTGAAATAAGGTGGGCCTCCTGACTTAGGTGTCCTGACGCAGGTCTCCTGAATCAAGTTTCCTAAAGTGGATTCCACTGACGCAGGTCTCTTTTCACAGGTCTCCTAACGCAGCTCCCCTGACGAAGCTGTCCTGAAGGAGATCTCTTAAAGTGCGTCTCCTAAGTTAGGTCCCCTGATGCAGGTGTCATATAGTGGGCGTCCTGACGCAGGTTTCCTGACGCCGGTCCCCTAATGCAGGTTTCCTAAAGTGGATTCCACTGATGCAGGTCTCCTTTCACAGGTCTCCTAAGGCAGTTCCCCTGACAAAGCTCTCCTGAAGGAGATCTCTTAAAGTGCATCTCCTAAGATAGGTCCCTTGATGCAGGTGTCATATAGTGGGCCTCCTGACGCAGGTCCCCTGACGCAGGTCTCCTGATGCAGATTTCCTAAAGTGGATTCCACTAATGCAGGTCTCCTTTCACAGGTCTCCTAAGGCAGTTCCTATGACACAGGTCTCCTGATATAGATCTACTATAGTTCGTCTCCTAAAAGTACGTCCCCTGACGCAGGTGTCATAAAGTGGGCCTCCTGACGCAGGTCCCCTGACGCAGGTCTTCTAAAGTGGATTCCACTGAGGCAGGTCTCCTTTCACAAGTCTCCTAAGACACTTCCCCTGACATAGCTCCCCTGACGGAGATCACCTAAAGTGCGTTTCCTAAGGTAGGTCCCCTGTCGCAGGTGAAATAAAGTGGGCCTTCTGACGCAGGTGTCATCAAGTGGGCCTCCTGACGCAGGTCCCCTGACGCAGGTCTCCTGATTCAGATTTCCTAAAGTGGATTCCACTGACTCATGTGTCCTTTCACAGGTCTCCTAAAACAGCTCCCCTGACATAGGTCTCCTGAAGGAGATCTCTTTAAGTGCGTCTCCTGAAGTAGGTCCCCTGACGCAGGTATCATAAAGTGGGCCTCCTGACGCAGGTGTCCTGACGCAGGTCTCCTGAATCAAATTTACTAAAGTGAATTCCACTGACGCAGGTCTCTTTTCACAGGTCTCCTAACGCAGCTCCCCTGACGAAGCTCTCCTGAAGGAGATCTCTTAAAGTGCGTCTCCTAAGTTGGGTCCCCTGATGCAGGTGTCATAGAGTGGGCCTCCTGACACAGGTCTCCTGACGCCGGTCCCCTAATGCAGGTTTCCTAAAGTGGATTCCACTGACTCATGTGTCCTTTCACAGGTTTCATAAGACAGCTCCCCTGACAAAGGTCTCCTGAAGGAGATCTCTTAAAGTGCGTCTTCTGAAGTAGGTCCCCTGACGCAGGTGTCATAAAGTGGGCCTCCTGACGCAGGTCCCCTGAAAAAGGTCTCCTGATGCAGGTTTCCTAAAGTGGATTCCAGTGACGCAGGTCTCCTTTCACAGGTCTCCTAACGTAGCTGCCCTTCAAAAGCTCTCCTGAAGGAGATCTCTTAAAGTGCGTCTCCTAAGATAGGTCCCCTGATGCAGGTGTCATAAAGTGGGAGTCCTGATGCTTGTCCCCTGAAGCAGGTCTCCTGACGCAGATTTCCTAAAGTGGATTCCACTGAGGCAGGTCTCCTTTCACAGGTCTCCTCAGGCAGCTCCCCTGACACAGGTCTCCTGAAGGAGATCTCTTAAAGTGCGTCTCCTGAAGTAGGTCCCCTGATGCAGTTGTCATAAAATGGGCCTCCTGACGCAGGTCCCCTGACGCAGGTCTCCTAAAGTGGATTCCACTGAGGCAGGTCTCCTTTCACAAGTCTCCTAAGACACTTCCCCTGACATAGCTCCCCTGACGGAGATCTCCTAAAGTGCGTTTCCTAAGGTAGGTCCCCTGTCGCAGGTGAAATAAAGTGGGCCTCGTGACGCAGGTGTCATCAAGTGGGCCTCCTGACTTAGGTCCCCTGAAGGAGGTCTCCTGATGCTGGTTTCCTAAAGTGGATTCTACTGAAGCAGGTCTCTTTTCACAGGTCTCCTAACGCAGCTCCCCTGACGAAGCTCTCCTGAAGGAGATCTCTTAAAGTGCGTCTCCTAAGTTAGGTCCCCTGATGCAGGTGTCATATAGTGGGCCTCCTGACGCAGGTCTCCTGATAGAGATCTACTAAAGTACGTCTCCTGAAGTAGGTCCCCTGACGCAGGTGTCATCAGGTGCGCCTCCTGACGCAGGTCCCCTGACGCAGATTTCCTAAAGTGGATTCCACTGAGGCAGGTCTCCTTTCACAGGTCTCCTCAGGCAGCTCCCCTGACACAGGTCTCCTGATATAGATCTCTTTAAGTGTGTCTCCTGAAGTAGGTCCCCTGACGCAGGTGTCATAAAGTGGGCCTCCTGACGCAGGTCCCCTGAAGGAGGTCTCCTGATGCAGGTTTCCTAAAGTGGATTCCACTGACGCAGGTCTCCTTTCACAGGTCTCCTAACGTAGCTGCCCTTCAAAAGCTCTCCTGAAGGAGATCTCTTAAAGTGCGTCTCCTAAGATAGGTCCCCTGATGCAGGTGTCATAAAGTGGGAGTCCTGACGCTTGTCCCCTGAAGCAGGTCTCCTGATGCAGGTTTCCTAAAGTGGATTCCACTGATGCAGATCTCCTCTCACAGGTCTCCTAAGGCAGTTCCCCTGACACAGTTCTCCTGATATAGATCTACTAAAGTGCATCTCCTGTAGTAGGTCCCCTGACGCAGGTGTCATAAAGTGGGCCTCCTGTTGAGGTCCCCTGTAGGAGGTCTCCTGATGTAGATTCCTCTGACTCATGTGTCCTTTCACAGGTCTCCTAAGACAGCTCCCCTGACATAGGTCTCCTGAAGGAGATCTCTTAAAGTGCGTCTCCTGAAGTAGGTCCCCTGACGCAGGTGTCATAAAGTGGGCCTCCTGACACAGGTGTCCTGACGCAGGTCTCCTGAATCAAGTTTCCTAAAGTGGATTCCACTGACGCAGGTCTCTTTTCACAGGTCTCCTCAGGCAGCTCCCCTGACACAGGTCTCCTGATATAGATCTACTAAAGTGCATCTCCTGAAGTAGGTCCCCTGACGCAGGTGTCATTAAGTGGGCCTCCTGACGCAGGTCACCTGATGCAGATTTCCTGAAGTGAATTCCAATGAGGCAGGTCTCCTTTCACAGGTCTCCTCAGGCAGCTCCCCTGAACAGGTCTCCTGATATAGATCTACTAAAGTGCATCTCCTGAAGTAGGTCCCCTGACGCAGGTGTCATAAAGTGGGCTTCCTGTTGAGGTCCCCTGTAGGAGGTCCCCTGACGCAGATTTCCTAAAGTGGATTCCACTGAGGCAGGTCTCCTTTTACAGGTCTCCTCAGGCAGCCCCCCTGACACAAGTCTCCTGATATAAATCTACTGAAGTGCGTCTCCTGACGTAGGTGTCATAAAGTGGGCCTCCTGACGCAGGTCCCCTCAAGGAGGTCTCCTGATGTAGGTTTCCTAAAGTGGATTCCACTGACGCAGGTCTCCTTTCACAGGTCTCCTAAAGCAGCTCCCCTGACAAAGCTCTGCTGAAGGAGATCTCTTAAAGTGCGTCTCCTAAGTTAGGTCCCCTGACGCAGGTGTCATTAAGTGGGCCTCCTGACGCAGGTCACCTGATGCAGATTTCCTGAAGTGAATTCCAATGAGGCAGGTCTCCTTTCACAGGTCTCCTCAGGCAGCTCCCCTGAACAGGTCTCCTGATATAGATCTACTAAAGTGCATCTCCTGAAGTAGGTCCCCTGACGCAGGTGTCATAAAGTGGGCTTCCTGTTGAGGTCCCCTGTAGGAGGTCCCCTGACGCAGATTTCCTAAAGTGGATTCCACTGAGGCAGGTCTCCTTTTACAGGTCTCCTCAGGCAGCCCCCCTGACACAAGTCTCCTGATATAAATCTACTGAAGTGCGTCTCCTGACGTAGGTGTCATAAAGTGGGCCTCCTGACGCAGGTCCCCTCAAGGAGGTCTCCTGATGTAGGTTTCCTAAAGTGGATTCCACTGACGCAGGTCTCCTTTCACAGGTCTCCTAAAGCAGCTCCCCTGACAAAGCTCTGCTGAAGGAGATCTCTTAAAGTGCGTCTCCTAAGTTAGGTCCCCTGATGCAGGTGTCATATAGTGGGCCTCCTGACGCTGGACCCCTAATGCAGGTTTCCTAAAGTGGATTCCACTGACTCATGTGTCCTTTCACAGGTCTCCTAAGACAGCTCCCCTGACGGAGATCTCCTAAAGTGCGTTTCCTAAGGTAGGTCCCCTGACGCAGGTGAAATAAGGTGGGCCTCCTGACGCAGGTGTCCTGACGCAGGTCTCCTGAATCAAGTTTCCTAAAGTGGATTCCACTGACGCAGGTCTCTTTTCACAGGTCTCCTAACGCAGCTCCCCTGACGAAGCTGTCCTGAAGGAGATCTCTTAAAGTGCGTCTCCTAAGTTAGGTCCCCTGATGCAGGTGTCATATAGTGGGCCTCCTGACGCAGGTCTCCTGACGCCGGTCCCCTAATGCAGGTTTCCTAAAGTGGATTCCACTGACTCATGTATCCTTTCACAGGTCTCCTAAGACAGCTCCCCTGACATGGGTCTCCTGGAGGAGATCTCTTTAAGTGCGTCTCCTGAAGTAGGTCCCCTGACGCAGGTGTCATAAAGTGGGCCTCCTGACGCAGGTGTACTGACGCAGGTCTCCTGAATCAAATTTCCTAAAGTGAATTCCACTGACGCAGGTCTCTTTTCACAGGTCGCCTAACGCAGCTCCCCTGACACAGGTCTCCTGATATAGATCTCTTAAAGTGCGTCTCCAGAAGTAGGTCCCCTGACGCAGGTGTCATAAAGTGGGACTCCTGACGCAGGTCCCCTGAAGGAGGTCTCCTGATGCAGGTTTCCTAAACTGGATTCCACTGACGCAGGTCTCCTTTCACAGGTCTCCTAACGTAGCTCCCCTTCAAAAGCTCTCCTGAAGGAGATCTCTTAAAGTGTGTCTCCTAAGATAGGTCCCCTGATGCAGGTACCATAAAGTGGGAGTCCTGGCGCTTGTCCCTTGACGCCGGTCCCCTATCGCAGGTTTCCTAAAGTGGATTCCACTGACTCATGTGTCCTTTCACAGGTCTCCTAAGACAGCTCCCCTGACATAGCTACCCTGACGGAGATCTCCTAAAGTGCGTTTAATAAGGTAGGTCCCCTGACGCAGGTGATATAAGATGGGCCTCCTGACGCAGGTTTCCTGACGCATGTCTCCTGAATCAAGTTTCCTAAAGTGGATTCCACTGACGCAGGTCTCTTTTCACAGGTCTCCTAACGCAGCTCCCCTGACGAAGCTCTCCTGAAGGAGATCTCTTAAAGTGCGTCTCCTAAGTTAGGTCCTTGATGCAGGTGTCATATAGAGGGCCTCCTGACGCACATCTCCTGACGCCGGTCCCCTAATGCAGGTTTCCTAAAGTGGATTCCTCTGACTCATGTGTCCTTTCACAGGTCTCCTAAGACAGCTCCCCTGACATAGGTCTCCTGAAGGAGATCTCTTAAAGTGCGTCTCCTGAAGTAGGTCCCCTGACGCAGGTGTCATAAAGTGGGCCTCCTGACACAGGTCTCCTGACGCAGGTCTCCTGAATCAAGTTTCCTAAAGTGGATTCCACTGACGCAGGTCTCTTTTCACGGGTCTCCTCAGGCAGCTCCCCTGACACAGGTCTCCTGATATAGATCTTTTTAAGTGCGTCTCCTGAAGTAGGTCCCCTGACGCAGGTGTCATTAAGTGGCCCTCCTGACGCAGGTCACCTGATGCAGATTTCCTAAAGTGAATTCCAATGAGGCAGGTCTCCTTTCACAGGTCTCCTCAGGCAGCTCCCCTGACACAGGTCTCCTGATATAGATCTACTAAAGTGCATCTCCTGAAGTAGGTCCCCTGACGCAGGTGTCATAAAGTGGGCTTCCTGTTGAAGTCCCCTGTAGGAGGTCTCCTGATGTAGATTTCCTAAAGTGAATTCCACTGACGCAGGTCTCTTTTCAGAGGTCTTCTAACGCAGCTTCTAATGCGTCTCCTGAAGTAGGTCCCCTGACGCAGGTGTCATAAAGTGGGCCTCCTGACGCAGGTGTCCTGACGCAGGTCTCCTGAATCAAGTTTCCTAAGGTGGATTCCATTGACGTAGGTCTCTTTTCACAGGTCTCCTAACGCAGCTACCCTGACGAAGCTCTCCTGAAGGAGATCTCTTAAGGTGCGTCTCCTAAGTTAGGTCCCCTGATGCAGGTGTCAAATAGTGGGCCTCCTGACGCAGGTCTCCTGATATAGATCTACTAAAGTGCGTCTCCTAAGTTAGGTCCGCTTATGCAGGTGTCATAAAGTGGGCCTCCTGACGCAGGTCCCCTGAATGAGGTCTCCTGATGCAGGTTTCCTAAAGTGGATTCCACTGAAGCAGGTCTCCTTTCACAGGTCTCCTCAGGAAGCTCCCCTGACACAGGTCTCCTGAAGGAGATCTCTTAAAGTGCGTCTCCTAAGTTAGGTCCCCTAAAGCAGGTGTCATAAGGTGGGCCTTCTGACGCAGGTCCCCTGACGCAGGTCTCCTGATGCAGATTTCCTAAAGTGGATTCCACTGAGGCAGGTCTCCTTTCACAGGTCTCCTCAGGAAGCTCCCCTGACACAGGTCTCCTGATATAAATCTACTAAAGTGCAACTCCTGAAGTAGGTCCCCTGACACAGGTGTCATAAAGTGGGCCTCCTGACGCAGGTCTCCTGACGCCTGTCCCCTAATGCAGGTTTCCTAAAGTGGATTCCACTGTCTCATGTGTCCACTGAGGCAGGTCTCCTTTCACAGGTCTCCTCAGGCAGCTCCCCTGACACAGGTCTCCTGATATAGATCTCTTTAAGTGCGTCTCCTGAAGTAGGTCCCCTGACGCAGGTGTCATTAAGTGGGCCTTCTGACGCAGGTCACCTGATGCAGATTTCCTAAAGTGAATTCCAATGAGGCAGGTCTCCTTTCACAGGTCTCCTCAGGCAGCTCCCCTGACACAGGTCTCCTGATGCAGGTGTCATATAGTGGGCCTCCTGACGCTGGTCCCCTAATGCAGGTTTCCTAAAGTGGATTCCACTGACTCTTGTGTCCTTTCACAGGTCTCCTAAGACAGCTCCCCTGACATAGGTCTCCTGAAGGAGATCTCTTAAAATGCGTCTCCTGAAGTAGGTCCCCTGACGCAGGTGTCATAAAGTGGGCCTCCTGACGCAGGTGTCCTGACGCAGGTCTCCTGAATCAAGTTTCCTAAGGTGGATTCCATTGACGTAGGTCTCTTTTCACAGGTCTCCTAACGCAGCTACCCTGACGAAGCTCTCCTGAAGGAGATCTCTTAAGGTGGGTCTCCTAAGTTAGGTCCCCTGATGCAGGTGTCAAATATTGGGCCTCCTGACGCAGGTCTCCTGATATAGATCTACTAAAGTGCGTCTCCTAAGTTAGGTCCGCTTATGCAGGTGTCATAAAGTGGGCCTCCTGACGCAGGTCCCCTGAATGAGGTCTCCTGATGCAGGTTTCCTAAAGTGGATTCCACTGAAGCAGGTCTCCTTTCACAGGTCTCCTCAGGAAGCTCCCCTGACACAGGTCTCCTGAAGGAGATCTCTTAAAGTGCGTCTCCTAAGTTAGGTCCCCTAAAGCAGGTGTCATAAGGTGGGCCTCCTGACGCAGGTCCCCTGACGCAGGTCTCCTGATGCAGATTTCCTAAAGTGGATTCCACTGAGGCAAGGGCTCCTTTCACAGGTCTCCTCAGGAAGCTCCCCTGACACAGGTCTCCTGATATAAATCTACTAAAGTGCAACTCCTGAAGTAGGTCCCCTGACACAGGTGTCATAAAGTGGGCCTCCTGACGCAGGTCCCCTGAAGGAGTTCTCCTCATGCAGATTTCCTAAAGTGGAATCCACTGAAGCAGGTCTCTTTTCACAGGTCTTCTAAGGCAGTTCCCCTGACACATGTCTTCTGACGCAGATCTCCTGAAGTAAATCTCCTGAGGTAGGTCCTCTGACGCAAGTGTAATCAAGTGGGCCTCCTGACGCAGGTCCCCTGACGCAGATTTCCTAAAGTGGATTCCACTGAGGCAGGTCTCCTTACACAGGTCTCCTGATATAGATCTACTAAAGTGCGTCTCCTGAAGTAGGTCCCCTGAAGGAGGTCTCCTGATGCAGGTTTCCTAAAGTGGATACCACTGACGCAGGTCTCCTTTCACAGGTCTCCTAACGCAGCTCCCCTGACAAAGCTCTCCTGAAGGAGATCTCCTAAATTGTATCCCCTGAGGTACGTCCCCTAACACAGGTGTCATTAAGTGGGCCTTCTGATGCAGGTCTCCTGAAGCAGATCTCCTGATGCAGATATCATAAAGTTTATTCCACTGACGCAGGTCTCCTTTCACAGGTCTCCTAACGCAGCTCCCCTGACAAAGCTCTCCTGAAGGAGATCTCTTAAAGTGCGTCTCGTAAGTTAGGTCCCCTGATGCAGGTGTCATATAGTGGGCCTCCTGACCTCTGTCCCCCAATGAAGGTTTTCTAAAGTGGATTCCACTGACTCATATGTCCTTTCACAGGTCTCCTAAGACAGCTCTCCTGACATAGCTCCCCTGACGGAGATCTCGTAAAGTGCTTTTTCTAAGGTAGGTCCCCTGACGCAGTTGAAAAAAGGTCCGCCTCCTGACGTAGGTGTCCTGACGCAGGTCTCCTGAATCAAGTTTCCTAAAGTGGATTCCACTGACGAAGGTCTCTTTTCACAGGTCTCCTAACGCAGCTCCCCTGACGAAGCTCTCCTGAAGGAGATCTCTTAAAGTGCGTCTCCTAAGTTAGGTCCCCTGACGCACGTTTCATATAGTGGGCCTCCTGACGCAGGTCTCCTGATATAGATCTACTAAAGTGCGTCTCCTGAAGTAGGTCCCCTGACGCAGGTGTCATAAAGTGGGCCCTTCTGATGCAGGTCCGCTGAAGAAGGTCTCCTGATGCAGGTTTCCTAAAGTGGATTCCACTGACGCAGGTCTCCTTTCACAGGTCTCCTAACGCAGCTCCCCTGACAAAGCTCTCCTGAAGGAGATCTCCTAAATTGTATCCCCTGAGGTACGTCCCCTAACACAGGTGTCATTAAGTGGGCCTTCTGATGCAGGTCTCCTGAAGCAGGTCTCCTGATGCAGATATCATAAAGTTTATTCCACTGACGCAGGTCCCCTTTCACAGGTCTCCTAACGCAGCTCCCCTGACAAAGCTCTGCTGAAGGAGATCTCTTAAAGTGCGTCTCGTAAGTTAGGTCCCCTGATGCAGGTGTCATATAGTGGGTCTTTTGACGCAGGTCTCCTGACCTCTGTCCCCCAATGCAGGTTTCCTAAAGTGGATTCCACTGACTCATATGTCCTTTCACAGGTCTCCTAAGACAGCTCCCCTGACATAGCTCCCCTGACGGAGATCTCCTAAAGTGCGTTTCCTAAGGTAGGTCCCCTGACGCAGGTGAAAAAAGGTCGGCCTCCTGACGCAGGTGTCCTGACGCAGGTCTCCTGAATCAAGTTTCGTAAAGTGGATTCCACTGACGAAGGTCTCTTTTCACAGGTCTCCTAACGCAGCTCCCCTGACGAAGCTCTCCTGAAGGAGATCTCTTAAAGTGCGTCTCCTAAGTTAGGTCCCCTGACGCACGTTTCATATAGTGGGCCTCCTGACGCAGGTCTCCTGATATAGATCTACTAAAGTGCGTCTCCTGAAGTAGGTCCCCTGACGCAGGTGTCATAAAGTGGGCCCTTCTGATGCAGGTCCGCTGAAGAAGGTCTCCTGATGCAGGTTTCCTAAAGTGGATTCCACTGACGCAGGTCTCCTTTCACAGGTCTCCTAACGCAGCTCCCCTGACAAAGCTCTCCTGAAGGAGATCTCCTAAATTGTATCCCCTGAGGTACGTCCCCTAACACAGGTGTCATTAAGTGGGCCTTCTGATGCAGGTCTCCTGAAGCAGGTCTCCTGATGCAGATATCATAGAGTTTATTCCATTGACGCAGGTCCCCTTTCACAGGTCTCCTAACGCAGCTCCCCTGACAAAGCTCTCCTGAAGGAGATCTCTTAAAGTGCGTCTCGTAAGTTAGGTCCCCTGATGCAGGTGTCATATAGTGGGTCTTTTGACGCAGGTCTCCTGACCTCTGTCCCCCAATGCAGGTTTCCTAAAGTGGATTCCACTGAGGCAGGTCTCCTTTCACAGGTCTCCTCAGGCAGCTCCCCTGACACAGGTCTCCTGAAGGAGATGTCTTAAAGTGCGTCTCCTGAAGTGGATCCCCTGATGCAGGCGTCATCAATTGGGTCTCCTGACGCAGGTCCCCTGACGCAGATTTCCTAACGTGGATTCCACTGAGGCAGGTGTCATAAAGTGGGCCTCCTGACGCAGGTCCCCTGAAGGAGGTCTCCTGATGCAGGTTTCCTAAAGTGGATTCCACTGACCCAGGTCTCCTTTCACAGGTCCCCTAACGTAGCTCCCCTTCAAAAGCTCTCCTGAAGGAGATCTCTTAAAGTGCGTCTCCTGACGTAGGTCCCCTGACGCAGGTGTCATAAGTGGGCCTCCTTACGCAGGTCCCCTAAAGGAGGTCTCCTCATGCAGGTTTCCTAAAGTCGATTCCACTGAAGCAGGTCTCTTTTCACAGGTCTCCTAAGGCAGTTCCCCTGACGCATGTCTTTTGATGCAGATCTCCTAAAGTAAATCTCCTGAGGTAGGTCCTCTGACGCAGGAGTCATCAATTGGGCCTCCTGATGAAGGTCCCCTGACGAAGATTTCCTAACGTGGATTCCACTGAGGCAGGTCTCCTTTCACAGGTCTCCTCAGGCAGCTCCCCTGACACAGGTCTCCTGGTATAGATCTACTAAAGTGCGTCTCCTGACGTAGGTCCCCTGATGCAGGTGTCATAAAGTGGGCCTCCTGACGCAGGTCCCCTCAAGGAGGTCTCCTGATGTAGGTTTCCTAAAGTGGATTCCACTGACGCAGGTCTCCTTTCACAGGTCTCCTAACGCAGCTCCCCTGACATAGCTCCCCTGACGGAGATCTCTTAAAGTGCGTCTCCTAAGTTAGGTCCCCTGATGCAGGTGTCATGTAGTGGGCCTCCTGACGCAGTTCTCCTGATATAGATCTACTAAAGTGGGTCTCCTGAAGTAGGTCCCCTGACGCAGGTCTCCTGATGCAGATTTCCTAAAGTGGATTCCACTGAGGCAGGTCTCCTTTCACAGGTCTCCTCAGGCAGTTCCCCTGACACATGTCTTCTGACGCAGATCTCCTAAAGTAAATCTCCTGAGGTAGGTCCTCTGACGCAGGTGTCATTAAGTGGGCCTCCTGACGCAGGTCCCCTGACGCAGATTTTCTAACGTGGATTCCACTGAGGCAGGTCTCCTTTCACAGGTCTCCTCAAGCAGCTCCCCTGACACAGTTCTCCTGATATAGATCTACTAAAGTGCGTCTCATGAAGTAGGTCCCCTGACGCAGGTGTCATGTAGTGGGCCTCCTGACGCAGATCCCCTGAAGGAGGTCTCCTGATGTAAATATCATAAAGTTTAATCCACTGACGCAGGTCTCCTTTCACAGGTCTCCTAACGCAGCTCCCCTGACAAAGTTCTCCTGAAGGAGATCTCTTAAAGTGCGTCTCCTAAATTAGGTCCCCTGATGCAGGTGTCATGTAGTGGGCCTCCTGACGCAGGTCTCCTGATATAGATCTACTAAAGTGCGTCTCCTGAAGTAGGTCCCCTGACGCAGGTGTCATAAAGTGGGCCCTTCTGATGCAGGTCCGCTGAAGAAGGTCTCCTGATGCAGGTTTCCTAAAGTGGATTCCACTGACGCAGGTCTCCTTTCACAGGTCTCCTAACGCAGCTCCCCTGACAAAGCTCTCCTGAAGGAGATCTCCTAAATTGTATCCCCTGAGGTACGTCCCCTAACACAGGTGTCATTAAGTGGGCCTTCTGATGCAGGTCCGCTGAAGAAGGTCTCCTGATGCAGGTTTCCTAAAGTGGATTCCACTGACGCAGGTCTCCTTTCACAGGTCTCCTAACGCAGCTCCCCTGACAAAGCTCTCCTGAAGGAGATCTCCTAAATTGTATCCCCTGAGCTACGTCCCCTAACACAGGTGTCATTAAGTGGGCCTTCTGATGCAGGTCTCCTGAAGCAGGTCTCCTGATGCAGATATCATAAAGTTTATTCCACTGACGCAGGTCTCCTTTCACAGGTCTCCTAACGCAGCCCCCCTGACAAAGCTCTCCTGAAGGAGATACCTTAAAGTGCGTCTCCTAAGTTAGGTCCGCTTATGCAGGTGTCAGATGGTGGGCCTCCTGACGCAGGTCTCCTGATATAGATCTACTAAAGTGCGTCTCCTAAGTTAGGTCCCCTGATGCAGGTGTCATATAGTGGGCAACCTGACGCAGGTCTCCTGACCTCTGTCCCCCAATGCAGGTTTCCTAAAGTTGATTCCACTGACTCATGTGTCCTTTCACAGGTCTCCTAAGACAGCTCCCCTGACATAGCTTCCCTGACGGAGATCTCCTAAAGTGCGTTTCCTAAGGTAGGTCCCCTGACGCAGGTGAAAAAAGGTAGGCCTCCTGACGCAGGTGTCCTGACGCAGGTCTCCTGAATCAAGTTTCCTAAAGTGGATTCCACTGACGCAGGTCTCTTTTCACAGGTCTCCTAACGCAGCTACCCTGACGAAGCTCTCCTGAAGGAGATCTCTTAAGGTGCGTCTCCTAAGTTAGGTCCCCTGATGCAGGTGTCAAATAGTGGGCCTCCTGACGCAGGTCTCCTGATATAGATCTACTAAAGTGCGTCTCCTGAAGTAGGTCCCCTGACGCAGGTGTCATAAAGTGGGCCTCCTGACGCAGGTCCCCTGAATGAGGTCTCCTGATGCAGGTTTCCTAAAGTGGATTCCACTGAAGCAGGTCTCTTTTCACAGGTCTCCTAACGCAACTCCCCTGACGAAGCTCTCCTGAAGGAGATCTCTTAAAGTGCGTCTCCTAAGTTAGGTCCCCTAAAGCAGGTGTCATAAGGTGGGCCTCCTGACGCAGGTCCCCTGACGCAGGTCTCCTGATGCAGATTTCCTAAAGTGGATTCCACTGAGGCAGGTCTCCTTTCACAGGTCTCCTCAGGAAGCTCCCCTGACACAGGTCTCCTGATATAAATCTACTAAAGTGCAACTCCTGAAGTAGGTCCCCTGACACAGGTGTCATAAAGTGGGCCTCCTGACGCAGGTCCCCTGAAGGAGGTCTCCTCATGCAGATTTCCTAAAGTGGAATCCACTGAAGCAGGTCTCTTTTCACAGGTCTTCTAAGGCAGTTCCCCTGACACATGTCTTCTGACGCAGATCTCCTGAAGTAAATCTCCTGAGGTAGGTCCTCTGACGCAAGTGTAATCAAGTGGGCCTCCTGACGCAGGTCCCCTGACGCAGATTTCCTAAAGTAGATTCCACTGAGGCAGGTCTCCTTACACAGGTCTCCTGATATAGATCTACTAAAGTGCGTCTCCTGAAGTAGGTCCCCTGACGCAGGTGTCATAAAGTGGGCCTCCTGACGCAGATCCCCTGAAGGAGGTCTCCTGATGCAGGTTTCCTAAAGTGGATACCACTGACGCAGGTCTCCTTTCACAGGTCTCCTAACGCAGCTCCCCTGACAAAGCTCTCCTGAAGGAGATCTCCTAAATTGTATCCCCTGAGGTACGTCCCCTAACACAGGTGTCATTAAGTGGGCCTTCTGATGCAGGTCTCCTGAAGCAGATCTCCTGATGCAGATATCATAAAGTTTATTCCACTGACGCAGGTCTCCTTTCACAGGTCTCCTAACGCAGCTCCCCTGACAAAGCTCTCCTGAAGGAGATCTCTTAAAGTGCGTCTCGTAAGTTAGGTCCCCTGATGCAGGTGTCATATAGTGGGCCTCCTGACCTCTGTCCCCCAATGAAGGTTTTCTAAAGTGGATTCCACTGACTCATATGTCCTTTCACAGGTCTCCTAAGACAGCTCTCCTGACATAGCTCCCCTGACGGAGATCTCCTAAAGTGCTTTTTCTAAGGTAGGTCCCCTGACGCAGTTGAAAAAAGGTCCGCCTCCTGACGTAGGTGTCCTGACGCAGGTCTCCTGAATCAAGTTTCCTAAAGTGGATTCCACTGACGAAGGTCTCTTTTCACAGGTCTCCTAACGCAGCTCCCCTGACGAAGCTCTCCTGAAGGAGATCTCTTAAAGTGCGTCTCCTAAGTTAGGTCCCCTGACGCACGTTTCATATAGTGGGCCTCCTGACGCAGGTCTCCTGATATAGATCTACTAAAGTGCGTCTCCTGAAGTAGGTCCCCTGACGCAGGTGTCATAAAGTGGGCCCTTCTGATGCAGGTCCGCTGAAGAAGGTCTCCTGATGCAGGTTTCCTAAAGTGGATTCCACTGACGCAGGTCTCCTTTCACAGGTCTCCTAACGCAGCTCCCCTGACAAAGCTCTCCTGAAGGAGATCTCCTAAATTGTATCCCCTGAGGTACGTCCCCTAACACAGGTGTCATTAAGTGGGCCTTCTGATGCAGGTCTCCTGAAGCAGGTCTCCTGATGCAGATATCATAAAGTTTATTCCACTGACGCAGGTCCCCTTTCACAGGTCTCCTAACGCAGCTCCCCTGACAAAGCTCTCCTGAAGGAGATCTCTTAAAGTGCGTCTCGTAAGTTAGGTCCCCTGATGCAGGTGTCATATAGTGGGTCTTTTGACGCAGGTCTCCTGACCTCTGTCCCCCAATGCAGGTTTCCTAAAGTGGATTCCACTGACTCATATGTCCTTTCACAGGTCTCCTAAGACAGCTCCCCTGACATAGCTCCCCTGACGGAGATCTCCTAAAGTGCGTTTCCTAAGGTAGGTCCCCTGACGCAGGTGAAAAAAGGTCGGCCTCCTGACGCAGGTGTCCTGACGCAGGTCTCCTGAATCAAGTTTCGTAAAGTGGATTCCACTGACGAAGGTCTCTTTTCACAGGTCTCCTAACGCAGCTCCCCTGACGAAGCTCTCCTGAAGGAGATCTCTTAAAGTGCGTCTCCTAAGTTAGGTCCCCTGACGCACGTTTCATATAGTGGGCCTCCTGACGCAGGTCTCCTGATATAGATCTACTAAAGTGCGTCTCCTGAAGTAGGTCCCCTGACGCAGGTGTCATAAAGTGGGCCCTTCTGATGCAGGTCCGCTGAAGAAGGTCTCCTGATGCAGGTTTCCTAAAGTGGATTCCACTGACGCAGGTCTCCTTTCACAGGTCTCCTAACGCAGCTCCCCTGACAAAGCTCTCCTGAAGGAGATCTCCTAAATTGTATCCCCTGAGGTACGTCCCCTAACACAGGTGTCATTAAGTGGGCCTTCTGATGCAGGTCTCCTGAAGCAGGTCTCCTGATGCAGATATCATAAAGTTTATTCCATTGACGCAGGTCCCCTTTCACAGGTCTCGTAACGCAGCTCCCCTGACAAAGCTCTCCTGAAGGAGATCTCTTAAAGTGCGTCTCGTAAGTTAGGTCCCCTGATGCAGGTGTCATATAGTGGGTCTTTTGACGCAGGTCTCCTGACCTCTGTCCCCCAATGCAGGTTTCCTAAAGTGGATTCCACTGAGGCAGGTCTCCTTTCACAGGTCTCCTCAGGCAGCTCCCCTGACACAGGTCTCCTGAAGGAGATGTCTTAAAGTGCGTCTCCTGAAGTGGATCCCCTGATGCAGGCGTCATCAATTGGGTCTCCTGACGCAGGTCCCCTGACGCAGATTTCCTAACGTGGATTCCACTGAGGCAGGTGTCATAAAGTGGGCCTCCTGACGCAGGTCCCCTGAAGGAGGTCTCCTGATGCAGGTTTCCTAAAGTGGATTCCACTGACCCAGGTCTCCTTTCACAGGTCTCCTAACAGAGCTCCCCTTCAAAAGCTCTCCTGAAGGAGATCTCTTAAAGTGCGTCTCCTGACGTAGGTCCCCTGACGCAGGTGTCATAAGTGGGCCTCCTTACGCAGGTCCCCTAAAGGAGGTCTCCTCATGCAGGTTTCCTAAAGTCGATTCCACTGAAGCAGGTCTCTTTTCACAGGTCTCCTAAGGCAGTTCCCCTGACGCATGTCTTCTGATGCAGATCTCCTAAAGTAAATCTCCTTAGGTAGGTCCTCTGACGCAGGAGTCATCAATTGGGCCTCCTGATGAAGGTCCCCTGACGAAGATTTCCTAACGTGGATTCCACTGAGGCAGGTCTCCTTTCACAGGTCTCCTCAGGCAGCTCCCCTGACACAGGTCTCCTGGTATAGATCTACTAAAGTGCGTCTCCTGACGTAGGTCCCCTGATGCAGGTGTCATAAAGTGGGCCTCCTGACGCAGGTCCCCTCAAGGAGGTCTCCTGATGTAGGTTTCCTAAAGTGGATTCCACTGACGCAGGTCTCCTTTCACAGGTCTCCTAACGCAGCTCCCCTGACATAGCTCCCCTGACGGAGATCTCTTAAAGTGCGTCTCCTAAGTTAGGTCCCCTGATGCAGGTGTCATGTAGTGGGCCTCCTGACGCAGTTCTCCTGATATAGATCTACTAAAGTGGGTCTCCTGAAGTAGGTCCCCTGACGCAGGTCTCCTGATGCAGATTTCCTAAAGTGGATTCCACTGAGGCAGGTCTCCTTTCACAGGTCTCCTCAGGCAGTTCCCCTGACACATGTCTTCTGACGCAGATCTCCTAAAGTAAATCTCCTGAGGTAGGTCCTCTGACGCAGGTGTCATTAAGTGGGCCTCCTGACGCAGGTCCCCTGACGCAGATTTTCTAACGTGGATTCCACTGAGGCAGGTCTCCTTTCACAGGTCTCCTCAAGCAGCTCCCCTGACACAGTTCTCCTGATATAGATCTACTAAAGTGCGTCTCATGAAGTAGGTCCCCTGACGCAGGTGTCATGTAGTGGGCCTCCTGACGCAGATCCCCTGAAGGAGGTCTCCTGATGTAAATATCATAAAGTTTATTCCACTGACGCAGGTCTCCTTTCACAGGTCTCCTAACGCAGCTCCCCTGACAAAGTTCTCCTGAAGGAGATCTCTTAAAGTGCGTCTCCTAAATTAGGTCCCCTGATGCAGGTGTCATGTAGTGGGCCATCTGACGCAGGTCTCCTGATATAGATCTACTAAAAGGCGTCTCCTAAGATAGGTCCCCTGATGCAGGTTTCCTAAAGTGGATTCCACTGATGCAGATCTGCTTTCACAGGTCTCCTCAGGGAGCTCCCCTGACACAGGTCTCCTGATATAAATATACTAAAGTGCGTCTCCTGACGTAGGTCCCCTGACGCAGGTGTCATAAAGTGGGCCTCCTGACGCTGGTCCCCTCAAGGAGTTCTCCTGATGTAGGTTTCCTAAAGTGAATTCCACTGATGCAGGTCTCCTTTCACAGGTCTCCTAACGCAGCTCCCCTGACAAAGCTCTGCTGAAGGAGATCTCTTAAAGTGCGTCTCCTAAGTTAGGTCCCCTGATGCAGGTGTCATATAGTGGGCCTCCTGACGCCGGTCCCCTAATGCAGGTTTCCTAAAGTGGATTCCACTGACTCATGTGTCCTTTCACAGGTCTCCTAGGACAGCTGCCCTGACATAGCTCACCTGACGGAGATCTCCTAAAGTGCGTTTCCTAAGGTAGGTCCCCTGACGCAGGTGAAATAAGGTGGGCCTCCTGACGCAGGTGTCCTGACGCAGGTTTCCTGAATCAAGTTTCCTAAAGTGGATTCCACTGACGCAGGTCTCTTTTCACAGGTCTCCTAACGCAGCTCCCCTGACGAAGCTCTCCTGAAGGAGATCTCTTAAAGTGCGTCTCCTAAGTTAGGTTCCCTGAAGCAGGTGTCATACAGGGACCCTCCTGACGCAGGTCTCCTGATATAGATCTACTAAAGTGCGTCTCCTTAAGTAGGTCCTCTGACGCAGGTGTCATTAAGTGGGCCTCCTGACGCAGGTCCCCTGACCTAGGTCTCCTGATGCAGATTTCCTAAAGTGGATTCCACTGAGGCAGGTCTCCTTTCAAAGGTCTCCCAATGCAGCTCCCCTGACAAAGCTGTCCATGAAGGAGATCTCCTAAATTGTAGCCCCTGAGGTACGTCCCCTAACACAGGTGTCATTAAGTGGGCCTTCTGATGCAGGTCTCCTGGAGCAGGTCTCCTGATGCAGATATCAAAAAGTTTTTTCCACTGACGCAGGTCTCCTTTCACAGATCTCCTAACGCAGCTCCCCTGACATATGTCTTCTGACGCAGATCTCCTAAAGTAAATCTCCTGAGGTAGGTCCTCTGACGCAGGTGTCATAAAGTGAGCCTCCTGACGCAGGTCCCCTTATGCAGGTCTACTGATGCATGTTTCCTAATGTGGGTTCCACTGAGGCAGGTCTCCTTTCACAGGTCTCCTCAGGCAGCTCCCCTGAGACAGGTCTCCTGATATAAATCTACTAAAGTGCGTCTGCTGACGTACGTCCCCTGACGCAGGTGTCATGAAGTAGGCCTCCTGACGCTGGTCCCCTTATGCAGGTCTACTGATGTAGGTTTCCTAAAGTGGATTCCACTGACGCAGGTCTCCTTTCACAGGTCTCCTAACGTAGCTCCCCTTCCAAAGCTCTCCTGAAGGAGGTCTCTTAAAGTGCGTCTCCTAAGATAGGTCCCCTGATGCAGGTGTCATAAAAGTGCGCCTCCTGACGCAGGTCCCCTGAAGGAGGTCTCCTGATGCAGGTTTCCTAAAGTGGATTCCACTGAAGCAGGTCTCTTTTCACAGGTCTCCTAAGGCAGTTCCCCTGACACATGTCTTCTAACGCAGATCTCTTAAAGTAAATCTCCTGAGGTAGGTCCTCTGATGCAGGTGTCATCAAGTGGGCCTCCTGACGCAGGTCCCCTGAAGGAGGTCTCCTGATACAGATTTCCTAAAGTGGATTCCACTGAGGCAGGTCTCCTTTCACAGGTCTCCTCAGGCAGGTCCCCTGATACACGTCTCCTGATAAAGATCTACTAAAGAGCGTCTCCTGAAGTAGGTCCCCTGACGCAGGTGTCACCAAGTGGGCCTCCTGACGCAGGTCCCCTGACGAAGGTCTCCTGATGCAGATTTCCTAAAGTGGATTCCACTGACGCAGGTCTCCTTTCACAGGTCTCCTAACGAAGCTTCCCTGACAAAGCTCTCCTGAAGGAGATCTCCTAAATTGTATCCCCTGAGGTACGTCCCCTAACACAGGTGTCATTAAGTGGGCCTTCTGATGGAGGTCTCCTAAAGTAGGTCTCCTGATGCAGATATCATAAAGTTTATTCGACTGACGCAGGTCTCCTTTCACAGGTCTCCTAAGACAGCTTCCCTGACATAGCTCCCCTGACGGAGATCTCCTAAAGTGCATTTCCTAATGTAGGTCCCCTGACGCAGGTGAAAAAAGGTCGGCCTCCTGATGCAGGTGTCCTGACGCAGGTCTCCTGAATCAAGTTTCCTAAAGTGGATTCCACTGACGCAGGTCTCTTTTCACAGGTCACCTAAGGCAGTTCCACTGACACATGTCTTCTGACGCAGATCTCCTAAAGTAAATCTCCTGAGGTAGGTCCTCTGACGCAGGTGTCCTCAAGTGGGCCTCCTGACGCAGGTCCCCTGACGCAGATTTCCTAAAGTGGATTCTACTGAGGCAGGTCTTCTTCACAGGTCTCCTCAGGCAGCTCCCCTGAGACAGGTCTCCTGATATAAATCTACTAAAGTGCGTCTGCTGACGTACGTCCCCTGACGCAGGTGTCATGAAGTGGGCCTCCTGACGCTGGTCCCCTCATGGAGGTCTCCTGATGTAGGTTTCCTAAAGTGGATTCCACTGACGCAGGTCTCCTTTCACAGGTCTCCTAACGTAGCTCCCCTTCCAAAGCTCTCCTGAAGGAGGTCTCTTAAAGTGCGTCTCCTAAGATAGGTCCCCTGATGCAGGTGTCATAAAAGTGCGCCTCCTGATGCAGGTCCCCTGAAGGAGGTCTCCTGATGCAGGTTTCCTAAAGTGGATTCCACTGAAGCAGGTCTCTTTTCACAGGTCCAATAACGCAGCTCCCCTAACGAAGCTCTCTTGAAGGAGATCTCTTAAAGTGCGTCTCCTAAGTTAGGTCCCCTGATGCAAGTGTCATATAGTAGGCCTCCTGACGCAGGTCTCCTGAAATAGATCTACTAAAGTGCGTCTCCTAAGATAGGTCCCCTGATGCAAGTGTCATAAAGTGGGCGTCCTGACGCTTGTCCCCTGAACCAGGTCTCCTGATGCAGGTTTCCTAAAGTGAATTCCAATGATGCAGATCTCCTTTCACTGGTCTCCCAAGGAAGTGCCCCTGACACATGGCTTCTGACGCAGATCTCCTAAAGTAATTTCCTGAGGTAGGTCTTCTGACGCAGGTGTCATAAAGTGGGCCTCCTGACGCAGGTCCCCTGATGCAGGTCTACTGACGCATGTCTCCTAATTTGGATTCCACTGATGGAGTTCTCCTTTCACAGCAATCCTAAAGCAGCTTCCCTGACACAGGTTTCCTGATATAGATCTACTATAGTTCGTCTCCTGAAATAGGTCCCCTGACGCAGGTGTCATAAAGTGGGCCTCCTGACGCAGGTCCCCTGACGCAGGTCTCCTGATGCAGATTTCCTAAAGTGGATTCCACTGAGGAAGGTCTCCTTTCACAGGTCTCCTAAGACAGCTCCCCTGACACAGGTCTCCTGATATAGATCTACTTAAGTGCGTCTCCTGACGTAGGTCCCCTGACGCAGGTGTCATAAAGTGGGCCTCCTGACGCAGGTCCCCTGAAGGAGGTCTCCTGATATAGGTTTCCTAAAGTGGATTCCACTGATGCAGGTCTCCTTTCACAGGTCTCCTAAGGCAGTTCCCCTGACAAAGCTCTCCTGAAGGAGACTTACTAAAGTGCGTCTACTGAAGTAGGTCCCCTGACGCAGGTGTCATAAAGTGGGCCTCCTGACGCAGCTCCCCTGAAGGAGAACTCTTAAAGTGCATCTCCTAAGTTAGGTCCCATGATGCAGGTGTCATATAGTGGGCCTCCTGACGCAGGTCTCCTGATATAGATCTACTAAAGTGCGTCTCCTGAAGTAGGTCCCCTGACGCAGGTGTCATTAAATGGGCCTCCTGATGCAGCCCCCCTGATGAAGATTTCCTAAAGTGGATTCCACTGAGGCAGGTCTCCTTTCACAGGTCTCCTAAGACAGCTCCCCTGACATAGGTCCCCTGATGCAGGTGTCATATAGTGGGCCTTCTGACGCTGGTCTCCTAACGCCGGTCCCCTAATGCAGGTTTCCTAAAATGGATTCCACTGACTCATGTGTCCTTTCACAGGTCTCCTAAGACAGCTCCCCTGACATAGCTCCCCTGACGGAGATCTCCTAAAGTGCGTTTCCTAAGGTAGGTCCCCTGACGCAGGGGAAATAAGGTGGGCCTCCTGACGCAGGTGACCTGACACAGGTCTCCTGAATCAAGCTTCCTAAAGTGGATTGCACTGACGCAGGTCTTTTTTCACAGGTCTCCTAACGCAGCTCCCCTGACGAAGCTCTCCTGAAGGAGATCTCTTAAAGTGCGTCTCCTACGTTAGGTCCCCTGATGCAGGTGTCATAAAGTGGGCCTCCTGACGCAGGTCCCCTGTCGCTGGTCTCCTGATGCAGATTTCCTAAAGTGGATTCCACTGACGCAGGTCTCCTTTTCACAGGTCTCCTCAGTTAGCTCCCCTGACAAAGCTCTCCTGAAGATCTCCTAAATTGTATCCCCTGAGGTACGTCCCCTGACACAGGTGTCATTAAGTGGGCCTTCTGATGCAGGTCTCCTGAAGCAGGTCTCCTGATGTAGATATCATAAAGTTTATTCCACTGACGCAAGCCTTCTTTCACAAGTCTCCTAACGCAGCTCCCCTGACAAAGCTCTCCTGATGGAGATCTCTTAAAGTGCGTCTCGTAAGTTAGGTCCCCTGATGCAGGTGTCATATAGTGGGCCTCCTGACGCAGGTCTCCTGACGCCTGTCCCCTAATGCAGGTTTCCTAAAGTGGTTTCCACTGACTCATTTTTCCTTTCACAGGTCTCCTAAAACAGCTCCCCTGACATAGCTCCCCTGACGGAGATCTCCTAAAGTGCGTTTCCTAAGGTGGGTCCCCTGACGCAGGTGAAAAAAGGTCGGCCTCCTGACGCAGGTGCCCTGACGCAGGTCTCCTGAATCAAGTTTCCTAAAGTGGATTCCACTGACGCAGGTCTCTTTTCACAGGTCTCCTAAGGCAGTTCCCCTGATACATGTCTTCTGACGCAGATCTTCTAAAGTAAATCTCCTGAGGTAGGTCCTCTGACGCAGGTGTCATCAAGTGGGCCTCCTGACGCAGGTCCCCTGACGCAGATTTCCTAACGTGGATTCCACTGAGGCAGGTCTCCTTTCACAGGTCTCCTCAAGCAGCTCCCCTGACACAGGTCTCCTGATATAGATCTACTAAAGTGCGTCTCCTGAAGTAGGTCCCCTGACGCAGGTGTCATAAAGTGGGCCTCCTGACGCAGGTCCCCTGAGGGAGGTCTCCTGATGCAGGTTTCCTAAAGTGGATTCCCCTGAAGCAGGTCTCCTTTCACAGGTCTCCTAAGGCAGTTCCCCTGACAAAGCTCTCCTGAAGGAGATCTCTTACAGTGCGTCTCGTAAGGTAGGTCCCCTGTCGCAGGTGAAATAAAGTGGGCCTCCTGACGCAGGTGTCCTGACGCAGGTCTCCTCAATCAAATTTCCTAAAGTGGATTCCACTGACGCAGGTCTCTATTCACAGGTCTCCTAACGCAGCTCCCCTGACGAAGCTCTCCTGAAGGAGATCTCTTAAAGCGCGTCTCCTAAGTTAGGTCCCCTGATGCAGGTGTCATATAGTGGGCCTCCTGACGCAGGTCTCCTGATATAGATCTACTAAAGTGCGTCTTCTGAAGAAGGTCCCCTGACGCAGGTGTCATCAAGTGGGCCTCCCGAAGCAGGTCCCCTGAAGGAGGTCTCCTGATGCAGGTTTCCTAAAGTGGATTCCACTGAAGCAGGTCTCTTTTCACAGGTCTCCTAACGCAGCTCCCCTGACGAAGCTCTCCTGAAGGAGATCTCTTAAAGTGCGTCTCCTAAGTTAGGTCCACTAATGCAGGTGTCATCAAGTGGGCCTCCTGACGCAGGTCCCCTGACGCAGATTTCCTAAGGTGGATTCCACTGAGGCAGGTCTCCTTTCACAGGTCTCCTGATATAGATCTACTAAAGTGCGTCTCCTGAAGTAGGTCCCCTGACGCAGGTGTCATAAAGTGGGCCTCCTGACGCAGATCCCCTAAAGGAGGTCTCCTGATGCAGGTTTCCTAAAGTTGATTCCACTGACGCAGGTCTCCTTTCACAGGTCTCCTAACGCAGCTCCCCTGACAAAGCTCTCCTAAAGGAGATCTCTTAAAGTGCGTCTCGTAAGTTAGGTCCCCTGATGTAGGTGTCATATAGTGGGTCTCCTGACGCAGGTCTCCTGACCTCTGTCCCCCAATGCAGGTTTCCTAAAGTGGATTCCACTCACTCATGTGTCCTTTCACAGGTCTCCTAAGACAGCTCCCCTGACATAGCTCCCCTGATGGAGATCTCCTAATGTGCGTTTCCTAAGGTAGGTCCCCTGACGCAGGTGAAAAAAGGTCGGCCTCCTGACGCAGGTGTCCTGACGCAGGTCTCCTGAATCAAGTTTCCTAAAGTGGATTCCACTGACGCAGGTCTGTTTTCACAGGTCTCCTAACGCAGCTCCCCTGACGAAGCTCTCCAGAAGGAAATCTCTTAAAGTGCGTCTCCTAAGTTAGGTCCCCTGATCCAGGTGTCATCAAGTGGGCCTCCTGACGCAGGTCCCCTGACACAGATTTTCTAAAGTGTATTCCACTGAGGCAGGTCTGCTTTCACAGGTCTCCTCAGGCAGCTCCCCTGACACAGGTCTCCTGAAAGAGATCTCTTAAAGTGCGTCTCCTGAAGTAGGTCCCCTGACGCAGGTGTCATAAAGTGGGCCTCCTGTTGCAGGTCCCCTGACGCAGGTCTCCAGGATGCAGATTTCCTAAAGTGGATTCCACTGAGGCAGGTCTCCTTTCAAAGGTCTCCTCAGGCAGCTCCCCTGACACAGGTCTCCTGAAGGAGATATCTTAAAGTGCGTCTCCTGAAGTAGGTCCCCTGACACAGGTGTCATAAAGTGGGCCTCCTGACGCAGGTCTCCTGAAGGAGGTCTCCTGATGCAGGTTTCCTAAAGTGGATTCCACTGAAGCAGGTCTTTTTTCACAGGTTACCTAACACAGCTCCCCTGACGAAGCTCTCCTGAAGGAGATCTCTTAAAGTTTCGTCTCCTGAAGTAGGTCCCCTGACGCAGGTGTCATCAGGTGGGCATTCTGACGCAGGTCCCCTGGCGCAGATTTCCTAAAGTGGATTCCACTGAGGCAGGTCTCCTTTTACATGTCTCCTCAGGCAGCTCCCCTGACACAGGTCTCCTGAAGGAAATCTCTTAAAGTGCGTCTCCTAAGATACGTCTCCTGATGCAGGTTTCCTAATGTGGATTCCACTGAAGCAGGTCTCTTTTCACAGGTCTCCTCAGGCAGTTCCCCTGACGCATGTCTTCTGACGCAGATCTCCTAAAGTAAATCTCCTGAGGTAGGTCCTCTGACGCAGGTGTCATCAAGTGGGCCTCCTGATGAATGTCCCCTGACGCAGATTTCCTAACGGGATTCCACTAAGGCAGGTCTCCTTTCACAGGGCTCCTAACGTAGCTCCCCTGACACAGGTCTCCTGAAGGAGATCTCTTAAAGTGCGTCTCCTAGGATAGGTCCCCTGACGCAGGTGAAAAAAGGTCGGCCTCCTGACGCAGGTGTCCTGATGCAGGTCTCCTGAATCAAGTTTCCTAAAGTGGATTCTACTGACGCAGGTCTCTTTTCACAGGTCTCCTCAGGCAGCTCCCCTGACACAGGTCTCCTAAAGGAGATCTCTTAAAGTGCGTCTCCTAAGATAGGTTCCCTGATGCAGGTGTCATAAAGTTGGCGTCCTGACACTTGTCCCCAGAAGCAGGTCTCCTGATGCAGGTTTCCTAAAGTGGATTCCACTGATGCAGATCTCCTTTCACAGGTCTCCTAAGGCAGTTCCCCTGACACATGTCTTCTGACGCAGATCTTCTAAAGTAAATTTCCTGAGGTAGGTCCTCTGACGCAGGTGTCATAAAGTGGGCCTCCTGACGCAGGTCCCCTGATGCAGGTCTACTGATGCATGTTTCCTAATGTGAATTCCACTGATGGAGATCTCCTTTCACAGCAATCCTGAAGTAGCTTCCCTGACACAGGTCTCCTGATATGGATCTACTAATGTTCGTCTCTTGAAGTAGGTCCGCTGACGCAGGTGTCATATAGTGGGCCTCCTGACGCAGGTCCCCTGACGCAGGTCTCTGTTCACAGGTCTCCTAACGCAGCTCCCCTGACGAAGCTCTCCTGACGGAGATCTCTTAAAGTGCCCTCCTGAAGTAGGTCCCCTGACGCAGGTGTCATCAAGTGGGCTTCCTGACGCAGGTCCCCTGACGCAGACTTCCTAAAGTGGATTCCACTGAGGCAGGTGTCCTTTCACAGGTCTCCTCAGGCAGCTCCCCTGACACAGGTCTCCTGAAGGAGATCTCTTAAAGTGCGTCTCCTGAAGTAGGTCCCCTGACGCAGGTGTCATAAAGTGGGCCTCCTGACGCAGGTCCCCTGACGCAGGTCTCCAGGATGCAGATTTCCTAAAGTGGATTCCACTGAGGCAGGTCTCCTTTCACAGGTCTCCTCAGGCAGCTCCCCTGACGAAGCTCTCCTGAAGGAGATCTCTTAAAGTGCGTCTCCTGAAGTAGGTCTGCTGACGCAGGTGTCATAAAGTGGGCCTCCTGACGCAGGTCCCCTGACGCAGGTCTCCTGATGCAGATTTCCTAAAGTGGATTCCACTGAGGCAGGTCTCCTTTAACAGGTCTACTCAGGCAGCTCCCCTGACACAGGTCTCCTTATATAGATCTACTAAAGTGCGTCTCCTGACGTAGGTCCCCTCAAGGAGGTCTCCTGATGTAGGTTTCCTAAAGTGGATTCCACTGACGCAGGTCTCCTTTCACAGGTCTCCTGAAGGAGATCTCTTAAAGTGCGTCTCCTGAAGTAGGTCCCCTGACGCAGGTGTCATAAAGTGGGCCTCCTGACGCAGGTCCCCTCAAGGAGGTCTCCTGATGTAGGTTTCCTAAAGTGGATTCCACTGACGCAGGTCTCCTTTCACAGGTCTCCTAACGCAGCTCCCCTGACAAAGCTCTGCTGAAGAAGATCTCTTAAAGTGCGTCTCCTAAGTGAGGTCCCCTGATGCAAGTGTCATATAGTGGGCCTCCTGACGCCGGTTCCCTAATGCAGGTTTCCTAAAGTGGATTCCACTGACTCATGTGTCCTTTCACAGGTCTCCTAAGACAGCTCCCCTGACATTGCTCCCCTGACGGAAATCTACTAAAGTGCGTTTCCTAAGGTAGGTCCCCTGACGCAGGTGAAATAAGGTGGGCCTCCTGACGCAGGTGTCCTGACTCAGGTCTCCTGAATCAAGTTTCCTAAAGTGGATTCCACTGACGCAGGTCTCTTTTCACAGGTCTCCTAACGCAGCTCCCCTGACGAAGCTCTCCTGACGGAGATCTTTTAAAGTGCGTCTCCTGAAGTAGGTCCCCGTACGCAGGTGTCATCAAGTGGGCCTCCTGACGCAGGTCCCCTGACGCAGATTTCCTAAAGTGGATTCCACTGAGGCAGGTGTCCTTTCACAGGTCTCCTCAGGCAGCTCCCATGACACAGGTCTCCTGAAGGAGATCTCTTAAAGTGCGTCTCCTGAAGTAGGTACCCTGATGCAGGTGTCATATAGTGGGCCTCCTGACGCAGGTCTCCTGACGCCGGTCCCCTAATGCAGGTTTCCTTAAGTGGATTCCACTGACTCATGTGTCCTTTCACAGGTCTCCTAAGAGAGCTCCCCTGACATAGCTCCCCTGACGGAGATCTCCTAAAGTGCGTTTCCTAAGGTAGGTCCCCTGACGCAGGTGAAATAAAGTGGGCCTCCTGACGCAGGTGTCCTGACGCAGGTCTCCTGAATAAAGTTTCCTAAAGTGGATTCCACTGACGCAGGTCTCTTTTCACAGGTCTCCTAACGCAGCTCCCCTGACGAAGCTCTCCTGAAGGAGATCTCTTAAAGTGCGTCTCCTAAGATAGGTCCTCTGATGCAGATGTCATAAAGTGGGCCTACTGACGCAGGTTACCTGATGCAGGTCTACTGATGCATGTTTCCTAACGTGGATTCCACTGATGGAGATCTCCTTTCACAGCAATCCTAAAGCAGCTTCCCTGACCTAGGTCTCCTGATATTGATCTACTATACTTCGTCTCCTGAAGTAGGTCCCCTGACGCAGGAGTCATAAAGTGGGCCTCCTGACGCAGGTCCCCTGACGCAGTTCCCCTGATGCAGATTTCCTAAAGTGGATTCCACTGAGGCAGGTCTCCTTTCACAGGACTACTCAGGCAGCTCCCCTCACACAGGTCTCCTGATATAGATCTACTAAAGTGCGTCTCCTGATGTAGGTCCCATGACGCATGTGTCATTAAGTGGGCCTCCTGATGCAGGTCCCCTCAAGGGGGATTCCAGATGTAGGTTTCCTAAAGTGGATTCCACTGACGCAGGTCTCCTTTCACAGGTCTCCTAACGCAGCTCCCCTGACAAAGCTCTGCTGAAGGAGATCTTTTAAAGTGCGTCTCCTAAGTTACGTCCCCTGATGCAGGTGTCATATAGTGGGCCTCCTGACGCCGGTCCCCTAATGCAGGTTTCCTAAAGTGAATTCCACTGACTCATGTGTCCTTTCACAGGTCTCCTGACGCAGCTCCCCTGACAAAGCTCTGCTGAAGGAGATTTCTTAAAGTGCGTCTCCTAAGTTAATTCCCCTGACGCAGGTGTCATATAGTGGGCCTTCTCATGCAGGTCTCCTGAGGCAGGTCTCCTGATGCAGATATAAAGTTTATTCCACTGACTTAGGTCTCCTTTCAAAGGTCTCCTAACGCAGCTCCCCTGACAAAGCTCTCCTGAAGGAGATCTCTTAAAGTGCGTCTCGTAAGTTAGGTCCCCTGATGCAGGTGTCATATAGTGGGCCTCCTGACGCAGGTCTCCAAAAGCCGGTCCCCTAATGCAGGTTTCCTAAAGTGGATTCCACTGACTCATGTGTCCTTTCACAGGTCTCCTAAGACAGCTCCCCTGACATAGCTCCCCTGACGGAGTTCTCCTAAAGTGCGTTTCCTAAGGTAGGTCCCCTGACGCAGGTCAAAAAAGGTCGGCCTCCTGACGCAGGTGTCCTGACGCAGGTCTCCTGAATCAAGTTTCCTAAAGTGGATTCCACTGAGGCAGGTCTCTTTTCACAGGTCTCCTAACTCAGCTCCCCTGACGTAGCTCTCTTGAAGGTGATCTCTTAAAGTGCGTATCCTAAGTTAGGTCCCCTGACGCAGATGTCATCAAGTGGGCCTCCTGACGCAGGTCCCCTGAAGCAGATTTCCTAAAGTGGATTCCACTGAGGCAGGTCTCCTTTCACAGGTCTCCTCAGGCAGCTCCCCTGACACAGGTCTCCTAAAGGAGATCTCTTAAAGTGCGTCTCCTAAGATAGGTCCCCTGATGCAGGTGTCATAAAGTTGGCGTCCTGACGCTTGTCCCCAGAAGCAGGTCTCCTGATGCAGGTTTCCTAAAGTGGATTCCACTGATGCAGATCTCCTTTCACAGGTCTCCTAAGGCAGTTCCCCTGACACATGTCTTCTGATGCAAGTGTCATATAGTGGGCCTCCTGACGCCGGTTCCCTAATGCAGCTTTCCTAAAGTGGATTCCACTGACTCATGTGTCCTTTCACAGGTCTCCTAAGACAGCTCCCCTGACATTGCTCCCCTGACGGAGATCTACTAAAGTGCGTTTCCTAAGGTAGGTCCCCTGACGCAGGTGTAATAAGGTGGGCTTCCTGACGCAGGTGTCCTGACGCAGGTCTCCTGAATCAAGTTTCCTAAAGTGGATTCCACTGACGCAGGTCTCTGTTCACAGGTCTCCTAACGCAGCTCCCCTGACGAAGCTCTCCTGACGGAGATCTCTTAAAGTGCGTCTCCTGAAGTAGGTCCCCTTACGCAGGTGTCATCAAGTGGGCCTCCTGACGCAGGTCCCCTGACGCAGATTTCCTAAAGTGGATTCCACTGAGGCAGGTGTCCTTTCACAGGTCTCCTCAGGCAGCTCCCCTGACACAGGTCTCCTGAAGGAGATCTCTTAAAGTGCGTCTCCTGAAGTAGGTCCCCTGATGCAGGTGTCATATAGTGGGCCTCCTGACGCAGGTCTCCTGACGCCGGTCCCCTAATGCAGGTTTCCTTAAGTGGATTCCACTGACTCATGTGTCCTTTCACAGGTCTCCTAAGAGAGCTCCCCTGACATAGCTCCCCTGACGGAGATCTCCTAAAGTGCGTTTCCTAAGGTAGGTCCCCTGACGCAGGTGAAATAAAGTGGGCCTCCTGACGCAGGTGTCCTGACGCAGGTCTCCTGAATAAAGTTTCCTAAAGTGGATTCCACTGTGCGTCTCCTAAGATAGGTCCCCTGATGCAGGTGTCATAAAGTGGGCCTCCTGACGCAGGTCCCCTGAAGGAGGTCTCCTGATGCAGGTTTCCTAAAGTGGATTCCCCTGAAGCAGGTCTCTTTTCACAGGTCTATTAACGCAGCTCCCCTGACGAAGCTCTCCTGAAGGAGATCTCTTAAAGTGCGTCTCCTAAGTTAGGTCCCCTGATGCAGGTGTCATATAGTGGGCCCTCTGACGCAAGTCTCCTGATATAGATCTACTAAAGTGCGTCTCCTGAAGTAGGTCTCCTGATACAGGTTTCTTAAACTGGATTCCACTGATGCAGATCTCCTTTCACAGGTCTCCTAAGGCAGTTCCCCTGACATATGTCTTCTGACGCAGATCTCCTAAAGTAAATCTCCTGAGGTAGGTCCTCTGACGCAGGTGTCATAAAGTGAGCCTCCTGACGCAGGTCCCCTGATGCAGGTCTACTGATGCATGTTTCCTTATGTGGATTCCACTGAGCCAGCTCCCCTGACACAGGTCTCCTGATATAAATCTACTAAAGTACGTCTGCTGACGTACGTCCCCTGACGCAGGTGTCATAAAGTGGGCCTCCTGACGCTGGTTCCCTCAAGGAGGTCTCCTGATGTAGGTTTCCTAAAGTGGATTCCACTGATGCAGGTCTCCTATCACAGGTCTCCTAACGCAGCTCCCCTGACAAAGCTCTGCTAAAGGAGATCTCTTAAAGTGCGTCTCCTAAGTTAGGTCCCCTGATGCAGGTGTCATAAAGTGGGCCTCCTGACGCAGGTCCCCTGAAGGAGGTCTCCTCATGCAGGTTTCCTAAAGTGGATTCCACTGACGCAGGTCTCCTTTCACAGGTCTCCTAACATAGCTCCCCTTCAAAAGCTCTCCTGAAGGAGATCTCTTAAAGTGCGTCTCCTAAGATAGGTCCCCTGATGCAGGTGTCATAAAGTGGGCCTCCTGACGCATTTCCCCTGAAGGAGGTCTCCTCATGCAGGTTTCCTAAAGTGGAATCCACTGAAGCAGGTCTCTTTTCACAGGTCTTCTAAGGCAGTTCCCCTGACACATGTCTTCTGACGCAGATCTCCTAAAGTAAATCTCCTGAGGTAGGTCCTCTGACGCAGGTGTCATCAAGTGGGCCTCCTGACGCAGGTACCCTGATGGAGGTCTCCTGATGCAGGTTTCCTAAAGTGGATTCCACTAAAGCAGGTCTCCTTTCACAGGTCTCCTCAGGCAGCTCCCCTGACACAGGTCTCCTGAAGGAGATCTCTTAAAGTGTGTCTCCTAAAGTAGGTCTCCTGACGCAGGTGTCATAAAGTGGGCCTCCTGACGCAGGTCCCCTGAAGGAGGTCTCCTCATGCAGGTTTCCAAAAGTGGAATCCACTGAAGCAGGTCGCTTTTCACAGGTCTTCTAAGGCAGTTCCCCTGACACATGTCTTCTGAGGCAGATCTCCTAAAGTAAATCTCCTGAGGTAGGTCCTCTGACGCAGGTGTCATCAAGTGGGCCTCCTGACGAAGGTCCCCTGACGCAGGTCTCGTGATGCAGATTTCCTAAAGTGGATTCCACTGAGGCAGGTCTCCTTTCACAGGTCTCCTCAGGCAGCTCCCCTGACACAGGTCTCCTTATATAGATCTACTAAAGTGCGTCTCCTGAAGTAGGTTCCCCGACGCAGGTGTCATAAAGTGGGCCTCCTGACGCAGGTGCCCTGATGAAAGTCTACTGATGCATGTTTCCTAATGTGGATTCCACTGATGGAGATCTCCTTTCACAGCAATCCTAAAGCAGCTTCCCTGACAAAGGGTCTCCTGATATAGATCTACTATAGTTCGTCTCCTAAAGTAGGTCCCCTGACGCAGGTGTCATAAAGTGGGCCTCCTGACGCAGGTCCCCTGACGCAGGTCTCCTGATGCAGATTTCCTAAAGTGGATTCCACTTAGGCAGGTCTCCTTTCACAGGTCTCCTCAGGCAGCTTCCCTGACACAGGTCTGCTGATATAGATCTACTAAAGTGCGTCTCCTGACGCCGGTCCCCTGACGCCGGTCCCCTGACGCCGGTCCCCTAATGCAGGTTTCCTAAAGTGTATTCCACTGACTCATGTGTCCTTTCACAGGTCTCCTAAGACAGCTCCCCTGACATAGCTCCCCTGACGGAGATCTCCTAAAGTGTGTTTCCTAAGGTAGTTCCCCTGACGCAGGTTAAAAGAAGTGGGCCTCCTGACGCAGGTGACCTGACGCAAGTCTCCTGAATCAAGTTTCCTAAAGTGGATTCCACTGACGCAGGTCTCTTTTCACAGGTCTCCTAACGCAGCTACCCTGACAAAGCTCTCCTGAAGGACATCTCCTAAATTGTATCCCCTGAGGTACGTCCCCTAACACAGGTGTCATATAGTGGGCCTCCTGACGCAGGTCTCCTGATATAGATCTACTAAAGTCCGTCTCCTGAAGTAGGTCCCCTGACGCAGGTGTCATTAAGTTGGCCCCCTGACGCAGGTCCCCTGATGCAGGTCTACTGATGCATGTTTCCTAATGTGGATTCCACTGATGGAGATCTCCTTTCACAGCAATCCTAAAGCAGCTTCCCTGACACAGGTCTCCTGATATAGATCTACTATAGTTCGTCTCCTGAAGTAGATCCCATAACACAGTTGTCATTAAGTGGGCCTCCTGACGCAGGTGTCCTGACGCATGTCTCCTGAATCAAGTTTCCTATAGTGGATTCCACTGACGCAGGTCTCTTTTCACATGTCTCCTAACGCAGCTCCCCTGACGAAATTCTCCTGAAGGAGATCTCTTAAAGTGTGTCTCCTAATTTAGGTCCCCTGATGCAGGTTTCATATAGTGGGCCTCCTGACGCAGGTCTCCTGTTATAGATCTATTATAGTTCGTCTCCTGAAGTAGGTCCCCTGACGCAGGTGTCGTAAAGTTGGGCCTCCTGACGCAGGTCCCCTGACGCGGGTCTCCTGATGCAGATTTCCTAAAGTGGATTCCACTGAGGCAGGTCTCCTTTCACAGGTCTCCTCAGGCAGCTCCCCTGACACAGGTCTCCTGACGGAGATCTCCTAAAGTGTGTTTCCTATGGTAGGTCCCCTGACGCAGGTTAAATAAAGTGGGCCTCCTGACGCAGGTGACCTGACGCAGGTCTCCTGATGTAGGTTTCCTAAAGTTGGATCCACTGACGCAGGTCTCCTTTCACAGGTATCCTAACGCAGCTCCCCTTCAACAGCTCTCCTGAAGGAGATCTCTTAAAGTGCATCTCCTAAGATATGTCCCCTGATGCAGGTGTCATAAAGTGGGCGTACTGACGCTTGTCCCCTGAAACAGGTCTCCTGACGCAGGTTTCCTAAAGTGGATTCCACTGATGCAGATCTCCTTTCACAGGTCTCCTAAGGCAGTTCCCCTGACAGATGTCTTCTGACGCAGATCTCTTAAAGTAAATCTCCTTTGGTAGGTCCTCTGACACAGGTGTCATCAAGTGGGCCTCCTGACGCAGGTCCCCTGACGCAGATTTCCTAAAGTGGATTCCACTGAGGCAGGTCTTCTTCACAGGTCTCCTCAGGTAGCTCCCCTGACACAGGTCTCCTTATATAGATCTACTAAAGGGCGTCTCCTGAAGTAGGTCCCCTGACGCAGGTGTCATAAAGTGGGCCTCCTGACGCAGGTCCCCTGATGCAGGTCTACTGATACATGTTTCCTAAAGTGGATTTCACTAATGGAGATCTCCTTTCACAGCAATCCTAAAGTGGCTTCCCTGACACAGGTCTCCTGATATAGATCTACTATAGTTCATCTCCTGACGCAGGTCGCCTGACGCAGGTCTCCTGATGCAGATTTCCTAAAGTGGATTCCACTGACGCAGGTCTTTCTTTCACAGGTCTCCTAATGCAGCTCCCCTGACAAAGCTCTCCTGAAGGAGATCTCCTAAATTGTATCCCCTGAGGTACGTCCCTAACACAGGTGTCATATAGTGGGCCTTCTGACGCAGGTCTCCTGATATAAATCTACTAAAGTGCGTCTCCTGAAGTAGGTCCCCTGACGCAGGTGTCATAAAGTGGGCCTCCTGACGCAGGTCCCCTGATGCAGGTCTACTGATGCATGTTTCCTAATGTGGATTCCACTGATGGAGATCTCCTTTCACAGCAATCCTAAAGCAGCTTCCCTGACACAGGTCTCCTGATATAGATCTACTAAAGTGCGTCTCCTGAAGTAGGTCCCATAACACAGGTGTCATTAAGTGGGCCTCCTGACGCAGGTGTCCTGACACAGGTCTCCTGAATCAAGTTTCCTAAAGTGGATTCCACTGACGCAGGTCTCTTTTCACATGTCTCCTAACGTAGCCCCCCTGACGAAGCTCTCCTGAAGGAGATCTCTTAAAGTGTGTCTCCTAAGTTAGGTCCCCTGATGCAGGTGTCATATAGTGGGCCTCCTGACGCAGGTCTCCTGATATAGATCTACTATAGTTCGTCTCCTGAAGTAGGTCCCCTGACGCAGGTGTCGTAAAGTTGGGCCTCCTGACGCAGGTCCCCTAACGCAGGTCTCCTGATGCAGATTTCCTAAAGTGGATTCCACTGAAGCAGGTCTCTTTTCACAGGTCTCCAAACGCAGCTCCCCTGACGAAGATCTCCTGAAGGAGATCTCTTAAAGTGCGTCTCCTGAAGTAGGTCCCCTGACGCAGGTGTCATCAAGTGGGCCTCCTGACGCAGGTCCCCTGACGCAGATTTTCTAAAGTGGATTCCACTGAGGCAGGTTTTCTCTCACAGATCTCCTCAGGCAGCTCCCCTGACACAGGTCTCCTGATATAGATCTACTAAAGTGCGTCTCCTGAAGTAGGTCCCCTGACGCAGGTGTCATCAAGTGGGCCTCCTGACGCAGGTCCCCTGACGCAGATTTCCTAAAGTGGATTCCACTGAGGCAGGTCATCTTCACAGGTCTCCTCAGGTAGCTCCCGTGACACAGGTCTCCTTATACAGATCTACTAAAGTGCGTCTCCTTAAGTAGGACCCCTGACGCAGGTGTCATAAAGTGGGCCTCCTTACATAGGTCCCCTGAAGGAGGTCTCCTGATGCAGGTTTCCTAAAGTGGATTCCACTGAAGCAGGTCTCTTTTCACAGGTCTTCTAACGCAGCTCCCCTGACGAAGCTCTCCTGAAGGAGATCTCCTAAAGTGCGTCTCCTAAGTTAGGTCCCCTGATGCAGGTGTCATATAGTGGGCCTCCTGACGCAGGTGTCCTGATATAGATCTACTAAAGTGCGTTTCCTGAAGTAGGTCCTGTGACGCAGGTGTCATCAAGTGGGCCTCCTGGTGCAGGTCCCCTGATGCAGATTTCCTAAAGTGGATTCCACTGAGGCAGGTCTCCTTTCACAGGTCTCTTCAGGCAGCTCCCCTGACACAGGTCTCCTGATATAGATCTACTAAAGTGCGTCTCCTGAAGTAGGTCCCCTGACGCAGGTGTCATAAAGTGGGCCTCCTGACGCAGGTCCCCTGAAGCAGATTTCCTAAAGTGGATTCCACTGACGCAGGTCTCCTTTCACAGGTCTCCTAATGCAGCTCCCCTGACAAAGCTCTCCTGAAGGAGATCTCATAAATAGTATTCCCTGAGGTACGTCCCCTAACACAGGTGTCATTAAGTGGGCTTTCTGATGCAGGTCTCCTGAAGCAGGTCTCCTGATTCAGATATCAAAAGGTTTATTCCACTGACGCAGGTCTCCTTTCACAGGTCTCCTAACGCAGCTCCCCTGACGAAGCTCTCCTAAAGGAGATCTCCTAAATTGTATCCCCTGAGGTACGTCCCCTGACACAGGTGTCATTAAGTGGGCCTTCTGATGCAGGTCTCCTGAAGCAGGTCTCCTGATGTAGATATCATTAAGTTTATTCCACTGACGCAGGTCTCCTTTCACAGGTCTCCTAACGCAGCTCCCCTGACAAAGCTCTCCTGAAGGAGATCTCTTAAAGTGCGTCTCGTAAGTTAGGTCCCCTGATGCAGGTGTCATATAGTGGGCCTCCTGACGCAGGTCTCCTGACGCCTGTACCCTAATGCAGGTTTCGTAAAGTGGATTCCACTGACTTATGTGTCCTTTCACAGGTCTGCTAAGACAGCTCCCCTGACACACGTCTCCTGATATAGATCTACTAAAGTGCGTCTCCTGAAGTAGATCCCCTGACGCAGGTGTCATAAAGTGGGCCTCCTGACGCAGGACCCCTGAAGGAGGTCTCCTGATGCAGGTTTCCTAAAGTGGATTCCACTGACGCAGGTCTATGTTCACAGGTCTCCTCAGGCAGCTCCCCTGACACAGGTCTCCTAAAGGAGATCTCTTAAAGTGCGTCAACTGAAGTAGGTCCCTTGACGCAGGTGTCATTAAGTGGGCTTTCTGATGCAGGTCTCCTGAAGCAGGTCTCCTGATGCAGATATCAAAAAGTTTATTCCACTGACGCAGGTCTCCTTTCACAGGTCTCCTAACGCAGCTCCCCTGACAAAGCTCTCCTGAAGGAGATCTCTTAAAGTGCGTCTCCTAAATTAGGTCCCCTGATGCAGATGTCATGTAGTGGGCCTCCTGACGCAAGTCTCCTGATATAGATCTACTAAAGTGCGTCTCCTGAAGTAGATCCCCTGACGCAGGTGTCATAAAGTGGGCCTCCTGACGCAGGACCCCTGAAGGAGGTCTCCTGATGCAGGTTTCCTAAAGTGGATTCCACTGACGCAGGTCTATGTTCACAGGTCTCCTCAGGCAGCTCCCCTGACACAGGTCTCCTAAAGGAGATCTCTTAAAGTGCGTCAACTGAAGTAGGTCCCTTGACGCAGGTGTCATTAAGTGGGCTTTCTGATGCAGGTCTCCTGAAGCAGGTCTCCTGATGCAGATATCAAAAAGTTTATTCCACTGACGCAGGTCTCCTTTCACAGGTCTCCTAACGCAGCTCCCCTGACAAAGCTCTCCTGAAGGAGATCTCTTAAAGTGCGTCTCCTGAAGTAGGTCCCCTGACGCAGGTGTCATAAAGTGGGCCTCCTGACGCAGGTCCCCCGACGCAGGTCTCCTGATGCAGATTTCCTAAAGTGGATTCCACTGAGGCATGTCTCCTTTTAAAGGTCTCCTCAGGCAGCTCCCCTGACACAGGTCTCCTGATATAGATCTACTAAAGTGCGTCTCCTGAAGTAGATCCCCTGACGCAGGTGTCATAAAGTGGGCCTCCTGACGCAGGACCCCTGAAGGAGGTCTCCTGATGCAGGTTTCCTAAAGTGGATTCCACTGACGCAGGTCTCCTTTCACAGGTCTCCTCAGGCAGCTCCCCTGACACAGGTCTCCTGAAGGAGATCTCTTAAAGTGCGTCTCCTGAAGTAGGTCCCTTGACGCAGTCGTCATAAAGTGGTCCTCCTGACGCAGGTACCCTGAAGCAGATTTCCTAAAGTGGATTCCACTGACGCAGGTCTCCTTTCACAGGTCTCCTTTCACAGCTCCCCTGACAAAGCTCTCCTGAAGGAGATCTCCTAAATTGTATTCCATGAGGTACGTCCCCTAACACAGGTGTCATTAAGTGGGCTTTCTGATGCTGGTCTCCTGAAACAGGTCTCCTGATGCAGATATCAAAAAGTTTATTCCACTGACGCAGGTCTACTTTCACAGGTCTCCTAACGCAGCTCCCCTGACGAAGCTCTCCTGAAGGAGATCTCTTAAAGTGTGTCTCCTAAGATAGGTCCCCTGATGCAGGTGTCATAAAGTGGGAGTCCTGACGCTTGTCCCCTGAAGCAGGTCTCCCGATGCAGGTTTCCTAAAGTGGATTCCACTTATACAGATCTCCTTTCACAGGTCTCCTAAGGCAGTTCCCCTGACACATGTCTTCTGACGCAGATCTCCTAAAGTAAATCTCCTGAGGTAGGTCCTCTGACGCAGGTGTCATAAAGTGGGCCTCCTGACGCAGGTCCCCTGATGCAGGTCTACTGATGCATGTTTCCTACTGTGGATTCCATTGAGGCAGGTCTCCTTTCACAGGTCTCCTCAGGCAGCTTCCCTGACACAGGTCTCCTTATATAAATCTACTAAAGTGCGTCTCCTGACGTAGGTCCCCTGACGCAGGTGTCATAAAGTGGGCCTCCTGACGCACGTCCCCTCAAGGAGGTCTCCTGATGTAGGTTTCCTAAAGTGGATTCCACTGAGGCAGGTCTCTTTTCACAGGTCTCCTAACGCAGCTCCCCTGACAAAGCTCTCCTGAAGGAGATCTCTTAAAGTGCGTCTCCTAAGTTAGGTCCCCTGATGCAGGTGTCATATAGTGGGCCTCCTGACGCAGGTGTCCTGACGCAGGTCTCCTGAATCAAGTTTCCTAAAGTGGATTCCATTGACGCAGGTCTCTTTTCACAGGTCTCCTAACGCAGCTCTCCTGACGAAGCTCTCCTGAAGGAGATCTCTTAAAGTGTGTCTCCTAAGTTAGGTCCCCTTATGCAGGTGTCATATAGTGGGGCTCCTGACTCAGGTCTCCTGATATAAATCTGCTAAAGTGCGTCTCCTGAAGTTGGTCCCCTGACGCAGGTGTCCTAAAGTGGGCCTCCTGACGCAGGTCCCCTGACGCAGGTCTCCTGATGCAGATTTCCTGAAGTGGAATTCACTGACGCAGGTCTCCTTTCACAGGTCTCCTAACGCAGCTCCCCTTCAAAAGCTCTCCTGAAGGAGATCTCTTAAAGTGCGTCTCCTAAGATAGGTCCCCTGATGCAGGTGTCATAAAGTGGGCGTCCTGAAGCTTGTCCCCTGAAGCAGGTCTCCTGATGCAGGCTTCCTAAAGTGAATTCCACTGATGCAGGTCTCCTTTCACAGGTCTCCTAACGCAGCTCCCCTGACGAAGCTCTCCTTAAGGAGATCTCTTAAAGTGCATCTCCTAAGTTAGGTCTCCTGACGCCGGTCCCCTAATGCAGGTTTCCTAAAGTGGATTCCACTGACTCATGTGTCCTTTCACAGGTCTCCTAAGACAGCTCCCTGACATAGCTCCCCTGACGGAGATCTCCTAAAGTGCGTTTCCTAAGGTAGGTCCCCTGACGCAGGTGAAATAAGGTGGGCCTCCAGACGCAGGTCTCCTGATACAGGTCTACTGATGCATGTTTCCTAATGTGGATTCCACTGATGGAGATCTCCCTTCACAGCAATCCTAACGCAGCTTCACTGACACAGGTCTCCTGATATAGATCTACTATAATTTGTCTCCTGATGTAGGTCCCCTGACGCAGGTGTCATAAAGTGGGCCTCCTGACGCAGGTCCCCTGATACAGGTCTACTGATGCATGTTTCCTAATGTGGATTCCACTGATGGAGATCTCCCTTCACAGCAATCTTGACGCAGCTTCACTGACACAGGTCTCCTGATATAGATCTACTATAATTTGTCTCCTGAAGTAGGTCCCCTGACGCAGGTGTCCTGATCCAAGTCTCCTGAATCAAGTTTCCTAAAGTTTATTCCATTGATGCAGGTCTCTTTTCACAGGTCTCCTAACGCAGCTCCCCTGACGAAGATTTCCCGAAGGAGATCTCTTAAAGTGCGTCTCCTAAGTTAGGTCCCCTGACGCAGGTGTCATAAAGTGGGCCTCCTGACGCAGGTCTCCTGATGCAGATTTCCTAAAGTGGATTCCACTGAGGCAGGTCTCCTTTCACAGGTCGTCTAAGACAGCTCCCCTGACAAAGCTCCACTGACGGAGATCTCCTAAAGTGCGATTCCTAAGGTAGGTCCCATGATGCAGGTGAAATAAAGTGGGCCTCCTGACGCAGGTGTCCTGACGCAGGTCTCCTGATGCGGTTTCCTAAAGTGGATTGCACTGAGGCAGGTCTCCTTTCACAGGTCTCCTAAGACAGCTCCCCTGACATAGCTCCACTGACGGAGATCTCCTAAAGTGTGTTTCCTAAGGTAGGTCCCCTGACGCAGGTGAAATAAGGTGGGCCTCCTGACACAGGTGACCTGACGCAGGTCTCCTGAATCAAGTTTCCTAAAGTGGATTGCACTGACGCAGGTCTCCTTTCACAGGTCTCCTAACGCAGCTCCCCTGACAAAGCTCTCCTGAAGGAGATCTCTTAAAGTGCGTCTCCTAAATTAGGTCCCCTGATGCAGATGTC
Source organism: Oryzias celebensis (assembly GCA_014656515.1). NCBI lineage: Eukaryota > Metazoa > Chordata > Actinopteri > Beloniformes > Adrianichthyidae > Oryzias > Oryzias celebensis. Next base: position 22,368,459 of record BNCR01000017.1, on the reverse strand, counting down.
ATGTAGTGGGCCTCCTGACGCAGGTCTCCTGATATAGTTCTACTAAAGTGCATCTCCTGAAGTAGGTCCCCTGATGCAGGTGTCATATAGGGTGCCTCCTGACGCAGATCTCCTGATATAGATCTACTAAAGTGCGTCTTCTTAAGTAGTTCCCCTGACGCAGGTGTCATCAAGTGGGCCTCCTGACGCAGGTCCCCTGACGCAGATTTCCTAAAGTGGATTCCACTGAGGCAGGTCTCCTTTCACAGGTCTCGTAACGTAGCTCCTCTTCAAAAGCTCTTCTGAAGGAGATCTCTTAAAGTGCGACTCCTAAGATAGGTCCCCTGATGCAGGTGTCATAAAGTGGGCGTCCTGACGCAGGTCCCCTGAAGGAGGTCTCCTGATGCAGGTTTCCTAAAGTGGATTCCACTGAAGCAGGTCTCTTTTCACAGGTCTCCTAACGCAGCTCCCCTGACGAAGCTCTCCTGAAGGAGATCTCTTAAAGTGCGTCTCCTAAGTTAGGTCCCCTGATGCAGGTGTCATATAGTGGGCCTCCTGACGCAGGTGTCCTGATATAGATCTACTAAAGTGCGTCTCCTGAAGTAGGTCCTCTGACGCAGGTGTCATCAAGTGGGCCTCCTGACGCAGGTCCCCTGACGCAGATTTCCTAAAGTGGATTCCACTGAGGCAGGTCTCCTTTCACAGGTTTCCTCAGGCAGCTCCCCTGACACAGGTCTCCTGAAGGAGATCTCTTAAAGTGCGTCTCCTGAAGTAGGTCCCCTGACGCAGGTGTCATAAAGTGGGCCTCCTGACGCAGGTCCCCCGACGCAGGTCTCCTGATGCAGATTTCCTAAAGTGGATTCCACTGAGGCATGTCTCCTTTTAAAGGTCTCCTCAGGCAGCTCCCCTGACACAGGTCTCCTGATATAGATCTACTAAAGTGCGTCTCCTGAAGTAGATCCCCTGACGCAGGTGTCATAAAGTGGGCCTCCTGACGCAGGACCCCTGAAGGAGGTCTCCTGATGCAGGTTTCCTAAAGTGGATTCCACTGACGCAGGTCTCCTTTCACAGGTCTCCTCAGGCAGCTCCCCTGACACAGGTCTCCTGAAGGAGATCTCTTAAAGTGCGTCTCCTGAAGTAGGTCCCTTGACGCAGTCGTCATAAAGTGGTCCTCCTGACGCAGGTACCCTGAAGCAGATTTCCTAAAGTGGATTCCACTGACGCAGGTCTCCTTTCACAGGTCTCCTTTCACAGCTCCCCTGACAAAGCTCTCCTGAAGGAGATCTCCTAAATTGTATTCCATGAGGTACGTCCCCTAACACAGGTGTCATTAAGTGGGCTTTCTGATGCTGGTCTCCTGAAACAGGTCTCCTGATGCAGATATCAAAAAGTTTATTCCACTGACGCAGGTCTACTTTCACAGGTCTCCTAACGCAGCTCCCCTGACGAAGCTCTCCTGAAGGAGATCTCTTAAAGTGTGTCTCCTAAGATAGGTCCCCTGATGCAGGTGTCATAAAGTGGGAGTCCTGACGCTTGTCCCCTGAAGCAGGTCTCCCGATGCAGGTTTCCTAAAGTGGATTCCACTTATACAGATCTCCTTTCACAGGTCTCCTAAGGCAGTTCCCCTGACACATGTCTTCTGACGCAGATCTCCTAAAGTAAATCTCCTGAGGTAGGTCCTCTGACGCAGGTGTCATAAAGTGGGCCTCCTGACGCAGGTCCCCTGATGCAGGTCTACTGATGCATGTTTCCTACTGTGGATTCCATTGAGGCAGGTCTCCTTTCACAGGTCTCCTCAGGCAGCTTCCCTGACACAGGTCTCCTTATATAAATCTACTAAAGTGCGTCTCCTGACGTAGGTCCCCTGACGCAGGTGTCATAAAGTGGGCCTCCTGACGCACGTCCCCTGAAGGAGGTCTCCTGATGTAGGTTTCCTAAAGTGGATTCCACTGAGGCAGGTCTCTTTTCACAGGTCTCCTAACGCAGCTCCCCTGACAAAGCTCTCCTGAAGGAGATCTCTTAAAGTGCGTCTCCTAAGTTAGGTCCCCTGATGCAGGTGTCATATAGTGGGCCTCCTGACGCAGGTGTCCTGACGCAGGTCTCCTGAATCAAATTTCCTAAAGTGGATTCCACTGACTCATGTGTCCTTTCACAGGTCTCCTAAGACAGCTCCCCTGACAAAGGTCTCCTGAAGGAGATCTCTTAAAGTGCGCTCCAAAGTTAGGTCCCCTGACGAGGGTGTCATATAGTGGGCCTCCTGACGCAGGTCTCCTGATATAGATCTACTAAAGTGCGTCTCCTGAAGTAGGTCCCCTGACGCAGGTGTCATAAAGTGGGCCTCCTGACGCAGGTCCCCTGAAGGAGGTCTCCTGATGCAGGTTTCCTAAAGTGGATTCCACTGAGGCAGGTCTCCTATCACAGGTCTCCTCAGGCAGCTCCCATGACATAGCTCCCCTGACGGAGATCTCCTAAAGTGCGTTTCCTGAGGTAGGTCCCCTGACGCAGGGGAAATAGGGTGGGCCTCCTGATGCAGGTGTCGTGACCCAGGTCTACTAACGCAGCTCCCCTTCAAAAGCTCTCCTGAAGGAGATCTCTTTAAGTGCGTCTCCTAAGATAGGTCCCCTCATGCAGGTGTCATAAAGTGGGCATCCTGACGCTTGTCTCCTGAATCAAATTTTCTAAAGTGAATTCCACTGACGCAGGTCTCTTTTTACAGGTCTCCTTACGCAGCTCCCCTGACGAAGCTCTCCTGAAGGAGATCTCTTAAAGTGCATCTCCTAAGTTAGGTGTCCTGATGCAGGTGTCATATAGTGGGCCTCCCGACGCAGGTCTCCTGACGCCGGTCCCCTAATCCAGGTTTCCTAAAGTGGATTCCAGTGACTCATGTGCCCTTTCACAGGTCTCCTAAGACAGCTCCCCTGACGGAGATCTCCTAAAGTGCGTTTCCTAAGGTACGTCCCCTGACGCAGGTGTCATAAAGTGGGAGTCCTGACGCTTGTCCCCTGAAGCAGGTCTCCTGATGCAGGTTTCCTAAAGTGGATTCCACTGATGCAGATATCCTTTTACAGGTCTCCTAAGGCAGTTCCCCTGACACATGTCTTCTGATGCAGATCTCCTAAAGTAAATCTCCTCAGGTAGGTCCTCTGACGCAGGTGTCATAAAGTGGGCCTCCTGATGCAGGTCTACTGATGCATGTTTCCTAATGTGAATTCCACTGATGGAGATCTCCTTTCACAGCAATCTTAAAGCAGCTTCTCTGACACAGGTCTCCTGATATAGATCTACTATAGTTCGTCTCCTGAAGTAGGTCCCCTGACGCAGGTGTCATAAAGTGGGCCTCCTGACACAGGTCCCCTGACGCAGGTCTCCTAAAGTGGATTCCACTGACTCATATGTCCTTTCACAGGTCTCCTAAGACAGCTCCCCTGATATAGCTCCCCTGACGTAGATCTCCTAAAGTGCGTTTCCTAAGGTAGGTCCCCTGACACAGGGGAAATAAGGTGGGCCTCCTGACGCAGGTGTCCTGACCCAGGTCTCCTGAATCAAGTTTCCTAAAGTGGATTCCATTGACGCAGGTCTCTTTTCACAGGTCTCCTAACGCAGCTCTCCTGACGAAGCTCTCCTGAAGGAGATCTCTTAAAGTGTGTCTCCTAAGTTAGGTCCCCTTATGCAGGTGTCATATAGTGGGGCTCCTGACTCAGGTCTCCTGATATAAATCTGCTAAAGTGCGTCTCCTGAAGTTGGTCCCCTGACGCAGGTGTCCTAAAGTGGGCCTCCTGACGCAGGTCCCCTGACGCAGGTCTCCTGATGCAGATTTCCTGAAGTGGAATTCACTGACGCAGGTCTCCTTTCACAGGTCTCCTAACGCAGCTCCCCTTCAAAAGCTCTCCTGAAGGAGATCTCTTAAAGTGCGTCTCCTAAGATAGGTCCCCTGATGCAGGTGTCATAAAGTGGGCGTCCTGAAGCTTGTCCCCTGAAGCAGGTCTCCTGATGCAGGCTTCCTAAAGTGGATTCCACTGATGCAGGTCTCCTTTCACAGGTCTCCTAACGCAGCTCCCCTGACGAAGCTCTCCTTAAGGAGATCTCTTAAAGTGCATCTCCTAAGTTAGGTCTCCTGACGCCGGTCCCCTAATGCAGGTTTCCTAAAGTGGATTCCACTGACTCATGTGTCCTTTCACAGGTCTCCTAAGACAGCTCCCCTGACATAGCTCCCCTGACGGAGATCTCCTAAAGTGCGTTTCCTAAGGTAGGTCCCCTGACGCAGGTGAAATAAGGTGGGCCTCCAGACGCAGGTCTCCTGATACAGGTCTACTGATGCATGTTTCCTAATGTGGATTCCACTGATGGAGATCTCCCTTCACAGCAATCCTAACGCAGCTTCACTGACACAGGTCTCCTGATATAGATCTACTATAATTTGTCTCCTGATGTAGGTCCCCTGACGCAGGTGTCATAAAGTGGGCCTCCTGACGCAGGTCCCCTGATACAGGTCTACTGATGCATGTTTCCTAATGTGGATTCCACTGATGGAGATCTCCCTTCACAGCAATCTTGACGCAGCTTCACTGACACAGGTCTCCTGATATAGATCTACTATAATTTGTCTCCTGAAGTAGGTCCCCTGACGCAGGTGTCCTGATCCAAGTCTCCTGAATCAAGTTTCCTAAAGTTTATTCCATTGATGCAGGTCTCTTTTCACAGGTCTCCTAACGCAGCTCCCCTGACGAAGATTTCCCGAAGGAGATCTCTTAAAGTGCGTCTCCTAAGTTAGGTCCCCTGACGCAGGTGTCATAAAGTGGGCCTCCTGACGCAGGTCTCCTGATGCAGATTTCCTAAAGTGGATTCCACTGAGGCAGGTCTCCTTTCACAGGTCGTCTAAGACAGCTCCCCTGACAAAGCTCCACTGACGGAGATCTCCTAAAGTGCGATTCCTAAGGTAGGTCCCATGATGCAGGTGAAATAAAGTGGGCCTCCTGACGCAGGTGTCCTGACGCAGGTCTCCTGATGCGGTTTCCTAAAGTGGATTGCACTGAGGCAGGTCTCCTTTCACAGGTCTCCTAAGACAGCTCCCCTGACATAGCTCCACTGACGGAGATCTCCTAAAGTGTGTTTCCTAAGGTAGGTCCCCTGACGCAGGTGAAATAAGGTGGGCCTCCTGACACAGGTGACCTGACGCAGGTCTCCTGAATCAAGTTTCCTAAAGTGGATTGCACTGACGCAGGTCTCCTTTCACAGGTCTCCTAAGACAGCTCCCCTGACATAGCTCCACTGACGGAGATCTCCTAAAGTGTGTTTCCTAAGGTACGTCCCCTGACGCAGGTGTCATAAAGTGGGCCTCCTGACGCAGGTCCCCTGAAGCAGGTCTTCTGATGCAGGTCTCCTGATGCAGGTTTCCTAAAGTTGATTCCACTGACGCAGGTCTGCTTTCACAGGTCTCTTAACGCAGGTCCCTGACACAGCTCTCGTGACGGAGATCTTCTAAAGTTCGTCTCTTTAGGTATGTCCCCTGACGCAGGTGTTATAAGGTGGGCCTCCTGACGCAGGTGTCATATAGAGGGCCTACTGATGCAGGTCCCCTGACGCAGGTCCCCTGACGCAGGTCTAGTGATGCATGTTTCCTAATGTGGATTCCACTGATTGCAGATCTCATTTCACAGGACACCTAAAGCAGCTCCCCTTACACAGGTCTCCTGATATGCATCTCCTAAAGTGCGTCTCCTCAAGTATGTCCGCTGATGCAGGTTTCCTAATGTTGATTCCACTGTGGCAAGTTTCATAAAGTGGGCCTCCTGGCGCAGCTCCCCTGACATTGGTCTCCTGATGCAAGTATCCTAAAGTACATCTCCTGAGATAGGTCCTCTGACGCAGGTGTAATAATGTGGGCCTCCTGACACAGTTGTCATAAAGTGGGCCTCCTGACGCAGGTCCCCTGACGCAGGTCTCCTGATGCAGGTTTCCTAAAGTGGATTCCACTGAGGCAGGTCTCCTTTCACAGGTCTGCTTAGTCAGCTCCCCTGATGCAGGTCTTTTGACGCAGATCTCCTAAAGTGAATCTCCTGAGGTAGGTCCCCTGACGCAGGTGAAAGAAGGTTGGCCTCCTGACGCAGGTCTCTTGATGCAGGTTTCCTTAAGTTGATTTCACTGACGCAGTTCTCCTTTCACAGGACTCCTAAAGCAGCTCCCCTGACACATGTCTCCTGACGCAGATCTCCAAAAGTGCATCTCCTGATGATGATCCCCTGACGCAGGTGTCACATAGTGGGCCTCCTGACGCAGCTCCCCTGACACAGGTCTCCTGATAAAGATCTCCTAAAGTGCATCTCCAGAAGTAGGTCCCCTGACGCAGGTTTCATAAAGTGGGCCTCCTGATGCAGGTGTCATAAAGTGGGTCTTCTGACCCAGGTCTGCTGATGCAGGTCTCCTGATGCAGGTTTCCTCAAGTGGAATCCATGGACACAGGTCTCCTTTTACAGGTCTCCTAAGGCAGTTCCCCTGACACAGCTCGTCCGACGGAGATATCCTAAAGTACGTCTCCTAAGGTAGGTCCCCTGACGCAGGTGTTGTAAGGTGGGCCTCCTGACGCAGGTGACATAAAGTGGGCCTCCTGACGCAGGTCCCCTGATGCATGTCTCCTGATGCAGGTTTATTAAATGGATTCCACCGAGGCAGGTGTCCTTTCACAGGTCTCTTAAGGCAGCTCTCCTGACACATGTGTCCTGATGCAGATCTCCTAAAATTTGTCTTCTGAGGTGGGTCCCCTGACGCAGGTGTAATAAAGTGGGCCTCCTGACACAATTGTCATAAACTGGGCCTCCTGACACAGGTCTCCTGATGCAGGTTTCCTGAAGAGGATTCCACTGAGGCAGGTCTCCTTTCACAGGTCTCCTAAGGCAGCTCCCCTGACGCAGGTCTCCTGACGCAGGTCTCCTGACGCAGATCTCCTAAAGTTAATCTCCTGAGGTAGGTCCCCTGACGCAGGTGAAAGAAGGTAGGCCTCCTGACGCTGATCTCCTGATGCAGGTTTCCTTAAGTTGATTCCACTGACGCAGGTCTCCTTTCACAAGTCTCCTAAGGCAGCTCCCCTGACAAAGCTCATCTGACGGAGATCTCTTAAAGTGCGTCTCCTAAGGTAGGTCCCCTGACGCAGGTGTCATAAGGTGGGCCTCCTGACACAGGTGTCATTTAGTGAGCCTCCTGACGCAGCTCCCTTGACGCAGGTCTCTTGGTGCAGGCTTCCTAAAGTGGATTCCACTGACTTATGTGTCCTTTCACAAGTCTCCGAAGACAGCTCCCCTGACATAGCTCCCCTGACAAAGCTCTCCTGAAGGAGATTTCTTAAAGTGCGTCTCCTAAGATAGGTCCCCTGATGCAGGTGTCATATAGTGGGCCTCCTGACGCAGGTCTCCTGATATAGATCTACTAATGTGCGTCTCCCTAAGTAGGTCCCCTGATGCAGGTGTCATAAAGTGAGCGTCCTGACGCTTGTCCCCTGAAACAGGTCTCCTGATGCAGGTTTCCTAAAGTGGATTCCACTGATGCAGATCTCCTTTCACAGGTCTCCTAAGGCAGTTCCCCTGACACTTGTCTTCTGACGTAGATCTCCTAAAGTAAATCTCCTGAGGTAGGTCCTCTGATACAAGTGTCATAAAGTGGGCCTCCTGACGCAGGTCCCCTGATGAAGGTCTTCTGATGCATGTTTCCTAATGTGGATTCCACTGATGGAGATCTCCTTTCACAGCAATCCTAAAGCAGCTTCCCTGACACAGGTCTCCTGATATAGATCTACTATAGTTCGTCTCCTGAAGTAGGTCCCCTGACGCAGGTGTCATAAAGTGGGCCTCCTGACGCAGGTCCCCTGACGCAGGTCTCCTGATGCATGTTTCCTAATGTGGATTCCACTGATGGAGATCTCCTTTCACAGCAATCCTAAAGCAGCTTCCCTGACACATGTGTCCTGATATAGATCTACTATAGTTCGTCTCCTGAAGTAGGTCCCCTGACGCAGGTGTCATAAAGTGGGCCTCCTGACGCAGGTTCCCTGAAGGAGGTCTCCTTTCACAGGTCTCCCAATGCAGTTCCCCTTCAAAAGCTCTCCTGAAGGAGATCTCCTAAAGTGCGTTTCCTAAGGTAGGTCCCCTGACGCAGGTGAAAAAAGGTCGGCCTCCTGATGCAGTTGTCCTGACGCAGGTCTCCTGAAACAAGTTTCCTAAAGTGGATTCCACTGACGCAGGTCTCTTTTCACAGGTCTCCTAACGCAGCTCTCCTGACAAAGCTCTCCTGAAGGAAATCTCCTAAATTGTATCCCCTGAGGTACGTCCCCAAACACAGGTGTCATATAGTGTGCCTCCTGACGCAGGTCTCCTGATATAGATCTACTAAAGTGCGTCTCCTGAAGTAGGTCCCCTGACGCAGGTGTCATAAAGTGGGCCTCCTGACGCAGGTCCCCTGACGCAGGTCTCCTGATGCAGATTTCCTGAAGTGGAATTCACTGACGCAGGTCTCTTTTCACAGGTCTCCTAACGCAGCTCCCCTGACGAAGCTCTCCTGAAGGAGATCTCTTAAAGGGCGTCTCCTAAGTTAGGTCCCCTGATGCAGGTCCCCTGACGCAGATTTCCTAAAGTGGATTCCACTGAGGCAGGTCTTCTTCACATTTCTCCTCAGGTAGCTCCCCTGACACAGCTCTCCGTATATAGATCTACTAAAGTGCGTCTCCTGACGTAGGTGCCCTGACGCAGGTGTCATAAAGTAGGCCTCCTGATGCAGGTCCCCTGAAGGAGGACTCCTGATGTAGGTTTCCCAAAGTGGATTCCACTGACTCGTGTCCTTTCACAGGTCTCCTTATACAGCTCCCCTGACATAGCTCCCCTGACGGAGATCTCCTAAAGTGCGTTTCCTAAGGTAGGTCCCCTGACGCAGGTGAAAAAAGGTCGGCCTCCTGACGCAGGTGTCCTGACGCAGGTCTCCTGAATCAAGTTTCCTAAAGTGGATTCCACTGACACAGGTCTCTTTTCACAGGTCTCCTAACGCAGCTCCCCTGACAAAGCTCTCCTGAAGGAAATCTCCTAAATTGTATCCCCTGAGGTACGTCCCCTAACACAGGTGTCATATAGTGTGCCTCCTGACGCAGGTATACTGATATAGATCTACTAAAGTGCGTCTCCTGATGTAGGTCCCCTGAGGCAGGTGTCATACAGTAGGCCTCCTGATGCAGGTCCCCTGAAGGAGGTCTCCTGATGTAGGTTTCCCAAAGTGGATTCCACTGACTCGTGTCCTTTCACAGGTCTCCTTATACAGCTCCCCTGACATAGCTCCCCTGACGGAGATCTCCTAAAGTGCGTTTCCTAAGGTAGGTCCCCTGACGCAGGTGCAAAAAGGTCGGCCTCCTGACGCAGGTGTCCTGACGCAGGTCTCCTGAATTAAGTTTCCTAAAGTGGATTCCACTGACACAGGTCTCTTTTCACAGGTCTCCTAACGCAGCTCCCCTGACAAAGCTCTCCTGAAGGAAATCACCTAAATTGTATCCCCTGAGGTACGTCCCCTAACACAGGTGTCATATAGTGTGCCTCCTGACGCAGGTATACTGATATAGATCTACTAAAGTGCGTCTCCTGATGTAGGTCCCCTGAGGCAGGTGTCATATAGTGGGCCTCCTGATGCAGATCTCCTGACGCCGGTCCCCTAATGCAGGTTTCCTAAAGTGGATTCCACTGAGTCCTTTCACAGGTCTCCTAAGACAGCTCCCCTGACTCATGTGTCCTTTCGCAGGTCTCCTAAGACAGCTCCCCTGACATAGGTCTCCTCAAGGACATCTCTTAAAGTGCGTCTCCTGAAGTAGGTCCCCTGACGCAGGTGTCATAAAGTGGGCCTCCTGACGCAGGTGTCCTGACGCAGGTCTCCTGAATCAAGTTTCCTAAAGTGGATTCCAACAGACGCAGGTGTCTCTTCACATGTCTCCTAACGCAGCCTCCCTGACGAAGCTCTCCAGAAGGAGATCTCTTAAAGTGCGTCTCCTAAGTTAGGTCCCCTGATGCAGGTGTCATATAGTGGGCCTCCTGACGCAGGTCTCCTGATATAGATCTACTAAAGTGCTTCTCCTGAAGTAGGTCCCCTGACGCAGGTGTCATAAAGTGGGCCTCCTGACACAGGTCCCCTGAAGGAGGTCTCCTGAATCAAGTTTCCTAAAGTGGATTCCACTGAGGCAGGTCTCCTTTCACAGGTCTCCTAAAGCAGCTTCCCTGACAAAGGTCTCCTGATATAGATCTACTATAGTTCGTCTCCTGAAGTAGGTCCCCTGACGCAGGTGTCATAAAGTGGGCCTCCTGACGCAGGCCACCTGACGCAGGTCTCCTGATGCAGATTTCCTAAAGTGGATTCCACTGAGGCAGGTCTCCTTTCACAGGTCTCCTCAGGCAGCTCCCCTGACACAGGTCTCCTGATATAGATCTTCTATAGTTCGTCTCCTGAAGTAGGTCCCCTGAAGCAGGTGTCATAAAGTGGGCCTCCTGACGCAGGTCCCCCGACGCAGGTCTCCTGATGCAGATTTCCTAAAGTGGATTCCACTGACGCAGGTCTCTTTTCACAGGTCTCCTAAGACAGTTCCCCTGACACATGTCTTCTGACGCAGATCTCCTAAAGTAAATCTCCTTTGGTAGGTCCTCTGACGCAGGTGTCATCAAGTGGGCCTCCTGACGCAGGTCCCCTGACTAGATTTCCTAAAGTGGATTCCACTGAGGCAGGTCTTCTTCACAGGTCTCCTCAGGTAGCTCCCCTGACGCAGGTGTCCTGATCTAGATCTACTAAAGTGCGTCTTCTGAAGTAGGTCCGCTGACACAGGTGTCATCAAGTGGGCCTCCTGACGCAGGTCCCCTGACGCAGATATCATAAAGTTTATTTCACTGACGCAGGTCTCCTTTCACAGGTCTCCTAACGCAGCTCCCCTGACAAAGCTCTCCTGAAGGAGATCTCCTAAATTGTATCCTCTGAGGTACGTCCCCTGACACAGGTGTCATTAAGTGGGCCTCCTGACGCAGGTCCCCTGAAGGAGGTCTCCTGATGCAGATATCATAAAGTTTATTCCACTGACGCAGGTCTCCTTTCACAGGTCTCCTAACGCAGCTCCCCTGACAAAGCTCTCCTGAAGGAGATCTCTTAAAGTGAGTCTCGTAAGTTAGGTCCCCTGATGCAGGTGAAAAAAGGTCGGCCTCTTGACGCAGGTCTCCTGAATCATGTTTTTTAAAGTGGATTCCACTGACGCAGGTCTCTTTTCACAGGTCTCCTAACGCAGCTCCCCTGACGCAGGTCTCCAGAAGGAGATCTCTTAAAGTGCGTCTCCTAAGTTAGGTCCCCTGATGCAGGTGTCATATAGTGGGCCTCCTGACGCAGGTCCCCTGAAGGAGGTCTCCTGATGCAGGTTTCCAAAAATGGATTCAACTGAAGCAGGTCTCTTTTCACAGGTCTCCAAACGCAGCTCCCCTGCTGAAGCTCTCCTGAAGGAGATCTTTTAAAGTGCGTCTCCTACGTTAGGTCCCCTGATGCTGGTGTAATATAGTGGGCCTCCTGACGCAGGTCTCCTGATATAGATCTACTAAAGTGCGTCTCCTGAAGTAGGTCCCCTGACGCAGGTGTCATAAAGTGGGCCTCCTGACGCAGGTCCCCTGACGCAGGTCTCCTGATGCAGATTTCCTAAAGTGGATTCCACTGAGGCAGGTCTCCTTTCACAGGTCTCCTCAGGCAGCTCCCCTGACACAGGTTTCCTGATATAGATCTTCTATGGTTCGTCTCCTGATGTAGGTCCCCTGACGCAGGTGTCATAAAGTGGGCCTCCTGACGCAGGTCCCCTGACGCAGGTCTCCTGATGCAGATTTCCTAAAGTGGATTCCACTGAGGCAGGTCTCCTTTCACAGGTCTCCTCAGGCAGCTCCCCTGACACAGGTCTCCTGATATAAATCTACTAAAGTGCGTCTCCTGAAGTAGGTCCCCTGACGCAGGTGTCATAAAGTGGGCCTCCTGACGCAGGTCCCCCGACGCAGGTCTCCTGATGCAGGTTTCCAAAAGTGGATTCAACTGAAGCAGGTCTCTTTTCACAGGTCTCCAAACGCAGCTCCCCTGACGAAGCTCTCCTGAAGGAGATCTCTTAAAGTGCGTCTCCTAAGTAAGGTCCCCTGATGCAGGTCTCCTGATATAGATCTACCATAGTTCGTCTCCTGAAGTAGGTCCCCTGACGCAGGTGTTGTAAAGTTGGGTCTGCTGACGCAGGTCCCCTGACGCAGGTGTCCTGATGCAGGTTTCCTTTCACAGGTCTTCTAACGCAGCTCCCCTTCAATAGCTCTCCTGAAGGAGATCCCCTAAAGTGCGTCTCCTAAGATATGTCCCCTGATGCAGGTGTAATAAAGTGGGCGTCCTGACGCTTGTCCCCTGAAACAGGTCTCCTGACGCAGGTCTCCTTTCACAGGTCTTCTAACGCAGCTCCCCTTCAAAAGCTCTCCTGAAGGAGATCTCTTAAAGTGCGTCTCCTAAGATCGGTCCTTGATGCAGGTCTCATAAAGTGGGCGTCCTGACGCTTGTCCCCTGAAACAGGTCTCCTGATGCAGGTTTCCTAAAGTGGATTCAACTGATGCAGATCTCCTTTCACAGGTCTCCTAAGGCAGTTCCCCTGACAGATGTCTTCTGACGCAGATCTCCTAAAGTAAATCTCCTGAGGTAGGTCCTCTGACACAGGTGTCATAAAGTGGGCCTCCTGACGCAGGTCCCCTGAAGGAGGTCTCCTGATGCAGATTTCCTAAAGTGGATTCCACTGAGGCAGGTCTCCTTTCACAGGTCTCCTAAAGCAGCTTCCCTGACAAAGGTCTCCTGATATAGATCTACTATAGTTCGTCTCCTGAAGTAGGTCCCCTGACGCAGGTGTCATAAAGTGGGCCTCCTGACGCAGGCCACCTGACGCAGGTCTCCTGATGCAGATTTCCTAAAGTGGATTCCACTGAGGCAGGTCTCCTTTCACAGGTCTCCTCAGGCAGCTCCCCTGACACAGGTCTCCTGATATAGATCTTCTATAGTTCGTCTCCTGAAGTAGGTCCCCTGACGCAGGTGTCATAAAGTGGGCCTCCTGACGCAGGTCCCCCGACGCAGGTCTCCTGATGCAGATTTCCTAAAGTGGATTCCACTGAGTCCTTTCACAGGTCTCCTAAGACAGCTCCCCTGACTCATGTGTCCTTTCACAGGTCTCCACAGGCAGCTCCCCTGACACAGGTCTCCTGAAGGAGATCTCTTAAAGTGCGTCTCCTGAAGTAGGTCCGCTGACGCAGGTGTCATAAAGTGGGCCTCCTGACGCAGGTGTCCTGACGCAGGTCTCCTGAATCAAGTTTCCTAAAGTGGTTTCCACTGACGCAGGTCTCCTTTCACAGGTCTCCTAACGCAGCTCCCCTGACGAAGCTCTCATGAAGGAGATCTCTTATAGTGCCTCTCCTAAATTAGGTCCCCTGATGCAGGTGTCATAAAGTGGGCCTCCTGACGCAGGTCCCCTGACGCAGATTTCCTAAAGTGGATTCCACTGAGGCAGGTCTTCTTCACAGGTCTCCTCAGGTAGCTCCCCTGACGCAGGTGTCCTGATCTAGATCTACTAAAGTGCGTCTTCTGAAGTAGGTCCGCTGACACAGGTGTCATCAAGTGGGCCTCCTGACGCAGGTCCCCTGACGCAGATATCATAAAGTTTATTCCACTGACGCAGGTCTCCTTTCACAGGTCTCCTAACGCAGCTCCCCTCACAAAGCTCTCCTGAAGGAGATCTCTTAAAGTGAGTCTCGTAAGTTAGGTCCCCTGATGCAGGTGAAAAAAGGTCGGCCTCCTGACGCAGGTCTCCTGAATCATGTTTTCTAAAGTGGATTCCACTGACGCAGGTCTCTTTTCACAGGTCTCCTAACGCAGCTCCCCTGACGCAGGTCTCCAGAAGGAGATCTCTTAAAGTGCGTCTCCTAAGTTAGGTCCCCTGATGCAGGTGTCATATAGTGGGCCTCCTGACGCAGGTCCCCCGAAGGAGGTCTCCTGATGCAGGTTTCCAAAAGTGGATTCAACTGAAGCAGGTCTCTTTTCACAGGTCTCCAAACGCAGCTCCCCTGCTGAAGCTCTCCTGAAGGAGATCTTTTAAAGTGCGTCTCCTACGTTAGGTCCCCTGATGCAGGTGTAATATAGTGGGCCTCCTGACGCAGGTCTCCTGATATAGATCTACTAAAGTGCGTCTCCTGAAGTAGGTCCCCTGACGCAGGTGTCATAAAGTGGGCCTCCTGACGCAGGTCCCCTGACGCAGGTCTCCTGATGCAGATTTCCTAAAGTGGATTCCACTGAGGCAGGTCTCCTTTCACAGGTCTCCTCAGGCAGCTCCCCTGACACAGGTTTCCTGATATAGATCTTCTATGGTTCGTCTCCTGATGTAGGTCCCCTGACGCAGGTGTCATAAAGTGGGCCTCCTGACGCAGGTCCCCTGACGCAGGTCTCCTGATGCAGATTTCCTAAAGTGGATTCCACTGAGGCAGGTCTCCTTTCACAGGTCTCCTCAGGCAGCTCCCCTGACACAGGTCTCCTGATATAAATCTACTAAAGTGCGTCTCCTGACGCAGGTCCCCTGACGCAGGTCTCCTGATGCAGATTTCCTAAAGTGGATTCCACTGAGGCAGGTCTCCTTTCACAGGTCTCCTCAGGCAGCTCCCCTGACACAGGTCTCCTGATATAAATCTACTAAAGTGCGTCTCCTGAAGTAGGTCCCCTGACGCAGGTGTCATAAAGTGGGCCTCCTGACGCAGGTCTCCTGATGCAGGTTTCCAAAAGTGGATTCAACTGAAGCAGGTCTCTTTTCACAGGTCTCCGAAGGCAGTTCCCCTGACACATGTCTTCTGACGAAGATCTCCTAAAGTAAATCTCCTTTGGTAGGTCCTCTGACGCAGGTGTCATCAAGTGGGCCTCCTGACGCAGGTCCCCTGACGCAGATTTCCTAAAGTGGATTCCACTGAGGCAGGTCTTCTTCACACGTCTCCTCAGGTAGCTCCCCTGACACAGGTCTCCTTATATAGATCTACTAAAGTGCGTCTCCTGAAGTAGGTCCCCTGACGCAGGTGTCATATAGTGGGCCTCCTGACGCAGGTCCC
Organism: Oryzias celebensis; assembly: GCA_014656515.1. Taxonomy (NCBI): domain Eukaryota; kingdom Metazoa; phylum Chordata; class Actinopteri; order Beloniformes; family Adrianichthyidae; genus Oryzias; species Oryzias celebensis. The sequence continues at coordinate 22,353,346 of BNCR01000017.1, read as the reverse complement.
CTGAAGGAGGTCTCCTGATGCAGGTTTCCAAAAGTGGATTCAACTGAAGCAGGTCTCTTTTCACAGGTCTCCAAACGCAGCTCCCCTGACGAAGCTCTCCTGAAGGAGATCTCTTAAAGTGCGTCTCCTAAGTAAGGTCCCCTGATGCAGGTCTCCTGATATAGATCTACTAAAGTATGTCTCCTGAAGTAGGTCCCCTGACGCAGGTGTCATAAATTGGGCCTCCTGACGCAGGTCCCCTGACGCAGGTCTCCTGATGCAGATTTCCTAAAGTGGATTCCACTGACGCAGGTCTCTTTTCACAGGTCTCCTAACGCAGCTCCCCTGATGAAGATCTCCTGAAGGAGATCTCTTAAAGTGCGTCTCCTAAGTTAGGACCCCTGATGCAGGTGTCATCAAGTGGGCCTCCTGACGCAGGTCTCCTGACGCAGGTCTCCTGATGCAGATTTCCTAAAGTGGAATCCACTGACGCAGGTCTCCTTTTACAGGTCTCCTAACGCAGCTCCCCTGACAAAGCTCTCCTGAAGGAGATCTCTTAAAGTGCGTCTCGTAAGTTAGGTCCCCTGATACAGGTGAAAAAAGGTGTGCCTTCTGACGCAGGTCTCCTGACGCAGGTCTCCTGATGCAGATTTCCTAAAATGGATTCCACTGACGCAGGTCTCTTTTCACAGGTCTCCTAACGCAGCTCCCCTGATGAAGCTCTCCTGAAGGAGATCTCTTATAGTGCGTCTCCTAAGTTAGGTCCCCTGATGCAGGTGTCATGTAGTGGGCCTCCTGACGCAGGTCTCCTGACATAGATCTACTAAAGTGCGTCTCCTGAAGTAGGTCCCCTGACGCAGGTGTCATGAAGTGGGCCTCCTGACGCAGGTCCCCTGACGAAGCTCTCCTGAAGGAGATCTCTTATAGTGCGTCTCCTAAGTTGGGTCCCCTGATGCAGGTGTCATCAAGTGGGCCTCCTGACGCAGGTCCCCTGACGCAGATTTCCTAAAGTGGATTCCACTGAGGCAGGTCTTCTTCACAGGGCTCCTCAGGTATTTCCCCTGACACAGGTCTTCTTATATAGATCTACTAAAGTGCGTCTCTTGAAGTAGGTCCCCTGGCGCAGGTGTCATAAAGTGGGCCTCCTGACGCAGGTCTCCTGATATAAATCTCGTAAAGTGCGTCTCCTGAAGTAGGTCCCCTGGCGCAGGTGTCATAAAGTGGGCCTGCTGACGCAGATCTCCTGATGCAGATTTCCTAAAGTGGATTCCACTGACGCAGGTCTCTTTTCACAGGTCTCCTAACGCAGATCCCCTGACGAAGCTCTCCTGAAGGAGATCTCTTAAAGTGCGTCTCCTAAATTAGGTCGTCTGATGCAGGTGTCATATAGTGGGCCTCCTGACGCAGGTCCCCTGAAGGAGTTCTCCTGATGCAGGTTTCCAAAAGTGGATTCAACAGAAGCAGGTCTCTTTTCACAGGTCTCCAAACGCAGCTCCCCTGACGAAGCTCTCCTGAAGGAGATCTCTTAAAGTGCGTCTCCTAAGTTAGGTCCCCTGATGCAGGTGTAATATTATGGGCCTACTGACGCAAGTCTCCTGATATAGATCTACTAAAGTGCGTCTCCTGAAGTAAGTCCCCTGACGCAGGTGTCATCAAGTGGGCCTCCTGACGCAGGTCCCCTGACGTAGATTTCCTAAAGTGGATTCCACTGAGGCAGGTCTCCTTTCACAGGTCTCCTCAGGCAGCTCCCCTGACACAGGTCTCCTCAAGGAGATCTCTTAAAGTGCGTCTCCTGAAGTAGGTCCCCTGACGCAGGTGTCATAAAGTGGGCCTCCTGACGCAGGTCTCCTGATATAGATCTACTAAAGTACGTCTCCTGAAGTAGGTCCCCTGACGCAGGTGTCATAAATTGGGACTCCTGACGCAGGTCCCCTGACGCAGGTCTCCTGATGCAGATTTCCTAAAGTGGATTCCACTGACGCAGGTCTCTTTTCACAGGTCTCCTAACGCAGCTCCCCTGACGAAGCTCTCCTGAAGGAGATCTCTTAAAGTGCGTCTCCAAAGTTAGGACCCCTGATGCAGGTGTCATCAAGTGGGCCTCCTGACGCAGGTCCCCTGACGCAGGTCTCCTGATGCAGATTTCCTAAAGTGGATTCCACTGACGCAGGTCTCCTTTTACAGGTCTCCTAACGCAGCTCCCCTGACAAAGCTCTCCTGAAGGAGATCTCTTAAAGTGCGTCTCGTAAGTTAAGTCCCCTGATACAGGTGAAAAAAGGTGTGCCTCCTGACGCAGGTCTCCTGACTTAGGTCTCCTGATGCATATTTCCTAAAATGGATTCCACTGACGTAGGTCTCCTTTTACAGGTCTCCTAACGCAGCTCCCCTGACAAAGTTCTCCTGAAGGAGAACTCTTAAAGTGCGTCTCGTAAGTTAAGTCCCCTGATACAGGTGAAAAAAGGTGTGCCTCCTGACGCAGGTCTCCTGACGCAGGTCTCCTGATACAGATTTCCTAAAATGGATTCCACTGACGTAGGTCTCTTTTCACAGGTCTCCTAACGCAGCTCTCCTGATGAAGCTCTCCTGAAGAAGATCTCTTATAGTGCGTCTCCTAAGTTAGGTCCCCTGATGCAGGTGTCATGTAGTGGGCCTCCTGACGCAGGTCTCCTGATATAGATCTACTAAAGTGCGTCTCCTGAAGTAGGTCCCCTGACGCAGGTGTCATGAAGTGGGCCTCCTGACGCAGGTCCCTTGACGAAGCTCTCCTGAAGGAGATCTCTTATAGTGCGTCTCCTAAGTTAGGTCCCCTGATGCAGGTGTCATCAAGTGGGCCTCCTGACGCAGGTCTACTGATGCAGATTTCCTAAACTGGATTCCATTGAGGCAGGTCTCCTTTCACAGGTCTCCTCAGGCAGCTCCCCTGACACAGGTCTCCTCAAGGAGATCTCTTAAAGTGCGTCTCCTGAAGTAGGTCCCCTGACGCAGGTGTCATAAAGTGGGCCTCCTGACGCAGGTCTCCTGATATAGATCTACTAAAGTACGTCTCCTGAAGTAGGTCCCCTGACGCAGGTGTCATAAATTGGGACTCCTGACGCAGGTCCCCTGACGCAGGTCTCCTGATGCAGATTTCCTAAAGTGGATTCCACTGACGCAGGTCTCTTTTCACAGGTCTCCTAACGCAGCTCCCCTGACGAAGCTCTCCTGAAGGAGATCTCTTAAAGTGCGTCTCCAAAGTTAGGACCCCTGATGCAGGTGTCATCAAGTGGGCCTCCTGACGCAGGTCCCCTGACGCAGGTCTCCTGATGCAGATTTCCTAAAGTGGATTCCACTGAGGCAGGTCTCCTTTCACAGGTCTCCTCAGGCAGCTCCCCTGACACAGGTTTCCTGATATAGATCTTCTATAGTTCGTCTCCTGATGTAGGTCCCCTGACGCAGGTGTCATAAAGTGGGCCTCCTGACGCAGGTCCCCTGACGCAGGTCTCCTGATGCAGATTTCCTAAAGTGGATTCCACTGAGGCAGGTCTCCTTTCACAGGTCTCCTCAGGCAGCTTCCCTGACACAGGTCTCCTGATATAAATCTACTAAAGTGCGTCTCCTGACGCAGGTCCCCTGACGCAGGTCTCCTGATGCAGATTTCCTAAAGTGGATTCCACTGAGGCAGGTCTCCTTTCACAGGTCTCCTCAGGCAGCTCCCCTGACACAGGTCTCCTGATATAAATCTACTAAAGTGCGTCTCCTGAAGTAGGTCCCCTGACGCAGGTGTCATAAAGTGGGCCTCCTGACGCAGGTCTCCTGATGCAGGTTTCCAAAAGTGGATTCAACTGAAGCAGGTCTCTTTTCACAGGTCTCCGAAGGCAGTTCCCCTGACACATGTCTTCTGACGAAGATCTCCTAAAGTAAATCTCCTTTGGTAGGTCCTCTGACGCAGGTGTCATCAAGTGGGCCTCCTGACGCAGGTCCCCTGACGCAGATTTCCTAAAGTGGATTCCACTGAGGCAGGTCTTCTTCACACGTCTCCTCAGGTAGCTCCCCTGACACAGGTCTCCTTATATAGATCTACTAAAGTGCGTCTCCTGAAGTAGGTCCCCTGACGCAGGTGTCATATAGTGGGCCTCCTGACGCAGGTCCCCTGAAGGAGGTCTCCTGATGCAGGTTTCCAAAAGTGGATTCAACTGAAGCAGGTCTCTTTTCACAGGTCTCCAAACGCAGCTCCCCTGACGAAGCTCTCCTGAAGGAGATCTCTTAAAGTGCGTCTCCTAAGTAAGGTCCCCTGATGCAGGTCTCCTGATATAGATCTACTAAAGTACGTCTCCTGAAGTAGGTCCCCTGACGCAGGTGTCATAAATTGGGCCTCCTGACGCAGGTCCCCTGACGCAGGTCTCCTGATGCAGATTTCCTAAAGTGGATTCCACTGACGCAGGTCTCTTTTCACAGGTCTCCTAACGCAGCTCCCCTGATGAAGATCTCCTGAAGGAGATCTCTTAAAGTGCGTCTCCTAAGTTAGGACCCCTGATGCAGGTGTCATCAAGTGGGCCTCCTGACGCAGGTCTCCTGACGCAGGTCTCCTGATGCAGATTTCCTAAAGTGGAATCCACTGACGCAGGTCTCCTTTTACAGGTCTCCTAACGCAGCTCCCCTGACAAAGCTCTCCTGAAGGAGATCTCTTAAAGTGCGTCTCGTAAGTTAGGTCCCCTGATGCAGGTGAAAAAAGGTGTGCCTTCTGACGCAGGTCTCCTGACGCAGGTCTCCTGATGCAGATTTCCTAAAATGGATTCCACTGACGCAGGTCTCTTTTCACAGGTCTCCTAACGCAGCTCCCCTGATGAAGCTCTCCTGAAGGAGATCTCTTATAGTGCGTCTCCTAAGTTAGGTCCCCTGATGCAGGTGTCATGTAGTGGGCCTCCTGACGCAGGTCTCCTGATATAGATCTACTAAAGTGCGTCTCCTGAAGTAGGTCCCCTGACGCAGGTGTCATGAAGTGGGCCTCCTGACGCAGGTCCCCTGACGAAGCTCTCCTGAAGGAGATCTCTTATAGTGCGTCTCCTAAGTTGGGTCCCCTGATGCAGGTGTCATCAAGTGGGCCTCCTGACGCAGGTCCCCTGACGCAGATTTCCTAAAGTGGATTCCACTGAGGCAGGTCTTCTTCACAGGGCTCCTCAGGTATTTCCCCTGACACAGGTCTTCTTATATAGATCTACTAAAGTGCGTCTCTTGAAGTAGGTCCCCTGGCGCAGGTGTCATAAAGTGGGCCTCCTGACGCAGGTCTCCTGATATAAATCTCGTAAAGTGCGTCTCCTGAAGTAGGTCACCTGGCGCAGGTGTCATAAAGTGGGCCTGCTGACGCAGATCTCCTGATGCAGATTTCCTAAAGTGGATTCCACTGACGCAGGTCTCTTTTCACAGGTCTCCTAACGCAGATCCCCTGACGAAGCTCTCCTGAAGGAGATCTCTTAAAGTGCGTCTCCTAAATTAGGTCGTCTGATGCAGGTGTCATATAGTGGGCCTCCTGACGCAGGTCCCCTGAAGGAGTTCTCCTGATGCAGGTTTCCAAAAGTGGATTCAACAGAAGCAGGTCTCTTTTCACAGGTCTCCAAACGCAGCTCCCCTGACGAAGCTCTCCTGAAGGAGATCTCTTAAAGTGCGTCTCCTAAGTTAGGTCCCCTGATGCAGGTGTAATATTATGGGCCTACTGACGCAAGTCTCCTGATATAGATCTACTAAAGTGCGTCTCCTGAAGTAAGTCCCCTGACGCAGGTGTCATCAAGTGGGCCTCCTGACGCAGGTCCCCTGACGTAGATTTCCTAAAGTGGATTCCACTGAGGCAGGTCTCCTTTCACAGGTCTCCTCAGGCAGCTCCCCTGACACAGGTCTCCTCAAGGAGATCTCTTAAAGTGCGTCTCCTGAAGTAGGTCCCCTGACGCAGGTGTCATAAAGTGGGCCTCCTGACGCAGGTCTCCTGATATAGATCTACTAAAGTACGTCTCCTGAAGTAGGTCCCCTGACGCAGGTGTCATAAATTGGGACTCCTGACGCAGGTCCCCTGACGCAGGTCTCCTGATGCAGATTTCCTAAAGTGGATTCCACTGACGCAGGTCTCTTTTCACAGGTCTCCTAACGCAGCTCCCCTGACGAAGCTCTCCTGAAGGAGATCTCTTAAAGTGCGTCTCCAAAGTTAGGACCCCTGATGCAGGTGTCATCAAGTGGGCCTCCTGACGCAGGTCCCCTGACGCAGGTCTCCTGATGCAGATTTCCTAAAGTGGATTCCACTGACGCAGGTCTCCTTTTACAGGTCTCCTAACGCAGCTCCCCTGACAAAGCTCTCCTGAAGGAGATCTCTTAAAGTGCGTCTCGTAAGTTAAGTCCCCTGATACAGGTGAAAAAAGGTGTGCCTCCTGACGCAGGTCTCCTGACTTAGGTCTCCTGATGCATATTTCCTAAAATGGATTCCACTGACGTAGGTCTCCTTTTACAGGTCTCCTAACGCAGCTCCCCTGACAAAGTTCTCCTGAAGGAGAACTCTTAAAGTGCGTCTCGTAAGTTAAGTCCCCTGATACAGGTGAAAAAAGGTGTGCCTCCTGACGCAGGTCTCCTGACGCAGGTCTCCTGATGCAGATTTCCTAAAATGGATTCCACTGACGCAGGTCTCTTTTCACAGGTCTCCTAACGCAGCTCTCCTGATGAAGCTCTCCTGAAGAAGATCTCTTATAGTGCGTCTCCTAAGTTAGGTCCCCTGATGCAGGTGTCATGTAGTGGGCCTCCTGACGCAGGTCTCCTGATATAGATCTACTAAAGTGCGTCTCCTGAAGTAGGTCCCCTGACGCAGGTGTCATGAAGTGGGCCTCCTGACGCAGGTCCCTTGACGAAGCTCTCCTGAAGGAGATCTCTTATAGTGCGTCTCCTAAGTTAGGTCCCCTGATGCAGGTGTCATCAAGTGGGCCTCCTGACGCAGGTCTACTGATGCAGATTTCCTAAACTGGATTCCATTGAGGCAGGTCTCCTTTCACAGGTCTCCTCAGGCAACTTCCCTGACACAGGTCTCCTGAAGGAGATCTCTTAAAGTGCGTCTCCTGAAGTAGGTCCCCTGACGCATGTGTCATAAAGTGGGCCTCCTGACGCAGGTCTCCTGAATCAAGTTTCCTAAAGTGGATTCCACTGACGCAGGTCTCTTTTCACAGGTCTCCTAACGCAGCTCCCCTGATGAAGCTCTCTTGAGGGAGATCTCTTAAAATGCGTCTCCTAAGTTAGGTCGTCTGATGCAGGTGTCATATAGTGGGCCTCCTGACGCACGTCCCCTGAAGGAGGTCTCCTGAATCAGGTTTCCTAAAGTGGATTCCACTGAAGCAGGTCTCTTTTCACAGGTCTCCTAATGCAGCTCCCCTTCAAAATCTCTCCTGAAGGAGATCTCTTAAAGTGCGTCTCCTAAGATAGGTCCCCTGATGCAGGTGTCATAAAGTGGATTCCACTAATGCAGATCACCTTTCACAGTTCTCCTTAGGCAGTTCCCCTGACACATGTCTTCTGACGCAGATCTACTAAAGTGCATCTCCTGAAGTAGGTCCCCTGACGCAGGTGTCATAATGTGGGCCTCCTGACGCAGGTCCCCTGAAGGAGGTCTCCTGATGTAGGTTTCCCAAAGTGGATTCCACTGACGCAGGTCTCCTTTTACAGCTCTCCTAAGGCAGTTCCCCTGACAAAGCTCTCCTGAAGGAGATCTCCTAAACTGTATCCCCTGAGGTACGTCCCCTAACACAGGTGTCATTAAGTGGGCCTTCTGATGCAGGTCTCCTGATGCAGATATCCTAAAGTTTATTCCACTGACGAAGGTCTCCTTTTTACAGGTCTCCTAACACAGCTCCCCTGACAAAGCTCTCCTGGAGGAGATCTCTTAAAGTGCGTCTCCTAAGTTAGGTCCCCTGATGCAGGTGTCATATAGTGGGCCTCCTGACGCAGGTCTCCTGAAATAGATCTACTAAAGTGCGTTTCCTAAAGTAGGTCCCCTGACGCAGGTGTCATAAAGTGGGCCTCCTGACGCAGGTCCCCTGACGCAGGTCTCCTGATGCAGATTTCCTAAGGTGGATTCCACTGAGGCAGGTCTCCTTTCACAGGTCTCCTCAGGCAGCTCCCCTGACACAGGTCTCCTGATATAGATCTACTAAAGTTCGTCTCCTGAAGTAGGTCCCCTGACGCAGGTGTCATAAAGTGGGCCTCCTGCCGCAGGTCCCCTGAAGGAGGTCTACTGATGCAGGTTTCCTAAAGTGGATTCCACTGACGCAGGTCTCCTTTCACAGGTCTCCTAACGCAGCTCCCCTGATGAAGCTCTCCTGAAGGAGATCTCTTAAAGTGCGTCTCCTAAGTTAGGTCCCCTGATGCAGGTGTTATATAGTGGGCCTACTGACGCAGGTCTCCTGATATAGTTCTACTAACGTGCGTCTCCTGATGTAGGTCCCCTGACGCAGGTGTCATCAAGTGGGCCTCCTGACGCAGGTCCCCTGACGCAGATTTCCTAAAGTGAATTCCACTGAGGCAGGTCTCCTTTCACAGGTCTCCTCAGGCAGATCCCCTGACACAGGTCTCCTGATATAGATCTACTAAAGTGCGTCTCCTGAAGTAGGTCCCCTGACGCAGGTGTCATAAAGTGGGCGTCCTGACGCAGGTCCCCTGAAGGAGGTCTCCTGATGCAGGTTTCCTAAAGTGGATTCCTCTGACGCAGGTCTCCTTTCACAGGTCTCCTAACGCAGCTCCACTGCAAAAGCTCTCCTGAAGGAGATTTCTTAAAGTGCGTCTCCTAAGATAGGTCCCCTGATGCAGGTGTCATAAAGTGGTCGTCCTGACTCTTGTCCCCTGAAGCAGGTCTCCTGATACAGGTTTCCTAAAGTGGATTCCACTGATGCAGATCTCCTTTCACAGGTCTCCAAAGGCAGTTCCCCTTACACATGTCTTCTGATGCAGATCTCCTAAAGTAAATCTCCTGAGGTAGGTCCTCTGACGCAGGTGTCATAAAGTAGGCCTCCTGACGCAGGTCCCCTGATGCAGGTCTACTGATGCATGTTTCCTAATGTGGATTCCACTGATGGAGATCTCCTTTCACAGCAATCCTAAAGCAACATCCCTGACACAGGTCTCCTGATATAGATCTACTATAGTTCGTCTCCTGATGTAGGTCCCCTGAATCAGGTGTCATAAAGTGGGCCTCCTGACACAGGTTCCCTGACGCAGGTCATCTGATGCAGATTTCCTAAAGTGAATTCCACTGAGGCAGGTCTCCTTTCACAGGTCTCCTCAGGCAGCTCCCCTGACACAGGTCTTCTGATATAGATCTACTAAAGTGCGTCTCCTGACGTAGGTCCCCTGACGCAGAGGAAATAAAGTGGGCCTCCTGACGCAGGTGTCCTGACGCAGGTCTGCTGAATCAAGTTTCCTAAAGTGGATTCCACTGACGCCGGTCTCTTTTCACAGGTCTCCTAACGCAGCTCCCCTGACGAAGCTCTCCTGAAGGAGATCTTTTAAAGTGCGTCTCCTAAGTTAGGTCCCCTGATGCACGTGTCATATAGTGGGCCTCCTGACGCAGGTCCCCTGACGCAGATTTCCTAAAGTGGATTCCACTGAGGCAGGTCTCCTTTCACAGGTCTACTCAGGCAGCTCCCCTGACACAGGTCTCCTGATATAGATCTACTAAAGTGCGTCTCCTGAAGTAGGTCCCCTGACGCAGGTGTTATAAAGTGGGCCTCCTGACGCAGGTCCCCTGACGCAGGTTTCCTAAAGTGGATTCCACTGACGCAGGTCTCCTTTCACATGTCTCCTAACGTAGCCCCCTTTCAAAAGCTCTCCTGAAAGAGATCTCTTAAAGTGCGTCTCCTAAGATAGGTCCCCTGATACAGGTGTCATAAAGTGGGCGTCCTGACGCTTGTCCCCTGAAGCAGGTCTCCTGATGCAGGTTTCCAAAAGTGGATTCCACTGAGGCAAGTCTCCTTTCATAGGTCTCCTAAGACAGCTCCCCTGACATGGCTCCCCTGACGGAGATCTCCTAAAGTGCGTTTCCTAAGGTAGGTCCCCTGACGCAGGTGAAATAAAGTGGGCCTCCTGACGCAGGGCTCCTGAATCAAGTTTCCTAAAGTGGATTCCACTGACGCAGGTCTCTTTTCACAGGTCTCCTAACGCAGCTCCCCTAACGCAGCTCCCCTGAAGGAGATCTCTTAAAGTGCGTCTCCTAAGTTAGGTCCCCTAATGCAGGTGTCATATAGTGGGCCTCCTGACGCAGGTCCCCTGACGCAGATTTCCTAAAGTGGATTCCACTGAGGCAGGTCTCCTTTCACAGGTCTCCTCAGGCAGCTCCCCTGACACAGGTCTCCTGAAAGAGTTCTCTTAAAGTGCGTCTCCTAAGATAGGTCCCCTGATGCAGGTGTCATAAAGTTGGCGTCCTGACGGTTGTCCCCTGAAGCAGGTCTCCTAATGCAGGTTTCCTAAAGTGGATTCCATTGATGCAGATCTCCTTTCACAGGTCTCATAAGGCAGTTCCCCTGACACATGATTTCTGACGCAGATCTCCTAAAGTAAATTTCCTGAGGTAGGTCCTCTGACGCAGGTGTCATAAAGTGGGCCTCCTGACGCAGGTCCCCTGATACAGGTCTTCTGATGCAGATTTCCTAAAGTGAATTCCACTGAGGCAGGTCTCCTTTCACAGGTCTCCTCAGGCAACTCCTCTGACACAGGTCTCCTGATATAGATCTACTAAAGTGCGTCTCCTGAAGTAGGTCCCCTGACGCAGAGGAAATAAAGTGGGCCTCCTGACGCAGGTGTCTTGACGCAGGTCTGCTGAATCAAGTTTCCTAAAGTGTATTCCACTGACGCCGGTCTCTTTTCACAGGTCTCCTAACGCAGCTCCCCTGACGAAGCTCTCCTGAAGGAGATCTCTTAAAGTGCGTCTCCTAAGTTAGGTCCCCTGATGCACGTGTCATATAGTGGGCCTCCTGACGCAGGTCCCCTGACGCAGATTTCCTAAAGTGGATTCCACTGAGGCAGGTCTCCTTTCACAGGTCTACTCAGGCAGCTCCCCTGACACAGGTCTCCTGATATAGATCTACTAAAGTGCGTCTCCTGAAGTAGGTCCCCTGACGCAGGTGTTATAAAGTGGGCCTCCTGACGCAGGTCCCCTTACGCAGGTTTCCTAAAGTGGATTCCACTGACGCAGGTCTCCTTTCACATGTCTCCTAACGTAGCCCCCTTTCAAAAGCTCTCCTGAAAGAGATCTCTTAAATTGCGACTTCTAAGTTAGGTCCCCTGATGCAGGTGTCATATAGAGGGCCTCCTGACACAGGTCTCCTGATATTGATCTTCTAAAGTGCGTCTCCTGAAGTAGGTCCCCTGACGCACGTGTCATAAAGTGGGCCTCCTGACGCAGGTCCCCTTAAGGAGGTCCCCTGATGCAGGTTTCCTAAACTGGATTCCACTGAGGCAGTTCTCCTTTCACAGGTCTCCTAACGTAGCTCCCCTTCAAAAGCTCTCCTGAAGGAGATCTCTTAAATTGCGACTTCTAAGGTAGGTCCCCTGATGCAGGTGTCATAAAGTGGGCGTCCTGACGCTTGTCCCTTGAAGCAGGTCTCCTGATGCAGGTTTCCTAAAGTGGATACCACTGATGCAGATCTCCTTTCACAGGTCTCCTAAGGCAGTTCCCCTGACACATGTCTTCTGATGCAGATCTCCTAATGTAAATCTCCTGAGTTAGGTCCTCTGACGCAGGTGTCATAAAGTGGGCCTCCTGACGCAGGTCCCCTGATGCAGGTCTACTGATGCAGGTTTCCTAAAGTGGATTCCACTGAGGCAGGTCTCCTTTCACAGGTCTCCTCAGGAAGCTCCCCTGACACAGGTCTCCTGATATAGATCTACTATAGTTTGTCTCCTGAAGTAGGTCCCCTGACAAAGGTGTCATAAAGTGTGCCTCCTGACGCAGGTCCCCTGAAGCAGGTCTCCTGTTGCAGGTTTCCTAAAGTGGATTCCACTGACGCAGGTATCCTTTTACAGGTCTCCTAACGCAGCTCCCCTGACAAAGCTCTCCTGAAGGAGATCTCTTAAAGTGCGTCTCCTAAGTTAGGTCCCCTGATGCAGGTGTCTTATAATGAGCCTCCTGACGCAGGTCCCCTGAAGGAGGTCTCCTGATGTAGGTTTCCTAAAGTGGATTCCAATGACGCAGGTCGCCTTTCACAGGTCTCCTCAGGCAGCTCCCCTGACACAGGTCTCCTGATATAGATCTACTAAAGTGCGTTTTCTGAAGTAGGTCCCCTGATGCAGGTGCCATAAAGTGGGCGTCCTGACGCTTGTCCCCTGAAGCAGGTCTCCTAAAGTGGATTCCACTGATGCTGATCTCCTTTCACAGGTCTCCTAAGGCAGTTCCCCTGACACATGTCTTCTGACGCAGATCTCCTAAAGTAAATCTCCTGAGGTAGGTCCCCTGACGCAGGTGTCATAAAATGGGCCTCCTGACGCAGGTCCCCTGATGCAGGTCTACTGATGCATGTTTACTAATGTGGATTCCACTGATTGAGATCTCCTTTCACAGCAACCCTAAAGCAGATACCCTGACACAGGTCTCCTGATATAGATCTACTATAGTTCGTCTCCTGAAGTAGGTCCCCTGACGCAGGTGTCATAAAGTGGGCCTCCTGACGCAAGTCCCCTCAAGGAGGTCTCCTGATGTAGGTTTCCTAAAGTGGATTCCACTGACGCAGGTCTCCGTTAACAGGTATCCTAACGCAGCTCCCCTGACAAAGTTCTGCTGAAGGAGATCCCTTAAAGTGCGTCTCCTAAGTTAGGTCCCCTGATGCAGGTGTCATATAGTGGGCCTCCTGACGCCGGTCCCCTAATGCAGGTTTCCTAAGGTGGATTCCACTGACTCATGTGTCCTTTCACAGGTCTCCTAAGACAGCTCCCCTGACATAGCTACCCTGACGGAGATCTCCTAAAGTGCGTTTCCTAAGGTAGGTCCCCTGACGCAGGTGAAATAAGGTGGGCCTCCTGAAGCAGGTGACCTGACGCAGGTCTCCTGAATCAAGTTTCCTAAAGTGGATTCCACTGACGCAGGTCTCTTTTCACAGGTCTCCTAACGCAGCTCCCCTGACGAAGCTCTCCTGAAGGAGATCTCTTAAAGTGCGTCTCCTAAGATAGGTCCACTGATGCAGGTGTCATAAAGTGGGCGTCCTGACGCTTGTCCCCTGAAGCAGGTCTCCTGATAAGGTTATCTAAAGTGGATTTCACTGACGCAGGTCTCCTTTCAAAGGTTTCCTAAGGCAGCTCCCAAGACTCTGGTCTTCTGACGCAGATCACCTAAAGTGCGTCTCCTGAAGTAGGTCCGCTGATGCAGGTGTCTTAAAGTGGGCCTCCAGACGCAGGTCTCCTGATACAGTTCTACTGATGCATGTTTCCTAATGTGGATTCCACTGATGGAGATCTCCCTTCACAGCAATCCTAACGCAGCTTCACTGACACAGGTCTCCTGATATAGATCTACTATAATTTGTCTCCTGATGTAGGTCCCCTGACGCAGGTGTCATAAAGTGGGCCTCCTGACGCAGGTCCCCTGATACAGGTCTACTGATGCATGTTTCTTAATGTGGATTCCACTGATGGAGATCTCCCTTCACAGCAATCCTAACGCAGCTTCACTGACACAGGTCTCCTGATATAGATCTACTATAATTTGTCTCCTGAAGTAGGTCCCCTGACGCAGGTGTCCTGATCCAAGTCTCCTGAATCAAGTTTCCTAAAGTTTATTCCATTGATGCAGGTCTCTTTTCACAGGTTTCCTAACGCAGCTCCCCTGACGAAGATTTCCCGAAGGAGATCTCTTAAAGTGCGTCTCCTAAGTTAGGTCCCCTGACGCAGGTGTCATAAAGTGGGCCTCCTGACGCAGGTCTCCTGATGCAGATTTCCTGAAGTGGATTCCACTGAGGCAGGTCTCCTTTCACAGGTCGTCTAAGACAGCTCCCCTGACAAAGCTCCACTGACGGAGATCTCCTAAAGTGCGATTCCTAAGGTAGGTCCCATGATGCAGGTGAAATAAAGTGGGCCTCCTGACGCAGGTGTCCTGACGCAGGTCTCCTGATGCAGATTTCCTAAAGTGGATTGCACTGAGGCAGGTCTCCTTTCACAGGTCTCCTAAGACAGCTCCCCTGACATAGCTCCACTGACGGAGATCTCCTAAAGTGTGTTTCCTAAGGTAGGTCCCCTGACGCAGGTGAAATAAGGTGGGCCTCCTGACACAGGTGTCCTGACGCAGGTCTCCTGAATCAAGTTTCCTAAAGTGGATTGATCTGACGCAGGTCTCTTTTCACAGGTCTTCTATTGCAGCTCCCCTGACGAAGCTTTCCTGAAGGAAATCTCTTAAAGTGCGTCTCCTAAGTTAGGTCCCCTGATGCAGGTGTCATATAGTGGGCCTCCTGACGCAGGTCCCCTGACGCAGGTCTCCTGATATAGATCTCCTAAAGTGCACCTACAGAAATAGGTTCCCTAACACAATTGTCATAAAGTGGGCCTCCTGACGCAGGTCCCCTGACGCAGGTCTCCTGATACAGGTTTCCTAAAGTGGATTCCACTGAGGCAGGTCTCCTTTCACAGGTTTTCTCAGGCAGCTCCCCTAACACAGGTCTCCTGACGCAGATCTCCTAAAGTAAATCTCCTGAGGTAGGTCCTCTGACGCAGGTGTCATAAAGTGGGCTTCCTGACGCAGGTCCCCTGATGCAGGTCTACTGATGCATGTTTCCTAATGTGGATTCCACTGATGGAGATCTCCTTTCACAGCAATCCTAAAGCAGCTTTCCTGACACAGGTCTCCTGATATAGATCTACTATAGTTCATCCCCCGAAGTAGGTCCCCTGACGCAGGTGTCATAAAGTGGGCCTCCTGACGCAGGTCCCCTGAAGCAGGTCTTCTGATGCAGGTCTCCTGATGCAGGTTTCCTAAAGTTGATTCCACTGACGCAGGTCTGCTTTCACAGGTCTCTTAACGCAGGTCCCTGACACAGCTCTCGTGACGGAGATCTTCTAAAGTTCGTCTCTTTAGGTATGTCCCCTGACGCAGGTGTTATAAGGTGGGCCTCCTGACGCAGGTGTCATATAGAGGGCCTACTGATGCAGGTCCCCTGAAGCAGGTCCCCTGACGCAGGTCTAGTGATGCATGTTTCCTAATGTGGATTCCACTGATTGCAGATCTCATTTCACAGGACACCTAAAGCAGCTCCCCTTACACAGGTCTCCTGATATGCATCTCCTAAAGTGCGTCTCCTCAAGTATGTCCGCTGATGCAGGTTTCCTAATGTTGATTCCACTGTGGCAAGTTTCATAAAGTGGGCCTCCTGACGCAGCTCCCCTGACATTGGTCTCCTGATGCAAGTATCGTAAAGTGCATCTCCTGAGATAGGTCCTCTGACGCAGGTGTAATAATGTGGGCCTCCTGACACAGTTGTCATAAAGTGCGCCTCCTGACGCAGGTCCCCTGACGCAGGTCTCCTGATGCAGGTTTCCTAAAGTGGATTCCACTGAGGCAGGTCTCCTTTCACAGGTCTGCTTAGTCAGCTCCCCTGATGCAGGTCTTTTGACGCAGATCTCCTAAAGTGCGTTTCCTAAGGTAGGTCCCCTGACGCAGGTGAAATAAGGTGGGGCTCCTGACACAGGTGTCCTGACGCAGGTCTCCTGAATCAAGTTTCCTAAAGTGGATTGCACTGACGCAGGTCTCTTTTCACAGGTCTCCTAACGCAGCTCCCCTGACGAAGCTTTCCTGAAGGAAATCTCTTAAAGTGCGTCTCCTAAGTTAGGTCCCCTGATGCAGGTGTCATATAGTGGGCCTCCTGACGCAGGTCCCCTGACGCAGGTCTCCTGATATAGATCTCCTAAAGTGCACCTACAGAAATAGGTCCCCTGACACAATTGTCATAAAGTGGGCCTCCTAACGCAGGTCCCCTGACGCAGGTCTCCTGATACAGGTTTCCTAAAGTGGATTCCACTGAGGCAGGTCTCCTTTCACAGGTTTTCTCAGGCAGCTCCCCTAACACAGGTCTCCTGACGCAGATCTCCTAAAGTAAATCTCCTGAGGTAGGTCCTCTGACGCAGGTGTCATAAAGTGGGCTTCGTGACGCAGGTCCCCTGATGCAGGTCTACTGATGCATGTTTCCTAATGTGGATTCCACTGATGGAGATCTCCTTTCACAGCAATCCTAAAGCAGCTTTCCTGACACAGGTCTCCTGATATAGATCTACTATAGTTCATCCCCCGAAGTAGGTCCCCTGACGCAGGTGTCATAAAGTGGGCCTCCTGACGCAGGCCCCCCAAAGCAGGTCTTCTGATGCAGGTCTCCTGATGCAGGTTTCCTAAAGTTGATTCCACTGACGCAGGTCTGCTTTCACAGGTCTCTTAACGCAGGTCCCTGACACAGCTCTCGTGACGGAGATCTTCTAAAGTTCGTCTCTTTAGGTATGTCCCCTGACGCAGGTGTCATATAGAGGGCCTACTGACGCAGGTCCCCTGACGCAGGTCTAGTGATGCATGTTTCCTAATGTGGATTCCACTGATTGCAGATCTCATTTCACAGGACACCTAAAGCAGCTCCCCTTACACAGGTCTCCTGATATGCATCTCCTAAAGTGCGTCTCCTCAAGTATGTCCGCTGATGCAGGTTTCCTAATGTTGATTCCACTGTGGCAAGTTTCATAAAGTGGGCCTCCTGGCGCAGCTCCCTTGACATTGGTCTCCTGATGCAAGTATCCTAAAGTACATCTCCTGAGATAGGTCCTCTGACGCAGGTGTAATAATGTGGGCCTCCTGACACAGTTGTCATAAAGTGGGCCTCCTGACGCAGGTCCCCTGACGCAGGTCTCCTGATGCAGGTTTCCTAAAGTGGATTCCACTGAGGCAGGTCTCCTTTCACAGGTCTGCTTAGTCAGCTCCCCTGATGCAGGTCTTTTGACGCAGATCTCCTAAAGTGAATCTCCTGAGGTAGGTCCCCTGACGCATGTGAAAGAAGGTTGGCCTCCTGACGCAGGTCTCTTGATGCAGGTTTCCTTAAGTTGATTTCACTGACGCAGTTCTCCTTTCACAGGACTCCTAAAGCAGCTCCCCTGACACATGTCTCCTGACACAGATCTCCAAAAGTGCATCTCCTGATGATGATCCCCTGACGCAGGTGTCACATAGTGGGCCTCCTGACGCAGCTCCCCTGACACAGGTCTCCTGATAAAGATCTCCTAAAGTGCATCTCCAGAAGTAGGTCCCCTGACGCAGGTTTCATAAAGTGGGCCTCCTGATGCAGGTGTCATAAAGTGGGTCTTCTGACCCAGGTCTGCTGATGCAGGTCTCCTGATGCAGGTTTCCTCAAGTGTAATCCATGGACACAGGTCTCCTTTTACAGGTCTCCTAAGGCAGTTCCCCTGACACAGCTCGTCCGACGGAGATATCCTAAAGTACGTCTCCTAAGGTAGGTCCCCTGACGCAGGTGTTGTAAGGTGGGCCTCCTGACGCAGGTGACATAAAGTGGGCCTCCTGACGCAGGTCCCCTGATGCATGTCTCCTGATGCAGGTTTATTAAATGGATTCCACCGAGGCAGGTGTCCTTTCACACGTCTCTTAAGGCAGCTCTCCTGACACATGTGTCCTGATGCAGATCTCCTAAAATTTGTCTTCTGAGGTGGGTCCCCTGACGCAGGTGTAATAAAGTGGGCCTCCTGACACAATTGTCATAAAGTGGGCCTCCTGACACAGGTCTCCTGATGCAGGTTTCCTGAAGAGGATTCCACTGAGGCAGGTCTCCTCTCACAGGTCTCCTAAGGCAGCTCCCCTGACGCAGGTCTCCTGACGCAGGTCTCCTGACGCAGATCTCCTAAAGTTAATCTCCTGAGGTAGGTCCCCTGACGCAGGTGAAAGAAGGTAGGCCTCCTGACGCTAATCTCCTGATGCGGGTTTCCTTAAGTTGATTCCACTGACGCAGGCCTCCTTTCACAAGTCTCCTAAGGCAGCTCCCCTGACAAAGCTCATCTGACGGAGATCTCTTAAAGTGCGTCTCCTAAGGTAGGTCCCCTGACGCAGGTGTCATAAGGTGGGCCTCCTGACACAGGTGTCATTTAGTGAGCCTCCTGATGCAGCTCCCTTGACGCAGGTCTCTTGATGCAGGCTTCCTAAAGTGGATTCCACTGACTTATGTGTCCTTTCACAGGTCTCCGAAGACAGCTCCCCTGACATAGCTCCCCTGACAAAGCTCTCCTGAAGGAGATTTCTTAAAGTGCGTCTCCTAAGATAGGTCCCCTGATGCAGGTGTCATATAGTGGGCCTCCTGACGCAGGTCTCCTGATATAGATCTACTAATGTGCGTCTCCCTAAGTAGGTCCCCTGATGCAGGTGTCATAAAGTGGGCGTCCTGACGCTTGTCCCCTGAAACAGGTCTCCTGATGCAGGTTTCCTAAAGTAGATTCCACTGATGCAGATCTCCTTTCACAGGTCTCCTAAGGCAGTTCCCCTGACACTTGTCTTCTGACGTAGATCTCCTAAAGTAAATCTCCTGAGGTAGGTCCTCTGATACAGGTGTCATAAAGTGGGCCTCCTGACGCAGGTCCCCTGATGAAGGTCTTCTGATGCATGTTTCCTAATGTGGATTCCACTGATGGAGATCTCCTTTCACAGCAATCCTAAAGCAGCTTCCCTGAAACAGGTCTCCTGATATAGATCTACTATAGTTCGTCTCCTGAAGTAGGTCCCCTGACGCAGGTGTCATAAAGTGGGCCTCCTGACGCAGGTCCCCTGACGCAGGTCTCCTGATGCAGATTTCCTAAAGTGGATTCCACTGAGGCAGGTCTCCTTTCACAGGTCTCCTCAGGCAGCTCCCCTGACACAGGTCTCCTGATATAGATCTACTATAGTTCGTCTACTGAAGTAGGTCCCCTGACGCAGGTGTCATAAAGTGGGCCTCCTGACGCAGGTCCCCTGAAGGAGGTCTCCTGATATAGGTTTCCTAAAGTGGATTCCACTGACGCAGGTCTCCTTTCACCGTCTCTTAACGCTGCTCCCCTTTAAAAGCTCTCCTGAAGGAGAGCTCTTAAAGTGCGTCTCCTAAGATATGTCCCCTGATGCAGGTGTCATAAAGTGGGCGTCCTGACGCTTGTCCCCTGAAACAAGTCTCCTGATGCAGGTTTCCTAAAGTGGATTCCACTAATGCAGATCTCCATTCACAGGTCTCCTAAGGCAGTTCCCCTGACACATGTTTTCTGAAGGAGATCTCTTAAAGTGCGTCTCCTAAGATAGGTCTCCTAATGCAGGTGTCATAAAGTGGGCCTCCTGATGCAGGTCCCCTGACGCAGGTCTCCTGATGCAGATTTCCTAAAGTGGATTCCACTGACGCAGGTCTCCTTTCACAGGTCTCCCAATGCAGTTCCCCTTCAAAAGCTCTCCTGAAGGAGATCTCCTAAAGTGCGTTTCCTAAGGTAGGTCCCCTGACGCAGGTGAAAAAAGGTCGGCCTCCTGATGCAGTTGTCCTGACGCAGGTCTCCTGAAACAAGTTTCCTAAAGTGGATTCCACTGACGCAGGTCTCTTTTCACAGGTCTCCTAACGCAGCTCTCCTGACAAAGCTCTCCTGAAGGAAATCTCCTAAATTGTATCCCCTGAGGTACGTCCCCAAACACAGGTGTCATATAGTGTGCCTCCTGACGCAGGTCTCCTGATATAGATCTACTAAAGTGCGTCTCCTGAAGTAGGTCCCCTGACGCAGGTGTCATAAAGTGGGCCTCCTGACGCAGGTCCCCTGACGCAGGTCTCCTGATGCAGATTTCCTGAAGTGGAATTCACTGACGCAGGTCTCTTTTCACAGGTCTCCTAACGCAGCTCCCCTGACGAAGCTCTCCTGAAGGAGATATCTTAAAGGGCGTCTTCTAAGTTAGGTCCCCTGATGCAGGTCCCCTGACGCAGATTTCCTAAAGTGGATTCCACTGAGGCAGGTCTTCTTCACAGGTCTCCTCAGGTAGCTCCCCTGACACAGCTCTCCGTATATAGATCTACTAAAGTGCGTCTCCTGACGTAGGTCCCCTGACGCAGGTGTCATAAAGTAGGCCTCCTGATGCAGGTCCCCTGAAGGAAGTCTCTTGATGTAGGTTTCCCAAAGTGGATTCCACTGACTCGTGTCCTTTCACAGGTCTCCTTATACAGCTCCCCTGACATAGCTCCCCTGACGGAGATCTCCTAAAGTGCGTTTCCTAACGTAGGTCCCCTGACGCAGGTGAAAAAAGGTCGGCCTCCTGACGCAGGTGTCCTGACGCAGGTCTCCTGAATCAAGTTTCCTAAAGTGGATTCCAACAGACGCAGGTGTCTCTTCACATGTCTCCTAACGCAGCCTCCCTGACGAAGCTCTCCAGAAGGAGATCTCGTAAAGTGCGTCTCCTAAGTTAGGTCCCCTGATGCAGGTGTCATATAGTGGGCCTCCTGACGCAGGTCTCCTGATATAGATCTACTAAAGTGCTTCTCCTGAAGTAGGTCCCCTGACGCAGGTGTCATAAAGTGGGCCTCCTGACGCAGGTCTCCTGAATCAAGTTTCCTAAAGTGGATTCCACTGACGCAGGACTCTTTTCACAGGTCTCCTAACGCAGCTCCCCTGACGAAGCTCTCCTGAAGGAGATCTCTTAAAGTGCGTCTCCTAAGTTAAGTCCCCTGATGCAGGTGTCATATAGTGGGCCTAGTGACACAGGTCTCCTGACATAGATCTACTAAAGTGCGTCTCCCGACGTAGGTCCCCTGACGCAGGTGTCATAAAGTGGGCCTCCTGACGCAGGTCCCCTGATGCAGGTCTACTGATGCATCTTTCCTAATGTGGATTCCACTGACTCGTGTCCTTTCACAGGTCTCCTTATACAGCTCCCCTGACATAGCTCCCCTGACGGAGATCTCCTAAAGTGCGTTTCCTAAGGTAGGTCCCCTGACGCAGGTGAAAAAAGGTCGGCCTCCTGACGCAGGTGTCCTGACGCAGGTCTCCTGAATCAAGTTTCCTAAAGTGGATTCCACTGACACAGGTCTCTTTTCACAGGTCTCCTAACGCAGCTCCCCTGACAAAGCTCTCCTGAAGGAAATCTCCTAAATTGTATCCCCTGAGGTACGTCCCCTAACACAGGTGTCATATAGTGTGCCTCCTGATGCAGGTATACTGATATAGATCTACTAAAGTGCGTCTCCTGATGCAGGTCCCCTGAAGGAGGTCTCCTGATGTAGGTTTCCCAAAGTGGATTCCACTGACTCGTGTCCTTTCACAGGTCTCCTTATACAGCTCCCCTGACATAGCTCCCCTGACGGAGATCTCCTAAAGTGCGTTTCCTAACGTAGGTCCCCTGACGCAGGTGCAAAAAGGTCGGCCTCCTGACGCAGGTGTCCTGACGCAGGTCTCCTGAATAAAGTTTCCTAAAGTGGATTCCACTGACACAGGTCTCTTTTCACAGGTCTCCTAACGCAGCTCCCCTGACAAAGCTCTCCTGAAGGAAATCTCCCAAATTGTATCCCCTGAGGTACGTCCCCTAACACAGGTGTCATATAGTGTGCCTCCTGACGCAGGTATACTGATATAGATCTACTAAAGTGCGTCTCCTGATGTAGGTCCCCTAATGCAGGTTTCCTAAAGTGGATTCCACTGAGTCCTTTCACAGGTCTCCTAAGACAGCTCCCCTGACTCATGTGTCCTTTCGCAGGTCTCCTAAGACAGCTCCCCTGACATAGGTCTCCTCAAGGACATCTCTTAAAGTGCGTCTCCTGAAGTAGGTCCCCTGACGCAGGTGTCATAAAGTGGGCCTCCTGACGCAGGTGTCCTGACGCAGGTCTCCTGAATCAAGTTTCCTAAAGTGGATTCCAACAGACGCAGGTGTCTCTTCACATGTCTCCTAACGCAGCCTCCCTGACGAAGCTCTCCAGAAGGAGATCTCGTAAAGTGCGTCTCCTAAGTTAGGTCCCCTGATGCAGGTGTCATATAGTGGGCCTCCTGACGCAGGTCTCCTGATATAGATCTACTAAAGTGCTTCTCCTGAAGTAGGTCCCCTGACGCAGGTGTCATAAAGTGGGCCTCCTGACGCAGGTCCCCTGAAGGAGGTCTCCTGAATCAAGTTTCCTAAAGTGGATTCCACTGACGCAGGACTCTTTTCACAGGTCTCCTAACGCAGCTCCCCTGACGAAGCTCTCCTGAAGGAGATCTCTTAAAGTGCGTCTCCTAAGTTAAGTCCCCTGATGCAGGTGTCATATAGTGGGCCTAGTGAAACAGGTCTCCTGACATAGATCTACTAAAGTGCGTCTCCCGACGTAGGTCCCCTGACGCAGATGTCATAAAGTGGGCCTCCTGACGCAGGTCCCCTGATGCAGGTCTACTGATGCATCTTTCCTAATGTGGATTCCACTGATGGAGATCTCCTTTCACAGCAATCCTAAAGCAGCTTCCCTGACACAGGTCTCCTGATATAGATCTACTAGAGTTCATCTCCTGAATTAGGTCCCCTGACGCAGGTATCATAAAGTGGGCCTCCTGACGTAGGTCCCCTGACGCAGGTCTCCTGATGCAGATTTCCTAAAGTGGATTCCACTGACGCAGGTCTCCTTTCACAGGTCTTCTAACGCAGCTCCCCTGACAAAGCTCTCCTGAAGGAGATCTCCTAAATTGTATCCCCTGAGGTACGTCCCCTAACACAGGTGTCATATAGTGGGCCTCCTGACGCAGGTCCTCCTGATATAGATCTACTAAAGTGCGTCTCCTAAAGTAGGTCCCCTGACGCAGGTGTCATAAAGTGGGCCTCCTGACGCAGGTCCCCTAATGCAGGTCTACTGATGCATGTTTCCTAATATGGATTCCACTGATGGAGATCTCCTTTCACAGCAATCCTAAAGCAGCTTCCCTGACACAGGTCTCCTGATATAGATCTACTAAAGTGCGTCTCCTGAAGTAGGTCCCATAACACAGGTGTCATTAAGTGGGCCTCCTGACGCAGGTGTCCTGACGCAGGTCTCCTGAATCAAGTTTCCTAAAGTGGATTGCACTGACGCAGGTCTCTTTTCAGATGTCTCCTAACGCAGCTCCCCTGACGAAGCTCTCCTGAAGAAGATCTCTTAAAGTGTGTCTCCTAAGTTAGGTCCCCTGATGCAGGTGTCCTATAGTGGGCCTCCTGACTCAGGTCTCCTGATATAGATCTACCATAGTTCGTCTCCTGAAGTAGGTCCCCTGACGCAGGTGTTGTAAAGTTGGGTCTGCTGACGCAGGTCCCCTGACGCAGGTCTCCTGATGCAGGTTTCCTTTCACAGGTCTTCTAACGCAGCTCCTCTTCAATAGCTCTCCTGAAGGAGATCCCCTAAAGTGCGTCTCCTAAGATATGTCCCCTGATGCAGGTGTCATAAAGTGGGCGTCCTGACGCTTGTCCCCTGAAACAGGTCTCCTGACGCAGGTCTCCTTTCACAGGTCTTCTAACGCAGCTCCCCTTCAAAAGCTCTCCTGAAGGAGATCTCTTAAAGTGCGTCTCCTAAGATAGGTCCTTGATGCAGGTCTCATAAAGTGGGCGTCCTGACGCTTGTCCCCTGAAACAGGTCTCCTGATGCAGGTTTCCTAAAGTGGATTCCACTGATGCAGATCTCCTTTCACAGGTCTCCTAAGGTTGTTCCCCTGACAGATGTCTTCTGACGCAGATCTCCTAAAGTAAATCTCCTGAGGTAGGTCCTCTGACACAGGTGTCATAAAGTGGGCCTCCTGACGCAGGTCCCCTGAAGGAGGTCTCCTGATGCAGATTTCCTAAAGTGGATTCCACTGAGGCAGGTCTCCTTTCACAGGTCTCCTAAAGCAGCTTCCCTGACAAAGGTCTCCTGATATAGATCTACTATAGTTCGTCTCCTGAAATAGGTCCCCTGACGCAGGTGTCATAAAGTGGGCCTCCTGACGCAGGCCACCTGACGCAGGTCTCCTGATGCAGATTTCCTAAAGTGGATTCCACTGAGGCAGGTCTCCTTTCACAGGTCTCCTCAGGCAGCTCCCCTGACACAGGTCCCTGATATAGATCTTCTATAGTTCGTCTCCTGAAGTAGGTCCCCTGAAGCAGGTGTCATAAAGTGGGCCTCCTGACGCAGGTCCCCCCACGCAGGTCTCCTGATGCAGATTTCCTAAAGTGGATTCCACTGACGCAGGTCTCTTTTCACAGGTCTCCTAAGACAGTTCCCCTGACACATGTCTTCTGACGCAGATCTCCTAAAGTAAATCTCCTTTGGTAGGTCCTCTGACGCAGGTGTCATCAAGTGGGCCTCCTGACGCAGGTCCCCTGACGCAGATTTCCTAAAGTGGATTCCACTGAGGCAGGTCTTCTTCACAGGTCTCCTCAGGTAGCTCCCCTGACGCAGGTGTCCTGATCTAGATCTACTAAAGTGCGTCTTCTGAAGTAGGTCCGCTGACACAGGTGTCATCAAGTGGGCCTCCTGACGCAGGTCCCCTGACGCAGATATCATAAAGTTTATTCCACTGACGCAGGTCTCCTTTTACAGGTCTCCTAACGCAGCTCCCCTGACAAAGCTCTCCTGAAGGAGATCTCCTAAATTGTATCCTCTGAGGTACGTCCCCTGACACAGGTGTCATTAAGTGGGCCTCCTGACGCAGGTCCCCTGAAGGAGGTCTCCTGATGCAGATATCATAAAGTTTATTCCACTGACGCAGGTCTCCTTTCACAGGTCTCCTAACGCAGCTCCCCTGACAAAGCTCTCCTGAAGGAGATCTCTTAAAGTGAGTCTCGTAAGTTAGGTCCCCTGATGCAGGTGAAAAAAGGTCGGCCTCCTGACGCAGGTCTCCTGAATCATGTTTTCTAAAGTGGATTCCACTGACGCAGGTCTCTTTTCACAGGTCTCCTAACGCAGCTCCCCTGACGCAGGTCTCCAGAAGGAGATCTCTTAAAGTGCATCTCCTAAGTTAGGTCCCCTGATGCAGGTGTCATATAGTGGGCCTCCTGACGCAGGTCCCCTGAAGGAGGTCTCCTGATGCAGGTTTCCAAAAGTGGATTCAACTGAAGCAGGTCTCTTTTCACAGGTCTCCAAAC
Organism: Oryzias celebensis; assembly: GCA_014656515.1. Lineage (NCBI taxonomy): Eukaryota > Metazoa > Chordata > Actinopteri > Beloniformes > Adrianichthyidae > Oryzias > Oryzias celebensis. Next base: position 22,328,316 of record BNCR01000017.1, on the reverse strand, counting down.
GCAGCTCCCCTGCTGAAGCTCTCCTGAAGGAGATCTCTTAAAGTGCGTCTCCTACGTTAGGTCCCCTGATGCAGGTGTAATATAGTGGGCCTCCTGACGCAGGTCTCCTGATATAGATCTACTAAAGTGCGTCTCCTGAAGTAGGTCCCCTGACGCAGGTGTCATAAAGTGGGCCTCCTGACGCAGGTCCCCTGACGCAGGTCTCCTGATGCAGGTTTCCAAAAGTGGATTCAACTGAAGCAGGTCTCTTTTCACAGGTCTCCAAACGCAGCTCCCCTGACGAAGCTCTCCTGAAGGAGATCTCTTAAAGTGCGTCTCCTAAGTAAGGTCCCCTGATGCAGGTCTCCTGATATAGATCTACCATAGTTCGTCTCCTGAAGTAGGTCCCCTGACGCAGGTGTTGTAAAGTTGGGTCTGCTGACGCAGGTCCCCTGACGCAGGTCTCCTAATGCAGGTTTCCTTTCACAGGTCTTCTAACGCAGCTCCCCTTCAATAGCTCTCCTGAAGGAGATCCCCTAAAGTGCGTCTCCTAAGATATGTCCCCTGATGCAGGTGTCATAAAGTGGGCGTCCTGACGCTTGTCCCCTGAAACAGGTCTCCTGACGCAGGTCTCTTTTCACAGGTCTTCTAACGCAGCTCCCCTTCAAAAGCTCTCCTGAAGGAGATCTCTTAAAGTGCGTCTCCTAAGATAGGTCCTTGATGCAGGTCTCATAAAGTGGGCGTCCTGACGCTTGTCCCCTGAAACAGGTCTCCTGATGCAGGTTTCCTAAAGTGGATTCCACTGATGCAGATCTCTTTTCACAGGTCTCCTAAGGCAGTTCCCCTGACAGATGTCTTCTGACGCAGATCTCCTAAAGTAAATCTCCTGAGGTAGGTCCTTTGACACAGGTGTCATAAAGTGGGCCTCCTGACGCAGGTCCCCTGAAGGAGGTCTCCTGATGCAGATTTCCTAAAGTGGATTCCACTGAGGCAGGTCTCCTTTCACAGGTCTCCTAAAGCAGCTTCCCTGACAAAGGTCTCCTGATATAGATCTACTATAGTTCGTCTCCTGAAATAGGTCCCCTGACGCAGGTGTCATAAAGTGGGCCTCCTGATGCAGGTCCCCTGACGCAGGTCTCCTGATGCAGATTTCCTAAAGTGGATTCCACTGACGCAGGTCTCCTTTCACAGGTCTCCCAATGCAGTTCCCCTTCAAAAGCTCTCCTGAAGGAGATCTCCTAAAGTGCGTTTCCTAAGGTAGGTCCCCTGACGCAGGTGAAAAAAGGTCGGCCTCCTGATGCAGTTGTCCTGACGCAGGTCTCCTGAAACAAGTTTCCTAAAGTGGATTCCACTGACGCAGGTCTCTTTTCACAGGTCTCCTAACGCAGCTCTCCTGACAAAGCTCTCCTGAAGGAAATCTCCTAAATTGTATCCCCTGAGGTACGTCCCCAAACACAGGTGTCATATAGTGTGCCTCCTGACGCAGGTCTCCTGATATAGATCTACTAAAGTGCGTCTCCTGAAGTAGGTCCCCTGACGCAGGTGTCATAAAGTGGGCCTCCTGACGCAGGTCCCCTGACGCAGGTCTCCTGATGCAGATTTCCTGAAGTGGAATTCACTGACGCAGGTCTCTTTTCACAGGTCTCCTAACGCAGCTCCCCTGACGAAGCTCTCCTGAAGGAGATATCTTAAAGGGTGTCTTCTAAGTTAGGTCCCCTGATGCAGGTCCCCTGACGCAGATTTCCTAAAGTGGATTCCACTGAGGCAGGTCTTCTTCACAGGTCTCCTCAGGTAGCTCCCCTGACACAGCTCTCCGTATATAGATCTACTAAAGTGCGTCTCCTGACGTAGGTCCCCTGACGCAGGTGTCATAAAGTAGGCCTCCTGATGCAGGTCCCCTGAAGGAAGTCTCTTGATGTAGGTTTCCCAAAGTGGATTCCACTGACTCGTGTCCTTTCACAGGTCTCCTTATACAGCTCCCCTGACATAGCTCCCCTGACGGAGATCTCCTAAAGTGCGTTTCCTAACGTAGGTCCCCTGACGCAGGTGAAAAAAGGTCGGCCTCCTGACGCAGGTATCCTGACGCAGGTCTCCTGAATCAAGTTTCCTAAAGTGGATTCCAACAGACGCAGGTGTCTCTTCACATGTCTCCTAACGCAGCCTCCCTGACGAAGCTCTCCAGAAGGAGATCTCGTAAAGTGCGTCTCCTAAGTTAGGTCCCCTGATGCAGGTGTTATATAGTGGGCCTCCTGACGCAGGTCTCCTGATATAGATCTACTAAAGTGCTTCTCCTGAAGTAGGTCCCCTGACGCAGGTGTCATAAAGTGGGCCTCCTGACGCAGGTCCCCTGAAGGAGGTCTCCTGAATCAAGTTTCCTAAAGTGGATTCCACTGACGCAGGACTCTTTTCACAGGTCTCCTAACGCAGCTCCCCTGACGAAGCTCTCCTGAAGGAGATCTCTTAAAGTGCGTCTCCTAAGTTAAGTCCCCTGATGCAGGTGTCATATAGTGGGCCTAGTGACACAGGTCTCCTGACATAGATCTACTAAAGTGCGTCTCCCGACGTAGGTCCCCTGACGCAGGTGTCATAAAGTGGGCCTCCTGACGCAGGTCCCCTGATGCAGGTCTACTGATGCATCTTTCCTAATGTGGATTCCACTGACTCGTGTCCTTTCACAGGTCTCCTTATACAGCTCCCCTGACATAGCTCCCCTGACGGAGATCTCCTAAAGTGCGTTTCCTAAGGTAGGTCCCCTGACGCAGGTGAAAAAAGGTCGGCCTCCTGACGCAGGTGTCCTGACGCAGGTCTCCTGAATCAAGTTTCCTAAAGTGGATTCCACTGACACAGGTCTCTTTTCACAGGTCTCCTAACGCAGATCCCCTGACAAAGCTCTCCTGAAGGAAATCTCCTAAATTGTATCCCCTGAGGTACGTCCCCTAACACAGGTGTCATATAGTGTGCCTCTTGATGCAGGTATACTGATATAGATCTACTAAAGTGCGTCTCCTGATGCAGGTCCCCTGAAGGAGGTCTCCTGATGTAGGTTTCCCAAAGTGGATTCCACTGACTCGTGTCCTTTCACAGGTCTCCTTATACAGCTCCCCTGACATAGCTCCCCTGACGGAGATCTCCTAAAGTGCGTTTCCTAACGTAGGTCCCCTGACGCAGGTGCAAAAAGGTCGGCCTCCTGACGCAGGTGTCCTGACGCAGGTCTCCTGAATCAAGTTTCCTAAAGTGGATTCCACTGACACAGGTCTCTTTTCACAGGTCTCCTAACGCAGCTCCCCTGACAAAGCTCTCCTGAAGGAAATCTCCCAAATTGTATCCCCTGAGGTACGTCCCCTAACACAGGTGTCATATAGTGTGCCTCCTGACGCAGGTATACTGATATAGATCTACTAAAGTGCGTCTCCTGATGTAGGTCCCCTAATGCAGGTTTCCTAAAGTGGATTCCACTGAGTCCTTTCACAGGTCTCCTAAGACAGCTCCCCTGACTCATGTGTCCTTTCGCAGGTCTCCTAAGACAGCTCCCCTGACATAGGTCTCCTCAAGGACATCTCTTAAAGTGCGTCTCCTGAAGTAGGTCCCCTGACGCAGGTGTCATAAAGTGGGCCTCCTGACGCAGGTGTCCTGACGCAGGTCTCCTGAATCAAGTTTCCTAAAGTGGATTCCAACAGACGCAGGTGTCTCTTCACATGTCTCCTAACGCAGCCTCCCTGACGAAGCTCTCCAGAAGGAGATCTCGTAAAGTGCGTCTCCTAAGTTAGGTCCCCTGATGCAGGTGTCATATAGTGGGCCTCCTGACGCAGGTCTCCTGATATAGATCTACTAAAGTGCTTCTCCTGAAGTAGGTCCCCTGACGCAGGTGTCATAAAGTGGGCCTCCTGACGCAGGTCCCCTGAAGGAGGTCTCCTGAATCAAGTTTCCTAAAGTGGATTCCACTGACGCAGGACTCTTTTCACAGGTCTCCTAACGCAGCTCCCCTGACGAAGCTCTCCTGAAGGAGATCTCTTAAAGTGCGTCTCCTAAGTTAAGTCCCCTGATGCAGGTGTCATATAGTGGGCCTAGTGAAACAGGTCTCCTGACATAGATCTACTAAAGTGCGTCTCCCGACGTAGGTCCCCTGACGCAGATGTCATAAAGTGGGCCTCCTGACGCAGGTGTCCTGACGCAGGTCTCCTGATCTTTCCTAATGTGGATTCCACTGATGGAGATCTCCTTTCACAGCAATCCTAAAGCAGCTTCCCTGACACAGGTCTCCTGATATAGATCTACTAGAGTTCATCTCCTGAATTAGGTCCCCTGACGCAGGTATCATAAAGTGGGCCTCCTGACGTAGGTCCCCTGACGCAGGTCTCCTGATGCAGATTTCCTAAAGTGGATTCCACTGACGCAGGTCTCCTTTCACAGGTCTTCTAACGCAGCTCCCCTGACAAAGCTCTCCTGAAGGAGATCTCCTAAATTGTATCCCCTGAGGTACGTCCCCTAACACAGGTGTCATATAGTGGGCCTCCTGACGCAGGTCCTCCTGATATAGATCTACTAAAGTGCGTCTCCTAAAGTAGGTCCCCTGACGCAGGTGTCATAAAGTGGGCCTCCTGACGCAGGTCCCCTAATGCAGGTCTACTGATGCATGTTTCCTAATATGGATTCCACTGATGGAGATCTCCTTTCACAGCAATCCTAAAGCAGCTTCCCTGACACAGGTCTCCTGATATAGATCTACTAAAGTGCGTCTCCTGAAGTAGGTCCCATAACACAGGTGTCATTAAGTGGGCCTCCTGACGCAGGTGTCCTGACGCAGGTCTCCTGAATCAAGTTTCCTAAAGTGGATTGCACTGACGCAGGTCTCTTTTCAGATGTCTCCTAACGCAGCTCCCCTGACGAAGCTCTCCTGAAGAAGATCTCTTAAAGTGTGTCTCCTAAGTTAGGTCCCCTGATGCAGGTGTCCTATAGTGGGCCTCCTGACTCAGGTCTCCTGATATAGATCTACCATAGTTCGTCTCCTGAAGTAGGTCCCCTGACGCAGGTGTTGTAAAGTTGGGTCTGCTGACGCAGGTCCCCTGACGCAGGTCTCCTGATGCAGGTTTCCTTTCACAGGTCTTCTAACGCAGCTCCTCTTCAATAGCTCTCCTGAAGGAGATCCCCTAAAGTGCGTCTCCTAAGATATGTCCCCTGATGCAGGTGTCATAAAGTGGGCGTCCTGACGCTTGTCCCCTGAAACAGGTCTCCTGACGCAGGTCTCCTTTCACAGGTCTTCTAACGCAGCTCCCCTTCAAAAGCTCTCCTGAAGGAGATCTCTTAAAGTGCGTCTCCTAAGATAGGTCCTTGATGCAGGTCTCATAAAGTGGGCGTCCTGACGCTTGTCCCCTGAAACAGGTCTCCTGATGCAGGTTTCCTAAAGTGGATTCCACTGATGCAGATCTCCTTTCACAGGTCTCCTAAGGTTGTTCCCCTGACAGATGTCTTCTGACGCAGATCTCCTAAAGTAAATCTCCTGAGGTAGGTCCTCTGACACAGGTGTCATAAAGTGGGCCTCCTGACGCAGGTCCCCTGAAGGAGGTCTCCTGATGCAGATTTCCTAAAGTGGATTCCACTGAGGCAGGTCTCCTTTCACAGGTCTCCTAAAGCAGCTTCCCTGACAAAGGTCTCCTGATATAGATCTACTATAGTTCGTCTCCTGAAATAGGTCCCCTGACGCAGGTGTCATAAAGTGGGCCTCCTGACGCAGGCCACCTGACGCAGGTCTCCTGATGCAGATTTCCTAAAGTGGATTCCACTGAGGCAGGTCTCCTTTCACAGGTCTCCTCAGGCAGCTCCCCTGACACAGGTCCCTGATATAGATCTTCTATAGTTCGTCTCCTGAAGTAGGTCCCCTGAAGCAGGTGTCATAAAGTGGGCCTCCTGACGCAGGTCCCCCCACGCAGGTCTCCTGATGCAGATTTCCTAAAGTGGATTCCACTGACGCAGGTCTCTTTTCACAGGTCTCCTAAGACAGTTCCCCTGACACATGTCTTCTGACGCAGATCTCCTAAAGTAAATCTCCTTTGGTAGGTCCTCTGACGCAGGTGTCATCAAGTGGGCCTCCTGACGCAGGTCCCCTGACGCAGATTTCCTAAAGTGGATTCCACTGAGGCAGGTCTTCTTCACAGGTCTCCTCAGGTAGCTCCCCTGACGCAGGTGTCCTGATCTAGATCTACTAAAGTGCGTCTTCTGAAGTAGGTCCGCTGACACAGGTGTCATCAAGTGGGCCTCCTGACGCAGGTCCCCTGACGCAGATATCATAAAGTTTATTCCACTGACGCAGGTCTCCTTTTACAGGTCTCCTAACGCAGCTCCCCTGACAAAGCTCTCCTGAAGGAGATCTCCTAAATTGTATCCTCTGAGGTACGTCCCCTGACACAGGTGTCATTAAGTGGGCCTCCTGACGCAGGTCCCCTGAAGGAGGTCTCCTGATGCAAATATATTAAAGTTTATTCCACTGACGCAGGTCTCCTTTCACAGGTCTCCTAACGCAGCTCCCCTGACAAAGCTCTCCTGAAGGAGATCTCTTAAAGTGAGTCTCGTAAGTAAGGTCCCCTGATGCAGGTGAAAAAAGGTCGGCCTCCTGACGCAGGTCTCCTGAATCATGTTTTCTAAAGTGGATTCCACTGACGCAGGTCTCTTTTCACAGGTCTCCTAACGCAGCTCCCCTGACGCAGGTCTCCAGAAGGAGATCTCTTAAAGTGCGTCTCCTAAGTTAGGTCCCCTGATGCAGGTGTCATATAGTGGGCCTCCTGACGCAGGTCCCCTGAAGGAGGTCTCCTGATGCAGGTTTCCAAAAGTGGATTCAACTGAAGCAGGTCTCTTTTCACAGGTCTCCAAACGCAGCTCCCCTGCTGAAGCTCTCCTGAAGGAGATCTTTTAAAGTGCGTCTCCTACGTTAGGTCCCCTGATGCAGGTGTAATATAGTGGGCCTCCTGACGCAGGTCTCCTGATATAGATCTATTAAAGTGCGTCTCCTGAAGTAGGTCCCCTGACGCAGGTGTCATAAAGTGGGCCTCCTGACGCAGGTCCCCTGACGCAGGTCTCCTGATGCAGATTTCCTAAAGTGGATTCCACTGAGGCAGGTCTCCTTTCACAGGTCTCCTCAGGCAGCTCCCCTGACACAGGTTTCCTGATATAGATCTTCTATGGTTCGTCTCCTGATGTAGGTCCCCTGACGCAGGTGTCATAAAGTGGGCCTCCTGACGCAGGTCCCCTGACGCAGGTCTCCTGATGCAGATTTCCTAAAGTGGATTCCACTGAGGCAGGTCTCCTTTCACAGGTCTCCTCAGGCAGCTCCCCTGACACAGGTCTCCTGATATAAATCTACTAAAGTGCGTCTCCTGAAGTAGGTCCCCTGACGCAGGTGTCATAAAGTGGGCCTCCTGACGCAGGTCCCCCGACGCAGGTCTCCTGATGCAGGTTTCCAAAAGTGGATTCAACTGAAGCAGGTCTCTTTTCACAGGTCTCCAAACGCAGCTCCCCTGACGAAGCTCTCCTGAAGGAGATCTCTTAAAGTGCGTCTCCTAAGTAAGGTCCCCTGATGCAGGTCTCCTGATATAGATCTACCATAGTTCGTCTCCTGAAGTAGGTCCCCTGACGCAGGTGTTGTAAAGTTGGGTCTGCTGACGCAGGTCCCCTGACGCAGGTCTCCTAATGCAGGTTTCCTTTCACAGGTCTTCTAACGCAGCTCCCCTTCAATAGCTCTCCTGAAGGAGATCCCCTAAAGTGCGTCTCCTAAGATATGTCCCCTGATGCAGGTGTCATAAAGTGGGCGTCCTGACGCTTGTCCCCTGAAACAGGTCTCCTGACGCAGGTCTCTTTTCACAGGTCTTCTAACGCAGCTCCCTTTCAAAAGCTCTCCTGAAGGAGATCTCTTAAAGTGCGTCTCCTAAGATAGGTCCTTGATGCAGGTCTCATAAAGTGGGCGTCCTGACGCTTGTCCCCTGAAACAGGTCTCCTGATGCAGGTTTCCTAAAGTGGATTCCACTGATGCAGATCTCTTTTCACAGGTCTCCTAAGGCAGTTCCCCTGACAGATGTCTTCTGACGCAGATCTCCTAAAGTAAATCTCCTGAGGTAGGTCCTTTGACACAGGTGTCATAAAGTGGGCCTCCTGACGCAGGTCCCCTGAAGGAGGTCTCCTGATGCAGATTTCCTAAAGTGGATTCCACTGAGGCAGGTCTCCTTTCACAGGTCTCCTAAAGCAGCTTCCCTGACAAAGGTCTCCTGATATAGATCTACTATAGTTCGTCTCCGGAAGTAGGTCCCCTGACGCAGGTGTCATAAAGTGGGCCTCCTGACGCAGGCCACCTGACGCAGGTCTCCTGATGCAGATTTCCTAAAGTGGATTCCACTGAGGCAGGTCTCCTTTCACAGGTCTCCTCAGGCAGCTCCCCTGACACAGGTCTCCTGATATAGATCTTCTATAGTTCGTCTCCTGAAGTAGGTCCCCTGACGCAAGTGTCATAAAGTGGGCCTCCTGACGCAGGTCCCCCGACGCAGGTCTCCTGATGCAGATTTCCTAAAGTGGATTCCACTGACGCAGGTCTCTTTTCACAGGTCTCCTAAGACAGTTCCCCTGACACATGTCTTCTGATGCAGATCTCCTAAAGTAAATCTCCTTTGGTAGGTCCTCTGACGCAGGTGTCATCAAGTGGGCCTCCTGACGCAGGTCCCCTGACGCAGATTTCCTAAAGTGGATTCCACTGAGGCAGGTCTTCTTCACAGGTCTCCTCAGGTAGCTCCCCTGACACAGGTCTCCTTATATAGATCTACTAAAGTGCGTCTCCTAAGTAAGGTCCCCTGATGCAGATGTAATATAGTGGGCCTCCTGACGCAGGTCTCCTGATATAAATCTACTAAAGTACATCTCCTGAAGTAGGTCCCCTGACGCAGGTGTCATCAAGTGGGCCTCCTGACGCAGGTCCCCTGACGCAGATTTCCTAAAGTGGATTCCACTGAGGCAGGTCTCCTTTCACAGGTCTCCACAGGCAGCTCCCCTGACACAGGTCTCCTGAAGGAGATCTCTTAAAGTGCGTCTCCTGAAGTAGGTCCCCTGACGCAGGTGTCATAAAGTGGGCCTCCTGACGCAGGTGTCCTGACGCAGGTCTCCTGAATCAAGTTTCCTAAAGTGGTTTCCACTGACGCAGGTCTCCTTTCACAGGTCTCCTAACGCAGCTCCCCTGACGAAGCTCTCATGAAGGAGATCTCTTATAGTGCCTCTCCTAAATTAGGTCCCCTGATGCAGGTGTCATAAAGTGGGCCTCCTGACGCAGGTCCCCTGACGCAGATTTCCTAAAGTGGATTCCACTGAGGCAGGTCTTCTTCACAGGTCTCCTCAGGTAGCTCCCCTGACGCAGGTGTCCTAATCTAGATCTACTAAAGTGCGTCTTCTGAAGTAGGTCCGCTGACACAGGTGTCATCAAGTGGGCCTCCTGACGCAGGTCCCCTGACGCAGATATCATAAAGTTTATTCCACTGACGCAGGTCTCCTTTCACAGGTCTCCTAACGCAGCTCCCCTGATAAAGCTCTCCTGAAGGAGATCTCCTAAATTGTATCCTCTGAGGTACGTCCCCTGACACAGGTGTCATTAAGTGGGCCTCCTGACGCAGGTCCCCTGAAGGAGGTCTCCTGATGCAGATATCATAAAGTTTATTCCACTGACGCAGGTCTCCTTTCACAGGTCTCCTAACGCAGCTCCCCTGACAAAGCTCTCCTGAAGGAGATCTCTTAAAGTGAGTCTCGTAAGTTAGGTCCCCTGATGCAGGTGAAAAAAGGTCGGCCTCCTGACGCAGGTCTCCTGAATCATGTTTTCTAAAGTGGATTCCACTGACGCAGGTCTCTTTTCACAGGTCTCCTAACGCAGCTCCCCTGACGCAGGTCTCCAGAAGGAGATCTCTTAAAGTGCATCTCCTAAGTTAGGTCCCCTGATGCAGGTGTCATATAGTGGGCCTCCTGACGCAGGTCCCCTGAAGGAGGTCTCCTGATGCAGGTTTCCAAAAGTGGATTCAACTGAAGCAGGTCTCTTTTCACAGGTCTCCAAACGCAGCTCCCCTGCTGAAGCTCTCCTGAAGGAGATCTCTTAAAGTGCGTCTCCTACGTTAGGTCCCCTGATGCAGGTGTAATATAGTGGGCCTCCTGACGCAGGTCTCCTGATATAGATCTACTAAAGTGCGTCTCCTGAAGTAGGTCCCCTGACGCAGGTGTCATAAAGTGGGCCTCCTGACGCAGGTCCCCTGACGCAGGTCTCCTGATGCAGATTTCCTAAAGTGGATTCCACTGAGGCAGGTCTCCTTTCACAGGTCTCCTCAGGCAGCTCCCCTGACACAGGTCTCCTGATATAGATCTTCTATGGTTCGTCTCCTGATGTAGGTCCCCTGACGCAGGTGTCATAAAGTGGGCCTCCTGACGCAGGTCCCCCGACGCAGGTCTCCTGATGCAGGTTTCCAAAAGTGGATTCAACTGAAGCAGGTCTCTTTTCACAGGTCTCCAAACGCAGCTCCCCTGACGAAGCTCTCCTGAAGGAGATCTCTTAAAGTGCGTCTCCTAAGTAAGGTCCCCTGATGCAGGTCTCCTGATATAGATCTACCATAGTTCGTCTCCTGAAGTAGGTCCCCTGACGCAGGTGTTGTAAAGTTGGGTCTGCTGACGCAGGTCCCCTGACGCAGGTCTCCTAATGCAGGTTTCCTTTCACAGGTCTTCTAACGCAGCTCCCCTTCAATAGCTCTCCTGAAGGAGATCCCCTAAAGTGCGTCTCCTAAGATATGTCCCCTGATGCAGGTGTCATAAAGTGGGCGTCCTGACGCTTGTCCCCTGAAACAGGTCTCCTGACGCAGGTCTCTTTTCACAGGTCTTCTAACGCAGCTCCCCTTCAAAAGCTCTCCTGAAGGAGATCTCTTAAAGTGCGTCTCCTAAGATAGGTCCTTGATGCAGGTCTCATAAAGTGGGCGTCCTGACGCTTGTCCCCTGAAACAGGTCTCCTGATGCAGGTTTCCTAAAGTGGATTCCACTGATGCAGATCTCTTTTCACAGGTCTCCTAAGGCAGTTCCCCTGACAGATGTCTTCTGACGCAGATCTCCTAAAGTAAATCTCCTGAGGTAGGTCCTTTGACACAGGTGTCATAAAGTGGGCCTCCTGACGCAGGTCCCCTGAAGGAGGTCTCCTGATGCAGATTTCCTAAAGTGGATTCCACTGAGGCAGGTCTCCTTTCACAGGTCTCCTAAAGCAGCTTCCCTGACAAAGGTCTCCTGATATAGATCTACTATAGTTCATCTCCGGAAGTAGGTCCCCTGACGCAGGTGTCATAAAGTGGGCCTCCTGACGCAGGCCACCTGACGCAGGTCTCCTGATGCAGATTTCCTAAAGTGGATTCCACTGAGGCAGGTCTCCTTTCACAGGTCTCCTCAGGCAGCTCCCCTGACACAGGTCTCCTGATATAGATCTTCTATAGTTCGTCTCCTGAAGTAGGTCCCCTGACGCAAGTGTCATAAAGTGGGCCTCCTGACGCAGGTCCCCCGACGCAGGTCTCCTGATGCAGATTTCCTAAAGTGGATTCCACTGACGCAGGTCTCTTTTCACAGGTCTCCTAAGACAGTTCCCCTGACACATGTCTTCTGATGCAGATCTCCTAAAGTAAATCTCCTTTGGTAGGTCCTCTGACGCAGGTGTCATCAAGTGGGCCTCCTGACGCAGGTCCCCTGACGCAGATTTCCTAAAGTGGATTCCACTGAGGCAGGTCTTCTTCACAGGTCTCCTCAGGTAGCTCCCCTGACACAGGTCTCCTTATATAGATCTACTAAAGTGCGTCTCCTAAGTAAGGTCCCCTGATGCAGATGTAATATAGTGGGCCTCCTGACGCAGGTCTCCTGATATAAATCTACTAAAGTACATCTCCTGAAGTAGGTCCCCTGACGCAGGTGTCATCAAGTGGGCCTCCTGACGCAGGTCCCCTGACGCAGATTTCCTAAAGTGGATTCCACTGAGGCAGGTCTCCTTTCACAGGTCTCCACAGGCAGCTCCCCTGACACAGGTCTCCTGAAGGAGATCTCTTAAAGTGCGTCTCCTGAAGTAGGTCCCCTGACGCAGGTGTCATAAAGTGGGCCTCCTGACGCAGGTGTCCTGACGCAGGTCTCCTGAATCAAGTTTCCTAAAGTGGTTTCCACTGACGCAGGTCTCCTTTCACAGGTCTCCTAACGCAGCTCCCCTGACGAAGCTCTCATGAAGGAGATCTCTTATAGTGCCTCTCCTAAATTAGGTCCCCTGATGCAGGTGTCATAAAGTGGGCCTCCTGACGCAGGTCCCCTGACGCAGATTTCCTAAAGTGGATTCCACTGAGGCAGGTCTTCTTCACAGGTCTCCTCAGGTAGCTCCCCTGACACAGGTGTCCTAATCTAGATCTACTAAAGTGCGTCTTCTGAAGTAGGTCCGCTGACACAGGTGTCATCAAGTGGGCCTCCTGACGCAGGTCCCCTGACGCAGATATCATAAAGTTTATTCCACTGACGCAGGTCTCCTTTCACAGGTCTCCTAACGCAGCTCCCCTGATAAAGCTCTCCTGAAGGAGATCTCCTAAATTGTATCCTCTGAGGTATGTCCCCTGACACAGGTGTCATTAAGTGGGCCTCCTGACGCAGGTCCCCTGAAGGAGGTCTCCTGATGCAGATATCATAAAGTTTATTCCACTGACGCAGGTCTCCTTTCACAGGTCTCCTAACGCAGCTCCCCTGACAAAGCTCTCCTGAAGGAGATCTCTTAAAGTGAGTCTCGTAAGTTAGGTCCCCTGATGCAGGTGAAAAAAGGTCGGCCTCCTGACGCAGGTCTCCTGAATCATGTTTTCTAAAGTGGATTCCACTGACGCAGGTCTCTTTTCACAGGTCTCCTAACGCAGCTCCCCTGACGCAGGTCTCCAGAAGGAGATCTCTTAAAGTGCATCTCCTAAGTTAGGTCCCCTGATGCAGGTGTCATATAGTGGGCCTCCTGACGCAGGTCCCCTGAAGGAGGTCTCCTGATGCAGGTTTCCAAAAGTGGATTCAACTGAAGCAGGTCTCTTTTCACAGGTCTCCAAACGCAGCTCCCCTGCTGAAGCTCTCCTGAAGGAGATCTCTTAAAGTGCGTCTCCTACGTTAGGTCCCCTGATGCAGGTGTAATATAGTGGGCCTCCTGACGCAGGTCTCCTGCTATAGATCTACTAAAGTGCGTCTCCTGAAGTAGGTCCCCTGACGCAGGTGTCATAAAGTGGGCCTCCTGACGCAGGTCCCCTGACGCAGGTCTCCTGATGCAGATTTCCTAAAGTGAATTCCACTGAGGCAGGTCTCCTTTCACAGGTCTCCTCAGGCAAATCCCCTGACACAGGTCTCCTGATATAGATCTTCTATGGTTCGTCTCCTGATGTAGGTCCCCTGACGCAGGTGTCATAAAGTGGGCCTCCTGACGCAGGTCCCATGACGCAGGTCTCCTGATGCAGATTTCCTAAAGTGAATTCCACTGAGGCAAGTCTCCTTTCACAGGTCTCCTCAGGCAGCTCCCCTGACACAGGTCTCCTGATATAAATCTACTAAAGTGCGTCTCCTGAAGTAGGTCCCCTGACGCAGGTGTCATAAAGTGGGCCTCCTGACGCAGGTCCCCCGACGCAGGTCTCCTGATGCAGATTTCCAAAAGTGGATTCAACTGAAGCAGGTCTCTTTTCACAGGTCTCCTAAGGCAGTTCCCCTGACACATGTCTTCTGACGAAGATCTCCTAAAGTAAATCTCCTTTGGTAGGTCCTCTGACGCAGGTGTCATCAAGTGGGCCTCCTGACGCAGGTTCCCTGACGCAGATTTCCTAAAGTGGATTCCACTGAGGCAGGTCTTCTTCACAGGTCCACTCAGGTAGCTCCCCTGACACAGGTCTCCTTATATAGATCTACTAAAGTGCGTCTCCTGAAGTAGGTCCCCTGACGCAGGTGTCATATAGTGGGCCTCCTGACGCAGATCCCCTGAAGGAGGTCTCCTGATGCAGGTTTCCAAAAGTGGATTCAACTGAAGCAGGTCTCTTTTCACAGGTCTCCAAACGCAGCTCCCCTGACGAAGCTCTCCTGAAGGAGATCTCTTAAAGTGCGTCTCCTAAGTAAGGTCCCCTGATGCAGGTCTCCTGATATAGATCTACTAAAGTACGTCTCCTGAAGTAGGTCCCCTGACGCAGGTGTCATAAATTGGGCCTCCTGACGCAGGTCCCCTGACGCAGGTCTCCTGATGCAGATTTCCTAAAGTGGATTCCACTGACGCAGGTCTCTTTTCACAGGTCTCCTAACGCAGATCCCCTGACGAAGCTCTCCTGAAGGAGATCTCTTAAAGTGCGTCTCCTAAATTAGGTCGTCTAATGCAGGTGTCATATAGTGGGCCTCCTGACGCAGGTCCCCTGAAGGAGTTCTCCTGATGCAGGTTTCCAAAAGTGGATTCAACAGAAGCAGGTCTCTTTTCACAGGTCTCCAAACGCAGCTCCCCTGACGAAGCTCTCCTGAAGGAGATCTCTTAAAGTGCGTCTCCTAAGTTAGGTCCCCTGATGCAGGTGTAATATTATGGGCCTACAGACGCAAGTCTCCTGATATAGATCTACTAAAGTGCGTCTCCTGAAGTAAGTCCCCTGACGCAGGTGTCATCAAGTGGGCCTCCTGACGCAGGTCCCCTGACGTAGATTTCCTAAAGTGGATTCCACTGAGGCAGGTCTCCTTTCACAGGTCTCCTCAGGCAGCTCCCCTGACACAGGTCTCCTGAAGGAGATCTCTTAAAGTGCGTCTCCTGAAGTAGGTCCCCTGACGCAGGTGTCATAAAGTGGGCCTCCTGACGCAGGTCTCCTGATATAGATCTACTAAAGTACGTTTCCTGAAGTAGGTCCCCTGACGCAGGTGTCATAAATTGGGACTCCTGACGCAGGTCCCCTGACGCAGGTCTCCTGATGCAGATTTCCTAAAGTGGATTCCACTGACGCAGGTCTGTTTTCACAGGTCTCCTAACGCAGCTCCCCTGACGAAGCTCTCCTGAAGGAGATCTCTTAAAGTGCGTCTCTTAAGTTAAGTCCCCTGATACAGGTGAAAAAAGGTGTGCCTCCTGACGCAGGTCTCCTGACGCAGGTCTCCTGATGCAGATTTCCTAAAATGGATTCCACTGACGCAGGTCTCTTTTCACAGGTCTCCTAACGCAGCTCCCCTGATGAAGCTCTCCTGAAGAAGATCTCTTATAGTGCGTCTCCTAAGTTAGGTCCCCTGATGCAGGTGTCTTGTAGTGGGCCTCCTGACGCAGGTCTCCTGATATAGATCTACTAAAGTGCGTCTCCTGAAGTAGGTCCCCTGACGCAGGTGTCATGAAGTGGGCCTCCTGACGCAGGTCCCCTGACGAAGCTCTCCTGAAGGAGATCTCTTATAGTGCGTCTCCTAAGTTAGGTCCCCTGATGCAGGTGTCATATAGTGGGCCTCCTGACGCAGGTCTCCTGATATAGATCTAGTAAAGTGCGTCTCCTGAAGTAGGTCCCCTGACGCAGGTGTCATCAAGTGGGCCTCCTGACGCAGGTCCCTGACGCAGATTTCCTAAAGTGGATTCCATTGAGGCAGGTCTCCTTTCACAGGTCTCCTCAGGCAACTTCCCTGACACAGGTCTCCTGAAGGAGATCTCTTAAAGTGTGTCTCCTGATGTAGGTCCCCTGACGCAGGTGTCATAAAGTGGGCCTCCTGACGCAGGTCTCCTGAATCAAGTTTCCTAAAGTGGATTCCACTGACGCAGGTCTCTTTTCACAGGTCTCCTAACGCAGCTCCCTGATGAAGCAATTTTGAGGGAGATCTCTTAAAATGCGTCTCCTAAGTTAGGTCCCCTGATGCAGGTGTCATATAGTGGGCCTCCTGACGCAGGTCTCCTGATATAGATCTACTAAAGTGCGTCTCCTGAAGTAGGTCCCCTGACGCGGGTGTCATAAAGTGGGCCTGCTGACGCAGGTCTCCTGATGCAGATTTCCTAAAGTGGATTCCACTGACGCAGGTCTCTTTTCACAGGTCTCCTAACGCATATCCCCTGAAGAAGCTCTCCTGAAGGAGATCTCTTAAAGTGCGTCTCCTAAGTTAGGTCGTCTGATGCAGGTGTCATATAGTGGGCCTACTGACGCAGGTCCCCTGAAGGAGGTCTCCTGATGCAGGTTTCCAAAAGTGGATTCAACTGAAGCAGGTCTCTTTTCACAGGTCTCCAAACGCAGCTCCCCTGACGAAGCTCTCCTGAAGGAGGTCTCTTAAAGTGCGTCTCCTAAGTTAGGTCCCCTGCTGCAGGTGTAATATTATGGGCCTACTGACGCAAGTCTCCTGATATAGATCTACTAAAGTGCGTCTCCTGAAGTAGGTCCCCTGACGCAGGTGTCATAAAGTGGGCCTCCTGACGCAGGTCTCCTGATATAGATCTACTAAAGTACGTCTCCTGAAGTAGGTCCCCTGACGCAGGTGTCATAAATTGGGACTCCTGACGCAGGTCCCTGATGCAGGTCTCCTGATGCAGATTTCCTAAAGTGGATTCCACTGACGCAGGTCTCTTTTCACAGGTCTCCTAACGCAGCTCCCCTGACGAAGCTCTCCTGAAGGAGATCTCTTAAAGTGCGTCTCCTAAGTTAGGACCCCTGATGCAGGTGTCATCAAGTGGGCCTCCTGACGCAGGTCCCCTGACGCAGGTCCCCTGATGCAGATTTCCTAAAGTGGATTCCACTGACGCAGGTCTCCTTTTACAGGTCTCCTAACGCAGCTCCCCTGACAAAGCTCTCCTGAAGGAGATCTCTTAAAGTGCGTCTCGTAAGTTAAGTCCCCTGATACAGGTGAAAAAAGCTGTGCCTCCTGAAGCAGGTCTCCTGACGCAGGTCTCCTGATGCAGATTTCCTAAAATGGATTCCACTGACGCAGGTCTCTTTTCACAGGTCTCCTAACGCAGCTCCCCTGATGAAGCTCTCCTGAAGAAGATCTCTAATAGTGCGTCTCCTAAGTTAGGTCCCCTGATGCAGGTGTCTTGTAGTGGGCCTCCTGACGCAGGTCTCCTGATATAGATCTACTAAAGTGCGTCTCCTGAAGTAGGTCCCCTGACGCAGGTGTCATGAAGTGGGCCTCCTGACGCAGGTCCCCTGACGAAGCTCTCCTGAAGGAGATCTCTTATAGTGCGTCTCCTAAGTTAGGTCCCCTGATGCAGGTGTCATATAGTGGGCCTCCTGACGCAGGTCTCCTGATATAGATCTAGTAAAGTGCGTCTCCTGAAGTAGGTCCCCTGACGCAGGTGTCATCAAGTGGGCCTCCTGACGCAGGTCCCCTGACGCAGATTTCCTAAAGTGGATTCCATTGAGGCAGGTCTCCTTTCACAGGTCTCCTCAGGCAACTTCCCTGACACAGGTCTCCTGAAGGAGATCTCTTAAAGTGTGTCTCCTGATGTAGGTCCCCTGACGCAGGTGTCATAAAGTGGGCCTCCTGACGCAGGTCTCCTGAATCAAGTTTCCTAAAGTGGATTCCACTGACGCAGGTCTCTTTTCACAGGTCTCCTAACGCAGCTCCCCTGATGAAGCTCTCTTGAGGGAGATCTCTTAAAATGCGTCTCCTAAGTTAGGTCCCCTGATGCAGGTGTCATATAGTTGGCCTCCTGACGCAGGTCTCCTGATATAGATCTAGTAAAGTGCGTCTCCTGAAGTAGGTCCCCTGACGCGGGTGTCATAAAGTGGGCCTGCTGACGCAGGTCTCCTGATGCAGATTTCCTAAAGTGGATTCCACTGACGCAGGTCTCTTTTCACAGGTCTCCTAACGCATATCCCCTGACGAAGCTCTCCTGAAGGAGATCTCTTAAAGTGCGTCTCCTAAGTTAGGTCGTCTGATGCAGGTGTCATATAGTGGGCCTACTGACGCAGGTCCCCTGAAGGAGGTCTCCTGATGCAGGTTTCCAAAAGTGGATTCAACTGAAGCAGGTCTCTTTTCACAGGTCTCCAAACGCAGCTCCCCTGACGAAGCTCTCCTGAAGGAGGTCTCTTAAAGTGCGTCTCCTAAGTTAGGTCCCCTGCTGCAGGTGTAATATTATGGGCCTACTGACGCAAGTCTCCTGATATAGATCTACTAAAGTGCGTCTCCTGAAGTAGGTCCCCTGACGCAGGTGTCATAAAGTGGGCCTCCTGACGCAGGTCTCCTGATATAGATCTACTAAAGTACGTCTCCTGAAGTAGGTCCCCTGACGCAGGTGTCATAAATTGGGACTCCTGACGCAGGTCCCCTGATGCAGGTCTCCTGATGCAGATTTCCTAAAGTGGATTCCACTGACGCAGGTCTCTTTTCACAGGTCTCCTAACGCAGCTCCCCTGACGAAGCTCTCCTGAAGGAGATCTCTTAAAGTGCGTCTCCTAAGTTAGGACCCCTGATGCAGGTGTCATCAAGTGGGCCTCCTGACGCAGGTCCCCTGACGCAGGTCTCCTGATGCAGATTTCCTAAAGTGGATTCCACTGACGCAGGTCTCCTTTTACAGGTCTCCTAACGCAGCTCCCCTGACAAAGCTCTCCTGAAGGAGATCTCTTAAAGTGCGTCTCGTAAGTTAAGTCCCCTGATACAGGTGAAAAAAGCTGTGCCTCCTGACGCAGGTCTCCTGACGCAGGTCTCCTAATGCAGATTTCCTAAAATGGATTCCACTGACGCAGGTCTCTTTTCACAGGTCTCCTAACGCAGCTCCCCTGATGAAGCTCTCCTGAAGGAGATCTCTTATAGTGCGTCTCCAAAGTTAGGTCGCCTGATGCAGGTGTCATGTAGTGGGCCTCCTGACGCAGGTCTCCTGATATAGATCTACTAAAGTGCGTCTCCTGAAGTAGGTCCCCTGACGCAGGTGTCATGAAGTGGGCCTCCTGACGCAGGTCCTCTGACGAAGCTCTCCTGAAGGAGATCTCTTATAGTGCGTCTCCTAAGTTAGGTCCCTGATGCAGGTGTCATATAGTAGGCCTCCTGACGCAGGTCTCCTGATATAGATCTAGTAAAGTGCGTCTCCTGAAGTAGGTCCCCTGACGCA
This sequence comes from Oryzias celebensis, assembly GCA_014656515.1. Classification (NCBI taxonomy): domain Eukaryota; kingdom Metazoa; phylum Chordata; class Actinopteri; order Beloniformes; family Adrianichthyidae; genus Oryzias; species Oryzias celebensis. Next base: position 22,309,286 of record BNCR01000017.1, on the reverse strand, counting down.
GGTGTCATCAAGTGGGCCTCCTGACGCAGGTCCCCTGACGCAGATTTCCTAAAGTGGATTACATTGAGGCAGGTCTCCTTTCACAGGTCTCCTCAGGCAACTTCCCTGACACAGGTCTCCTGAAGGAGATCTCTTAAAGTGCGTCTCCTGAAGTAGGTCCCCTGACGCGGGTGTCATAAAGTGGGCCTGCTGACGCAGGTCTCCTGATGCAGATTTCCTAAAGTGGATTCCACTGACGCAGGTCTCTTTTCACAGGTCTCCTAACGCAGATCCCCTGACGAAGCTCTCCTGAAGGAGATCTCTTAAAGTGCGTCTCCTAAGTTAGGTCGTCTGATGCAGGTGTCATATAGTGGGCCTCCTGACGCAGGTCCTCTGAAGGAGGTCTCCTGATGCAGGTTTCCAAAAGTGGATTCAACTGAAGCAGGTCTCTTTTCACAGGTCTCCAAACGCAGCTCCCCTGACGAAGCTCTCCTGAAGGAGATCTCTTAAAGTGCGTCTCCTAAGTTAGTTCCCCTGATGCAGGTGTAATATTATGGGCCTACTGACGCAAGTCTCCTGATATAGATCTACTACAGTGCGTCTCCTGAAGTAGGTCCCCTGACGCAGGTGTCATCAAGTGGGCCTCCTGACGCAGATCCTTTGACGTAGATTTCCTAAAGTGGATTCTACTGAGGCAGGTCTCCTTTTACAGGTCACCTCAGGCAGCTCCCCTGACACAGGTCTCCTGAAGGAGATCTCTTATAGTGCGTCTCCTGAAGTAGGTCCCCTGACGCAGGTGTCATAAATTGGGACTCCTGACGCAGGTCCCCTGACGCAGGTCTCCTGATGCAGATTTCCTAAAGTGGATTCCACTGACGCAGGTCTCTTTTCACAGGTCTCCTAACGCAGCTCCCCTGACGAAGCTCTCCTGAAGGAGATCTCTTAAAGTGCATCTCCTAAATTAGGACCCCTGATGCAGGTGTCATCAAGTGGGCCTCCTGACGCAGGTCCCCTGACGCAAGTCTCCTGATGCAGATTTCCTAAAGTGGATTCCACTGACGCAGGTCTCCTTTTACAGGTCTCCTAACGCAGCTCCCCTGACAAAGCTCTCCTGAAGGAGATCTCTTAAAGTGCGTCTCGTAAGTTAAGTCCCCTGATGCAGGTGAAAAAAGGTGTGCCTCCTGACGCAGGTCTCCTGACGCAGGTCTCCTGATGCAGATTTCCTAAAATGGATTCCACTGACGGAGGTCTCTTTTCACAAGTCTCCTAACGCAGCTCCCCTGATGAAGCTCTCCTGAAGGAGATCTCTTATAGTGCGTCTCCTAAGTTAGGTCCCCTGATGCAGGTGTCATGTAGTGGGCCTCCTGACGCAGGTCTCCTGATATAGATCTACTAAAGTGTGTCTCCTAAAGTCAGTCCCTTGACGCAGGTGTCATATAGTGGGCCTCCTGACGCAGGTCCCCTGACGCAGGTCTCCTGATGCAGATTTCCTAAAGTGGATTCCACTGACGCAGGTCTCCTTTTACAGGTCTCCTAATGCAGCTCCCCTGACAAAGCTCTCCTGAAGGAGATCTCTTAAAGTGCGTCTCGTAAGTTAAGTCCCCTGATACAGGTGAAAAAAGGTGTGCCTCCTGACGCAGGTCTCCTGACGCAGGTCTCCTGATGCAGATTTCCTAAAATGGATTCCACTGACGCAGGTCTCTTTTCACAGGTCTCCTAACGCAGCTCCCCTGATGAAGCTCTCCTGAAGGAGATCTCTTATAGTGCGTCTCCTAAGTTCGGTCCCCTGATGCAGGTGTCATGTAGTGGGCCTCCTGACGCAGGTCTCCTGATATAGATCTACTAAAGTGCGTCTCCTGAAGTAGGTCCCCTGACGCAGGTGTCATGAAGTGGGCCTCCTGACGCAGGTCCCTTGACGAAGCTCTCCTGAAGGAGATCTCTTATAGTGCTTCTCCTAAGTTAGGTCGCCTGATGCAGGTGTCATCAAGTGGGCCTCCTGACGCAGGTCTCCTGATGCAGATTTCCTAAAGTGGATTCCATTGAGGCAGGTCTCTTTTCACAGGTCTCCTAACGCAGCTCCCCTGATGAAGCTCCCTTGAGGGAGATCTCTTAAAATGCGTCTCCTAAGTTAGGTCCCCTGATGCAGGTGTCATGTAGTGGGCCTCCTGACGCAGGTCTCCTTATATAGATCTACTAAAGTGCGTCTCCTGAAGTAGGTCACCTGGCGCAGGTGTCATAAAGTGGGCCTTCCAACGCAGGTCCCCTGAAGGAGGTCTCCTGATGCAGGTTTCCTAAAGTGGATTCCACTGAAGCAGATCTCTTTTCACAGGTCTCTTTTCACAGGTCTCCTAACGCAGCTCCCCTGACGAAGCTCTCCTGAAGGAGATCTCTTAAAGTTCATCTCCTAAGTTAGGTCCCCTGATGCAGGTGTCATAGAGTGGGCCTCCTGACCCAGGTCTCCTGATATAGATCTACTAAAGTGCGTCTCCTGAAGTAATTCCCCTGACGCAGGTGTCATAAAGTGGGCCTCCTGACGCAGGTCTCCTGATATAGATCTACTAAAGTACGTCTCCTGAAGTAGGTCCCCTGACGCAGGTGTCATAAATTGGGACTCCTGACGCAGGTCCCCTGATGCAGGTCTCCTGATGCAGATTTCCTAAAGTGGATTCCACTGACGCAGGTCTCTTTTCACAGGTCTCCTAACGCAGCTCCCCTGACGAAGCTCTCCTGAAGGAGATCTCTTAAAGTGCGTCTCCTAAGTTAGGACCCCTGATGCAGGTGTCATCAAGTGGGCCTCCTGACGCAGGTCCCCTGACGCAGGTCTCCTGATGCAGATTTCCTAAAGTGGATTCCACTGACGCAGGTCTCCTTTTACAGGTCTCCTAACGCAGCTCCCCTGACAAAGCTCTCCTGAAGGAGATCTCTTAAAGTGCGTCTCGTAAGTTAAGTCCCCTGATACAGGTGAAAAAAGCTGTGCCTCCTGACGCAGGTCTCCTGACGCAGGTCTCCTAATGCAGATTTCCTAAAATGGATTCCACTGACGCAGGTCTCTTTTCACAGGTCTCCTAACGCAGCTCCCCTGATGAAGCTCTCCTGAAGGAGATCTCTTATAGTGCGTCTCCAAAGTTAGGTCGCCTGATGCAGGTGTCATGTAGTGGGCCTCCTGACGCAGGTCTCCTGATATAGATCTACTAAAGTGCGTCTCCTGAAGTAGGTCCCCTGACGCAGGTGTCATGAAGTGGGCCTCCTGACGCAGGTCCTCTGACGAAGCTCTCCTGAAGGAGATCTCTTATAGTGCGTCTCCTAAGTTAGGTCCCCTGATGCAGGTGTCATATAGTAGGCCTCCTGACGCAGGTCTCCTGATATAGATCTAGTAAAGTGCGTCTCCTGAAGTAGGTCCCCTGACGCAGGTGTCATCAAGTGGGCCTCCTGACGCAGGTCCCCTGACGCAGATTTCCTAAAGTGGATTACATTGAGGCAGGTCTCCTTTCACAGGTCTCCTCAGGCAACTTCCCTGACACAGGTCTCCTGAAGGAGATCTCTTAAAGTGCGTCTCCTGAAGTAGGTCCCCTGACGCGGGTGTCATAAAGTGGGCCTGCTGACGCAGGTCTCCTGATGCAGATTTCCTAAAGTGGATTCCACTGACGCAGGTCTCTTTTCACAGGTCTCCTAACGCAGATCCCCTGACGAAGCTCTCCTGAAGGAGATCTCTTAAAGTGCGTCTCCTAAGTTAGGTCGTCTGATGCAGGTGTCATATAGTGGGCCTCCTGACGCAGGTCCTCTGAAGGAGGTCTCCTGATGCAGGTTTCCAAAAGTGGATTCAACTGAAGCAGGTCTCTTTTCACAGGTCTCCAAACGCAGCTCCCCTGACGAAGCTCTCCTGAAGGAGATCTCTTAAAGTGCGTCTCCTAAGTTAGGTCCCCTGATGCAGGTGTAATATTATGGGCCTACTGACGCAAGTCTCCTGATATAGATCTACTACAGTGCGTCTCCTGAAGTAGGTCCCCTGACGCAGGTGTCATCAAGTGGGCCTCCTGACGCAGATCCCTTGACGTAGATTTCCTAAAGTGGATTCTACTGAGGCAGGTCTCCTTTTACAGGTCACCTCAGGCAGCTCCCCTGACACAGGTCTCCTGAAGGAGATCTCTTATAGTGCGTCTCCTGAAGTAGGTCCCCTGACGCAGGTGTCATAAAGTGGGCCTCCTGACGCAGGTCTCCTGATATAGATCTACTAAAGTACGTCTCCTGAAGTAGGTCCCCTGACGCAGATGTCATAAATTGGGACTCCTGACGCAGGTCCCCTGACGCAGGTCTCCTGATGCAGATTTCCTAAAGTGGATTCCACTGACGCAGGTCTCTTTTCACAGGTCTCCTAACGCAGCTCCCCTGACGAAGCTCTCCTGAAGGAGATCTCTTAAAGTGCATCTCCTAAATCAGGACCCCTGATGCAGGTGTCATCAAGTGGGCCTCCTGACGCAGGTCCCCTGACGCAGGTCTCCTGATGCAGATTTCCTAAAGTGGATTCCACTGACCTAGGTCTCCTTTTACAGGTCTCCTAACGCAGCTCCCCTGACAAAGCTCTCCTGAAGGAGATCTCTTAAAGTGCGTCTCGTAAGTTAAGTCCCCTGATGCAGGTGAAAAAAGGTGTGCCTCCTGACGCAGGTCTCCTGACGCAGGTCTCCTGATGCAGATTTCCTAAAATGGATTCCACTGACGGAGGTCTCTTTTCACAAGTCTCCTAACGCAGCTCCCCTGATGAAGCTCTCCTGAAGGAGATCTCTTATAGTGCGTCTCCTAAGTTAGGTCCCCTGATGCAGGTGTTATGTAGTGGGCCTCCTGACGCAGGTCTCCTGATATAGATCTACTAAAGTGTGTCTCCTAAAGTCAGTCCCTTGACGCAGGTGTCATATAGTGGGCCTCCTGACGCAGGTCCCCTGACGCAGGTCTCCTGATGCAGATTTCCTAAAGTGGATTCCACTGACGCAGGTCTCCTTTTACAGGTCTCCTAATGCAGCTCCCCTGACAAAGCTCTCCTGAAGGAGATCTCTTAAAGTGCGTCTCGTAAGTTAAGTCCCCTGATACAGGTGAAAAAAGGTGTGCCTCCTGACGCAGGTCTCCTGACGCAGGTCTCCTGATGCAGATTTCCTAAAATGGATTCCACTGACGCAGGTCTCTTTTCACAGGTCTCCTAACGCAGCTCCCCTGATGAAGCTCTCCTGAAGGAGATCTCTTATAGTGCGTCTCCTAAGTTCGGTCCCCTGATGCAGGTGTCATGTAGTGGGCCTCCTGACGCAGGTCTCCTGATATAGATCTACTAAAGTGCGTCTCCTGAAGTAGGTCCCCTGACGCAGGTGTCATGAAGTGGGCCTCCTGACGCAGGTCCCTTGACGAAGCTCTCCTGAAGGAGATCTCTTATAGTGCTTCTCCTAAGTTAGGTCGCCTGATGCAGGTGTCATCAAGTGGGCCTCCTGACGCAGGTCTCCTGATGCAGATTTCCTAAAGTGGATTCCATTGAGGCAGGTCTCTTTTCACAGGTCTCCTAACGCAGCTCCCCTGATGAAGCTCCCTTGAGGGAGATCTCTTAAAATGCGTCTCCTAAGTTAGGTCCCCTGATGCAGGTGTCATGTAGTGGGCCTCCTGACGCAGGTCTCCTTATATAGATCTACTAAAGTGCGTCTCCTGAAGTAGGTCACCTGGCGCAGGTGTCATAAAGTGGGCCTTCCAACGCAGGTCCCCTGAAGGAGGTCTCCTGATGCAGGTTTCCTAAAGTGGATTCCACTGAAGCAGATCTCTTTTCACAGGTCTCTTTTCACAGGTCTCCTAACGCAGCTCCCCTGACGAAGCTCTCCTGAAGGAGATCTCTTAAAGTTCATCTCCTAAGTTAGGTCCCCTGATGCAGGTGTCATATAGTGGGCCTCCTGACCCAGGTCTCCTGATATAGATCTACTAAAGTGCGTCTCCTGAAGTAGGTCCCCTGACGCAGGTGTCATAAAGTGAGTCTCCTGACGCAGGTCCCCTGTAGGACGTCTCCTGATGTAGGTTTCCTAAAGTGGATTCCACTGACGCAGGTCTCCATTCACAGGTCTCCTATAGCAGCTCCCCTGACAAAGCTCTCCTGAAGGAGATCTCTTAAATTGTATCCCCTGAGGTACCTCCCCTAACACAGGTGTCATTAAGTGGGCCTTCTGATGCAGGTCTCCTGAAGCAGGTCTCCTGATGCAGATATCAAAAAGTTTATTCCACTGACGCAGGTCTCCTCTCACAGGTCTCCTAACTTAGCTCCCCTGACGAACCTCTCCTGAAAGAGATCTCTTAAAGTGCGTCTCCTAAGATAGGCCCCCTTATGCAGGTGTCATAAAGTGGGAGTCCTGACCGTTGTCCCCTGAAGCAGGTCTCCTGATGCAGGTTTCCTAAAGTGGATTCCACTGATGCAGATCTCCTTTCACAGGTCTCCCAAGGCAGTTCCCCTGACACATGTCTTCTGACGCAGATCTTCTAAAGTAAATCTCCTGAGGTAGGTCCTCTGAGGCAGGTGTCATAAAGTGGGCCTCCTGACGCAGGTCCCCTGATGCAGGTCTAGTGATGCATGTTTCCTAAAGCAGCTTCCCTGACACAGGTCTCCTGATATAGATCTACTATAGTTCGTCTCCTGAAGAAGGTACCCTGACGCAGAAGTCATAAAGTGGGCCTCCTGACGCAGGTCCCCTGACGCAGGTCTCCTGATGCAGATTTCCTAAAGTGGATTCCACTGAGGCAGGTCTCCTTTCACAGGTCTCCTCAGGCAGCTCCCCTGACACAGGTCTCCTGACATAGATCTACTAAAGTGCGTCTCCTGAAGTAGGTCCTCTGACGCAGGTGTCATCAATTGGGCCTCCTGACGCAGGTCCCCTGACGCAGATTTCCTAACTTGGATTCCACTGAGGCAGGTCTTCTTCACAGGTTTCCTCGGTAGCTCCCCTGACACAGGTCTCCTTATATAGATCTACTAAAGTGCGTCTCCTGAAGTAGGTCCCCTGACGCAGGTGTCATAAAGTGGGCCTCCTGACGCAGGTCCCCTGAAGGAGGACTCCTGAGGCAGGTTTCCTAAATTGGATTCCACTGAAGGAGGTCTCTTTTCAAAGGTCTGGTAATGCAATTCCCCTGACGACGCTCTCCTGAAGGAGATCTCTTAAAGTGCATCTCCTAAGTTAGGTCCCCTGATGCAGGTGTCATATAGTGGGCCTCCTGACGCAGGTCTCCTGATATAGATCTACTAAAGTGGATTCCACTGAGGCAGGTCTCCTTTCACAGGTCTCCTCAGGCAGCTCCCCTGACAAAGCTCTCCTGAAGGAGATCTCTTAAAGTGCGTCTCCTGAAGTAGGTCCCCTGACACAGGTGTCATAAAGTGGGCCTCCTGACGCAGGTCCCCTGACGCAGGTCTCGTGATGCAGATTTCCTAAAGTGGATTCCACTGAGGCAGGTCTCCTTTCACAGGTCTCCTCAGGCAGCTCCCCTGACACAGGTCTCCTGATATAGATCTACTAAAGTGCGTCTTCTGAAGTAGGTGCCCTGACGCAGGTGTCATAAAGTGGGCCTCCTGATGCAGGTCCCCTGAAGGAGGTCTCCTGATGCAGGTTTCCTAAAGTGCATTCCACTGAAGCAGGTCTCTTTTCAAAGGTCTCCTAACGCAATTCCCCTGATGACGCTCTCCTGATGGAGATCTCTTAAAGTGCGTCTCCTAAGTTAGGTCCCCTGATGCAGGTGACATATAGTGGGCCTCCTGATGCAGGTCTCCTGATATAGATCTACTAAAGTGGGTCTCCTGACGCAGGTCCCCTGACGCAGATTTCCTAAAGTGGATTCCACTGAGGCAGGTCTCCTTTCACAGGTCTCCTCAGGCAGCGCCCCTGACACAGGTCTCCTGAAGGAGGTCTCTTAAAGTGCGTCTCCTAAGATAGGTCCCCTGATGCAGGTGTCATAAAGTGGGCCTCCTGACGCACGTCCCCTGAAGGAGGTCTCCTGATGCAGGTTTCCTAAAGTGGATTCCACTGAAGCAGGTCTCTTTTCACAGGTCTCCTAATGCAGTTCCCCTTCAAAATCTCTCCTGAAGGAGATCTCTTAAAGTGCGTCTCCTAAGATAGGTCCCCTGATGCAGGTGTCATAAAGTGGGCATCCTGACGCTTGTCCCCTGAAACAAGTCTCCTGATGCAGGTTTCCTAAAGTGGATTCCACTAATGCAGATCACCTTTCACAGTTCTCCTTAGGCAGTTCCCCTGACACATGTCTTCTGACGCAGATCTACTAAAGTGCATCTCTTGAAGTAGGTCCCCTGACGTAGGTGTCATAAAGTGGGCCTCCTGACGCAGGTCCCCTGAAGGAGGTCTCCTGATGTAGGTTTCCTAAAGTGGATTCCACTGACGCAGGTCTCCTTTCACAGGTCTCCTAACTTAGCTCCCCTTCAAAAGCTCTCCTGAAGGAGATCTCTTAAAGTGCGTCTTATAAGATAGGTCCGCTGATGCAGGTGTCATAAAGTGGGCGTCCTGACGCTTGTCCCCTGAAGCAGATCTCCTGATGCAAGTTTCCTAAAGTGGATTCCACTGATGCAGATCTCCTTTCACAGGTCTCCTAAGGCAGTTCCCCTGACACATGTCTTCTGACGCAGATCTCCTAAAGTAAATCTCCTGAGGTAGGTCCTCTGACGCAGGTGTCATAAAGTGGGCCTTCTGACGCAGGTCTCCTGATGCAGGTCTACTGATGCATGTTTCCTAATGTGTATTCCACTGATGGAGATCTCCTTTCACAGCAATCCTAAAGCAGCTTCCCTGACACAGGTCTCCTGATATAGATCTACTATAGTTCGTCTCCTGAAGTACGTCCCCTGACACAGGTGTCATAAAGTGGGCCTCCTGACGCAGGTCCCCTGAGGCAGGTCTCCTGATGCAGATTTCCTAAAGTGGATTCCCCTAAGGCAGGTCTCCTTTCACAGGTCTCCTAACGCAGCTCCCCTGACATAGCTCCCCTGACGGAGATCTCCTAAAGTGCGTTTCCTAAGGTATGTCCATGTCGCAGGTGAAATAAAGTGGGCCTCCTGACGCAGGTGTCCTGACGCAGGTCTCCTGAATCAAATTTCCTAAAGTGGATTCCACTGACTCAGGTCTCTTTTCACAGGTCTCCTAACGCAGCTTCCCTGACGAACCTATCCTGAAGGAGATCTCTTAATGTGCGTCTCTTAAGTTAGGTCCCCTGATGCAGGTGTCATATAGTGGGCGTCCTGACGCAGGTCTCCTGACGCCGGTCCCCTAATGCAGGTTTCCTAAAGTGGATTCCACTTATGCAGATCTCCTTTCACAGGTCTCCTAAGGCAGTTCCCCTGACACATGTCTTCTGACGCAGATCTCCTAAAGTAAATCTCCTGAGGTAGGTCCCCTGACGCAGGAGTCATAAAGTGGGCCTCCTGACGCAGGTCCCCTGACGCAGGTCTCCTGACGCAGGTCTCCTGATGCAGATTTCCTAAAGTGGATTCCACTGAGGCAGGTCTCCTTTCACAGGTCTCCTCAGGAAGCTCCCCTGACACAGTTCTCCTGACATAGATCTACTAAAGTGCGTCTCCTCACGTAGGTCCCCTTATGCAGGTGTCAGAAAGTGGGCCTCCTGACGCAGGTCCCCTGATGGAGGTCTCCTGATGTAGGTTTCCTAAAGTGGATTCCACTGACGCAGGTCTCCTTTCACAGGTCTCCTAACGCAGCTCCCCTGACATAGCTCCCCTGACGGAGATCTCCTAAAGTGCGTTTCCTAAGGTAGGTCCCCTGACGCAGGTGAAAAAAGTCGACCTCCTGACGCAGGTCTCCTGACGCAGGTCTCCTGATGCAGATTTCCTAAAGTGGATTGCACTGACGCAGGTCTCTTTTCACAGGTCTCCTAACGCAGCTCCCCTGACGAAGCTCTCCTGAAGGAGATCTCTTAAAGTGCGTCTCCTAAGTTAGGTCCCCTGATGCAGGTGTCATAAAGTGGGCCTCCTGACGCAGGTCTCCTGATATAGATCTACTAAAGTGCGTCTCCTGACGTAGGTCCCCTGACGCAGGTGTCATAAAGTAGGCCTCCTGACGCAGGTCCGCTCAAGGAGATCTCCTGATGTAGGTTTCCTAAAGTGGATTTCACTGACGCAGGTCTCCTTTCACAGGTCTCCTAACGCAGCTCCCCTGACAAAGCTCTGCTGAAGGAGATCTCTTAAAGTGAATCTCGTAAGTTAGGTCCCCTGATTCAGGTGTCATATAGTGGGCCTCCTGACGCCGGTCCCCTAATGCAGGTTTCCTAAAGCGGATTCCACTGACTCATGTGTCCTTTCACAGGTCTCCTAAGACAGCTCCCCTGACATAGCTCCCCTGACGGAGATCTCCTAGAGTGCGTTTCCTAAGGTAGGTCCCCTGACGCAGGTGAAATGAGGTGGGCCTCCTGACGCCGGTGTCCTGACGCAGGCCTCCTGAATCAAGTTTTCTTAAGTGGATTGCACTGACGCAGGTCTCTTTTCACAGGTGTCCTAACGCAGCTCCCCTGACGAAGCTCTCCTGAAGTGCGTCTCCTGAAGTAGGTCCCCTGACGCAGGTGTCATAAAGTGGGCGTCCTGACGCAGGTCACCTGAAGGAGGTCTCCTGATGCAGGTTTCCTAAAGTGGATTCCACTGACGCAGGTCTCCTTTCACAGGTCTCCTAACGCGGCTCCACTGCAAAAGCTCTCCTGAAGGAGATTTCTTAAAGTGCGTGTCCTAAGATAGGTCCCCTGATGCAGGTGTCATATAGTGGGCATCCTGACGCCGGTCCCCTGACTCAGATTTCCTAAAGTGAATTCCACTGAGGCAGGTCTCCTTTCACAGGTCTCCTCAGGCAGCTCCCCTGACATAGGTCCCCTGACGGAGATCTCCTAAAGTGCGTTTCCTAAGGTAGGTCCCCTGACGCAGGGAAAATAAGGTGGGCCTCCTGACGCAGGTGTCCTGACGCAGGTGTCCTGATGCAGGTCTCCTCAATAAAGTTTCCTAAAGTGGATTGCACTGACGCAGGTCTCCTTTCACAGGTCTCCTAACGCAGCTCCCCTGATGAAGCTCTCCTGAAGGAGATCTCTTAAAGTGCGTCTCCTAAGTTAGATCCCCTGATGCAGGTGTTATATAGTGGGCCTACTGACGCAGGTCTCCTGATATAGTTCTACTAACGTGCGTCTCCTGATGTAGGTCCCCTGACGCAGGTGTCATCAAGTGGGCCTCCTGACGCAGGTCCCCTGACGCAGATTTCCTAAAGTGAATTCCACTGAGGCAGGTCTCCTTTCACAGGTCTCCTCAGGCAGATCCCCTGACACAGGTCTCCTGATATAGATCTACTAAAGTGCGTCTCCTGACGTAGGTCCCCTGACGCAGAGGAAATGAAGTGGGCCTCCTGACGCAGGTGTCCTGACGCAGGTCTGCTGAATCAAGTTTCCTAAAGTGGAATCCACTGAGGCAGGTCTTCATTACAGGTCTCCTAAGACAGCTCCCCTGACACAGGTCTCCTGATATAGATATACTAAAGTGCGTCTCCTCAAGTAGGTCCCCTGACGCAGGTGTCATCAAGTGGGCCTCCTGACTTAGGTCCCCTGACGCAGGTCTCCTGAATCAAGTTTCCTACAGTGGATTCCACTGACGCAGGTCTCTTTTCACAGGTCTCCTAACGCAGTTCCCCTGACGAAGCTCTCCTGAAGGAGATCTCTTAAATTGCGTCTCCTAAGTTAGGTCCCCTTATCCAGGTGTCATATAGTGGGCCTCCTGACACAGGTCTCCTGATATCTATCTACTAAAGTGCGTCTCCTAAGTTAGGTCCCCTGACGCAGGTGTCATCAAGTGGGCCTCCTGATGCAGGTCCCCTGATGCAGGTCTCCTGAATCAAGTTTCCTACAGTGGATTCCACTTACGCAGGTCTCTTTTCACAGGTCTCCTAACGCCGCTCCCCTGACGAAGCTCTCCTGAAGGAGATCTCTTAAAGTGCGTCTCCTAAGTTAGGTCCCCTGATGCAGGTGTCATATTGTGGGCCTCCTGACGCAGGTCCCCTGACGCAGGTCTCCTGATGCAGATTTCTTAAAGTGGATTCCACTGAGGCAGGTCTCCTTTCACAGGTCTCCTCAGGCAGCTCCCCTGACACAGGTCTCCTGATATAGATCTACTAAAGTGCGTCTCCTGAAGTAGGTCCCCTGACGCAGGTGTCATAAAGTGGGCCTCCTGACGCAGGTCCCCTGAAGAAGGTCTCCTGATGCAGGTTTCCTGAAAGTGGATTCCACTGACGCACGTCTCCTTTCACAGGTCTCCTAGGGCAGTTCCCCTGACACATGTCTTCTGACGCAGATCTCCTAAAGTAAATCTCCTGAGGTAGGTCCTCTGACGCAGGTGTCATCAAGTGGGCCTCCTGACGCAGGTCCCCTGACGCAGATTTCCTAACGTGGATTCCACTGAGGCAGGTCTCATTTCACAGGTCTCCTCAACCAGCTTCCCTGACACAGGTCTCCTGATATAGATCTACTAAAGTGCGTCTCCTGAAGTAGGTCCCCTGACGCAGGGGTCATAAAGTGGGCCTCATGACGCAGGTCCCCTGAAGGAGGTCTCCTGATGCAGGTTTCCTAAAGTGGATTCCACTGAAGCAGGTCTCTTTTCACAGGTCGCCTTACGCAGCTACCCCGACGAAGCTCTCCTGAAGGAGATCTCTTAAAGCGCGTCTCCTAAGTTAGTTCCCCTGATGCAGGTGTCATATAGTGGGAATCCTGACGCAGGTCTCCTGATATAGATTTACTAAAGTGCTTCTTCTGAAGTAGGTTCCCTGACGCAGGTGTCATCAAGTGAGCCTCCAGACGCAGCTCCCCCGACACAGGTATCCTTATGCAAATCTCCTAAAGTGCGTCTCCTGAGGTAGGTCCCTTGACGCAGGTGTTATAATGTGGGCCTCCTGACGCACGTTCCCTGATACAATTCTCCTGATAAGGTTATCTAAAGTGGATTCCACTGACGCAGGTCTCCTTTCACAGGTCTGCTAAGGCAGCTCCCCTGACTCAGGTCTTCTGACGCAGATCTCCTAAAGTGCGTCTCCTGACGTAGGTCCCCTGACGCAGGTGTCATAAAGTGGGCCTCATGACACAGGTCCCCCGACGCAGGTCTCTTGCTGCAGGTTTCCTAAAGTGGTTTCCACTGACGCTCGTGTTTTTTCACAGGTTTCCTAAGACAGCTCTCCCTGACACAAGTTTCCTGATATAGATTTCCTAAAGTGCATCTCCTGAAGTAGTTCCCCTTACGCTGGTGTCATAAAGTGGGCATCCTGACAAGGGTCCCTTGACGCAGGCCTCCTGTTGCAGTTTTCCTAAAGTTGATTCCACTGATGCAGGTGTCATAAAGTGGGCCTCCAGACGCAGCTCCCCTGACACAGGTTTCCTGATATAGATCTCCTGAAGTAGGTCCCCTGACGCTGGTGTCATAAAGTGGGCCTCCTGACGCAGGTCTCTTGACGCAGGCCTCCTGATATAGTTTTCTTAAAGTTGATTCCACTGATGCAGGTGTCATAAAGTGGGCATCCAGACGCAGCTCCCCTGACACAGGTATCCTTATGCAGTACTCCTAAAGTGCGTCTCCTGAGGTAGGTCCCTTGACGCAGGTGTTATAATGTGGGCCTCCTGACGCAGGTGTCATAAAGTGGGCCTCCTGATGCAGGTATCATAAAGTGGGTCTCCTGACGCAGGTCCCCTGATGCAAGTCTCCTGATAAGGTTATCTAAAAAGGATTCCACTGAAGCAGGTCCTCTATCACAGGTGTCCTAAGGCAGCTCCCCTGACACAGGTTTCCTGATATAGATCTCCTAAAGTGCATCTCCTGAAGTAGGTCCCCTGACGCTGGTGTCATAAAGTGGGCCTCCTGACGCAGGTCCCCTGACTCAGGTCTCTTGATGCAGGTTTCCTAAAGTGGTTTCCACTGACGCATGTGTCTTTTCACAGGTTTCCTAAGAAAGCTCCCCTGACACAGGTTTCCTGATATAGATCTCCTAAAGTGCATCTCCTGAAGTAGTTCCCCTTGCGCTGGTGTCATAAAGTGGGCCTCCTGACGCAGGTGTCATAAAGTGGGCCTCCAGACGCAGCTCCCCTGACACAAATATCCTTATTCAGATGTTCTAAAGTGCGTCTCCTGAGGTAGGTCCCTTGACGCAGGTGTTATAATGTGGAACTCCTGACGCAGGTGTTATAAAGAGGGCCTCCTGACGCAGGTGTCATAAAGTGGGTCTCCTGATGCAGGTCCCGTGATACAAGTCTCCTGATAAGTTTATCTAAAGTGGATTCCACTGAAGCAGGTCTTCTATCACAGGTGTCCTAAGGCAGCTCCCCTGACACAGGTATACTTATGCAGATCTCCTAAAGTGCATCTCCTGAAGTAGGTCCCCTGACGCTGGAGTCATAAAGTGGGCCTCCTGACGCATGTCCCTTGACGCAGACCTCCTGATGCAGGTTTCCTAAAGTTGATTCCACTGATGCAGATTTCCTAAAGTTTATTCCACTGATGCAGGTGTCATAAAGTGGGACTCTAGACGCAGCTCCCCTGACACAGGTATCCTTATGCAGATCTCCTTAAGTGCATCTCCTGAGGTAGGTCCCCTGATGCTGGTGTCATAAAGTGGGCCTCCTGACGCAGGTCCCTTGACGCAGGCCTCCTGATGCAGGTTTCCTAAAGTTGATTCCACTGATGCAGATTTCCTAAAGTTTATTCCACTGATGCAGGTGTCATAAAGTGGGCCTCCAGACGCAGCTCCCCTGACTCAGGTCTTCTGACGCAGGTCTCCTAAAGTGCGTCCCCTGACGTAACGCCCCTGACGCAGGTGTCATAAAGTGGGCCTCCTGACGCAGGTCTCTTGATGCAGGTTTTTTAAAGTGGATTCCACTAACGCATGTGTCTTTTCACAGGTCTCCTAAGACAGCTTCCCTGACACAGGTTTCCTGATATAGATCTCCTAAAGTTCCTCTCCTGAAGTAGTTCCCCTTACGCTGGTGTCATAAAGTGGAACTCCTGACGCAGGTCCCTTGACGCATGCCTCCTGATGCAGTTTTCCTAAAGTTAATTCCACTGATGCAGGTGTCATAAAGTGGGCTTCCAGACGCAGCTCCCCTGACACAAGTATCCTTATGCAGATGTTCTAAAGTGCGTCTCCTGAGGTAGGTCCCTTGACGCAGGTGTTATAATGTGGAACTCCTGACGCAGGTGTCATAAAGTGGGCCTCCTGACGCAGGTGTCATATAGTGGGTCTCCTGACGCAGGTCCCGTGATACAAGTCTCCTGATAAGTTTATCTAAAGTGGATTCCACTGAAGCAGGTCTCCTATCACAGGTGTCCTAAGGCCGCTCCCCTGACACAGGTATACTTATGCAGATCTCCTAAAGTGCATCTCCTGAAGTAGGTCCCCTGACGCTGGTGTCATAAAGTGGGCCTCCTGACGCAGGTCCCTTGACGCAGGCCTCCTGATGCAGGTTTCCTAAAGTTGATTCCACCGATGCAGATTTCCTAAAGTTTATTCCACTGATGCAGGTGTCATAAAGTGGGCCTCTAGACGCAGCTCCCCTGACGAAGCTCTCCTTAAGGAGATCTCTTAAAATGCCTCTCCTAAGTTAGGTCCCCTGATGCAGGTGTCATATAGTGGGCCTCCTGACGCAGGTCTCCTGATATAGATCTACTAAAGTGCATCTCCTGAAGTCGATCCCCTGACGCAGGTGTCATAAAGTGGGCATCCTTACGCCGGTCCCCTGACTCAGATTTCCTAAAGTGAATTCCACTGAGGCAGGTCTCCTTTCACAGGTCTCCTCAGAAGTCTCCCCTGACATAGCTCCCCTGACGGAGATCTCCTAAAGTGCGTTTCCTAAGGTAGGTCCCCTGACGCAGGGGAATTAAGGTGGGCCTCCTGACGCAGGTGTCCTGACACAGGTTTCCTGATATAGATCTCCTAAAGTTTATCTCCTGAAGTAGTTCCCCTTACGCTGGTGTCATAAAGTGGACCTCCTGATGCAGGCCCCTTGACGCAGGCCCCTTGACGCAGGCCTCCTGATGCGGGTATCATAAAGTTTATTACACTGATGCAGGTGTCATAAAGTGGGCCTCCTGACGCAGGTGTCCTGACACAGGTCTCCTGATATAGATCTACTAAAGTGCGTCTCCTGAATTAGGTCCCCTGACGCAGGTGTCATAAAGTGGGCTTCCTGACGCAGGTCCCCTGAAGGAGGTCTCCTTATGCAGGTTTCCTAAAGTAGATTCCAGTGACGCAGGTCTCCTTTGACAGGTCTCCTAACGCAGCTCCACTGCAAAAGCTCTCCTGAAGGAGATTTCTTAAAGTGCGTCTCCTAAGATAGGTCCCCTGATGCAGGTGTCATAAAGTGGGCGTCCTGACGCTTGTCCCCTGAAGCAGATCTCCTGATGCAGGTTTCCTAAAGTGGATTCTACTGATGCAAATCTCCTTTCACAGGTCTCCTAATGCAGTTCCCCTGACACATGTCTTTTGATGCAGATCTCCTATAGTAAATCTCCTGAGGTAGGTCCTCTGACGCAGGTGTCATAAAGTGGGCCTCCTGACGCAGGTCCCCTGATGCAGGTCTACTGATGCATGTTTCCTAATGTGGATTCCACTGATGGAGATCTCCTTTCACAGCAATCCTAAAGCAGCATCCCTGACACAGGTCTCCTGATATAGATCTACTATAGTTCGTCTCCTGATGTAGGTCCCCTGAATCAGGTGTCATAAAGTGGGCCTCCTGACACAGGTCCCCTGACGCAGGTCTCCTGATGCAGATTTCCTAAAGTGGATTTCACTGACGCAGGTCTCCTTTTACAGCTCTCCTAAGGCAGTTCCCCTGACAAAGCTCTCCTGAAGGAAATCTCCTAAACTGTATCCCCTGAGGTATGTCCCCTAACACAGGTGTCATTAAGTGGGCCTTCTGATGCAGGTCTCCTGATGCAGATATCCTAAAGTTTATTCCACTGACGCAGGTCTCCTTTCACAGGTCTCCTAACACAGCTCCCCTGACAAAGCTCTCCTGAAGGAGATCTTTTAAAGTGCGTCTCCTAAGTTAGGTCCCCTGATGCAGGTGTTATAATGTGGGCCTCCCGACGCAGGTGTCATAAAGTGGGCCTCCTGACGCAGGTGTGATAAAGTGGGTCTTCTGACGCAGGTCCCCTGATGCAAGTCTCCTGATAATGTTATCTAAAGTTAATTCCACTGAAGCAGGTCTTCTATCACAGGTGTCCTAAGGCAGCCACCATGACACAGGTATACTTATGCAGATCTCCTAAAATGCATCTCCTGAAGTAGGTCCCCTGACGCTGGTGTCATAAAGTGGGGCTCCTGACGCAGGTCCCTTGACGCAGGCCTCCTGATGCAGGTTTCCTAAAGTTGATTCCACTGATGCAGATTTCCTAAAGTTTATTCCACTGATGCAGGTGTCATAAAGAGGGCCTCTAGACGCAGCTCCCCTGATGAAGCTCTCCTGAAGGAGATCTTTTAAAGTGCGTCTCCTAAGTTAGGTCCCCTGACGCAGGTGTCATAAAGTGGGCCTCCTGACGCAGGTCCCCTGAAGGAGATCTCCTTTCACAGGTCTCCTAAAGTAGCTCGCCTTCAAAAGCTCTCCTGAAGGAGATCTCTTAAAGTGCCCCTTCTGAAGTAGGTCCCCTGACGCAGGTGTCATAAAGTGGGCCTCCTGACGCAGGTCCCCTGAAGCAGGTCTCCTGATGCAGATTTCCTAAATTCGATTTCACTGAGGCAGGTCTCCTTTCACAGGTCTCCTCAGGCAGCTCCCCTGACACAGGTCTCCTGATATAGATCTACTAAAGTGCGTCTCCTGAAGTAGGTCCCCTGACGCAGGTGTCATAAAGTGGGCCTCCTGACGCAGGTCCCCTGAAGGAGGTCTCCTGATGCAGGTTTCCTAAAGTGGATTCCACTGACGCAGGTCTCCTTTCACAGGTCTCCTAACGTAGCTCCCCTTCAAAAGCTCTCCTGAAGGAGATCTCTTAAAGTGCGTCTCCTAAGATAGGTCCCCTGATGCAGGTGTCATAAAGTGGGCCTCCTGACGCTGGTCCCCTGAAGGAGGTCTCCTAATGGAGGTTTCCTAAAGTGGCTTCCACTGAAGCAGGTCTCTTTTCACAGGTGTCCTAAGGCAGTTCCCCTGACACATGTCTTCTGACGCAGATCTCCTAAAATAAATCTCCTCAGGCAGCTCCCCTGACACAAGTCTCCTGAAGGAGATCTCTTAAAGTGCGTCTCCTAAGATAGGTCCGCTGATGCAGGTGTCATAAAGTGGGCCTCCTGATGCAGGTCCCCTGAAGGAAGTCTCCTGATGCAGGTTTCCAAATCTGGATTCCACTGAAGCAGGTCTCTTTTCACAGGTCTCCTAAGGCAGTTCCCCTGACACATGTCTTCTGATGCAGATCTCCTAAAGTAAATCTCCTGAGGTAGGTCCTCTGACGCAGGTGTCATCAAGTGGGCCTCCTGACGTAGATTTCCTAACTTGGATTCCACTGAGGCAGAACTTCTTCACAGGTCTCCTCAGGTAGCTTCCCTGACACAGGTCTCCTTATATAGATCTTCTAAAGTGCGTCTTCTGAAGTAGGTCCTCTGACGCAGGTGTCATCAATTGGGCCTCCTGACGCAGGTCCACTGACGCAGATTTCCTAACGTGGATTCCACTGAGGCAGGTCTTCTTCACAGGTCTCCTCAGGTAGCTCCCCTGACACAGGTCTCCTTATATAGAGCTACTAAAGTGCGTCTCCTGAAGTAGGTCCCCTGACGCAGGTGTCATAAAGTGGGCCTCCTGACGCAGGTCCCCTGACGCAGGTCTCCTGATGCAGATTTCCTGAAGTTGATTCCACTGAGGCAGGTCTCCTTTCACAGGTCTCCTCAGGCAGCTCCCCTGACACAGGTCTCCTGAAGGACATCTCTTAAAGTGTGTCTCCTGAAGTAGGTCCCCTGACGCAGGTGTCATGAAGTGGGCCTCCTGACGCAGGTCCCCTGAAGGAGGTCTCCTGATGCAGATTTCCTAACATGGATTCCACTGAGGCAGGTCTTCTTCACAGGTCTCCTCAGGCAGCTCCCCTGACACAGGTCTCCTGAAGGAGATCTCTTAAAGTGCGTCTCCTGAAGTAGGTCCCCTGATGCAGGTGTCATAAAGTGGGCCTCCTGACGCAGGTCCCCTGAAGGAGGTCTCCTGATGCGGGTTTCCTAAAGTGGATTCCACTGACGCAGGTCTCCTTTCACAGGTCTGATAACGTAGCTCCCCTTCAAAAGCTCTCCTGAAGGAGATCTCTTAAAGTGCGTCTCCTAAGATAGGTCCCCTGATGCAGGTGTCATAAAGTGGGCCTCCTGACGCAGGTCCCCTGAAGGAGGTCTCCTCATGCAGGTTTCCTAAAGTGGAATCCACTGAAGCAGGTCTCTTTTCACAGGTCTTATAAGGCAGTTCCCCTGACACATGTCTTCTGACGCAGATCTCCTAAAGTAAATCTCCTGAGGTAGGTCCTCTGACGCAGGTGTCATCAGGAGGGCCTCCTGACGCAAGTCCCCTGACGCAGATTTCCTAACGTGGATTCCACTGAGGCAGGTCTTTTTCACAGGTCTCCTCAGGTAGCTCCCCTGACACAGGTCTCCTTATATAGATCTACTAAAGTGCGTCTCCTGAAGTAGGTCCCGTGACGCAGGTGTCATAAAGTGGGCCTCCTGACGCAGGTCCCCTGAAAGAGGTCTCCTGATGCAGGTTTCCTAAAGTGGATTCCACTGAAGCAGGTCTTTTTTCACAGGTCTCCTAATGCAGCTCCCCTGACGAAGCTCTCCTGAAGGAGATCTCTTAAAGTGTGTCTCCTAAGTTAGGTCCCCTGATGCAGGTGTCATCAAGTGGGCCTCCTGACGCAGGTCCCCTGACGCAGATTTCCTATAGTGGATTCAACTGAGGCTGGTCTCCTTTCACAGGTCTTCTCAGGCAGCTCCCCTGACACAGGTCTCCTGAAGGAGATCTCTTAAAGTGCGTTTCCTGAAGTAGGTCCCCTGACGCAGGTGTCATAAAGTGGGCCTCCTGACACAGGTCCCCTGAAGGAGGTCTCCTGATGCAGGTTTCCTAAAGTAGATTCCACTGAAGCAGGTCTCTTTTCACAGGTCTCCTAACGCAACTCCCCTGACGAAGCTCTCGTGAAGGAGATCTCTTAAAGTGCGTCTCCTAAGTTAGGTCCCCTGATGCAGGTGTCATACAGTGGGCCTCCTGACGCAGGTCTCCTGATATAGATCTACTAAAGTGCGTCTCCTGAAGTAGGTCCCCTGACGCAGGTCTCCTGAAGGAGATCTCTTAAAGTACGTCTCCTGAAGTAGGTCCCCTGATGCAGGTGTCATAAAGTGGGCCTCCTGACACAGGTCCCCTAAAGGAGGTCTCCTGATGCAGGTTTCCTAAAGTGGATTCCACTGAAGCAGGTCTCATTTCACAGGTCTCCTAACGCAGCTCCCCTGACGAAGCTCTCGTGAAGGAGATCTCTTAAAGTGCGTCTCCTAAGTTAGGTCCCCTGATGCAGGTGTCATATAGTGGGCCTCCTGAAGCAGGTCTCCTGATATAGATCTACTAAAGTGCGTCTCCTGAAGTAGGTCCCCTGACGCAGGTCTCCTGAAAGAGATCTCTTAAAGTGCGTCTCCTGAAGTAGGTCCCCTGACGCAGGTGTCATAAAGTGGGCCTCCTGATGCATATCCCCTGACGCAGGTCTCCTGATGCAGATTTCCTAAAGTGGATTCCACTGAGGCAGGTCTCCTTTCACAGGTCTCCTCAGGCAGCTCCCCTGACACAGGTCTCCTGATATAGATCTACTAAAGTGCGTCTCCTGAAGTAGGTCCCCTGACGCAGGTGTCATAAAGTGGGCCTCCAGACGCAGGTCCGCTGAAGAAGGTCTCCTGATGCAGGTTTTCTAAAGTGGATTCCACTGACGCAGGTCTCCTTTCACAGGTCTCCTAACGTAGCTCCCCCTCAAAAGCTCTCCTGAGGGAGATCTCTTAAAGTGCGTCTCCTAAGATAGGTCCCCTGATGCCTGTGTCATAAAGTGGGCCTCCTGAAGCAGGTCCCCTGAAGGAGGTCTCCTGATGCAGTTTTCCTAAAGTGGATTCCACTGAAGCTGGTCTCCTGATATAAATCTACTAAAGTGCGTCTCCTGAAGTAGGTCCCCTGACGCAGGTGTCATTAAGTGGGAGTCCTGACGCAGGTCCCCTGAAGCAGGTCTCCTGATGCAGGTTTCCTAAAGTGGATTCCACTGATGCAGATCTCCTTTCACAGGTCTCCTAAGGCAGTTCCCCTGACATATGTCTTCTGTCGCAGATCTCCTAAAGTAAATCTGCTGAGGTAGGTCCTCTGACGCAGGTGTCATAAAGTGAGCCTCCTGACGCAGGTCTACTGATTCATGTTTCCTAATGTGGATTCCACTAAGGCAGCTCCCCTGACACAGGTCTCCTGATATAAATCTACTAAAGTGCGTCTGCTGACGTACGTCCCCTGACGCAGGTGTCATAAAGTGGGCCTCCTGACGCTGGTCCCTTCAAGGAGGTCTCCTGATGTAGGTTTCCTAAAGTGGATTCCACTGATGCAGGTCTCCTTTCACAGGTCTCCTAACGCAGCTCCCCTGACACAGGTCTCCTGAAGGACATCTCTTAAAGTGTGTCTCCTGAAGTAGGTCCCCTGATGCAGGTGTCATTAAGTGGGCCTCCTGACGCAGGTCCCCTGACACAGGTCTCCTGATTCAGATTTCCTAAAGTGGATTCCCCTGAAGCAGGTCTCTTTTCACAGGTCTCCTAAAGCAGTTCCCCTGACGAAGCTCTCCTGAAGGAGATCTCTTAAAGTGCGTCTCCTAAGTTAGGTCCCCTGATGCAGGTGTCATATAGTGGGGCTCCTGACGCAGGTCTCCTGATATAGATCTACCAAAGTGCGTCGCCTGATGTAGGTCCCCTGACGCAGGAGTCATAAAGTGGGCCTCCTGACTTAGGTCACCTGACGCAGGTCTCCTGATTCAGATTTCCTAAAGTGGATTCCACTGACGCAGGTCTCTTTTCACTGGTCTCCCAACGCAGCTCCCCTGACGAAGCTCTCCTGAAGGAGATCTCTTAAAGTGCGTCTCCTAAGTTAGGTCCCCTGATGCAGGTGTCATAGAGTGGGCCCCCTGATGCAGGTCTCCTGATATAAATCTACTAAAGTGCGTCTCCTGAAGTAGGTCCCCTGACGCAGGGGTCATAAAGTGGGAGTCCTGACGCTTGTCCCCTGAAGCAGGTCTCCTGATGCAGGTTTCCTAAAGTGGATTCCACTGATGTAGATCTCCTTTCACAGGTCTACTAAGGCAGTTCCTCTGACTCATGTCTCCTGACGCAGATCTCCTAAAGTAAATTTCCTGAGGTAGGTCTTCTGACGCAGATGTCATAAAGTGGGCCTCCTGACGCTGGTCCCCTGATGCAGGTCTACTGATGCATGTTTCCTAATGTGGATTCCACTGATGGAGATCTCCTTTCACAGCAATCCTAAAGCAGCTTCCCTGACACAGGTCTCCTGATGCAGATTTCCTAAAGTTGATTCCACAGAGGCAGGTCTTCTTTCACAGGTCTACTCAGGCAGCTCTCCTGACACAGGTCTCCTGATATAGATCTACTAAAGTGGCGCTCCTGACGTAGGCCCCTGATGCAGGTGTCATATAGTGGGCCTCCTGACGCAAGTCTCCTGAATCAAGTTTCCTAAAGTGGATTCCACTGACGCAGGTCTCTTTTCACAGGTCTCCTAACACAGCTCCCCTGATGAAGCTCTCTTGAAGGAGATCTCTTAATATGCTTCTCCTAAGTTAGGTCCCCTGATGCAGGTGTCATATAGTGGGCCTCCTGATGCAGGTCTCCTGATATAGATCTACTAAAGTGCGTCTTCTGAAGTAGGTCCCCTGACGCAGGTGTCATAAAGTGGGCCTCCTGACGCAGGTCCCCTGACGCAGGTCTCCTGATGCAGATTTCCTAAAGTGGATTCCACTGACGCAGGTCTCCTGAATTATGTTTCCTAAAGTGGATTCCACTGACGCAGGTCTCTTTTCACATGTCTCCTAACGCAGCTCCCCTGACGAAGCTCTCCAGAAGGAGATCTCTTAAAGTGCGTCTCCTAAGTCAGGTCCCCTGATGCAGGTGTCATATAGTGGGCCTCCTGACGCAGTTCTCCTGATATAGATCTACTAAAGTGCGTCTCCTGAAGTAGGTCCCCTGACGCAGGTTTCATAAAGTGGGCCTCCTGACGCATGTCCCCTGCAGCAGATTTCCTAAAGTGGATTCCACTGAGGAAGGTCTCCTTTCACAGGTCTCCTCAGGCAGCTCCCCTGACACAGGTCTCCTGAAGGAGATCTCTTAAAGTGCGTCTCCTGAAGTAGGTCCCCTGACGCAGGTGTCATAAAGTGGGCCTCCTGACGCAGGTCCCCTGAAGGAGGTCTCCTGATGCAGGTTTCCTAAAGTGGATTCCCCTGAAGCATCTCTCTTTTCACAGGTCTCCTAACGCAGCTCCCCTGACGAAGCTCTCCTGAAGGAGATCTCTTAAAGTGCGTCTCCTAAGTTAGGTCCCCTGATGCAGGTGTCATATAGTGGGGCTCCTGACGCAGGTCTCCTGATATAGATCTACTAATGTGCGTCGCCTGAAGTAGGTCCCCTGACGCAGGAGTCATAAAGTGGGCCTCCTGACTTAGGTCACCTGACGCAGGTCTCCAGATTCAGATTTCCTAAAGTGGATTCCACTGACGCAGGTCTCTTTTCACTGGTCTCCTAACGCAGCTCCCCTGACGAAGCTCTCCTGAAGGAGATCTCTTAAAGTGCGTCTCCTAAGTTAGGTCCCCTGATTCAGGTGTCATAGAGTGGGCCTCCTGACGCTTGTCCCCTGAAGTAGGTCTCCTGATATAAATCTACTAAAGTGCGTCTCCTGAAGTAGGTCCCCTGACGCAGGTGTCATAAAGTGGGAGTCCTGACGCTTGTCCCCTGAAGCAGGTCTCCTGATGCAGGTTTCCTAAAGTGGATTCCACTGATGCAGATCTCCTTTCACAGGTCTCCTAAGGCAGTTCCCCTGACATATGTCTTCTGACGCAGATCTCCTAAAGTAAATCTCCTGAGGTAGGTCCTCTGACGCAGGTGTCATAAAGTGAGCCTCCTGACGCAGGTCCCCTGAAGGAGGTCTCCTGATGCAGGTTTCCTAAAGTGGATTCCACTGATGTAGATCTCATTTCACAGGTCTACTAAGGCAGTTCCTCTGACTCATGTCTTCTGACGCAGATCTCCTAAAGTAAATTTCCTGAGGTAGGTCTTCTGACGCAGAAGTCATAAAGTGGGCCTCCTGACGCTGGTCCCCTGACGCAGGTCTCCTGATGCAGATTTCCTAAAGTGGATTCCACAGAGGCAGGTCTTCTTTCACAGGTCTACTCAGGCAGCTCTCCTGACACAGGTCTCCTGATATAGATCTACTAAAGTGGCGCTCCTGACGTAGGTCCCCTGATGCACGTGTCATATAGTGGGCCTCCTGACGCAGGTCTCCTGATATAGTTCTACTAAAGTGCGTCTCCTGAAGTAGGTCCCCTGACGCAGGTGTCATCACGTGGGCCTCCTGACGCAGGTCCCCTGACGCAGATTTCCTAAAGTGGATTCCACTGAGGCAGAACTCCTTTCACAGGTCTCCTCAGGAAACTCCCCTGACACAGGTCTCCTTATATAGATCTACTAAAGTGTGTCTCCTGAAGTAGGTCCCCTGACGCAGGTGTCATAAAGTGGGCCTCCTGACGCAGGTCCCCTGAAGGAGGTCTCCTGATGCAGGTTTCCTAAAGTGGATCTCACTGAAGCAGGTCTCTTTTCACAGGTCTCCTAACGCAGCTCCCCTGACGAAGCTCTCCTGAAGGAGATCTCTTAAAGTGCGTCTCCTAAGTTTGGTCCCCTGAGGCAGGTGTCATATAGTGGGCCTCCTGACGCAGGTCTCCTGATATAGTTCTTCTAAAGTGCGTCTCCTGAAGTAGGTCCCCTGACGCAGGTGTCATCAAGTGGGCCTCCTGACGCAGGTCCCCTGTAGGAGGTCTCCTGATGTAGGTTTCCTAAAGTGGATTCCACTGACGCAGGTCTCTTTTCACTGGTCTCCTAACGCAGCTTCCCTGACGAAGCTCTCCTGAAGGAGATCTCTTAAAATGCGTCTCCTGAAGTAGGTCCTCTGACGCAGGTGTCATCAAGTGGGGCTCCTGACGCAGGTCCCCTGACGCAGGTCTCCTGATGCAGATTTCCTAAAGTGGATTCCACTGAGGCAGGTCTGCTCTCACAGGTCTCCTCAGGCAGCTCCCCTGACACAGGTCTCCTGATATAGATCTACTAAAGTGCGTCTCCTGAAGTAGGTCCCCTGACGCAGGTTTCATAAAGTGAGCCTCCTGACGCAGGCCCCCTGTAGGAGGTCTCCTGATGTAGGTTTCCTAAAGTGGATTCCACTGACGCAGGTCTCCTTTCACAGGTCCCCTAATGCAGCTCCCCTGACAAAGCTCTCCTGAAGGAGATCTCGTAATTTGTATCCCCTGAGGTACATCCCCTAGCACAGGTGTCATTAAGTGGGCCTTCTGATGCAGGTCTCCTGAAGCAGGTCACCTAACGCAGCTCCCCTGACAAAGCTCTCCTGAAGGAGATCTCTTAAAGTGCGTCTCGTAAGTTACGTCCCCTGTTGCAGGTGTCATGAAGTGGGCCTCCTGACGCTGGTCCCCTCAAGGAGGTCTCCTGATGTAGGTTTCCTAAAGTGGATTCCACTGATGAAGGTCTCCTTTCACAAGTCTCCTAAAGCAGCTCACCTGACAAAGCTCTCCTGAAGGAGATCTCTTAAAGTGCGTCTCGTAAGTTACGTCCCCTGTTGCAGGTGTCATGAAGTGGGCCTCCTGACGCTGGTCCCCTCAAGGAGGTCTCCTGATGTAGGTTTCCTAAAGTGGATTCCACTGATGAAGGTCTCCTTTCACAAGTCTCCTAAAGCAGCTCACCTGACAAAGCTCTGCTGAAGGAGATCTCTTAAAGTGCGTCTCATAAGTTAGGTCCCCTAATGCAGGTGTCATATAGTGGGCCTCCTGACGCCGGTCCCCTAATGCAGGTTTCCTAAAGTGGATTCCACTGACTCATGTGTCTTTTCACAGGTCTCCTAAGACAGCTGCCCTGACATAGCTCCCCTGACGGAGATCTCCTAAAGTGCGTTTCCTAAGGTAGGTCCCCTGACGCAGGTGAAATAAGGTGGGCCTCCTGACGCAGGTGTCCTGACGCAGGTCCCCTGAATCAAGTTTCCTAAAGTGGATTCCACTGACGCAGGTCTCTTTTCACAGGTCTCCTAAGGCAGTTCCCCTGACACATGTCTTCTGACGCAGATCTCCTAAAGTAAATCTCCTGAGGTAGGTCCTCTGACGCAGGTGTCATCAAGTGGGCCTCCTGACGCAGGTCCCCTGACGCAGATTTGCTAATGTGGATTCCACTGAGGCAGGTCTTCTTCACAGGTCTCCTCAGGTAGCTCCCCTGACACAGGTTTCCTTATATAGATCTACTAAAGTGCGTCTCCTGAAGTAGGTCCCCTGACGCAGGTGTCATAAAATGGGCCTCCTGACGCAGGTCCCCTGAAGGAGGTCACCTGATGCAGGTTTCCTAAAGTGAATTCCACTGAAGCTGGTCTCCTTTCACAGGTCTCCTAATGCAGCTCCCCTGACAAAGCTCTCCTGACATAGATCTACTAAAGTGCGTCTCCTCACGTAGGTCCCCTTACGCAGGTGTCATAAAGTGGGCCTCCTTACGCAGGTGCCCTGAAGGAGGTCTCCTGATGTAGGTTTCCTAAAGTGGATTCCACTGAGGCAGGTCTCCTTCCACAGGTCTCCTAACACAGCTCACTTGACAAAGCTCTCCTGAAGGAGATCTCCTAAATTGTATCCCCTGAGGTACGTCCCCTAACACAGTTGTCATTAAGTGGGCCTTCTGATGCAGGTCTCCTGAAACAGGTCTCCTAATGCAGATATCATAAACTTTATTCCACTGACGCAGGTCTCCTTTCACAGGTCTCCTAACGCAGCTCCCCTGACAAAGCTATCCTGAAAGAGATATCTTAAAGTGCGTCTCGTAAGTTACGTCCCCTGTTGCAGGTGTCATATAGTGGGCCTCCTGACGCAGGTCTCCTGACGCCGGTCCCCTAATGCAGGTTTCCTAAAGTGGATTCCACTGACTCATGTGTCCTTTCACAGGTCTCCTAAGGCAGTTCCCCTGACACATGTCTTCTGACGCAGATCTCCTAAAGTAAATCTCCTGAGGTAGGTCCTCTGACGCAGGTGTCATCAAGTGGGCCTCCTGACGCAGGTCCCCTGACGCAGATTTGCTAATGTGGATTCCACTGAGGCAGGTCTTCTTCACAGGTCTCCTCAGGTAGCTCCCCTGACACAGGTTTCCTTATATAGATCTACTAAAGTGCGTCTCCTGAAGTAGGTCCCCTGACGCAGGTGTCATAAAATGGGCCTCCTGACGCAGGTCCCCTGAAGGAGGTCACCTGATGCAGGTTTCCTAAAGTGAATTCCACTGAAGCTGGTCTCCTTTCACAGGTCTCCTAATGCAGCTCCCCTGACAAAGCTCTCCTGACATAGATCTACTAAAGTGCGTCTCCTCACGTAGGTCCCCTTACGCAGGTGTCATAAAGTGGGCCTCCTTACGCAGGTGCCCTGAAGGAGGTCTCCTGATGTAGGTTTCCTAAAGTGGATTCCACTGAGGCAGGTCTCCTTCCACAGGTCTCCTAACACAGCTCACTTGACAAAGCTCTCCTGAAGGAGATCTCCTAAATTGTATCCCCTGAGGTACGTCCCCTAACACAGTTGTCATTAAGTGGGCCTTCTGATGCAGGTCTCCTGAAACAGGTCTCCTGATGCAGATATCATAAACTTTATTCCACTGACGCAGGTCTCCTTTCACAGGTCTCCTAACGCAGCTCCCCTGACAAAGCTATCCTGAAAGAGATATCTTAAAGTGCGTCTCGTAAGTTACGTCCCCTGTTGCAGGTGTCATATAGTGGGCCTCCTGACGCAGGTCTCCTGACGCCGGTCCCCTAATGCAGGTTTCCTAAAGTGGATTCCACTGACTCATGTGTCCTTTCACAGGTCTCCTAAGACAGCTCCCCTGACATAGCTCCCCTGACGGAGATCTCCTAAAGTGCGTTACCTAAGGTAGGTCCCCTGACGCAGGTGAAAAAAGGTCGACCTCCTGAGGCAGGTGTCCTGACGCAGGACTCCTGAATCAACTTTCCTAAAGTGGATTCCACTGACGCAGGTCTCTTTTCACAGGTCTCCTAACGCAGCTCCCCTGACGAAGCTCTCTTGAAGGAGATCTCTTAAAATGCGTCTCCTAAGTTAGGTCCCCTGATGCAGGTGTCATATAGTGGGCCTCCTGACGCAGGTCTCCTGATATAGATCTACTAAAGTGTGTCTCCTGAAGTAGGTCCCCTGACGCAGGTGTCATAAAGTGGGTCTCCTGACGCAGGTCCCCTGACGCAGGTTTCCTGATGCAGATTTCCTAAAGTGGATTCCACTGAGGCAGGTCTCCTTTCACAGGTCTCCTCAGGCAGCTTCCCTGACACAGGTCTCCTTATATAGATCTACTAAAGTGCGTCTCCTGAAGTAGGTCCCCTGACGCAGGTGTCATAAAGTTGGCCTCCTGACGCAGGTCCCCTGAAGGAGGTCTCCTGATGCAGGTTACCTAAAGTGGATCTCACTGAAGCAGGTGTCTTTTCACAGGTCTCCTAACGCAGCTCCCCTGACGAAGCTCTCCTGAAGGAGATCTCTTAAAGTGCGTCTCCTAAGTTAGGTCCCCTGATGCAGCTGTCATATAGTGGGCCTCCTGACGCAGGTCTCCTGATATTGTTCTACTAAAGTGCGTCTCCTGAAGTAGGTCCCCTGACGCAGGTTTCATCGAGTGGGCCTCCTGACGCAGGTCCTCTGACGCAGATTTCCTAAAGTGGATTCCACTGAGGCAGGTCTCCTTTCACAGGTCTCCTAAGGCAGCTCCCTTGACACAGGTCTCCTGAAGGAGATCTCTTAAACTGCGTCTCCTGAAGTAGGTCCCCTGACGCAGGTGTCATAAAGTGGGCCTCCTGACGCAGGTCCCCTGAAGGAGGTCTCCTGATGCATGTTTCCTAAAGTGGATTCCACTGACGCAGGTCTCCTTTCACAGGTCTCCTAACATAGCTCCCCTTCAAAAGCTCTCCTGAAGGAGATCTCTTAAAGTGCGTCTCCTAAGATGGGTCCCCTGATGCAGGTGTCATAAAGCGGGCCTTCTGACGCAGGTCCCCTGAAGGAGGTCTCCTCATGCAGGTTTCCTAAAGTGGAATCCACTGAAGCAGGTCTCTTTTCACAGGTCTTCTAAGGCATTTCCCCTGACACATGTCTTCTGACGCAGATCTCCTAAAGTAAATCTCCTGAGGTAGGTCCTCTGACGCAGGTGTCATCAAGTGGGCCTCCTGACGCAGGTACCCTGAAGGAGGTCTCCTGATGCAGGTTTCCTACAGTGGATTCCACTAAAGCAGGTCTCCTTTCACAGGTCTCCTCAGGCAGCTCCCCTGACACAGGTCTCCTGAAGGAGATCTCTTAAAGTGTGTCTCCTAAAGTAGGTCCCCTGACGCAGGTGTCATAAAGTGGACCTCCTGACGCAGGTCCCCTGAAGGAGGTCTCCTCATGCAGGTTTCCAAAAGTGGAATCCACTGAAGCAGGTCTCTTTTCACAGATCTTCTAAGGCAGTTCCCCTGACACATGTCTTCTGAGGCAGATCTCCTAAAGTAAATCTCCTGAGGTAGGTCCTCTGATGCAGGTGTCATCAAGTGGGCTTCCTGACGCAGGTCCCCTGACGCAGATTTCCTAACGTGGATTCCACTGAGGCAGGTCTTCTTCACAGGTCTCCTCAGGCACCTCCCCTGACACAGGTTTCCTGAAGGAGATCTCTTAAAGTGTGTCTCCTGAAGTAGGTCCCCTGACGCAGGTGTCATAAAGTGGGCCTCCTGACGCAGGTACCCTGAAGGAGGTCTCCTGATGCAGGTTTCCTAAAGTGGATTCCACTGAAGCAGGTCTCTTTTCACAGGTTTCCTAACGCAGCTCCCCTGACGAAGCTCTCGTGAAGGAGATCTCTTAAAGTGTGTCTCCTAAGTTAGGTCCCCTGATGCAGGTGTCATATAGTGGGCCTCCTGACGCAGGTCTCCTGATATAGATCTACTTAAGTGCCTCTCCTGAAGTAGGTCCCCTGACGCAGGTGTCATCAAGTGGGCCTCCTAACGCAGGTCCCCTGACGCAGATTTCCTAAAGTGGATTCCACTGAGGCAGATCTCCTTTCACAGGTCTCCTCAGGCAGCTCCCCTGACACAGGTCTCCTGAAGGAGATCTCTTAAAGTGCGTCTCCTAAAGTAGGTCCCCTGACGCAGGTGTCATCAAGTGGGCCTCCTGACGCAGGTCCCTGACCCAGTTTTCCTAAAGTGGATTCCACTGAGGCAGGTCTCCTTCACAGGTCTCCTCAGGCAGCTCCCCTGACAGAGGTCTCCTGAAGGAGATCTCTTAAAGTGTGTCTCCTAAAGTAGGTCCCCTGACGCAGGTGTCATAAAGTGGGCCTCCTGACGCAGGTCCCCTGACGCAGGTCTCCTAAAGTGGATTCCACTGAGGCAGGTCTCCTTCACAGGTCTCCTCAGGCAGCTCCCCTGACACAGGTCTCCTGATATAGATCTACTAAAGTGCGTCTCCTGAAGTAGGTCTCCTGACGCAGGTGTCATAAAGTGGGCCTCCTGACGCAGGTCCCCTGACGCAGGTCTCCTGATGCAGATTTCCTAAAGTGGATTCCACTGAGGCAGGTCTCCTTTCACAGGTCTCCTAAGACAGCTCCCCTGACATAGCTCTCCTGAAGGAGATCTCTTAAAGTGCGTCTCCTAAGTTAGGTCCCCTGATGCAGGTGTCATATAGTGGGCCTCGTGACGCAGGTCTCCTGGCGCCGGTCCCCTAATGCAGGTTTCCTAAAGTGGATTCCACTGACTCATGTGGCCTTTCACAGGTCTCCTAAGACAGCTCCCCTGACATAACTCCCCTGACGGAGATCTCCTAAAGTGCGTTTCCTAAGGTAGGTCCCCTGACGCAGGTGAAATAAGGTGGGCCTCCTGACGCAGGTCTCCTGAATCAAGTTTCCTAAAGTGGATTCCACTGACGCAGGTCTCTTTTCACAGGTCTCGAAATGCAGCTCCCCTGACGAAGCTCTCCTGAAGGAGATCTCTTAAAGTGCGTCTCCTAAGTTACGTCCCCTGATGCAGGTGTCATATAGTGGGCCTCCTGACGCAGGTCTCCTGATATAGATCTGCTAAAGTGCGTCTCCTGATGTAGGTCCCTTTACGCAGGTGTCATAAAGTGGGCCTTCTGACGCAGGTCCCCTCACGCAGGTCTCCTGATGCAGATTTTCTAAAGTGGATTCCACTGAGGCAGCTCTCCTTTTCACAGGTCTCCTAACGCAGCTCCCCTGACGAAGCTCTCCTGAAGGAGATCTGTTAAAGTGCGTCTCCTAAGTTAGGTCCCCTGATGCAGGTGTCATATAGTGGGCCTCCTGACGCAGGTCTCCTGACGCAGGTCTCCTGATGCAGATTTCCTAAAGTGGATTCCACTGACGCAGGTCTCCTTTCACAGGTCTCCTAACGCAGCTCCCCTGACAAAGCTCTCCTGAAGGTGAGCTCCTAAATTGTAGCCCCTGAGGTACGTCCCCTAACACAGGTGTCATTAAGTGGGCCTTCTAATGCAGGTCTCCTGAAGCAGGTCTCCTGATGCACATTTCCTAAAGTTTATTCCACTGACGCAGGTCTCCTTTTACAGGTCTCCTAACGCAGCTCCCCTGACGAAGCTCTCCTGAAGGAGATCTCTTAAAGTGCGTCTCCTAAGTTAGGTCCCCTGATGCAGGTGTCATATAGTGGGCCTCCTGACGCCGGTCCCCTAATGCAGGTTTCCTAAAGTGGATTCCACTGACTTATGTGTCCTTTCAAAGGTCTCCTAAGACAGCTCCCCTGACGAAGCTCTCCTGAAGGAGATCTTTTAAAGTGCATCTCCTGGAGTAGGTCCCCTGATGCAGGTGTCATAAAGTGGGCCTCCTGACTCAGGTTCCCTGACGCAGGTCTCCTGATGCAGATTTCCTAAAGTGGATTCCACTGATGCAGGTCTTTTTTCACAGGTCTCCTAATGCAGCTCCCCTGACGAAGCTCTCCTGAAGGAGATCTCTTAAAGTGCGTGTCTTAAGTTAGGTCCCCTGATGCAGATGTCATCAAGTGGGCCTCCTGACGCATGTCCACTGACGCAGATTTCCTAAAGTGGATTCCACTGAGGCAGGTCTCCTTTCATAGGTCTCCTCAGGCAGCTCCCCTGACAAAGGTATCCTGAACGAGATCACTTAAAGTGCGTCTCCTGAAGTAGGTCCCCTGACGCAGGTCTCCTGATGCAGATTTTCTAAAGTGGATTCCACTGAGGCAGCTCTCCTTTCACAGGTCTCCTCAGGCAGCTCCCCTGACACAGGTCTCCTGATATAGATCTACTAAAGTGCGTCTCCTGAAGTAGGTCCCCTGAAGCAGGTGTCATAAAGTGGGCCTCCTGACGCAGGTCCCCTGACGCAGGTTTCCTAAAGTGGATTCCACTGACGCAGGTCTCCTTTCACATGTCTCCTAACGTAGCTCCCCTTCAAAAGCTCTCCTGAAAGAGATCTCTTAAAGTGCGTCTCCTGAAGTAGGTCCCCTGACGCAGGTCTCCTGATGCAGATTTTCTAAAGTGGATTCCACTGAGGCAGCTCTCCTTTCACAGGTCTCCTAAGGCAGTTCCCCTGACACATGTCTTCTGACGCAGATCTCCTAAAGTAAATCTCCTGAGGTAGGTCC
Source organism: Oryzias celebensis (assembly GCA_014656515.1). NCBI lineage: Eukaryota > Metazoa > Chordata > Actinopteri > Beloniformes > Adrianichthyidae > Oryzias > Oryzias celebensis. Next base: position 22,276,388 of record BNCR01000017.1, on the reverse strand, counting down.
TCTGACGCAGGTGTCATCAAGTGGGCCTCCTGACGCAGGTGTCATCAATCTGGCCTCCTGACGCAGTTCCCCTGACGCAGAGTTTCGTAACGTGTATTTCACTGAGGCAGGTCTTCTTCACAGGTCTCCTTACGCAGCTCCCCTGACGAAGTTCTCCTGAAGGAGATCTCTTAAAGTGCGTCTCCTAAGTTAGGTCCTCTGATGCAGGTGTCATGTAGTGGGCCTCCTGACGCAGGTCCCCTGACGAAGATTTCCTAAAGTGGATTCCACTGAGGCGGGTCTCCTTTCACAGGTCTCCTCAGGCAGCTCCCCTGACACAGGTCTCCTGATATAGATCTACTAAAGTGCATCTCCTGAAGTTGGTCCCCTGACGCAGGTGTCATAAAGTGGGCCTCCTGACGCAGGTCCCCTGAAGGAGGTCTCCTCATGGAGGTTTCCTAAAGTGGATTCCACTGAAGCAGGTCTCTTTTCACAGGTCTCCTAAGGCAGTTCCCCTGACACATGTCTTCTGATGCAGATCTCCTAAAGTAAATCTCCTGAGGTAGGTCCTCTGACGCAGGTGTCATCAAGTGGGACTCCTGAAGCAGGTCCCCTGACGCAGATTTCCTAACTTGGATTCCACTGAGGCAGAACTTCTTCACAGGTCTCCTCACGTAGCTTCCCTGACACAGGTCTCCTTATATAGTTCTACTAAAGTGCATCTCCTGAAGTAGGTCCTCTGACGCAGGTGTCATCAATTGGGCCTCCTGACGCAGGTCCCCTGACGCAGATTTCCTAACGTGGATTCCACTGAGGCAGGTCTTCTTCACAGGTTTCCTCAGGTAGCTCCCCTGACACAGGTCTCCTTATATAGAGCTACTAAAGTGCGTCTCCTGAAGTAGGTCCCCTGACGCAGGTGTCATAAGGTGGGCCTCCTGACGCAGGTCCCCTGAAGGAGGTCTCCTGATGCAGGTTTTCTAAGTGGATTTCACTGAAGCAGGTCTCTTTTCACAGGTCTTCTAACGCAGCTCCCCTGACGAAGCTCACCTGAATAAGATCTCTTACAGTGCGTCTCCTAAGTTAGGTCCCCTGATTCAGGTGTCATATAGTGGGCCTCCTGACGCAGGTCTCCTGATATAGTTCTACTAAAGTGCGTCTCCTTAAGTAGGTCCTCTGACGCAGGTGTCATCAATTGGGCCTCCTGACGCAGTTCCCCTGACGCAGATTTTCGTAACGTGTATTCCACTGAGGCAGGTCTTCTTCACAGGTCTCCTCAGGTAGCTCCCCTGACACAGGTCTCCTTATATAGAGCTACTAAAGTGCGTCTCCTGAAGTAGGTCCCCTGACGCAGGTGTCATAAGGTGGGCCTCCTGACGCAGGTCCCCTGACGCCGGTCCCCTAATGCAGGTTTCCTAAGGTGGATTCCACTGACTCATATGTCCTTTCACAGGTCTCCTAAGACAGCTCCCCTGACGAAGCTCTCTTGAAGGAGATCTCTGAAAGTGCGTCTCCTAAGTTAGGTCCCCTGATGCAGGTGTCATTTAGTGGGCCTCCTGACACAGGTCTCCTGATATAGATCTACTAAAGTGCGTCTCCTGAGGTAGGTCCCCTGATGCAGGTGTCATAAAGCGGGCCTCATCACGCAGGTCCCCTGACGTAGGTCTCCTGATGCAGATTTCCAAAAGTTGATTCCACTTAGGTAGGTCTCTTTTCACAGGTCTCCTCAGGCAGCTCCCCTGACACAGGTCTCCTGAAGGAGACCTCTTAAAGTGAGACTCCTGAAGTAGGTCCCCTGACGCAGGTGTCATAAAGTGGGCCTCCTGACGCAGGTCCCCTGACGCAGGTCTCCTGATGCAGATTTCCTAAAGTGGATTCCACTGAGGCAGGTCTCCTTTCACAGGTCTCCTCAGGCAGCTCCCCTGACACAGGTCTCCTGATATCGATCTACTAAAGTGCGTCTCCTGAAGTAGGTCCCCTGAGGCAGGTGTCATAAAGTGGGCCTCCTGACGCAGGTGTCCTGACGCAGGTCTCCTGAATCAAGTTTCCTAAAGTGGATTCCACTGACGCAGGTCTCTTTTCACATGTCTCCTAACGCAGCTCCCCTGACGAAGCTCTCCTGAAGGAGATCTCTTAAAGTGCGTCTCCTAAGTTAGGTCCCCTGATACAGGTGTTTAAAGTGGGCCTCCTGACGCAGGCCTCCTGTTATTGATCTACTAAAGTGCGTTTCCTGAAGTAGGTCCCCTGATGCAGGTGTCATCAAGTGGGCCTCCTGACGCAGGTCCCCTGACGCAGATTTCCTTAAGTGGATTTCACTGAGGCAGGTCTCCTTTCACAGGTCTCCTCAGGCAGCTCCCCTTACACAGGTCTCCTGAAGGAGATATCTTAAAGTGCATCTCCTAAGTTAGGTCCCCTGATGCAGGTGTCATATAGTGGGCCTCCTGACGCAGGTCCCCTGACGCAGATTTCCTAAAGTGGATTCCACTGAGGCAGGTCTCCTTTTACAGGTCTCCTGAGGCAGCTCCCCTGACACAGGTCTCCTGATATAGATCTACTAAAGTGCGTCTCCTGAAGTAGGTACCCTGACGCATGTGTCATAAAGTGGGCCTCCTGACGCAGGTGTACTGACGCAGGTCTCCTGATGCAGATTTCCTAAAGTGGATTCCACAGAGGCAGGTCTTCTTTCACAGGTCTACTCAGGCAGCTCTCCTGACACAGGTCTCCTGATATAGATCTACTAAAGTGGCGCTCCTGACGTAGGTCCCCTGATGAACGTGTCATATAGTGGGCCTCCTGACGCAGGTCTCCTGATATAGTTCTACTAAAGTGCGTCTCCTGAAGTAGGTCCCCTGACGCAGGTGTCATCACGTGGGCCTCCTGACGCAGGTCCCCTGACGCAGATTTCCTAAAGTGGATTCCACTGAGGCAGAACTCCTTTCACAGGTCTCCTCAGGAAACTCCCCTGACACAGGTCTCCTTATATAGATCTACTAAAGTGTGTCTCCTGAAGTAGGTCCCCTTACGCAGGTGTCATAAAGTGGGCCTCCTGACGCAGGTCCCTGAAGGAGGTCTCCTGATGCAGGTTTCCTAAAGTGGATCTCACTGAAGCAGGTCTCTTTTCACAGGTCTCCTAACGCAGCTCCCCTGACGAAGCTCTCCTGAAGGAGATCTCTTAAAGTGCGTCTCCTAAGTTTGGTCCCCTGATGCAGGTGTCATATAGTGGGCCTCCTGACGCAGGTCTCCAATATAGTTCTTCTAAAGTGCGTCTCCTGAAGTAGGTCCCCTGACGCAGGTGTCATCAAGTGGGCCTCCTGACGCAGGTCCCCTGTAGGAGGTCTCCTGATGTAGGTTTCCTAAAGTGGATTCCACTGACGCAGGTCTCTTTTCACTGGTCTCCTAACGCAGCTTCCCTGACGAAGCTCTCCTGAAGGAGATCTCTTAAAATGCGTCTCCTGAAGTAGGTCCTCTGACGCAGGTGTCATCAAGTGGGGCTCCTGACGCAGGTCCCTGACGCAGGTCTCCTGATGCAGATTTCCTAAAGTGGATTCCAATGAGGCAGGTCTGCTCTCACAGGTCTCGTCAGGCAGCTCCCCTGACACAGGTCTCCTGATATAGATCTACTAAAGTGCGTCTCCTGAAGTAGGTCCCCTGACGCAGGTGTCATAAAGTGAGCCTCCTGACGCAGGTCCCCTGTAGGAGGTCTCCTGATGTAGGTTTCCTAAAGTGGATTCCACTGACGCAGGTCTCCTTTCACAGGTCCCCTAATGCAGCTCCCCTGACAAAGCTCTCCTGAAGGAGATCTCGTAATTTGTATCCCCTGAGGTACATCCCCTAGCACAGGTGTCATTAAGTGGGCCTTCTGATGCAGGTCTCCTGAAGCAGGTCACCTGATGCAGATATCAAAAAGTTTATTCCACTGACGCAGGTCTCCTTTCACAGGTCTCCTAACGCAGCTCCCCTGACAAAGCTCTCCTGAAGGAGATCTCTTAAAGTGCGTCTCGTAAGTTAGGTCCCCTGATGCAGGGTTCATATAGTGGGCCTCCTGATGCAGGTCTCCTGACGCCGGTCCCCTAAAATTGGTTTCCTAAAATGGATTCCACTGACTCATGTGTCCTTTCACAGGCCTCCTAAGACAGCTCCCCTTACATAGCTCCCCTGACGGATATCTCCTAAAGTGCGTTTCCTAAGGTAGGTCCCCTGACGCAGTTGAAAAAAGGTCGGCCTGCTGACGCAGGTGTCCTGACGCAAGTCTCCTGAATCAAGTTTCCTAAAGTGGATTCCACTGACGCAGGTCTCTTTTCACAGGTCTCCTAACATAGCTCCCCTGATGAAGCTCTCTTGAAGGAGATCTCTTAATATGCGTCTCCTAAGTTAGGTCCCCTGATGCAGGTGTCATATAGTGGGCCTCCTGACGCAGGTCTCCTGATATAGATCTACTAAAGTGCGTCTTCCGAAGTAGGTCCCCTGACGCAGGTGTCATAAAGTGGGCCTCCTGACGCAGGTCCCCTGACGCAGGTCTCCTGATGCAGATTTCCTAAAGTGGATTCCACTGACGCAGGTCTCTTTTCACAGGTCTCCTAACGCAGATCCCCTGACGAAGCTGTCCTGAAGGAGATCTCTTAAAGTGCGTCTCCTAAGTTAGGTCCCCTGATGTAGGTGTCATATAGTGGGCCTCCTGACGCAGGTCTCCTAATATTGATCTACTAAAGTGCGTCTCCTGAAATAGGTCCACTGACGCAGGTGTCATCAAATGGGCCTCCTGACGCAGGTCCCCTGACGCACATTTCCTAAAGTGGATTCCACTGAGGCAGGTCTCCTTTCACAGGTCTCCTCAGGCAGCTCCCCTGACACAGGTCTCCTGAAGGAGGTCTCTAAAAGTGCGTCTCCTGAAGTAGGTCCCCTGACGCAGGTGTCATAAATAGGGCCTCCTGACGCAGGTCCCCTGACGCAGGTCTCCTAATACAGATTTCCTAAAGTGGATTCCACTGAGGCAGGTCTCTTTTCACAGGTCTCCTCACGTAACTCCCCTGACACAGATATCCTGATATAGATCTACTAAAGTGCGTCTCCTGAAGTAGGTCCCCTGACGCAGGTGTCATAAACTGGGCCTCCTGACGCAGGTCCCCTGAAGGAGGTCTCCTGATCTAGGTTTCCTAAAGTGGATTCCACTGACGCAGGTCTCCTTTCACAGGTCTCCCATCGAAGCTCCCCTTCAAAAACTCTCCTGAAGGAGATCTCTTAAAGCGCGTCTCCTAAGATAGGTCCCCTGATGCAGGTGTCATGAAGTGGGCCTCCGGACGCAGCTCCCCTGAAGGAGGTCTCCTGATGCAGGTTTCCTAATGTGGATTCCACTGAAGCAGGTCTCTTTTCACAGGTCTCCTAAGGCAGTTCCCCTGACACATGTCTTCTGACGCAGATCTCCTAAAGTAAATTTCCTGAGGTAGGTCCTCTGACGCAGGTGTCATTAAGTGGGCCTCCTGACGCAGGTCTCCTGACGCAGATTTCCTAACGTGGATTCCACTGAAGCAGGTCTTTTTTCACAGGTCTCCTAATGGAGCTCCTCTGACGAAGCTCTCCTGAAGGAGATCTCTTAAAGTGCGTCTCCTAAGTTAGGTGCCCTGATGCAGGGGTCATATAGTGGGCCTCCTGACGCAGGTCTCCTGATATAGATCTACTAATGTGTGTCTCTTGAAGTAGGTCCCCTGACGCAGGTGTCATCAAGTGGGCCTCCTGATGCAAGTCCCCTGACGCAGATTTCCTAAAGTGGATTCCACTGAGGCAGGTCTCCTTTCACAGGTCTCCTCAGGCAGCTTCCCTGACACAGGTCTCCTGAAGGAGGTCTCTAAAAGTGCGTCTCCTGAAGTAGGTCCCCTGACGCAGGTGTCATAAATAGGGCCTCCTGACGCAGGTCCCCTGACGCAGGTCTCCTGATACAGATTTCCTAAAGTGGATTCCACTGAGGCAGGTCTCTTTTCACAGGTCTCCTCACGTAACTCCCCTGACACAGGTATCCTGATATAGATCTACTAAAGTGCGTCTCCTGAAGTAGGTCCCCTGACGCAGGTGTCATAAACTGGGCCTCCTGACGCAGGTCCCCTGAAGGAGGTCTCCTGATCTAGGTTTCCTAAAGTGGATTCCACTGACGCAGGTCTCCTTTCACAGGTCTCCCATCGAAGCTCCCCTTCAAAAACTCTCCTGAAGGAGATCTCTTAAAGCGCGTCTCCTAAGATAGGTCCCCTGATGCAGGTGTCATGAAGTGGGCCTCCGGACGCAGCTCCCCTGAAGGAGGTCTCCTGATGCAGGTTTCCTAATGTGGATTCCACTGAAGCAGGTCTCTTTTCACAGGTCTCCTAAGGCAGTTCCCCTGACACATGTCTTCTGACGCAGATCTCCTAAAGTAAATTTCCTGAGGTAGGTCCTCTGACGCAGGTGTCATTAAGTGGGCCTCCTGACGCAGGTCTCCTGACGCAGATTTCCTAACGTGGATTCCACTGAAGCAGGTCTTTTTTCACAGGTCTCCTAATGGAGCTCCTCTGACGAAGCTCTCCTGAAGGAGATCTCTTAAAGTGCGTCTCCTAAGTTAGGTGCCCTGATGCAGGGGTCATATAGTGGGCCTCCTGACGCAGGTCTCCTTATATAGAGCTACTAAAGTGCGTCTCCTGAAGTAGGTCCCCTGACGCAGGTGTCATAAGGTGGGCCTCCTGACGCAGGTCCCCTGAAGGAGGTCTCCTGATGCAGGTTTTCTAAGTGGATTTCACTGAAGCAGGTCTCTTTTCACAGGTCTTCTAACGCAGCTCCCCTGACGAAGCTCACCTGAATAAGATCTCTTACAGTGCGTCTCCTAAGTTAGGTCCCCTGATTCAGGTGTCATATAGTGGGCCTCCTGACGCAGGTCTCCTGATATAGTTCTACTAAAGTGCGTCTCCTTAAGTAGGTCCTCTGACGCAGGTGTCATCAATTGGGCCTCCTGACGCAGTTCCCCTGACGCAGATTTTCGTAACGTGTATTCCACTGAGGCAGGTCTTCTTCACAGGTCTCCTCAGGTAGCTCCCCTGACACAGGTCTCCTTATATAGAGCTACTAAAGTGCGTCTCCTAAGTTTGGTCCCCTGATGCAGGTGTCATATAGTGGGCCTCCTGACGCAGGTCTCCTGATATAGTTCTTCTAAAGTGCGTCTCCTGAAGTAGGTCCCCTGACGCAGGTGTCATCAAGTGGGCCTCCTGACGCAGGTCCCCTGTAGGAGGTCTCCTGATGTAGGTTTCCTAAAGTGGATTCCACTGACGCAGGTCTCTTTTCACTGGTCTCCTAACGCAGCTTCCCTGACGAAGCTCTCCTGAAGGAGATCTCTTAAAATGCGTCTCCTGAAGTAGGTCCTCTGACGCAGGTGTCATCAAGTGGGGCTCCTGACGCAGGTCCCCTGACGCAGGTCTCCTGATGCAGATTTCCTAAAGTGGATTCCACTGAGGCAGGTCTGCTCTCACAGGTCTCGTCAGGCAGCTCCCCTGACACAGGTCTCCTGATATAGATCTACTAAAGTGCGTCTCCTGAAGTAGGTCCCCTGACGCAGGTGTCATAAAGGGAGCCTCCTGACGCAGGTCCCCTGTAGGAGGTCTCCTGATGTAGGTTTCCTAAAGTGGATTCCACTGACGCAGGTCTCCTTTCACAGGTCCCCTAATGCAGCTCCCCTGACAAAGCTCTCCTGAAGGAGATCTCGTAATTTGTATCCCTGAGGTACATCCCTAGCACAGGTGTCATTAAGTGGGCCTTCTGATGCAGGTCTCCTGAAGCAGGTCACCTGATGCAGATATCAAAAAGTTTATTCCACTGACGCAGGTCTCCTTTCACAGGTCTCCTAACGCAGCTCCCCTGACAAAGCTCTCCTGAAGGAGATCTCTTAAAGTGCGTCTCGTAAGTTAGGTCCCCTGATGCAGGGTTCATATAGTGGGCCTCCTGACGCAGGTCTCCTGACGCCGGTCCCCTAATGTTGGTTTTCTAAAATGGATTCCACTGACTCATGTGTCCTTTCACAGGCCTCCTAAGACAGCTCCCCTTACATAGCTCCCCTGACGGATATCTCCTAAAGTGCGTTTCCTAAGGTAGGTCCCCTGACGCAGTTGAAAAAAGGTCGGCCTGCTGACGCAGGTGTCCTGACGCAAGTCTCCTGAATCAAGTTTCCTAAAGTGGATTCCACTGACGCAGGTCTCTTTTCACAGGTCTCCTAACACAGCTCCCCTGATGAAGCTCTCTTGAAGGAGATCTCTTAATATGCGTCTCCTAAGTTAGGTCCCCTGATGCAGGTGTCATATAGTGGGCCTCCTGACGCAGGTCTCCTGATATAGATCTACTAAAGTGCGTCTTCCGAAGTAGGTCCCCTGACGCAGGTGTCATAAAGTGGGCCTCCTGACGCAGGTCCCCTGACGCAGGTCTCCTGATGCAGATTTCCTAAAGTGGATTCCACTGACGCAGGTCTCTTTTCACAGGTCTCCTAACGCAGATCCCCTGACGAAGCTCTCCTGAAGGAGATCTCTTAAAGTGCGTCTCCTAAGTTAGGTCCCCTGATGTAGGTGTCATATAGTGGGCCTCCTGACGCAGGTCTCCTAATATTGATCTACTAAAGTGCGTCTCCTGAAGTAGGTCCACTGACGCAGGTGTCATCAAGTGGGCCTCCTGACGCAGGTCCCCTGACGCACATTTCCTAAAGTGGATTCCACTGAGGCAGGTCTCCTTTCACAGGTCTCCTCAGGCAGCTCCCCTGACACAGGTCTCCTGAAGGAGGTCTCTAAAAGTGCGTCTCCTGAAGTAGGTCCCCTGACGCAGGTGTCATAAATAGGGCCTCCTGACGCAGGTCCCCTGACGCAGGTCTCCTGATACAGATTTCCTAAAGTGGATTCCACTGAGGCAGGTCTCTTTTCACAGGTCTCCTCACGTAGCTCCCCTGACACAGGTATCCTGATATAGATCTACTAAAGTGTGTCTCCTGAAGTAGGTCCCCTGACGCAGGTGTCATAAACTGGGCCTCCTGACGCAGGTCCCCTGAAGAAGGTCTCCTGATCTAGGTTTCCTAAAGTGGATTCCACTGACGCAGGTCTCCTTTCACAGGTCTCCCATCGAAGCTCCCCTTCAAAAACTCTCCTGAAGGAGATCTCTTAAAGCGCGTCTCCTAAGATAGGTCCCCTGATGCAGGTGTCATGAAGTGGGCCTCCGGACGCAGCTCCCCTGAAGGAGGTCTCCTGATGCAGGTTTCCTAATGTGGATTCCACTGAAGCAGGTCTCTTTTCACAGGTCTCCTAAGGCAGTTCCCCTGACACATGTCTTCTGACGCAGATCTCCTAAAGTAAATTTCCTGAGGTAGGTCTTCTGACGCAGGTGTCATTAAGTGGGCCTCCTGACGCAGGTCTCCTGACGCAGATTTCCTAACGTGGATTCCACTGAAGCAGGTCTTTTTTCACAGGTCTCCTAATGGAGCTCCTCTGACGAAGCTCTCCTGAAGGAGATCTCTTAAAGTGCGTTTCCTAAGGTAGGTCCCCTGACGCAGGTGTCATAAAGTGGTCCTCCTGACGCAGGTGTCCTGACGCAGGTCTCCTGATATAGATCTACTAATGTGTGTCTCTTGAAGTAGGTCCCCTGACGCAGGTGTCATCAAGTGGGCCTCCTGACGCAAGTCCCCTGACGCAGATTTCCTAAAGTGGATTCCACTGAGGCAGGTCTCCTTTCACAGGTCTCCTCAGGCAGCTCCCCTGACACAGGTCTCCTGACGGAGATCTCCTAAAGTGCGTTTCCTAAGGTAGGTCCCCTGACGCAGGTGTCATAAAGTGGTCCTCCTGACGCAGGTGTCCTGACGCAGGTCTCCTGAATCAAGTTTCCTAAAGTGGATTCCACTGATACAGGTCTCTTTTCACAGGTCTCCTAACGCAGCTCCCCTGACGAAGCTCTCCTGAAGGAGGTCTCTTAAGGTGCGTCTCCTAAGTTAGGTCCCCTGATGCAGGTGTCATATACTGGGCCTCCTGACGCGGGTCTCCTGATATAGATCTACTAAAGTGCGTCTCCTAACGCAGCTCCCCTGACATATGTCTTCTGACGCAGATCTCCTAAAGTAAATCTCCTAAGGTAGGTCCTCTGACGCAGGTGTCATAAAGTGAGCCTCCTGACGCAGGTCCCTGATGCAGGTCTACTGATGCATGTTTCCTAATGTGGATTCTACTGAGGCAGGTCTCTTTTCACAGGTCTCCTCAGGCAGCTCCCCTGACACAGGTCTCCTGATATAAATCTACTAAAGTGCGTCTGCTGACGTACGTCCCCTGACGCAGGTGTCATGAAGTGGGCCTCCTGACGCTGGTCCCCTCAAGGAGGTCTCCTGATGTAGGTTTCCTAAAGTGGATTCCACTGATGAAGGTCTCCTTTCACAAGTCTCCTAAAGCAGCTCACCTGACAAAGCTCTGCTGAAGGAGATCTCTTAAAGTGCGTCTCATAAGTTAGGTCCCCTGATGCAGGTGTCATATAGTGGGCCTCCTGACGCCGGTCCCCTAATGCAGGTTTCCTAAAGTGGATTCCACTGACTCATGTGTCCTTTCACAGGTCTCCTAAGACAGCTGCCCTGACATAGCTCCCCTGACGGAGATCTCCTAAAGTGCGTTTCCTAAGGTAGGTCCCCTGACGCAGGTGAAATAAGGTGGGCCTCCTGACGCAGGTGTCCTGACGCAGGTCCCCTGAATCAAGTTTCCTAAAGTGGATTCCACTGACGCAGGTCTCTTTTCACAGGTCTCCTAAGGCAGTTCCCCTGACACATGTCTTCTGACGCAGATCTCCTAAAGTAAATCTCCTGAGGTAGGTCCTCTGACGCAGGTGTCATCAAGTGGGCCTCCTGACGCAGGTCCCCTGACGCAGATTTGCTAATGTGGATTCCACTGAGGCAGGTCTTCTTCACAGGTCTCCTCAGGTAGCTCCCCTGACACAGGTTTCCTTATATAGATCTACTAAAGTGCGTCTCCTGAAGTAGGTCCCCTGACGCAGGTGTCATAAAATGGGCCTCCTGACGCAGGTCCCCTGAAGGAGGTCACCTGATGCAGGTTTCCTAAAGTGAATTCCACTGAAGCTGGTCTCCTTTCACAGGTCTCCTAATGCAGCTCCCCTGACAAAGCTCTCCTGACATAGATCTACTAAAGTGCGTCTCCTCACGTAGGTCCCCTTACGCAGGTGTCATAAAGTGGGCCTCCTTACGCAGGTGCCCTGAAGGAGGTCTCCTGATGTAGGTTTCCTAAAGTGGATTCCACTGAGGCAGGTCTCCTTCCACAGGTCTCCTAACACAGCTCACTTGACAAAGCTCTCCTGAAGGAGATCTCCTAAATTGTATCCCCTGAGGTACGTCCCTAACACAGTTGTCATTAAGTGGGCCTTCTGATGCAGGTCTCCTGAAACAGGTCTCCTGATGCAGATATCATAAACTTTATTCCACTGACGCAGGTCTCCTTTCACAGGTCTCCTAACGCAGCTCCCCTGACAAAGCTATCCTGAAAGAGATATCTTAAAGTGCGTCTCGTAAGTTACGTCCCCTGTTGCAGGTGTCATATAGTGGGCCTCCTGACGCAGGTCTCCTGACGCCGGTCCCCTAATGCAGGTTTCCTAAAGTGGATTCCACTGACTCATGTGTCCTTTCACAGGTCTCCTAAGACAGCTCCCCTGACATAGCTCCCCTGACGGAGATCTCCTAAAGTGCGTTACCTAAGGTAGGTCCCCTGACGCAGGTGAAAAAAGGTCGACCTCCTGAGGCAGGTGTGCTGACGCAGGACTCCTGAATCAACTTTCCTAAAGTGGATTCCACTGAGGCAGGTCTCCTTCACAGGTCTCCTCAGGCAGCTCCCCTGACAGAGGTCTCCTGAAGGAGATCTCTTAAAGTGTGTCTCCTAAAGTAGGTCCCCTGACGCAGGTGTCATAAAGTGGGCCTCCTGACGCAGGTCCCCTGATGCAGGTCTCCTAAAGTGGATTCCACTGAGGCAGGTCTCCTTCACAGGTCTCCTCAGGCAGCTCCCCTGACACAGGTCTCCTGATATAGATCTACTAAAGTGCGTCTCCTGAAGTAGGTCTCCTGACGCAGGTGTCATAAAGTGGGCCTCCTGACGCAGGTCCCCTGACGCAGGTCTCCTGATGCAGATTCCCTAAAGTGGATTTCACTGAAGCAGGTCTCTTTTCACAGGTCTCCTAATGCAGCTACCCTGACAAAGCTCTCCTGAAGGAGATCTCTTAAAGTGCGTCTCCTAAGGTAGGTCCCCTGACGCAGATGTTATAAAGTTGGCCTCCTGACGCAGGTGTCATATAGTGGGCCTCCTGACGCAGGTCCCCTGATGGAGGTCTACTGATGCATGTTTCCTAATGTGGATTCCACTGATACAGATCTCCTTTCACAGCAATCCTAAAGCAGCTCCCCTGACACAGGTCTCATGATATAGATTTACTATAGTTCGTCTCCTGAAGTAGGCACCCTGACGCAGGTGTCATAAAGTGGTCCTCCTGACGCAGGTCCCCTGAAGCAGGTCTCCTGATGCAGGTTTCCTAAAGTGGATTCCACTGATGCAGATCTCCTTTCACAGCAATCCTAAAGCAGCTCCCCTGACACAGGTCTCCTGATATAGATCTACTAAAGTGCGTCTCCTGAAGTAGGTCCGCTGACGCAGGTGTCATATAGTGGGTCTACTGATGCATGTTTCCTAATGTGGATTCCACTGATGGAGATCTCCTTTCACAGCAATCCTAAAGCAGCTTTACAGACACAGGTCTCCATATATAGATCTACTACAGTTCGTCTCCTGAAGTAGGTCCCCTGACGCAGGCGTCATAAAGTGGGCCTCCTGACGCAGGTCTCCTGATGCAGATTTCCTAAAGTGGATTCCACTGAGGTAGGTCTCCTTTCACAGGTCTCCTCAGGCAGCTCCCCTGACACAGGTCTTCTGATATAGATCTACTAAAGTGCGTCTCCTAAGATAGGTCCCCTGATGCAGGTGTCATAAAGTGGGCCTCCTGACGCAAGTCCCCTGAAGGAGGTCCCCTGATGCAGGTTTCCTAAAATGGATTGCACTGAAGCAGGTCTCTTTTCACAGGTCTCCTAAGGTAGTTCCCCTGACACATGTCTTCTGACGCAGATCTCCTAAAGTAAATCTTCTGAGGTAGGTCCTCTCACGCAGGTGTCATCAAGTGGGCCTCCTGACGCAGGTCCCCTGACCCAGATTTCCTAAAGTGGATTCCACTGAGGCAGGTCTTCTTCACAGGTCTCCTCAGGTAGCTCCCCTGACACAGGTCTCCTTATATAGAACTACTAAAGTGCGTCTCCTGAAGTAGGTCTCCTGACGCAGGTGTCATAAAGTGGGCCTCCTGAGGCCGGTCCCCTGAAGGAGGTCTCCTGATGTAGGTTTCCTAAAGTGGATTCCACTGACGCAGGTCTCCTTTCACAGGTCTCCTAATGCAGCTCCCCTGACGAAGCTCTCCTGAAGGAGATCACTTAAAGTGCGTCTCCTATGTTAGGTCCCCTGATGCAGGTGTCATAAAGTGGGCCTCCTGACTCAGGTGTCCTGACGCAGGTCTCCTGAATCAAGTTTCCTAAAGTGGATTTCACTGACGCAGGTCTCTTTTCACAGGTCTCCTTACGCAGCTCCCCTGACGATGCTCTCCTGAAGGAGATCTCTTAAAGTGCGTCTCCTAAGTTAGGTCCCCTGATGCAGGTGTCATACAGTGGGCCTCCTGACGAAAGTCTCCTGATATAGATCTACTAAAGTGCGTCTCCTGAAGTAGGTCCTCTGACGCGGGTGTCATCAAGAGGGCCTCCTGACGCAGGTCCCCTGACGCAGGTCTCCTGATGCAGATTTCCTAAAGTGGATTCCACCGAGGCAGGTCTCCTTTCACAGGTCTCCTCAGGCAGCTCCCCTGACACAGGTCTCCTAATATAGATCTCCTAAAGTGCGTCTCCTGAAGTAGGTCCCCTGACGCAGGTGTCATATAGTGGGCCTCCTGACGCCGGTCCCCTAATGCAGGTTTCCTAAAGTGGATTCCACTGACTCGTGTCCTTTCACAGGTCTCCTAATGCAGCTCCCCTGACAAAGCTCTCCTGAAGGAGATCTCCTAAATTGTATCCCCTGAGGTACGTCCCCTAACACAGGTGTCATTAAGTGGGCTTTCAGATGCAGGTCTCCTGAAGCAGGTCTCCTGATGCAGATATCAAAAAGTTTATTCCACTGACGCAGGTCTCCTTTCAAAGGTCTCCTAACGCAGCTCCCCTGACAAAGTTCTCCTGAAGGAGATCTCTTAAAGTGCGTCTCGTAAGTTAGGTCCCCTGATGCAGGTGTCATATAGTGGGCCTCCTGACGCCGGTCCCCTAATGCAGGTTTCCTAAAGTGGATTCCACTGACTCGTGTCCTTTCACAGGTCTCCTAATGCAGCTCCCCTGACAAAGCTCTCCTGAAGGAGATCTGCTAAATTGTATCCCTGAGGTACGTCCCCTAACACAGGTGTCATTAAGTGGGCTTTCAGATGCAGGTCTCCTGAAGCAGGTCTCCTGATGCAGATATCAAAAAGTGGATTCCACTGACTCGTGTCCTTTCACAGGTCTCCTAAGGCAGTTCCCCTGACATATGTCTTCTCACGCAGATCTCCTAAAGTAAATCTCCTGAGGTAGGTCCTCTAACGCAGGTGTCATAAAGTGGGCCTCCTGACGCAGGTGCCCTGATGCAGGTCTACTGATGCATGTTTCTTAATGTGGATTCCACTGATGGAGATCTCCTTTCACAGCAATCCTAAAGCAGCTTCCCTGACACAGGTCTCTTGATATAGATCTACTATAGTTCGTCTCCTGAAGTAGGTCCCCTGACGCAGGTTTTCTTAAAGTTGGCCTCCTGACGCAGGTGTCCTAAATTTGGCCTTCTGATGCAGATTTCCTAAAGTGGATTCCACTGATGCAGGTCTCTTTTTACAGGTCTCCTAACGCAGCTCCCCTGACGAAGCTCTCCTGAAGGAGATCTCTTAAAGTGCATCTCCTAAGAATTGTCCCCTGATGCAGGTTTCATATAGTGGGCCTCCTGACTTAGGTCTCCTGACGCCGGTCCCCTAATGCAGGTTTCCTAAAGTGGATTCCACTGACTCGTGTCCTTTCACAGGTCTCCTAAGAAAGCTCCCCTGACATAGCTTCCCTGACGGAGATCTCCTAAAGTGCGTTTCCTAAGGTAGGTCCCCTGACGCAGGTGAAATAAGGTGGGCCTCCTGATGCAGGTGTCCTGACGCAGGTCTCCTGATGCAGATATCAAAAAGTTTATTCCACTGACGCAGGTCTCCTTTCACAGGTCTCCTAACGCAGCTCCCTGACAAAGCTCTCCTGAAGGAGATCTCTTAAAGTGCGTCTCCTAAGTTAGGTCCCATGATGCAGGTTTCCTAAAGTGGATTCCACTGATGCAGATCTCCTTTCACAGGTCTCCTAAGGCAGTTCCCCTGATACATGTCTTCTGACGCAGATCTCCTAAATTAAATCTCCTGAGGTAGGTCCTCTGACGCAGGTGTCATAAAGTGGGCCTCCTGACGCAGGTGCCCTGATGCAGGTCTACTGATGCATGTTTCCTAATGTGTATTCCACTGATGTAGATCTCCTTTCACAGCAATCCTAAAGGAGCTTCCCTGACACAGGTTTCCTGATATAGATCTACTATAGTTCGTCTCCTGAAGTACGTCCCCTGACGCATGTGTCATATAGTGGGCCTCCTGACGCAGGTCTCCTGACGCCTGTCCTCCAATGCAGGTTTCCTAAAGTGGATTCCACTGACTCATATGTCCTTTCACAGGTCTCCTCAGACAGCTCCCCTGACATATCTCCCCTGACAGAGATCTCCTAAAGTGCGTTTCCTAAGGTAGGTCCCCTGACGCAGGTGAAAAAGGTCGGCCTCCTGACGCAGGTGTCCTCACGCAGGTCTCCTGAATCAAGTTTCCTACAGTGGATTCCACTGACGAAGCTCTCCTGAAGGAGATCTCTTAAAGTGCGTCTCCCAAGTTAGGTCCCCTGATCCAGGTGTCATATACTGGGCCTCCTGACGCAGGTCTCCTGATATAGATCTACTAAAGTGCGTCTCCTAAGTTAGGTTCCCTGACACAGGTGTCATCAAGTGGGCCTCCTGACGCAGGTCCCCTGAAGGAGGTCTCCTGATGCAGGTTTCCTAAAGTGGATTCCACTGACGCAGGTCTCCTTTCACAGGTCTCCTAACGCAGCTTCCCTGACGAAGCTCTCCTGAAGGAGATCTCTTAAAGTGCGTCTCCTAAGTTAGGTCCCCTGATCCAGGTGTCATATAGTGGGCCTCCTGACGCAGGTCTCCCGATATAGATCTACTAAAGTGTGTCTCCTAAGTTAGGTCCCCTGACGCAGGTGTCATCAAGTGGATCTCCTGACGCAGGTCCCCTGAAGGAGGTCTCCTGATGCAGGTTTTCTAAAGTGGATTCCACTGACGCAGGTCTCCTTTCACAGGTCTCCTAACGCAGCTCCCCTGACGAAGCTCTCCTGAAGGAGATCTCTTAAAGTGCGTCTCCTAAGTTAGGTCCCCTGATGCAGGTGTCATATAGTGGGCCTCCTGACGCAGGTCTCCTGATATAGATCTACTAAAGTGCGTCTCCTGAAGTAGGTCCCCTGACGCAGGTGTCATCAATTGGGCCTCCTGACGCAGGTCCCCTGATGCAGGTCTCCTGAATCAAGTTTCCTACAGTGGATTCCACTGACGCAGGTCTCTTTTCACAGGTCTCCTAACGCAGCTCCCCTGACGAAGCTCTCCTGAAGGAGATCTCTTAAAGTGCGTCTCCTAAGTTAGGTTCCCTGATGCAGGTGTCATATAGTGGGCCTCCTGACGCAGGTCCCCTGACGGAGGTCTCCTGATGCAGGTTTCCTAAAGTGGATTCCACCGACGCAGGTCTCCTTTCACAGGTCTCCTAACCTAAATCCCCAGACAAAGCTCTCCTGAAGGAGATCTCTTAAATTGTATCCCCTGAGGTACGTCCTCTAACACAGGTGTCATTAAGTGGGCCTTCTGATGCAGGTCTCCTGAAGCAGGTCTCCTGATGCAGATATCATAAAGTTTATTCGACTGACGCAGGTCTCCTTTCACAGGTCTCCTAACGCAGCGCCCCTGACAAAGCTCTCCTGAAGGAGATCTCTTAAAGTGCGTCTCGTTAGTTAGGTCCCCTGATGCAGGTGTCATATAGTGGGCCTCCTGACGCAGGTCTCCTGACGCCTGTCCCCCAAAGCAGGTTTCCTAAAGTGGATTCCACTGACTCATGTGTCCTTTCACAGGTCTTCTAAGACAGCTCCCCTGACATAGCTCCCCTGACGGAGATCTCCTAAAGTGCGTTTCCTAAGGTAGGTCCCCTGACGCAGGTGAAAAAAGGCCGGCCTCCTGACGCAGGTGTCCTGACGCAGGTCTCGTGAATCAAGTTTCCTAAAGTGGATTCCACTGACGCAGGTCTCTTGTCACAGGTCTCCGAACGCAGTTCCCCTGATGAAGCTCTCCTGAAGGAGATCTCTTAAAGTGCTTCTCCTAAGTTAGGTCCCCTGATCCAGGTGTCATTTAGTGGGCCTCGTGACGCAGGTCTCCTGATATAGATCTACTAAAGTGCGTCTCCTAAGTTAGGTCCCCTGACGCAGGTGTCATCAAGTGGAACTCCTGACGCAGGTCTCCTGACGCAGATTTCCTAAAGTGGATTCCACTGAGGCAGGTCTTCTTCACAGGTCTCCTAAGACAGCTCCCCTGACACAGGTCTCCTTATATAGATCTACTAAAGTGCGTCTCCTGAAGAAGGTCCCCTGACGTAGGTGTCATAAAGTGGGCCTCCTGACGCAGGTCCCCTGAAGGAGGTCTCCTGATGCAGATTTCCTAAAGTGGATTCCACTGAGGCAGGTCTCCTTTCACAGGTCTCCTCAGGCAGCTCCCCTGACACAGGTCTCCTGATATAGATCTACTAAAGTGCGTCTCCTGAAGTAGGTCCCCTGACGCAGGTGTCATAAAGTGGGCCTCCTGACGCAGCTCCCCTGACGCAGGTTTCCTAAAGTGGATTCCACTGACTCATGTGTCCTTTCACAGGTCTCCTAAGACAGCTCCCCTGACATAGCTCCCCTGACGGAGATCTCCTAAAGTGCGTTTTCTAAGTTAGGTCCCCTGACGCAGGTGAAAAAAGGTCGGCCTCCTGACGCAGGTGTCCTCACGCAGGTCTCCTGAATCAAGTTTCCTAAAGTGGATTCCACTGACGCAGGTCTCTTTTCACAGGTCTCCTAACGCAGTTCCCCTGACGAAGCTCTCCTGAAGGAGATCTCTTAAAGTGCGTCTCCTAAGTTAGGTCCCCTGATTCAGGTGTCATATAGTGGGCCTCCTGACGCAGGTCTCCGGATATAGATCTACTAAAGTGCGTCTCCTAAGTTTGGTCCCCTGACGCAGGTGTCATCAAGTGGGCCTCCTGACGCAGGTCCCCTGAAGGAGGTCTCCTGATGCAGGTTTTCTAAAGTGGATTCCACTGACGCAGGTCTCCTTTCACAGGTCTCCTAACGCAGCTCCCCTGACGAAGCTCTCCTGAAGGAGGTCTCTTAAAGTGCGTCTCCTAATTTAGGTCACCTGATGCAGATGTCATATAGTGGGCCTCCTGACGCAGGTCTCCTGATATAGATCTACTAAAGTGCGTCTCCTGAAGTAGGTCCCCTGACGCAGGTGTCATCAATTGGGCCTCCTGACGCAGGTCCCCTGATGCAAGTCTCCTGAATCAAGTTTCCTACAGTGGATTCCACTGACGCAGGTCTCTTTTCACAGGTCTCCTAACGCAGCTCCCCTGACGAAGCTCTCCTGAAGGAGATCTCTTAAAGTGCGTCTCCTAAGTTAGGTCCCCTGATGCAGGTGTCATATAGTGGGCCTCCTGACGCAGGTCTCCTGACGCCTGTCCCCCAATGCAGGTTTCCTAAAGTGGATTCCACTGACTTATGTGTCCTTTCACAGGTCTCCTAAGACAGCTCCCCTGACATAGCTCACCTGACGGAGATCTCCTAAAGTGCGTTTCCTAAGGTAGGTCCCCTGACGCAGGTGAAAAAAGGTCGGCCTCCTGACGCAGGTGTCCTGACGCAGGTCTCGTGAATCAAGTTTCCTAAAGTGGATTCCACTGACGCAGGTCTCTTTTCACAGGTCTCCTAACGCAGTTCCCCTGACGAAGCTCTCCTGAAGGAGATCTCTTAAAGTGCTTCTCCTAAGTTAGGTCCCCTGATCCAGGTGTCATATAGTGGGCCTCCTGACGCAGGTCTCCTGATATAGATCTACTAAAGTGCGTCTCCTAAGTTAGGTCCCCTGACGCAGGTGTCATCAAGTGGAACTCCTGACGCAGGTCTCCTGACGCAGATTTCCTAAAGTGGATTCCACTGAGGCAGGTCTTCTTCACAGGTCTCCTAAGACAGCTCCCCTGACACAGGTCTCCTTATATAGATCTACTAAAGTGCGTCTCCTGAAGAAGGTCCCCTGACGTAGGTGTCATAAAGTGGGCCTCCTGACGCAGGTCCCCTGAAGGAGGTCTCCTGATGCAGATTTCCTAAAGTGGATTCCACTGAGGCAGGTCTCCATTCACAGGTCTCCTCAGGCAGCTCCCCTGACACAGGTCTCCTGATATAGATCTACTAAAGTGCGTCTCCTGAAGTAGGTCCCCTGACGCAGGTGTCATAAAGTGGGCCTCCTGACGCAGCTCCCCTGTCGCAGGTTTCCTAAAGTGGATTCCACTGACTCATGTGTCCTTTCACACGTCTCCTAAGACAGCTCCCCTGACATAGCTCCCCTGACGGAGATCTCCTAAAGTGCGTTTTCTAAGTTAGGTCCCCTGACGCAGGTGAAAAAAGGTCGGCCTCCTGACGCTGGTCCCCTGACGCAGGTCTCCTGAATCAAGTTTCCTACAGTGGATTCCACTGACGCAGGTCTCTTTTCACAGGTCTCCTAACGCAGCCCCCCTGACGAAGCTCTCCTGAAGGAGATCTTTTAAAGTGCGTCTCCTAAGTTAGGTCCCCTGATGCAGGTGTCATATAGTGGGCCTCCTGACGCAGGTCCCCTGACGCAGGTCTCCTGATATAGATCTACTAAAGCGCGTCTCCTGAAGTAGGTCCCCTGACGCAGGTGTCATAAAGTGGGCCTCCTGACGCTGGTCCCCTGACAGAGGTCTCCTGATGCAGGTTTCCTAAAGTGGATTCCACTGACGCAGGTCTCCTTTCACAGGTCTCCCAACCTAGCTCCCCTGACAAAGCTCTCCTGAAGGAGATCTCCTAAATTGTATCCCCTGAGGTTTGTCCCCTAACACAGGTGTCATAAAGTGGGCCTTCTGATGCAGGTTTCCTAAAGTGGATTCCACTGACTCATGTGTCCTTTCATAGGTCTCCTAAGACAGCTCCCCTGACATAGCTCCCCTGACGGAGATCTCCTAAAGTGCGTTTTCTAAGTTAGGTCCCCTGACGCAGGTGAAAAAAGGTCGGCCTCCTGACGCAGGTGTCCTCACTCAGGTCTCCTGAATCAAGTTTCCTAAAGTGGATTCCACTGACGCAGGTCTCTTTTCACAGGTCTCCTAACGCAGTTCCCCTGACGAAGCTCTCCTGAAGGAGATCTCTTAAAGTGCGTCTCCTAAGTTAGGTCCCCTGATACAGGTGTCATATAGTGGGCCTCCTGACGCAGGTCTCCCGATATAGATCTACTAAAGTGCGTCTCCTAAGTTAGGTCCCCTGACGCAGGTGTCATAAAGTGGGCCTCCTGACGCAGGTCCCCTGAAGGAGGTCTCCTGATGCAGGTTTTCTAAAGTGGATTCCACTGACGCAGGTCTCCTTTCACAGGTCTCCTAACGCAGCTCCCCTGACGAAGCTCTCCTGAAGGAGGTCTCTTAAAGTGCATCTCCTAAGTTAGGTCCCCTGATGCAGGTGTCATATAGTGGGCCTCCTGACGCAGGTCTCCTGATATAGATCTACTAAAGTGCGTCTCCTGAAGTAGGTCCCCTGACGCAGGTGTCATCAATTGGGCCTCCTGACGAAGGTCCCCTGATGCAGGTCTCCTGAATCAAGTTTCCTACAGTGGATTCCACTGACGCAGGTCTCTTTTCATAGGTCTCCTAACGCAGCTCCCCTGACGAAGCTCTCCTGAAGGAGATCTCTTAAAGTGCGTCTCCTAAGTTAGGTCCCCTGATGCAGGTGTCATATAGTGGGCCTCCTGACGCAGGTCCCCTGACGGAGGTCTCCTGATGCAGGTTTCCTAAAGTGGATTCCACCGACGCAGGTCTCCTTTCACAGGTCTCCTAACCTAAATCCCCAGACAAAGCTCTCCTGAAGGAGATCTCTTAAATTGTATCCCCTGAGGTACGTCCTCTAACACAGGTGTCATTAAGTGGGCCTTCTGATGCAGGTCTCCTGAAGCAGGTCTCCTGATGCAGATATCATAAAGTTTATTCGACTGACGCAGGTCTCCTTTCACAGGTCTCCTAACGCAGCGCCCCTGACAAAGCTCTCCTGAAGGAGATCTCTTAAAGTGCGTCTCGTAAGTTAGGTCCCCTGATGCAGGTGTCATATAGTGGGCCTCCTGACGCAGGTCTCCTGACGCCTGTCCCCCAATGCAGGTTTCCTAAAGTGGATTCCACTGACTTATGTGTCCTTTCACAGGTCTCTTAAGACAGCTCCCCTGACATAGCTCCCCTGACGGAGATCTCCTAAAGTGCGTTTCCTAAGGTAGGTCCCCTGACGCAGGTGAAAAAAGGTCGGCCTCCTGACGCAGGTGTCCTGACGCAGGTCTCGTGAATCAAGTTTCCTAAAGTGGATTCCACTGACGCAGGTCTCTTTTCACAGGTCTCCTAACGCAGTTCCCCTGACGAAGCTCTTCTGAAGGAGATCTCTTAAAGTGCTTCTCCTAAGTTAGGTCCCCTGATCCAGGTGTCATATAGTGGGCCTCCTGACGCAGGTCTCCTGATATAGATCTACTAAAGTGCGTCTCCTAAGTTAGGTCCCCTGACGCAGGTGTCATCAAGTGGAACTCCTGACGCAGGTCTCCTGACGCAGATTTCCTAAAGTGGATTCCACTGAGGCAGGTCTTCTTCACAGGTCTCCTAAGACAGCTCCCTTGACACAGGTCTCCTTATATAGATCTACTAAAGTGCGTCTCCTGAAGTAGGTCCCCTGACGTAGGTGTCATAAAGTGGGCCTCCTGACGCAGGTCCCCCGAAGGAGGTCTCCTGATGCAGATTTCCTAAAGTGGATTCCACTGAGGCAGGTCTCCTTTCACAGGTCTCCTCAGGCAGCTCCCCTGACACAGGTCTCCTGATATAGATCTACTAAAGTGTGTCTCCTGAAGTAGGTCCCCTGACGCAGGTGTCATAAAGTGGGCCTCCTGACGCAGCTCCCCTGACGCAGGTTTCCTAAAGTGGATTCCACTGACTCATGTGTCCTTTCACACGTCTCCTAAGACAGCTCCCCTGACATAGCTCCCCTGACGGAGATCTCCGAAAGTGCGTTTCGTAAGGTAGGTCCCCTGACGCAGGTGAAAAAAGGTCGGCCTCCTGACGCAGGTCCCCTGAAGGAGGTCTCCTGATGCAGGTTTCCTAAAGTGGATCTCACTGAAGCAGGTCTCTTTTCACAGGTCTCCTAACCCAGCTCCCCTGACGAAGCTCTCCTGAAGGTGATTTCTTAAAGTGCGTCTCCTAGGTTAGGTCCCCTGATGCAGGTGTCATATAGTGGGCCTGATGACGCAGGTCTCCTGATATAGATCTACTAAAGTGTGTCTCCTGAAGTAGGTCCCCTGACGAAGGTGTCATTAAGTGGGCCTCCTGACGCAGGTCCCCTGACGCAGGTTTCCTAAAGTGGATTCCACTGACGCAGGTCTCCTTTCACATGTCTCCTAACGTAGCTCCCCTTCAAAAGCTCTCCTGAAAGAGATCTCTTAAAGTGCGTCTCGTAAGATAGCTCCCCTGATACAGGTGTCATAAAGTGGGCGTCCTGACGCTTGTCCCCTGAAGCAGGTCTCCTGATGCAGGTTTCCTAAAGTGGATTCCACTGATGCAGATCTCCTTTCACAGGTCTCCTAAGGCAGTTCCCCTGACACATGTCTTCTGACGCAGATCTCCTTAGATAAATCTCCTGAGGTAGGACCTCTGACGCAGTTGTCATAAAGTGGGCCTCCTGACGCAGGTCCCCTGACTCAGGTCTCCTGATGCAGATTTCCTAAAGTGGATTCCACTGAGGCAAGTCTCCTTTCACAGGTCTCGTAAGACAGCTCCCCTGACATGGCTCTCCTGACATGGCTCCCCTGACGGAGATCTCCTAAAGTGCGTTTCCTAAGGTAGGTCCCCTGATGAGGTGAAATAAAGTGGGCCTCCTGACGCAGGTGTCCTGACGAAGGTCTCCTGAATCAAATTTCCTAAAGTGGATTCCACAGACACAGGTCTCTTTTCACAGGTCTCCTAACGCCGCTCCCCTGACGAACCTCTCCTGAAGAAGATCTCTTAAAGTGCGTCTCCTAAGTTAGGTCCCCTGATGCAGGTGTCATATAGTGGGCCTCCTGACGCAGGTCTCCTGACGCCGGTCCCCTAATGCAGGTTTCCTAAAGTGGATTCCACTGACTCATGTGTCCTTTCACAGGTCTCCTAAGACAGCTCCCCTGACATAGCTCCTCAGACGGAGATCTCCTAAAGTGCGTTTCCTAAGGTAGGTCCCCTGACGCAGGTAAAATAAGGTGGGCCTCCTGACGCAGGTCTCCTGAATCAAGTTTCCTAAAGTGGATTCCACTGACGCAGGTCTCTTTTCACAGGTCTTCTAACGCAGCTCCCCTGACGCAGCTCCCCTGAAGGAGATCTCTTAAAGTGCGTCTCCTAAGTTAGGTCCCCTGATGCAGGTGTCATATAGTGGGCCTCCTGACACAGGTCTCCTGATATAGATCTACTTAATTGCGTCTCCTGAAGTAGGTCCCCTGACGCAGGTGTCATCATGTGGGCCTCCTGACGCAGGTCCCCTGACGCAGATTTCCTAAAGTGGATTCCACTGAGGCAGGTCTCCTTTCACAGGTCTCCTCAGGCAGCTCCCCTGACACAGGTCTCCTGAAGGAGATCTCTTAAAGTGCGTCTCCTAAGATAGGTCCCCTGATGCAGGTGTCATAAAGTGGGCGTCCTGACGCTTGTCCCCTGAAGCAGGTCTCCTGATGCAGGTTTCCTAAAGTGTATTCCACTGATGCAGATCTCCTTTCACAGGTCTCATAAGGCAGTTCCCCTGACACATGTCTTCTGACGCAGATCTCCTAAAGTAAATTTCCTGAGGTAGGTCCTCTGACGCAGATGTCATAAAGTGGGCCTCCTGACGCAGGTCCCCTGATACAGGTCTACTGATGCATGTTTCCTAATGTGGATTCCACTGATGGAGATCTCCTTTCACAGCAATCCTAAAGCAGCTTCCCTGACACAGGTCTCCTGATATAGATCTATTATAGTTCGTCTCCTGAAGTAGGTCCCCTGACACAGGTGTCATAAAGTGGGCCTCCTGACGCAGGTCCCCTGACGCAGGTCTCCTGATGCAGATTTCCTAAAGTGGATTCCACTGAGGCAGGTCTCCTTTCACAGGTCTCCTCAGGCAGCTCCCCTGACACAGGTCTCCTGATATAGATCTACTAAAGTGCATCTCCTGAAGTAGGTCCCCTGACGCAGGTGTCCTAAAGTGGGCCTCCTGACGCAGGTCCCCTGAAGGAGGTCTCATGATGCAGGTTTCCTAAAGTGGATTCCACTGACACAGGTCTCCTTTCACAGGTCTCCTAACATAGCTCCCCTTAAAAAGCTCTCCTGAAGGAGATCTCTTAAAGTGCGTCTCCTAAGATAGGTCCCCTGATGCAGGTGTCATAAAGTGGGCCTCCTGACACAGGTCCCCTGAAGGAGGTCTCCTCATGGAGGTTTCCTGAAGTGGAATCCACTGAAGCAGGTCTCTTTTCACAGGTCTCCTAAGGCAGTTCCCATGACACATGTCTTCTGACGCAGATCTCCTAAAGTAAATCTCCTGAGGTAGGTGCTCTGACGCAGGTGTCATCAAGTGGGCCTCCTGACGCAGGTCCCCTGATGCAGATTTCCTTATGTGGATTCCACTGAGGCAGGTCTCCTTTCACAGGTCTCCTCAGGCAGCTCCCCTGACACAGGTCTACTGAAGGAGATCTCTTAAAGTGCGTCTCCTAAGATAGATCCCCTGATGCAGGTGTCATAAAGTGGGCCTCCTGTCGCAGGTCCCCTGAAGGAAGTCTCCTGATGCAGGTTTCCTAACGTGGATTCCACTGAAGCAGGTCTCTTTTCACAGGTCTCCTAAGGCAGTTCCCCTGACACATGTCTTCTGACGCAGATCTCCTAAAGTAAATCTCCTGAGGTAGGTCCTCTGACGCAGGTGTCATCAAGTGGGCCTCCTAACGCAGCTCCCCTGACGAAGCTCTCCTGAAGGAGATCTCTTAAAGAGCGTCTCCTAAGTTAGGTCCCCTGATGCAGGTGTCATATAGTGGGCCTCCTGACGCAGGTCTCCTGATATAGATCTACTAAAGTGCGTCTCCTGAAGTAAGTCCCCTGACGCAGGGGAAATAAAGTGGGCCTCCTGACGCAGGTGTCCTGACGCAGGTCTGCTGAATCAAGTTTCCTAAAGTGGATTCCACTGACGCAGGTCTCTTTTCACAGGTCTCCTAACGCAGCTCCCCTGACGAAGCTCTCCTAAAGGAGATCTCTTAAAGTGCGTCTGCTAAGTTAGGTCCCCTGATGCAGGTGTCATATAGTGGGCCTCCTGACGCAGGTCTCCCGATATAGATCTTCTAAAGTGCGTCTCCTGAAGTAGGTCCCCTGACGCAGGTTTCATAAAATGGGCCTCCTGACGCAGGTCCCCTGATGCAGGTCTCCTGATGCAGATTTCCTATAGTGGATTCCACTGAGGCAGGGCTCCTTTCACAGGTTTCCTCAGGCAGCTCCCCTGACACAGGTCTCCTGATATTGATCTACTAAAGTGCGTCTCCTGAAGTAGGTCCCCTGATGCAGGTGTCATAAAGTGGGCCTCCTGACGCAGGTGTCCTGACGCAGGTCTGCTGAATCAAGTTTCCTAAAGTGGATTCCACTGACGCAGGTCTCTTTTCACAGGTCTTCTAACGCAGCTCCCCTGACGAAGCTCTCCTGAAGGAGATCTCTTAAAGAGCGTCTCCTAAGTTAGGTCCCCTGATGCAGGTGTCATATAGTGGGCCTCCTGACGCAGGTCTCCTGATATAGATCTACTAAAGTGCGTCTCCTGAAGTAGGTCCCCTGACGCAGGTGTCATAAAGTGGGCCTCCTGACGCAGGTGTCTTGACGCAGGTCTCCTGAATCAAGTTTCCTGAAGTGGAATCCACTGACGCAGGTCTCTTTTCACAGGTCTCCTAACCCAGCTCCCCTGACGAAGCTCTCCTGAAGGAGATCTCATAAATTGCGTCTCCTAAGTTAGGTCCCCTGATGCAGGTGTCATAAAGTGGGCCTCCTGACGCAGGTCTCCTGTTATAGATCTTCTAAAGTGCGTCTCCTGAAGTAGGTCCCCTGACGCAGGTTTCATAAAATGGGCCTCCTGACGCAGGTCCCCTGATGCAGGTCTCCTGATGCAGATTTTCTATAGTGGATTCCACTGAGGCAGGGCTCCTTTCACAGGTCTCCTCAGGCAGCTCCCTGACACAGGTCTCCTTATATTGATCTACTAAAGTGCGTCTCCTGAAGTAGGTCCCCTGATGCAGGTGTCATAAAGTGGGCCTCCCTACGCAGGTCCCCTGAAGGAGGTCTCCTGATGAAGGTTTCCTAAAGTGGATTCCACTGACGCAGGTCTCCTTTCACAGGTCTCCTAACATAGCTCCCCTTCAAAAGCTCTCCTGAAGGAGATCTCTTAAATTGCGTCTCCTAAGATAGGTCTCCTAATGCAGGTGTCATAAAGTGGGCGTCCTGAAGCAGGTCTCCTGATGCAGGTTTCCTAAAATGGATTCCACTGACGCAGATCTCCTTTCACAGGTCTCCTAAGGCAGTTCCCCTGACACATGTCTTCTGACGCAGATCTCCTAATGTAAATCTCCTGAGTTAGGTCCTCTGACGCAGGTGTCATCAAGTGGGCCTCCTGACGCAGGTCCCCTGATGCAGGTCTACTGATGCATGTTTCCTAATGTGGATTCCACTGATGGATATTTCCTTTTACAGCAATCCTAAAACAGCTTCCCTGACACAGGTCTCCTGATATAGATCTACTATAGTTCGTCTCCTGAAGTAGGTCCCCTGACGCAGGTGTCATAAAGTGGGCCTCCTGATGCAGGTCCCCTGACGCAGGTCTCCTGATGCAGATTTCCTAAAGTGGATTCCACTGAGGCAGGTCTCCTTTCACAGGTCTCCTCAGGCAGCTCCCCTGACACAGGTCTCCTGATATAGATCTACTAAAGTGCGTCTCCTGAAGTAGGTCCCCTGACGCAGGTGTCATAAAGTGGGCCTCCTGACGCAGGTGTCTTGACGCAGGTCTCCTGAATCAAGTTTCCTAAAGTGGAATCCACTGACGCAGGTCTCTTTTCACAGGTCTCCTAACCCAGCTCCCCTGACGAAGCTCTCCTGAAGGAGATCTCATAAAGTGCGTCTCCTAAGTTAGGTCCCCTGATGCAGGTGTCATATAGTGGGCCTCCAGACGCAGGTCTCCTGTTATAGATCTACTAAAGTGCGTCTCCTGAAGTAGGTCCCCTGACGCAGGTGTCATCAAGTGGGCCTCCTGACGCAGGTCCCCTGACGCAGATTTCCTAAAGTGGATTCCACTGAGGCAGGTCTCCTTTCACAGGTCTCCTCAGGAAGCTCCCCTGACCCAGGTCTCCTGAAGGAGATCTCCTAAAGTGCGTCTCCTGAAGTAGGTCCCCTGACGCAGGTGTCATAAAGTGGGCCTCCTGACGCAGGTCCCCTGACGCAGGTCTCCTGATTCAGATTTCCTAAAGTGGATTCCACTGAGGCAGGTCTCCTTTCACAGGTCTCCTGATATAGATCTACTAAAGTGCGTCTCCTGAAGTAGGTCCCCTGACGCAGGTGTCATAAAGTGGGCCTCCTGATGCAGGTGTCCTGACGCAGGTCTCCTGAATCAAGTTTCCAAGAGTGGGCTCTTTTGACGCAGGTCCCCTGAAGGAGGTCTCCTGATGCAGGTTTCCTAAAGTGAATTCCACTGAGGCAGGTCTTCTTTCACAGGTCTCCTTAGGCATCTCCCCTGACACAGGTCTCCTGATATAGATCTACTAAAGTGCGTCTCCTCAAGTAGGTCCCCTGACGCAGGTGTCATAAAGTGGGCCTCCTGACGCAGGTCCCCTGAAGGAGGTCTCCTGATGCAGGTTTCCTAAAGTGAATTCCACTGAGGCAGGTCTTCTTTCACAGGTCTCCTTAGGCATCTCCCCTGACACAGGTCTCCTGATATAGATCTACTAAAGTGCGTCTCCTGAAGTAGGTCCCCTGACGCAGGTGTCATAAAGTGGGCCTCCTGACGCAGGTGTCTTGACGCAGGTCTCCTGAATCAAGTTTCCTAAAGTGGAATCCACTGACGCAGGTCTCTTTTCACAGGTCTCCTAACGCAGCTCCCCTGACGAAACTCTCCTGAAGGAAATTTACTAAAGTGTTTCTCCTGAAGTAGGTCCCCTGACACAGGTGTCATAAAGTGGGCCTCCTGACGCAGGTCCCCTGACTCAGATTTCCTAAAGTGAATTCCACTGAGGCAGGTCTTCTTTCACAGGTCTCCTTAGGCATCTCCCCTGACACAGGTCTCCTGATATAGATCTACTAAAGTGCGTCTCCTCAAGTAGGTCCCCTGACACAGGTGTCATAAAGTGGGCCTCCTGACGCAGGTCCCCTGAAGGAGGTCTCCTGATGCAGGTGTCATAAACTGGGCGTCCTGACGCTTGTCCCCTGAAGCAGGTCTCCTGATGCAGATTTCCTTTCATAGGTCTCCTAAGGCAGTTCCCCTGACACATGTCTTCTGACGCAGATCTCCTAAAATAAATCTCCTGAGGTAGGTCTTTTGTTGCAGGTGTCATAAAGTGGGCCTCCTGGCGCAGGTCTCCTGAATCAAATTTCCTTAAGTGGATTCCACTGATGCAGGTCTCTTTTCACAGGTCTCCTAACGCAGCTCCCCTGACGAAGCTCTCCTAAAGGAGATCTCTTAAAGTGCGTCTCCTAAGTTCGGTCCCCTGAAGCAGGTGTCATATACTGGGTCTCCTGACGCAGGTCTCCTGACGCCGGTCCCCTAATGCAGGTTTCCTAAAGTGGATTCCACTGACTCCTGTGTCCTTTCACAGGTCTCCTAAGACAGCTCCCCTGACATAGCTCCCCTGACGGTGATCTCCTAAAGTGCGTTTCCTAAGGTAGGTCCCCTGACGCAGGTGAAATAAGGTGAGCCTCCTGACGCAGGTCTCCTGAATCAAGTTTTCTAAAGTGGATTCCACTGACGCAGGTCTCTTTTCATAGGTCTCCTATTGCAGCTCCCCTGACGAAGCTCACCTGAAGGAGATCTCTTAAAGTGCGTCTCCTAAGTCAGGTCCCCTGATGCAGGTGTCATATAGTTGGCCTCCTGACGCAGGTCTTCTGACGCTGGTCCCCTAATGCAGGTTTCCTAAAGTGGATTCCACTGACTCATGTGTCCTTTCACAGGTCTCCTTACACATCTCCCCTGACATAGCTCCCCTGACGGAGATCTCCTAAAGTCATTTCCTAAGGTAGGTCCCCTGACGCAGGGGAAATAAAGTGGGCCTCCTGAGGCAGGTGTGCTGACGCAGGTCTGCTGATGCAGATATCCTAAAGTGGATTCCACTGAGACAGGTCTCCTTTCACAGGTCTCTTCAGGAAGCTCCCCTGACACAGGTCTCCTGATATAGATCTACTATAGTTCGTCTCCTAAAGTAGGTCCCCTGACGCAGGTGTCATAAAGTGGGCCTCCTGACGCAGGTCCCCTGACGCAGGTCTCCTGTTGCAGATTTTCATAAAGTGGAATCCACTGAGGCAGGTCTCCTTTCACAGGTCTCCTCAGGCAGCTTCCCTGACACAGGTCTCCTGATATAGATCTACTAAAGTGCGTCTCCTGAAGTAGGTCCCCTGACGCAGGTGTAATAAAGTGGGCCTCCTGACGCAGGTCCCCTGACGCAGGTCTCCTGATGCAGATTTCCTAAAGTGGAATCCACTGAGGCAGGTCTCCTTTCACAGGTCTCCTCAGGCAGCTTCCTTGACACAGGTCTCCTGATATAGATCTACTAAAGTGCGTCTCCTGAAGTAGGTCCCCTGACGCAGGTGTCATAAAGTGGGCCTCCCGACGCAGGTGTCCTGACGCAGGTCTCCTGAATCAAGTTTCCTAAAGTGGATTTCACTGACGCAGGTTTCTTTTCACAGGTCTCCTAACGCAGCTCCCCTGACAAAGCTCTCCTGAAGGAGATCTCTTAAAGTGCGTCTCCTAAGTTCGGTCCCCTGAAGCAGGTGTCATATAGTGGGCCTCCTGACGCAGGTCTCCTGATGCAGATTTCCTAAAGTGGATTCCACTGAGGCAGTTCTCCTTTCACAGGTCTCCTAAAGCAGCTCCCCTGACGAAGCTCTCCTGAAGGAGATCTCTTAAAGTGCATCTCCTAAGTCAGGTCCCCTGATGCAGGTGTCATATAGTGGGCCTCCTGACGCAGGTCTCCTCACGCTGGTCCCCTAATGCAGGTTTTCTAAAGTGGATTCCACTGACTCATGTGTCCTTTCACAGGTCTCCTTAGACAGCTCCCTTGACATAGCTCCCCTGATGGAGATCTCCTAAAGTCATTTCCTAAGGTAGGTCCCCTGACGCAGGGGAAATAAAGTGGGCCTCCTGACGCAGGTGTGCTGACGCAGGTCTCATGATGCAGATTTCCTAAAGTGGTTTCCACTGAGACAGGTCTCCTTTCACAGGTCTCTTCAGGCAGCTCCCCTGACACAGGTCTCCTGAAGGAGATCTCTTAAAGTGCGTCTCCTGAAGTAGGTCCCCTGACGCAGGTGTCATAAAGTGGGCCTCCTGACCCAGGTGTCCTGACGCAGGTCTCCTGATGCAGTTTCCTAATATGGATTCCACTGATGGAGATCTCCTGTCACAGCAATCCTAAAGCAGCTTCCCTGACACAGGTCTCCTGATATAGATCTACTATAGTTCGTCTCCTAAAGTAGGTCCCCTGACGCAGGTGTCATAAAGTGGGCCTCCTGACGCAGGTCCCCTGACGCAGGTCTCCTGTTGCAGATTTCCTAAAGTGGAATCCACTGAGGCAGGTCTCCTTTCACAGGTCTCCTCAGGCAGCTTCCCTGACACAGGTCTCCTGATATAGATCTACTAAAATGCGTCTCCTGAAGTAGGTCCCCTGACGCAGGTGTAATAAAGTGGGCCTCCTGACGCAGGTCCCCTGACGCAGGTCTCCTGATGCAGATTACCTAAAGTGGAATCCACTGAGGCAGGTCTCCTTTCACAGGTCTCCTCAGGCAGCTTCCTTGACACAGGTCTCCTGATATAGATCTACTAAAGTGCGTCTCCTGAAGTAGGTCCCCTGACGCAGGTGTCATAAAGTGGGCCTCCCGACGCAGGTGTCCTGACGCAGGTCTCCTGAATCAAGTTTCCTAAAGTGGATTTCACTGACGCAGGTTTCTTTTCACAGGTCTCCTAACGCAGCTCCCCTGACAAAGCTCTCCTGAAGGAGATCTCTTAAAGTGCGTCTCCTAAGTTCGGTCCCCTGAAGCAGGTGTCATATAGTGGGCCTCCTGACGCAGGTCTCCTGATGCAGATTTCCTAAAGTGGATTCCACTGAGGCAGTTCTCCTTTCACAGGTCTCCTAAAGCAAGCTCCCCTGACGAAGCTCTCCTGATGGAGATCTCTTAAAGTGCATCTCCTAAGTCAGGTCCCCTGATGCAGGTGTCATATAGTGGGCCTCCTGACGCAGGTCTCCTCACGCTGGTCCCCTAATGCAGGTTTTCTAAAGTGGATTCCACTGACTCATGTGTCCTTTCACAGGTCTCCTTAGACAGCTCCCTTGACATAGCTCCCCTGACGGAGATCTCCTAAAGTCATTTCCTAAGGTAGGTCCCCTGACGCAGGGGAAATAAAGTGGGCCTCCTGACGCAGGTGTGCTGACGCAGGTCTCCTGATGCAGATTTCCTAAAGTGAATTCCACTGAGACAGGTCTCCTTTCACAGGTCTCTTCAGGCAGCTCCCCTGACACAGGTCTCCTGAAGGAGATCTCTTAAAGTGCGTCTCCTGAAGTAGGTCCCCTGACGCAGGTGTCATAAAGTGGGCCTCCTGACCCAGGTGTCCTGACGCAGGTCTCCTGAATCAAGTTTCCTAAAGTGGATTCCACTGACGTAGGTCTCTTTTCATAGGTCTCCTAAAGCAGCTCCCCTGACGAAGCTCTCCTGTAGGGGATCTCTTAAAGTGCGTCTCCTAAGTCAGGTCCCCTGATGCAGGTGTCATATAGTGGGCCTCCTGACGCAGGTCTCCTGATGCAGATTTCCTAAAGTGGATTCCACTGAGGCAGGTCTCCTTTCACAGGTCTCCTCAGGAAGCTCCCCTGACACAGGTCTCCTGATATAGATCTACTAAAGTGTGTCTCCTGAAGTAGGTCCCCTGACGCAGGTGTCATAAAGTGGGCCTCCTGACGCAGGTCCCCTGATGGAGGTTTCCTAAGGTGGATTCCACTGATGCAGATCTCCTTTCATAGGTCTCCTAAGGCAGTTCCCCTGACACATGTCTTCTGACGCAGATCTCCTAAAATAAATCTCCTGAGGTAGGTTCTTTAACACAGGTGACATAAAGCTGGCCTCCTGACGCATGTCCCCTGACGCAGGTCTCCTGATGCAGATTTCCTAAAGTGGATTCCACTGAGGCAGGTCCCCTTTCATAGGTCTCTTCAGACAGCTCCCCTGACATAGCTCCCCTGACGGAGATCTCCTAAAGTGCGTTTCCTAAGGTAGGTCCCCTGACGCAGGTGAAATAAGGTGGGCCTCCTGACGCAGGTCTCCTGAATAAAGTTTCCTAAAGTGGATTCCACTGACGCAGGTCTCTTTTCACAGGTCTCCTAACGCAGCTCCCCTGACGAAGCTCTCCTGAAGGAGATCTCTTAAAGTGCGTCTCCTAAGTCAGGTCCCCTGATGCAGGTGTCATAAAGTGGGCCTCCTGACGCAGGTCCCCTGGTGCAGGTCTACTGATGCATGTTTCCTAATGTGGATTCCACTGATGGAGATCTCCTTTTACAACAATCCTAAAGCAGCTTCCCTGACACAGGTCTCCTGATATAGATCTACTATAGTTAGTCTCCTAAAGTAGGTCCCCTGACGCAGGTGTCATAAAGTGGGCCTCCTGACGCAGGTCCCCTGACGCAGGTCTCCTGATGCAGATTTCCTGAAGTGGATTCCACTGAGGCAGGTCTCCTTTCACAGGTCTCCTCAAGCAGCTACCCTGACACAGATCTCCTGATATAGATCTACTAAAGTGCGTCTCCTGAAGGTGGTCCCCTGACGCAGGTGTCATAAAGTGGGCATCCTGACGCAGGTCCCCTGATGCAGTTCTACTGATGCATGTTTCCTAATGTGGATTCCACTGATGGAGATCTCCTGTCACAGCAATCCTAAAGCAGCTTCCCTGACACAGGTCTCCTGATATAGATCTACTATAGTTCTTCTCCTAAAGTAGGTCACCTGACACAGGTGTCATAAAGTGGGCCTCCTGACGCAGGTCCCCTGACGCAGGTCTCCTGATGCAGATTTCCTAAAGTGGATTCAACTGACGCAGGTCTCCTTTCACAGGTCTCCTCAGGCAGCTCCCTGACACAGGTCTCCTGAAGGAGATCTCTTAAAGTGCGTCTCCTAAAGTAGGTCCCCTGACGCAGGTGTCATAAAGTGGGCCTCCTGACGCAGGTCCCCTGACGCAGGTCTCCTGATGCAGATTTCCTAAAGAGGATTCCACTGAGGCAGGTCTCCTTTCACAGGTCTCCTCAGGCAGCTCTCCTGACACAGGTCTCCTGATATAGATCTACTAATGTGTGTCTCCTGAAGTAGGTCCCCTGACGCAGGTGCCATAAAGTGGGCCTCCTGACGCAGGTCCCCTGATGCAGGTTTCCTAAAGTGGATTCCACTGATGCAGATCTCCTTTCATAGTTCTCCTAAGGCAGTTCCCCTGACACATGTCTTCTGACGCAGATCTCCTAAAATAAATCTCCTGAGGTAGGTCCTTTAAAGCAGGTGTCATAAAGTGGGCCTCCTGGCGCAGGCCCCCTGACGCAGGTCTCCTGATACAGATTTCCTAAAGTGGATTCCACTGAGGCAGGTCTCCTTTCACAGGTCTCCTAAGACAGCTCCCCTGACATAGCTCCCCTGACGGAGATCTCCTAAAGTGCGTTTTATAAGGTAGGTCCCCTGACGCAGGTGTCATAAAGTGGGCCTCCTGATACAGGTGTCCTGACGCAGGTCTCCTGAATCAAATTTCTTAAAGTGGATTCCACTGATGCAGGTCTCTTTTCACTGTTCTCCTAACGCAGCTCCCCTGACGAAGCTCTCCTGAAGGAGATCTCTTAAAGTGCGTCTCCGAAGTTAGGTCCCCTGATGCAGGTGTCATATAGTGGGCCTCTTGACGAAGGTCTCCTGACGCCGGTCACCTAATGCAGATTTCCTAAAGTGGATTCCACTGACTCATGTGTCCTTTCACAGGTCTCCTAAGACAGCTCCCCTGACATAGCTCCCCTGATGGAGATCTCCTAAAGTGTGTTTCTTAAGGTAGGTCCCTTGACGCAGGTGAAATAAGGTGGGCCTCCTGACGCAGGTCTCCTGATATAGATCTGCTAAAGTGCGTCTCCTGAAGTAGGTCCCCTGACGCAGGTGTCATAAAGTGGGCCTCCTGACGCAGGTCCCCTGACGCAGGTCTCCTGATGTAGATTTCCTAAAGTGGATTCCACTGAGGCAGCTCTCCTTTCACAGGTCTCCTCAGGCAGCTCCCCTGACACAGGTATCCTGATATAGATCTACTACAGTGCGTCTCCCGAAGTAGGTCCCCTGACGCAGGTGTCATAAAGTGGGCCTCCTGACGCAGGTCCCCTGAAGGAGGTCTCCTGATGCAGGTTTCCTAAAGTGGATTCCACTGACGCAGTTCACTTTTCACAGGTCTCCTAAAGCAGCTCCCCTAACGAAGCTCTCCTGAAGGAGATCTCTTAAAGTGCGTCTCTGAAGTTAGGTCCCCTGATGCAGGTGTCATATAGTGGGCCTCCTGACGCCGGTCCCCTAATGCAGGTTTCCTAAAGTGGATTCCACTGACTCATGTCTCCTTTCACAGGTCTCCTAAGACAGCTCCCCTGACATAGCTCCCCTGACGGAGATCTCCTAAAGTGCGTTTCCTAAGGTAGGTCCCTTGACGCAGGTGAAATAAGGTGGGCCGCCTGACGCAGGTGTCCTGACGCAGGTCTCCTGAATCAAGTTTCCTAAAGTGGATTCCACTGATGCATGTCTCTTTTCACAGGTCTCCTAACGCAGCTCCCCTGACGAAACTCTCCTGAAGGAGATCTCTTAAAGTGCGTCTCCTAAGTTAGGTCCTCTGATGCAGGTGTCATAAAGTGGGCCTCCTGACGCAGGTCTCCTGACGTCGGTCCCCTAATGCAGGTTTCCTAAAGTGGATTCCACTGACTCATGTGTCCTTTCACAGGTCTCCTAAGACAGCTCCCTTGACGAAGCTCTCCTGAAGGAGATCTCTTAAAGTGCGTCTCCTAATTTAGGTCCCCTGATGCAGGTGTCATATAGTGGGCCTCCTGACACAGGTCTCCTGATATAGCTCCACTAAAGTGCGTCTCCTGAAGTAGGTCCCCTGATGCAGGTCTACTGATGCATGTTTCCTAATGTGGATTCCACTGATGGAGATCTCCTTTCGCAGCAATCCTAAAGCAGCTTCCCTGACAGAGGTCTCCTGACGCAGATCTCCTAATGTAAATCTCCTGAGTTAGGTCCTCTGACGCAGGTGACATAAAGTGGGCCTCCTGACGCAGGTCCCCTGATTCAGGTCTACTGATGCATGTTTCCTAATGTGGATTCCACTGATGGAGATCTCCTTTCACAGGTGTCCTCAGGCAGCTCCCCTGACACAGGTCTCCTGATATAGATCTACTAAAGTGCGTCTCCTGAAGTAGGTCCCCTGACGCAGGTGTCATAAAGTGGGCCTCCTGACGCAGGTCCCTTGAAGGAGGTCTCCTGATGCAGGTTTCCTAAAGTGGATTCCACTGACGCAGGTCTCTTTTCACAGGTCTCCTAACGCAGCTCCCCTGACGAAGCTCTCCAGAAGAAGATCTCTTAAAGTGCGTCTCCTAAGTTAGGTCCCCTGATGCAGGTATCATATAGTGGGCCTCCTGACGCCGGTCCCCTAATGCAGGTTTCCTAAAGTGGATTCCACTGATTCATGTGTCCTTTCACAGGTCTCCTAAGACAGCTTCCCTGACATAGCTCCCCTGACGGAGATCTCCTAAAGTGCGTTTCCTAAGGTAGGTCCCCTGACGCAGGTGTCATAAAGTGGGCCTCCTGACGCAGGTGCCGTGACGCAGGTCTCCTGATGCAGATTTCCTAAACTTGATTCCACTGAGGCAGGTCTCCTTTCACTGGTCTCCTCAGGCAGCTCCCCTGACACAGGTCTCCTGTTATAGATCTACTAAAGTGCGTCTCCTGAAGTAGGTCCCCTGTTGCAGGTGTCATAAAGTGGGCCTCCTCACGCAGGTCCCCTGACGTTGGTCTCCTGATGCAGATTTCCTAAAGTTGATTCCACTGAGGAAGGTCTCCTATCACAGGTCTCCTCAAGCAGCTCCCCTGACACAGGTCTCCTGATATAGATCTACAAAAGTGCGTCTCCTGAAGTAGGTCCCCTGACGCAGGTGTCATAAAGTGGGCCTCCTGACGCAGGTCCCCTGACGCCGGTTTCCTAAAGTGGATTCCACTGACGCAGGTCTCCTTTCACATGTCTCCTAATGTAGCTCCCCTTCAAAAGCTCTCCTGAAAGAGATCTCTTAAAGTGCGTCTCCTAAGATAGGTCCCCTGATGCAGGTGTCATGAAGTGGGCGTACTGACGCAGGTCTCCTGATATAGATCTACTAAAGTGCGTCTCCTGAAGTAGGTCCCCTGACGCAGGGGAAATAAAGTGGGCCTCCTGACGCAGGTGTCCTGACGCAGGTCTGCTGAATCAAGTTTCCTAAAGTGGATTCCACTGACGCAGGTCTCTTTTCACAGGTCTCCTAACGCAGCTCCCCTGACGAAGCTCTCCTAAAGGAGATCTCTTAAAGTGCGTCTGCTAAGTTAGGTCCCCTGATGCAGGTGTCATATAGTGGGCCTCCTGACGCAGGTCTCCCGATATAGATCTTCTAAAGTTCGTCTCCTGAAGTAGGTCCCCTGACGCAGGTTTCATAAAATGGGCCTCCTGACGCAGGTCCCCTGATGCAGGTCTCCTGATGCAGATTTCCTATAGTGGATTCCACTGAGGCAGGGCTCCTTTCACAGGTCTCCTCAGGCAGCTCCCCTGACACAGGTCTCCTGATATTGATCTACTAAAGTGCGTCTCCTGAAGTAGGTCCCCTGATGCAGGTGTCATAAAGTGGGCCTCCTGACGCAGGTCCCCTGAAGGAGGTCTCCTGATGAAGGTTTCCTAAAGTGGATTCCACTGACGCAGGTCTCCTTTCACAGGTCTCCTAACATAGCTTCCCTTCAAAAGCTCTCCTGAAGGAGATCTCTTAAATTGCGTCTCCTAAGATAGGTCTCCTAATGCAGGTGTCATAAAGTGGGCGTCCTGAAGCAGGTCTCCTGATGCAGGTTTCCTAAAATGGATTCCACTGACGCAGATCTCCTTTCACAGGTCTCCTAAGGCAGTTCCCCTGACACATGTTTTCTGACGCAGATCTCCTAATGTAAATCTCCTGAGTTAGGTCCTCTGACGCAGGTGTCATCAAGTGGGCCTCCTGACGCAGGTCCCCTGATGCAGGTCTACTGATGCATGTTTCCTAATGTGGATTCCACTGATGGATATTTCCTTTTACAGCAATCCTAAAACAGCTTCCCTGGCACAGGTCTCCTGATATAGATCTACTATAGTTCGTCTCCTGAAGTAGGTCCCCTGACGCAGGTGTCATAAAGTGGGCCTCCTGATGCAGGTCCCCTGACGCAGGTCTCCTGATGCAGATTTCCTAAAGTGGATTCCACTGAGGCAGGTCTCCTTTCACAGGTCTCCTCAGGCAGCTCCCCTGACACAGGTCTCCTGATATAGATCTACTAAAGTGCGTCTCCTGAAGTAGGTCCCCTGACGCAGGTGTCATAAAGTGGGCCTCCTGACGCAGGTGTCTTGACGCAGGTCTCCTGAATCAAGTTTCCTGAAGTGGAATCCACTGACGCAGGTCTCTTTTCACAGGTCTCCTAACCCAGCTCCCCTGACGAAGCTCTCCTGAAGGAGATCTCATAAAGTGCGTCTCCTAAGTTAGGTCCCCTGATGCAGGTGTCATAAAGTGGGCCTCCTGACGCAGGTCTCCTGTTATAGATCTTCTAAAGTGCGTCTCCTGAAGTAGGTCCCCTGACGCAGGTTTCATAAAATGGGCCTCCTGACGCAGGTCCCCTGATGCAGGTCTCCTGATGCAGATTTCCTATAGTGGATTCCACTGAGGCAGGGCTCCTTTCACAGGTCTCCTCAGGCAGCTCCCCTGACACAGGTCTCCTGATATTGATCTACTAAAGTACGTCTCCTGAAGTAGGTCCCCTGATGCAGGTGTCATAAAGTGGGCCTCCCTACGCAGGTCCCCTGAAGGAGGTCTCCTGATGAAGGTTTCCTAAAGTGGATTCCACTGACGCAGGTCTCTTTTCACAGGTCTCCTAACATAGCTCCCCTTCAAAAGCTCTCCTGAAGGAGATCTCTTAAATTGCGTCTCCTAAGATAGGTCTCCTAATGCAGGTGTCATAAAGTGGGCGTCCTGAAGCAGGTCTCCTGATGCAGGTTTCCTAAAATGGATTCCACTGACGCAGATCTCCTTTCACAGGTCTCCTAAGGCAGGTTCCCTGACACATGTCTTCTGACGCAGATCTCCTAATGTAAATCTCCTGAGTTAGGTCCTCTGACGCAGGTGTCATCAAGTGGGCCTCCTGACGCAGGTCCCCTGATGCAGGTCTACTGATGCATGTTTCCTAATGTGGATTCCACTGATGGATATTTCCTTTTACAGCAATCCTAAAACAGCTTCCCTGACACAGGTCTCCTGATATAGATCTACTAAAGTTCGTCTCCTGAAGTAGGTCCCCTGACGCAGGTGTCATAAAGTGGGCCTCCTGATGCAGGTCCCCTGACGCAGGTCTCCTGATGCAGATTTCCTAAAGTGGATTCCACTGAGGCAGGTCTCCTTTCACAGGTCTCCTCAGGCAGCTCCCCTGACACAGGTCTCCTGATATAGATCTACTAAAGTGCGTCTCCTGAAGTAGGTCCCCTGACGCAGGTGTCATAAAGTGGGCCTCCTGACGCAGGTGTCTTGACGCAGGTCTCCTGAATCAAGTTTCCTGAAGTGGAATCCACTGACGCAGGTCTCTTTTCACAGGTCTCCTAACCCAGCTCCCCTGACGAAGCTCTCCTGAAGGAGATCTCATAAAGTGCGTCTCCTAAGTTAGGTCCCCTGATGCAGGTGTCATAAAGTGGGCCTCCTGAAGCAGGTCTCCTGTTATAGATCTTCTAAAGTGCGTCTCCTGAAGTAGGTCCCCTGACGCAGGTTTCATAAAATGGGCCTCCTGACGCAGGTCCCCTGATGCAGGTCTCCTGATGCAGATTTCCTATAGTGGATTCCACTGAGGCAGGGCTCCTTTTACAGGTCTCCTCAGGCAGCTCCCCTGACACAGGTCTCCTGATATTGATCTACTAAAGTGCGTCTCCTGAAGTAGGTCCCCTGATGCAGGTGTCATAAAGTGGGCCTCCCTACGCAGGTCCCCTGAAGGAGGTCTCCTGATGAAGGTTTCCTAAAGTGGATTCCACTGACGCAGGTCTCCTTTCACAGGTCTCCTAACATAGCTCCCCTTCAAAAGCTCTCCTGAAGGAGATCTCTTAAATTGCGTCTCCTAAGATAGGTCTCCTAATGCAGGTGTCATAAAGTGGGCGTCCTGAAGCAGGTCTCCTGATGCAGGTTTCCTAAAATGGATTCCACTGACGCAGATCTCCTTTCACAGGTCTCCTAAGGCAGTTCCCCTGACACATGTCTTCTGACGCAGATCTCCTAATGTAAATCTCCTGAGTTAGGTCCTCTGACGCAGGTGTCATCAAGTGGGCCTCCTGACGCAGGTGTCCTGACGCAGGTCTCCTGAATCAAGTTTCCAAAAGTGGCTTCCACTGACGCAGGTCTCTTTTCACAGGTCTCCTAACGCAGCTCCCCTGACGAAGCTCTCCTGAAGGAGAACTCTTAAAGTGCGTCTCCTAAGTTAAGTCCCCTGATGCAGGTGTCATATAGTGGGCCTCCTGACGCAGGTCCCCTGACGCAGATTTCCTAAAGTGGATTCCACTGAGGCAGGTCTCCTTTCACAGGTCTCCTCAGGCAGCTCCCCTGACACAGGTCTCCTGAAGGAGATCTCTTAAAGTGCGTCTCCTGAAGTAGGTCCCCTGACGCAGGTGTCATAAAGTGGGCCTTCTGACCCAGGTACCCTGATACAGGTCTCCTGATGCTGATTTCCTAAAGTGGTTTCCACTGAGGCAGGTCTCTTTTCACAGGTTTCCTCAGGCAGCTCCCCTGACACAGGTCTCCTGATATAGATCTACTAAAGTGCGTCTCCTGAAGTAGGTCCCCTGATGCAGGTCCCCTGATGCAGGTGTCATATAGTGGGCATCCTGACGCCGGTCCCTTAATGCAGGTTTCCTAAAGTGGATTCCACTGACTCATCTGTCCTTTCACAGGTCTCCTAAGACAGCTTCCCTGACATAGCTCCCCTGACGGAGATCTCCTAAAGTGCGTTTCCTAAGGTAGGTCCCTGACGCAGGGGAAATAATGTGGGCCTCCTGACGCAGGTCTCCTGAATCAAGTTTACTAAAGTGGATTGCACTGACGCAGGTCTCTTTTCACAGGTCTCCTAACGCAGCTCCCCTGACGAAACTCTCCTGAAGGAAATTTACTAAAGTGTGTCTCCTGAAGTAGGTCCCCTGATGCAGGTGTCATATAGTGGGCCTCCTGACGCAGGTCTCCTCACGCTGGTCCCCTAATGCAGGTTTTCTAAAGTGGATTCCACTGACTCATGTGTCCTTTCACAGGTCTCCTTAGACAGCTCCCTTGACATAGCTCCCCTGACGGAGATCTCCTAAAGTCATTTCCTAAGGTAGGTCCCCTGACGCAGGGGAAATAAAGTGGGCTTCCTGACGCAGGTGTGCTGACGCAGGTCTCCTGATGCAGATTTCCTAAAGTGGTTTCCACTGAGACAGGTCTCCTTTCACAGGTCTCTTCAGGCAGCTCCCCTGACACAGGTCTCCTGAAGGAGATCTCTTAAAGTGCGTCTCCTGAAGTAGGTCCCCTGACGCAGGTGTCATAAAGTGGGCCTCCTGACCCAGGTGTCCTGACGCAGGTCTCCTGATGCAGTTTCCTAATATGGATTCCACTGATGGAGATCTCCTGTCACAGCAATCCTAAAGCAGCTTCCCTGACACAGGTCTCCTGATATAGATCTACTATAGTTCGTCTCCTAAAGTAGGTCCCCTGACGCAGGTGTCATAAAGTGGGCCTCCTGACGCAGGTCCCCTGACGCAGGTCTCCTGTTGCAGATTTCCTAAAGTGGAATCCACTGAGGCAGGTCTCCTTTCACAGGTCTCCTCAGGCAGCTTCCCTGACACAGGTCTCCTGATATAGATCTACTAAAGTGCGTCTCCTGAAGTAGGTCCCCTGACGCAGGTGTAATAAAGTGGGCCTCCTGACGCAGGTCCCCTGACGCAGGTCTCCTGATGCAGATTTCCTAAAGTGGAATCCACTGAGGCAGGTCTCCTTTCACAGGTCTCCTCAGGCAGCTTCCTTGACACAGGTCTCCTGATATAGATCTACTAAAGTGCGTCTCCTGAAGTAGGTCCCCTGATGCAGGTCCCCTGATGCAGGTGTCATATAGTGGGCATCCTGACGCCGGTCCCTTAATGCAGGTTTCCTAAAGTGGATTCCACTGACTCATCTGTCCTTTCACAGGTCTCCTAAGACAGCTTCCCTGACATAGCTCCCCTGACGGAGATCTCCTAAAGTGCGTTTCCTAAGGTAGGTCCCCTGACGCAGGGGAAATAATGTGGGCCTCCTGACGCAGGTCTCCTGAATCAAGTTTACTAAAGTGGATTGCACTGACGCAGGTCTCTTTTCACAGGTCTCCTAACGCAGCTCCCCTGACGAAACTCTCCTGAAGGAAATTTACTAAAGTGTGTCTCCTGAAGTAGGTCCCCTGATGCAGGTGTCATATAGTGGGCCTCCTGACGCAGGTCTCCTCACGCTGGTCCCCTAATGCAGGTTTTCTAAAGTGGATTCCACTGACTCATGTGTCCTTTCACAGGTCTCCTTAGACAGCTCCCTTGACATAGCTCCCCTGACGGAGATCTCCTAAAGTCATTTCCTAAGGTAGGTCCCCTGACGCAGGGGAAATAAAGTGGGCCTCCTGACGCAGGTGTGCTGACGCAGGTCTCCTGATGCAGATTTCCTAAAGTGGTTTCCACTGAGACAGGTCTCCTTTCACAGGTCTCTTCAGGCAGCTCCCCTGACACAGGTCTCCTGAAGGAGATCTCTTAAAGTGCGTCTCCTGAAGTAGGTCCCCTGACGCAGGTGTCATAAAGTGGGCCTCCTGACCCAGGTGTCCTGACGCAGGTCTCCTGATGCAGTTTCCTAATATGGATTCCACTGATGGAGATCTCCTGTCACAGCAATCCTAAAGCAGCTTCCCTGACACAGGTCTCCTGATATAGATCTACTATAGTTCGTCTCCTAAAGTAGGTCCCCTGACGCAGGTGTCATAAAGTGGGCCTCCTGACGCAGGTCCCCTGACGCAGGTCTCCTGTTGCAGATTTCCTAAAGTGGAATCCACTGAGGCAGGTCTCCTTTCACAGGTCTCCTCAGGCAGCTTCCCTGACACAGGTCTCCTGATATAGATCTACTAAAGTGCGTCTCCTGAAGTAGGTCCCCTGACGCAGGTGTCATATAGTGGGCCTCCTGACGCAGGTCTCCTCACGCTGGTCCCCTAATGCAGGTTTTCTAAAGTGGATTCCACTGACTCATGTGTCCTTTCACAGGTCTCCTTAGACAGCTCCCTTGACATAGCTCCCCTGACGGAGATCTCCTAAAGTCATTTCCTAAGGTAGGTCCCCTGACGCAGGGGAAATAAAGTGGGCCTCCTGACGCAGGTGTGCTGACGCAGGTCTCCTGATGCAGATTTCCTAAAGTGGTTTCCACTGAGACAGGTCTCCTTTCACAGGTCTCTTCAGGCAGCTCCCCTGACACAGGTCTCCTGAAGGAGATCTCTTAAAGTGCGTCTCCTGAAGTAGGTCCCCTGACGCAGGTGTCATAAAGTGGGCCTCCTGACCCAGGTGTCCTGACGCAGGTCTCCTGATGCAGTTTCCTAATATGGATTCCACTGATGGAGATCTCCTGTCACAGCAATCCTAAAGCAGCTTCCCTGACACAGGTCTCCTGATATAGATCTACTATAGTTCGTCTCCTAAAGTAGGTCCCCTGACGCAGGTGTCATAAAGTGGGCCTCCTGACGCAGGTCCCCTGACGCAGGTCTCCTGTTGCAGATTTCCTAAAGTGGAATCCACTGAGGCAGGTCTCCTTTCACAGGTCTCCTCAGGCAGCTTCCCTGACACAGGTCTCCTGATATAGATCTACTAAAGT
The DNA here is from genome assembly GCA_014656515.1 of Oryzias celebensis. Classification (NCBI taxonomy): domain Eukaryota; kingdom Metazoa; phylum Chordata; class Actinopteri; order Beloniformes; family Adrianichthyidae; genus Oryzias; species Oryzias celebensis. The sequence goes on along the minus strand of BNCR01000017.1, from coordinate 22,232,544 downwards.
GCGTCTCCTGAAGTAGGTCCCCTGACGCAGGTGTAATAAAGTGGGCCTCCTGACGCAGGTCCCCTGACGCAGGTCTCCTGATGCAGATTTCCTAAAGTGGAATCCACTGAGGCAGGTCTCCTTTCACAGGTCTCCTCAGGCAGCTTCCTTGACACAGGTCTCCTGATATAGATCTACTAAAGTGCGTCTCCTGAAGTAGGTCCCCTGACGCAGGTGTCATAAAGTGGGCCTCCCGACGCAGGTGTCCTGACGCAGGTCTCCTGAATCAAGTTTCCTAAAGTGGATTTCACTGACGCAGGTTTCTTTTCACAGGTCTCCTAACGCAGCTCCCCTGACAAAGCTCTCCTGAAGGAGATCTCTTAAAGTGCGTCTCCTAAGTTCGGTCCCCTGAAGCAGGTGTTATATAGTGGGCCTCCTGACGCAGGTCTCCTGATGCAGATTTCCTAAAGTGGATTCCACTGAGGCAGTTCTCCTTTCACAGGTCTCCTAAAGCAGCTCCCCTGACGAAGCTCTCCTGAAGGAGATCTCTTAAAGTGCATCTCCTAAGTCAGGTCCCCTGATGCAGGTGTCATATAGTGGGCCTCCTGACGCAGGTCTCCTCACGCTGGTCCCCTAATGCAGGTTTTCTAAAGTGGATTCCACTGACTCATGTGTCCTTTCACAGGTCTCCTTACACAGCTCCCTTGACATAGCTCCCCTGACGGAGATCTCCTAAAGTCATTTCCTAAGGTAGGTCCCCTGACGCAGGGGAAATAAAGTGGGCCTCCTGACGCAGGTGTGCTGACGCAGGTCTCCTGATGCAGATTTCCTAAAGTGGATTCCACTGAGACAGGTCTCCTTTCACAGGTCTCTTCAGGCAGCTCCCCTGACACAGGTCTCCTGAAGGAGATCTCTTAAAGTGCGTCTCCTGAAGTAGGTCCCCTGACGCAGGTGTCATAAAGTGGGCCTCCTGACCCAGGTGTCCTGACGCAGGTCTCCTGAATCAAGTTTCCTAAAGTGGATTCCACTGACGTAGGTCTCTTTTCATAGGTCTCCTAAAGCAGCTCCCCTGACGAAGCTCTCCTGTAGGGGATCTCTTAAAGTGCGTCTCCTAAGTCAGGTCCCCTGATGCAGGTGTCATATAGTGGGCCTCCTGACGCAGGTCTCCTGATGCAGATTTCCTAAAGTGGATTCCACTGAGGCAGGTCTCCTTTCACAGGTCTCCTCAGGAAGCTCCCCTGACACAGGTCTCCTGATATAGATCTACTAAAGTGTGTCTCCTGAAGTAGGTCCCCTGACGCAGGTGTCATAAAGTGGGCCTCCTGACGCAGGTCCCCTGATGGAGGTTTCCTAAGGTGGATTCCACTGATGCAGATCTCCTTTCATAGGTCTCCTAAGGCAGTTCCCCTGACACATGTCTTCTGACGCAGATCTCCTAAAATAAATCTCCTGAGGTAGGTCCTTTAACACAGGTGACATAAAGCTGGCCTCCTGACGCATGTCCCCTGACGCAGGTCTCCTGATGCAGATTTCCTAAAGTGGATTCCACTGAGGCAGGTCCCCTTTCATAGGTCTCTTCAGACAGCTCCCCTGACATAGCTCCCCTGACGGAGATCTCCTAAAGTGCGTTTCCTAAGGTAGGTCCCCTGACGCAGGTGAAATAAGGTGGGCCTCCTGACGCAGGTCTCCTGAATAAAGTTTCCTAAAGTGGATTCCACTGATGCAGGTCTCTTTTCACAGGTCTCCTAACGCAGCTCCCCTGACGAAGCTCTCCTGAAGGAGATCTCTTAAAGTGCGTCTCCTAAGTCAGGTCCCCTGATGTAGGTGTCATAAAGTGGGCCTCCTGACGCAGGTCCCCTGATGCAGGTCTACTGATGCATGTTTCCTAATGTGGATTCCACTGATAGAGATCTCCTTTTACAACAATCCTAAAGCAGCTTCCCTGACACAGGTCTCCTGATATAGATCTACTATAGTTAGTCTCCTAAAGTAGGTCCCCTGACGCAGGTGTCATAAAGTGGGCCTCCTGACGCAGGTCCCCTGACGCAGGTCTCCTGATGCAGATTTCCTGAAGTGGATTCCACTGAGGCAGGTCTCTTTTCACAGGTCTCCTCAAGCAGCTACCCTGACACAGATCTCCTTATATAGATCTACTAAAGTGCGTCTCCTGAAGGTGGTCCCCTGACGCAGGTGTCATAAAGTGGGCATCCTGACGCAGGTCCCCTGATGCAGTTCTACTGATGCATGTTTCCTAATGTGGATTCCACTGATGGAGATCTCCTGTCACAGCAATCCTAAAGCAGCTTCCCTGACACAGGTCTCCTGATATAGATCTACTATAGTTCTTCTCCTAAAGTAGGTCACCTGACACAGGTGTCATAAAGTGGGCCTCCTGACGCAGGTCCCCTGACGCAGGTCTCCTGATGCAGATTTCCTAAAGTGGATTCAACTGACGCAGGTCTCCTTTCACAGGTCTCCTCAGGCAGCTCCCTGACACAGGTCTCCTGAAGGAGATCTCTTAAAGTGCGTCTCCTAAAGTAGGTCCCCTGACGCAGGTGTCATAAAGTGGGCCTCCTGACGCAGGTCCCCTGACGCAGGTCTCCTGATGCAGATTTCCTAAAGTGGATTCCACTGAGGCAGGTCTCCTTTCACAGGTCTCCTCAGGCAGCTCTCCTGACACAGGTCTCCTGATATAGATCTACTAATGTGTGTCTCCTGAAGTAGGTCCCCTGACGCAGGTGCCATAAAGTGGGCCTCCTGACGCAGGTCCCCTGATGCAGGTTTCCTAAAGTGGATTCCACTGATGCAGATCTCCTTTCATAGTTCTCCTAAGGCAGTTCCCCTGACACATGTCTTCTGACGCAGATCTCCTAAAATAAATCTCCTGAGGTAGGTCCTTTAACGCAGGTGTCATAAAGTGGGCCTCCTGGCGCAGGCCCCTGACGCAGGTCTCCTGATGCAGATTTCCTAAAGTGGATTCCACTGAGGCAGGTCTCCTTTCACAGGTCTCCTAAGACAGCTCCCCTGACATAGCTCCCCTGACGGAGATCTCCTAAAGTGCGTTTCCTAAGGTAGGTCCCCTGACGCAGGTGTCATAAAGTGGGCCTCCTGATACAAGTGTCCTGACGCAGGTCTCCTGAATCAAATTTCTTAAAGTGGATTCCACTGATGCAGGTCTCTTTTCACTGTTCTCCTAACGCAGCTCCCCTGACGAAGCTCTCCTGAAGGAGATCTCTTAAAGTGCGTCTCCGAAGTTAGGTCCCCTGATGCAGGTGTCATATAGTGGGCCTCTTGATGAAGGTCTCCTGACGCCGGTCACCTAATGCAGATTTCCTAAAGTGGATTCCACTGACTCATGTGTCCTTTCACAGGTCTCCTAAGACAGCTCCCCTGACATAGCTCCCCTGATGGAGATCTCCTAAAGTGTGTTTCTTAAGGTAGGTCCCTTGACGCAGGTGAAATAAGGTGGGCCTCCTGACGCAGGTCTCCTGATATAGATCTGCTAAAGTGCGTCTCCTGAAGTAGGTCCCCTGACGCAGGTGTCATAAAGTGGGCCTCCTGACGCAGGTCCCCTGACGCAGGTCTCCTGATGTAGATTTCCTAAAGTGGATTCCACTGAGGCAGCTCTCCTTTCACAGGTCTCCTCAGGCAGCTCCCCTGACACAGGTATCCTGATATAGATCTACTACAGTGCGTCTCCCGAAGTAGGTCCCCTGACGCAGGTGTCATAAAGTGGGCCTCCTGACGCAGGTCCCCTGAAGGAGGTCTCCTGATGCAGGTTTCCTAAAGTGGATTCCACTGACGCAGTTCTCTTTTCACAGGTCTCCTAAAGCAGCTCCCCTAACGAAGCTCTCCTGAAGGAGATCTCTTAAAGTGCATCTCTGAAGTTAGGTCCCCTGATGCAGGTGTCATATAGTGGGCCTCCTGACGCCGGTCCCCTAATGCAGGTTTCCTAAAGTGGATTCCACTGACTCATGTCTCACACAGGTCTCCTAAGACAGCTCCCCTGACATAGCTCCCCTGATGGAGATCTCCTAAAGTGCGTTTCCTAAGGTAGGTCCCTTGACGCAGGTGAAATAAGGTGGGCCGCCTGACGCAGGTGTCCTGACGCAGGTCTCCTGAATCAAGTTTCCTAAAGTGGATTCCACTGACGCATGTCTCTTTTCACAGGTCTCCTAACGCAGCTCCCCTGACGAAACTCTCCTGAAGGAGATCTCTTAAAGTGCGTCTCCTAAGTTAGGTCCTCTGATGCAGGTGTCATAAAGTGGGCCTCCTGACGCAGGTCTCCTGACGCCGGTCCCCTAATGCAGGTTTCCTAAAGTGGATTCCACTGACTCATGTGTCCTTTCACAGGTCTCCCAAGACAGCTCCCTTGACGAAGCTCTCCTGAAGGAGATCTCTTAAAGTGCGTCTCCTAATTTAGGTCCCCTGATGCAGGTGTCATATAGTGGGCCTCCTGACACAGGTCTCCTGATATAGCTCCACTAAAGTGCGTCTCCTGAAGTAGGTCCCCTGATGCAGGTCTACTGATGCATGTTTCCTAATGTGGATTCCACTGATGGAGATCTCCTTTCACAGCAATCCTAAAGCAGCTTCCCTGACACAGGTCTCCTGACGCAGATCTCCTAATGTAAATCTCCTGAGTTAGGTCCTCTGACGCAGGTGACATAAAGTGGGCCTCCTGACGCAGGTCCCCTGATGCAGGTCTACTGATGCATGTTTCCTAATGTGGATTCCACTGATGGAGATCTCCTTTCACAGGTGTCCTCAGGCAGCTCCCCTGACACAGGTCTCCTGATATAGATCTACTAAAGTGCGTCTCCTGAAGTAGGTCCCCTGACGCAGGTGTCATAAAGTGGGCCTCCTGACGCAGGTCCCTTGAAGGAGGTCTCCTGATGCAGGTTTCCTAAAGTGGATTCCACTGACGCAGGTCTCTTTTCACAGGTCTCCTAACGCAGCTCCCCTGACGAAGCTCTCCAGAAGAAGATCTCTTAAAGTGCGTCTCCTAAGTTAGGTCCCCTGATGCATGTATCATATAGTGGGCCTCCTGACGCCGGTCCCCTAATGCAGGTTTCCTAAAGTGGATTCCACTGATTCATGTGTCCTTTCACAGGTCTCCTAAGACAGCTTCCCTGACATAGCTCCCCTGACGGAGATCTCCTAAAGTGCGTTTCCTAAGGTAGGTCCCCTGACGCAGGTGTCATAAAGTGGGCCACCTGACGCAGGTGCCGTGACGCAGGTCTCCTGATGCAGATTTCCTAAACTTGATTCCACTGAGGCAGGTCTCCTTTCACTGGTCTCCTCAGGCAGCTCCCCTGACACAGGTCTCCTGTTATAGATCTACTAAAGTGCGTCTCCTGAAGTAGGTCCCCTGACGCAGGTGTCATCAAGTGGGCCTTCTGACGCAGGTCCCCTGACGCAGATTTCCTAAAGTGGATTCCACTGAGGAAGGTCTCATTTCACAGGTCTCCTCAGGCAGCTCCCCTGACACAGGTCTCCTGAAGGAGATCTCTTAAAGTGCGTCTCCTAAAGTAGGTCCCCTGACGCAGGTGTCATAAAGTTGGCCTCCTGACGCAGGTCCCCTGATGCAGGTCTCCTGATGCAGATTTCCTAAAGTGGATTCCACTGAGGCAGGTCTCCTTTCAGAGGTCTCCTCAGGCAGCTCCCCTGACACAGGTCTCCTGATATAGATCTACTAAAGTACGTCTCCTGAAGTAGGTCCCCTGACGCAGGTGTCATAAAGTGGGCCTCCTGACGCAGGTCCCCTGATGCAGGTTTCCTAAAGTGGTTTCCACTGATGCAGATCTCCTTTCATAGGTCTCCTAAGGCAGTTCCCCTGACACATGTCTTCTGACGCATATCTCCTAAAATAAATCTCCTGAGGTAGGTACTTTGACGCAGGTGTCATAAAGTGGGCCTCCTGGCGCAGGTGCCCTGACGCAGGTCTCCTGATGCAGATTTCCTAAAGTGGATTCCACTGAGGCAGGTCTCCTTTCACAGGTCTCCTAAGACAGCTCCCCTGACATAGCTCCCCTAACGGAGATCTCCTAAAGTGCGTTTCCCAAGGTAGGTCCCCTGACGCAGGTGTCATAAAGAGGGCCTCCTGACGCAGGTGTCCTGATGCAGGTCTCCTGAACCAAATTTCCTAAATTGCATTCCACTGATGCAGGTCTCTTTTCACAGGTCTCCTAACGCAGCTCCCCTGACGAAGCTCTCCTGAAGGAGATCTCTTAAAGTGCGTCTCCTAAGTTAGGTCCTCTGATGCAGGTGTCATAAAGTGGGCCTCCTCACGCAGGTCTCCTAACGCCGGTCCCCTAATGCAGGTTTCCTAAAGTGGATTCCACTTACTCATGTGTCCTTTCACAAGTCTCCTAGGACAGTTTCCCTGACGAAGCTCTCCTGAAGGAGATCTCTTAAAGTGCGTCTCCTAAGTTAGGTCCCCTGATGCAGGTGTCATATAGTGGGCCTCCTGACACAGGTCTCCTGATATAGATCTACTAAAGTGCGTCTCCTGAAGTAGGTCCCCTGACGCAGGTGTCATAAAGTTGGCCTCCTGACGCAGGTCGCCTGAAGGAGGTCTCCTGATGCAGGTTTCCTAAAGTGGATTCCACTGACGCAGGTCTTCTTTCACAGGTCTCCTAACGTAGCTCCCCTTCAAAAGCTCTCCTGAAGGAGATCTCTTAAAGTGCGTCTCCTGAGATAGGTCCCCTGATGCAGGTGTCATAAATGGGGCCTCCTGACGCAGGTCCCCTGATGCAGGTCTACTGATGCATGTTTCCTAATGTGGATTCCACTGAAGGAGATCTCCTTTCACAGCAATCCTAAAGCAGCTTCCCTCACACAGGTCTCCTGACGCAGATCTCCTAATGTATATCTCCTGAGTAAGGTCCTCTGACGCAGGTGTCATAAAGTGGGCCTCCTGACGCAGGTCCCCTGATGCAGGTCTACTGATGCATGTTTCCTAATGTGGATTCCACTGATGGAGATCTCCTTTCACAGCAAACCTAAAGCAGCTTCCCTCACACAGGTCTCCTGACGCAGATCTCCTAATGTATATCTCCTGAGTAAGGTCCTCTGACGCATGTGTCATAAAGTGGGCCTCCTGACGCAGGTCCCCTGATGCAGGTCTACTGATGCATGTTTCCTAATGTGGATTCCACTGAGGCAGCTCTCCTTTCACAGGTCTTCTCAGGCAGCTCCCCTGACACAGGTCTCCTGATATAGATCTACTAAAGTGCGTCTCCTGAAGTAGGTACCCTGACGCAGGTGTCATAAAGTGTGCCTCCTAACGCAGGTGTCCTGACGCAGGTCTCCTGAATCAAGTTTCCTAAAGTGGATTCCACTAACGCAGGTCTTTTTTCACAGGTCTCCTAACGCAGCTCCCCTGACGAAGCTCTCCTGAACGAGATCTCTTAAAGTGCGTCTCCTAAGTTAGGTCCCCTGATGCAGGTGTCATCAAGTGGGCCTCCTGACGCAGGTCCCCTGACTCAGATCACCTAAAGAGGATTCAACTGAGGCAGGTCTCCTTTCACAGGTCTCCTCAGGTAGCTCCCCTGACACATGTCTCTTGAAGGAGATCTCTTAAAGTGCGTCTCCTGAAGTAGTTCCCCTGACGCAGGTGTCATAAAGTGGGCCTCCTGACGCAGGTCCCCTGACGCAGGTCTCCTGATGCAGATTTCCTAAAGTGAATTCCACTGAGGCAGCTCTCCTTTCAAAGGTCTCCTCAGGCACCTCCCCTGACACAGGTCTCCTGATATAGATCTGCTAAAGTGCGTCTCCTGAAGTAGGTCCCCTGACGCAGGTGAAATAAAGTGGGCCTTCTGACGCAGGTGTCCTGACGCAGGTCTCCTGAATCAAGTTTCCTGAAGTGGATTCCACTGACGCAGGTCTCTTTTCACAGGTCTCCCAATGCAGCTCCCCTGACGAAGCTCTCCTGAAGGAGATCTCTTAAAGTGCGTCTCCTAAGTTAGGTCCTCTGATGCAGGTGTCATATAGTGGGCCTCCTGACGCAGGTCTCCTGATATAGATTTACTAAAATGCGTCTCCTGAGGTGGGTCCTCTGACGCAGGTGTCATAAAGTGGGCCTCCTGACGCAGGTGTCCTGACGCAGGTCTCCTGAATCACATTTCCTAAAGTGGATTCCACTGACGCAGGTCTCTTTTCACAGGTCTCCTAACGCAGCTCCCCGGACAAAGCTCTCCTGAAGGAGATCTCTTAAAGTGCGTCTCCTAAGTTAGGTCCCCTGATGCAGGTGTCATATAGTGGGCCTCCTGACGCAGGTCTCCTGACGCAGATTTCCTAAAGTGGATTCCACTGAGGCAGGTCTCCTTTCACAGGTCTCCTCAGGCAGCTCCCCTGACACAGGTCTCCTGAAGCAGATCTCTTAAAGTTTATCTCCTAAAGTAGGTCCTCTGACGCAGGTGTCATAAAGTGGGCCTCCTGACGCAGGTCCCCTGACGCAGGTCTCCTGATGCAGATTTCCTGAAGTGGATTCCACTGAGGCAGCTCTCCTTTCACAGGTCTCCTCAGGCAGCTCCCCTGACACAGGTCTCCTGATATAGATCTACTAAAGTGCGTCTCCTGAAGTAGGTCCCCTGACGCAGGTGTCATAAAGTGGGCCTCCTAACGCAGGTGTCCTGACGCAGGTCTTCTGAATCAAGTTTCCTAAAGTGGATTCCACTGACGCAGGTCTTTTTTCACAGGTCTCCTAACGCAGCTCCCCTGACGAAGCTCACCTGAAGGAGATCTCTTAAAGTGCGTCTCCTAAGTTAGGTCCACTGATGCAGGTGTCATAAAGTGGGCCTCCTGACGCAGGTCCCCTGACTCAGATTTCCTAAAATGGATTCCACTGAGGCAGGTCTCCTTTCACAGGTCTCCTCAGGCAGCTCCCCTGACACAGGTCTCTTGAAGGAGATCTCTTAAAGTGCGTCTCCTAAGTTAGATCCTCTGATGCAGCTGTCATGTAGTGGGCCTCCTGACGCAGGTCTCCTGATATAGATCAACTAAAATGCGTCTCCTGAAGTAGGTCCCCTGACGCAGGTGTCATAAAGTGGGCCTCCTGACGCTGTCCCCTGACGCAGGTCTCCTGATGCAGATTTCCTAAATTGGATTCCACTGAGGCAGGTCTCCTTTCACAGGTCTCCTCAGGCAGCTCCCCAGGCACAGGTCTCCTTGTATAGATCTACTAAAGTGCGTCTCCTGAAGTAGGTCCCCTAACGCAGGTGTAATAAAGTGGGCCTCCCGACGCAGGTGTCCTGACGCAGGTCTCCTGAATCAAGTTTCCTAAAGTGGATTCCACTGACGCAGGTCTCTTTTCACAGGTCTCCTAACGCAGCTCCCCTGACGAAGCTCTCCTGAAGGAGATCTCTTAAAGTGCGTCTTCTTAGTTAGGTCCCCTGATGCAGGTGTCATATAGTGGGCCTCCTGACGCAGGTCTCCTGACGCCGGTCCCCTAATGCAGGTTTCCTAAAGTGGATTCCACTGACTCATATGTCCTTTCACAGGTCTCCTAAGACAGCTCCCCTGACATAGCTCCCCTGACGGAGATCTCCTAAAGTGCGTTTCCTAAGGTAGGTCCCCTAACGCAGGTGAAATAAGGTGGGCCTCCTGACGCAGGTCTCCTGAATCAAGTTTCCTAAAGTGGATTCCACTGACGCAGGTCTCTTTTCACAGGTCTCCTAATGCAGCTCCCCTGACGAAGTTCCCCTTAAGGAGATCTCTTAAAGTGCGTCTCCTAAGTTAGGTCTTCTGATGCAGGTGTCATGTAGTGGGCCTCCTGACGCAGGTCTCCTGATATAGATCAACTAAAATGCGTCTCCTGAAGTAGGTCCCCTGACGCAGGTGTCATAAAGTGGGCCTCCTGACGCAGGTCCCCTGACGCAGGTCTCCTGATGAAGATTTCCTAAATGGGATTCCACTGAGGCAGGTCTCCTTTCACAGGTCTCCTCAGGCAGCTCCCCTGACACAGGTCTCCTTGTATAGATCTACTAAAGTGCGTCTCCTGAAGTAGGTCCCCTGACGCAGGTGTCATAAAGTGGGCCTCCCGACGCAGGTGTCCTGACGCAGGTCTCCTGCATCAAGTTTCCTATAGTGGATTCCACTGACGCAGGTCTCTTTTCACAGGTCTCCTAACGCAGCTCCCCTGACGAAGCTCTCCTGAAGGAGATCTCTTAAAGTGCGTCTTCTTAGTTAGGTCCCCTGATGCAGGTGTCATATAGTGGGCCTCCTGACGCAGGTCTCCTGACGCCGGTCCCCTAATGCAGGTTTCCTAAAGGGGATTCCACTGACTCGTGTCCTTTCACAGGTCTCCTAAGACAGTTCCCCTGACATAGCTCCCCTGACGGATATCTCCTAAAGTGCGTTTCCTAAGGTAGGTCCCCTGACGCAGGTGAAATAAGGTGGGCCTCCTGACGCAGGTCTCCTGAATCAAGTTTCCTAAAGTGGATTCCACTGACGCAGGTCTCTTTTCACAGGTCTCCTAACGCAGCTCCCCTGATGAAGCTCTCTTGAAGGAGATCTCTTAAAATGCGTCTCCTAAGTTAGGTCCCCTGATGCAGGTGTCATATAGTGGGTCTCCTGACGCAGGTCTCCTGACGCAGGTCTCCTGATGCAGATTTCCTAAAGTGGATTCCACTGAGGCAGGTCTCCTTTCACAGGTCTCCTCAGGCAGCTCACCTGACACAGGTCTCCTGATATAGATCTTCTCTAGTTCGTCTCCTGATGTAGGTCCCCTGACGCAGGTGTCATAAAGTGGGCCTCCTGACGCAGGTCCCCTGACGCAGGTCTCCTTATGCAGATTTCCTAAAGTGGATTCCACTGAGGCAGGTCTCCTTTCACAGGCCTCCTCAGGCAGCTCCCCTGACACAGGTCTCCTGATATAGATCCACTAAAGTGCGTCTCCAGAAGTAGGTCCCCTGAAGCAGGTGTCATAAAGTGGGCCTCCTGACGCAGGTCCCCTGACGCAGGTCTCCTGATGCAGATTTCCTAAAATGGATTCCACTGACGCAGGTCTCCTTTCACAGGTCTCCTAACGTAGCTCCCCTTCAAAAGCTCTCCTGACAGAGATCTCTTAAAGTGCGTCTCCTAAGATTGGTCCCCTGATGCAGGTGTCATAAAGTGGGCCTCCTGACGCAGGTCCCCTGAAGGAGGTCTCCTGATGCAGGTTTTCTAAAGTGGATTCCACTGAAGCAGGTCTCCTTTCACAGGTCTCCTAACGTGGCTCCCCTTCAAAAGCTCTCCTGAAGGAGATCTATTAAAGTGCGTCTCCTGAAGTAGGTCCTCTGACGAAGGTGTCATCAAGTGGGCCTCCTGACGCAGGTCCCCTGACGCAGGTCTCCCGATGCAGATTTCCTGAAGTGGATTCCACTGACGCAGGTCTCCTTTTACAGGTCTCCTAACGCAGCTCCCCTGACAAAGATCTCCTAAAGGAGATCTCTTAAAGTGCGTCTCGTAAGTTAGGTCCCCTGATGCAGGTGAAAAAAGGTCGGCCTCCTGACGCAGGTCACCTGACGCAGGTCTCTTGATGCAGATTTCCTAAAGTGGATTCCACTGAGGCAGGTCTCTTTTTACAGGTCTCCTAACGCAGCTCCCCTGACGAAGCTCTCCTGAAGGAGATCTCTTAAAGTGCGTCTCCTAAGTTAGGTCCCCTGATGCAGGTGTCATATAGTGGGCCTCCTGACCCAGGTCTCCTGATATAGATCTACTAAAGTGCGTCTCCTGAAGTAGGTCCCCTGACGCAGGTGTCATAAAGTGGGCCTGCTGACGCAGGTCTTCTGATGCAGATTTCCTAAAGTGGATTCCACTGAGGCAGGTCTCTTTTCACAGGTCTCCTCAGGCAGCTCCCCTGACACAGATCTCCTGATATAGATCTACTAAAGTGCGTCTCCTGAAGTAGGTCCCCTGACGCAGGTGTCATAAAGTGGGCCTCCTGACGCAGGTCCCTTGAAGGAGGTTTCCTGATGCAGGTTTCCTAAAGTGGATTCCACTGACGCAGGTCTCTTTTCACAGGTCTCCTAACGCAGCTCCCCTGACGAAGCTCTCCTGAAGAAGATGTCTTAAAGTGCGTCTCCTAAGTTAGGTCCCCTGATGCAGGTGTCATATAGTGGGCCTCCTGACGCAGGTCTCCTGATGCCGGTCCCCTAATGCAGGTTTCCTAAAGTGGATTCCACTGACTTATGTGTCCTTTCACAGGTCTCCTAAGACAGCTCCCCTGACGAAGCTCTCCTGAAGGAGATCTCTTAAAGTGCATCTCCTAAGTAAGGTCCCCTAATACAGGTGTCATATAGTGGGCCTCCTGACACAGGTCTCCTGATATAGATCTACTAAAGTGCGTCTCCTGAAGTAGGTCCCCTGATGCAGGTGTCATAAATGGGGCCTCCTGACGCAGGTCCCCTGATGCAGGTCTCCTGATGCAGGTTTCCTAAAGTGGATTCCACTGACGCAGGTCTCCTTTCACAGGTCTCCTAACATAGCTCCCCTTCAAAAGCTCTCCTAAAGGAGATTACTTAAAGTGCGTCTCCTGAGATAGGTTCCCTGATGCAATTGTCATAAATGGGGCCTCCTGACGCAGGTCCCCTGATGCAGGTCTCCTGATGCAGGTTTCCTGAAGTGGATTCCACTGATGCAGATCTCCTTTCACAGGTCTCCTCAGGCAGCTCCCCTGACACAGGTCTCCTGATATAGATCTACTAAAGTGCGTCTCCTGAAGTAGGTCCCCTGATGCAGGTGTCATATAGTGGGCCTCCTGACACAGGTCTCCTGTTATAGATCTACTGAAGTGCGTCTCCTGAAGTAGGTCCCCTGACGCAGGTGTCATCAAGTGGGCCTTCTGACGCAGGTCCCCTGACGCAGATTTCCTAAAGTGGATTCCACTGAGGAAGGTCTCCTTTCACAGGTCTCCTCAGGCAGCTCCCCTTACACAGGTCTCCTGAAGGAGATCTCTTAAAGTGCGTCTCCTAAAGTAGGTCCCCTGACGCAGGTGTCATAAAGTTGGCCTCCTGACGCAGGTCCCCTGATGCAGGTCTCCTGATGCAGATTTCCTAAAGTGGATTCCACTGAGGCAGGTCTCCTTTCAGAGGTCTCCTCAGGCAGCTCCCCTGACACAGGTCTCCTGATATAGATCTACTAAAGTACGTCTCCTGAAGTAGGTCCCCTGACGCAGGTGTCATAAAGTGGGCCTCCTGACGCAGGTCCCCTGATGCAGGTTTCCTAAAGTGGTTTCCACTGATGCAGATCTCCTTTCATAGGTCTCCTAAGGCAGTTCCCCTGACACATGTCTTCTGACGCATATCTCCTAAAATAAATCTCCTGAGGTAGGTACTTTGACGCAGGTGTCATAAAGTGGGCCTCCTGGCGCAGGTGCCCTGACGCAGGTCTCCTGATGCAGATTCCCTAAAGTGGATTCCACTGAGGCAGGTCTCCTTTCACAGGTCTCCTAAGACAGCTCCCCTGACATAGCTCCCCTAACGGAGATCTCCTAAAGTGCGTTTCCCAAGGTAGGTCCCCTGACGCAGGTGTCATAAAGAGGGCCTCCTGACGCAGGTGTCCTGATGCAGGTCTCCTGAACCAAATTTCCTAAAGTGCATTCCACTGATGCAGGTCTCTTTTCACAGGTCTCCTAACGCAGCTCCCCTGACGAAGCTCTCCTGAAGGAGATCTCTTAAAGTGCGTCTCCTAAGTTAGGTCCCCTGATGCAGGTGTCATATAGTGGGCCTCCTGACCCAGGTCTCCTGATATAGATCTACTAAAGTGCGTCTCCTGAAGTAGGTCCCCTGACGCAGGTGTCATAAAGTGGGCCTGCTGACGCAGGTCTTCTGATGCAGATTTCCTAAAGTGGATTCCACTGAGGCAGGTCTCTTTTCACAGGTCTCCTCAGGCAGCTCCCCTGACACAGATCTCCTGATATAGATCTACTAAAGTGCGTCTCCTGAAGTAGGTCCCCTGACGCAGGTGTCATAAAGTGGGCCTCCTGACGCAGGTCCCTTGAAGGAGGTTTCCTGATGCAGGTTTCCTAAAGTGGATTCCACTGACGCAGGTCTCTTTTCACAGGTCTCCTAACGCAGCTCCCCTGACGAAGCTCTCCTGAAGAAGATCTCTTAAAGTGCGTCTCCTAAGTTAGGTCCCCTGATGCAGGTGTCATATAGTGGGCCTCCTGACGCAGGTCTCCTGACGCCGGTCCCCTAATGCAGGTTTCCTAAAGTGGATTCCACTGACTTATGTGTCCTTTCACAGGTCTCCTACGACAGCTCCCCTGACGAAGCTCTCCTGAAGGACATCTCTTAAAGTGCGTCTCCTAAGTTAGGTCCCCTGATGCAGGTGTCATAAAGTGGGCCTCCTGACGCAGGTCTCCTGATGCAGGTCTCCTGATGCAGATTTCCTAAAGTGGATTCCACTTAGGTAGGTCTCCTTTCACAGGTCTCCTCAGGCAGCTCCCCTGACACAGGTCTCCTGATATAGATCTGCTAAAGTGCGTCTCCTGAAGTAGGTCCCCTGACGCAGGTGTCATAAAGTTGGCCTCCTGACGCAGGTCCCCTGAGGGAGGTCTCCTGATGTAGGTTTCCTGAAGTGGATTCCACTGATGCAGGTCTCCTTTCACAGGTCTCCTAACGTAGCTCCCCTTCAAAAGCTCTCCTGAAGGAGATCTCTTAAAGTGCGTCTCCTAAGATAGGTCCCCTAATGCAGGTGTCATAAAGTGGGCGTCCTGACGCTTTTCCCCTTAAGCAGGTCACCTGATGCAGGTTTCCTAAAATGGATTCCACTGATGCAGATTTCCTTTCACAGGTCTCCTAAGGCAGTTCCCCTGACACATGTCTTCTGACGGAGATCTCCTAAAGTAAATCTCCTGAGGTAGGTCCTCTGACGCAGGTGTCATAAAGTGGGCCTCCTGACGGAGGTCCCCTGATGCAGGTCTACTGATGCATGTTTCCTAATGTGGATTCCACTGATGCAGATTTCCTTTCACAGGTCTCCTAAGGCAGTTCCCCTGACACATGTCTTCTGACGGAGATCTCCTAAAGTAAATCTCCTGAGGTAGGTCCTCTGACGCAAGTGTCATAAAGTGGGCCTCCTGACGGAGGTCCCCTGATGCAGGTCTACTGATGCATGTTTCCTAATGTGGATTCCACTGAAGGAGATCTCCTTTCACAGCAATCCTAAAGCACCTTCCCAGACACAGGTCTCCTGATATAGATCTACTATAGTTCGTCTCCTGAAGTAGGTCCCCTGACGCAGGTGTCATATAGTGGGCCTCCTGACGCCGGTCCCCTAATGCAGGTTTCCTAAAGTGGATTCCACTGACTCATGTGTCCTTTCACAGGTCTCCTAACACAGCTCCCCTGACATAGTTCCCCTGAGAGAGATCTCCTAAAGTGCATTTCCTAAGGTAGGTCCCCTGACGCAGGGAAATGAAGTCGGCCTCCTGACGCAGGTCTCCGGATATAGATCTACTAAAGTGCGTCTCCTGAAGTAGGTCTCCTGACGCAGGTGTCATAAAGTGGGCCTCCTGACGCAGGTCCCCTGATGCAGGTCGCCTGATGCAGATTTCCTAAAGTGGATCCCACTGAGGCAGGTCTCCTTTCACAGGTCTCCTCAGGCAGCTCCCCTGACACAGGTCTCCTGATATAGATCTACTAAAGTGCGTCTCCTGAAATAGGTCCCTTGACGCAGGTGTCATAAAGTGGGCCTCCTAACGCAGATCCCCTGAGGGAGGTCTCCTGATGTAGGTTTCCTGAAGTGGATTCCACTGATGCAGGTCTCCTTTCACAGGTCTCCTAACGCAGCTCCCCTTTTAAAGCTCTCCTGAAGGAGATCTCTTAAAGTGCGTCTCCTAATATAGGTCCCCTGATGCAGGTGTCATAAAGTGGGCGTCCTGACGCTTTTCCCCTTAAGCAAGTCACCTGATGCAGGTTTCCTAAAATGGATTCCACTGATGCAGATTTCCTTTCACAGGTCTCCTAAGGCAGTTCCCCTGACACATGTCTTCTGACGGAGATCTCCTAAAGTAAATCTCCTGAGGTAGGTCCTCTGACGCAGGTGTCATAAAGTGGGCCTCCTGACGGAGGTCCCCTGATGCAGGTCTACTGATGCATGTTTCCTAATGTGGATTCCACTGATGGAGATCTCCTTTCACAGCAATCCTAAAGCACCTTCCCAGACACAGGTCTCCTGATATAGATCTACTATAGTTCGTCTCCTGAAGTAGGTCCCCTTACGCAGGTGTCATAAAGTGGGCCTCCTGACGCAGGACCCCTAACGCAGGTCTCCTGATTCAAATTTCCTAAATTGGATTCCACTGAGGCACGTCTCCTTTCACAGGTCTTCTAAGACAGCTCCCCTGACGAAGCTCTCCTGAAGGAGATCTCTTAAAGTGCGTCTCCTAAGTTAGGTCCCCTGATGCAGGTGTCATATAGTGGGCGTCCTGACGCCGGTCCCCTTATGCAGGTTTCTTAAAGTGGATTCCACTGACTCATGTGTCCTTTCACAGGTCTCCTAAGACAGCTCCCCTGACATAGCTTCCCTGACGGAGATCTCCTAAAGTGCGTTTCCTAAGGTAGGTCCCCTGACGCAGGGGAAATAAGGTGCGCCTCCTGACGCAGGTGTCTTGATCCAGGTCTCCTAACGCAGCTCCCCTTCAAAAGCTCTCCTGAAGGAGATCTCTTAAAGTGCGTCTCCTAAGATAGGTCCCCTCATGCAGGTGTCATAAAGTGGGCGTCCTGCCGCTTGTCTCCTAAAGCAAATTTTCTAAAGTGGATTCCACTGACGCAGGTCTCTTTTCACAGGTCTCCTAACGCAGCTCCCCTGACAAAGCTCTCCTGAAGGAGATCTCTTAAAGTGCATCTCCTAAGTTAGGTCTCCTGATGTAGGTGTCAAATAGTGGGCCTCCTGACGCAGGTCTCCTGACGCCGGTCCCCTAATGCAGGTTTCCTAAAGTGGATTCCACTGACTCATGTGTCCTTTCACAGGTCTCCTAACACAGCTCCCCTGACGGAGATCTCCTAAAGTGCGTTTTCTAAGGTAGGTCCCCTGACGCAGGTGAAATAAAGTGGGCCTCCTGACGCAGGTCTCCTGACGCAGGTCTCGTGATGCAGATTCCCTAAAGTGGATTCCACTGAGGCAGGTGTCCTTTCACAGGTAACCTAAGACAGCTCCCCTGACATAGCTCCCCTGACGGAGATCTCCTAAAGTGCGTTTCCTAAGGTAGGTCGCCTGACGCAGGTGTCATAAAGTGGGCCTCCTGACGCAGGTCCCCTGATGCAGGTCGCCTGATGCAGATTTCCTAAAGTGGATCCCACTGAGGCAGGTCTCCTTTCACAGGTCTCCTCAGGCAGCTCCCCTGACACAGGTCTCCTGATATAGATCTACTAAAGTGCGTCTCCTGAAATAGGTCCCTTGACGCAGGTGTCATAAAGTGGGCCTCCTAACGCAGATCCCCTGAGGGAGGTCTCCTGATGTAGGTTTCCTGAAGTGGATTCCACTGATGCAGGTGTCCTTTCACAGGTCTCCTAACGCAACTCCCCTTTTAAAGCTCTCCTGAAGGAGATCTCTTAAAGTGCGTCTCCTAAGATACGTCCCCTGATGCAGGTGTCATAAAGTGGGCGTCCTGACGCTTTTCCCCTTAAGCAGGTCACCTGATGCAGGTTTCCTAAAATGGATTCCACTGATGCAGATTTCCTTTCACAGGTCTCCTAAGGCAGTTCCCCTGACACATGTCTTCTGACGGAGATCTCCTAAAGTAAATCTCCTGAGGTAGGTCCTCTGACGCAGGTGTCATAAAGTGGGCCTCCTGACGGAGGTCCCCTGATGCAGGTCTACTGATGCATGTTTCCTAATGTGGATTCCACTGATGGAGATCTCCTTTCACAGCAATCCTAAAGCACCTTCCCAGACACAGGTCTCCTGATATAGATCTACTATAGTTCGTCTCCTGAAGTAGGTCCCCTTACGCAGGTGTCATAAAGTGGGCCTCCTGACGCAGGACCCCTAACGCAGGTCTCCTGATTCAAATTTCCTAAATTGGATTCCACTGAGGCAGGTCTCCTTTCACAGGTCTTCTAAGACAGCTCCCCTGACGAAGCTCTCCTGAAGGAGATCTCTTAAAGTGCGTCTCCTAAGTTAGGTCCCCTGATGCAGGTGTCATATAGTGGGCGTCCTGACGCAGGTCCCCTAATGCAGGTTTCTTAAAGTGGATTCCACTGACTCATGTGTCCTTTCACAGGTCTCCTAAGACAGCTCCCCTGACATAGCTTCCCTGACGGAGATCTCCTAAAGTGCGTTTCCTAAGGTAGGTCCCCTGACGCAGGGGAAATAAGGTGGGCCTCCTGACGCAGGTGTCTTGATCCAGGTCTCCTAACGCAGCTCCCCTTCAAAAGCTCTCTTGAAGGAGATCTCTTAAAGTGCGTCTCCTAAGATAGGTCCCCTCATGCAGGTGTCATAAAGTGGGCGTCCTGCCGCTTGTCTCCTAAAGCAAATTTTCTAAAGTGGATTCCACTGTCGCAGGTCTCTTTTCACAGGTCTCCTAACGCAGCTCCCCTGACAAAGCTCTCCTGAAGGAGATCTCTTAAAGTGCGTCTCCTAAGTTAGGTCTCCTGATGTAGGTGTCAAATAGTGGGCCTCCTGACGCAGGTCTCCTGACGCCGGTCCCCTAATGCAGGTTTCCTAAAGTGGATTCCACTGACTCATGTGTCCTTTCACAGGTCCCCTAACACAGCTCCCCTGACGGAGATCTCCTAAAGTGCGTTTTCTAAGGTAGGTCCCCTGACGCAGGTGAAATAAAGTGGGCCTCCTGACGCAGGTCTCCTGACGCAGGTCTCGTGATGCAGATTCCCTAAAGTGGATTCCACTGAGGCAGGTGTCCTTTCACAGGTAACCTAAGACAGCTCCCCTGACATAGCTCCCCTGACGGAGATCTCCTAAAGTGCGTTTCCTAAGGTAGGCCTCCTGACGCAGGTGTCCTGACGCAGGACTCCTGAATCAAGTTTTCTAAAGTGGATTCCACTGACGCAGGTCTCTTTTCACAGGTCTCCTAACGCAGCTCCCCTGACGAAGCTCTCCTGAAGGAGATCTCTTGAAGTGCGTCTCCTAAGTTAGGTCCCCTGCTTCAGGTGTCATATAGTGGGTGTCCTGACGCCGGTCCCCTAATGCAGGTTTCCTAAAGTGGATTCCACTGACTCATGTGTCCTTTCACAGGTCTCCTAAGACAGCTCCCATGACATAGCTCCCCTGACGGAGATCTCCTAAAGTGCGTTTCCTAAGGTACGTCCCCTGACGCAGGTGTCATAAAGTGGGAGTCCTGACGCTTGTCCCCTGAAGCAGGTCTCCTGATGCAGGTTTCCTAAAGTGGATTCCACTGATGCAGATATCCGTTTACAGGTCTCCTAAGGCAGTTCCCCTGACACATGTCTTCTGATGCAGATCTCCTAAAGTAAATCTCCTGAGGTAGGTCCTCTGACGCAGGTGTCATAAAGTGGGCCTCCTGACGCAGGTCCCCTGATGCAGGTCTACTGATGCATGTTTGCTAATGTGAATTCCACTGATGGAGATCTCCTTTCACAGCAATCTTAAAGCAGCTTCTCTGACACAGGTCTCCTGATATAGATCTACTATAGTTCGTCTCCTGAAGTAGGTCCCCTGACGCAGGTGTCATAAAGTGGGCCTCCTGACGCAGGTCCCCTGACGCAGGTCTCCTAAAGTGGATTCCACTGACTCATATGTCCTTTCACAGGTCTCCTAAGACAGCTCCCCTGACATAGCTCCCCTGACGTAGATCTCCTAAAGTGCGTTTCCTAAGGTAGGTCCCCTGACACAGGGGAAATAAGGTGGGCCTCCTGACGCAGGTGTCCTGACCCAGGTCTCCTGAATCAAGTTTCCTAAAGTGGATTCCATTGACGCAGGTCTCTTTTCACAGGTCTCCCAACGCAGCTCTCCTGACGAAGCTCTCCTGAAGGAGATCTCTTAAAGTGCGTCTCCTAAGTTAGGTCCCCCTATGCAGGTGTCATATAGTGGGGCTCCTGACGCAGGTCTCCTGATATAGATCTGCTAAAGTGCGTCTCCTGAAGTTGGTCCCCTGACGCAGGTGTCCTAAAGTGGGCCTCCTGACGCAGGTCCCCTGAAGGAGATCTCCTGATGCAGGATTCCTGAAGTGGATTCCACTGACACAGTTCTCCTTTCACAGGTCTCCTAACGCAGCTCCCCTTCAAAAGCTCTCCTGAAGGAAATCTCTTAAAGTGCGTCTCCTAAGATAGGTCCCCTGATGCAGGTGTCATAAAGTGGGCGTCCTGACGCTTGTCCCCTGAAGCAGGTCTCCTGATGCAGGCTTCCTAAAGTGGATTCCACTGATGCAGGTCTCCTTTCACAGGTCTCCTAACGCAGCTCCCCTGACGAAGCTCTCCTTAAGGAGATCTCTTAAAGTGCATCTCCTAAGTTAGGTCTCCTGACGCCGGTCCCCTAATGCAGGTTTCCTAAAGTGGATTCCACTGACTCATGTGTCCTTTCACAGGTCTCCTAAGACAGCTCCCCTGACATAGCTCCCCTGACGGAGATCTCCTAAAGTGCGTTTCCTAAGGTAGGTCCCCTGACGCAGGTGAAATAAGGTGGGCCTACTGAAGCAGGTGACCTGACGCAGGTCTCCTGAATCAAGTTTCCTAAAGTGGATTCCACTGACGCAGGTCTCTTTTCACAGGTCTCCTAACGCAGCTCCCCTGACGAAGCTCTCCTGAAGGAGATCTCTTAAAGTGCGTCTCCTAAGATAGGTCCACTGATGCAGGTGTCATAAAGTGGGCGTCCTGACGCTTGTCCCTTGAAGCAGGTCTCCTGATAAGGTTATCTAAAGTGGATTTCACTGACGCAGGTCTCCTTTCAAAGGTTTCCTAAGGCAGCTCCCCAGATTCTGGTCTTCTGACGCAGATCTCCTAAAGTGCGTCTCCTGAAGTAGGTCCGCTGATGCAGGTGTCTTAAAGTGGGCCTCCAGACGCAGGTCTCCTGAAACTCGTTTTGTAAAGGTGATTCCACTGACGCATGTGTCCTTTCACAGGTCTCCTAAGACAGCTCCCCTGACACAGGCCTCCTGATGCAGGTTTCCTAATAGGGATTATACCGACGCGGATGTAATAAAGTGGGCCTCCTGACGCAGCTCCCCTGATGCAGGTCTCCTGAGGCAGGTCTCCTAAAGTGCATTTCCTGATGTAGGTCCCCTGACGCAGGTGTTGTAAGGTGGGTCTCCTGATGCGGGTTTCATTAAGTTGGCCACTTGACGCATGTGTCACATAGTGGGCCTCCTGACGCAGGTTCCCTGGTGCAGGTTTACTTATGTGGATTCCACTGATGCAGATCTCTTTTCACAGGACTCCTGTAGCAGCTCCCCTGACACAGGTTTCCTGATATTGATCTCCTAAAGTGCATCCCCTGAAGTAGATCCGCTGACGCTGGTGTCTTAAAGTGGACCTCCTGACACAGGTGTCATAAAGTGGGCCTCCTGACGCAGGACCCCTGACACAGGCTCCTGATGCAGGTTTCCTAAAGTGGATTCCACTGACGCAGGTGTCATAAAGTGGGCCTCCTTATGCAGCTCCCCTGACACAGGTCTACTGATGCATGTTTCCTAATGTGGATTCCACTGATGGAGATCTCCTTTCACAGCAATCCTAAAGCAGCTTCCCTGACACAGGTCTCCTGATATAGATCTACTATTGTTCGTCTCCTGAAATAGGTATCCTGACGCAGGTGTCATAAAGTGGGCCTCCTGACGCAGTTCCCCTGACGCAGGTCTCCTGATGCAGATTTCCTAAAGTGGATTCCACTGAGGCAGGTCTCCTTTCACAGCAATCCTAAAGCAGCTTCTCTGACACAGGTCTCCTGATATAGATCTAAAATAGTTCGTCTCCTGAAGTAGGTCCCCTGACGCAAGTGTCATAAAGTGGGCCTCCTGACGCAGGTCCCCTGATACAGATTTCCTAAAGTGGATTCCACTGAGGCAGGTCTCCTTTCACAGGTCTCCTAACGCAGCTCCCCTTCAAAAGCTCTCCTGAAGGAGATCTCTTGAAGTGCGTCTCCTAAGATAGGGCCCCTGATGCAGGTGTCATAAAGTGGGCGTCCTGACGCTTGTCCCCTGAAGCAGGTCTCCTGATGCAGGTTTGCTAAAGTGGATTCCAATGATGCAGATCTCCTTTCACACGTCTCCTAAGGCAGTTCCCCTGACACATGTCTTCTGGCGCAGATCTCCTAAATTGTATCCACTGAGGTACGTCCCCTAACACAGGTGTCATTAAGTGGGTCTTCTGATGCAGGTCTCCTGAAGCAGGTCCCCTAATGCAGGTTTTCTAAAGTGGATTCCAGTGATGCAGGTCTCTTTTCACAGGTCTCCTAATGCAGCTCCCCTGACGAAGCTCTCCTGAAGGAGATCTCTTAAAGTGCGTCTCCTAAGAATTGTCCCCTGATGCAGGTTTCATATAGTGGGCCTCCTGACGCAGGTCTCCGGACGCCGGTCCCCTAATGCAGGTTTCCTAAAGTGGATTCCACTGAATCGTGTCCTTTCACAGGTCTCCTAAGACAGCTCCCCTGACATAATTCCCCTGACGGAGATCTCCTTGAGTGCGTTTCCTAAGGTAGGTCCCCTGACGCAGGTGAAATAAGGTGGGCCTCCTGACGCAGGTGTCCTGACGCAGGTCTCCTGAATCAAGTTTCCAAAAGTGGATTCCACTGACGCAGGTCTCTTTTCACAGGTCTCCTAACGCAGCTCCCCTGACGAAGCTCTCCTGAAGGAGATCTCTTAAAGTGCGTCTCCTAAGTTAGGTCCCCTGATGCAGGTGTCATATAGTGGGCCTCCTGACGCAGGTCCCCTGACGCAGGTATCCTGATGCAGATTTCCTAAAGTGGATTCCACTGACGCAGGTCTACTTTCACAGGTCTCCTCAGGCAGCTCCCCTGACACAGGTCCCCTTATATAGATCTACTAAAGTGCGTCTCCTGAAGTAGGTCCCTTGACGCAGGTGTCATAAAGTGGGCCTCCTGACGCAGTTTCCCTGACGCAGGTCTCCTGATCCAGATTTCCTAAAGTGGATTCCACTGAGGCAGGTCTCCTTTCACAGCAATCCTAAAGCAGCTTCTCTGACACAGGTCTCCTGATATAGATCTAAAATAGTTCGTCTCCTGAAGTAGGTCCCCTGACGCAGGTGTCATAAAGTGGGCCTCCTGAAGCAGGTCTCCTGATGCAGGTTTGCTAAAGTGGATTCCAATGATGCAGATCTCCTTTCACAGGTCTCCTAAGGCAGTTCCCCTGACACATGTCTTCTGGCGCAGATCTCCTAAATTGTATCCACTGAGGTACGTCCCCTAACACAGGTGTCATTAAGTGGGTCTTCTGATGCAGGTCTCCTGAAGCAGGTCCCCTAATGCAGGTTTTCTAAAGTGGATTCCAGTGATGCAGGTCTCTTTTCACAGGTCTCCTAATGCAGCTCCCCTGACGAAGCTCTCCTGAAGGAGATCTCTTAAAGTGCGTCTCCTAAGAATTGTCCCCTGATGCAGGTTTCATATAGTGGGCCTCCTGACGCAGGTCTCCGGACGCCGGTCCCCTAATGCAGGTTTCCTAAAGTGGATTCCACTGAATCGTGTCCTTTCACAGGTCTCCTAAGACAGATCCCCTGACATAATTCCCCTGACGGAGATCTCCTTGAGTGCGTTTCCTAAGGTAGGTCCCCTGACGCAGGTGAAATAAGGTGGGCCTCCTGACGCAGGTGTCCTGACGCAGGTCTCCTGAATCAAGTTTCCAAAAGTGGATTCCACTGACGCAGGTCTCTTTTCACAGGTCTCCTAACGCAGCTCCCCTGACGAAGCTCTCCTGAAGGAGATCTCTTAAAGTGCGTCTCCTAAGTTAGGTCCCCTGATGCAGGTGTCATATAGTGGGCCTCCTGACGCAGGTCCCCTGACGCAGGTATCCTGATGCAGATTTCCTAAAGTGGATTCCATTGACGCAGGTCTACTTTCACAGGTCTCCTCAGGCAGCTCCCCTGACACAGGTCCCCTTATATAGATCTACTAAAGTGCGTCTCCTGAAGTAGGTCCCTTGACGCAGGTGTCATAAAGTGGGCCTCCTGACGCAGGTCCCCTGATGCAGGTCTACTAAAGTGCGTCTCCTGACGTAGGTCGCCTGATGCAGGTGTCATAAAGTGGGCCTCCTGACGCAGGTCTCCTGATGCAGGCTTCCTAAAGTGGATTCCACTGATGCAGGTCTCCTAACGCAGCTCCCCTGACGAAGCTCTCCTTAAGGAGATCTCTTAAAGTGCATCTCCTAAGTTAGGTCTCCTGACGCCGGTCCCCTAATGCAGGTTTCCTAAAGTGGATTCCACTGACTCATGTGTCCTTTCACAGGTCTCCTAAGACAGCTCCCCTGACATAGCTCCCCTGACAGAGATCTCCTAAAGTGCGTTTCCTAAGGTAGGTCCCCTGACGCAGGTGAAATAAGGTGGGCCTCCTGAAGCAGGTGACCTGACGCAGGTCTCCTGAATCAAGTTTCCTAAAGTGGATTCCACTGACGCAGGTCTCTTTTTACAGGTCTCCTAACGCAGCTCCCCTGACGAAGCTCTCCTGAAGGAGATCTCTTAAAGTGCGTCTCCTAAGATAGGTCCACTGATGCAGGTGTCATAAAGTGGGCGTCCTGACGCTTGTCCCCTGAAGCAGGTCTCCTGATAAGGTTATCTAAAGTGGATTTCACTGACGCAGGTCTCCTTTCAAAGGTTTCCTAAGGCAGCTCCCCAGACTCTGGTCTTCTGACGCAGATCTCCTAAAGTGCGTCTCCTGAAGTAGGTCCGCTGATGCAGGTGTCTTAAAGTGGGCCTCCAGACGCAGGTCTCCTGAAACTCGTTTTGTAAAGGTGATTCCACTGACGCATGTGTCCTTTCACAGGTCTCCTAAGACAGCTCCCCTGACACAGGCCTCCTGATGCAGGTTTCCTAATAGGGATTATACCGACGCGGATGTAATAAAGTGGGCCTCCTGACGCAGCTCCCCTGACGCAGGTCTCCTGAGGCAGGTCTCCTAAAGTGCATTTCCTGATGTAGGTCCCCTGACGCAGGTGTTGTAAGGTGGGTCTCCTGATGCGGGTTTCATTAAGTTGGCCACTTGACGCATGTGTCACATAGTGGGCCTCCTGACGCAGGTTCCCTGGTGCAGGTTTACTTATGTGGATTCCACTGATGCAGATCTCTTTTCACAGGACTCCTGTAGCAGCTCCCCTGACACAGGTTTCCTGATATAGATCTCCTAAAGTGCATCCCCTGAAGTAGATCCGCTGACGCTGGTGTCTTAAAGTGGACCTCCTGACACAGGTGTCATAAAGTGGGCCTCCTGACGCAGGACCCCTGACACAGGCTCCTGATGCAGGTTTCCTAAAGTGGATTCCACTGACGCAGGTCTGCTTTCACAGGTCTCTTAACGCAGGTCCCTGACACAGCTCTTGTGACGGAGATCTTCTAAAGTTCCTCTCTTTAGGTATGTCCCCTGACGCAGGTGTTATAAGGTGGGCCTCCTGACGCAGGTGTCATATAGAGGGCCTACTGACGCAGGTCCCCTGACGCAGGTCCCCTGACGAAGGTCTAGTGATGCATGTTTCCTAATGTGGGTTCCACTTATTGTAGGTCTCATTTCACAGGACACCTAAAGCAGCTCCCCTTACACAGGTCTCCTGATATGCATCTCCTAAAGTGCGTCTCCTCAAGTATGTCCGCTGATGCAGGTTTCCTAATGTTGATTCCACTGTGGCAAGTTTCATAAAGTGGGCCTCCTGAAGCAGCTCCCCTGACATTGGTCTCCTGATGCAAGTATCCTAAAGTACATCTCCTGAGATAGGTCCTCTGACGCAGGTGTAATAATGTGGGCCTCCTGACACAGTTGTCATAAAGTGGGCCTCCTGACGCAGGTCCCCTGACGCAGGTCTCCTGATGCAGGTTTCCTAAAGTGGATTCCACTGAGGCAGGTCTCCTTTCACAGGTCTGCTTAGTCAGCTCCCCTGATGCAGGTCTTTTGACGCAGATCTCCTAAAGTGAATCTCCTGAGGTAGGTCCCCTGACGCAGGTGAAAGAAGGTTGGCCTCCTGACGCAGGTCTCTTGATGCAGGTTTCCTTAAGTTGATTTCACTGACGCAGTTCTCCTTTCACAGGACTCCTAAAGCAGCTCCCCTGACACATGTCTCCTGACGCAGATCTCCAAAAGTGCATCTCCTGATGATGATCCCCTGACGCAGGTGTCACATAGTGGGCCTCCTGACGCAGCTCCCCTGACACAGGTCTCCTGATAAAGATCCCCTAAAGTGCATGTCCAGAAGTAGGTCCCCTGACGCAGTTTTCATAAAGTGGGCCTCCTGATGCAGGTGTCATAAAGTGGGTCTTCTGACCCAGGTCTGCTGATGCAGGTCTCCTGATGCAGGTTTCCTCAAGTGGATTCCATGGACACAGGTCTCCTTTTACAGGTCTCCTAAGGCAGTTCCCCTGACACAGCTCGTCCGACGGAGATATCCTAAAGTACGTCTCCTAAGGTAGGTCCCCTGACGCAGGTGTTGTAAGGTGGGCCTCCTGACGCAGGTGACATAAAGTGGGCCTCCTGACGCAGGTCCCCTGATGCAAGTCTCCTGATGCAGGTTTATTAAATGGATTCCACAGAGGCAGGTGTCCTTTCACAGGTCTCTTAA
The DNA here is from genome assembly GCA_014656515.1 of Oryzias celebensis. Lineage (NCBI taxonomy): Eukaryota > Metazoa > Chordata > Actinopteri > Beloniformes > Adrianichthyidae > Oryzias > Oryzias celebensis. The sequence goes on along the minus strand of BNCR01000017.1, from coordinate 22,205,894 downwards.
GGCAGCTCTCCTGAGACATGTGTCCTGATGCAGATCTCCTAAAGTTTGTCTTCTGAGGTGGGTCCCCTGACGCAGGTGTAATAAAGTGGGCCTCCTGACACAATTGTCATAAAGTGGGCCTCCTGACACAGGTCTCCTGATGCGGGTTTCCTGAAGAGGATTCCACTGAGGCAGGTCTCCTTTCACAGGTCTCCTAAGGCAGCTCCCCTGACGCAGGTCTCCTGACGCAGATCTCCTAAAGTTAATCTCCTGAGGTAGGTCCCCTGACGCAGGTGAAAGAAGGTAGGCCTCCTGACGCAGATCTCCTGATGCAGGTTTCCTTAAGTTGATTCCACTGACGCTGGTCTCCTTTCACAAGTCTCCTAAGGCAGCTCCACTGACAAAGCTCATCTGACGGAGATCTCTTAAAGTGCGTCTCCTAAGGTAGGTCCCCTGACGCAGGTGTCATAAGGTGGGCCTCCTGACACAGGTGTCATTTAGTGAGCCTCCTGACGCAGCTCCCTTGACGCAGGTCTCTTGATGCAGGCTTCCTAAAGTGGATTCCACTGACTTATGTGTCCTTTCACAGGTCTCCGAAGACAGCTCCCCTGACATAGCTCCCCTGACAAAGCTCTCCTGAAGGAGATTTCTTAAAGTGCGTCTCCTAAGGTAGGTCCCCTGATGCAGGTGTCATAAAGTGGGCATCCTGACGCTTGTCCCCTGACGCAGGTCCCCTGATGCAAGTTTCCTAAAGTGGATTCCACTGATGGAGATCTCCTTTCACAGCAATCCTAAAGCAGCTTCCCTGACACAGGTCTCCTGATATAGATCTACTAAAGTGCGTCTCCTGAAGTAGGTCCCCTAACACAAGTGTCATTAAGTGGTTCTCCTGACGCAGGTGTCCTGACGCAGGTCTCCTGAATCAAGTTTCCTAAAGTGGATTCCACTGACGCAGGTCTCTTTTCACATGTCTCCTAACGCAGCTCCCCTGACGAAGCTCTCCTGAAGGAGATCTCTTAAAGTGCGTCTCCTAAGTTTTGTCCCCTGATGCAGGTGTCATATAGTGGGCCTCCTGACGCAGGTCTCCTGATATAGATCTACTAATGTGCGTCTCCTGAAGTAGGTCCCCTGATGCAGGTGTCATAAAGTGGGCGTCCTGACGCTTGTCCCCTGAAACAGGTCTCCTGATGCAGGTTTCCTAAAGTGGATTCCACTGATGCAGATCTCCTTTCACAGGTCTCCTAAGGCAGTTCCCCTGACACTTGTTTTCTGACGTAGATCTCCTAAAGTAAATCTCCTGAGGTAGGTCCTCTGATACAGGTGTCATAAAGTGGGCCTCCTGACGCAGGTCCCCTGATGAAGGTCTTCTGATGCTTGTTTCCTAATGTGGATTCCACTGATGGAGATCTCCTTTCACAGCAATCCTAAAGCAGCTTCCCTGACACAGGTCTCCTGATATAGATCTACTATAGTTCGTGTCCTGAAGTAGGTCCCCTGACGCAGGTGTCATAAAGGCAGGTCTCCTTTCACAGGTCTCCTCAGGCAGCTCCCCTGACACAGGTCTCCTGATATAGATCTACTATAGTTCGTCTCCTGAAGTAGGTCCCCTGACGCAGGTGTCATAAAGTGGGCCTCCTGACGCAGGTCCCCTGAAGGAGGTCTCCTGATATAGGTTTCCTAAAGTGGATTCCACTGACGCAGGTCTCCTTTCACAGGTCTCCTAACGCAGCTCCCCTTCAAAAGCTCTCCTAAAGGAGAGCTCTTAAAGTGCGTCTCCTAAGATATGTCCCCTGATGCAGGTGTCATAAAGTGGGCGTCCTGACGCTTGTCGCCTGAAACAAGTCTCCTGATGCAGGTTTCCTAAAGTGGATTCCACTAATGCAGGTCTCCTTTCACAGGTCTCCTAAGGCAGTTCCCCTGACACATGTCTTCTGACGCAGATCTCCTAAAGTAAATCTCCTGAGGTAGGTCCTCTGATACAGGTGTCATAAAGTGGGCCTCCTGACGCAGGTCCCCTGATGAAGGTCTACTGATGCATGTTTCCTAATGTGGATTCCACTGATGGAGATCTCCTTTCACAGCAATCCTAAAGCAGCTTTCCTGACTCAGGTCTCCTGATATAGATCTACTATAGTTCGTCTCCTGAAGTAGGCCCCCTGATGCAGGTGTCATAAAGTGGGCCTCCTGACATAGGTCCCCTGAAGGAGGTCTCCTGATATAGGTTTCCTAAAGTGGATTCCACTGACGCAGGTCTCCTTTCACAGGTCTCCTAACGCAGCTCCCCTTCAAAAGCTGTCCTGAAGGAGATCTCTTAAAGTGCGTCTCCTAAGATATGTCCCCTGATGCAGGTGTAATAAAGTGGGCGTCCTGACGCTTGTCCCCTGATGCAGGTCTACTGATGCATGTTTCTTATGTGGATTCCACTGATGGAGATCTCCTTTCACAGCAATCCTAAAGCAGCTCCACTGACACAGGTCTCCTGATGTAGATCTACTATAGTTTGTCCCCTGAAGTAGGTCCCCTGACGCAGGTGTCATAAAGTGGGCCTCCTGACGCAGGTCCCCTGACGCAGGTCTCCTGATGCAGATTTCCTAAAGTGGATTCCACTGACTCATGTGTCCTTTCACAGGTCTCCTAAGACAGCTCCCCTGACATAGCTTCCCTGACGGAGATCTCCTAAAGTACGTTTCCTAAGGTAGGTCCCCTGACGCAGGTGAAATAAGGTGGGCCTCCTGACACAAGTGTCCTGACGCAGGTCTCCTGAATCAAGTTTCCTAAAGTGGACGTCAACAGACGCAGGTGTCTTTTCACATGTCTCCTAACGCAGCCTCCCTGACGAAGCTCTCCAGAAGGAGATCTCGTAAAGTGCGTCTCCTAAGTTAGGTCCCCTGATGCAGGTGTCATAAAGTGGGCCTCCTGACGCAGGTCCCCTGAAGGAGGTCTCCTGATGCAGGTTTCCTAAAGTGGATTCCACTGACGCAGGTCTCCTTTCACAGGTCTCCTAAGTCAGCTCCCCTTCAAAAGCTCTCCTGAAGGAGATCTCTTAAAGTGCGTCTCCTAAGATAGGTCTCCTAATGCAGGTGTCATAAAGTGGGCCTCCTGACGCAGGTCCCCTGACGCAGGTCTCCTGATGCAGATTTCCAAAAGTGGATTCCACTGACGCAGGTCTCCTTTCACAGGTCTCCCAATGCAGTTCCCCTTCAAAAGCTCTCCTGTAGGAGATCTCCTAAAGTGCGTTTCCTAAGGTAGGTCCCCTGACGCAGGTGAAAAAAGGTCGGACTCCTGATGCAGGTGTCCTGACGCAGTTCTCCTGAATCAAGTTTCCTAAAGTGGATTCCACTGACGCAGGTCTCTTTTCACAGGTCTCCTAACGCAGCTCTCCTGACAAAGCTCTCCTGAAGGAAATCTCCTTAATTGTATCCCCTGAGGTACGTCCCCAAACACAGGTGTCATATAGTGTGCCTCCTGACGCAGGTCTCCTGATATAGATCTACTAAAGTGCGTCTCCTGAAGTAGTTCCCCTGACGCAGGTGTCATAAAGTGGGCCTCCTGACGCAGGTCCCCTGACGCAGGTCTCCTGATGCAGATTTCCTGAAGTGGAATTCACTGACGCGGGTCTCTTTTCACAGGTCTCCTAACGCAGCTCCCCTGACGAAGCTCTCCTGAAGGAGATCTCTTAAAGGGCGTCTCCTAAGTTAGGTCCCCTGATGCAGGTCCCCTGACGCAGATTTCCTAAAGTGGATTCCACTGAGGCAGGTCTTCTTCACAGGTCTCCTCAGGTAGCTCCCCTGACACAGCTCTCCGTATATAGTTCTACTAAAGTGCGTCTCCTGACGTAGGTCCCCTGACGCAGGTCTCCTGATGCAGATTTCCTAAAGTGGATTCCACTGAGGCAGATCTCCTTTCACAGGTCTCCTAAAGCAGCTTCCCTGAGAAAGGTCTCCTGATATAGATCTACTATAGTTCGTCTCCTGAAGTAGGTCCCCTGACGCAGGTGTCATAAAGTGGGCCTCCTGACGCAGGTCCCCCGACGCAGGTCTCCTGATGCAGATTTCCTAAAGTGGATTCCACTGAAAAAGGTCTCTTTTCACAGGTCTCCTAAGACAGTTCCCCTGACACATGTCTTCTGACGCAGATCTCCTAAAGTAAATCTCCTTTGGTAGGTCCTCTGACGCAGGTGTCATCAAGTGGGCCTCCTGACGCAGATTTCCTAAAGTGGATTCCACTGAGGCAGGTCTTCTTCACAGGTCTCCTCAGGTAGCTCCCCTGACACAGGTCTCCTTATATAGATCTAAGAAATTGCGTCTCCTAAGTAAGGTCCCCAGATGCAGATGTAATATAGTGGGCCTCCTGACGCAGGTCTCCTGATATAGATCTACTAAAGTACGTCTCCTGAAGTAGGTCCCCTGACGCAGGTGTCATCAAGTGGGCCTCCTGACGCAGGTCCCCTGACGCAGATTTCCTAAAGTGGATTCCACTGAGGCAGGTCTCCTTTCACAGGTCTCCACAGGCAGCTCCCCTGACACAGGTCTCCTGAAGGAGATCTCTTAAAGTGCGTCTCCTGAAGTAGGTCCCCTGACGCAGGTTTCATAAAGTGGGCCTCCTGACGCAGGTGTCCTGACGCAGGTCTCCTGAATCAAGTTTCCTAAAGTGGTTTCCACTGACGCAGGTCTCCTTTCACAGGTCTCCTAACGCAGCTCCCCTGACGAAGCTCTCATGAAGGAGATCTCTTATAGTGCGTCTCCTAAGTTAGGTCCCCTGATGCAGGTGTCATAAAGTGGGCCTCCTGACGCAGGTCCCCTGACGCAGATTTCCTAAAGTGGATTCCACTGAGGCAGGTCTTCTTCACAGGTCTCCTCAGGTAGCTCCCCTGACGCAGGTGTCCTGATCTAGATCTACTAAAGTGCGTCTTCTGAAGTAGGTCCGCTGACACAGGTGTCATCAAGTGGGCCTCCTGACGCAGGTCCCCTGACGCAGATATCATAAAGTTTATTTCACTGACGCAGGTCTCCTTTCACAGGTCTCCTAACGCAGCTCCCCTGACAAAGCTCTCCTGAAGGAGATCTCTTAAAGTGAGTCTCGTAAGTTAGGTCCCCTGATGCAGGTGAAAAAAGGTCGGCCTCCTGACGCAGGTCTCCTGAATCATGTTTTCTAAAGTGGATTCCACTGACGCAGGTCTCTTTTCACAGGTGTCCTAACGCAGCTCCCCTGACGAAGCTCTCCAGAAGGAGATCTCTTAAAGTGCATCTCCTAAGTTAGGTCCCCTGATGCAGGTGTCATATAGTGGGTCTCCTGACGCAGGTCCCCTGAAGGAGGTCTCCTGATGCAGGTTTCCAAAAGTGGATTCAACTGAAGCAGGTCTCTTTTCACAGGTCTCCAAACGCAGCTCCCCTGACACAGGTCTCCTGATATAGATCTTCTATAGTTCGTCTCCTGATGTAGGTCCCCTGACGCAGGTGTAATATAGTTGGCCTCCTGACGCAGGTCTCCTGATATAGATCTACTAAAGTGCGTCTCCTGAAGTAGGTCCCCTGACGCAGGTGTCATAAAGTGGGCCTCCTGACGCAGGTCCCCTGACGCAGGTCTCCTGATGCAGATTTCCTAAAGTGGATTCCACTGAGGCAGGTCTCCTTTCACAGGTCTCCTCAGGCAGCTCCCCTGACACAGGTCTCCTGATATAGATCTTCTATAGTTCGTCTCCTGATGTAGGTCCCCTGAAGCAGGTGTCATAAAGTGGGCCTCCTGACGCAGGTCCCCTGACGCAGGTCTCCTGATGCAGATTTCCTAAACGGGATTCCACTGAGGCAGGTCTCCTTTCACAGGTCTCCTCAGGCAGCTCCCCTGACACAGGTCTCCTGATATTAATCTACTAAAGTGCGTCTCCTGAAGTAGGTCCCCTGACGCAGGTGTCATAAAGTGGGGCTCCTGACGCAGGTCCCCCGACGCAGGTCTCCTGATGCAGATTTCCAAAAATGGATTCAACTGAAGCAGGTCTCTTTTCACAGGTCTCCTAAGGCAGTTCCCCTGACACATGTCTTCTGACGCACATCTCCTAAAGTAAATCTCCTTTGGTAGGTCCTCTGACGCAGGTGTCATCAAGTGGGCCTCCTGACGCAGGTCCCCTGACGCAGATTTCCTAAAGTGGATTCCACTGAGGCAGGTCTTCTTCACAGGTCTCCTCAGGTAGCTCCCCTGACACAGGTCTCCTTATATACATGTACTAAAGTGCGTCTCCTGAAGTAGGTCCCCTGACGCAGGTGTCATATAGTGGGCCTCCTGACGCAGGTCCCCTGAAGGAGGTCTCCTGATGCAGGTTTCCAAAAGTGGATTCAACTGAAGCAGGTCTCTTTTCACAGGTCTCCAAACGCAGCTCCCCTGACGAAGCTCTCCTGAAGGAGATCTCTTAAAGTGCGTCTCCTAAGTAAGGTCCCCTGATGCAGGTCTCCTGATATAGATCTACTAAAGTACGTCTCCTGAAGTAGGTCCCCTGACGCAGGTGTCATAAATTGGGCCTCCTGACGCAGGTCCCCTGACGCAGGTCTCCTGATGCAGATTTCCTAAAGTGGATTCCACTGACGCAGGTCTCTTTTCACATGTCTCCTAACGCAGCTCCCCTGATGAAGATCTCCTGAAGGAGATCTCTTAAAGTGCGTCTCCTAAGTTAGGACCCCTGATGCAGGTGTCATCAAGTGGGCCTCCTGACGCAGGTCCCCTGACGCAGGTCTCCTGATGCAGATTTCCTAAAGTGGAATCCACTGACGCAGGTCTCCTTTTACAGGTCTCCTAACGCAGCTCCCCTGACAAAGCTCTCCTGAAGGAGATATCTTAAAGTGCGTCTCGTAAGTTAGGTCCCCTGATGCAGGTGAAAAAAGGTGTGCCTTCTGACGCAGGTCTCCTGACGCAGGTCTCCTGATGCAGATTTCCTAAAATGGATTCAACTGACGCAGGTCTCTTTTCACAGGTCTCCTAACGCAGCTCCCCTGATGAAGCTCTCCTGAAGGAGATCTCTTATAGTGCGTCTCCTAAACTAGGTCCCCTGATGCAGGTGTCATGTAGTGGGCCCCCTGACGCAGGTCTCCTGATATAGATCTACTAAAGTGCGTCTCCTGAAGTAGGTCCCCTGACGCAGGTGTCATGAAGTGGGCCTCCTGACGCAGGTCCCCTGACGAAGCTCTCCTGAAGGAGATATCTTAAAGTGCGTCTCGTAAGTTAGGTCCCCTGATGCAGGTGAAAAAAGGTGTGCCTTCTGACGCAGGTCTCCTGACGCAGGTCTCCTGATGCAGATTTCCTAAAATGGATTCCACTGACGCAGGTCTCTTTTCACAGGTCTCCTAACGCAGCTCCCCTGATGAAGCTCTCCTGAAGGAGATCTCTTATAGTGCGTCTCCTAAACTAGGTCCCCTGATGCAGGTGTCATGTAGTGGGCCTCCTGACGCAGGTCTCCTGATATAGATCTACTAAAGTGCGTCTCCTGAAGTAGGTCACCTGACGCAGGTGTCATAAAGTGGGCCTGCTGACGCAGGTCTCCTGATGCAGATTTCCTAAAGTGGATTCCACTGACGCAGGTCTCTTTTCACAGGTCTCCTAACGCAGCTCCCCTGATGAAGCTCTCTTGAGGGAGATCTCTTAAAGTGCGTCTCCTAAGTTAGGTCATCTGATGCAGGTGTCATAAAGTGGGCCTCCTGACGCAGGTCCCCTGAAGGAGGTCTCCTGATGCAGGTTTCCAAAAGTGGATTCAACTGAAGCAGGTCTCTTTTCACAGGTCTCCAAACGCAGCTCCCCTGACGAAGCTCTCCTGAAGGAGATCTCTTAAAGTGCGTCTCGTAAGTTAGGTCCCCTGATGCAGGTGAAAAACGGTGTGCCTCCTGACGCAGGTCTCCTGACGCAGGTCTCCTGATGCAGATTTCCTAAAATGGATTCCACTGACGCAGGTCTCTTTTCACAGGTCTCCTAACGCAGCTCCCCTGATGAAGCTCTCCTGAAGGAGATCTCTTATAGTGCGTCTCCTAAGTTAGGTCCCCTGATGCAAGTGTCATGTAGTGGCCCTCCTGACGCAGGTCTCCTGATATAGATCTACTAAAGTGCGTCTGCTGAAGTAGGTCCCCTGATGCAGGTGTCATGAAGTGGGCCTCCTGACGCAGGTCCCCTGACGAAGCTCTCCTGAAGGAGATCTCTTTTAGTGCTTCTCCTAAGTTAGGTCCCCTGATGCAGGTGTCATCAAGTGGGCCTCCTGACGCAGGTCCCTTGACGCAGATTTCCTAAAGTGGATTCCACTGAGGCAGGTCTTCTTCACAGGGCTCCTCAGGTAGCTCCCCTGACACAGGTCTTCTTATATAGATCTACTAAAGTGCGTCTCCTGAAGTAGGTCCCCTGACGCAGGTGTCATAAAGTGGGCCTCCTGACGCAGGTCTCCTGATATAGATCTAGTAAAGTGCGTCTCCTGAAGTAGGTCCCCTGACGCAGGTGTCATAAAGTGGGCCTGCTGACGCAGGTCTCCTGATGCAGATTTCCTAAAGTGGATTCCACTGACGCAGGTCTCTTTTCACAGGTCTCCTAACGCAGCTCCCCTGATGAAGCTCTCTTGAAGGAGATCTCTTAAAATGCGTCTCCTAAGTTAGGTCCCCTGATGCAGGTGTCATATAGTGGGCCTCCTGACGCAGGTCTCCTGATATAGATCTACTAAAGTGCGTCTCCTGAAGTAGGTCACCTGACGCAGGTGTCATAAAGTGGGCCTGCTGACGCAGGTCTCCTGATGCAGATTTCCTAAAGTGGATTCCACTGACGCAGGTCTCTTTTCACAGGTCTCCTAACGCAGCTCCCCTGATGAAGCTCTCTTGAGGGAGATCTCTTAAAGTGCGTCTCCTAAGTTAGGTCATCTGATGCAGGTGTCATAAAGTGGGCCTCCTGACGCAGTTCCCCTGAAGGAGGTCTCCTGATGCAGGTTTCCAAAAGTGGATTCAACTGAAGCAGGTCTCTTTTCACAGGTCTCCAAACGCAGCTCCCCAGACGAAGCTCTCCTGAAGGAGATCTCTTAAAGTGCGTCTCCTAAGTTAGGTCCCCTGATGCAGGTGTAATATTATGGGCCTACTGACGCAAGTCTCCTGATATAGATCTACTAAAGTGCGTCTCCTGAAGTAGGTCCCCTGACGCAGGTGTCATCAAGTGGGCCTCCTGACGCAGGTCCCCTGACGTAGATTTCCTAAAGTGGATTCCACTGAGGCAGGTCTCCTTTTACAGGTCACCTCAGGCAGCTCCCCTGACACAAGTCTCCTGAAGGAGATCTCTTAAAGTGCGTCTCCTGAAGTAGGTCCCCTGACGCAGGTGTCATAAAGTGGGCCTCCTGACGCAGGTCTCCTGATATAGATTTACTAAAGTACGTCTCCTGAAGTAGGTCCCCTGACGCAGGTGTCATAAATTGGGCCTCCTGACGCAGGTCCCCTGACGCAGGTCTCCTGATGCAGATTTCCTAAAGTGGATTCCACTGACGCAGGTCTCTTTTCACAGGTCTCCTAACGCAGCTCCCCTGACGAAGCTCTCCTGAAGGAGATCTCTTAAAGTGCGTCTCCTAAGTTAGGACCCCTGATGCAGGTGTCATCAAGTGGGCCTCCTGACGCAGGTCCCCTGACGCAGGTCTCCTGATGCAGATTTCCTAAAGTGGATTCCACTGACGCAGGTCTCCTTTTACAGGTCTCCTAACGCAGCTCCCCTGACAAAGCTCTCCTGAAGGAGATCTCTTAAAGTGCGTCTCGTAAGTTAGGTCCCCTGATGCAGGTGAAAAACGGTGTGCCTCCTGACGCAGGTCTCCTGACGCAGGTCTCCTGATGCAGATTTCCTAAAATGGATTCCACTGACGCAGGTCTCTTTTCACAGGTCTCCTAACGCAGCTCCCCTGATGAAGCTCTCCTGAAGGAGATCTCTTAAAGTGCGTCTCGTAAGTTAGGTCCCCTGATGCAGGTGAAAAACGGTGTGCCTCCTGACGCAGGTCTCCTGACGCAGGTCTCCTGATGCAGATTTCCTAAAATGGATTCCACTGACGCAGGTCTCTTTTCACAGGTGACCTAACGCAGCTCCCCTGATGAAGCTCTCCTGAAGGAGATCTCTTATAGTGCGTCTCCTAAGTTAGGACCCCTGATGCAGGTGTCATCAAGTGGGCCTCCTGACGCAGGTCCCCTGACGCAGGTCTCCTGATGCAGATTTCCTAAAGTGGATTCCACTGACGCAGGTCTCCTTTTACAGGTCTCCTAACGCAGCTCCCCTGAGAAAGCTCTCCTGAAGGAGATCTCTTAAAGTGCGTCTCGTAAGTTAGGTCCCCTGATGCAGGTGAAAAACGGTGTGCCTCCTGACGCAGGTCTCCTGACGCAGGTCTCCTGATGCAGATTTCCTAAAATGGATTCCACTGACGCAGGTCTCTTTTCACAGGTCTCCTAACGCAGCTCCCCTGATGAAGCTCTCCTGAAGGAGATCTCTTATAGTGCGTCTCCTAAGTTAGGTCCCCTGATGCTAGTGTCATGTAGTGGGCCTCCTGACGCAGGTCTCCTGATATAGATCTACTAAAGTGCGTCTGCTGAAGTAGGTCCCCTGATGCAGGTGTCATGAAGTGGGCCTCCTGACGCAGGTCCCCTGACGAAGCTCTCCTGAAGGAGATCTCTTTTAGTGCGTCTCCTAAGTTAGGTCCCCTGATGCAGGTGTCATCAAGTGGGCCTCCTGACGCAGGTCCCTTGACGCAGATTTCCTAAAGTGGATTCCACTGAGGCAGGTCTTCTTCACAGGGCTCCTCAGGTAGCTCCCCTGACACAGGTCTTCTTATATAGATCTACTAAAGTGCGTCTCCTGAAGTAGGTCCCCTGACGCAGGTGTCATAAAGTGAGCCTCCTGACGCAGGTCCCCTAAAGGAGGTCTCCTGATGCAGGTTTCCAAAAGTGAATTCCACTGAAACAGGTCTCTTTTTACAGGTCTCCTAACGCAGCTCCCTTGACGAAGCTCTCCTGAAGGAGGTCTCTTAAAGTTCCTCTCCTAAGTTAGGTCCCCTGATGCAGGTGTCATATAGTGGGCCTCCTGACGCAGGTCTCCTGATATAGATCTAGTAAAGTGCGTCTCCTGAAGTAGGTCCCCTGACGCAGGTGTCATAAAGTGGGCCTCCTGACGCAGGTCTCCTGAATCAAGTTTCCTAAAGTGGATTCCACTGACGCAGGTCTCTTTTCACAGGTCTCCAAACGCAGCTCCCCTGACGAAGCTCTCCTGAAGGAGATCTCTTAAAGTGCGTCTCCTAAGTTAGGTCCCCTGATGCAGGTGTAATATTATGGGCCTACTGACGCAAGTCTCCTGATATAGATCTACTAAAGTGCGTCTCCTGAAGTAGGTCCCCTGACGCAGGTGTCATCAAGTGGGCCTCCTGACGCAGGTCCCCTGACGTAGATTTCCTAAAGTGGATTCCACTGAGGCAGGTCTCCTTTCACAGGTCTCCTCAGGCAGCTCCCCTGACACAGGTCTCCTGAAGGAGATCTCTTAAAGTGCGTCTCCTGAAGTAGGTCCCCTGACGCAGGTGTCATAAAGTGGGCCTCCTGACGCACGTCTCCTGATATAGATCTACTAAAGTACGTCTCCTGAAGTAGGTCCCCTGACGCAGGTGTCATAAATTGGGACTCCTGACGCAGGTCCCCTGACGCAGGTCTCCTGATGCAGATTTCCTAAAGTGGATTCCACTGACGCAGGTCTCTTTTCACAGGTCTCCTAACGCAGCTCCCCTGACGAAGCTCTCCTGAAGGAGATCTCTTAAAGTGCGTCTCCTAAGTTAAGACCCCTGATGCAGGTGTCATCAAGTGGGCCTCCTGATGCAGGTCCCCTGACGCAGGTCTCCTGATGCAGATTTCCTAAAGTGGATTCCACTGACACAGGTCTCCTTTTACAGGTCTCCTAACGCAGCTCCCCTGACAAAGCTCTCCTGAAGGAGATCTCTTAAAGTGCGTCTCGTAAGTTAAGTCCCCTGATGCAGGTGAAAAAAGGTGTGCCTCCTGACGCAGGTCTCCTGACGCAGGTCTCCTGATGCAGATTTCCTAAAATGGATTCCACTGACGCAGGTCTCTTTTCACAGGTCTCCTAACGCAGCTCCCCTGATGAAGCTCTCCTGAAGGAGATCTCTTATAGTGCGTCTCCTAAGTTAGGTCCCCTGATGCAGGTGTCATGTAGTGGGCCTCCTGACGCAGGTCTCCTGATATAGATCTACTAAAGTGCGTCTCCTGAAGTAGGTCCCCTGACGCAGGTGTCATGAAGTGGGCCTCCTGACGCAGGTCCCCTGACGAAGCTCTCCTGAAGGAGATCTCTTATAGTGCGTCTAATAACTTAGGTCCCCTGATGCAGGTGTCATCAAGTGGGCCTCCTGACGCAGGTCCCCTGACGCAGATTTCCTAAAGTGGATTCCACTGAGGCAGGTCTTCTTCACAGGGCTCCTCAGGTAGCTCCCCTGACACAGGTTTTCTGATATAGATCTACTAAAGTGCGTCTCCTGAAGTAGGTCCCCTGACGCAGGTGTCATAAAGTGGGCCTCCTGACGCAGGTCCCCTGAAGGAGGTCTCCTGATGCAGGTTTCCTAAAGTGGATTCCACTGACGCAGGTCTCCTTTCACAGGTCTCCTAACGCAGATCCCCTGACGAAGCTCTCCTGAAGGAGATCTCTTAAAGTGCGTCTCCTAAGTTAGGTCCCCTGATGCAGGTGTCAAATAGTGGGCCTCCTGACGCAGGTCTCCTGATATAGATCTACTAAAGTGCGTCTCCTGAAGTAGGTCCCCTGACGCAGGTGTCATCAAGTGGGCCTCCTGATGCAGGTCCCCTGACGCAGATTTCCTAAAGTGGATTCCACTGAGGCAGGTCTCCTTTCACAGGTCTCCTCAGGCAGCTCCCCTGACACAGGTCTCCTTATATAGATCTATTAAAGTGCGTCTCCTGAAGTAGGTCACCTGGCGCAGGTGTCATAAAGTGGGCCTTCCAACGCAGGTCCCCTGAAGGAGGTCTCCTGATGCAGGTTTCCTAAAGTGGATTCCACTGAAGCAGGTCTCTTTTCACAGGTCTCTTTTCACAGGTCTCCTAACGCAGCTCCCCTGACGAAGCTCTCCTGAAGGCGATCTCTTAAAGTGAGTCTCCTAAGTTAGGTCCCCTCATGCAGGTGTGATATAGTGGGCCTCCTGACCCAGGTCTCCTGATATAGATCTACTAAAGTGCGTCTCCTGAAGTAGGTCCCCTGACGCAGGTGTCATAAAGTGAGTCTCCTGACGCAGGTCCCCTGTAGGAGGTCTCCTGATGTAGGTTTCCTAAAGTGGATTCCACTGACGCAGGTCTCCATTCACAGGTCTCCTAATGCAGCTCCCCTGACAAAGCTCTCCTGAAGGAGATCTCTTAAATTGTATCCCTATGAGGTACCTCCCCTAACACAGGTGTCATTAAGTGGGCCTTCTGATGCAGGTCTCCTGAAGCAGGTCTCCTGATGCAGATATCAAAAAGTTTATTCCACTGACGCAGGTCTCCTCTCACAGGTCTCCTAACTTAGCTCCCCTGACGAAGCTCTCCTGAAAGAGATCTCTTAAAGTGCGTCTCCTAAGATAGGTCCTCTGATGCAGGTGTCATAAAGTGGGAGTCCTGACCCTTGTCCCCTGAAGCAGGTCTCCTGATGCAGGTTTCCTAAAGTGGATTCCACTGATGCAGATCTCCTTTCACAGGTCTCCTAAGGCAGTTCCCCTGACACATGTCTTCTGACGCAGATCTTCTAAAGTAAATCTCCTGAGGTAGGTCCTCTGAGGCAGGTGTCATAAAGTGGGCCTCCTGACGCAGGTCCCCTGATATAGATCTACTATAGTTCGTCTCCTGAAGAAGGTCCCCTGACGCAGGTGTCATAAAGTGGGCCTTGTGACGAAGGTGCTCTAATGCAGGTCTCCTGATGCACATTTCCTAAAGTGGATTCCACTGAGGCAGGTCTCCTTTCACAGGTCTCCTCAGGCAGCTCCCCTGACAAAGCTCACCTGAAGGAGATCTCCTAAATTGTATCCCCTGAGGTACGTTCCCTAACACAGGGAAGCTCTCCTGAAGGAGATCTCTTAAAGTGCGTCTCCTAAGTTAGGTCCCCTGATGCAGGTGTCATATTGTGGGCCTCATGACACAGGTCCCCCGACGCAGGTCTCTTGCTGCAGGTTTCCTAAAGTGGTTTCCACTGACGCATGTGTTTTTTCACAGGTTTCCTAAGACAGCTCTCCCTGACACAGGTTTCCTGATATAGATCTCCTAAAGTGCATCTCCTGAAGTAGTTCCCCTTACGCTGGTGTCATAAAGTGGGCATCCTGACAAGGGTCCCTTGACGCAGGCCTCCTGTTGCAGTTTTCCTAAAGTTGATTCCACTGATGCAGGTGTCATAAAGTGGGCCTCCAGACGCAGCTCCCCTGACACAGGTATCCTTACGCAAATCTCTTAAAGTGCGTCTCCTGAGGTAGGTCCCTTGACGCAGGCCTCCTGATGCAGGTTTCCTAAAGTTGATTCCACTGATGCAGGTGTCATAAAGTGGGCCTCCAGACGCAGCTCCCCTGACACAGGTATCCTTATGCAGATCTCCTAAAGTGCGTCTCCTAAGGCAGCTCCCCTGACTCAGGTCTCTTGATGCAGGTTTCCTAATGTGGTTTCAGGAGACTGACGCTTGTGTCTTTTCACAGCTTTCCTAAGACAGCTCCCTTGACCCAAGTTTCCTGATATAGATCTCCTAAAGATCATCTCCTGAAGTAGTTCCCCTTACGCTGGTTTCATAAAGTGGGCCTCCTGACGCAGGCCCCTTGACGCAGGCCCCTTGACGCAGGCCTCCTGATGCAGGTTTTCTAAAGTTGGTTCCACTGATGCAGGTGTCATACAGTTGGTATCTGGACGCAGCTCCCCTGACACAGGTATCCTTACGCAGATCTCTTAAAGTGCGTCTCCTGAGGTAGGTCCCTTGACGCAGGCCTCCTGATGCAGGTTTCCTAAAGTTGATTCCACTGATTCAGGTGTCATAAAGTGGGCCTCCAGACGCAGCTCCCCTGACACAGGTATCCTTACGCAAATCTCTTAAAGTGCGTCTCCTGAGGTAGGTCCCTTGACGCAGGCCTCCTGATGCAGGTTTCCTAAAGTTGATTCCACTGATGCAGGTGTCATAAAGTGGGCCTCCAGACGCAGCTCCCCTGACACAGGTATCCTTATGCAGATCTCCTAAAGTGCGTCTCCTAAGGCAGCTCCCCTGACTTAGGTCTCTTGATGCAGGTTTCCTAATGTGGTTTCCACTGACGCTTGTGTCTTTTCACAGCTTTCCTAAGACAGCTCCCCTGACACAAGTTTCCTGATATAGATCTCCTAAAGTGCATCTCCTGAAGTAGTTCCCCTTACGCTGGTTTCATAAAGTGGGCCTCCTGACGCAGGCCCCTTGACGCAGGCCCCTTGACGCAGGCCTCCTGATGCAGGTTTTCTAAAGTTGGTTCCACTGATGCAGGTGTCATACAGTTGGTATCTGGACGCAGCTCCCCTGACACAGGTATCCTTATGCAGATGTCCTGAAGTGCGTCTCCTGAGGTAGGTCCCTTGACGCAGGTGTTATAATGTGGAACTCCTGACGCAGGTGTCAAAAAGTGGGCCTCCTGACGCAGGTATCATGAAGTGGGCTTCCTGACGCAGGTGTCATAAAGTGGGTATCCTGACGCAAGTCCCCTGATGCAAGTCTCCTGATAAGGTTATCTAAAGTGGATTCCACTGAAGCAGGTCTTCTACTACAGGTCTCCTAAGACAGCTCCCCTGACACAGGTTTCCTGATATAGATTTCCTAAAGTGCATCTCCTGAAGAAGGTCCCCTGACGCTGGTGTCATAAAATGGGCCTCCTGACGCAGGTCCCTTTACACAGGCCTCATGATGCAGGTTTCCTAAAGTTGATTCCACTGATGCAGATTTCCTAAAGTTGATTCCACTGATGCAGGTGTCATAAAGTGGGCCTCCAGACGCAGCTCCCCTGACACAGGTTTCATGATATAGATCTCCTGAAGTAGGTCCCCTGACGCTGGTGTCATAAAGTGGGCCTCCTGACGCAGGTCTCTTGACGCAGGCCTCCTGATATAGTTTTCTTAAAGTTGATTCCACTGATGCAGGTGTCATAAAGTGGGCATCCAGACGCAGCTCCCCTGACACAGGTATCCTTATGCAGTACTCCTAAAGTGCGTCTCCTGAGGTAGGTCCCTTGACGCAGGTGTTATAATGTGGGCCTCCTGACGCAGGTCCCCTGACGCAGGTGTCATAAAGTGGGCCTCCTGACGCAGGTCTCTTGATGCAGGATTTTAAAAGTGGATTCCACTGACGCATGTGTCTTTTCACAGGTCTCCTAAGAAAGCTCCCCTGACACAGGTTTCCTGATATAGATCTCCTAAAGTGCATCTCCTGACGTAGTTCCCCTTGCGCTGGTGTCATAAAGTGGGCCTCCTGACGCAGGTGTCATATAGTGGGCCTCCTGACGCAGGTATCATAAAGTTGATTCCACTGATGCAGATTTCCTAAAGTTGATTCCACTGATGCAGGTGTCATAAAGTGGACCTCCAGACGCAGCTCCCCTGACACAGGTATACTTATGCAAATCTCCTAAAGTGCATCTCCTGAAGTAGGTCTCCTGACGCTGGTGTCATAAAGTGGGCCTCCCGACGCAGGTCCCTTGACGCAGGCCTCCTGATGCAGATTTCCTAAAGTTTATTCCACTGATGCAGGTGTCATAAAGTGGGCCTCCAGACGCAGCTCCCCTGACACAGGTATCCTTATGCAGATCTCCTAAAGTGTGTCTCCTGAGGTAGGTCCCTTGACGCACGTGTTATAATGTGGTTCTCCTGACGCAGGTCCCCTGATGCAAGTCTCCTGATAAGGTTATCTAAAGTGGATTCCAGTTAAGCAGGTCTCCTTTCATAGGTCTCCTAAGGCAGCTCCCCTGACTCAGGTCTTCTGACGCAGATCTCCTAAAGTGCGTCCCCTGACGTAGGTCCCCTGACGCAGGTGTCATAAAGTGGGCCTCCTGACGCAGGTCTCTTGATGCAGGATTTTAAAAGTGGATTCCACTGACGCATGTGTCTTTTCACAGGTCTCCTAAGACAGCTCCCCTGACACAGGTTTCCTTATATAGATCTCCTAAAGTTCATCTCCTGAAGTAGGTTCTCTTACGCTGGTGTCATAAAGTGGGCCTCCTGACGCCAGTCCCTTGACGCAGGCCTCCTGATGCAATTTTCCTAAAATTAATTCCACTGATGCAGGTGTCATAAAGTGGGCCTCCAGACGCAGCTCCCCTGACACAGGTATCCTTATGCAGATCTCCTAAAGTGCGTCTCCTGAGGTAGGTCCCTTGACGCAGGTGTTATAATGTGGTTCTCCTGACGCAGGTCCCCTGATGCAAGTCTCCTGATAAGGTTATCTAAAGTAAATTCAACTAAAGCAGGTCTCCTTTCACAGGTCTCCTAAGGCAGCTCCCCTGACACAGGTATCCTTATGCAGATCTCCTAAAGTGCGTCTCCTGAGGTAGGTCCCCTGATGCAGGTGTCATAAAGTGGGCCTCATGACGCAGGTCCCCTGACTCAGGTCTCTTGATGCAGGTTTCCTAAAGTGGTTTCCACTGACGCATGTGTCTTTTCACAGGTTTCCTAAGACAGCTCCCCTGACACAGGTTTCCTGATATAGATCTCCTAAAGTTCATCTCCTGAAGTAGTTCCCCTTACGCTGGTGTCATAAAGTGGGCCTCTTGACGCAGGTCCCTTGACGCATGCCTCCTGATGCAGTTTTCCTAAAGTTAATTCCACTGATGCAGGTGTCATAAAGTGGGCCTCCAGACGCAGCTCCCCTGACACAAGTATCCTTATTCAGATGTTCTAAAGTGCGTCTCCTGAGGTAGGTCCCTTGACGCAGGTGTTATAATGTGGAACTCCTGACGCAGGTATCATGAAGTGGGCTTCCTGACGCAGGTGTCATAAAGTGGGTATCCTGACGCAAGTCCCCTGATGCAAGTCTCCTGATAAGGTTATCTAAAGTGGATTCCACTGAAGCAGGTTTTCTATTACAGGTCTCCTAAGACAGCTCCCCTGACACAGGTTTCCTGATATAGATTTCCTAAAGTGCATCTCCTGAAGAAGGTCCCCTGACGCTGGTGTCATAAAATGGGCCTCCTGACGCAGGTCCCTTTACACAGGCCTCATGATGCAGGTTTCCTAAAGTTGATTCCACTGATGCAGATTTCCTAAAGTTGATTCCACTGATTCCAGGTGTCATAAAGTGGGCCTCCAGACGCAGCTCCCCTGACACAGGTTTCATGATATAGATCTCCTGAAGTAGGTCCCCTGACGCTGGTGTCATAAAGTGGGCCTCCTGACGCAGGTCTCTTGACGCAGGCCTCCTGATATAGTTTTCTTAAAGTCGATTCCACTGATGCAGGTGTCATAAAGTGGGCATCCAGACGCAGCTCCCCTGACACAGGTATCCTTATGCAGTACTCCTAAAGTGCGTCTCCTGAGGTAGGTCCCTTGACGCAGGTGTTATAATGTGGGCCTGCTGACGCAAGTGTCATAAAGTGGGCCTCCTGATGCAGGTATCATAAAGTGGGTCTCCTGACGCAGGTCCCCTGATGCAAGTCTCCTGATAAGGTTATCTAAAGTGGATTCCACTGAAGCAGGTCCTCTATCACAGGTGTCCTAAGGCAGCTCCCCTGACACAGGTTTCCTGATATAGATCTCCTAAAGTGCATCTCCTGAAGTAGGTCCCCTGACGCTGGTGTCATAAAGTGGGCCTCCTGACGCAGGTCCCCTGACTCAGGTCTCTTGATGCAGGTTTCCTAAAGTGGTTTCCACTGACGCATGTGTCTTTTCACAGGTTTCCTAAGAAAGCTCCCCTGACACAGGTTTCCTGATATAGATCTCCTAAAGTGCATCTCCTGACGTAGTTCCCCTTGCGCTGGTGTCATAAAGTGGGCCTCCTGACGCAGGTGTCATATAGTGGGCCTCCTGACGCAGGTATCATAAAGTTAATTCCACTGATGCAGATTTCCTAAAGTTGATTCCACTGATGCAGGTGTCATAAAGTGGACCTCCAGACGCAGCTCCCCTGACACAGGTATACTTATGCAAATCTCCTAAAGTGCATCTCTTGAAGTAGGTCTCCTGACGCTGGTGTCAAAAAGTGGGCCTCCCGACGCAGGTCCCTTGACGCAGGCCTCCTGATGCAGATTTCCTAAAGTTTATTCCACTGATGCAGGTGTCATAAAGTGGGCCTCCAGACGCAGCTCCCCTGACACAGGTTTCATGATATAGATCTCCTGAAGTAGGTCCCCTGACGCTGGTGTCATAAAGTGGGCCTCCTGACGCAGGTCCCTTGACGCAGGCCTCCTGATGCAGGTTTCCTAAAGTTGATTCCACCGATGCAGATTTCCTAAAGTTTATTCCACTGATGCAGGTGTCATAAAGTGGGCCTCTAGACGCAGCTCCCCTGACGAAGCTCTCCTGAAGGAGATCTCTTAAAATGCCTCTCCTAAGTTAGGTCCCCTGATGCAGGTGTCATATAGTGGGCCTCCTGACGCAGGTCTCCTGATATAGATCTACTAAAGTGCATCTCCTGAAGTCGGTCCCCTGACGCAGGTGTCATAAAGTGGGCATCCTTACGCCGCTCCCCTGACACAGGTTTCATGATATAGATCTCCTGAAGTAGGTCCCCTGACGCTGGTGTCATAAAGTGGGCCTCCTGACGCAGGTCTCTTGACGCAGGCCTCCTGATATAGTTTTCTTAAAGTCGATTCCACTGACGCAGGTGTCATAAAGTGGGCATCCTTACGCCGCTCCCCTGACTCAGATTTCCTAAAGTGAATTCCACTGAGGCAGGTCTCCTTTCACAGGTCTCCTCAGGCAGCTCCCCTGACATAGCTCCCTTGACGGAGATCTCCTAAAGTGCGTTTCCTAAGGTAGGTCCCCTGACGCAGGGGAAATAAGGTGGGCCTCCTGACGCAGGTGTCCTGACACAGGTTTCCTGATATAGATCTCCTAAAGTTTATCTCCTGAAGTAGTTCCCCTTTACGCTGGTGTCATAAAGTGGACCTCCTGATGCAGGCCCCTTGACGCAGGCCCCTTGACGCAGGCCTCCTGATGCGGGTATCATAAAGTTTATTTCACTGATGCAGGTGTCATAAAGTGGGCCTCCTGACGCAGGTGTCCTGACACAGGTCTCCTGATATAGATCTACTAAAGTGCGTCTCCTGAATTAGGTCCCCTGACGCAGGGGTCATAAAGTGGGCTTCCTGACGCAGGTCCCCTGAAGGAGGTCTCCTTATGCAGGTTTCCCAAAGTGGATTCCACTGACGCAGGTCTCCTTTCACAGGTCTCCTAACGCAGCTCCACTGCAAAAGCTCTCCTGAAGGAGATTTCTTAAAGTGCGTCTCCTAAGATAGGTCCCCTGATGCAGGTGTCATAAAGTGGGCGTCCTGACACTTGTCCCCTGAAGCAGGTCTCCTGATGCAGGTTTCCTAAAGTGGATTCTACTGATGCAAATCTCCTTTCACAGGTCTCCTAATGCAGTTCCCCTGACACATGTCTTTTGATGCAGATCTCCTATAGTAAATCTCCTGAGGTAGGTCCTCTGACGCAGGTGTCATAAAGTGGGCCTCCTGACGCAGGTCCCCTGATGCAGGTCTACTGATGCATGTTTCCTAATGTGGATTCCACTGATGGAGATCTCCTTTCACAGCAATCCTAAAGCAGCATCCCTGACACAGGTCTCCTGATATAGATCTACTATAGTTCGATGTAGGTCCCCTGAATCAGGTGTCATAAAGTGGGCCTCCTGACACAGGTCCCCTGACGCAGGTCTCCTGATGCAGATTTCCTAAAGTGGATTTCACTGACGCAGGTCTCCTTTTACAGCTCTCCTAAGGCAGTTCCCCTGACAAAGCTCTCCTGAAGGAGATCTTTTAAAGTGCGTTTCCTAAGGTAGGTCCCCTGACGCAGGGGAAATAAGGTGGGCCTCCTGACGCAGGTGTCCTGACACAGGTTTCCTGATATAGATCTCCTAAAGTTTATCTCCTGAAGTAGTTCCCCTTTACGCTGGTGTCATAAAGTGGACCTCCTGATGCAGGCCCCTTGACGCAGGCCCCTTGACGCAGGCCTCCTGATGCGGGTATCATAAAGTTTATTCCACTGATGCAGGTGTCATAAAGTGGGCCTCCTGACGCAGGTGTCCTGACACAGGTCTCCTGATATAGATCTACTAAAGTGCGTCTCCTGAATTAGGTCCCCTGACGCAGGTGTCATAAAGTGGGCTTCCTGACGCAGGTCCCCTGAAGGAGGTCTCCTTATGCAGGTTTCCCAAAGTGGATTCCACTGACGCAGGTCTCCTTTCACAGGTCTCCTAACGCAGCTCCACTGCAAAAGCTCTCCTGAAGGAGATTTCTTAAAGTGCGTCTCCTAAGATAGGTCCCCTGATGCAGGTGTCATAAAGTGGGCGTCCTGACGCTTGTCCCCTGAAGCAGGTCTCCTGATGCAGGTTTCCTAAAGTGGATTCTACTGATGCAAATCTCCTTTCACAGGTCTCCTAATGCAGTTCCCCTGACACATGTCTTTTGATGCAGATCTCCTATAGTAAATCTCCTGAGGTAGGTCCTCTGACGCAGGTGTCATAAAGTGGGCCTCCTGACGCAGGTCCCCTGATGCAGGTCTACTGATGCATGTTTCCTAATGTGGATTCCACTGATGGAGATCTCCTTTCACAGCAATCCTAAAGCAGCATCCCTGACACAGGTCTCCTGATATAGATCTACTATAGTTCGATGTAGGTCCCCTGAATCAGGTGTCATAAAGTGGGCCTCCTGACACAGGTCCCCTGACGCAGGTCTCCTGATGCAGATTTCCTAAAGTGGATTTCACTGACGCAGGTCTCCTTTTACAGCTCTCCTAAGGCAGTTCCCCTGACAAAGCTCTCCTGAAGGAGATCTTTTAAAGTGCGTCTCCTAAGTTAGGTCCCCTGATGCAGGTGTTATAATGTGGGCCTCCCGACGCAGGTGTCATAAAGTGGGCCTCCCGACGCAGGTGTCATAAAGTGGGCCTCCTGACGCAGGTGTCATAAAGTGGGTCTTCTGACGCAGGTCCCCTGATGCAAGTCTCCTGATAATGTTATCTAAAGTGGATTCCACTGAAGCAGGTCTTCTATCACAGGTGTCCTAAGGCAGCCACCATGACACAGGTATACTTATGCAGATCTCCTAAAATGCATCTCCTGAAGTAGGTTCCCTGACGCTGGTGTCATAAAGTGGGCCTCCTGACGCAGGTCCCTTGACGCAGGCCTCCTGATGCAGGTTTCCTAAAGTTGATTCCACTGATGCAGATTTCCTAAAGTTTATTCCACTGATGCAGGTGTCATAAAGTGGGCCTCTAGACGCAGCTCCACTGATGAAGCTCTCCTGAAGGAGATCTTTTAAAGTGCGTCTCCTAAGTTAGGTCCCCTGATGCAGGTGTCATATAGTGGGCCCCCTGACGCAGGTCTCCTGATATAGATCTACTAAAGTGCGTCTCCTGAAGTAGGGCCCCTGACGCAGGTGTCATAAAGTGGGCCTCCTGATGCAGTTCCCCTGACGCAGGTCTCCTGATGCAGATTTCCTAAAGTGGATTCCACTGAGGCAGGTCTCCTTTCGAAGGTCTCCTTAGGCAGCTCCCCTGACACAGGTATTCTGATATAGATCTACTAAAGTGCGTCTCTTGAAGTAGGTCCCCTGACGCAGGTGTCATCAAGTGGGCCTCCTGACGCAGGTCCCCTGACGCAGATTTCCTAAAGTGGATTCCACTGAGGCAGGTCTCCTTTCACAGGTCTCCTCAGGCAGCTTCCCTGCCACAGGTCTCCTTATATAGATCTACTGAAGTGCGTCTCCTGAAGTAGGTTCCCTGACGCAGGTGTCATAAAGTGGGCCTCCTGATCCAGGTCCCCTGACGCAGATTTCCTAACGTGGATTCCACTGAGGCAGGTCTTCTTCACAGGTCTCCTAACGTAGCTCCCCTTCAAAAGCTCTCCTGAAGGAGATCTCTTAAAGTGCGTCTCCTAAGATAGGTCCCCTGATGCAGGTGTCATAAAGTGGGCCTCCTGACGCAGGTCCCCTGAAGGAGGTCTCCTCATGGAGGTTTCCTAAAGTGGATTCCACTGAAGCAAGTCTCTTTTCACAGGTGTCCTAAGGCAGTTCCCCTGACACATGTCTTCTGACGCAGATCTCCTAAAATAAATCTCCTCAGGCAGCTCCCCTGACACAAGTCTCCTGAAGGAGATCTCTTAAAGTGCGTCTCCTAAGATAGGTCCGCTGATGCAGGTGTCATAAAGTGGGCCTCCTGACGCAAATCCCCTGATGGAAGTCTCCTGATGCAGGTTTCCTATTGTGGATTCCACTGAAGCAGGTCTCTTTTCACAGGTCTCCTAAGGCAGTTCCCCTGACACATGTCTTCTGATGCAGATCTCCTAAAGTAAATCTCCTGAGGTAGGTCCTCTGACGCAGGTGTCATCAAGTGGGCCTCCTGACGTAGATTTCCTAACTTGGATTCCACTGAGGCAGAACTTCTTCACAGGTCTCCTCAGGTAGCTTCCCTGACACAGGTCTCCTTATATAGATCTACTAAAGTGCGTCTTCTGAAGTAGGTCCTCTGACGCAGGTGTCATCAATTGGGCCTCCTGACGCAGGTCCACTGACGCAGATTTCCTAACGTGGATTCCACTAAGGCAGGTCTTCTTCACAGGTCTCCTCAGGTAGCTCCCCTGACACAGGTCTCCTTATATAGAGCTACTAAAGTGCGTCTCCTGAAGTAGGTCCCCTGACGCAGGTGTCATAAAGTGGGCCTCCTGACGCAGGTCCCCTGACGCAGATTTCCTAAAGTGGATTCCACTGACGCAGGTCTCTTTTCACTGGTCTCCTAAAGCAGCACCCCTGACGAAGCTCTCCTGAAGGAGATCTCTTAAAGTGCGTCTCCTAAGTTAGGTCCCCTGATGCAGGTGTCATAGAGTGGGCCCCTAATGCAGGTGTCCTGATATAAATCTACTAAAGTGCGTCTCCTGAAGTAGGTCCCCTGACGCAGGTGTCATAAAGTGGGAGTCCTGACGCTTGTCCCCTGAAGCAGGTCTCCTGATGCAGGTTTCCTAAAGTGGATTCCACTGATGTAGATCTCCTTTCACAGGTCTACTAAGGCAGTTCCTCTGACTCATGTCTTCTGACGCAGATCTCCTAAAGTAAATTTCCTGAGGTAGGTCTTCTGACGCAGATGTCATAAAGTGGGCCTCCTGACGCTGGTCCGCTGATGCAGGTCTACTGATGCATGTTTCCTAATGTGGATTCCACTGATGGAGATCTCCTTTCACAGCAATCCTAAAGCAGCTTCCCTGACACAGGTCTCCTGATGCAGATTTCCTAAAGTGGATTCCACAGAGGCAGGTCTTCTTTCACAGGTCTACTCAGGCAGCTCTCCTGACACAGGTCTCCTGATATAGATCTACTAAAGTGGCTCTCCTGACGTAGGTCCCCTGATGCAGGTGTCATATAGTGGGCCTCCTGACGCAGGTCTCCTGACGCAGATTTCCTAAAGTGGATTCCACTGAAGCAGGTCTTTTTTCACAGGTCTCCTCAGGCAGCTCCCCTTCAAAAGCTCTCCTCAAGGAGATCTCTTAAAGTGCGTCTCCTAAGATAGGTCCCCTGATGCAGGTGTCATAAAGTGGGCCTCTTGACGCAGGTCCCCTGAAGGAGGTCTCCTAAGGCAGTTCCCCTGACACATGTCTTCTGACGCAGATCTCCTAAAGTAAATCTCCTGAGGTAGGTCCTCTGACGCAGGTGTCATAAAGTGGGCCTCCTGACGCAGGTCCCCTGACGCAGGTCTCCTGATGCAGATTTCCTAAAGTGGATTCCACTGAGGCAGGTCTCCTTTTACAGGTCTCCTAAGACAGCTCCCCTGACATAGCTCACCTGACGGAGATCTCCTAAAGTGCGTTTCCTAAGGTAGGTCCACTGACGCAGCGGAAATAAAGTGGGCCTCCTGAAGCAGGTGTCCTGACGCAGGTCTCCTGAATCAAGTTTCCTAAAGTTGATTCCACTGACGCAGGTCTCTTTTCACAGGTCTCCTAACGCAGCTCCCCTGACGAAGCTCTCCTAAAGGAGATCTCTTAAAGTGCGTCTCCTAACTTAGGTCCCCTGATGCAGGTGTCATATAGTGGGCCTCCTGACGCAGGTCACCTGACGCCGGTCCCCTAATGCAGGTTTTCTAAAGTGGATTCCACTGACTCATGTGTCCTTTCACAGGTCTCCTAAGACAGCTCCACTGACATAGCTTCTCTGACGGAGATCTCCCGAAGTGCGTTTCCTAAGGTAGGTCCCCTGACGTAGGGGAAATAAAGTGGGCCTCCTGACGCAGGTGTCCTGACGCAGGTCTCCTGAATCAAGTTTCCTAAAGTGGATTCCACTGATGCAGGTCTCTTTTCACTGGTCTCCTAACGCAGCTCCCCTGACGAAGCTCTCCTGAAGGAGATCTCTTAAAGTACGTCTCCTAAGTTAGGTCCCCTGATGCAGGTGTCATATAGTGGGCCTCCTGACGCAGGTCTCCTGATATAGATCTACTAAAGTGCGTCTCCTGAAGTAGGTCCCCTGACGCAGGTGTCATAAAGTGGGCCTCCTGACGCAGGTCCACTGATGGAGATCTCCTTTCACAGGTCTCCTAACGTAGCTCCCCTTCAAAAGCTCTCCTGAAGGAGATCTCTTAAAGTGCCTTTCCTGAAGTAGGTCCCCTGAAGCAGGTGTCATAAAGTGGGCGTCCTTACGCTTGTCCCCTGAAGCAGGTCTCCTGATGCAGGTTTCCTAAAGTGGATTCTACTGATGCAGATCTCCTTTCACAGGTCTCCTAAGGCAGTTCCCCTGACACATGTCTTCTGATGCAGATCTCCTAAAGTAAATCTCCTGAGGTAGGTCCTCTGACGCAGGTGTCATAAAGTGGGCCTCCTGACGCAGGTCCCCTGATGCAGGTCTACTGATGTAGGTTTCCTAAAGTGGATTTCACTGACGCAGGTCTCCTTTTACAGCTCTCCTAAGGCAGTTCCCCTGACAAAGCTCTCCTGAAGGAAATCTCCTAAACTGTATCCCCTGAGGTATGTCCCCTAACACAGGTGTCATTAAGTGGGCCTTCTGATGCAGGTCTCCTGATGCAGATATCCTGAAGTTTATTCCACTGACGCAGGTCTCCTTTCACAGGTCTCCTAACACAGCTCCCCTGACAAAGCTCTCCTGAAGGAGATCTTTTAAAGTGCATCTCCTAAGTTAGGTCCCCTGATGCAGGTGTCATATAGTAGGCCCCCTGACGCAGGTCTCCTGATATAGATCTACTAAAGTGCGTCTCCTGAAGTAGGGCCCCTGACGCAGGTGTCATAAAGTGGGATTCCTGATGCAGGTCCCCTGACGCAGGTGTCATAAAGTGGGCCTCCTGATCCAGTTCCCCTGACGCAGGTCTCCTGATGCAGATTTCCTAAAGTGGATTCCACTTAGGCAGGTCTCATTTCAAAGGTCTCCTGAGGCAGCTCCCCTTACACAGGTCTCCTGATATAGATCTACTAAAGTGCGTCTCCTGAAGTAGGTCCCCTGACGCAGGGGAAATAAAGTGGGCCTTCTGACGCAGGTGTCCTGACGCAGGTCTGCTGAATCAAGTTTCCTAAAGTGGATTCCACTGACGCAGGTCTCTTTCCACAGGTCTCCTAATGCAGCTCCCCTGACGAAGCTCTCCTGAAAGAGATCTCTTAAAGTGCGTCTCCTGAGTTAGGTCCCCTGTTGCAGGTGTCATATAGTGGGCCTCCTGACGCAGTTCCCCTGATATAGATCTACCAAAGTGCGTCTCCTGAAGTCTGTCCCCTGACGCAGGTGTCATAAAGTCGGCCTCCTGACGCAGGTCCCCTGACGCAGGTCTCCTGATGCAGATTTCCTAAAGTGGATTCCACTGAGGCAGGTCTCCTTTCACAGGTCTCCTCAGGCAGCTCCCCTGACACAGGTCTCCTTATATAGATCTACTGAAGTGCGTCTCCTGAAGTAGGTCCCCTGACGCAGGTGTCATAAAGTGGGCCTCCTGACGCAGGTCCCCTGACGCAGATTTCCTAAAGTGGATCTCACTGAAGCAGGTCTCTTTTCACAGGTCTCCTCAGGCAGCTCCCCTGACACAGGTCTCCTGATATAGATCTACTAAAGTGCGTCTCCTGAAGTAGGTCCCCTGACGCAGGGGAAATAAAGTGGGCCTTCTGACGCAGGTGTCCTGACGCAGGTCTGCTGAATCAAGTTTCCTAAAGTGGATTCCACTGACGCAGGTCTCTTTTCACAGGTCTCCAAACGCAGCTCCCCTGACGAAGCTCTCCTGAAGGAGATCTCTTAAAGTGCGTCTCCTAAGTTAGGTCCCCTGATGCAGGTGTCATATAGTGGGCCTCCTGACGCAGGTCTCCTGATATAGATCTACTAAAGTGCGTCTCCTGAAGTCTGTCCCCTGACGCAGGTGTCATAAAGTGGGCCTCCTGACGCAGGTCCAATGAAGGAGGTCTCCTGATGTAGGTTTCTTAAAGTGGATTTCACAAACGCAGGTCTCCTTTTTTATAGCTCTCCTAAGGCAGTTCCCCTGACAAAGCTCTACTGAAGGAAATCTCCTAAACTGTATCCCCTGAGGTATGTCCCCTAACACAGGTGTCATTAAGTGGGCCTTCTGATGCAGGTCTCCTGATGCAGATATCCTAAAGTTTATTCCACTGACGCAGGTCTCCTTTCACAGGTCTCCTAACACAGCTCCCCTGACAAAGCTCTCCTGAAGGAGATCTCCTAAAGTGCGCTTCCTAAGGTAGGTCCCCTGACGCAGGGGAAATAAAGTGGGCCTCCTGTCGCAGGTGTCCTGACGCAGGTCTCCTGAATCAAGTTTCCTAAAGTGGATTTCACTGATGCAGGTGTCTTTTCACAGGTCTCCTAACGCAGCTCCTCTGACGAAGCTCTCCTGAAGGAGATCTCTTAAAGTGCGTTTCCTAAGTAAGGTCCCCTGATGCGGGTGTCATATAGTGGGCCTCCTGACGCAGGTCTCCTGATATAGATCTACTAAAGTGCGTCTCCTGAAGTAGGTCCCCTGACGCAGGTGTCATAAAGTGGGCCTCCTGACGCAGGTCCCCTGAAGGAGATCTCCTTTCACAGGTCTCCTAACGTAGCTCCCCTTCAAAAGCTCTCCTGAAGGAGATCTCTTAAAGTGCCCCTTCTGAAGTAGGTCCCCTGACGCAGGTGTCATAAAGTGGGCCTCCTGACACAGGTCCCCTGAAGCAGGTCTCCTGATGCAGATTTCCTAAATTCGATTTCACTGAGGCAGGTCTCCTTTCACAGGTCTCCTCAGGTAGCTCCATTGACACAGGTCTCTTTATATAGATCTACTAAAGTGCGTCTCCTGAAGTAGGTCGCCTGACGCAGGTGTCATAAATTGGGCCTCCTGACGCAAGTCCCCTGAAGGAGGTCTCCTGATGCAGGTTTCCTAAAGTGGATTCCACTGAAGCAGGTCTCTTTTCACAGGTCTCCTTACACAGCTCCCCTGACGAAGCTCTCCTGAAGGAGATCTCTTAAAGTGCGCTCCTAAGTTTTGTCCCCTGACGCAGGTCTCCTGATATAGATCTCCTAAAGTGCATCTCCTGAAGTAGGTCCCCTGACGCTGGTGTCATAAAGTGGGCCTCCTGACGCAGGTCCCCTGACTCAGGTCTCTTGATGCAGGTTTCCTAAAGTGGTTTCCACTGACGCATGTGTCTTTTCACAGGTTTCCTAAGATAGCTCCCCTGACACAGGTTTCCTGATATAGATCTCCTAAAGTGCATCTCCTGAAGTAGTTCCCCTTACGCTGGTGTCATAAAGTGGGCCTCCTGACGCAGGTGTCATATAGTGGGTCTCCTGACGCAGGTCCCTTGACGCAGGCCTCCTGATGCAGGTTTCCAAAAGTGGATTCCACTGAAGCAGGTCTCTTTTCACAGGTCTCCTAACGCAGCTCCCCTGACGAAGCTCTCCTGAAGGAGATCTCTTAAAGTGCATCTCTTAAGTTAGGTCCCGTGATGCAGGTGTCATATAGTGGGCCTCCTGACGCAGGTCTCCTGATTAACATCTACTAAAGTGCGTCTCCTGAAGTAGGTCCCCTGACGCAGGTGTCATAAAGTGGGCCTCCTGACGCAGGTCCCCTGAAGGAGGTCTCCTGATGCAGGTTTGCAAAAGTGGATTCCGCTTAAGCAGGTCTCTTTTCACAGGTCTCCTAACGCAGCTCCCCTGACGAAGCTCTCCTGAAGGAGATCTCATAAAGTGCGTCTCCTAAGTTAGGTCCCCTGATGCAGGTGTCATATAGTGGGCCTCCTGACGCAAGTCCCCTGACGCAGATTTCCTAAAGTGGATTCCACTGAGGCAGGTCTCCTTTCACAGGTCTCCTCAGGCAGCACCCCTGACACAGGTCTCCTGACGGAGATCTCCTAAAGTGCGTTTCCTAAGGTAGGTCCCCTGACGCAGGTGTCATAAAGTGGTCCTCCTGACGCAGGTGTCCTGAGGCAGGTCTCCTGAATCAAGTTTCCTAAAGTGGATTCCACTGATACAGGTCTCTTTTCACAGGTCTCCTAACGCAGCTCCCCTGACGAAGCTCTCCTGAAGGAGGTCTCTTAAGGTGCGTCTCCTAAGTTAGGTCCCCTGATGCAGGTGTCATATAGTGGGCCTCCTGACGCAGGTCTCCTGATATAGATCTACTAAAGTGCTTCTTCTGAAGTAGGTCCCCTGACGCAGGTGTCATCAAGTGGGCCTCCTGACGTAGGTCCCCTGACAAAGATTTCCTAAAGTGGATTCCACTGATACAGGTCTCTTTTCACAGGTCTCCTAACGCAGCTCCCCTGACGAAGCTCTCCTGAAGGAGGTCTCTTAAGGTGCGTCTCCTAAGTTAGGTCCCCTGATGCAGGTGTCATATACTGGGCCTCCTGACGCAGGTCTCCTGATATAGATCTACTAAAGTGCGTCTCCTGAAGTAGGTCCTCTGACGCAGGTGTCTTCAAGTGGGCCTCCTGACGCAGGTCCCCTGACGCAGGTCTCCTAATGCAGATTTCCCAAAGATGATTCCACTGAATCAGGTCTCCTTTCACAGGTCTCCTTAGGAAGCTCCCCTGACACAGGTCTCCTGATATAGATCTACTAAAGTGCGTCTCCTGTAGTAGGTCCCCTGACGCAGGTGTCATAAAAGTGGGCCTCCTGACGCAGGTCCCATGAAGGAGGTTTCTTGATGCAGGTTTCCAAAAGTGGATTCCACTGAAGCAGGTCTCTTTTCACAGGTCTCCTAACGCAGCTCCCCTGACGAAGCTCTCCTGAAGGAGATCTCTTAAAGTTCGTCTCCTAAGTTAGGTCCCGTGATGCAGGTGTCATATAGTGGGCCTCCTGACGCAGGTCTCCTGATATAGATCTACTAAAGTGCTTCTTCTGAAGTAGGTCCCCTGACGCAGGTGTCATCAAGTGGGCCTCCTGACGTAGGTCCCCTGACGAAGATTTCCTAAAGTGGATTCCACTGAGGCAGGTCTCCTTTCACAGGTCTCCTCAGGCAGCTCCCCTGACACAGGTCTCCTGAAGGAAATCTCTTAAAGTGCGTCTCCATAAGTAGGTCCACTGACGCAGGTGTCATAAAGTGGGCCTCCCGAAGCAGGTCCCCTGACGCAGGTCTCCTGATACAGATTTCCTTAAGTGGATTCCACTGAGGCAGGTCTCCTTTCACAGGTCTCCTCAGGCAGATCCCCTTACACAGGTCTCCTAATACAGATTTCCTAAAGTGGATTCCACTAAGGCAGGTCTCCTTTCAGAGGTCTTCTTAGGCAGCTCCCCTGACACAGGTCTCCTGAAGGAGATCTCTTAAAGTGCATCTCCTGAGGTAGGTCCTCTGACGCAGGTGTCATCAAGTGGGCCTCCTGACGCAGGTCCCCTGACGCAGATTTCCTAACGTGGATTCCACTGAGGCAGGTCTTCTTCACAGGTCTCCTCAGGTAACTCCCCTGACACAGGTCTCCTTATATAGATCTACTAAAGTGCATCTCCTGAAGCAGGTCCCCTGACGCAGGTGTCATAAAGTGGGCCTCCTGACGCAGGTCCCCTGAAGGAGGTCTCCTGATGCAGGTTTCCTAAAGTGGATTCCACTGAAACTGGTCTCCTTTCACAGGTCTCCTAATGCAGCTCCCCTGACAAAGCTCTCCTGAAGGAGATCTCCTAAATTGTATCCCCTGAGGTACGTCCCCTAACACAGGTGTCATTAAGTGGGCCTTCTGATGCAGGTCTCCTGAAGCAGGTCTCCTGATGCAGATATCAAAAAGTTTATTCCACTGACGCAGGTCTCCTGTCACAGGTCTCCTAACGCAGTTCCCCTGACAAAGCTCTCCTGAAGGAGATCTCTTAAAGTGCGTCTCGTAAGTTAGGTCCCCTGATGCAGGTTTCCTAAAGTGGATTCCACTGACTCGTGTCCTTTCACAGGTCTCCTAAGGCAGTTCCCCTGACAAATGTCTTATGACGCAGATCTCCTAAAGTAAATCTCCTGTGGTAGGTCCTCTAACGCAGGTGTCATAAAGTGGGCCTCCTGACGCAGCTCCCCTGATGCAGGTCTACTGATGCATGTTTCCTAATGTGGATTCAACTGATGGAGATCTCCTTTCACAGCAATCCTAAAGCAGCTTCCCTGACACAGGTCTCCTGATATAGATCTACTATTTTTCGTCTCCTGAAGTAGGTCCCCTGACGCAGGTGTCATAAAGTTGGCCTCCTTACGCAGGTGTCCTAAAGTTGGCCTCCTGTTGCAGATTTCCTAAAGTGGATTCCACTGAAGCAGGTCTCTTTTCACAGGTCTCCTAAGACAGCTCCCCTGACGAAGCTCTCCTGAAGGAGATCTCTTAAAGTGCGTCTCCTAAGTTAGGTCCCCTGATTCAGGTGTCATATAGTGGGCCTCCTGACGCAGGTCTCCTGATATAGATCTACTAAAGTGCGTCTCCTGAAGTAGGTCCCCTGACGCAGGTGTCATCAAGTGGGCCTCCTGACGCAGGTCCCCTGACGCAGATTTCCTAAAGTGGATTCCACTGAGGCAGGTCTCCTTTCACAGGTCTCCTCAGGCAGCTCCCCTGACACAGGTCTCCTGAAGGAGATCTCTTAAAGTGCGTCTCCTGAAGTAGGTCCCCTGACGCAGGTGTCATAAAGTGGGCCTCCTGACGCAGGTGTCCTGAAGCAGGTCTCCTGAATCAAGTTTCCTAAAGTGGATTTCACTGACGCAGGTCTCTTTTCACAGGTCTCCTAACGCTGCTCCCCTGACGAAGCTCTCCTGAAGGAGATCTTTTAAAGTGTGTCTCCTACGTTAGGTCCCCTGATGCAGGTGTCATATAGTGGGCCTCCTGACGCAGGTCTCCTGATATAGATCTACTAAAGTGCGTCTCCTGAAGTAGGTCCCCGGACGCAGGTGTCATCAAGTGGGCCTCCTGACGCAGGTCCCCTGACGCAGATTTCCTAAAGTGGATTCCACTGAGGCAGGTCTCCTTTCACAGGTCTCCTCGGGCAGCTCCCCTGACACAGGTCTCCTGAAGGAGATCTCTTAAAGTGCGTCTCCTGAAGTAGGTCCCCTGACACAGGTGTCATAAGGTGGGCCTCCTGACTCAGGTGTCCTGACGCAGGTCTCCTGTTGCAGATTTCCTAAAGTGGATTCCACTGATGCATGTCTTCTTCACAGGTCTCCTCAGGTAGCTCCCCTGACACAGGTTTCCTTATATAGATCTACTAAAGTGCGTCTCCTGAAGTAGGTCCGTTGACGCAGGTGTCATAAAATGGGCCTCCTGACGCAGGTCCCCTGATGCAGGTCTACTGATGCATGTTTCCTAATGTGGATTCAACTGATGGAGATCTCCTTTCACAGCAATCCTAAAGCAGCTTCCCTGACACAGGTCTCCTGATATAGATCTACTATTTTTCGTCTCCTGAAGTAGGTCCCCTGACAGAGGTGTCATAAAGTTGGCCTCCTTACGCAGGTGTCCTAAAGTTGGCCTCCTGATGCAGATTTCCTAAAGTGGATTCCACTGAAGCAGGTCTCTTTTCACAGGTCTCCTAACTCAGCTCCCCTGACGAAGCTCTCCTGAAGGAGATCTCTTAAAGTGCGTCTCCTAAGTTAGGTCCCCTGATTCAAGTGTCATATAGTGGGCCTCCTGACGCAGGTCTCCTGATATAGATCTACTAAAGTACATTTCCGGAAGTAGGTCCCCTGACGCAGGTGTCATAATTTGGGCCTCCTGACGCAGGTCTCCTGAAGCAGGTCTCCTGATGCAGATATCAAAAAGTTTATTCCACTGACGCAGGTCTCCTTTCAAAGGTCTCCTAACGCAGCTCCCCTGACAAAGCTCTCCTGAAGGAGATCTCCTAAATTGTATCCTCTGAGGTACGTCCCCTGACACAGGTGTCATTAAGTGGGCCTCCTGACGCAGGTGTCCTGACGAAGGTCTCCTGAATCAAGTTTCCTAAAGTGGATTCCACTGACGCAGGTCTCTTTTCACAGGTCTCCTAACGCAGCTCCCCTGACGAAGCTCTCCTGAAGGAGATCTCTTAAAGTGCGTCTCCTAAATTAGGTCCCCTGATGCATGTGTCATATAGTTGGCCTTCTGACCCAGGTCTCCTGATATAGATCTACTAAAGTGCGTCTCCTGAAGTAGGTCCCCTGACGCAGGTGTCATAAAGTGAGCCTCCTGACGCAGGTCCCCTGTAGGAGGTCTCCTGATGTAGGTTTCCTAAAGTGGATTCCACTGACGCAGGTCTCCTTTCACAGGTCTCCTAATGCAGCTCCCCTGACAAAGCAATCCTGAAGGAGATCTCCTAAATTGTATCCCCTGAGGTACATCCCCTAACACAGGTGTCATTAAGTGGGCCTTCTGATGCAGGTCTCCTGAAGCAGGTCT
This sequence comes from Oryzias celebensis, assembly GCA_014656515.1. Classification (NCBI taxonomy): domain Eukaryota; kingdom Metazoa; phylum Chordata; class Actinopteri; order Beloniformes; family Adrianichthyidae; genus Oryzias; species Oryzias celebensis. The sequence goes on along the minus strand of BNCR01000017.1, from coordinate 22,171,937 downwards.
CCTGATGCAGATATGAAAAAGTTTATTCCACTGACGCAGGTCTCCTTTCACAGGTCTCCTAACGCAGCTGCCCTGACAAAGCTCTCCTGAAGGAGATCTCCTAAATTGTATCCTCTGAGGTACGTCCCCTGACACAGGTGTCATTAAGTGGGCCTCCTGACGCAGGTGTCCTGACGCAGGTCTCCTGAATCAAGTTTCCTAAAGTGGATTCCACTGACGCAGGTCTCTTTTCACAGGTCTCCTAACGCAGCTCCCCTGACGAAGCTCTCCTGAAGGAGATCTCTTAAAGTGCGTCTCCGAAGTTAGGTCCCCTGATGCATGTGTCATATAGTTGGCCTCATGACCCAGGTCTCCTGATATAGATCTACTAAAGTGCGTCTCCTGAAGTAGGTCCCCTGACGCAGGTGTCATAATGTGAGCCTCCTGACGCAGGTCCCCTGTAGGAGGTCTCCTGATGTAGGTTTCCTAAAGTGGATTCCACTGACGCAGGTCTCCTTTCACAGGTCTCCTAATGCAGGTCCCCTGACAAAGCAATCCTGAAGGAGATCTCCTAAATTGTATCCCCTGAGGTACATCCCCTAACACAGGTGTCATTAAGTGGGCCTTCTGATGCAGGTCTCCTGAAGCAGGTCTCCTGATGCAGAAATCAAAAAGTTTATTCCACTGACGCAGGTCTCCTTTCACAGGTCTCCTAACGCAGCTCCCCTGACAAAGCTCTCCTGAAGGAGATCTCTTAAAATGCGTCTCCTAAGTTAGGTCCCCTGATGCAGGTGTCATATAGTGGGCCTCCTGACCCAGGTCTCCTGATGTAGATCTACTAAAGCGCGTCTCCTGAAGTAGGTCCTCTGACGCAGGTGTCATCAAGTGGGCCTCCTGACGCAGGTCCCCTGACGCAGATATCATAAAGTTTATTCCACTGACGCAGGTCACCTTTCACAGGTCTCCTAACGCAGCTCCCCTGACAAAGCTCTCCTGAAGGAGATCTCCTAAATTGTATCCTCTGAGGTACGTCCCCTGACACAGGTGTCATTAAGTGGGCCTCCTGACGCAGGTGTCCTGACGCAGGTCTCCTGATGCAGACATCATAAAGTTTATTGCACTGACGCAGGTCTCCTTTCACAGGTCTCCTAACGCAGCTCCCCTGACAAAGCTCTCCTGAAGGAGATCTCTTAAAGTGCGTCTTGTAAGTTTGGTCCCCTGATGCAGGTGAAGAAAGGTCGGCCTCCTGACGCAGGTCTCCTGAATTATGTTTCCTAAAGTGGATTCTACTGACGCAGGTATTTTTTCACATGTCTCTTAACGCAGCTCCCCTGACGAAGCTCTCCAGAAGGAGATCTCTTAAAGTGCGTCTCCTAAGTTAGGACCCCTGATGCAGGGGTCATATAGTGGGCCTCCTGACGCAGTTCTCCTGATATAGATCTACTAAAGTGCGTCTCCTGAAGTAGGTCCCCTGACGCATGTGTCATAAAGTGGGCCTCCTGACGCAGGTCCCCTGATGCAGGTCTCCTGATGCAGATTTCCTAAAATGGATTCCACTGATGCAGGTTTCTTTTCACAGGTCTCCTAACGCAGCTCCCCTGACGAAGCTCTCCTGAAGGAGATCTCTTAAAGTGCGTCTCCTAAGTTAGGTCCCCTGATGCAGGTGTCATGTAGTGGGCCTCCTGACGCAGGTCTTCTTATATAGATATACTAAAGTAAATCTCCTGAGGTAGGTCCTCTGATGCAGGTGATATCAAGTGGGCCTCCTGACGCAGGTCCCCTGACGCAGATTTCCTAACGTGGATTCCACTGAGGCAGGTCTACTTTCACAGGTCTCTTCAGGCAGCTCCCCTGACACAGGTCTCCTGAAGGAGATCTCTTAAAGTGCGTCTCCTAAGTTAGGTCCCCTGATGCAGGTGTCATATAGTGGGCCTCCTAACGCAGGTCTCCTGATATAGATCTACTAAAGTGGATTCCACTGAGGCAGGTCTCCTTTCACAGGTCTCCTCAGGCAGCTCCCCTGACACAGGTCTCATGAAGGAGATCTCTTAAAGTGCGTCTCCTAAGTTAAGTCCCCTGATGCAGGTGTCATCAAGTGGGCCTCCTGACGCAGGTCCCCTGACGCAGATTTCCTAACGTGGATTCCACTGAGGCAGGTCTCCTTTCACAGGTCTCCTCAGGCAGCTCCCCTGACACAGGTCTCCTGAAGGAGATCTCTTAAAGTTAGGTCCCCTGATGCAGGTGTCATATAGTGGGCCTCCTGACGCCGGTCCCCTAATGCAGGTTTCCTTAAGTGGATTCCACTAACTCATGTGTCCTTTCACACGTCTCCTAAGACAGCTCCCCTGACATAGCTCCCCTGATGGAGATCTCCTAAAGTGCGTTTTCTTAAGGTAGGTCCCCTGACGCAGGTGAAATAAGGTGGGCCTCCTGACGAAGGTGTCCTGACGCAGGTCTCCTGATTCAAGTTTCCTGAAGTGGATTCCACTGACGCAGGTCTCTTTTCACAGGTCTCCTAATGCAGCTCCCGTGACGAAGCTCTCCTGAAGGAGATCTCTTAAAGTGCGCTCCTAAGTTATGTCCCCTGACGCAGGTTTCCTAAAGTGGATTCCACTGACTCATGTGTCCTTTTACAGGTCTCCTTAGACAGTTCCCCTGACACATGTCTTCTGACGCAGATCTCCTAAAGTAAATCTCCTGAGTTAGGTCCTCTGACGCAGGTGTCATAAAGTGGGCCTCCTGACGCAGGTCCCTTAAAGCAGATTTCCTAAAGTGGATTCCACTGAGGCAGGTCTCCTTTCACGGGTCTCCTAAGACAGCTCCTGTGACATAGCTCCCCTGACGGAGATCTCTCAAAGTGCGTCTCCTAAGTTAGGTCCCCTGATGCAGGTGTCATAAAGTGGGAGTCCTGATGCTTATCCCCTGACGCAGGTCTCTTTTCACAGGTCTCCTAAGGCAGCTCCCCTGACGAAGCTCTCCTGAAGGAGATCTCTTAAAGTGCGCTCCTAAGTTATGTCCCCTGACGCAAGTGTCATATAGTGGTCCTCCTGACGCCGGTCCCCTAATGCAGGTTTCCTAAAGTGGGTTCCACTGAGGCAGGTCTCCTTTCACAGGTCTCCTCAGGCAGCTCCCCTTACACAGGTCTCCTGAAGGAGATCTCTTAAAGTGGTTCTCCTAAGATAGGTCCCCTGATGCAGGTGTCATAAAGTGGGCCTCCTGACGCAGGTCCCCTGACGCAGATTTCCTAACTTGGATTCCACTGAGGCAGGTCTTCTTCACTGGTCTACTCAGGTAGCTCCCATGACACAAGTCTCCTTATATAGATCTACTAAAGTGCGTCTCCTAAGATAGGTCCCCTGATGCAGCTGTCATAAAGTGGGTCTCCTGACGCAGGTCCCCTGAAGGAAGTCTCCTGATGCAGGTTTCCTAATGTGGATTCCACTGAAGCAGTTCTCTTTTCACAGGTCTCCTAAGGCAGTTCCCTTGACACATGTCTTCTGACGCAGATCTCCTAAAGTAAATCTCCTGAGGTAGGTCCTCTGATGCAGGTGTCATCAAGTGGGCCTCCTGACGCAGGTCCCCTGACGAAGCTCTCCTGAAGGAGATCTCTTAAAGTGCGTCTCCTAAGTTAGGTCCCCTGATGCAGGTGTCATATAGTGGGCCTCCTGACGCAGGTCTCCTGATATAGATCTACTAAAGTGCGTCTTCTTATGTAGGTCCCCTGACGCAGGTGTCATCAAGTGGGCCTCCTGACGCAGGTCCCCTGACGCAGATTTCCTAAAGTGGATTCCACTGAGGCAGGTCTCCTTTTACAGGTCTCCTCAGGCAGCTCCCCTGACACAGGTCTCCTGAAGGAGATCTCTTAAAGTGCGTCTCCTGTAGTAGGTCCCCTGACGCAGGTGTCATAAGGTGGGCCTCCTGACGCAGGTCCCCTGACGCAGGTCTCCTGATTCAGATTTCCTAAAGTGGATTCCACTGAGGCAAGTCTCCTTTCACAGGTCTCCTCAGGCAGCTCCCCTGACACAGGTCTCCTGATATAGATCTACTAAAGTGAATCTCCTGAAGTAGGTCCCCTGACGCAGGTGTCATCAAGTGGGCCTCCTGACGCAGGTCCCCTGACGCAGATTTCCTAAAGTGGATTTCACTGAGGCAGGTCTCCTTTCACAGGTCTCCTCAGGCAGCTCCCCTGACACAGATCTCCTGAAGGAGATCTTTTAAAGTGTCTCTACTGAAGTAGGTCCCCTGACGCAGGTGTAATAAAGTGGGCCTCCTGACGCAGGTCCCCTGAAGGAGGTCTCCTGATGCAGGTTTCCTAAAGTGGATTCCACTGACGCAGGTCTCCTTTCACAGGTCTCCTAACGTAGCTCCCCCTCAAAAGCTCTCCTAAAGGCGATCTCTTAAAGTGCGTCTCCTAAGATAGGTCCCCTGATGCAGGTGTCATAAAGTGGGCCTCCTGACGCAGGTTCCCTGATGCAGGTCTACTGATGCATGTTTCCTAATGTGGATTCCATCGAGGCAGGTCTCCTTTCACAGGTCTCCTCAGGCAGCTCCCCTGACACAGGTCTCCTGATATAGATCTACTAAAGTGAATCTCCTGAAGTAGGTCCCCTGACGCAGGTGTCATCAAGTGGGCCTCCTGACGCAGGTCTCCTGATATAGATCTCTTTAAGTGCGTCTCCTGAAGTAGGTCCCCTGACGCAGGTGTCATAAAGTGGGCCTCCTGACGCAGGTCCCCTGAAGGAGGTCTCCTGATGCAGGTTTCCTAAAGTGGATTCCACTGACGCAGGTCTCCTTTCACAGGTCTCCTAACGTAGCTGCCCTTCAAAAGCTCTCCTGAAGGAGATCTCTTAAAGTGCGTCTCCTAAGATAGGTCCCCTGATGCAGGTGTCATAAAGTGGGAGTCCTCACGCTTGTCCCCTGAAGCAGGTCTCCTGATGCAGGTTTCCTAAAGTGGATTCCACTGATGCAGATCTCCTTTCACAGGTCTCCTAAGGCAGTTCCCCTGACACATGTCTTCTGACGCAGATCTCCTAAAGTTAATCTCCTGAGGTAGGTCCTCTGACGCAGGTGCCATAAAGTGGGCCTCCTGACGCAGGTCCCCTGATGCAGGTCTACTGATGCATGTTTCCTAATGTGGATTCCATTTAGGCAGGTCTTCTTTCACAGGTCTCCTCAGGCAGCCCCCCTGACACAAGTCTCCTGATATAAATCTACTGAAGTGCGTCTCCTGACGTAGGTGTCATAAAGTGGGCCTCCTGACGCAGGTCCCCTCAAGGAGGTCTCCTGATGTAGGTTTCCTAAAGTGGATTCCACTGACGCAGGTCTCCTTTCACAGGTCTCCTAAAGCCGCTCCCCTGACAAAGCTCTGCTGAAGGAGATCTCTTAAAGTGCGTCTCCTAAGTTAGGTCCCTGATGCAGGTGTCATATAGTGGGCCTCCTGACGCTGGACCCCTAATGCAGGTTTCCTAAAGTGGATTCCACTGACTCATGTGTCCTTTCACAGGTCTCCTAAGACAGCTCCCCTGACGGAGATCTCCTAAAGTGCGTTTCCTAAGGTAGGTCCCCTGACGCAGGTGAAATAAGGTGGGCCTCCTGACGCAGGTGTCCTGACGCAGGTCTCCTGAATCAAGTTTCCTAAAGTGGATTCCACTGACGCAGGTCTCTTTTCACAGGTCTCCTAACGCAGCTCCCCTGACGAAGCTGTCCTGAAGGAGATCTCTTAAAGTGCGTCTCCTAAGTTAGGTCCCCTGATGCAGGTGTCATATAGTGGGCCTCCTGACGCAGGTCTCCTGACGCCGGTCCCCTAATGCAGGTTTCCTAAAGTGGATTCCACTGACTCATGTATCCTTTCACAGGTCTCCTAAGACAGCTCCCCTGACATGGGTCTCCTGGAGGAGATCTCTTTAAGTGCGTCTCCTGAAGTAGGTCCCCTGACGCAGGTGTCATAAAGTGGGCCTCCTGACGCAGGTGTACTGACGCAGGTCTCCTGAATCAAATTTCCTAAAGTGAATTCCACTGACGCAGGTCTCTTTTCACAGGTCGCCTAACGCAGCTCCCCTGACACAGGTCTCCTGATATAGATCTCTTAAAGTGCGTCTCCAGAAGTAGGTCCCCTGACGCAGGTGTCATAAAGTGGGACTCCTGACGCAGGTCCCCTGAAGGAGGTCTCCTGATGCAGGTTTCCTAAACTGGATTCCACTGACGCAGGTCTCCTTTCACAGGTCTCCTAACGTAGCTCCCCTTCAAAAGCTCTCCTGAAGGAGATCTCTTAAAGTGTGTCTCCTAAGATAGGTCCCCTGATGCAGGTACCATAAAGTGGGAGTCCTGGCGCTTGTCCCTTGACGCCGGTCCCCTATCGCAGGTTTCCTAAAGTGGATTCCACTGACTCATGTGTCCTTTCACAGGTCTCCTAAGACAGCTCCCCTGACATAGCTACCCTGACGGAGATCTCCTAAAGTGCGTTTAATAAGGTAGGTCCCCTGACGCAGGTGATATAAGATGGGCCTCCTGACGCAGGTTTCCTGACGCATGTCTCCTGAATCAAGTTTCCTAAAGTGGATTCCACTGACGCAGGTCTCTTTTCACAGGTCTCCTAACGCAGCTCCCCTGACGAAGCTCTCCTGAAGGAGATCTCTTAAAGTGCGTCTCCTAAATTAGGTCCTTGATGCAGGTGTCATATAGAGGGCCTCCTGACGCAGATCTCCTGACGCCGGTCCCCTAATGCAGGTTTCCTAAAGTGGATTCCTCTGACTCGTGTCCTTTCACAGGTCTCCTAAGACAGCTCCCCTGACATAGGTCTCCTGAAGGAGATCTCTTAAAGTGCGTCTCCTGAAGTAGGTCCCCTGACGCAGGTGTCATAAAGTGGGCCTCCTGACACAGGTCTCCTGACGCAGGTCTCCTGAATCAAGTTTCCTAAAGTGGATTCCACTGACGCAGGTCTCTTTTCACGGGTCTCCTCAGGCAGCTCCCCTGACACAGGTCTCCTGATATAGATCTTTTTAAGTGCGTCTCCTGAAGTAGGTCCCCTGACGCAGGTGTCATTAAGTGGCCCTCCTGACGCAGGTCACCTGATGCAGATTTCCTAAAGTGAATTCCAATGAGGCAGGTCTCCTTTCACAGGTCTCCTCAGGCAGCTCCCCTGACACAGGTCTCCTGATATAGATCTACTAAAGTGCATCTCCTGAAGTAGGTCCCCTGACGCAGGTGTCATAAAGTGGGCTTCCTGTTGAAGTCCCCTGTAGGAGGTCTCCTGATGTAGATTTCCTAAAGTGAATTCCACTGACGCAGGTCTCTTTTCAGAGGTCTTCTAACGCAGCTCCCCTGACGAAGCTCTCCTGAAGGAGATCTCTTAAAGTGCGTCTCCTATGTTAGGTCCCCTGATGCAGGTGTCATATAGTGGGCCTCCTGATGCAGGTCTCCTGATATAGATCTACTAAAGTACGTCTCCTGAAGTAGGTCCCCTGACGCAGGTGTCATCAAGTGGGCCTCCTGACGCAGCTCCCCTGACGCAGATTTTCTAAAGTGGATTCCACTGAGGCAGGTCTCCTTTCACAGGTCTCCTCAGGCAGCTCCCCTGACACAGGTCTCCTGATGCAGGTGTCATATAGTGGGCCTCCTGACGCTGGACCCCTAATGCAGGTTTCCTAAAGTGGATTCCACTGACTCATGTGTCCTTTCACAGGTCTCCTAATGCAGCTCCCCTGACGAAGCTCTCCTGAAGGAGATCTCTTAAAGTGCATCTCCTAAGTTAGGTCCCCTGATGCAGGTGTCATATAGTGGGCCTCCTGACGCAGGTCTCCTGATATAGATCTACTAAAGTACGTCTCCTGAAGTAGGTCCCCTGACGCAGGTGTCATCAAGTGGGCCTCCTGACGCAGGTCCCCTGACGCAGATTTCCTAAAGTGGATTCCACTGAGGCAGGTCTCCTTTCACAGGTCTCCTCAGGCAGCTCCCCTGACACAGGTCTCCTGATATAGATCTCTTTAAGTGCGTCTCCTGAAGTAGGTCCCCTGACGCAGGTGTCATAAAGTGGGCCTCCTGACGCAGGTCCCCTGAAGGAGGTCTCCTGATGCAGGTTTCCTAAAGTGGATTCCACTGACGCAGGTCTCTTTTCACAGGTCTCCTAACGTAGCTGCCCTTCAAAAGCTCTCCTGAAGGAGATCTCTTAAAGTGCGTCTCCTAAGATAGGTCCCCTGATGCAGGTGTCATAAAGTGGGAGTCCTCACGCTTGTCCCCTGAAGCAGGTCTCCTGATGCAGGTTTCCTAAAGTGGATTCCACTGATGCAGATCTCCTTTCACAGGTCTCCTAAGGCAGTTCCCCTGACACATGTCTTCTGACGCAGATCTCCTAAAGTTAATCTCCTGAGGTAGGTCCTCTGACGCAGGTGTCATAAAGTGGGCCTCCTGACGCAGGTCCCCTGATGCAGGTCTACTGATGCATGTTTCCTAATGTGGATTCCATTGAGGCAGGTCTCCTTTCACAGGTCTCCTCAGGCAGCTCCCCTGACACAAGTCTCCTGATATAAATCTACTGAACTGCGTCTCCTGACATAGGTGTCATAAAGTGGGCCTCCTGACGCAGGTCCCCTCAAGGAAGTCTCCTGATGTAGGTTTCCTAAAGTGGATTCCACTGACGCAGGTCTCCTTTCACACGTCTCCTAACGCAGCTCCCCTGACAAAGGTCTGCTGAAGGAGATCTGTTAAAGTGCGTCTCCTAAGTTAGGTCCCCTGATGCAGGTGTCATATAGTGGGCCTCCTGACGCTGGACCCCTAATGCAGGTTTCCTAAAGTGGATTCCACTGACTCATGTGTCCTTTCACAGGTCTCCTAAGACAGCTCCCCTGACGGAGATCTCCTAAAGTGCGTTCCCTAAGGTAGGTCCCCTGACGCAGGTGAAATAAGGTGGGCCTCCTGACGCAGGTGTCCTGACGCAGGTCTCCTGAATCAAGTTTCCTAAAGTGGATTCCACTGACGCAGGTCTCTTTTCACAGGTCTCCTAACGCAGCTCCCCTGACGAAGCTGTCCTGAAGGAGATCTCTTAAAGTGCGTCTCCTAAGTTAGGTCCCCTGATGCAGGTGTCATATAATGGGCCTCCTGACGCAGGTCTCCTGACGCCGGTCCCCTAATGCAGGTTTCCTAAAGTGGATTCCACTGTCTCATGTGTCCACTGAGGCAGGTCTCCTTTCACAGGTCTCCTCAGGCAGCTCCCCTGACACAGGTCTCCTGATATAGATCTCTTTAAGTGCGTCTCCTGAAGTAGGTCCCCTGACGCAGGTGTCATTAAGTGGGCCTTCTGACGCAGGTCACCTGATGCAGATTTCCTAAAGTGAATTCCAATGAGGCAGGTCTCCTTTCACAGGTCTCCTCAGGCAGCTCCCCTGACACAGGTCTCCTGATGCAGGTGTCATATAGTGGGCCTCCTGACGCTGGTCCCCTAATGCAGGTTTCCTAAAGTGGATTCCACTGACTCTTGTGTCCTTTCACAGGTCTCCTAAGACAGCTCCCCTGACATAGGTCTCCTGAAGGAGATCTCTTAAAATGCGTCTCCTGAAGTAGGTCCCCTGACGCAGGTGTCATAAAGTGGGCCTCCTGACGCAGGTGTCCTGACGCAGGTCTCCTGAATCAAGTTTCCTAAGGTGGATTCCATTGACGTAGGTCTCTTTTCACAGGTCTCCTAACGCAGCTACCCTGACGAAGCTCTCCTGAAGGAGATCTCTTAAGGTGCGTCTCCTAAGTTAGGTCCCCTGATGCAGGTGTCAAATAGTGGGCCTCCTGACGCAGGTCTCCTGATATAGATCTACTAAAGTGCGTCTCCTAAGTTAGGTCCGCTTATGCAGGTGTCATAAAGTGGGCCTCCTGACGCAGGTCCCCTGAATGAGGTCTCCTGATGCAGGTTTCCTAAAGTGGATTCCACTGAAGCAGGTCTCCTTTCACAGGTCTCCTCAGGAAGCTCCCCTGACACAGGTCTCCTGAAGGAGATCTCTTAAAGTGCGTCTCCTAAGTTAGGTCCCCTAAAGCAGGTGTCATAAGGTGGGCCTTCTGACGCAGGTCCCCTGACGCAGGTCTCCTGATGCAGATTTCCTAAAGTGGATTCCACTGAGGCAGGTCTCCTTTCACAGGTCTCCTCAGGAAGCTCCCCTGACACAGGTCTCCTGATATAAATCTACTAAAGTGCAACTCCTGAAGTAGGTCCCCTGACACAGGTGTCATAAAGTGGGCCTCCTGACGCAGGTCTCCTGACGCCGGTCCCCTAATGCAGGTTTCCTAAAGTGGATTCCACTGTCTCATGTGTCCACTGAGGCAGGTCTCCTTTTACAGGTCTCCTCAGGCAGCTCCCCTGACACAGGTCTCCTGATATAGATCTCTTTAAGTGCGTCTCCTGAAGTAGGTCCCCTGACGCAGGTGTCATTAAGTGGGCCTTCTGACGCAGGTCACCTGATGCAGATTTCCTAAAGTGAATTCCAATGAGGCAGGTCTCCTTTCACAGGTCTCCTCAGGCAGCTCCCCTGACACAGGTCTCCTGATGCAGGTGTCATATAGTGGGCCTCCTGACGCTGGTCCCCTAATGCAGGTTTCCTAAAGTGGATTCCACTGACTCTTGTGTCCTTTCACAGGTCTCCTAAGACAGCTCCCCTGACATAGGTCTCCTGAAGGAGATCTCTTAAAATGCGTCTCCTGAAGTAGGTCCCCTGACGCAGGTGTCATAAGGTGGGCCTCCTGACGCAGGTGTCCTGACGCAGGTCTCCTGAATCAAGTTTCCTAAGGTGGATTCCATTGACGTAGGTCTCTTTTCACAGGTCTCCTAACGCAGCTACCCTGACGAAGCTCTCCTGAAGGAGATCTCTTAAGGTGCGTCTCCTAAGTTAGGTCCCCTGATGCAGGTGTCAAATAGTGGGCCTCCTGACGCAGGTCTCCTGATATAGATCTACTAAAGTGCGTCTCCTAAGTTAGGTCCGCTTATGCAGGTGTCATAAAGTGGGCCTCCTGACGCAGGTCCCCTGAATGAGGTCTCCTGATGCAGGTTTCCTAAAGTGGATTCCACTGAAGCAGGTCTCCTTTCACAGGTCTCCTCAGGAAGCTCCCCTGACACAGGTCTCCTGAAGGAGATCTCTTAAAGTGCGTCTCCTAAGTTAGGTCCCCTAAAGCAGGTGTCATAAGGTGGGCCTCCTGACGCAGGTCCCCTGACGCAGGTCTCCTGATGCAGATTTCCTAAAGTGGATTCCACTGAGGCAGGTCTCCTTTCACAGGTCTCCTCAGGAAGCTCCCCTGACACAGGTCTCCTGATATAAATCTACTAAAGTGCAACTCCTGAAGTAGGTCCCCTGACACAGGTGTCATAAAGTGGGCCTCCTGACGCAGGTCCCCTGAAGGAGTACTCCTCATGCAGATTTCCTAAAGTGGAATCCACTGAAGCAGGTCTCTTTTCACAGGTCTTCTAAGGCAGTTCCCCTGACACATGTCTTCTGACGCAGATCTCCTGAAGTAAATCTCCTGAGGTAGGTCCTCTGACGCAAGTGTAATCAAGTGGGCCTCCTGACGCAGGTCCCCTGACGCAGATTTCCTAAAGTGGATTCCACTGAGGCAGGTCTCCTTACACAGGTCTCCTGATATAGATCTACTAAAGTGCGTCTCCTGAAGTAGGTCCCCTGACGCAGGTGTCATAAAGTGGGCCTCCTGACGCAGATCCCCTGAAGGAGGTCTCCTGATGCAGGTTTCCTAAAGTGGATACCACTGACGCAGGTCTCCTTTCACAGGTCTCCTAATGCAGCTCCCCTGACAAAGCTCTCCTGAAGGAGATCTCCTAAATTGTATCCCCTGAGGTACGTCCCCTAACACAGGTGTCATTAAGTGGGCCTTCTGATGCAGGTCTCCTGAAGCAGATCTCCTGATGCAGATATCATAAAGTTTATTCCACTGACGCAGGTCTCCTTTCACAGGTCTCCTAACGCAGCTCCCCTGACAAAGCTCTCCTGAAGGAGATCTCTTAAAGTGCGTCTCGTAAGTTAGGTCCCCTGATGCAGGTGTCATATAGTGGGCCTCCTGACCTCTGTCCCCCAATGAAGGTTTTCTAAAGTGGATTCCACTGACTCATATGTCCTTTCACAGGTCTCCTAAGACAGCTCTCCTGACATAGCTCCCCTGACGGAGATCTCGTAAAGTGCTTTTTCTAAGGTAGGTCCCCTGACGCAGTTGAAAAAAGGTCCGCCTCCTGACGTAGGTGTCCTGACGCAGGTCTCCTGAATCAAGTTTCCTAAAGTGGATTCCACTGACGAAGGTCTCTTTTCACAGGTCTCCTAACGCAGCTCCCCTGACGAAGCTCTCCTGAAGGAGATCTCTTAAAGTGCGTCTCCTAAGTTAGGTCCCCTGACGCACGTTTCATATAGTGGGCCTCCTGACGCAGGTCTCCTGATATAGATCTACTAAAGTGCGTCTCCTGAAGTAGGTCCCCTGACGCAGGTGTCATAAAGTGGGCCCTTCTGATGCAGGTCCGCTGAAGAAGGTCTCCTGATGCAGGTTTCCTAAAGTGGATTCCACTGACGCAGGTCTCCTTTCACAGGTCTCCTAACGCAGCTCCCCTGACAAAGCTCTCCTGAAGGAGATCTCCTAAATTGTATCCCCTGAGGTACGTCCCCTAACACAGGTGTCATTAAGTGGGCCTTCTGATGCAGGTCTCCTGAAGCAGGTCTCCTGATGCAGATATCATAAAGTTTATTCCACTGACGCAGGTCCCCTTTCACAGGTCTCCTAACGCAGCTCCCCTGACAAAGCTCTCCTGAAGGAGATCTCTTAAAGTGCGTCTCGTAAGTTAGGTCCCCTGATGCAGGTGTCATATAGTGGGTCTTTTGACGCAGGTCTCCTGACCTCTGTCCCCCAATGCAGGTTTCCTAAAGTGGATTCCACTGACTCATATGTCCTTTCACAGGTCTCCTAAGACAGCTCCCCTGACATAGCTCCCCTGACGGAGATCTCCTAAAGTGCGTTTCCTAAGGTAGGTCCCCTGACGCAGGTGAAAAAAGGTCGGCCTCCTGACGCAGGTGTCCTGACGCAGGTCTCCTGAATCAAGTTTCGTAAAGTGGATTCCACTGACGAAGGTCTCTTTTCACAGGTCTCCTAACGCAGCTCCCCTGACGAAGCTCTCCTGAAGGAGATCTCTTAAAGTGCGTCTCCTAAGTTAGGTCCCCTGACGCACGTTTCATATAGTGGGCCTCCTGACGCAGGTCTCCTGATATAGATCTACTAAAGTGCGTCTCCTGAAGTAGGTCCCCTGACGCAGGTGTCATAAAGTGGGCCCTTCTGATGCAGGTCCGCTGAAGAAGGTCTCCTGATGCAGGTTTCCTAAAGTGGATTCCACTGACGCAGGTCTCCTTTCACAGGTCTCCTAACGCAGCTCCCCTGACAAAGCTCTCCTGAAGGAGATCTCCTAAATTGTATCCCCTGAGGTACGTCCCCTAACACAGGTGTCATTAAGTGGGCCTTCTGATGCAGGTCTCCTGAAGCAGGTCTCCTGATGCAGATATCATAAAGTTTATTCCATTGACGCAGGTCCCCTTTCACAGGTCTCCTAACGCAGCTCCCCTGACAAAGCTCTCCTGAGGGAGATCTCTTAAAGTGCGTCTCGTAAGTTAGGTCCCCTGATGCAGGTGTCATATAGTGGGTCTTTTGACGCAGGTCTCCTGACCTCTGTCCCCCAATGCAGGTTTCCTAAAGTGGATTCCACTGAGGCAGGTCTCCTTTCACAGGTCTCCTCAGGCAGCTCCCCTGACACAGGTCTCCTGAAGGAGATGTCTTAAAGTGCGTCTCCTGAAGTGGATCCCCTGATGCAGGCGTCATCAATTGGGTCTCCTGACGCAGGTCCCCTGACGCAGATTTCCTAACGTGGATTCCACTGAGGCAGGTGTCATAAAGTGGGCCTCCTGACGCAGGTCCCCTGAAGGAGGTCTCCTGATGCAGGTTTCCTAAAGTGGATTCCACTGACCCAGGTCTCCTTTCACAGGTCCCCTAACGTAGCTCCCCTTCAAAAGCTCTCCTGAAGGAGATCTCTTAAAGTGCGTCTCCTGACGTAGGTCCCCTGACGCAGGTGTCATAAGTGGGCCTCCTTACGCAGGTCCCCTAAAGGAGGTCTCCTCATGCAGGTTTCCTAAAGTCGATTCCACTGAAGCAGGTCTCTTTTCACAGGTCTCCTAAGGCAGTTCCCCTGACGCATGTCTTTTGATGCAGATCTCCTAAAGTAAATCTCCTGAGGTAGGTCCTCTGACGCAGGAGTCATCAATTGGGCCTCCTGATGAAGGTCCCCTGACGAAGATTTCCTAACGTGGATTCCACTGAGGCAGGTCTCCTTTCACAGGTCTCCTCAGGCAGCTCCCCTGACACAGGTCTCCTGGTATAGATCTACTAAAGTGCGTCTCCTGACGTAGGTCCCCTGATGCAGGTGTCATAAAGTGGGCCTCCTGACGCAGGTCCCCTCAAGGAGGTCTCCTGATGTAGGTTTCCTAAAGTGGATTCCACTGACGCAGGTCTCCTTTCACAGGTCTCCTAACGCAGCTCCCCTGACATAGCTCCCCTGACGGAGATCTCTTAAAGTGCGTCTCCTAAGTTAGGTCCCCTGATGCAGGTGTCATGTAGTGGGCCTCCTGACGCAGTTCTCCTGATATAGATCTACTAAAGTGGGTCTCCTGAAGTAGGTCCCCTGACGCAGGTCTCCTGATGCAGATTTCCTAAAGTGGATTCCACTGAGGCAGGTCTCCTTTCACAGGTCTCCTCAGGCAGTTCCCCTGACACATGTCTTCTGACGCAGATCTCCTAAAGTAAATCTCCTGAGGTAGGTCCTCTGACGCAGGTGTCATTAAGTGGGCCTCCTGACGCAGGTCCCCTGACGCAGATTTTCTAACGTGGATTCCACTGAGGCAGGTCTCCTTTCACAGGTCTCCTCAAGCAGCTCCCCTGACACAGTTCTCCTGATATAGATCTACTAAAGTGCGTCTCATGAAGTAGGTCCCCTGACGCAGGTGTCATGTAGTGGGCCTCCTGACGCAGATCCCCTGAAGGAGGTCTCCTGATGTAAATATCATAAAGTTTATTCCACTGACGCAGGTCTCCTTTCACAGGTCTCCTAACGCAGCTCCCCTGACAAAGTTCTCCTGAAGGAGATCTCTTAAAGTGCGTCTCCTAAATTAGGTCCCCTGATGCAGGTGTCATGTAGTGGGCCTCCTGACGCAGGTCTCCTGATATAGATCTACTAAAGTGCGTCTCCTGAAGTAGGTCCCCTAACACAGGTGTCATTAAGTGGGCCTTCTGATGCAGGTCCGCTGAAGAAGGTCTCCTGATGCAGGTTTCCTAAAGTGGATTCCACTGACGCAGGTCTCCTTTCACAGGTCTCCTAACGCAGCTCCCCTGACAAAGCTCTCCTGAAGGAGATCTCCTAAATTGTATCCCCTGAGCTACGTCCCCTAACACAGGTGTCATTAAGTGGGCCTTCTGATGCAGGTCTCCTGAAGCAGGTCTCCTGATGCAGATATCATAAAGTTTATTCCACTGACGCAGGTCTCCTTTCACAGGTCTCCTAACGCAGCCCCCCTGACAAAGCTCTCCTGAAGGAGATACCTTAAAGTGCGTCTCCTAAGTTAGGTCCGCTTATGCAGGTGTCAGATGGTGGGCCTCCTGACGCAGGTCTCCTGATATAGATCTACTAAAGTGCGTCTCCTAAGTTAGGTCCCCTGATGCAGGTGTCATATAGTGGGCCACCTGACGCAGGTCTCCTGACCTCTGTCCCCCAATGCAGGTTTCCTAATGTTGATTCCACTGACTCATGTGTCCTTTCACAGGTCTCCTAAGACAGCTCCCCTGACATAGCTTCCCTGACGGAGATCTCCTAAAGTGCTTTTCCTAAGGTAGGTCCCCTGACGCAGGTGAAAAAAGGTAGGCCTCCTGACGCAGGTGTCCTGACGCAGGTCTCCTGAATCAAGTTTCCTAAAGTGGATTCCACTGACGCAGGTCTCTTTTCACAGGTCTCCTAACGCAGCTACCCTGACGAAGCTCTCCTGAAGGAGATCTCTTAAGGTGCGTCTCCTAAGTTAGGTCCCCTGATGCAGGTGTCAAATAGTGGGCCTCCTGACGCAGGTCTCCTGATATAGATCTACTAAAGTGCGTCTCCTGAAGTAGGTCCCCTGACGCAGGTGTCATAAAGTGGGCCTCCTGACGCAGGTCCCCTGAATGAGGTCTCCTGATGCAGGTTTCCTAAAGTGGATTCCACTGAAGCAGGTCTCTTTTCACAGGTCTCCTAACGCAACTCCCCTGACGAAGCTCTCCTGAAGGAGATCTCTTAAAGTGCGTCTCCTAAGTTAGGTCCCCTAAAGCAGGTGTCATAAGGTGGGCCTCCTGACGCAGGTCCCCTGACGCAGGTCTCCTGATGCAGATTTCCTAAAGTGGATTCCACTGAGGCAGGTCTCCTTTCACAGGTCTCCTCAGGAAGCTCCCCTGACACAGGTCTCCTGATATAAATCTACTAAAGTGCAACTCCTGAAGTAGGTCCCCTGACACAGGTGTCATAAAGTGGGCCTCCTGACGCAGGTCCCCTGAAGGAGGTCTCCTCATGCAGATTTCCTAAAGTGGAATCCACTGAAGCAGGTCTCTTTTCACAGGTCTTCTAAGGCAGTTCCCCTGACACATGTCTTCTGACGCAGATCTCCTGAAGTAAATCTCCTGAGGTAGGTCCTCTGACGCAAGTGTAATCAAGTGGGCCTCCTGACGCAGGTCCCCTGACGCAGATTTCCTAAAATAGATTCCACTGAGGCAGGTCTCCTTACACAGGTCTCCTGATATAGATCTACTAAAGTGCGTCTCCTGAAGTAGGTCCCCTGACGCAGGTGTCATAAAGTGGGCCTCCTGACGCAGATCCCCTGAAGGAGGTCTCCTGATGCAGGTTTCCTAAAGTGGATACCACTGACGCAGGTCTCCTTTCACAGGTCTCCTAACGCAGCTCCCTGACAAAGCTCTCCTGAAGGAGATCTCCTAAATTGTATCCCCTGAGGTACGTCCCCTAACACAGGTGTCATTAAGTGGGCCTTCTGATGCAGGTCTCCTGAAGCAGATCTCCTGATGCAGATATCATAAAGTTTATTCCACTGACGCAGGTCTCCTTTCACAGGTCTCCTAACGCAGCTCCCCTGACAAAGCTCTCCTGAAGGAGATCTCTTAAAGTGCGTCTCGTAAGTTAGGTCCCCTGATGCAGGTGTCATATAGTGGGCCTCCTGACCTCTGTCCCCCAATGAAGGTTTTCTAAAGTGGATTCCACTGACTCATATGTCCTTTCACAGGTCTCCTAAGACAGCTCTCCTGACATAGCTCCCCTGACGGAGATCTCCTAAAGTGCTTTTTCTAAGGTAGGTCCCCTGACGCAGTTGAAAAAAGGTCCGCCTCCTGACGTAGGTGTCCTGACGCAGGTCTCCTGAATCAAGTTTCCTAAAGTGGATTCCACTGACGAAGGTCTCTTTTCACAGGTCTCCTAACGCAGCTCCCCTGACGAAGCTCTCCTGAAGGAGATCTCTTAAAGTGCGTCTCCTAAGTTAGGTCCCCTGACGCACGTTTCATATAGTGGGCCTCCTGACGCAGGTCTCCTGATATAGATCTACTAAAGTGCGTCTCCTGAAGTAGGTCCCCTGACGCAGGTGTCATAAAGTGGGCCCTTCTGATGCAGGTCCGCTGAAGAAGGTCTCCTGATGCAGGTTTCCTAAAGTGGATTCCACTGACGCAGGTCTCCTTTCACAGGTCTCCTAACGCAGCTCCCCTGACAAAGCTCTCCTGAAGGAGATCTCCTAAATTGTATCCCCTGAGGTACGTCCCCTAACACAGGTGTCATTAAGTGGGCCTTCTGATGCAGGTCTCCTGAAGCAGGTCTCCTGATGCAGATATCATAAAGTTTATTCCACTGACGCAGGTCCCCTTTCACAGGTCTCCTAACGCAGCTCCCCTGACAAAGCTCTCCTGAAGGAGATCTCTTAAAGTGCGTCTCGTAAGTTAGGTCCCCTGATGCAGGTGTCATATAGTGGGTCTTTTGACGCAGGTCTCCTGACCTCTGTCCCCCAATGCAGGTTTCCTAAAGTGGATTCCACTGACTCATATGTCCTTTCACAGGTCTCCTAAGACAGCTCCCCTGACATAGCTCCCCTGACGGAGATCTCCTAAAGTGCGTTTCCTAAGGTAGGTCCCCTGACGCAGGTGAAAAAAGGTCGGCCTCCTGACGCAGGTGTCCTGACGCAGGTCTCCTGAATCAAGTTTCGTAAAGTGGATTCCACTGACGAAGGTCTCTTTTCACAGGTCTCCTAACGCAGCTCCCCTGACGAAGCTCTCCTGAAGGAGATCTCTTAAAGTGCGTCTCCTAAGTTAGGTCCCCTGACGCACGTTTCATATAGTGGGCCTCCTGACGCAGGTCTCCTGATATAGATCTACTAAAGTGCGTCTCCTGAAGTAGGTCCCCTGACGCAGGTGTCATAAAGTGGGCCCTTCTGATGCAGGTCCGCTGAAGAAGGTCTCCTGATACAGGTTTCCTAAAGTGGATTCCACTGACGCAGGTCTCCTTTCACAGGTCTCCTAACGCAGCTCCCCTGACAAAGCTCTCCTGAAGGAGATCTCCTAAATTGTATCCCCTGAGGTACGTCCCCTAACACAGGTGTCATTAAGTGGGCCTTCTGATGCAGGTCTCCTGAAGCAGGTCTCCTGATGCAGATATCATAAAGTTTATTCCATTGACGCAGGTCCCCTTTCACAGGTCTCCTAACGCAGCTCCCCTGACAAAGCTCTCCTGAAGAAGATCTCTTAAAGTGCGTCTCGTAAGTTAGGTCCCCTGATGCAGGTGTCATATAGTGGGTCTTTTGACGCAGGTCTCCTGACCTCTGTCCCCCAATGCAGGTTTCCTAAAGTGGATTCCACTGAGGCAGGTCTCCTTTCACAGGTCTCCTCAGGCAGCTCCCCTGACACAGGTCTCCTGAAGGAGATGTCTTAAAGTGCGTCTCCTGAAGTGGATCCCCTGATGCAGGCGTCATCAATTGGGTCTCCTGACGCAGGTCCCCTGACGCAGATTTCCTAACGTGGATTCCACTGAGGCAGGTGTCATAAAGTGGGCCTCCTGACGCAGGTCCCCTGAAGGAGGTCTCCTGATGCAGGTTTCCTAAAGTGGATTCCACTGACCCAGGTCTCCTTTCACAGGTCTCCTAACGTAGCTCCCCTTCAAAAGGTCTCCTGAAGGAGATCTCTTAAAGTGCGTCTCCTGACGTAGGTCCCCTGACGCAGGTGTCATAAGTGGGCCTCCTTACGCAGGTCCCCTAAAGGAGGTCTCCTCATGCAGGTTTCCTAAAGTCGATTCCACTGAAGCAGGTCTCTTTTCACAGGTCTCCTAAGGCAGTTCCCCTGACGCATGTCTTCTGATGCAGATCTCCTAAAGTTAATCTCCTGAGGTAGGTCCTCTGACGCAGGAGTCATCAATTGGGCCTCCTGATGAAGGTCCCCTGACGAAGATTTCCTAACGTGGATTCCACTGAGGCAGGTCTCCTTTCACAGGTCTCCTCAGGCAGCTCCCCTGACACAGGTCTCCTGGTATAGATCTACTAAAGTGCGTCTCCTGACGTAGGTCCCCTGATGCAGGTGTCATAAAGTGGGCCTCCTGACGCAGGTCCCCTCAAGGAGGTCTCCTGATGTAGGTTTCCTAAAGTGGATTCCACTGACGCAGGTCTCCTTTCACAGGTCTCCTAACGCAGCTCCCCTGACATAGCTCCCCTGACGGAGATCTCTTAAAGTGCGTCTCCTAAGTTAGGTCCCCTGATGCAGGTGTCATGTAGTGGGCCTCCTGACGCAGTTCTCCTGATATAGATCTACTAAAGTGGGTCTCCTGAAGTAGGTCCCCTGACGCAGGTCTCCTGATGCAGATTTCCTAAAGTGGATTCCACTGAGGCAGGTCTCCTTTCACAGGTCTCCTAAGGCAGTTCCCCTGATACATGTCTTCTGACGCAGATCTTCTAAAGTAAATCTCCTGAGGTAGGTCCTCTGACGCAGGTGTCATCAAGTGGGCCTCCTGACGCAGGTCCCCTGACGCAGATTTCCTAACGTGGATTCCACTGAGGCAGGTCTCCTTTCACAGGTCTCCTCAAGCAGCTCCCCTGACACAGGTCTCCTGATATAGATCTACTAAAGTGCGTCTCCTGAAGTAGGTCCCCTGACGCAGGTGTCATAAAGTGGGCCTCCTGACGCAGGTCCCTGAGGGAGGTCTCCTGATGCAGGTTTCCTAAAGTGGATTCCCCTGAAGCAGGTCTCCTTTCACAGGTCTCCTAAGGCAGTTCCCCTGACAAAGCTCTCCTGAAGGAGATCTCTTACAGTGCGTCTCGTAAGGTAGGTCCCCTGTCGCAGGTGAAATAAAGTGGGCCTCCTGACGCAGGTGTCCTGACGCAGGTCTCCTCAATCAAATTTCCTAAAGTGGATTCGAATGACGCAGGTCTCTATTCACAGGTCTCCTAACGCAGCTCCCCTGACGAAGCTCTCCTGAAGGAGATCTCTTAAAGCGCGTCTCCTAAGTTAGGTCCCCTGATGCAGGTGTCATATAGTGGGCCTCCTGACGCAGGTCTCCTGATATAGATCTACTAAAGTGCGTCTTCTGAAGAAGGTCCCCTGACGCAGGTGTCATCAAGTGGGCCTCCCGAAGCAGGTCCCCTGAAGGAGGTCTCCTGATGCAGGTTTCCTAAAGTGGATTCCACTGAAGCAGGTCTCTTTTCACAGGTCTCCTAACGCAGCTCCCCTGACGAAGCTCTCCTGAAGGAGATCTCTTAAAGTGCGTCTCCTAAGTTAGGTCCACTAATGCAGGTGTCATCAAGTGGGCCTCCTGACGCAGGTCCCCTGACGCAGATTTCCTAAGGTGGATTCCACTGAGGCAGGTCTCCTTTCACAGGTCTCCTGATATAGATCTACTAAAGTGCGTCTCCTGAAGTAGGTCCCCTGACGCAGGTGTCATAAAGTGGGCCTCCTGACGCAGATCCCCTAAAGGAGGTCTCCTGATGCAGGTTTCCTAAAGTTGATTCCACTGACGCAGGTCTCCTTTCACAGGTCTCCTAACGCAGCTCCCCTGACAAAGCTCTCCTAAAGGAGATCTCTTAAAGTGCGTCTCGTAAGTTAGGTCCCCTGATGTAGGTGTCATATAGTGGGTCTCCTGACGCAGGTCTCCTGACCTCTGTCCCCCAATGCAGGTTTCCTAAAGTGGATTCCACTCACTCATGTGTCCTTTCACAGGTCTCCTAAGACAGCTCCCCTGACATAGCTCCCCTGATGGAGATCTCCTAATGTGCGTTTCCTAAGGTAGGTCCCCTGACGCAGGTGAAAAAAGGTCGGCCTCCTGACGCAGGTGTCCTGACGCAGGTCTCCTGAATCAAGTTTCCTAAAGTGGATTCCACTGACGCAGGTCTGTTTTCACAGGTCTCCTAACGCAGCTCCCCTGACGAAGCTCTCCAGAAGGAAATCTCTTAAAGTGCGTCTCCTAAGTTAGGTCCCCTGATCCAGGTGTCATCAAGTGGGCCTCCTGACGCAGGTCCCCTGACACAGATTTTCTAAAGTGTATTCCACTGAGGCAGGTCTGCTTTCACAGGTCTCCTCAGGCAGCTCCCCTGACACAGGTCTCCTGAAAGAGATCTCTTAAAGTGCGTCTCCTGAAGTAGGTCCCCTGACGCAGGTGTCATAAAGTGGGCCTCCTGATGCAGGTCCCCTGACGCAGGTCTCCAGGATGCAGATTTCCTAAAGTGGATTCCACTGAGGCAGGTCTCCTTTCAAAGGTCTCCTCAGGCAGCTCCCCTGACACAGGTCTCCTGAAGGAGATATCTTAAAGTGCGTCTCCTGAAGTAGGTCCCCTGACACAGGTGTCATAAAATGGGCCTCCTGACGCAGGTCTCCTGAAGGAGGTCTCCTGATGCAGGTTTCCTAAAGTGGATTCCACTGAAGCAGGTCTTTTTTCACAGGTTACCTAACACAGCTCCCCTGACGAAGCTCTCCTGAAGGAGATCTCTTAAAGTTTCGTCTCCTGAAGTAGGTCCCCTGACGCAGGTGTCATCAGGTGGGCATTCTGACGCAGGTCCCCTGGCGCAGATTTCCTAAAGTGGATTCCACTGAGGCAGGTCTCCTTTTACATGTCTCCTCAGGCAGCTCCCCTGACACAGGTCTCCTGAAGGAAATCTCTTAAAGTGCGTCTCCTAAGATACGTCCCCTGATGCAGGTGTCATAAAGTGGGCCTCCTGATGCAGGTCCCCTGAAGGAGGTCTCCTGATGCAGGTTTCCTAATGTGGATTCCACTGAAGCAGGTCTCTTTTCACAGGTCTCCTCAGGCAGTTCCCCTGACGCATGTCTTCTGACGCAGATCTCCTAAAGTAAATCTCCTGAGGTAGGTCCTCTGACGCAGGTGTCATCAAGTGGGCCTCCTGATGAATGTCCCCTGACGCAGATTTCCTAACGGGATTCCACTAAGGCAGGTCTCCTTTCACAGGTCTCCTAACGTAGCTCCCCTGACACAGGTCTCCTGAAGGAGATCTCTTAAAGTGCGTCTCCTAGGATAGGTCCCCTGACGCAGGTGAAAAAAGGTCGGCCTCCTGACGCAGGTGTCCTGACGCAGGTCTCCTGAATCAAGTTTCATAAAGTGGATTCTACTGACGCAGGTCTCTTTTCACAGGTCTCCTCAGGCAGCTCCCCTGACACAGGTCTCCTAAAGGAGATCTCTTAAAGTGCGTCTCCTAAGATAGGTTCCCTGATGCAGGTGTCATAAAGTTGGCGTCCTGACACTTGTCCCCAGAAGCAGGTCTCCTGATGCAGGTTTCCTAAAGTGGATTCCACTGATGCAGATCTCCTTTCACAGGTCTCCTAAGGCAGTTCCCCTGACACATGTCTTCTGACGCAGATCTTCTAAAGTAAATTTCCTGAGGTAGGTCCTCTGACGCAGGTGTCATAAAGTGGGCCTCCTGACGCAGGTCCCCTGATGCAGGTCTACTGATGCATGTTTCCTAATGTGGATTCCACTGATGGAGATCTCCTTTCACAGCAATCCTGAAGTAGCTTCCCTGACACAGGTCTCCTGATATGGATCTACTAATGTTCGTCTCTTGAAGTAGGTCCGCTGACGCAGGTGTCATATAGTGGGCCTCCTGACGCAGGTCCCCTGACGCAGGTCTCTGTTCACAGGTCTCCTAACGCAGCTCCCCTGACGAAGCTCTCCTGACGGAGATCTCTTAAAGTGCCCTCCTGAAGTAGGTCCCCTGACGCAGGTGTCATCAAGTGGGCTTCCTGACGCAGGTCCCCTGACGCAGACTTCCTAAAGTGGATTCCACTGAGGCAGGTGTCCTTTCACAGGTCTCCTCAGGCAGCTCCCCTGACACAGGTCTCCTGAAGGAGATCTCTTAAAGTGCGTCTCCTGAAGTAGGTCCCCTGACGCAGGTGTCATAAAGTGGGCCTCCTGACGCAGGTCCCCTGACGCAGGTCTCCAGGATGCAGATTTCCTAAAGTGGATTCCACTGAGGCAGGTCTCCTTTCACAGGTCTCCTCAGGCAGCTCCCCTGACGAAGCTCTCCTGAAGGAGATCTCTTAAAGTGCGTCTCCTGAAGTAGGTCTGCTGACGCAGGTGTCATAAAGTGGGCCTCCTGACGCAGGTCCCCTGACGCAGGTCTCCTGATGCAGATTTCCTAAAGTGGATTCCACTGAGGCAGGTCTCCTTTAACAGGTCTACTCAGGCAGCTCCCCTGACACAGGTCTCCTTATATAGATCTACTAAAGTGCGTCTCCTGACGTAGGTCCCCTCAAGGAGGTCTCCTGATGTAGGTTTCCTAAAGTGGATTCCACTGACGCAGGTCTCCTTTCACAGGTCTCCTGAAGGAGATCTCTTAAAGTGCGTCTCCTGAAGTAGGTCCCCTGACGCAGGTGTCATAAAGTGGGCCTCCTGACGCAGGTCCCCTCAAGGAGGTCTCCTGATGTAGGTTTCCTAAAGTGGATTCCACTGACGCAGGTCTCCTTTCACAGGTCTCCTAACGCAGCTCCCCTGACAAAGCTCTGCTGAAGAAGATCTCTTAAAGTGCGTCTCCTAAGTGAGGTCCCCTGATGCAAGTGTCATATAGTGGGCCTCCTGACGCCGGTTCCCTAATGCAGGTTTCCTAAAGTGGATTCCACTGACTCATGTGTCCTTTCACAGGTCTCCTAAGACAGCTCCCCTGACATTGCTCCCCTGACGGAAATCTCTTAAAGTGCGTCTCGTAAGTTAGGTCCCCTGATGCAGACGTCATCAAGTGGGCCTCCTGACGCAGGTCTCCAAAAGCCGGTCCCCTAATGCAGGTTTCCTAAAGTGGATTCCACTGACTCATGTGTCCTTTCACAGGTCTCCTAAGACAGCTCCCCTGACATAGCTCCCCTGACGGAGTTCTCCTAAAGTGCGTTTCCTAAGGTAGGTCCCCTGACGCAGGTCAAAAAAGGTCGGCCTCCTGACGCAGGTGTCCTGACGCAGGTCTCCTGAATCAAGTTTCCTAAAGTGGATTCCACTGAGGCAGGTCTCTTTTCACAGGTCTCCTAACTCAGCTCCCCTGACGTAGCTCTCTTGAAGGTGAACTCTTAAAGTGCGTATCCTAAGTTAGGTCCCCTGACGCAGATGTCATCAAGTGGGCCTCCTGACGCAGGTCCCCTGAAGCAGATTTCCTAAAGTGGATTCCACTGAGGCAGGTCTCCTTTCACAGGTCTCCTCAGGCAGCTCCCCTGACACAGGTCTCCTAAAGGAGATCTCTTAAAGTGCGTCTCCTAAGATAGGTCCCCTGATGCAGGTGTCATAAAGTTGGCGTCCTGACGCTTGTCCCCAGAAGCAGGTCTCCTGATGCAGATTTCCTAAAGTGGATTCCACTGACGCAGGTCTCCTTTCACAGGTCTCCTAACGAAGCTTCCCTGACAAAGCTCTCCTGAAGGAGATCTCCTAAATTGTATCCCCTGAGGTACGTCCCCTAACACAGGTGTCATTAAGTGGGCCTTCTGATGGAGGTCTCCTAAAGTAGGTCTCCTGATGCAGATATCATAAAGTTTATTCGACTGACGCAGGTCTCCTTTCACAGGTCTCCTAAGACAGCTTCCCTGACATAGCTCCCCTGACGGAGATCTCCTAAAGTGCATTTCCTAATGTAGGTCCCCTGACGCAGGTGAAAAAAGGTCGGCCTCCTGATGCAGGTGTCCTGACGCAGGTCTCCTGAATCAAGTTTCCTAAAGTGGATTCCACTGACGCAGGTCTCTTTTCACAGGTCTCCTAAGGCAGTTCCACTGACACATGTCTTCTGACGCAGATCTCCTAAAGTAAATCTCCTGAGGTAGGTCCTCTGACGCAGGTGTCATCAAGTGGGCCTCCTGACGCAGGTCCCCTGACGCAGATTTCCTAAAGTGGATTCTACTGAGGCAGGTCTTCTTCACAGGTCTCCTCAGGCAGCTCCCCTGAGACAGGTCTCCTGATATAAATCTACTAAAGTGCGTCTGCTGACGTACGTCCCCTGACGCAGGTGTCATGAAGTGGGCCTCCTGACGCTGGTCCCCTCATGGAGGTCTCCTGATGTAGGTTTCCTAAAGTGGATTCCACTGACGCAGGTCTCCTTTCACAGGTCTCCTAACGTAGCTCCCCTTCCAAAGCTCTCCTGAAGGAGGTCTCTTAAAGTGCGTCTCCTAAGATAGGTCCCCTGATGCAGGTGTCATAAAAGTGCGCCTCCTGATGCAGGTCCCCTGAAGGAGGTCTCCTGATGCAGGTTTCCTAAAGTGGATTCCACTGAAGCAGGTCTCTTTTCACAGGTCCAATAACGCAGCTCCCCTAACGAAGCTCTCTTGAAGGAGATCTCTTAAAGTGCGTCTCCTAAGTTAGGTCCCCTGATGCAAGTGTCATATAGTAGGCCTCCTGACGCAGGTCTCCTGAAATAGATCTACTAAAGTGCGTCTCCTAAGATAGGTCCCCTGATGCAAGTGTCATAAAGTGGGCGTCCTGACGCTTGTCCTCTTGAACCAGGTCTCCTGATGCAGGTTTCCTAAAGTGAATTCCAATGATGCAGATCTCCTTTACCTGGTCTCCCAAGGAAGTGCCCCTGACACATGTCTTCTGACGCAGATCTCCTAAAGTAATTTCCTGAGGTAGGTCTTCTGACGCAGGTGTCATAAAGTGGGCCTCCTGACGCAGGTCCCCTGATGCAGGTCTACTGACGCATGTCTCCTAATTTGGATTCCACTGATGGAGTTCTCCTTTCACAGCAATCCTAAAGCAGCTTCCCTGACACAGGTTTCCTGATATAGATCTACTATAGTTCGTCTCCTGAAATAGGTCCCCTGACGCAGGTGTCATAAAGTGGGCCTCCTGACGCAGGTCCCCTGACGCAGGTCTCCTGATGCAGATTTCCTAAAGTGGATTCCACTGAGGAAGGTCTCCTTTCACAGGTCTCCTAAGACAGCTCCCCTGACACAGGTCTCCTGATATAGATCTACTTAAGTGCGTCTCCTGACGTAGGTCCCCTGACGCAGGTGTCATAAAGTGGGCCTCCTGACGCAGGTCCCCTGAAGGAGGTCTCCTGATATAGGTTTCCTAAAGTGGATTCCACTGATGCAGGTCTCCTTTCACAGGTCTCCTAAGGCAGTTCCCCTGACAAAGCTCTCCTGAAGGAGACTTACTAAAGTGCGTCTACTGAAGTAGGTCCCCTGACGCAGGTGTCATAAAGTGGGCCTCCTGACGCAGCTCCCCTGAAGGAGAACTCTTAAAGTGCATCTCCTAAGTTAGGTCCCATGATGCAGGTGTCATATAGTGGGCCTCCTGACGCAGGTCTCCTGATATAGATCTACTAAAGTGCGTCTCCTGAAGTAGGTCCCCTGACGCAGGTGTCATTAAATGGGCCTCCTGATGCAGCCCCCCTGATGAAGATTTCCTAAAGTGGATTCCACTGAGGCAGGTCTCCTTTCACAGGTCTCCTAAGACAGCTCCCCTGACATAGGTCCCCTGATGCAGGTGTCATATAGTGGGCCTTCTGACGCTGGTCTCCTAACGCCGGTCCCCTAATGCAGGTTTCCTAAAATGGATTCCACTGACTCATGTGTCCTTTCACAGGTCTCCTAAGACAGCTCCCCTGACATAGCTCCCCTGACGGAGATCTCCTAAAGTGCGTTTCCTAAGGTAGGTCCCCTGACGCAGGGGAAATAAGGTGGGCCTCCTGACGCAGGTGACCTGACACAGGTCTCCTGAATCAAGCTTCCTAAAGTGGATTGCACTGACGCAGGTCTTTTTTCACAGGTCTCCTAACGCAGCTCCCCTGACGAAGCTCTCCTGAAGGAGATCTCTTAAAGTGCGTCTCCTACGTTAGGTCCCCTGATGCAGGTGTCATAAAGTGGGCCTCCTGACGCAGGTCCCCTGTCGCTGGTCTCCTGATGCAGATTTCCTAAAGTGGATTCCACTGACGCAGGTCTCCTTTTCACAGGTCTCCTCAGTTAGCTCCCCTGACAAAGCTCTCCTGAAGATCTCCTAAATTGTATCCCCTGAGGTACGTCCCCTGACACAGGTGTCATTAAGTGGGCCTTCTGATGCAGGTCTCCTGAAGCAGGTCTCCTGATGTAGATATCATAAAGTTTATTCCACTGACGCAAGCCTTCTTTCACAAGTCTCCTAACGCAGCTCCCCTGACAAAGCTCTCCTGATGGAGATCTCTTAAAGTGCGTCTCGTAAGTTAGGTCCCCTGATGCAGGTGTCATATAGTGGGCCTCCTGACGCAGGTCTCCTGACGCCTGTCCCCTAATGCAGGTTTCCTAAAGTGGTTTCCACTGACTCATTTTTCCTTTCACAGGTCTCCTAAAACAGCTCCCCTGACATAGCTCCCTGACGGAGATCTCCTAAAGTGCGTTTCCTAAGGTGGGTCCCCTGACGCAGGTGAAAAAAGGTCGGCCTCCTGACGCAGGTGTCCTGACGCAGGTCTCCTGAATCAAGTTTCCTAAAGTGGATTCCACTGACGCAGGTCTCTTTTCACAGGTCTCCTAAGGCAGTTCCCCTGATACATGTCTTCTGACGCAGATCTTCTAAAGTAAATCTCCTGAGGTAGGTCCTCTGACGCAGGTGTCATCAAGTGGGCCTCCTGACGCAGGTCCCCTGACGCAGATTTCCTAACGTGGATTCCACTGAGGCAGGTCTCCTTTCACAGGTCTCCTCAAGCAGCTCCCCTGACACAGGTCTCCTGATATAGATCTACTAAAGTGCGTCTCCTGAAGTAGGTCCCCTGACGCAGGTGTCATAAAGTGGGCCTCCTGACGCAGGTCCCCTGAGGGAGGTCTCCTGATGCAGGTTTCCTAAAGTGGATTCCCCTGAAGCAGGTCTCCTTTCACAGGTCTCCTAAGGCAGTTCCCCTGACAAAGCTCTCCTGAAGGAGATCTCTTACAGTGCGTCTCGTAAGGTAGGTCCCCTGTCGCAGGTGAAATAAAGTGGGCCTCCTGACGCAGGTGTCCTGACGCAGGTCTCCTCAATCAAATTTCCTAAAGTGGATTCGAATGACGCAGGTCTCTATTCACAGGTCTCCTAACGCAGCTCCCCTGACGAAGCTCTCCTGAAGGAGATCTCTTAAAGCGCGTCTCCTAAGTTAGGTCCCCTGATGCAGGTGTCATATAGTGGGCCTCCTGACGCAGGTCTCCTGATATAGATCTACTAAAGTGCGTCTTCTGAAGAAGGTCCCCTGACGCAGGTGTCATCAAGTGGGCCTCCCGAAGCAGGTCCCCTGAAGGAGGTCTCCTGATGCAGGTTTCCTAAAGTGGATTCCACTGAAGCAGGTCTCTTTTCACAGGTCTCCTAACGCAGCTCCCCTGACGAAGCTCTCCTGAAGGAGATCTCTTAAAGTGCGTCTCCTAAGTTAGGTCCACTAATGCAGGTGTCATCAAGTGGGCCTCCTGACGCAGGTCCCCTGACGCAGATTTCCTAAGGTGGATTCCACTGAGGCAGGTCTCCTTTCACAGGTCTCCTGATATAGATCTACTAAAGTGCGTCTCCTGAAGTAGGTCCCCTGACGCAGGTGTCATAAAGTGGGCCTCCTGACGCAGATCCCCTAAAGGAGGTCTCCTGATGCAGGTTTCCTAAAGTTGATTCCACTGACGCAGGTCTCCTTTCACAGGTCTCCTAACGCAGCTCCCCTGACAAAGCTCTCCTAAAGGAGATCTCTTAAAGTGCGTCTCGTAAGTTAGGTCCCCTGATGTAGGTGTCATATAGTGGGTCTCCTGACGCAGGTCTCCTGACCTCTGTCCCCCAATGCAGGTTTCCTAAAGTGGATTCCACTCACTCATGTGTCCTTTCACAGGTCTCCTAAGACAGCTCCCCTGACATAGCTCCCCTGATGGAGATCTCCTAATGTGCGTTTCCTAAGGTAGGTCCGCTGACGCAGGTGAAAAAAGGTCGGCCTCCTGACGCAGGTGTCCTGACGCAGGTCTCCTGAATCAAGTTTCCTAAAGTGGATTCCACTGACGCAGGTCTGTTTTCACAGGTCTCCTAACGCAGCTCCCCTGACGAAGCTCTCCAGAAGGAAATCTCTTAAAGTGCGTCTCCTAAGTTAGGTCCCCTGATCCAGGTGTCATCAAGTGGGCCTCCTGACGCAGGTCCCCTGACACAGATTTTCTAAAGTGTATTCCACTGAGGCAGGTCTGCTTTCACAGGTCTCCTCAGGCAGCTCCCCTGACACAGGTCTCCTGAAAGAGATCTCTTAAAGTGCGTCTCCTGAAGTAGGTCCCCTGACGCAGGTGTCATAAAGTAGGCCTCCTGATGCAGGTCCCCTGACGCAGGTCTCCAGGATGCAGATTTCCTAAAGTGGATTCCACTGAGGCAGGTCTCCTTTCAAAGGTCTCCTCAGGCAGCTCCCCTGACACAGGTCTCCTGAAGGAGATATCTTAAAGTGCATCTCCTGAAGTAGGTCCCCTGACACAGGTGTCATAAAGTGGGCCTCCTGACGCAGGTCTCCTGAAGGAGGTCTCCTGATGCAGGTTTCCTAAAGTGGATTCCACTGAAGCAGGTCTTTTTTCACAGGTTACCTAACACAGCTCCCCTGACGAAGCTCTCCTGAAGGAGATCTCTTAAAGTTTCGTCTCCTGAAGTAGGTCCCCTGACGCAGGTGTCATCAGGTGGGCATTCTGACGCAGGTCCCCTGGCGCAGATTTCCTAAAGTGGATTCCACTGAGGCAGGTCTCCTTTTACATGTCTCCTCAGGCAGCTCCCCTGACACAGGTCTCCTGAAGGAAATCTCTTAAAGTGCGTCTCCTAAGATACGTCCCCTGATGCAGGTGTCATAAAGTGGGCCTCCTGATGCAGGTCCCCTGAAGGAGGTCTCCTGATGCAGGTTTCCTAATGTGGATTCCACTGAAGCAGGTCTCTTTTC
This sequence comes from Oryzias celebensis, assembly GCA_014656515.1. NCBI lineage: Eukaryota > Metazoa > Chordata > Actinopteri > Beloniformes > Adrianichthyidae > Oryzias > Oryzias celebensis. The sequence continues at coordinate 22,141,560 of BNCR01000017.1, read as the reverse complement.
ACAGGTCTCCTCAGGCAGTTCCCCTGACGCATGTCTTCTGACGCAGATCTCCTAAAGTAAATCTCCTGAGGTAGGTCCTCTGACGCAGGTGTCATCAAGTGGGCCTCCTGATGAATGTCCCCTGACGCAGATTTCCTAACGGGATTCCACTAAGGCAGGTCTCCTTTCACAGGTCTCCTAACGTAGCTCCCCTGACACAGGTCTCCTGAAGGAGATCTCTTAAAGTGCGTCTCCTAGGATAGGTCCCCTGACGCAGGTGAAAAAAGGTCGGCCTCCTGACGCAGGTGTCCTGACGCAGGTCTCCTGAATCAAGTTTCCTAAAGTGGATTCTACTGACGCAGGTCTCTTTTCACAGGTCTCCTCAGGCAGCTCCCCTGACACAGGTCTCCTAAAGGAGATCTCTTAAAGTGCGTCTCCTAAGATAGGTTCCCTGATGCAGGTGTCATAAAGTTGGCGTCCTGACACTTGTCCCCAGAAGCAGGTCTCCTGATGCAGGTTTCCTAAAGTGGATTCCACTGATGCAGATCTCCTTTCACAGGTCTCCTAAGGCAGTTCCCCTGACACATGTCTTCTGACGCAGATCTTCTAAAGTAAATTTCCTGAGGTAGGTCCTCTGACGCAGGTGTCATAAAGTTGGCCTCCTGACGCAGGTCCCCTGATGCAGGTCTACTGATGCATGTTTCCTAATGTGGATTCCACTGATGGAGATCTCCTTTCACAGCAATCCTGAAGTAGCTTCCCTGACACAGGTCTCCTGATATGGATCTACTAATGTTCGTCTCTTGAAGTAGGTCCGCTGACGCAGGTGTCATATAGTGGGCCTCCTGACGCAGGTCCCCTGACGCAGGTCTCTGTTCACAGGTCTCCTAACGCAGCTCCCCTGACGAAGCTCTCCTGACGGAGATCTCTTAAAGTGCCCTCCTGAAGTAGGTCCCCTGACGCAGGTGTCATCAAGTGGGCTTCCTGACGCAGGTCCCCTGACGCAGACTTCCTAAAGTGGATTCCACTGAGGCAGGTGTCCTTTCACAGGTCTCCTCAGGCAGCTCCCCTGACACAGGTCTCCTGAAGGAGATCTCTTAAAGTGCGTCTCCTGAAGTAGGTCCCCTGACGCAGGTCCCCTCAAGGAGGTCTCCTGATGTAGGTTTCCTAAAGTGGATTCCACTGACGCAGGTCTCCTTTCACAGGTCTCCTAACGCAGCTCCCCTGACAAAGCTCTGCTGAAGAAGATCTCTTAAAGTGCGTCTCCTAAGTGAGGTCCCCTGATGCAAGTGTCATATAGTGGGCCTCCTGACGCCGGTTCCCTAATGCAGGTTTCCTAAAGTGGATTCCACTGACTCATGTGTCCTTTCACAGGTCTCCTAAGACAGCTCCCCTGACATTGCTCCCCTGACGGAAATCTACTAAAGTGCGTTTCCTAAGGTAGGTCCCCTGACGCAGGTGAAATAAGGTGGGCCTCCTGACGCAGGTGTCCTGACTCAGGTCTCCTGAATCAAGTTTCCTAAAGTGGATTCCACTGACGCAGGTCTCTTTTCACAGGTCTCCTAACGCAGCTCCCCTGACGAAGCTCTCCTGACGGAGATCTCTTAAAGTGCGTCTCGTAAGTTAGGTCCCCTGATGCAGACGTCATCAAGTGGGCCTCCTGACGCAGGTCTCCAAAAGCCGGTCCCCTAATGCAGGTTTCCTAAAGTGGATTCCACTGACTCATGTGTCCTTTCACAGGTCTCCTAAGACAGCTCCCCTGACATAGCTCCCCTGACGGAGTTCTCCTAAAGTGCGTTTCCTAAGGTAGGTCCCCTGACGCAGGTCAAAAAAGGTCGGCCTCCTGACGCAGGTGTCCTGACGCAGGTCTCCTGAATCAAGTTTCCTAAAGTGGATTCCACTGAGGCAGGTCTCTTTTCACAGGTCTCCTAACTCAGCTCCCCTGACGTAGCTCTCTTGAAGGTGAACTCTTAAAGTGCGTATCCTAAGTTAGGTCCCCTGACGCAGATGTCATCAAGTGGGCCTCCTGACGCAGGTCCCCTGAAGCAGATTTCCTAAAGTGGATTCCACTGAGGCAGGTCTCCTTTCACAGGTCTCCTCAGGCAGCTCCCCTGACACAGGTCTCCTAAAGGAGATCTCTTAAAGTGCGTCTCCTAAGATAGGTCCCCTGATGCAGGTGTCATAAAGTTGGCGTCCTGACGCTTGTCCCCAGAAGCAGGTCTCCTGATGCAGGTTTCCTAAAGTGGATTCCACTGATGCAGATCTCCTTTCACAGGTCTCCTAAGGCAGTTCCCCTGACACATGTCTTCTGATGCAAGTGTCATATAGTGGGCCTCCTGACGCCGGTTCCCTAATGCAGCTTTCCTAAAGTGGATTCCACTGACTCATGTGTCCTTTCACAGGTCTCCTAAGACAGCTCCCCTGACATTGCTCCCCTGACGGAGATCTACTAAAGTGCGTTTCCTAAGGTAGGTCCCCTGACGCAGGTGTAATAAGGTGGGCTTCCTGACGCAGGTGTCCTGACGCAGGTCTCCTGAATCAAGTTTCCTAAAGTGGATTCCACTGACGCAGGTCTCTGTTCACAGGTCTCCTAACGCAGCTCCCCTGACGAAGCTCTCCTGACGGAGATCTCTTAAAGTGCGTCTCCTGAAGTAGGTCCCCTTACGCAGGTGTCATCAAGTGGGCCTCCTGACGCAGGTCCCCTGACGCAGATTTCCTAAAGTGGATTCCACTGAGGCAGGTGTCCTTTCACAGGTCTCCTCAGGCAGCTCCCCTGACACAGGTCTCCTGAAGGAGATCTCTTAAAGTGCGTCTCCTGAAGTAGGTCCCCTGATGCAGGTGTCATATAGTGGGCCTCCTGACGCAGGTCTCCTGACGCCGGTCCCCTAATGCAGGTTTCCTTAAGTGGATTCCACTGACTCATGTGTCCTTTCACAGGTCTCCTAAGAGAGCTCCCCTGACATAGCTCCCCTGACGGAGATCTCCTAAAGTGCGTTTCCTAAGGTAGGTCCCCTGACGCAGGTGAAATAAAGTGGGCCTCCTGACGCAGGTGTCCTGACGCAGGTCTCCTGAATAAAGTTTCCTAAAGTGGATTCCACTGACGCAGGTCTCTTTTCACAGGTCTCCTAACGCAGCTCCCCTGACAAAGCTCTCCTGAAGGAGATCTCTTAAAGTGCGTCTCCTAAGATAGGTCCTCTGACGCAGATGTCATAAAGTGGGCCTACTGACGCAGGTTACCTGATGCAGGTCTACTGATGCATGTTTCCTAACGTGGATTCCACTGATGGAGATCTCCTTTCACAGCAATCCTAAAGCAGCTTCCCTGACCTAGGTCTCCTGATATAGATCTATTATACTTCGTCTCCTGAAGTAGGTCCCCTGACGCAGGAGTCATAAAGTGGGCCTCCTGACGCAGGTCCCCTGACGCAGTTCCCCTGATGCAGATTTCCTAAAGTGGATTCCACTGAGGCAGGTCTCCTTTCACAGGACTACTCAGGCAGCTCCCCTGACACAGGTCTCCTGATAGAGATCTACTAAAGTGCGTCTCCTGATGTAGGTCCCATGACGCATGTGTCATTAAGTGGGCCTCCTGATGCAGGTCCCCTCAAGGAGGATTCCTGATGTAGGTTTCCTAAAGTGGATTCCACTGACGCAGGTCTCCTTTCACAGGTCTCCTAACGCAGCTCCCCTGACAAAGCTCTGCTGAAGGAGATCTTTTAAAGTGCGTCTCCTAAGTTAGGTCCCCTGATGCAGGTGTCATATAGTGGGCCTCCTGACGCCGGTCCCCTAATGCAGGTTTCCTAAAGTGAATTCCACTGACTCATGTGTCCTTTCACAGGTCTCCTGACGCAGCTCCCCTGACAAAGCTCTGCTGAAGGAGATTTCTTAAAGTGCGTCTCCTAAGTTAATTCCCCTGACGCAGGTGTCATATAGTGGGTCTTCTCATGCAGGTCTCCTGAAGAAGGTCTCCTGATGCAAATATCATAAAGTTTATTCCACTGACGCAGGTCTCCTTTCAAAGGTCTCCTAACGCAGCTCCCCTGACAAAGCTCTCCTGAAGGAGATCTCTTAAAGTGCGTCTCCTAAGATAGGTCCCCCGATCCAGGTGTCATATAGTGGGCCTCCTGACGCAGGTCTCCTGATATAGATCTACTAAAGTGCGTCCCCTGAAGTAAGTCCCCTGACGCAGGTGTCATAAAGTGGGCCTCCTGACGCAGGTCCCCTGATGCAGGTCTCCTGATGCAGATTTCCTAAAGTGGATTCCACTGACGCAGGTCTCTTTTCACAGGTCTCCTAACGTAGCTCCCCTTCAAAAGCTCTCCTGAAGGAGATCTCTTAAAGTGCGTCTCCTAAGATAGGTCTCCTGATGCAGGTGTCATAAAGTGGATTCCCCTGAAAGAGGTGTCTTTTCACAGGTCTCCTAACGCAGCTCCCCTGACGAAGCTCTCCTGAAGGAGATCTCTTAAAGTGCGTCTCCTACGTTAGGTCCCCTGATGCAGGTGTCATATAGTGGGGCTCCTGACGCAGGTCTCCTGATATAGATCTACTAAAGTGCGTCGCCTGAAGTAGGTCCCCTGACGCAGGAGTCATAAAGTGGGCCACCTGACTTAGGTCCCCTGACGCAGGTCTCCTGATTAAGATTTCCTAAAGTGGATTCCACTGACGCAGGTCTCTTTTCACTGGTCTCCTAACGCAGCTCCCCTGACGAAGCTCTCATGAAGGAGATCTCTTAAAGTGCGTCTCCTAAGTTAGGTCCCCTGATGCAGGTGTCATAAAGTGGGAGTCCTGACTCTTGTCCCCTGAAGCAGGTCTCCTGATGCAGGTTTCCTAAAATGGATTCCACTGATGCAGATCTCCTTTCACAGGTCTCCTAAGGCAGTTCCCCTGACAAAGCTCTGCTAAAGGAGATCTCTTAAAGTACGTCTCCTCCAGGTGTCATTAAGTGGGCCTCCTGACGCAGGTCCCCTGACACAGGTCTCCTGATTCAGATTTCCTAAAGTGGATTCCACTCAGGCAGGTCTCCTTTCACAGGTCTCCTCAGGCAGCTCCCCTGACACAGGTCTCCTGATATAGATCTACTAAAGTGCGTCTCCTGAAGTAGGTCCCCTGACGCATGTGTCTCAAAGTGGGCCTCCTGACGCTGGTCACCGTAAGAAAGTCTCCTGATGGAGGTTTCCTAAAGTGGATTCCACTGACGCAGGTCTCCTTTCACAGGTCTCCTAACGTAGCTCCCCTTCAAAAGCTCTCCTGAAGGAGATCTCTTAAAGTGCGTCTCCTAAGATAGGTCCCCTGATGCAGGTGTCATAAAGTGGGCCTCCTGACGCAAGTCCCCTGAAGGAGGTCTCCTGATGCAGGTTTCCTAAAGTGGATTCCCCTGAAGCAGGTCTCTTTTCACAGGTCTCCCAACGCAGCTCCCCTGACGAAGCTCTCCTGAAGGAGATCTCTTAAAGTGCGTCTCCTAAGTTAGGTCCCCTGACGCAGGTGTCATCAAGTGGGCCTCCTGACGCAGGTCCCCTGACGCAGGTCTCCTGATACAGATTTCCTAAAGTGGATTCCACTGACGCAGGTCTCCTTTCACAGGTCTCCTCAGGCAGCTCCCCTGACACAGGTCTCCTGAAGGAGATATCTTAAAGTGCATCTCCTGAAGTAGGTCCCCTGACACAGGTGTCATAAAGTGGGCCTCCTGACGCAGGTCTCCTGAAGGAGGTCTCCTGATGCAGGTTTCCTAAAGTGGATTCCACTGAAGCAGGTCTTTTTTCACAGGTTACCTAACACAGCTCCCCTGACGAAGCTCTCCTGAAGGAGATCTCTTAAAGTTTCGTCTCCTGAAGTAGGTCCCCTGACGCAGGTGTCATCAGGTGGGCATTCTGACGCAGGTCCCCTGGCGCAGATTTCCTAAAGTGGATTCCACTGAGGCAGGTCTCCTTTTACATGTCTCCTCAGGCAGCTCCCCTGACACAGGTCTCCTGAAGGAAATCTCTTAAAGTGCGTCTCCTAAGATACGTCCCCTGATGCAGGTGTCATAAAGTGGGCCTCCTGATGCAGGTCCCCTGAAGGAGGTCTCCTGATGCAGGTTTCCTAATGTGGATTCCACTGAAGCAGGTCTCTTTTCACAGGTCTCCTCAGGCAGTTCCCCTGACGCATGTCTTCTGACGCAGATCTCCTAAAGTAAATCTCCTGAGGTAGGTCCTCTGACGCAGGTGTCATCAAGTGGGCCTCCTGATGAATGTCCCCTGACGCAGATTTCCTAACGGGATTCCACTAAGGCAGGTCTCCTTTCACAGGTCTCCTAACGTAGCTCCCCTGACACAGGTCTCCTGAAGGAGATCTCTTAAAGTGCGTCTCCTAGGATAGGTCCCCTGACGCAGGTGAAAAAAGGTCGGCCTCCTGACGCAGGTGTCCTGACGCAGGTCTCCTGAATCAAGTTTCCTAAAGTGGATTCTACTGACGCAGGTCTCTTTTCACAGGTCTCCTCAGGCAGCTCCCCTGACACAGGTCTCCTAAAGGAGATCTCTTAAAGTGCGTCTCCTAAGATAGGTTCCCTGATGCAGGTGTCATAAAGTTGGCGTCCTGACACTTGTCCCCAGAAGCAGGTCTCCTGATGCAGGTTTCCTAAAGTGGATTCCACTGATGCAGATCTCCTTTCACAGGTCTCCTAAGGCAGTTCCCCTGACACATGTCTTCTGACGCAGATCTTCTAAAGTAAATTTCCTGAGGTAGGTCCTCTGACGCAGGTGTCATAAAGTTGGCCTCCTGACGCAGGTCCCCTGATGCAGGTCTACTGATGCATGTTTCCTAATGTGGATTCCACTGATGGAGATCTCCTTTCACAGCAATCCTGAAGTAGCTTCCCTGACACAGGTCTCCTGATATGGATCTACTAATGTTCGTCTCTTGAAGTAGGTCCGCTGACGCAGGTGTCATATAGTGGGCCTCCTGACGCAGGTCCCCTGACGCAGGTCTCTGTTCACAGGTCTCCTAACGCAGCTCCCCTGACGAAGCTCTCCTGACGGAGATCTCTTAAAGTGCCCTCCTGAAGTAGGTCCCCTGACGCAGGTGTCATCAAGTGGGCTTCCTGACGCAGGTCCCCTGACGCAGACTTCCTAAAGTGGATTCCACTGAGGCAGGTGTCCTTTCACAGGTCTCCTCAGGCAGCTCCCCTGACACAGGTCTCCTGAAGGAGATCTCTTAAAGTGCGTCTCCTGAAGTAGGTCCCCTGACGCAGGTGTCATAAAGTGGGCCTCCTGACGCAGGTCCCCTCAAGGAGGTCTCCTGATGTAGGTTTCCTAAAGTGGATTCCACTGACGCAGGTCTCCTTTCACAGGTCTCCTAACGCAGCTCCCCTGACAAAGCTCTGCTGAAGAAGATCTCTTAAAGTGCGTCTCCTAAGTGAGGTCCCCTGATGCAAGTGTCATATAGTGGGCCTCCTGACGCCGGTTCCCTAATGCAGGTTTCCTAAAGTGGATTCCACTGACTCATGTGTCCTTTCACAGGTCTCCTAAGACAGCTCCCCTGACATTGCTCCCCTGACGGAAATCTACTAAAGTGCGTTTCCTAAGGTAGGTCCCCTGACGCAGGTGAAATAAGGTGGGCCTCCTGACGCAGGTGTCCTGACTCAGGTCTCCTGAATCAAGTTTCCTAAAGTGGATTCCACTGACGCAGGTCTCTTTTCACAGGTCTCCTAACGCAGCTCCCCTGACGAAGCTCTCCTGACGGAGATCTCTTAAAGTGCGTCTCGTAAGTTAGGTCCCCTGATGCAGACGTCATCAAGTGGGCCTCCTGACGCAGGTCTCCAAAAGCCGGTCCCCTAATGCAGGTTTCCTAAAGTGGATTCCACTGACTCATGTGTCCTTTCACAGGTCTCCTAAGACAGCTCCCCTGACATAGCTCCCCTGACGGAGTTCTCCTAAAGTGCGTTTCCTAAGGTAGGTCCCCTGACGCAGGTCAAAAAAGGTCGGCCTCCTGACGCAGGTGTCCTGACGCAGGTCTCCTGAATCAAGTTTCCTAAAGTGGATTCCACTGAGGCAGGTCTCTTTTCACAGGTCTCCTAACTCAGCTCCCCTGACGTAGCTCTCTTGAAGGTGAACTCTTAAAGTGCGTATCCTAAGTTAGGTCCCCTGACGCAGATGTCATCAAGTGGGCCTCCTGACGCAGGTCCCCTGAAGCAGATTTCCTAAAGTGGATTCCACTGAGGCAGGTCTCCTTTCACAGGTCTCCTCAGGCAGCTCCCCTGACACAGGTCTCCTAAAGGAGATCTCTTAAAGTGCGTCTCCTAAGATAGGTCCCCTGATGCAGGTGTCATAAAGTTGGCGTCCTGACGCTTGTCCCCAGAAGCAGGTCTCCTGATGCAGGTTTCCTAAAGTGGATTCCACTGATGCAGATCTCCTTTCACAGGTCTCCTAAGGCAGTTCCCCTGACACATGTCTTCTGATGCAAGTGTCATATAGTGGGCCTCCTGACGCCGGTTCCCTAATGCAGCTTTCCTAAAGTGGATTCCACTGACTCATGTGTCCTTTCACAGGTCTCCTAAGACAGCTCCCCTGACATTGCTCCCCTGACGGAGATCTACTAAAGTGCGTTTCCTAAGGTAGGTCCCCTGACGCAGGTGTAATAAGGTGGGCTTCCTGACGCAGGTGTCCTGACGCAGGTCTCCTGAATCAAGTTTCCTAAAGTGGATTCCACTGACGCAGGTCTCTGTTCACAGGTCTCCTAACGCAGCTCCCCTGACGAAGCTCTCCTGACGGAGATCTCTTAAAGTGCGTCTCCTGAAGTAGGTCCCCTTACGCAGGTGTCATCAAGTGGGCCTCCTGACGCAGGTCCCCTGACGCAGATTTCCTAAAGTGGATTCCACTGAGGCAGGTGTCCTTTCACAGGTCTCCTCAGGCAGCTCCCCTGACACAGGTCTCCTGAAGGAGATCTCTTAAAGTGCGTCTCCTGAAGTAGGTCCCCTGATGCAGGTGTCATATAGTGGGCCTCCTGACGCAGGTCTCCTGACGCCGGTCCCCTAATGCAGGTTTCCTTAAGTGGATTCCACTGACTCATGTGTCCTTTCACAGGTCTCCTAAGAGAGCTCCCCTGACATAGCTCCCCTGACGGAGATCTCCTAAAGTGCGTTTCCTAAGGTAGGTCCCCTGACGCAGGTGAAATAAAGTGGGCCTCCTGACGCAGGTGTCCTGACGCAGGTCTCCTGAATAAAGTTTCCTAAAGTGGATTCCACTGACGCAGGTCTCTTTTCACAGGTCTCCTAACGCAGCTCCCCTGACAAAGCTCTCCTGAAGGAGATCTCTTAAAGTGCGTCTCCTAAGATAGGTCCTCTGACGCAGATGTCATAAAGTGGGCCTACTGACGCAGGTTACCTGATGCAGGTCTACTGATGCATGTTTCCTAACGTGGATTCCACTGATGGAGATCTCCTTTCACAGCAATCCTAAAGCAGCTTCCCTGACCTAGGTCTCCTGATATAGATCTATTATACTTCGTCTCCTGAAGTAGGTCCCCTGACGCAGGAGTCATAAAGTGGGCCTCCTGACGCAGGTCCCCTGACGCAGTTCCCCTGATGCAGATTTCCTAAAGTGGATTCCACTGAGGCAGGTCTCCTTTCACAGGACTACTCAGGCAGCTCCCCTGACACAGGTCTCCTGATAGAGATCTACTAAAGTGCGTCTCCTGATGTAGGTCCCATGACGCATGTGTCATTAAGTGGGCCTCCTGATGCAGGTCCCCTCAAGGAGGATTCCTGATGTAGGTTTCCTAAAGTGGATTCCACTGACGCAGGTCTCCTTTCACAGGTCTCCTAACGCAGCTCCCCTGACAAAGCTCTGCTGAAGGAGATCTTTTAAAGTGCGTCTCCTAAGTTAGGTCCCCTGATGCAGGTGTCATATAGTGGGCCTCCTGACGCCGGTCCCCTAATGCAGGTTTCCTAAAGTGAATTCCACTGACTCATGTGTCCTTTCACAGGTCTCCTGACGCAGCTCCCCTGACAAAGCTCTGCTGAAGGAGATTTCTTAAAGTGCGTCTCCTAAGTTAATTCCCCTGACGCAGGTGTCATATAGTGGGCCTTCTCATGCAGGTCTCCTGAAGAAGGTCTCCTGATGCAAATATCATAAAGTTTATTCCACTGACGCAGGTCTCCTTTCAAAGGTCTCCTAACGCAGCTCCCCTGACAAAGCTCTCCTGAAGGAGATCTCTTAAAGTGCGTCTCCTAAGATAGGTCCCCCGATCCAGGTGTCATATAGTGGGCCTCCTGACGCAGGTCTCCTGATATAGATCTACTAAAGTGCGTCCCCTGAAGTAAGTCCCCTGACGCAGGTGTCATAAAGTGGGCCTCCTGACGCAGGTCCCCTGATGCAGGTCTCCTGATGCAGATTTCCTAAAGTGGATTCCACTGACGCAGGTCTCTTTTCACAGGTCTCCTAACGTAGCTCCCCTTCAAAAGCTCTCCTGAAGGAGATCTCTTAAAGTGCGTCTCCTAAGATAGGTCTCCTGATGCAGGTGTCATAAAGTGGATTCCCCTGAAAGAGGTGTCTTTTCACAGGTCTCCTAACGCAGCTCCCCTGACGAAGCTCTCCTGAAGGAGATCTCTTAAAGTGCGTCTCCTACGTTAGGTCCCCTGATGCAGGTGTCATATAGTGGGGCTCCTGACGCAGGTCTCCTGATATAGATCTACTAAAGTGCGTCGCCTGAAGTAGGTCCCCTGACGCAGGAGTCATAAAGTGGGCCACCTGACTTAGGTCCCCTGACGCAGGTCTCCTGATTAAGATTTCCTAAAGTGGATTCCACTGACGCAGGTCTTTTTTCACTGGTCTCCTAACGCAGCTCCCCTGACGAAGCTCTCATGAAGGAGATCTCTTAAAGTGCGTCTCCTAAGTTAGGTCCCCTGATGCAGGTGTCATAAAGTGGGAGTCCTGACTCTTGTCCCCTGAAGCAGGTCTCCTGATGCAGGTTTCCTAAAATGGATTCCACTGATGCAGATCTCCTTTCACAGGTCTCCTAAGGCAGTTCCCCTGACAAAGCTCTGCTAAAGGAGATCTCTTAAAGTACGTCTCCTCCAGGTGTCATTAAGTGGGCCTCCTGACGCAGGTCCCCTGACACAGGTCTCCTGATTCAGATTTCCTAAAGTGGATTCCACTCAGGCAGGTCTCCTTTCACAGGTCTCCTCAGGCAGCTCCCCTGACACAGGTCTCCTGATATAGATCTACTAAAGTGCGTCTCCTGAAGTAGGTCCCCTGACGCATGTGTCTCAAAGTGGGCCTCCTGACGCTGGTCACCGTAAGAAAGTCTCCTGATGGAGGTTTCCTAAAGTGGATTCCACTGACGCAGGTCTCCTTTCACAGGTCTCCTAACGTAGCTCCCCTTCAAAAGCTCTCCTGAAGGAGATCTCTTAAAGTGCGTCTCCTAAGATAGGTCCCCTGATGCAGGTGTCATAAAGTGGGCCTCCTGACGCAAGTCCCCTGAAGGAGGTCTCCTGATGCAGGTTTCCTAAAGTGGATTCCCCTGAAGCAGGTCTCTTTTCACAGGTCTCCCAACGCAGCTCCCCTGACGAAGCTCTCCTGAAGGAGATCTCTTAAAGTGCGTCTCCTAAGTTAGGTCCCCTGACGCAGGTGTCATCAAGTGGGCCTCCTGACGCAGGTCCCCTGACGCAGGTCTCCTGATACAGATTTCCTAAAGTGGATTCCACTGACGCAGGTCTCCTTTCACAGGTCTCCTCAGGCAGCTCCCCTGACACAGGTCTCCTGATATAGATCTACCAAAGTGCGTCTCCTGAAGTAGGTCCCCTGACGCAGGTGTCATAAAGTGGGCCTCCTGACGCAGGTCCCCTGACGCAGGTCTCCTGATGCAGATTTCCTAAAGTGGATTCCACTGAGGCCTTTCTCCTTTCACAGGTCTCCTCAGGCAGCTCCCCTGACACAGGTCTCCTGATATAGATCTCTTAAAGTGCGTCTCCTTAAGTAGGTCCCCTGATGCAGTTGTCATATAGTGGGCCTCCTGATGCAGGTTTCCTGATATAGATCTACTAAAGTGCGTCTCCTGAAGTACGTCCTCTGACGCAGGTGTCATAAAGTTGGCCTCCTGACGCAGGTCCCCTGAAGAAGGTCTCCTGATACAGGTTTCCTAAAGTGGATTCCCCTGAAGCAGGTCTCTTTTCACAGGTCTCCTAACGCAGCTCCCCTGACACATGTCTTCTGACGCAGATCTCCTAAAGTAAATCTCCTTAGGCAGGTCCCCTGACGCTGGTCTCCTGATACAGATTTCATAAAGTGGATTCCACTGACGCAGGTCTCCTTTCACAGGTCTCCTAACGTAGCTCCCCTTCAAAAGCTCTCCTGAAGGAGATCTCTTAAAGTGCGTCTCCTAAGATAGGTCCCCTGATGCAGGTGTCATAAAGTGGGCCTCCTGACGCAGGTCCCCTGAAGGAGGTCTCCTGATGCAGGTTTCCTAAAGTGGATTCCCCTGAAGCAGGTCTCTTTTCACAGGTCTATTAACGCAGCTCCCCTGACGAAGCTCTCCTGAAGGAGATCTCTTAAAGTGCGTCTCCTAAGTTAGGTCCCCTGATGCAGGTGTCATATAGTGGGCCCCCTGACGCAAGTCTCCTGATATAGATCTACTAAAGTGCGTCTCCTGAAGTAGGTCTCCTGATACAGGTTTCTTAAACTGGATTCCACTGATGCAGATCTCCTTTCACAGGTCTCCTAAGGCAGTTCCCCTGACATATGTCTTCTGACGCAGATCTCCTAAAGTAAATCTCCTGAGGTAGGTCTTCTGACGCAGGTGTCATAAAGTGAGCCTCCTGACGCAGGTCCCCTGATGCAGGTCTACTGATGCATGTTTCCTTATGTGGATTCCACTGAGCCAGCTCCCCTGACACAGGTCTCCTGATATAAATCTACTAAAGTACGTCTGCTGACGTACGTCCCCTGACGCAGGTGTCATAAAGTGGGCCTCCTGACGCTGGTTCCCTCAAGGAGGTCTCCTGATGTAGGTTTCCTAAAGTGGATTCCACTGATGCAGGTCTCCTATCACAGGTCTCCTAACGCAGCTCCCCTGACAAAGCTCTGAAGTCTCCTGAAGTAGGTCCTCTGACGCAGGTGTCATTAAGTGGGCCTCCTGACGCAGGTCCCCTGACACAGGTCTCCTGATTCAGATTTCCTAAAGTGGATTCCACTGAGGCAGGTCTCCTTTCACAGGTCTCCTCAGGCAGCTCCCCTGACACAGGTCTCCTGATATAGATCTAGCAAAGTGCGTCTCCTGAAGTAGGTCCCCTGACGCAGGTGTCATAAAGTGGGCCTCCTGACGCAGGTCCCCTGACGCAGGTCTCCTGATGCAGATTTCCTAAAGTGGATTCCACTGAGGCCTTTCTCCTTTCACAGGTCTCCTCAGGCAGCTCCCCTGACACAGGTCTCCTGATATAGATCTCTTAAAGTGCGTCTCCTTAAGTAGGTCCCCTGATGCAGTTGTCATATAGTGGGCCTCCTGACGCAGGTCTCCTGATATAGATCTACTAAAGTGCGTCTCCTGAAGTACGTCCTCTGACGCAGGTGTCATAAAGTTGGCCTCCTGACGCAGGTCCCCTGAAGAAGGTCTCCTGATACAGGTTTCCTAAAGTGGATTCCACTGACGCAGGTCTCCTTTCACAGGTCTCCTAACGTAGCTCCCCTTCAAAAGCTCTCCTGAAGGAGATCTCTTAAAGTGCGTCTCCTAAGATAGGTCCCCTGATGCAGGTGTCAAAAAGTGGGCCTCCTGACGCAGATCCCTTGAAGGAGGTCTCCTGATGCAGGTTTCCTAAAGTGGATTCCCCTGAAGCAGGTCTCTTTTCACAGGTCTCCTAACGCAGCTCCCCTGACATAAGTCTTCTGACGCAGATCTCCTAAAGTAAATCTCCTTAGGTAGGTCCTCTGACGCAGGTGTCATCAAGTGGGCCTCCTGACGCAGGTCCCCTGACGCAGGTCACCTGATACAGATTTCCTAAAGTGGATTCCACTGACGCAGGTCTCCTTTCACAGGTCTCCTAACGAAGCTTCCCTGACAAAGCTCTCCTGAAAGAGATCTCCTAAATTGTATCCCCTGAGGCACGTCCCCTAACACAGGTGTCATTAAGTGGGCCTTCTGATGGAGGTCTCCTAAAGCAGGTCTCCTGATGCAGATATAAAGTTTATTCGACTGACGCAGGTCTCCTTTCACAGGTCTCCTAACGTAGCTCCCCTTCAAAAGCTCTCCTGAAGGAGATCTCTTAAAGTGCGTCTCCTAAGATAGGTCCCCTGATGCAGGTGTCATAAAGTGGGCCTCCTGACGCAGGTCCCCTGAAGGAGGTCTCCTGATGCAGATATAAAGTTTATTCGACTGACGCAGGTCTCCTTTCACAGGTCTCCTAACGAAGCTCCCCTTCAAAAGCTCTCCTGAAGGAGATCTCTTAAAGTGCGTCTCCTAAGATAGGTCCCCTGATGCAGGTGTCATAAAGTGGGCCTCCTGACGCAGGTCCCCTGAAGCAGGTCTCTTTTCACAGGTCTATTAACGCAGCTCCCCTGACGAAGCTCTCCTGAAGGAGATCTCTTAAAGTGCGTCTCCTAAGTTAGGTCCCTGATGCAGGTGTCATATAGTGGGCCCCCTGACGCAAGTCTCCTGATATAGATCTACTAAAGTGCGTCTCCTGAAGTAGGTCTCCTGATACAGGTTTCCTAAACTGGATTCCACTGATGCAGATCTCCTTTCACAGGTCTCCTAAGGCAGTTCCCCTGACATATGTCTTCTGACGCAGATCTCCTAAAGTAAATCTCCTGAGGTAGGTCCTCTGACGCAGGTGTCATAAAGTGAGCCTCCTGACGCAGGTCCCCTGATGCAGGTCTACTGATGCATGTTTCCTTATGTGGATTCCACTGAGCCAGCTCCCCTGACACAGGTCTCCTGATATAAATCTACTAAAGTACGTCTGCTGACGTACGTCCCCTGACGCAGGTGTCATAAAGTGGGCCTCCTGACGCTGGTCCCCTCAAGGAGGTCTCCTGATGTAGGTTTCCTAAAGTGGATTCCACTGATGCAGGTCTCCTATCACAGGTCTCCTAACGCAGCTCCCCTGACAAAGCTCTGCTAAAGGAGATCTCTTAAAGTGCGTCTCCTAAGTTAGGTCCCCTGATGCAGGTGTCATATAGTGGGCCTCCTGACGCAGGTCTCCTGATATAGATCTACTAAAGTGCGTCTCCTGAAGTAGGTCCTCTGACGCAGGTGTCATTAAGTGGGCCTCCTGACGCTGGTCCCCTGAAGAAGGTCTCCTGATGCAGGTTTCCTAAAGTGGATTCCACTGAGGCAGGTCTCCTTTCACAGGTCTCCTCAGGCAGCTCCCCTGACACAGGTCTCCTGATATAGATCTACCAAAGTGCGTCTCCTGAAGTAGGTCCCCTGACGCAGGTGTCATAAAGTGGGCCTCCTGACGCAGGTCCCCTGACGCAGGTCTCCTGATGCAGATTTCCTAAAGTGGATTCCACTGAGGCCTTTCTCCTTTCACAGGTCTCCTCAGGCAGCTCCCCTGACACAGGTCTCCTGATATAGATCTCTTAAAGTGCGTCTCCTTAAGTAGGTCCCCTGATGCAGTTGTCATATAGTGGGCCTCCTGACGCAGGTTTCCTGATAAAGATCTACTAAAGTGCGTCTCCTGAAGTACGTCCTCTGACGCAGGTGTCATAAAGTTGGCCTCCTGACGCAGGTCCCCTGAAGAAGGTCTCCTGATACAGGTTTCCTAAAGTGGATTCCACTGATGCAGGTCTCCTTTCACAGGTCTCCTAACGTAGCTCCCCTTCAAAAGCTCTCCTGAAGGAGATCTCTTAAAGTGCGTCTCCTAAGATAGGTCCCCTGATGCAGGTGTCATAAAGTGGGCCTCCTGACGCAGGTCCCCTGAAGGAGGTCTCCTCATGCAGGTTTCCTAAAGTGGATTCCACTGACGCAGGTCTCCTTTCACAGGTCTCCTAACATAGCTCCCCTTCAAAAGCTCTCCTGAAGGAGATCTCTTAAAGTGCGTCTCCTAAGATAGGTCCCCTGATGCAGGTGTCATAAAGTGGGCCTCCTGACGCATTTCCCCTGAAGGAGGTCTCCTCATGCAGGTTTCCTAAAGTGGAATCCACTGAAGCAGGTCTCTTTTCACAGGTCTTCTAAGGCAGTTCCCCTGACACATGTCTTCTGACGCAGATCTCCTAAAGTAAATCTCCTGAGGTAGGTCCTCTGACGCAGGTGTCATCAAGTGGGCCTCCTGACGCAGGTACCCTGAAGGAGGTCTCCTGATGCAGGTTTCCTAAAGTGGATTCCACTAAAGCAGGTCTCCTTTCACAGGTCTCCTCAGGCAGCTCCCCTGACACAGGTCTCCTGAAGGAGATCTCTTAAAGTGTGTCTCCTAAAGTAGGTCCCCTGACGCAGGTGTCATAAAGTGGGCCTCCTGACGCAGGTCCCCTGAAGGAGGTCTCCTCATGCAGGTTTCCAAAAGTGGAATCCACTGAAGCAGGTCGCTTTTCACAGGTCTTCTAAGGCAGTTAACCTGACACATGTCTTCTGAGGCAGATCTCCTAAAGTAAATCTCCTGAGGTAGGTCCTCTGACGCAGGTGTCATCAAGTGGGCCTCCTGACGAAGGTCCCCTGACGCAGGTCTCGTGATGCAGATTTCCTAAAGTGGATTCCACTGAGGCAGGTCTCCTTTCACAGGTCTCCTCAGGCAGCTCCCCTGACACAGGTCTCCTAATATAGATCTACTAAAGTGCGTCTCCTGAAGTAGGTTCCCCGACGCAGGTGTCATAAAGTGGGCCTCCTGACGCAGGTGCCCTGATGAAAGTCTACTGATGCATGTTTCCTAATGTGGATTCCACTGATGGAGATCTCCTTTCACAGCAATCCTAAAGCAGCTTCCCTGACAAAGGGTCTCCTGATATAGATCTACTATAGTTCGTCTCCTAAAGTAGGTCCCCTGACGCAGGTGTCATAAAGTGGGCCTCCTGACGCAGGTCCCCTGACGCAGGTCTCCTGATGCAGATTTCCTAAAGTGGATTCCACTTAGGCAGGTCTCCTTTCACAGGTCTCCTCAGGCAGCTTCCCTGACACAGGTCTGCTGATATAGATCTACTAAAGTACGTCTCCTGACGCCGGTCCCCTGACGCCGGTCCCCTAATGCAGGTTTCCTAAAGTGTATTCCACTGACTCATGTGTCCTTTCACAGGTCTCCTAAGACAGCTCCCCTGACATAGCTCCCCTGACGGAGATCTCCTAAAGTGTGTTTCCTAAGGTAGTTCCCCTGACGCAGGTTAAAAGAAGTGGGCCTCCTGACGCAGGTGACCTGACGCAAGTCTCCTGAATCAAGTTTCCTAAAGTGGATTCCACTGACGCAGGTCTCTTTTCACAGGTCTCCTAACGCAGCTACCCTGACAAAGCTCTCCTGAAGGACATCTCCTAAATTGTATCCCCTGAGGTACGTCCCCTAACACAGGTGTCATATAGTGGGCCTCCTGACGCAGGTCTCCTGATATAGATCTACTAAAGTCCGTCTCCTGAAGTAGGTCCCCTGACGCAGGTGTCATTAAGTTGGCCCCCTGACGCAGGTCCCCTGATGCAGGTCTACTGATGCATGTTTCCTAATGTGGATTCCACTGATGGAGATCTCCTTTCACAGCAATCCTAAAGCAGCTTCCCTGACACAGGTCTCCTGATATAGATCTACTATAGTTCGTCTCCTGAAGTAGATCCCATAACACAGTTGTCATTAAGTGGGCCTCCTGACGCAGGTGTCCTGACGCATGTCTCCTGAATCAAGTTTCCTATAGTGGATTCCACTGACGCAGGTCTCTTTTCACATGTCTCCTAACGCAGCTCCCCTGACGAAATTCTCCTGAAGGAGATCTCTTAAAGTGTGTCTCCTAATTTAGGTCCCCTGATGCAGGTTTCATATAGTGGGCCTCCTGACGCAGGTCTCCTGCTATAGATCTATTATAGTTCGTCTCCTGAAGTAGGTCCCCTGACGCAGGTGTCGTAAAGTTGGGCCTCCTGACGCAGGTCCCCTGACGCGGGTCTCCTGATGCAGATTTCCTAAAGTGGATTCCACTGAGGCAGGTCTCCTTTCACAGGTCTCCTCAGGCAGCTCCCCTGACACAGGTCTCCTGACGGAGATCTCCTAAAGTGTGTTTCCTATGGTAGGTCCCCTGACGCAGGTTAAATAAAGTGGGCCTCCTGACGCAGGTGACCTGACGCAGGTCTCCTGATGTAGGTTTCCTAAAGTTGGATCCACTGACGCAGGTCTCCTTTCACAGGTATCCTAACGCAGCTCCCCTTCAACAGCTCTCCTGAAGGAGATCTCTTAAAGTGCATCTCCTAAGATATGTCCCCTGATGCAGGTGTCATAAAGTGGGCGTACTGACGCTTGTCCCCTGAAACAGGTCTCCTGACGCAGGTTTCCTAAAGTGGATTCCACTGATGCAGATCTCCTTTCACAGGTCTCCTAAGGCAGTTCCCCTGACAGATGTCTTCTGACGCAGATCTCCTAAAGTAAATCTCCTTTGGTAGGTCCTCTGACACAGGTGTCATCAAGTGGGCCTCCTGACGCAGGTCCCCTGACGCAGATTTCCTAAAGTGGATTCCACTGAGGCAGGTCTTCTTCACAGGTCTCCTCAGGTAGCTCCCCTGACACAGGTCTCCTTATATAGATCTACTAAAGGGCGTCTCCTGAAGTAGGTCCCCTGACGCAGGTGTCATAAAGTGGGCCTCCTGACGCAGGTCCCCTGATGCAGGTCTACTGATACATGTTTCCTAAAGTGGATTTCACTAATGGAGATCTCCTTTCACAGCAATCCTAAAGTGGCTTCCCTGACACAGGTCTCCTGATATAGATCTACTATAGTTCATCTCCTGACGCAGGTCGCCTGACGCAGGTCTCCTGATGCAGATTTCCTAAAGTGGATTCCACTGACGCAGGTCTTTCTTTCACAGGTCTCCTAATGCAGCTCCCCTGACAAAGCTCTCCTGAAGGAGATCTCCTAAATTGTATCCCCTGAGGTACGTCCCCTAACACAGGTGTCATATAGTGGGCCTTCTGACGCAGGTCTCCTGATATAAATCTACTAAAGTGCGTCTCCTGAAGTAGGTCCCCTGACGCAGGTGTCATAAAGTGGGCCTCCTGACGCAGGTCCCCTGATGCAGGTCTACTGATGCATGTTTCCTAATGTGGATTCCACTGATGGAGATCTCCTTTCACAGCAATCCTAAAGCAGCTTCCCTGACACAGGTCTCCTGATATAGATCTACTAAAGTGCGTCTCCTGAAGTAGGTCCCATAACACAGGTGTCATTAAGTGGGCCTCCTGACGCAGGTGTCCTGACACAGGTCTCCTGAATCAAGTTTCCTAAAGTGGATTCCACTGACGCAGGTCTCTTTTCACATGTCTCCTAACGTAGCCCCCCTGACGAAGCTCTCCTGAAGGAGATCTCTTAAAGTGTGTCTCCTAAGTTAGGTCCCCTGATGCAGGTGTCATATAGTGGGCCTCCTGACGCAGGTCTCCTGATATAGATCTACTATAGTTCGTCTCCTGAAGTAGGTCCCCTGACGCAGGTGTCGTAAAGTTGGGCCTCCTGACGCAGGTCCCCTAACGCAGGTCTCCTGATGCAGATTTCCTAAAGTGGATTCCACTGAAGCAGGTCTCTTTTCACAGGTCTCCAAACGCAGCTCCCCTGACGAAGATCTCCTGAAGGAGATCTCTTAAAGTGCGTCTCCTGAAGTAGGTCCCCTGACGCAGGTGTCATCAAGTGGGCCTCCTGACGCAGGTCCCCTGACGCAGATTTTCTAAAGTGGATTCCACTGAGGCAGGTTTTCTCTCACAGATCTCCTCAGGCAGCTCCCCTGACACAGGTCTCCTGATATAGATCTACTAAAGTGCGTCTCCTGAAGTAGGTCCCCTGACGCAGGTGTCATCAAGTGGGCCTCCTGACGCAGGTCCCCGGACGCAGATTTCCTAAAGTGGATTCCACTGAGGCAGGTCATCTTCACAGGTCTCCTCAGGTAGCTCCCGTGACACAGGTCTCCTTATACAGATCTACTAAAGTGCGTCTCCTTAAGTAGGACCCCTGACGCAGGTGTCATAAAGTGGGCCTCCTTACATAGGTCCCCTGAAGGAGGTCTCCTGATGCAGGTTTCCTAAAGTGGATTCCACTGAAGCAGGTCTCTTTTCACAGGTCTTCTAACGCAGCTCCCCTGACGAAGCTCTCCTGAAGGAGATCTCCTAAAGTGCGTCTCCTAAGTTAGGTCCCCTGATGCAGGTGTCATCAAGTGGGCCTCCTGGTGCAGGTCCCCTGATGCAGATTTCCTAAAGTGGATTCCACTGAGGCAGGTCTCCTTTCACAGGTCTCTTCAGGCAGCTCCCCTGACACAGGTCTCCTGATATAGATCTACTAAAGTGCGTCTCCTGAAGTAGGTCCCCTGACGCAGGTGTCATAAAGTGGGCCTCCTGACGCAGGTCCCCTGAAGCAGATTTCCTAAAGTGGATTCCACTGACGCAGGTCTCGTTTCACAGGTCTCCTAATGCAGCTCCCCTGACAAAGCTCTCCTGAAGGAGATCTCATAAATAGTATTCCCTGAGGTACGTCCCCTAACACAGGTGTCATTAAGTGGGCTTTCTGATGCAGGTCTCCTGAAGCAGGTCTCCTGATTCAGATATCAAAAGGTTTATTCCACTGACGCAGGTCTCCTTTCACAGGTCTCCTAACGCAGCTCCCCTGACGAAGCTCTCCTAAAGGAGATCTCCTAAATTGTATCCCCTGAGGTACGTCCCCTGACACAGGTGTCATTAAGTGGGCCTTCTGATGCAGGTCTCCTGAAGCAGGTCTCCTGATGTAGATATCATTAAGTTTATTCCACTGACGCAGGTCTCCTTTCACAGGTCTCCTAACGCAGCTCCCCTGACAAAGCTCTCCTGAAGGAGATCTCTTAAAGTGCGTCTCGTAAGTTAGGTCCCCTGATGCAGGTGTCATATAGTGGGCCTCCTGACGCAGGTCTCCTGACGCCTGTACCCTAATGCAGGTTTCGTAAAGTGGATTCCACTGACTTATGTGTCCTTTCACAGGTCTGCTAAGACAGCTCCCCTGACACACGTCTCCTGATATAGATCTACTAAAGTGCGTCTCCTGAAGTAGATCCCCTGACGCAGGTGTCATAAAGTGGGCCTCCTGACGCAGGACCCCTGAAGGAGGTCTCCTGATGCAGGTTTCCTAAAGTGGATTCCACTGACGCAGGTCTATGTTCACAGGTCTCCTCAGGCAGCTCCCCTGACACAGGTCTCCTAAAGGAGATCTCTTAAAGTGCGTCAACTGAAGTAGGTCCCTTGACGCAGGTGTCATTAAGTGGGCTTTCTGATGCAGGTCTCCTGAAGCAGGTCTCCTGATGCAGATATCAAAAAGTTTATTCCACTGACGCAGGTCTCCTTTCACAGGTCTCCTAACGCAGCTCCCCTGACAAAGCTCTCCTGAAGGAGATCTCTTAAAGTGCGTCTCCTAAATTAGGTCCCCTAATGCAGATGTCATGTAGTGGGCCTCCTGACGCAGGTCTCCTGATATAGTTCTACTAAAGTGCATCTCCTGAAGTAGGTCCCCTGATGCAGGTGTCATATAGGGTGCCTCCTGACGCAGATCTCCTGATATAGATCTACCAAAGTGCGTCTTCTTAAGTAGTTCCCCTGACGCAGGTGTCATCAAGTGGGCCTCCTGACGCAGGTCCCCTGACGCAGATTTCCTAAAGTGGATTCCACTGAGGCAGGTCTCCTTTCACAGGTCTCGTAACGTAGCTCCTCTTCAAAAGCTCTTCTGAAGGAGATCTCTTAAAGTGCGACTCCTAAGATAGGTCCCCTGATGCAGGTGTCATAAAGTGGGCGTCCTGACGCAGGTCCCCTGAAGGAGGTCTCCTGATGCAGGTTTCCTAAAGTGGATTCCACTGAAGCAGGTCTCTTTTCACAGGTCTCCTAACGCAGCTCCCCTGACGAAGCTCTCCTGAAGGAGATCTCTTAAAGTGCGTCTCCTAAGTTAGGTCCCCTGATGCAGGTGTCATATAGTGGGCCTCCTGACGCAGGTGTCCTGATATAGATCTACTAAAGTGCGTCTCCTGAAGTAGGTCCTCTGACGCAGGTGTCATCAAGTGGGCCTCCTGACGCAGGTCCCCTGACGCAGATTTCCTAAAGTGGATTCCACTGAGGCAGGTCTCCTTTCACAGGTTTCCTCAGGCAGCTCCCCTGACACAGGTCTCCTGAAGGAGATCTCTTAAAGTGCGTCTCCTGAAGTAGGTCCCCTGACGCAGGTGTCATAAAGTGGGCCTCCTGACGCAGGTCCCCCGACGCAGGTCTCCTGATGCAGATTTCCTAAAGTGGATTCCACTGAGGCATGTCTCCTTTTAAAGGTCTCCTCAGGCAGCTCCCCTGACACAGGTCTCCTGATATAGATCTACTAAAGTGCGTCTCCTGAAGTAGATCCCCTGACGCAGGTGTCATAAAGTGGGCCTCCTGACGCAGGACCCCTGAAGGAGGTCTCCTGATGCAGGTTTCCTAAAGTGGATTCCACTGACGCAGGTCTCCTTTCACAGGTCTCCTCAGGCAGCTCCCCTGACACAGGTCTCCTGAAGGAGATCTCTTAAAGTGCGTCTCCTGAAGTAGGTCCCTTGACGCAGTCGTCATAAAGTGGTCCTCCTGACGCAGGTACCCTGAAGCAGATTTCCTAAAGTGGATTCCACTGACGCAGGTCTCCTTTCACAGGTCTCCTAATGCAGCTCCCCTGACAAAGCTCTCCTGAAGGAGATCTCCTAAATTGTATTCCATGAGGTACGTCCCCTAACACAGGTGTCATTAAGTGGGCTTTCTGATGCTGGTCTCCTGAAACAGGTCTCCTGATGCAGATATCAAAAAGTTTATTCCACTGACGCAGGTCTACTTTCACAGGTCTCCTAACGCAGCTCCCCTGACGAAGCTCTCCTGAAGGAGATCTCTTAAAGTGTGTCTCCTAAGATAGGTCCCCTGATGCAGGTGTCATAAAGTGGGAGTCCTGACGCTTGTCCCCTGAAGCAGGTCTCCCGATGCAGGTTTCCTAAAGTGGATTCCACTTATACAGATCTCCTTTCACAGGTCTCCTAAGGCAGTTCCCCTGACACATGTCTTCTGACGCAGATCTCCTAAAGTAAATCTCCTGAGGTAGGTCCTCTGACGCAGGTGTCATAAAGTGGGCCTCCTGACGCAGGTCCCCTGATGCAGGTCTACTGATGCATGTTTCCTACTGTGGATTCCATTGAGGCAGGTCTCCTTTCACAGGTCTCCTCAGGCAGCTTCCCTGACACAGGTCTCCTTATATAAATCTACTAAAGTGCGTCTCCTGACGTAGGTCCCCTGACGCAGGTGTCATAAAGTGGGCCTCCTGACGCACGTCCCCTCAAGGAGGTCTCCTGATGTAGGTTTCCTAAAGTGGATTCCACTGACGCAGGTCTCTTTTCACAGGTCTCCTAACGCAGCTCCCCTGACAAAGCTCTCCTGAAGGAGATCTCTTAAAGTGCGTCTCCTAAGTTAGGTCCCCTGATGCAGGTGTCATATAGTGGGCCTCCTGACGCAGGTGTCCTGACGCAGGTCTCCTGAATCAAGTTTCCTAAAGTGGATTCCACTGACTCATGTGTCCTTTCACTGGTCTCCTAAGACAGCTCCCCTGACATAGGTCTCCTGAAGGAGATCTCTTAAAGTGCGCTCCAAAGTTAGGTCCCCTGACGAGGGTGTCATATAGTGGGCCTCCTGACGCAGGTCTCCTGATATAGATCTACTAAAGTGCGTCTCCTGAAGTAGGTCCCCTGACGCAGGTGTCATAAAGTGGGCCTCCTGACGCAGGTCCCCTGAAGGAGGTCTCCTGATGCAGGTTTCCTAAAGTGGATTCCACTGAGGCAGGTCTCCTATCACAGGTCTCCTCAGGCAGCTCCCATGACATAGCTCCCCTGACGGAGATCTCCTAAAGTGCGTTTCCTGAGGTAGGTCCCCTGACGCAGGGGAAATAGGGTGGGCCTCCTGATGCAGGTGTCGTGACCCAGGTCTACTAACGCAGCTCCCCTTCAAAAGCTCTCCTGAAGGAGATCTCTTTAAGTGCGTCTCCTAAGATAGGTCCCCTCATGCAGGTGTCATAAAGTGGGCATCCTGACACTTGTCTCCTGAATCAAATTTTCTAAAGTGAATTCCACTGACGCAGGTCTCTTTTTACAGGTCTCCTTACGCAGCTCCCCTGACGAAGCTCTCCTGAAGGAGATCTCTTAAAGTGCATCTCCTAAGTTAGGTGTCCTGATGCAGGTGTCATATAGTGGGCCTCCCGACGCAGGTCTCCTGACGCCGGTCCCCTAATCCAGGTTTCCTAAAGTGGATTCCAGTGACTCATGTGCCCTTTCACAGGTCTCCTAAGACAGCTCCCCTGACGGAGATCTCCTAAAGTGCGTTTCCTAAGGTACGTCCCCTGATGCAGGTGTCATATAGTGGGCCTCCTGACGCAGGTGTCCTGACGCAGGTCTCCTGAATCAAGTTTCCTAAAGTGGATTCCACTGACTCATGTGTCCTTTCACAGGTCTCCTAAGACAGCTCCCCTGACAAAGGTCTCCTGAAGGAGATCTCTTAAAGTGCGCTCCAAAGTTAGGTCCCCTGACGAGGGTGTCATATAGTGGGCCTCCTGACGCAGGTCTCCTGATATAGATCTACTAAAGTGCGTCTCCTGAAGTAGGTCCCCTGACGCAGGTGTCATAAAGTGGGCCTCCTGACGCAGGTCCCCTGAAGGAGGTCTCCTGATGCAGGTTTCCTAAAGTGGATTCCACTGAGGCAGGTCTCCTATCACAGGTCTCCTCAGGCAGCTCCCATGACATAGCTCCCCTGACGGAGATCTCCTAAAGTGCGTTTCCTGAGGTAGGTCCCCTGACGCAGGGGAAATAGGGTGGGCCTCCTGATGCAGGTGTCGTGACCCAGGTCTACTAACGCAGCTCCCCTTCAAAAGCTCTCCTGAAGGAGATCTCTTTAAGTGCGTCTCCTAAGATAGGTCCCCTCATGCAGGTGTCATAAAGTGGGCATCCTGACGCTTGTCTCCTGAATCAAATTTTCTAAAGTGAATTCCACTGACACAGGTCTCTTTTTACAGGTCTCCTTACGCAGCTCCCCTGACGAAGCTCTCCTGAAGGAGATCTATTAAAGTGCATCTCCTAAGTTAGGTGTCCTGATGCAGGTGTCATATAGTGGGCCTCCCGACGCAGGTCTCCTGACGCCGGTCCCCTAATCCAGGTTTCCTAAAGTGGATTCCAGTGACTCATGTGCCCTTTCACAGGTCTCCTAAGACAGCTCCCCTGACGGAGATCTCCTAAAGTGCGTTTCCTAAGGTACGTCCCCTGACGCAGGTGTCATAAAGTGGGAGTCCTGACGCTTGTCCCCTGAAGCAGGTCTCCTGATGCAGGTTTCCTAAAGTGGATTCCACTGATGCAGATATCCTTTTACAGGTCTCCTAAGGCAGTTCCCCTGACACATGTCTTCTGATGCAGATCTCCTAAAGTAAATCTCCTCAGGTAGGTCCTCTGACGCAGGTGTCATAAAGTGGGCCTCCTGACGCAGGTCCCCTGATGCAGGTCTACTGATGCATGTTTCCTAATGTGAATTCCACTGATGGAGATCTCCTTTCACAGCAATCTTAAAGCAGCTTCTCTGACACAGGTCTCCTGATATAGATCTACTATAGTTCGTCTCCTGAAGTAGGTCCCCTGACGCAGGTGTCATAAAGTGGGCCTCCTGACACAGGTCCCCTGACGCAGGTCTCCTAAAGTGGATTCCACTGACTCATATGTCCTTTCACAGGTCTCCTAAGACAGCTCCCCTGATATAGCTCCCCTGACGTAGATCTCCTAAAGTGCGTTTCCTAAGGTAGGTCCCCTGACACAGGGGAAATAAGGTGGGCCTCCTGACGCAGGTGTCCTGACCCAGGTCTCCTGAATCAAGTTTCCTAAAGTGGATTCCATTGACGCAGGTCTCTTTTCACAGGTCTCCTAACGCAGCTCTCCTGACGAAGCTCTCCTGAAGGAGATCTCTTAAAGTGTGTCTCCTAAGTTAGGTCCCCTTATGCAGGTGTCATATAGTGGGGCTCCTGACTCAGGTCTCCTGATATAAATCTGCTAAAGTGCGTCTCCTGAAGTTGGTCCCCTGACGCAGGTGTCCTAAAGTGGGCCTCCTGACGCAGGTCCCCTGACGCAGGTCTCCTGATGCAGATTTCCTGAAGTGGAATTCACTGACGCAGGTCTCCTTTCACAGGTCTCCTAACGCAGCTCCCCTTCAAAAGCTCTCCTGAAGGAGATCTCTTAAAGTGCGTCTCCTAAGATAGGTCCCCTGATGCAGGTGTCATAAAGTGGGCGTCCTGACGCTTGTCCCATGAAGCAGGTCTCCTGATGCAGGCTTCCTAAAGTGGATTCCACTGATGCAGGTCTCCTTTCACAGGTCTCCTAACGCAGCTCCCCTGACGAAGCTCTCCTTAAGGAGATCTCTTAAAGTGCATCTCCTAAGTTAGGTCTCCTGACGCCGGTCCCCTAATGCAGGTTTCCTAAAGTGGATTCCACTGACTCATGTGTCCTTTCACAGGTCTCCTAAGACAGCTCCCCTGACATAGCTCCCCTGACGGAGATCTCCTAAAGTGCGTTTCCTAAGGTAGGTCCCCTGACGCAGGTGAAATAAGGTGGGCCTCCAGACGCAGGTCTCCTGATACAGGTCTACTGATGCATGTTTCCTAATGTGGATTCCACTGATGGAGATCTCCCTTCACAGCAATCCTAACGCAGCTTCACTGACACAGGTCTCCTGATATAGATCTACTATAATTTGTCTCCTGATGTAGGTCCCCTGACGCAGGTGTCATAAAGTGGGCCTCCTGACGCAGGTCCCCTGATACAGGTCTACTGATGCATGTTTCCTAATGTGGATTCCACTGATGGAGATCTCCCTTCACAGCAATCTTGACGCAGCTTCACTGACACAGGTCTCCTGATATAGATCTACTATAATTTGTCTCCTGAAGTAGGTCCCCTGACGCAGGTGTCCTGATCCAAGTCTCCTGAATCAAGTTTCCTAAAGTTTATTCCATTGATGCAGGTCTCTTTTCACAGGTCTCCTAACGCAGCTCCCCTGACGAAGATTTCCCGAAGGAGATCTCTTAAAGTGCGTCTCCTAAGTTAGGTCCCCTGACGCAGGTGTCATAAAGTGGGCCTCCTGACGCAGGTCTCCTGATGCAGATTTCCTAAAGTGGATTCCACTGAGGCAGGTCTCCTTTCACAGGTCGTCTAAGACAGCTCCCCTGACAAAGCTCCACTGACGGAGATCTCCTAAAGTGCGATTCCTAAGGTAGGTCCCATGATGCAGGTGAAATAAAGTGGGCCTCCTGACGCAGGTGTCCTGACGCAGGTCTCCTGATGCGGTTTCCTAAAGTGGATTGCACTGAGGCAGGTCTCCTTTCACAGGTCTCCTAAGACAGCTCCCCTGACATAGCTCCACTGACGGAGATCTCCTAAAGTGTGTTTCCTAAGGTAGGTCCCCTGACGCAGGTGAAATAAGGTGGGCCTCCTGACACAGGTGACCTGACGCAGGTCTCCTGAATCAAGTTTCCTAAAGTGGATTGCACTGACGCAGGTCTCCTTTCACAGGTCTCCTAAGACAGCTCCCCTGACATAGCTCCACTGACGGAGATCTCCTAAAGTGTGTTTCCTAAGGTACGTCCCCTGACGCAGGTGTCATAAAGTGGGCCTCCTGACGCAGGTCCCCTGAAGCAGGTCTTCTGATGCAGGTCTCCTGATGCAGGTTTCCTGAAGTTGATTCCACTGACGCAGGTCTGCTTTCACATGTCTCTTAACGCAGGTCCCTGACACAGCTCTCGTGACGGAGATCTTCTAAAGTTCGTCTCTTTAGGTATGTCCCCTGACGCAGGTGTTATAAGGTGGGCCTCCTGACGCAGGTGTCATATAGAGGGCCTACTGATGCAGGTCCCCTGACGCAGGTCCCCTGACGCAGGTCTAGTGATGCATGTTTCCTAATGTGGATTCCACTGATTGCAGATCTCATTTCACAGGACACCTAAAGCAGCTCCCCTTACACAGGTCTCCTGATATGCATCTCCTAAAGTGCGTCTCCTCAAGTATGTCCGCTGATGCAGGTTTCCTAATGTTGATTCCACTGTGGCAAGTTTCATAAAGTGGGCCTCCTGGCGCAGCTCCCCTGACATTGGTCTCCTGATGCAAGTATCCTAAAGTACATCTCCTGAGATAGGTCCTCTGACGCAGGTGTAATAATGTGGGCCTCCTGACACAGTTGTCATAAAGTGGGCCTCCTGACGCAGGTCCCCTGACGCAGGTCTCCTGATGCAGGTTTCCTAAAGTGGATTCCACTGAGGCAGGTCTCCTTTCACAGGTCTGCTTAGTCAGCTCCCCTGATGCAGGTCTTTTGACGCAGATCTCCTAAAGTGAATCTCCTGAGGTAGGTCCCCTGATGCAGGTGAAAGAAGGTTGGCCTCCTGACGCAGGTCTCTTGATGCAGGTTTCCTTAAGTTGATTTCACTGACGCAGTTCTCCTTTCACAGGACTCCTAAAGCAGCTCCCCTGACACATGTCTCCTGACGCAGATCTCCAAAAGTGCATCTCCTGATGATGATCCCCTGACGCAGGTGTCACATAGTGGGCCTCCTGACGCAGCTCCCCTGACACAGGTCTCCTGATAAAGATCTCCTAAAGTGCATCTCCAGAAGTAGGTCCCCTGACGCAGGTTTCATAAAGTGGGCCTCCTGATGCAGGTGTCATAAAGTGGGTCTTCTGACCCAGGTCTGCTGATGCAGGTCTCCTGATGCAGGTTTCCTCAAGTGGAATCCATGGACACAGGTCTCCTTTTACAGGTCTCCTAAGGCAGTTCCCCTGACACAGCTCGTCCGACGGAGATATCCTAAAGTACGTCTCCTAAGGTAGGTCCCCTGACGCAGGTGTTGTAAGGTGGGCCTCCTGACGCAGGTGACATAAAGTGGGCCTCCTGACGCAGGTCCCCTGATGCATGTCTCCTGATGCAGGTTTATTAAATGGATTCCACCGAGGCAGGTGTCCTTTCACAGGTCTCTTAAGGCAGCTCTCCTGACACATGTGTCCTGATGCAGATCTCCTAAAATTTGTCTTCTGAGGTGGGTCCCCTGACGCAGGTGTAATAAAGTGGGCCTCCTGACACAATTGTCATAAACTGGGCCTCCTGACACAGGTCTCCTGATGCAGGTTTCCTGAAGAGGATTCCACTGAGGCAGGTCTCCTTTCACAGGTCTCCTAAGGCAGCTCCCCTGACGCAGGTCTCCTGACGCAGGTCTCCTGACGCAGATCTCCTAAAGTTAATCTCCTGAGGTAGGTCCCCTGACGCAGGTGAAAGAAGGTAGGCCTCCTGACGCTGATCTCCTGATGCAGGTTTCCTTAAGTTGATTCCACTGACGCAGGTCTCCTTTCACAAGTCTCCTAAGGCAGCTCCCCTGACAAAGCTCATCTGACGGAGATCTCTTAAAGTGCGTCTCCTAAGGTAGGTCCCCTGACGCAGGTGTCATAAGGTGGGCCTCCTGACACAGGTGTCATTTAGTGAGCCTCCTGACGCAGCTCCCTTGACGCAGGTCTCTTGGTGCAGGCTTCCTAAAGTGGATTCCACTGACTTATGTGTCCTTTCACAAGTCTCCGAAGACAGCTCCCCTGACATAGCTCCCCTGACAAAGCTCTCCTGAAGGAGATTTCTTAAAGTGCGTCTCCTAAGATAGGTCCCCTGATGCAGGTGTCATATAGTGGGCCTCCTGACGCAGGTCTCCTGATATAGATCTACTAATGTGCGTCTCCCTAAGTAGGTCCCCTGATGCAGGTGTCATAAAGTGAGCGTCCTGACGCTTGTCCCCTGAAACAGGTCTCCTGATGCAGGTTTCCTAAAGTGGATTCCACTGATGCAGATCTCCTTTCACAGGTCTCCTAAGGCAGTTCCCCTGACACTTGTCTTCTGACGTAGATCTCCTAAAGTAAATCTCCTGAGGTAGGTCCTCTGATACAAGTGTCATAAAGTGGGCCTCCTGACGCAGGTCCCCTGATGAAGGTCTTCTGATGCATGTTTCCTAATGTGGATTCCACTGATGGAGATCTCCTTTCACAGCAATCCTAAAGCAGCTTCCCTGACACAGGTCTCCTGATATAGATCTACTATAGTTCGTCTCCTGAAGTAGGTCCCCTGACGCAGGTGTCATAAAGTGGGCCTCCTGACGCAGGTCCCCTGACGCAGGTCTCCTGATGCATGTTTCCTAATGTGGATTCCACTGATGGAGATCTCCTTTCACAGCAATCCTAAAGCAGCTTCCCTGACACAGGTGTCCTGATATAGATCTACTATAGTTCGTCTCCTGAAGTAGGTCCCCTGACGCAGGTGTCATAAAGTGGGCCTCCTGACGCAGGTTCCCTGAAGGAGGTCTCCTTTCACAGGTCTCCCAATGCAGTTCCCCTTCAAAAGCTCTCCTGAAGGAGATCTCCTAAAGTGCGTTTCCTAAGGTAGGTCCCCTGACGCAGGTGAAAAAAGGTCGGCCTCCTGATGCAGTTGTCCTGACGCAGGTCTCCTGAAACAAGTTTCCTAAAGTGGATTCCACTGACGCAGGTCTCTTTTCACAGGTCTCCTAACGCAGCTCTCCTGACAAAGCTCTCCTGAAGGAAATCTCCTAAATTGTATCCCCTGAGGTACGTCCCCAAACACAGGTGTCATATAGTGTGCCTCCTGACGCAGGTCTCCTGATATAGATCTACTAAAGTGCGTCTCCTGAAGTAGGTCCCCTGACGCAGGTGTCATAAAGTGGGCCTCCTGACGCAGGTCCCCTGACGCAGGTCTCCTGATGCAGATTTCCTGAAGTGGAATTCACTGACGCAGGTCTCTTTTCACAGGTCTCCTAACGCAGCTCCCCTGACGAAGCTCTCCTTAAGGAGATCTCTTAAAGGGCGTCTCCTAAGTTAGGTCCCCTGATGCAGGTCCCCTGACGCAGATTTCCTAAAGTGGATTCCACTGAGGCAGGTCTTCTTCACAGGTCTCCTCAGGTAGCTCCCCTGACACAGCTCTCCGTATATAGATCTACTAAAGTGCGTCTCCTGACGTAGGTGCCCTGACGCAGGTGTCATAAAGTAGGCCTCCTGATGCAGGTCCCCTGAAGGAGGACTCCTGATGTAGGTTTCCCAAAGTGGATTCCACTGACTCGTGTCCTTTCACAGGTCTCCTTATACAGCTCCCCTGACATAGCTCCCCTGACGGAGATCTCCTAAAGTGCGTTTCCTAAGGTAGGTCCCCTGACGCAGGTGAAAAAAGGTAGGCCTCCTGACGCAGGTGTCCTGACGCAGGTCTCCTGAATCAAGTTTCCTAAAGTGGATTCCACTGACACAGGTCTCTTTTCACAGGTCTCCTAACGCAGCTCCCCTGACAAAGCTCTCCTGAAGGAAATCTCCTAAATTGTATCCCCTGAGGTACGTCCCCTAACACAGGTGTCATATAGTGTGCCTCCTGACGCAGGTATACTGATATAGATCTACTAAAGTGCGTCTCCTGATGTAGGTCCCCTGAGGCAGGTGTCATACAGTAGGCCTCCTGATGCAGGTCCCCTGAAGGAGGTCTCCTGATGTAGGTTTCCCAAAGTGGATTCCACTGACTCGTGTCCTTTCACAGGTCTCCTTATACAGCTCCCCTGACATAGCTCCCCTGACGGAGATCTCCTAAAGTGCGTTTCCTAAGGTAGGTCCCCTGACGCAGGTGCAAAAAGGTCGGCCTCCTGACGCAGGTGTCCTGACGCAGGTCTCCTGAATCAAGTTTCCTAAAGTGGATTCCACTGACACAGGTCTCTTTTCACAGGTCTCCTAACGCAGCTCCCCTGACAAAGCTCTCCTGAAGGAAATCACCTAAATTGTATCCCCTGAGGTACGTCCCCTAACACAGGTGTCATATAGTGTGCCTCCTGACGCAGGTATACTGATATAGATCTACTAAAGTGCGTCTCCTGATGTAGGTCCCCTGAGGCAGGTGTCATATAGTGGGCCTCCTGATGCAGATCTCCTGACGCCGGTCCCCTAATGCAGGTTTCCTAAAGTGGATTCCACTGAGTCCTTTCACAGGTCTCCTAAGACAGCTCCCCTGACTCATGTGTCCTTTCGCAGGTCTCCTAAGACAGCTCCCCTGACATAGGTCTCCTCAAGGACATCTCTTAAAGTGCGTCTCCTGAAGTAGCTCTCCTGACGCAGGTGTCATAAAGTGGGCCTCCTGACGCAGGTGTCCTGACGCAGGTCTCCTGAATCAAGTTTCCTAAAGTGGATTCCAACAGACGCAGGTGTCTCTTCACATGTCTCCTAACGCAGCCTCCCTGACGAAGCTCTCCAGAAGGAGATCTCTTAAAGTGCGTCTCCTAAGTTAGGTCCCCTGATGCAGGTGTCATATAGTGGGCCTCCTGACGCAGGTCTCCTGATATAGATCTACTAAAGTGCTTCTCCTGAAGTAGGTCCCCTGACGCAGGTGTCATAAAGTGGGCCTCCTGACACAGGTCCCCTGAAGGAGGTCTCCTGAATCAAGTTTCCTAAAGTGGATTCCACTGAGGCAGGTCTCCTTTCACAGGTCTCCTAAAGCAGCTTCCCTGACAAAGGTCTCCTGATATAGATCTACTATAGTTCGTCTCCTGAAGTAGGTCCCCTGACGCAGGTGTCATAAAGTGGGCCTCCTGACGCAGGCCACCTGACGCAGGTCTCCTGATGCAGATTTCCTAAAGTGGATTCCACTGAGGCAGGTCTCCTTTCACAGGTCTCCTCAGGCAGCTCCCCTGACACAGGTCTCCTGATATAGATCTTCTATAGTTCGTCTCCTGAAGTAGGTCCCCTGAAGCAGGTGTCATAAAGTGGGCCTCCTGACGCAGGTCCCCCGACGCAGGTCTCCTGATGCAGATTTCCTAAAGTGGATTCCACTGACGCAGGTCTCTTTTCACAGGTCTCCTAAGACAGTTCCCCTGACACATGTCTTCTGACGCAGATCTCCTAAAGTAAATCTCCTTTGGTAGGTCCTCTGACGCAGGTGTCATCAAGTGGGCCTCCTGACGCAGGTCCCCTGACTAGATTTCCTAAAGTGGATTCCACTGAGGCAGGTCTTCTTCACAGGTCTCCTCAGGTAGCTCCCCTGACGCAGGTGTCCTGATCTAGATCTACTAAAGTGCGTCTTCTGAAGTAGGTCCGCTGACACAGGTGTCATCAAGTGGGCCTCCTGACGCAGGTCCCCTGACGCAGATATCATAAAGTTTATTTCACTGACGCAGGTCTCCTTTCACAGGTCTCCTAACGCAGCTCCCCTGACAAAGCTCTCCTGAAGGAGATCTCCTAAATTGTATCCTCTGAGGTACGTCCCCTGACACAGGTGTCATTAAGTGGGCCTCCTGACGCAGGTCCCCTGAAGGAGGTCTCCTGATGCAGATATCATAAAGTTTATTCCACTGACGCAGGTCTCCTTTCACAGGTCTCCTAACGCAGCTCCCCTGACAAAGCTCTCCTGAAGGAGATCTCTTAAAGTGAGTCTCGTAAGTTAGGTCCCCTGATGCAGGTGAAAAAAGGTCGGCCTCTTGACGCAGGTCTCCTGAATCATGTTTTTTAAAGTGGATTCCACTGACGCAGGTCTCTTTTCACAGGTCTCCTAACGCAGCTCCCCTGACGCAGGTCTCCAGAAGGAGATCTCTTAAAGTGCGTCTCCTAAGTTAGGTCCCCTGATGCAGGTGTTATATAGTGGGCCTACTGACGCAGGTCTCCTGATATAGTTCTACTAACGTGCGTCTCCTGATGTAGGTCCCCTGACGCAGGTGTCATCAAGTGGGCCTCCTGACGCAGGTCCCCTGACGCAGATTTCCTAAAGTGAATTCCACTGAGGCAGGTCTCCTTTCACAGGTCTCCTCAGGCAGATCCCCTGACACAGGTCTCCTGATATAGATCTACTAAAGTGCGTCTCCTGAAGTAGGTCCCCTGACGCAGGTGTCATAAAGTGGGCGTCCTGACGCAGGTCCCCTGAAGGAGGTCTCCTGATGCAGGTTTCCTAAAGTGGATTCCACTGATGCAGATCTCCTTTCACAGGTCTCCAAAGGCAGTTCCCCTTACACATGTCTTCTGATGCAGATCTCCTAAAGTAAATCTCCTGAGGTAGGTCCTCTGACGCAGGTGTCATAAAGTAGGCCTCCTGACGCAGGTCCCCTGATGCAGGTCTACTGATGCATGTTTCCTAATGTGGATTCCACTGATGGAGATCTCCTTTCACAGCAATCCTAAAGCAACATCCCTGACACAGGTCTCCTGATATAGATCTACTATAGTTCGTCTCCTGATGTAGGTCCCCTGAATCAGGTGTCATAAAGTGGGCCTCCTGACACAGGTTCCCTGACGCAGGTCATCTGATGCAGATTTCCTAAAGTGAATTCCACTGAGGCAGGTCTCCTTTCACAGGTCTCCTCAGGCAGCTCCCCTGACACAGGTCTTCTGATATAGATCTACTAAAGTGCGTCTCCTGACGTAGGTCCCCTGACGCAGAGGAAATAAAGTGGGCCTCCTGACGCAGGTGTCCTGACGCAGGTCTGCTGAATCAAGTTTCCTAAAGTGGATTCCACTGACGCCGGTCTCTTTTCACAGGTCTCCTAACGCAGCTCCCCTGACGAAGCTCTCCTGAAGGAGATCTTTTAAAGTGCGTCTCCTAAGTTAGGTCCCCTGATGCACGTGTCATATAGTGGGCCTCCTGACGCAGGTCCCCTGACGCAGATTTCCTAAAGTGGATTCCACTGAGGCAGGTCTCCTTTCACAGGTCTACTCAGGCAGCTCCCCTGACACAGGTCTCCTGATATAGATCTACTAAAGTGCGTCTCCTGAAGTAGGTCCCCTGACGCAGGTGTTATAAAGTGGGCCTCCTGACGCAGGTCCCCTGACGCAGGTTTCCTAAAGTGGATTCCACTGACGCAGGTCTCCTTTCACATGTCTCCTAACGTAGCCCCCTTTCAAAAGCTCTCCTGAAAGAGATCTCCTAAAGTGCGTTTCCTAAGGTAGGTCCCCTGACGCAGGTGAAATAAAGTGGGCCTCCTGACGCAGGGCTCCTGAATCAAGTTTCCTAAAGTGGATTCCACTGACGCAGGTCTCTTTTCACAGGTCTCCTAACGCAGCTCCCCTAACGCAGCTCCCCTGAAGGAGATCTCTTAAAGTGCGTCTCCTAAGTTAGGTCCCCTAATGCAGGTGTCATATAGTGGGCCTCCTGACGCAGGTCCCCTGACGCAGATTTCCTAAAGTGGATTCCACTGAGGCAGGTCTCCTTTCACAGGTCTCCTCAGGCAGCTCCCCTGACACAGGTCTCCTGAAAGAGTTCTCTTAAAGTGCGACTCCTAAGATAGGTCCCCTGATGCAGGTGTCATAAAGTTGGCGTCCTGACGGTTGTCCCCTGAAGCAGGTCTCCTAATGCAGGTTTCCTAAAGTGGATTCCATTGATGCAGATCTCCTTTCACAGGTCTCATAAGGCAGTTCCCCTGACACATGATTTCTGACGCAGATCTCCTAAAGTAAATTTCCTGAGGTAGGTCCTCTGACGCAGGTGTCATAAAGTGGGCCTCCTGACGCAGGTCCCCTGATACAGGTCTTCTGATGCAGATTTCCTAAAGTGAATTCCACTGAGGCAGGTCTCCTTTCACAGGTCTCCTCAGGCAACTCCTCTGACACAGGTCTCCTGATATAGATCTACTAAAGTGCGTCTCCTGAAGTAGGTCCCCTGACGCAGAGGAAATAAAGTGGGCCTCCTGACGCAGGTGTCTTGACGCAGGTCTGCTGAATCAAGTTTCCTAAAGTGGATTCCACTGACGCCGGTCTCTTTTCACAGGTCTCCTAACGCAGCTCCCCTGACGAAGCTCTCCTGAAGGAGATCTCTTAAAGTGCGTCTCCTAAGTTAGGTCCCCTGATGCACGTGTCATATAGTGGGCCTCCTGACGCAGGTCCCCTGACGCAGATTTCCTAAAGTGGATTCCACTGAGGCAGGTCTCCTTTCACAGGTCTACTCAGGCAGCTCCCCTGACACAGGTCTCCTGATATAGATCTACTAAAGTGCGTCTCCTGAAGTAGGTCCCCTGACGCAGGTGTTATAAAGTGGGCCTCCTGACGCAGGTCCCCTTACGCAGGTTTCCTAAAGTGGATTCCACTGACGCAGGTCTCCTTTCACATGTCTCCTAACGTAGCCCCCTTTCAAAAGCTCTCCTGAAAGAGATCTCTTAAAGTGCGTCTCCTAAGATAGGTCCCCTGATACAGGTGTCATAAAGTGGGCGTCCTGACGCTTGTCCCCTGAAGCAGGTCTCCTGATGCAGGTTTCCTAAAGTGGATTCCGCTGAGGCAAGTCTCCTTTCACAGGTCTCCTAAGACAGCTCCCCTGACATGGCTCCCCTGACGGAGATCTCCTAAAGTGCGTTTCCTAAGGTAGGTCCCCTGACGCAGGTGAAATAAAGTGGGCCTCCTGACACAGGTCTCCTGAATCAAGTTTCCTAAAGTGGATTCCACTGACGCAGGTCTCTTTTCACAGGTCTCCTAACGCAGCTCCCCTAACGCAGCTCCCCTGAAGGAGATCTCTTAAAGTGCGTCTCCTAAGTTAGATCCCCTGATGCAGGTGTCATATAGAGGGCCTCCTGACACAGGTCTCCTGATATTGATCTACTAAAGTGCGTCTCCTGAAGTAGGTCCCCTGACGCACGTGTCATAAAGTGGGCCTCCTGACGCAGGTCCCCTTAAGGAGGTCCCCTGATGCAGGTTTCCTAAACTGGATTCCACTGAGGCAGTTCTCCTTTCACAGGTCTCCTAACGCAGCTCCCCTGACGAAGCTCTCCTGAAGGAGATATCTTAAAGGGCGTCTTCTAAGTTAGGTCCCCTGATGCAGGTCCCCTGACGCAGATTTCCTAAAGTGGATTCCACTGAGGCAGGTCTTCTTCACAGGTCTCCTCAGGTAGCTCCCCTGACACAGCTCTCCGTATATAGATCTACTAAAGTGCGTCTCCTGACGTAGGTCCCCTGACGCAGGTGTCATAAAGTAGGCCTCCTGATGCAGGTCCCCTGAAGGAGGTCTCCTGATGTAGGTTTCCCAAAGTGGATTCCACTGACTCGTGTCCTTTCACAGGTCTCCTTATACAGCTCCCCTGACATAGCTCCCCTGACGGAGATCTCCTAAAGTGCGTTTCCTAACGTAGGTCCCCTGACGCAGGTGAAAAAAGGTCGGCCTCCTGACGCAGGTGTCCTGACGCAGGTCTCCTGAATCAAGTTTCCTAAAGTGGATTCCAACAGACGCAGGTGTCTCTTCACATGTCTCCTAACGCAGCCTCCCTGACGAAGCTCTCCAGAAGGAGATCTCGTAAAGTGCGTCTCCTAAGTTAGGTCCCCTGATGCAGGTGTCATATAGTGGGCCTCCTGACGCAGGTCTCCTGATATAGATCTACTAAAGTGCTTCTCCTGAAGTAGGTCCCCTGACGCAGGTGTCATAAAGTGGGCCTCCTGACGCAGGTCCCCTGAAGGAGGTCTCCTGAATCAAGTTTCCTAAAGTGGATTCCACTGACGCAGGACTCCTTTCACATGTCTCCTAACGTAGCCCCCTTTCAAAAGCTCTCCTGAAAGAGATCTCTTAAAGTGCGTCTCCTAAGATAGGTCCCCTGATACAGGTGTCATAAAGTGGGCGTCCTGACGCTTGTCCCCTGAAGCAGGTCTCCTGATGCAGGTTTCCTAAAGTGGATTCCGCTGAGGCAAGTCTCCTTTCACAGGTCTCCTAAGACAGCTCCCCTGACATGGCTCCCCTGACGGAGATCTCCTAAAGTGCGTTTCCTAAGGTAGGTCCCCTGACGCAGGTGAAATAAAGTGGGCCTCCTGACACAGGTCTCCTGAATCAAGTTTCCTAAAGTGGATTCCACTGACGCAGGTCTCTTTTCACAGGTCTCCTAACGCAGCTCCCCTAACGCAGCTCCCCTGAAGGAGATCTCTTAAAGTGCGTCTCCTAAGTTAGATCCCCTGATGCAGGTGTCATATAGAGGGCCTCCTGACACAGGTCTCCTGATATTGATCTACTAAAGTGCGTCTCCTGAAGTAGGTCCCCTGACGCACGTGTCATAAAGTGGGCCTCCTGACGCAGGTCCCCTTAAGGAGGTCCCCTGATGCAGGTTTCCTAAACTGGATTCCACTGAGGCAGTTCTCCTTTCACAGGTCTCCTAACGCAGCTCCCCTGACGAAGCTCTCCTGAAGGAGATATCTTAAAGGGCGTCTTCTAAGTTAGGTCCCCTGATGCAGGTCCCCTGACGCAGATTTCCTAAAGTGGATTCCACTGAGGCAGGTCTTCTTCACAGGTCTCCTCAGGTAGCTCCCCTGACACAGCTCTCCGTATATAGATCTACTAAAGTGCGTCTCCTGACGTAGGTCCCCTGACGCAGGTGTCATAAAGTAGGCCTCCTGATGCAGGTCCCCTGAAGGAGGTCTCCTGATGTAGGTTTCCCAAAGTGGATTCCACTGACTCGTGTCCTTTCACAGGTCTCCTTATACAGCTCCCCTGACATAGCTCCCTGACGGAGATCTCCTAAAGTGCGTTTCCTAACGTAGGTCCCCTGACGCAGGTGAAAAAATGTCGGCCTCCTGACGCAGGTGTCCTGACGCAGGTCTCCTGAATCAAGTTTCCTAAAGTGGATTCCAACAGACGCAGGTGTCTCTTCACATGTCTCCTAACGCAGCCTCCCTGACGAAGCTCTCCAGAAGGAGATCTCGTAAAGTGCGTCTCCTAAGTTAGGTCCCCTGATGCAGGTGTCATATAGTGGGCCTCCTGACGCAGGTCTCCTGATATAGATCTACTAAAGTGCTTCTCCTGAAGTAGGTCCCCTGACGCAGGTGTCATAAAGTGGGCCTCCTGACGCAGGTCCCCTGAAGGAGGTCTCCTGAATCAAGTTTCCTAAAGTGGATTCCACTGACGCAGGACTCTTTTCACAGGTCTCCTAACGCAGCTCCCCTGACGAAGCTCTCCTGAAGGAGATCTCTTAAAGTGCGTCTCCTAAGTTAAGTCCCCTGATGCAGGTGTCATATAGTGGGCCTAGTGACACAGGTCTCCTGACATAGATCTACTAAAGTGCGTCTCCCGACGTAGGTCCCCTGACGCAGGTGTCATAAAGTGGGCCTCCTGACGCAGGTCCCCTGATGCAGGTCTACTGATGCATCTTTCCTAATGTGGATTCCACTGACTCGTGTCCTTTCACAGGTCTCCTTATACAGCTCCCCTGACATAGCTCCCCTGACGGAGATCTCCTAAAGTGCGTTTCCTAAGGTAGGTCCCCTGACGCAGGTGAAAAAAGGTCGGCCTCCTGACGCAGGTGTCCTGACGCAGGTCTCCTGAATCAAGTTTCCTAAAGTGGATTCCACTGACACAGGTCTCTTTTCACAGGTCTCCTAACGCAGCTCCCCTGACAAAGCTCTCCTGAAGGAAATCTCCTAAATTGTATCCCCTGAGGTACGTCCCCTAACACAGGTGTCATATAGTGTGCCTCCTGATGCAGGTATACTGATATAGATCTACTAAAGTGCGTCTCCTGATGCAGGTCCCCTGAAGGAGGTCTCCTGATGTAGGTTTCCCAAAGTGGATTCCACTGACTCGTGTCCTTTCACAGGTCTCCTTATACAGCTCCCCTGACATAGCTCCCCTGACGGAGATCTCCTAAAGTGCGTTTCCTAACGTAGGTCCCCTGACGCAGGTGCAAAAAGGTCGGCCTCCTGACGCAGGTGTCCTGACGCAGGTCTCCTGAATAAAGTTTCCTAAAGTGGATTCCACTGACACAGGTCTCTTTTCACAGGTCTCCTAACGCAGCTCCCCTGACAAAGCTCTCCTGAAGGAAATCTCCCAAAGTGTATCCCCTGAGGTACGTCCCCTAACACAGGTGTCATATAGTGTGCCTCCTGACCCAGGTATACTGATATAGATCTACTAAAGTGCGTCTCCTGATGTAGGTCCCCTAATGCAGGTTTCCTAAAGTGGATTCCACTGAGTCCTTTCACAGGTCTCCTAAGACAGCTCCCCTGACTCATGTGTCCTTTCGCAGGTCTCCTAAGACAGCTCCCCTGACATAGGTCTCCTCAAGGACATCTCTTAAAGTGCGTCTCCTGAAGTAGGTCCCCTGACGCAGGTGTCATAAAGTGGGCCTCCTGACGCAGGTGTCCTGACGCAGGTCTCCTGAATCAAGTTTCCTAAAGTGGATTCCAACAGACGCAGGTGTCTCTTCACATGTCTCCTAACGCAGCCTCCCTGACGAAGCTCTCCAGAAGGAGATCTCGTAAAGTGCGTCTCCTAAGTTAGGTCCCCTGATGCAGGTGTCATATAGTGGGCCTCCTGACGCAGGTCTCCTGATATAGATCTACTAAAGTGCTTCTCCTGAAGTAGGTCCCTGACGCAGGTGTCATAAAGTGGGCCTCCTGACGCAGGTCCCCTGAAGGAGGTCTCCTGAATCAAGTTTCCTAAAGTGGATTCCACTGACGCAGGACTCTTTTCACAGGTCTCCTAACGCAGCTCCCCTGACGAAGCTCTCCTGAAGGAGATCTCTTAAAGTGCGTCTCCTAAGTTAAGTCCCCTGATGCAGGTGTCATATAGTGGGCCTAGTGAAACAGGTCTCCTGACATAGATCTACTAAAGTGAGTCTCCCGACGTAGGTCCCCTGACGCAGATGTCATAAAGTGGGCCTCCTGACGCAGGTCCCCTGATGCAGGTCTACTGATGCATCTTTCCTAATGTGGATTCCACTGATGGAGATCTCCTTTCACAGCAATCCTAAAGCAGCTTCCCTGACACAGGTCTCCTGATATAGATCTACTATAGTTCATCTCCTGAATTAGGTCCCCTGACGCAGGTATCATAAAGTGGGCCTCCTGACGTAGGTCCCCTGACGCAGGTCTCCTGATGCAGATTTCCTAAAGTGGATTCCACTGACGCAGGTCTCCTTTCACAGGTCTTCTAACGCAGCTCCCCTGACAAAGCTCTCCTGAAGGAGATCTCCTAAATTGTATCCCCTGAGGTACGTCCCCTAACACAGGTGTCATATAGTGGGCCTCCTGACGCAGGTCCTCCTGATATAGATCTACTAAAGTGCGTCTCCTAAAGTAGGTCCCCTGACGCAGGTGTCATAAAGTGGGCCTCCTGACGCAGGTCCCCTAATGCAGGTCTACTGATGCATGTTTCCTAATATGGATTCCACTGATGGAGATCTCCTTTCACAGCAATCCTAAAGCAGCTTCCCTGACACAGGTCTCCTGATATAAATCTACTAAAGTGCGTCTCCTGAAGTAGGTCCCATAACACAGGTGTCATTAAGTGGGCCTCCTGACGCAGGTGTCCTGACGCAGGTCTCCTGAATCAAGTTTCCTAAAGTGGATTGCACTGACGCAGGTCTCTTTTCAGATGTCTCCTAACGCAGCTCCCCTGACGAAGCTCTCCTGAAGAAGATCTCTTAAAGTGTGTCTCCTAAGTTAGGTCCCCTGATGCAGGTGTCCTATAGTGGGCCTCCTGACTCAGGTCTCCTTATATAGATCTACCATAGTTCGTCTCCTGAAGTAGGTCCCCTGACGCAGGTGTTGTAAAGTTGGGTCTGCTGACGCAGGTCCCCTGACGCAGGTCTCCTGATGCAGGTTTCCTTTCACAGGTCTTCTAACGCAGCTCCTCTTCAATAGCTCTCCTGAAGGAGATCCCCTAAAGTGCGTCTCCTAAGATATGTCCCCTGATGCAGGTGTCATAAAGTGGGCGTCCTGACGCTTGTCCCCTGAAACAGGTCTCCTGACGCAGGTCTCCTTTCACAGGTCTTCTAACGCAGCTCCCCTTCAAAAGCTCTCCTGAAGGAGATCTCTTAAAGTGCGTCTCCTAAGATAGGTCCTTGATGCAGGTCTCATAAAGTGGGCGTCCTGACGCTTGTCCCCTGAAACAGGTCTCCTGATGCAGGTTTCCTAAAGTGGATTCCACTGATGCAGATCTCCTTTCACAGGTCTCCTAAGGTTGTTCCCCTGACAGATGTCTTCTGACGCAGATCTCCTAAAGTAAATCTCCTGAGGTAGGTCCTCTGACACAGGTGTCATAAAGTGGGCCTCCTGACGCAGGTCCCCTGAAGGAGGTCTCCTGATGCAGATTTCCTAAAGTGGATTCCACTGAGGCAGGTCTCCTTTCACAGGTCTCCTCAGGCAGCTCCCCTGACACAGGTCTCCTGATATAGATCTTCTATAGTTCGTCTCCTGAAGTAGGTCCCCTGAAGCAGGTGTCATAAAGTGGGCCTCCTGACGCAGGTCCCCCCACGCAGGTCTCCTGATGCAGATTTCCTAAAGTGGATTCCACTGACGCAGGTCTCTTTTCACAGGTCTCCTAAGACAGTTCCCCTGACACATGTCTTCTGACGCAGATCTCCTAAAGTAAATCTCCTTTGGTAGGTCCTCTGACGCAGGTGTCATCAAGTGGGCCTCCTGACGCAGGTCCCCTGACGCAGATTTCCTAAAGTGGATTCCACTGAGGCAGGTCTTCTTCACAGGTCTCCTCAGGTAGCTCCCCTGACGCAGGTGTCCTGATCTAGATCTACTAAAGTGCGTCTTCTGAAGTAGGTCCGCTGACACAGGTGTCATCAAGTGGGCCTCCTGACGCAGGTCCCCTGACGCAGATATCATAAAGTTTATTCCACTGACGCAGGTCTCCTTTTACAGGTCTCCTAACGCAGCTCCCCTGACAAAGCTCTCCTGAAGGAGATCTCCTAAATTGTATCCTCTGAGGTACGTCCCCTGACACAGGTGTCATTAAGTGGGCCTCCTGACGCAGGTCCCCTGAAGGAGGTCTCCTGATGCAAATATATTAAAGTTTATTCCACTGACGCAGGTCTCCTTTCACAGGTCTCCTAACGCAGCTCCCCTGACAAAGCTCTCCTGAAGGAGATCTCTTAAAGTGAGTCTCGTAAGTTAGGTCCCCTGATGCAGGTGAAAAAAGGTCGGCCTCCTGACGCAGGTCTCCTGAATCATGTTTTCTAAAGTGGATTCCACTGACGCAGGTCTCTTTTCACAGGTCTCCTAACGCAGCTCCCCTGACGCAGGTCTCCAGAAGGAGATCTCTTAAAGTGCGTCTCCTAAG
Organism: Oryzias celebensis; assembly: GCA_014656515.1. Classification (NCBI taxonomy): domain Eukaryota; kingdom Metazoa; phylum Chordata; class Actinopteri; order Beloniformes; family Adrianichthyidae; genus Oryzias; species Oryzias celebensis. The sequence continues at coordinate 22,098,401 of BNCR01000017.1, read as the reverse complement.
TTAGGTCCCCTGATGCAGGTGTCATATAGTGGGCCTCCTGACGCAGGTCCCCTGAAGGAGGTCTCCTGATGCAGGTTTCCAAAAGTGGATTCAACTGAAGCAGGTCTCTTTTCACAGGTCTCCAAACGCAGCTCCCCTGCTGAAGCTCTCCTGAAGGAGATCTTTTAAAGTGCGTCTCCTACGTTAGGTCCCCTGATGCAGGTGTAATATAGTGGGCCTCCTGACGCAGGTCTCCTGATATAGATCTACTAAAGTGCGTCTCCTGAAGTAGGTCCCCTGACGCAGGTGTCATAAAGTGGGCCTCCTGACGCAGGTCCCCTGACGCAGGTCTCCTGATGCAGATTTCCTAAAGTGGATTCCACTGAGGCAGGTCTCCTTTCACAGGTCTCCTCAGGCAGCTCCCCTGACACAGGTTTCCTGATATAGATCTTCTATGGTTCGTCTCCTGATGTAGGTCCCCTGACGCAGGTGTCATAAAGTGGGCCTCCTGACGCAGGTCCCCTGACGCAGGTCTCCTGATGCAGATTTCCTAAAGTGGATTCCACTGAGGCAGGTCTCCTTTCACAGGTCTCCTCAGGCAGCTCCCCTGACACAGGTCTCCTGATATAAATCTACTAAAGTGCGTCTCCTGAAGTAGGTCCCCTGACGCAGGTGTCATAAAGTGGGCCTCCTGACGCAGGTCCCCCGACGCAGGTCTCCTGATGCAGGTTTCCAAAAGTGGATTCAACTGAAGCAGGTCTCTTTTCACAGGTCTCCAAACGCAGCTCCCCTGACGAAGCTCTCCTGAAGGAGATCTCTTAAAGTGCGTCTCCTAAGTAAGGTCCCCTGATGCAGGTCTCCTGATATAGATCTACCATAGTTCGTCTCCTGAAGTAGGTCCCCTGACGCAGGTGTTGTAAAGTTGGGTCTGCTGACGCAGGTCCCCTGACGCAGGTCTCCTAATGCAGGTTTCCTTTCACAGGTCTTCTAACGCAGCTCCCCTTCAATAGCTCTCCTGAAGGAGATCCCCTAAAGTGCGTCTCCTAAGATATGTCCCCTGATGCAGGTGTCATAAAGTGGGCGTCCTGACGCTTGTCCCCTGAAACAGGTCTCCTGACGCAGGTCTCTTTTCACAGGTCTTCTAACGCAGCTCCCCTTCAAAAGCTCTCCTGAAGGAGATCTCTTAAAGTGCGTCTCCTAAGATAGGTCCTTGATGCAGGTCTCATAAAGTGGGCGTCCTGACGCTTGTCCCCTGAAACAGGTCTCCTGATGCAGGTTTCCTAAAGTGGATTCCACTGATGCAGATCTCTTTTCACAGGTCTCCTAAGGCAGTTCCCCTGACAGATGTCTTCTGACGCAGATCTCCTAAAGTAAATCTCCTGAGGTAGGTCCTTTGACACAGGTGTCATAAAGTGGGCCTCCTGACGCAGGTCCCCTGAAGGAGGTCTCCTGATGCAGATTTCCTAAAGTGGATTCCACTGAGGCAGGTCTCCTTTCACAGGTCTCCTAAAGCAGCTTCCCTGACAAAGGTCTCCTGATATAGATCTACTATAGTTCGTCTCCGGAAGTAGGTCCCCTGACGCAGGTGTCATAAAGTGGGCCTCCTGACGCAGGCCACCTGACGCAGGTCTCCTGATGCAGATTTCCTAAAGTGGATTCCACTGAGGCAGGTCTCCTTTCACAGGTCTCCTCAGGCAGCTCCCCTGACACAGGTCTCCTGATATAGATCTTCTATAGTTCGTCTCCTGAAGTAGGTCCCCTGACGCAAGTGTCATAAAGTGGGCCTCCTGACGCAGGTCCCCCGACGCAGGTCTCCTGATGCAGATTTCCTAAAGTGGATTCCACTGACGCAGGTCTCTTTTCACAGGTCTCCTAAGACAGTTCCCCTGACACATGTCTTCTGATGCAGATCTCCTAAAGTAAATCTCCTTTGGTAGGTCCTCTGACGCAGGTGTCATCAAGTGGGCCTCCTGACGCAGGTCCCCTGACGCAGATTTCCTAAAGTGGATTCCACTGAGGCAGGTCTTCTTCACAGGTCTCCTCAGGTAGCTCCCCTGACACAGGTCTCCTTATATAGATCTACTAAAGTGCGTCTCCTAAGTAAGGTCCCTGATGCAGATGTAATATAGTGGGCCTCCTGACGCAGGTCTCCTGATATAAATCTACTAAAGTACATCTCCTGAAGTAGGTCCCCTGACACAGGTGTCATCAAGTGGGCCTCCTGACGCAGGTCCCCTGACGCAGATTTCCTAAAGTGGATTCCACTGAGGCAGGTCTCCTTTCACAGGTCTCCACAGGCAGCTCCCCTGACACAGGTCTCCTGAAGGAGATCTCTTAAAGTGCGTCTCCTGAAGTAGGTCCCCTGACGCAGGTGTCATAAAGTGGGCCTCCTGACGCAGGTGTCCTGACGCAGGTCTCCTGAATCAAGTTTCCTAAAGTGGTTTCCACTGACGCAGGTCTCCTTTCACAGGTCTCCTAACGCAGCTCCCCTGACGAAGCTCTCATGAAGGAGATCTCTTATAGTGCCTCTCCTAAATTAGGTCCCCTGATGCAGGTGTCATAAAGTGGGCCTCCTGACGCAGGTCCCCTGACGCAGATTTCCTAAAGTGGATTCCACTGAGGCAGGTCTTCTTCACAGGTCTCCTCAGGTAGCTCCCCTGACGCAGGTGTCCTAATCTAGATCTACTAAAGTGCGTCTTCTGAAGTAGGTCCGCTGACACAGGTGTCATCAAGTGGGCCTCCTGACGCAGGTCCCCTGACGCAGATATCATAAAGTTTATTCCACTGACGCAGGTCTCCTTTCACAGGTCTCCTAACGCAGCTCCCCTGATAAAGCTCTCCTGAAGGAGATCTCCTAAATTGTATCCTCTGAGGTACGTCCCCTGACACAGGTGTCATTAAGTGGGCCTCCTGACGCAGGTCCCCTGAAGGAGGTCTCCTGATGCAGATATCATAAAGTTTATTCCACTGACGCAGGTCTCCTTTCACAGGTCTCCTAACGCAGCTCCCCTGACAAAGCTCTCCTGAAGGAGATCTCTTAAAGTGAGTCTCGTAAGTTAGGTCCCCTGATGCAGGTGAAAAAAGGTCGGCCTCCTGACGCAGGTCTCCTGAATCATGTTTTCTAAAGTGGATTCCACTGACGCAGGTCTCTTTTCACAGGTCTCCTAACGCAGCTCCCCTGACGCAGGTCTCCAGAAGGAGATCTCTTAAAGTGCATCTCCTAAGTTAGGTCCCCTGATGCAGGTGTCATATAGTGGGCCTCCTGACGCAGGTCCCCTGAAGGAGGTCTCCTGATGCAGGTTTCCAAAAGTGGATTCAACTGAAGCAGGTCTCTTTTCACAGGACTCCAAACGCAGCTCCCCTGCTGAAGCTCTCCTGAAGGAGATCTCTTAAAGTGCGTCTCCTACGTTAGGTCCCCTGATGCAGGTGTAATATAGTGGGCCTCCTGATGCAGGTCTCCTGATATAGATCTACTAAAGTGCGTCTCCTGAAGTAGGTCCCCTGACGCAGGTGTCATAAAGTGGGCCTCCTGACGCAGGTCCCCTGACGCAGGTCTCCTGATGCAGATTTCCTAAAGTGGATTCCACTGAGGCAGGTCTCCTTTCACAGGTCTCCTCAGGCAGCTCCCCTGACACAGGTCTCCTGATATAGATCTTCTATGGTTCGTCTCCTGATGTAGGTCCCCTGACGCAGGTGTCATAAAGTGGGCCTCCTGACGCAGGTCCCATGACGCAGGTCTCCTGATGCAGATTTCCTAAAGTGGATTCCACTGAGGCAAGTCTCCTTTCACAGGTCTCCTCAGGCAGCTCCCCTGACACAGGTCTCCTGATATAAATCTACTAAAGTGCGTCTCCTGAAGTAGGTCCCCTGACGCAGGTGTCATAAAGTGGGCCTCCTGACGCAGGTCCCCCGACGCAGGTCTCCTGATGCAGATTTCCAAAAGTGGATTCAACTGAAGCAGGTCTCTTTTCACAGGTCTCCTAAGGCAGTTCCCCTGACACATGTCTTCTGACGAAGATCTCCTAAAGTAAATCTCCTTTGGTAGGTCCTCTGACGCAGGTGTCATCAAGTGGGCCTCCTGACGCAGGTTCCCTGACGCAGATTTCCTAAAGTGGATTCCACTGAGGCAGGTCTTCTTCACAGGTCCACTCAGGTAGCTCCCCTGACACAGGTCTCCTTATATAGATCTACTAAAGTGCGTCTCCTGAAGTAGGTCCCCTGACGCAGGTGTCATATAGTGGGCCTCCTGACGCAGGTCCCCTGAAGGAGGTCTCCTGATGCAGGTTTCCAAAAGTGGATTCAACTGAAGCAGGTCTCTTTTCACAGGTCTCCAAACGCAGCTCCCCTGACGAAGCTCTCCTGAAGGAGATCTCTTAAAGTGCGTCTCCTAAGTAAGGTCCCCTGATGCAGGTCTCCTGATATAGATCTACTAAAGTACGTCTCCTGAAGTAGGTCCCCTGACGCAGGTGTCATAAATTGGGCCTCCTGACGCAGGTCCCCTGACGCAGGTCTCCTGATGCAGATTTCCTAAAGTGGATTCCACTGACGCAGGTCTCTTTTCACAGGTCTCCTAACGCAGATCCCCTGACGAAGCTCTCCTGAAGGAGATCTCTTAAAGTGCGTCTCCTAAATTAGGTCGTCTAATGCAGGTGTCATATAGTGGGCCTCCTGACGCAGGTCCCCTGAAGGAGTTCTCCTGATGCAGGTTTCCAAAAGTGGATTCAACAGAAGCAGGTCTCTTTTCACAGGTCTCCAAACGCAGGTCCCCTGACGAAGCTCTCCTGAAGGAGATCTCTTAAAGTGCGTCTCCTAAGTTAGGTCCCCTGATGCAGGTGTAATATTATGGGCCTACTGACGCAAGTCTCCTGATATAGATCTACTAAAGTGCGTCTCCTGAAGTAAGTCCCCTGACGCAGGTGTCATCAAGTGGGCCTCCTGACGCAGGTCCCCTGACGTAGATTTCCTAAAGTGGATTCCACTGAGGCAGGTCTCCTTTCACAGGTCTCCTCAGGCAGCTCCCCTGACACAGGTCTCCTGAAGGAGATCTCTTAAAGTGCGTCTCCTGAAGTAGGTCCCCTGACGCAGGTGTCATAAAGTGGGCCTCCTGACGCAGGTCTCCTGATATAGATCTACTAAAGTACGTTTCCTGAAGTAGGTCCCCTGACGCAGGTGTCATAAATTGGGACTCCTGACGCAGGTCCCCTGACGCAGGTCTCCTGATGCAGATTTCCTAAAGTGGATTCCACTGACGCAGGTCTCTTTTCACAGGTCTCCTAACGCAGCTCCCCTGACGAAGCTCTCCTGAAGGAGATCTCTTAAAGTGCGTCTCCAAAGTTAGGACCCCTGATGCAGGTGTCATCAAGTGGGCCTCCTGACGCAGGTCCCCTGACGCAGGTCTCCTGATGCAGATTTCCTAAAGTGGATTCCACTGACGCAGGTCTCCTTTTACAGGTCTCCTAACGCAGCTCCCCTGACAAAGCTCTCCTGAAGGAGATCTCTTAAAGTGCGTCTCTTAAGTTAAGTCCCCTGATACAGGTGAAAAAAGGTGTGCCTCCTGACGCAGGTCTCCTGACGCAGGTCTCCTGATGCAGATTTCCTAAAATGGATTCCACTGACGCAGGTCTCTTTTCACAGGTCTCCTAACGCAGCTCCCCTGATGAAGCTCTCCTGAAGAAGATCTCTTATAGTGCGTCTCCTAAGTTAGGTCCCCTGATGCAGGTGTCTTGTAGTGGGCCTCCTGACGCAGGTCTCCTGATATAGATCTACTAAAGTGCGTCTCCTGAAGTAGGTCCCCTGACGCAGGTGTCATGAAGTGGGCCTCCTGACGCAGGTCCCCTGACGAAGCTCTCCTGAAGGAGATCTCTTATAGTGCGTCTCCTAAGTTAGGTCCCCTGATGCAGGTGTCATATAGTGGGCCTCCTGACGCAGGTCTCCTGATATAGATCTAGTAAAGTGCGTCTCCTGAAGTAGGTCCCCTGACGCAGGTGTCATCAAGTGGGCCTCCTGACGCAGGTCCCCTGACGCAGATTTCCTAAAGTGGATTCCATTGAGGCAGGTCTCCTTTCACAGGTCTCCTCAGGCAACTTCCCTGACACAGGTCTCCTGAAGGAGATCTCTTAAAGTGTGTCTCCTGATGTAGGTCCCCTGACGCAGGTGTCATAAAGTGGGCCTCCTGACGCAGGTCTCCTGAATCAAGTTTCCTAAAGTGGATTCCACTGACGCAGGTCTCTTTTCACAGGTCTCCTAACGCAGCTCCCCTGATGAAGCAATTTTGAGGGAGATCTCTTAAAATGCGTCTCCTAAGTTAGGTCCCCTGATGCAGGTGTCATATAGTGGGCCTCCTGACGCAGGTCTCCTGATATAGATCTACTAAAGTGCGTCTCCTGAAGTAGGTCCCCTGACGCGGGTGTCATAAAGTGGGCCTGCTGACGCAGGTCTCCTGATGCAGATTTCCTAAAGTGGATTCCACTGACGCAGGTCTCTTTTCACAGGTCTCCTAACGCATATCCCCTGACGAAGCTCTCCTGAAGGAGATCTCTTAAAGTGCGTCTCCTAAGTTAGGTCGTCTGATGCAGGTGTCATATAGTGGGCCTACTGACGCAGGTCCCCTGAAGGAGGTCTCCTGATGCAGGTTTCCAAAAGTGGATTCAACTGAAGCAGGTCTCTTTTCACAGGTCTCCAAACGCAGCTCCCCTGACGAAGCTCTCCTGAAGGAGGTCTCTTAAAGTGCGTCTCCTAAGTTAGGTCCCCTGCTGCAGGTGTAATATTATGGGCCTACTGACGCAAGTCTCCTGATATAGATCTACTAAAGTGCGTCTCCTGAAGTAGGTCCCCTGACGCAGGTGTCATAAAGTGGGCCTCCTGACGCAGGTCTCCTGATATAGATCTACTAAAGTACGTCTCCTGAAGTAGGTCCCCTGACGCAGGTGTCATAAATTGGGACTCCTGACGCAGGTCCCCTGATGCAGGTCTCCTGATGCAGATTTCCTAAAGTGGATTCCACTGACGCAGGTCTCTTTTCACAGGTCTCCTAACGCAGCTCCCCTGACGAAGCTCTCCTGAAGGAGATCTCTTAAAGTGCGTCTCCTAAGTTAGGACCCCTGATGCAGGTGTCATCAAGTGGGCCTCCTGACGCAGGTCCCCTGACGCAGGTCTCCTGATGCAGATTTCCTAAAGTGGATTCCACTGACGCAGGTCTCCTTTTACAGGTCTCCTAACGCAGCTCCCCTGACAAAGCTCTCCTGAAGGAGATCTCTTAAAGTGCGTCTCGTAAGTTAAGTCCCCTGATACAGGTGAAAAAAGCTGTGCCTCCTGAAGCAGGTCTCCTGACGCAGGTCTCCTGATGCAGATTTCCTAAAATGGATTCCACTGACGCAGGTCTCTTTTCACAGGTCTCCTAACGCAGCTCCCCTGATGAAGCTCTCCTGAAGAAGATCTCTTATAGTGCGTCTCCTAAGTTAGGTCCCCTGATGCAGGTGTCTTGTAGTGGGCCTCCTGACGCAGGTCTCCTGATATAGATCTACTAAAGTGCGTCTCCTGAAGTAGGTCCCCTGACGCAGGTGTCATGAAGTGGGCCTCCTGACGCAGGTCCCCTGACGAAGCTCTCCTGAAGGAGATCTCTTATAGTGCGTCTCCTAAGTTAGGTCCCCTGATGCAGGTGTCATATAGTGGGCCTCCTGACGCAGGTCTCCTGATATAGATCTACTAAAGTGCGTCTCCTAAGTAAGGTCCCCTGATGCAGATGTAATATAGTGGGCCTCCTGACGCAGGTCTCCTGATATAAATCTACTAAAGTACATCTCCTGAAGTAGGTCCCCTGACACAGGTGTCATCAAGTGGGCCTCCTGACGCAGGTCCCCTGACGCAGATTTCCTAAAGTGGATTCCACTGAGGCAGGTCTCCTTTCACAGGTCTCCACAGGCAGCTCCCCTGACACAGGTCTCCTGAAGGAGATCTCTTAAAGTGCGTCTCCTGAAGTAGGTCCCCTGACGCAGGTGTCATAAAGTGGGCCTCCTGACGCAGGTGTCCTGACGCAGGTCTCCTGAATCAAGTTTCCTAAAGTGGTTTCCACTGACGCAGGTCTCCTTTCACAGGTCTCCTAACGCAGCTCCCCTGACGAAGCTCTCATGAAGGAGATCTCTTATAGTGCCTCTCCTAAATTAGGTCCCCTGATGCAGGTGTCATAAAGTGGGCCTCCTGACGCAGGTCCCCTGACGCAGATTTCCTAAAGTGGATTCCACTGAGGCAGGTCTTCTTCACAGGTCTCCTCAGGTAGCTCCCCTGACGCAGGTGTCCTAATCTAGATCTACTAAAGTGCGTCTTCTGAAGTAGGTCCGCTGACACAGGTGTCATCAAGTGGGCCTCCTGACGCAGGTCCCCTGACGCAGATATCATAAAGTTTATTCCACTGACGCAGGTCTCCTTTCACAGGTCTCCTAACGCAGCTCCCCTGATAAAGCTCTCCTGAAGGAGATCTCCTAAATTGTATCCTCTGAGGTACGTCCCCTGACACAGGTGTCATTAAGTGGGCCTCCTGACGCAGGTCCCCTGAAGGAGGTCTCCTGATGCAGATATCATAAAGTTTATTCCACTGACGCAGGTCTCCTTTCACAGGTCTCCTAACGCAGCTCCCCTGACAAAGCTCTCCTGAAGGAGATCTCTTAAAGTGAGTCTCGTAAGTTAGGTCCCCTGATGCAGGTGAAAAAAGGTCGGCCTCCTGACGCAGGTCTCCTGAATCATGTTTTCTAAAGTGGATTCCACTGACGCAGGTCTCTTTTCACAGGTCTCCTAACGCAGCTCCCCTGACGCAGGTCTCCAGAAGGAGATCTCTTAAAGTGCATCTCCTAAGTTAGGTCCCCTGATGCAGGTGTCATATAGTGGGCCTCCTGACGCAGGTCCCTGAAGGAGGTCTCCTGATGCAGGTTTCCAAAAGTGGATTCAACTGAAGCAGGTCTCTTTTCACAGGACTCCAAACGCAGCTCCCCTGCTGAAGCTCTCCTGAAGGAGATCTCTTAAAGTGCGTCTCCTACGTTAGGTCCCCTGATGCAGGTGTAATATAGTGGGCCTCCTGATGCAGGTCTCCTGATATAGATCTACTAAAGTGCGTCTCCTGAAGTAGGTCCCCTGACGCAGGTGTCATAAAGTGGGCCTCCTGACGCAGGTCCCCTGACGCAGGTCTCCTGATGCAGATTTCCTAAAGTGGATTCCACTGAGGCAGGTCTCCTTTCACAGGTCTCCTCAGGCAGCTCCCCTGACACAGGTCTCCTGATATAGATCTTCTATGGTTCGTCTCCTGATGTAGGTCCCCTGACGCAGGTGTCATAAAGTGGGCCTCCTGACGCAGGTCCCATGACGCAGGTCTCCTGATGCAGATTTCCTAAAGTGGATTCCACTGAGGCAAGTCTCCTTTCACAGGTCTCCTCAGGCAGCTCCCCTGACACAGGTCTCCTGATATAAATCTACTAAAGTGCGTCTCCTGAAGTAGGTCCCCTGACGCAGGTGTCATAAAGTGGGCCTCCTGACGCAGGTCCCCCGACGCAGGTCTCCTGATGCAGATTTCCAAAAGTGGATTCAACTGAAGCAGGTCTCTTTTCACAGGTCTCCTAAGGCAGTTCCCCTGACACATGTCTTCTGACGAAGATCTCCTAAAGTAAATCTCCTTTGGTAGGTCCTCTGACGCAGGTGTCATCAAGTGGGCCTCCTGACGCAGGTTCCCTGACGCAGATTTCCTAAAGTGGATTCCACTGAGGCAGGTCTTCTTCACAGGTCCACTCAGGTAGCTCCCCTGACACAGGTCTCCTTATATAGATCTACTAAAGTGCGTCTCCTGAAGTAGGTCCCCTGACGCAGGTGTCATATAGTGGGCCTCCTGACGCAGGTCCCCTGAAGGAGGTCTCCTGATGCAGGTTTCCAAAAGTGGATTCAACTGAAGCAGGTCTCTTTTCACAGGTCTCCAAACGCAGCTCCCCTGACGAAGCTCTCCTGAAGGAGATCTCTTAAAGTGCGTCTCCTAAGTAAGGTCCCCTGATGCAGGTCTCCTGATATAGATCTACTAAAGTACGTCTCCTGAAGTAGGTCCCCTGACGCAGGTGTCATAAATTGGGCCTCCTGACGCAGGTCCCCTGACGCAGGTCTCCTGATGCAGATTTCCTAAAGTGGATTCCACTGACGCAGGTCTCTTTTCACAGGTCTCCTAACGCAGATCCCCTGACGAAGCTCTCCTGAAGGAGATCTCTTAAAGTGCGTCTCCTAAATTAGGTCGTCTAATGCAGGTGTCATATAGTGGGCCTCCTGACGCAGGTCCCCTGAAGGAGTTCTCCTGATGCAGGTTTCCAAAAGTGGATTCAACAGAAGCAGGTCTCTTTTCACAGGTCTCCAAACGCAGGTCCCCTGACGAAGCTCTCCTGAAGGAGATCTCTTAAAGTGCGTCTCCTAAGTTAGGTCCCCTGATGCAGGTGTAATATTATGGGCCTACTGACGCAAGTCTCCTGATATAGATCTACTAAAGTGCGTCTCCTGAAGTAAGTCCCCTGACGCAGGTGTCATCAAGTGGGCCTCCTGACGCAGGTCCCCTGACGTAGATTTCCTAAAGTGGATTCCACTGAGGCAGGTCTCCTTTCACAGGTCTCCTCAGGCAGCTCCCCTGACACAGGTCTCCTGAAGGAGATCTCTTAAAGTGCGTCTCCTGAAGTAGGTCCCCTGACGCAGGTGTCATAAAGTGGGCCTCCTGACGCAGGTCTCCTGATATAGATCTACTAAAGTACGTTTCCTGAAGTAGGTCCCCTGACGCAGGTGTCATAAATTGGGACTCCTGACGCAGGTCCCCTGACGCAGGTCTCCTGATGCAGATTTCCTAAAGTGGATTCCACTGACGCAGGTCTCTTTTCACAGGTCTCCTAACGCAGCTCCCCTGACGAAGCTCTCCTGAAGGAGATCTCTTAAAGTGCGTCTCCAAAGTTAGGACCCCTGATGCAGGTGTCATCAAGTGGGCCTCCTGACGCAGGTCCCCTGACGCAGGTCTCCTGATGCAGATTTCCTAAAGTGGATTCCACTGACGCAGGTCTCCTTTTACAGGTCTCCTAACGCAGCTCCCCTGACAAAGCTCTCCTGAAGGAGATCTCTTAAAGTGCGTCTCTTAAGTTAAGTCCCCTGATACAGGTGAAAAAAGGTGTGCCTCCTGACGCAGGTCTCCTGACGCAGGTCTCCTGATGCAGATTTCCTAAAATGGATTCCACTGACGCAGGTCTCTTTTCACAGGTCTCCTAACGCAGCTCCCCTGATGAAGCTCTCCTGAAGAAGATCTCTTATAGTGCGTCTCCTAAGTTAGGTCCCCTGATGCAGGTGTCTTGTAGTGGGCCTCCTGACGCAGGTCTCCTGATATAGATCTACTAAAGTGCGTCTCCTGAAGTAGGTCCCCTGACGCAGGTGTCATGAAGTGGGCCTCCTGACGCAGGTCCCCTGACGAAGCTCTCCTGAAGGAGATCTCTTATAGTGCGTCTCCTAAGTTAGGTCCCCTGATGCAGGTGTCATATAGTGGGCCTCCTGACGCAGGTCTCCTGATATAGATCTAGTAAAGTGCGTCTCCTGAAGTAGGTCCCCTGACGCAGGTGTCATCAAGTGGGCCTCCTGACGCAGGTCCCCTGACGCAGATTTCCTAAAGTGGATTCCATTGAGGCAGGTCTCCTTTCACAGGTCTCCTCAGGCAACTTCCCTGACACAGGTCTCCTGAAGGAGATCTCTTAAAGTGTGTCTCCTGATGTAGGTCCCCTGACGCAGGTGTCATAAAGTGGGCCTCCTGACGCAGGTCTCCTGAATCAAGTTTCCTAAAGTGGATTCCACTGACGCAGGTCTCTTTTCACAGGTCTCCTAACGCAGCTCCCCTGATGAAGCAATTTTGAGGGAGATCTCTTAAAATGCGTCTCCTAAGTTAGGTCCCCTGATGCAGGTGTCATATAGTGGGCCTCCTGACGCAGGTCTCCTGATATAGATCTACTAAAGTGCGTCTCCTGAAGTAGGTCCCCTGACGCGGGTGTCATAAAGTGGGCCTGCTGACGCAGGTCTCCTGATGCAGATTTCCTAAAGTGGATTCCACTGACGCAGGTCTCTTTTCACAGGTCTCCTAACGCATATCCCCTGACGAAGCTCTCCTGAAGGAGATCTCTTAAAGTGCGTCTCCTAAGTTAGGTCGTCTGATGCAGGTGTCATATAGTGGGCCTACTGACGCAGGTCCCCTGAAGGAGGTCTCCTGATGCAGGTTTCCAAAAGTGGATTCAACTGAAGCAGGTCTCTTTTCACAGGTCTCCAAACGCAGCTCCCCTGACGAAGCTCTCCTGAAGGAGGTCTCTTAAAGTGCGTCTCCTAAGTTAGGTCCCCTGCTGCAGGTGTAATATTATGGGCCTACTGACGCAAGTCTCCTGATATAGATCTACTAAAGTGCGTCTCCTGAAGTAGGTCCCCTGACGCAGGTGTCATAAAGTGGGCCTCCTGACGCAGGTCTCCTGATATAGATCTACTAAAGTACGTCTCCTGAAGTAGGTCCCCTGACGCAGGTGTCATAAATTGGGACTCCTGACGCAGGTCCCCTGATGCAGGTCTCCTGATGCAGATTTCCTAAAGTGGATTCCACTGACGCAGGTCTCTTTTCACAGGTCTCCTAACGCAGCTCCCCTGACGAAGCTCTCCTGAAGGAGATCTCTTAAAGTGCGTCTCCTAAGTTAGGACCCCTGATGCAGGTGTCATCAAGTGGGCCTCCTGACGCAGGTCCCCTGACGCAGGTCTCCTGATGCAGATTTCCTAAAGTGGATTCCACTGACGCAGGTCTCCTTTTACAGGTCTCCTAACGCAGCTCCCCTGACAAAGCTCTCCTGAAGGAGATCTCTTAAAGTGCGTCTCGTAAGTTAAGTCCCCTGATACAGGTGAAAAAAGCTGTGCCTCCTGAAGCAGGTCTCCTGACGCAGGTCTCCTGATGCAGATTTCCTAAAATGGATTCCACTGACGCAGGTCTCTTTTCACAGGTCTCCTAACGCAGCTCCCCTGATGAAGCTCTCCTGAAGAAGATCTCTTATAGTGCGTCTCCTAAGTTAGGTCCCCTGATGCAGGTGTCTTGTAGTGGGCCTCCTGACGCAGGTCTCCTGATATAGATCTACTAAAGTGCGTCTCCTGAAGTAGGTCCCCTGACGCAGGTGTCATGAAGTGGGCCTCCTGACGCAGGTCCCCTGACGAAGCTCTCCTGAAGGAGATCTCTTATAGTGCGTCTCCTAAGTTAGGTCCCCTGATGCAGGTGTCATATAGTGGGCCTCCTGACGCAGGTCTCCTGATATAGATCTACTAAAGTGCGTCTCGTAAGTTAGGTCCCCTGATGCAGGTGTCATATAGTGGGCCTCCTTTCACAGGTCTCTTCAGGCAGCTCCCCTGACACAGGTCTCCTGAAGGAGATCTCTTAAAGTGCGTCTCCTAAAGTAGGTCCCCTGACGCAGGTGTCATCAAGTGGGCCTCCTGACGCAGGTCCCTGACCCAGTTTTCCTAAAGTGGATTCCACTGAGGCAGGTCTCCTTCACAGGTCTCCTCAGGCAGCTCCTCTGACAGAGGTCTCCTGAAGGAGATCTCTTAAAGTGTGTCTCCTAAAGTAGGTCCCCTGACGCAGGTGTCATAAAGTGGGCCTCCTGACGCAGGTCCCCTGACGCAGGTCTCCTAAAGTGGATTCCACTGAGGCAGGTCTCCTTCACAGGTCTCCTCAGGCAGCTCCCCTGACACAGGTCTCCTGATATAGATCTACTAAAGTGCGTCTCCTGAAGTAGGTCTCCTGACGCAGGTGTCATAAAGTGGGCCTCCTGACGCAGGTCCCCTGACGCAGGTCTCCTGATGCAGATTTCCTAAAGTGGATTCCACTGAGGCAGGTCTCCTTTCACAGGTCTCCTAAGACAGCTCCCCTGACATAGCTCTCCTGAAGGAGATCTCTTAAAGTGCGTCTCCTAAGTTAGGTCCCCTGATGCAGGTGTCATATAGTGGGCCTCGTGACGCAGGTCTCCTGGCGCCGGTCCCCTAATGCAGGTTTCCTAAAGTGGATTCCACTGACTCATGTGGCCTTTCACAGGTCTCCTAAGACAGCTCCCCTGACATAACTCCCCTGACGGAGATCTCCTAAAGTGCGTTTCCTAAGGTAGGTCCCCTGACGCAGGTGAAATAAGGTGGGCCTCCTGACGCAGGTCTCCTGAATCAAGTTTCCTAAAGTGGATTCCACTGACGCAGGTCTCTTTTCACAGGTCTCGAAATGCAGCTCCCCTGACGAAGCTCTCCTGAAGGAGATCTCTTAAAGTGCGTGTCTTAAGTTAGGTCCCCTGATGCAGATGTCATCAAGTGGGCCTCCTGACGCATGTCCACTGACGCAGATTTCCTAAAGTGGATTCCACTGAGGCAGGTCTCCTTTCATAGGTCTCCTCAGGCAGCTCCCCTGACAAAGGTATCCTGAACGAGATCACTTAAAGTGCGTCTCCTGAAGTAGGTCCCCTGACGCAGGTCTCCTGATGCAGATTTCCTAAAGTGGATTCCACTGAGGCAGGTCTCCTTTCATAGGTCTCCTCAGGCAGCTCCCCTGACAAAGGTATCCTGAACGAGATCACTTAAAGTGCGTCTCCTGAGGTAGGTCCTCTGACGCAGGTGTCATCAAGTGGGCCTCCTGACGCAGGTGTCATCAATCTGGCCTCCTGACGCAGTTCCCCTGACGCAGAGTTTCGTAACGTGTATTTCACTGAGGCAGGTCTTCTTCACAGGTCTCCTTACGCAGCTCCCCTGACGAAGTTCTCCTGAAGGAGATCTCTTAAAGTGCGTCTCCTAAGTTAGGTCCTCTGATGCAGGTGTCATGTAGTGGGCCTCCTGACGCAGGTCCCCTGACGAAGATTTCCTAAAGTGGATTCCACTGAGGCGGGTCTCCTTTCACAGGTCTCCTCAGGCAGCTCCCCTGACACAGGTCTCCTGATATAGATCTACTAAAGTGCATCTCCTGAAGTAGGTCCCCTGACGCAGGTGTCATAAAGTGGGCCTCCTGACGCAGGTCCCCTGAAGGAGGTCTCCTCATGGAGGTTTCCTAAAGTGGATTCCACTGAAGCAGGTCTCTTTTCACAGGTCTCCTAAGGCAGTTCCCCTGACACATGTCTTCTGATGCAGATCTCCTAAAGTAAATCTCCTGAGGTAGGTCCTCTGACGCAGGTGTCATCAAGTGGGACTCCTGAAGCAGGTCCCCTGACGCAGATTTCCTAACTTGGATTCCACTGAGGCAGAACTTCTTCACAGGTCTCCTCACGTAGCTTCCCTGACACAGGTCTCCTTATATAGTTCTACTAAAGTGCATCTCCTGAAGTAGGTCCTCTGACGCAGGTGTCATCAATTGGGCCTCCTGACGCAGGTCCCCTGACGCAGATTTCCTAACGTGGATTCCACTGAGGCAGGTCTTCTTCACAGGTTTCCTCAGGTAGCTCCCCTGACACAGGTCTCCTTATATAGAGCTACTAAAGTGCGTCTCCTGAAGTAGGTCCCCTGACGCAGGTGTCATAAGGTGGGCCTCCTGACGCAGGTCCCCTGAAGGAGGTCTCCTGATGCAGGTTTTCTAAGTGGATTTCACTGAAGCAGGTCTCTTTTCACAGGTCTTCTAACGCAGCTCCCCTGACGAAGCTCACCTGAATAAGATCTCTTACAGTGCGTCTCCTAAGTTAGGTCCCCTGATTCAGGTGTCATATAGTGGGCCTCCTGACGCAGGTCTCCTGATATAGTTCTACTAAAGTGCGTCTCCTTAAGTAGGTCCTCTGACGCAGGTGTCATCAATTGGGCCTCCTGACGCAGTTCCCCTGACGCAGATTTTCGTAACGTGTATTCCACTGAGGCAGGTCTTCTTCACAGGTCTCCTCAGGTAGCTCCCCTGACACAGGTCTCCTTATATAGAGCTACTAAAGTGCGTCTCCTGAAGTAGGTCCCCTGACGCAGGTGTCATAAGGTGGGCCTCCTGACGCAGGTCCCCTGACGCCGGTCCCCTTAATGCAGGTTTCCTAAGGTGGATTCCACTGACTCATATGTCCTTTCACAGGTCTCCTAAGACAGCTCCCCTGACGAAGCTCTCTTGAAGGAGATCTCTGAAAGTGCGTCTCCTAAGTTAGGTCCCCTGATGCAGGTGTCATATAGTGGGCCTCCTGACACAGGTCTCCTGATATAGATCTACTAAAGTGCGTCTCCTGAGGTAGGTCCCCTGATGCAGGTGTCATAAAGCGGGCCTCATCACGCAGGTCCCCTGACGTAGGTCTCCTGATGCAGATTTCCAAAAGTTGATTCCACTTAGGTAGGTCTCTTTTCACAGGTCTCCTCAGGCAGCTCCCCTGACACAGGTCTCCTGAAGGAGACCTCTTAAAGTGAGACTCCTGAAGTAGGTCCCCTGACGCAGGTGTCATAAAGTGGGCCTCCTGACGCAGGTCCCCTGACGCAGGTCTCCTGATGCAGATTTCCTAAAGTGGATTCCACTGAGGCAGGTCTCCTTTCACAGGTCTCCTCAGGCAGCTCCCCTGACACAGGTCTCCTGATATCGATCTACTAAAGTGCGTCTCCTGAAGTAGGTCCCCTGAGGCAGGTGTCATAAAGTGGGCCTCCTGACGCAGGTGTCCTGACGCAGGTCTCCTGAATCAAGTTTCCTAAAGTGGATTCCACTGACGCAGGTCTCTTTTCACATGTCTCCTAACGCAGCTCCCCTGACGAAGCTCTCCTGAAGGAGATCTCTTAAAGTGCGTCTCCTAAGTTAGGTCCCCTGATACAGGTGTTTAAAGTGGGCCTCCTGACGCAGGTCTCCTGTTATTGATCTACTAAAGTGCGTTTCCTGAAGTAGGTCCCCTGATGCAGGTGTCATCAAGTGGGCCTCCTGACGCAGGTCCCCTGACGCAGATTTCCTTAAGTGGATTTCACTGAGGCAGGTCTCCTTTCACAGGTCTCCTCAGGCAGCTCCCCTTACACAGGTCTCCTGAAGGAGATATCTTAAAGTGCATCTCCTAAGTTAGGTCCCCTGATGCAGGTGTCATATAGTGGGCCTCCTGACGCAGGTCCCCTGACGCAGATTTCCTAAAGTGGATTCCACTGAGGCAGGTCTCCTTTTACAGGTCTCCTGAGGCAGCTCCCCTGACACAGGTCTCCTGATATAGATCTACTAAAGTGCGTCTCCTGAAGTAGGTACCCTGACGCATGTGTCATAAAGTGGGCCTCCTGACGCAGGTGTACTGACGCAGGTCTCCTGATGCAGATTTCCTAAAGTGGATTCCACAGAGGCAGGTCTTCTTTCACAGGTCTACTCAGGCAGCTCTCCTGACACAGGTCTCCTGATATAGATCTACTAAAGTGGCGCTCCTGACGTAGGTCCCCTGATGAACGTGTCATATAGTGGGCCTCCTGACGCAGGTCTCCTGATATAGTTCTACTAAAGTGCGTCTCCTGAAGTAGGTCCCCTGACGCAGGTGTCATCACGTGGGCCTCCTGACGCAGGTCCCCTGACGCAGATTTCCTAAAGTGGATTCCACTGAGGCAGAACTCCTTTCACAGGTCTCCTCAGGAAACTCCCCTGACACAGGTCTCCTTATATAGATTTACTAAAGTGTGTCTCCTGAAGTAGGTCCCCTTACGCAGGTGTCATAAAGTGGGCCTCCTGACGCAGGTCCCCTGAAGGAGGTCTCCTGATGCAGGTTTCCTAAAGTGGATCTCACTGAAGCAGGTCTCTTTTCACAGGTCTCCTAACGCAGCTCCCCTGACGAAGCTCTCCTGAAGGAGATCTCTTAAAGTGCGTCTCCTAAGTTTGGTCCCCTGATGCAGGTGTCATATAGTGGGCCTCCTGACGCAGGTCTCCTGATATAGTTCTTCTAAAGTGCGTCTCCTGAAGTAGGTCCCCTGACGCAGGTGTCATCAAGTGGGCCTCCTGACGCAGGTCCCCTGTAGGAGGTCTCCTGATGTAGGTTTCCTAAAGTGGATTCCACTGACGCAGGTCTCTTTTCACTGGTCTCCTAACGCAGCTTCCCTGACGAAGCTCTCCTGAAGGAGATCTCTTAAAATGCGTCTCCTGAAGTAGGTCCTCTGACGCAGGTGTCATCAAGTGGGGCTCCTGACGCAGGTCCCCTGACGCAGGTCTCCTGATGCAGATTTCCTAAAGTGGATTCCAATGAGGCAGGTCTGCTCTCACAGGTCTCGTCAGGCAGCTCCCCTGACACAGGTCTCCTGATATAGATCTACTAAAGTGCGTCTCCTGAAGTAGGTCCCCTGACGCAGGTGTCATAAAGTGAGCCTCCTGACGCAGGTCCCCTGTAGGAGGTCTCCTGATGTAGGTTTCCTAAAGTGGATTCCACTGACGCAGGTCTCCTTTCACAGGTCCCCTAATGCAGCTCCCCTGACAAAGCTCTCCTGAAGGAGATCTCGTAATTTGTATCCCCTGAGGTACATCCCCTAGCACAGGTGTCATTAAGTGGGCCTTCTGATGCAGGTCTCCTGAAGCAGGTCACCTGATGCAGATATCAAAAAGTTTATTCCACTGACGCAGGTCTCCTTTCACAGGTCTCCTAACGCAGCTCCCCTGACAAAGCTCTCCTGAAGGAGATCTCTTAAAGTGCGTCTCGTAAGTTAGGTCCCCTGATGCAGGGTTCATATAGTGGGCCTCCTGATGCAGGTCTCCTGACGCCGGTCCCCTAAAATTGGTTTCCTAAAATGGATTCCACTGACTCATGTGTCCTTTCACAGGCCTCCTAAGACAGCTCCCCTTACATAGCTCCCCTGACGGATATCTCCTAAAGTGCGTTTCCTAAGGTAGGTCCCCTGACGCAGTTGAAAAAAGGTCGGCCTGCTGACGCAGGTGTCCTGATGCAAGTCTCCTGAATCAAGTTTCCTAAAGTGGATTCCACTGACGCAGGTCTCTTTTCACAGGTCTCCTAACACAGCTCCCCTGATGAAGCTCTCTTGAAGGAGATCTCTTAATATGCGTCTCCTAAGTTAGGTCCCCTGATGCAGGTGTCATATAGTGGGCCTCCTGACGCAGGTCTCCTGATATAGATCTACTAAAGTGCGTCTTCCGAAGTAGGTCCCCTGACGCAGGTGTCATAAAGTGGGCCTCCTGACGCAGGTCCCCTGACGCAGGTCTCCTGATGCAGATTTCCTAAAGTGGATTCCACTGACGCAGGTCTCTTTTCACAGGTCTCCTAACGCAGATCCCCTGACGAAGCTCTCCTGAAGGAGATCTCTTAAAGTGCGTCTCCTAAGTTAGGTCCCCTGATGTAGGTGTCATATAGTGGGCCTCCTGACGCAGGTCTCCTAATATTGATCTACTAAAGTGCGTCTCCTGAAGTAGGTCCACTGACGCAGGTGTCATCAAGTGGGCCTCCTGACGCAGGTCCCCTGACGCACATTTCCTAAAGTGGATTCCACTGAGGCAGGTCTCCTTTCACAGGTCTCCTCAGGCAGCTCCCCTGACACAGGTCTCCTGAAGGAGGTCTCTAAAAGTGCGTCTCCTGAAGTAGGTCCCCTGACGCAGGTGTCATAAATAGGGCCTCCTGACGCAGGTCCCCTGACGCAGGTCTCCTGATACAGATTTCCTAAAGTGGATTCCACTGAGGCAGGTCTCTTTTCACAGGTCTCCTCACGTAACTCCCCTGACACAGGTATCCTGATATAGATCTACTAAAGTGCGTCTCCTGAAGTAGGTCCCCTGACGCAGGTGTCATAAACTGGGCCTCCTGACGCAGGTCCCCTGAAGGAGGTCTCCTGATCTAGGTTTCCTAAAGTGGATTCCACTGACGCAGGTCTCCTTTCACAGGTCTCCCATCGAAGCTCCCCTTCAAAAACTCTCCTGAAGGAGATCTCTTAAAGCGCGTCTCCTAAGATAGGTCCCCTGATGCAGGTGTCATGAAGTGGGCCTCCGGACGCAGCTCCCCTGAAGGAGGTCTCCTGATGCAGGTTTCCTAATGTGGATTCCACTGAAGCAGGTCTCTTTTCACAGGTCTCCTAAGGCAGTTCCCCTGACACATGTCTTCTGACGCAGATCTCCTAAAGTAAATTTCCTGAGGTAGGTCCTCTGACGCAGGTGTCATTAAGTGGGCCTCCTGACGCAGGTCTCCTGACGCAGATTTCCTAACGTGGATTCCACTGAAGCAGGTCTTTTTTCACAGGTCTCCTAATGGAGCTCCTCTGACGAAGCTCTCCTGAAGGAGATCTCTTAAAGTGCGTCTCCTAAGTTAGGTGCCCTGATGCAGGGGTCATATAGTGGGCCTCCTGACGCAGGTCTCCTGATATAGATCTACTAATGTGTGTCTCTTGAAGTAGGTCCCCTGACGCAGGTGTCATCAAGTGGGCCTCCTGACGCAAGTCCCCTGACGCAGATTTCCTAAAGTGGATTCCACTGAGGCAGGTCTCCTTTCACAGGTCTCCTCAGGCAGCTCCCCTGACACAGGTCTCCTGAAGGAGGTCTCTAAAAGTGTGTCTCCTGAAGTAGGTCCCCTGACGCAGGTGTCATAAATAGGGCCTCCTGACGCAGGTCCCCTGACGCAGGTCTCCTGATACAGATTTCCTAAAGTGGATTCCACTGAGGCAGGTCTCTTTTCACAGGTCTCCTCACGTAACTCCCCTGACACAGGTATCCTGATATAGATCTACTAAAGTGCGTCTCCTGAAGTAGGTCCCCTGACGCAGGTGTCATAAACTGGGCCTCCTGACGCAGGTCCCCTGAAGGAGGTCTCCTGATCTAGGTTTCCTAAAGTGGATTCCACTGACGCAGGTCTCCTTTCACAGGTCTCCCATCGAAGCTCCCCTTCAAAAACTCTCCTGAAGGAGATCTCTTAAAGCGCGTCTCCTAAGATAGGTCCCCTGATGCAGGTGTCATGAAGTGGGCCTCCGGACGCAGCTCCCCTGAAGGAGGTCTCCTGATGCAGGTTTCCTAATGTGGATTCCACTGAAGCAGGTCTCTTTTCACAGGTCTCCTAAGGCAGTTCCCCTGACACATGTCTTCTGACGCAGATCTCCTCAAGTAAATTTCCTGAGGTAGGTCCTCTGACGCAGGTGTCATTAAGTGGGCCTCCTGACGCAGGTCTCCTGACGCAGATTTCCTAACGTGGATTCCACTGAAGCAGGTCTTTTTTCACAGGTCTCCTAATGGAGCTCCTCTGACGAAGCTCTCCTGAAGGAGATCTCTTAAAGTGCGTCTCCTAAGTTAGGTGCCCTGATGCAGGGGTCATATAGTGGGCCTCCTGACGCAGGTCTCCTGATATAGATCTACTAATTTGTGTCTCTTGAAGTAGGTCCCCTGACGCAGGTGTCATCAAGTGGGCCTCCTGACGCAAGTCCCCTGACGCAGATTTCCTAAAGTGGATTCCACTGAGGCAGGTCTCCTTTCACAGGTCTCCTCAGGCAGCTCCCCTGACACAGGTCTCCTGACGGAGATCTCCTAAAGTGCGTTTCCTAAGGTAGGTCCCCTGACGCAGGTGTCATAAAGTGGTCCTCCTGACGCAGGTGTCCTGACGCAGGTCTCCTGAATCAAGTTTCCTAAAGTGGATTCCACTGATACAGGTCTCTTTTCACAGGTCTCCTAACGCAGCTCCCCTGACGAAGCTCTCCTGAAGGAGGTCTCTTAAGGTGCGTCTCCTAAGTTAGGTCCCCTGATGCAGGTGTCATATACTGGGCCTCCTGACGCAGGTCTCCTGATATAGATCTACTAAAGTGCGTCTCCTAACGCAGCTCCCCTGACATATGTCTTCTGACGCAGATCTCCTAAAGTAAATCTCCTAAGGTAGGTCCTCTGACGCAGGTGTCATAAAGTGAGCCTCCTGACGCAGGTCCCCTGATGCAGGTCTACTGATGCATGTTTCCTAATGTGGATTCTACTGAGGAAGGTCTCTTTTCACAGGTCTCCTCAGGCAGCTCCCCTGACACAGGTCTCCTGATATAAATCTACTAAAGTGCGTCTGCTGACGTACGTCCCCTGACGCAGGTGTCATGAAGTGGGCCTCCTGACGCTGGTCCCCTCAAGGAGGTCTCCTGATGTAGGTTTCCTAAAGTGGATTCCACTGATGAAGGTCTCCTTTCACAAGTCTCCTAAAGCAGCTCACCTGACAAAGCTCTGCTGAAGGAGATCTCTTAAAGTGCGTCTAATAAGTTAGGTCCCCTGATGCAGGTGTCATATAGTGGGCCTCCTGACGCCGGTCCCCTAATGCAGGTTTCCTAAAGTGGATTCCACTGACTCATGTGTCCTTTCACAGGTCTCCTAAGACAGCTGCCCTGACATAGCTCCCCTGACGGAGATCTCCTAAAGTGCGTTTCCTAAGGTAGGTCCCCTGACGCAGGTGAAATAAGGTGGGCCTCCTGACGCAGGTGTCCTGACGCAGGTCCCCTGAATCAAGTTTCCTAAAGTGGATTCCACTGACGCAGGTCTCTTTTCACAGGTCTCCTAAGGCAGTTCCCCTGACACATGTCTTCTGACGCAGATCTCCTAAAGTAAATCTCCTGAGGTAGGTCCTCTGACGCAGGTGTCATCAAGTGGGCCTCCTGACGCAGGTCCCCTGACGCAGATTTGCTAATGTGGATTCCACTGAGGCAGGTCTTCTTCACAGGTCTCCTCAGGTAGCTCCCCTGACACAGGTTTCCTTATATAGATCTACTAAAGTGCGTCTCCTGAAGTAGGTCCCCTGACGCAGGTGTCATAAAATGGGCCTCCTGACGCAGGTCCCCTGAAGGAGGTCACCTGATGCAGGTTTCCTAAAGTGAATTCCACTGAAGCTGGTCTCCTTTCACAGGTCTCCTAATGCAGCTCCCCTGACAAAGCTCTCCTGACATAGATCTACTAAAGTGCGTCTCCTCACGTAGGTCCCCTTACGCAGGTGTCATAAAGTGGGCCTCCTTACGCAGGTGCCCTGAAGGAGGTCTCCTGATGTAGGTTTCCTAAAGTGGATTCCACTGAGGCAGGTCTCCTTCCACAGGTCTCCTAACACAGCTCACTTGACAAAGCTCTCCTGAAGGAGATCTCCTAAATTGTATCCCCTGAGGTACGTCCCCTAACACAGTTGTCATTAAGTGGGCCTTCTGATGCAGGTCTCCTTTCACAGGTCTCCTAACGCAGCTCCCCTGACAAAGCTATCCTGAAAGAGATATCTTAAAGTGCGTCTCGTAAGTTACGTCCCCTGTTGCAGGTGTCATATAGTGGGCCTCCTGACGCAGGTCTCCTGACGCCGGTCCCCTAATGCAGGTTTCCTAAAGTGGATTCCACTGACTCATGTGTCCTTTCACAGGTCTCCTAAGACAGCTCCCCTGACATAGCTCCCCTGACGGAGATCTCCTAAAGTGCGTTACCTAAGGTAGGTCCCCTGACGCAGGTGAAAAAAGGTCGACCTCCTGAGGCAGGTGTGCTGACGCAGGACTCCTGAATCAACTTTCCCTAAAGTGGATTCCACTGAGGCAGGTCTCCTTCACAGGTCTCCTCAGGCAGCTCCCCTGACAGAGGTCTCCTGAAGGAGATCTCTTAAAGTGTGTCTCCTAAAGTAGGTCCCCTGACGCAGGTGTCATAAAGTGGGCCTCCTGACGCAGGTCCCCTGACGCAGGTGTCATAAAGTGGGCCTCCTGACGCAGGTCCCCTGACGCAGGTCTCCTAAAGTGGATTCCACTGAGGCAGGTCTCCTTCACAGGTCTCCTCAGGCAGCTCCCCTGACACAGGTCTCCTGATATAGATCTACTAAAGTGCGTCTCCTGAAGTAGGTCTCCTGACGCAGGTGTCATAAAGTGGGCCTCCTGACGCAGGTCCCCTGACGCAGGTCTCCTGATGCAGATTTCCTAAAGTGGATTCCACTGAGGATGGTCTCCTTTCACAGGTCTCCTAAGACAGCTCCCCTGACATAGCTCTCCTGAAGGAGATCTCTTAAAGTGCGTCTCCTAAGTTAGGTCCCCTGATGCAGGTGTCATATAGTGGGCCTCCTGACGCAGGTCTCCTGGCGCCGGTCCCCTAATGCAGGTTTCCTAAAGTGGATTCCACTGACTCATGTGGCCTTTCACAGGTCTCCTAAGACAGCTCCCCTGACATAACTCCCCTGACGGAGATCTCCTAAAGTGCGTTTCCTAAGGTAGGTCCCCTGACGCAGGTGAAATAAGGTGGGCCTCCTGACGCAGGTCTCCTGAATCAAGTTTTCTAAAGTGGATTCCACTGACGCAGGTCTCTTTTCACAGGTCTCGAAATGCAGCTCCCCTGACGAAGCTCTCCTGAAGGAGATCTCTTAAAGTGCGTCTCCTAAGTTACGTCCCCTGATGCAGGTGTCATATAGTGGGCCTCCTGACGCAGGTCTCTTGATATAGATCTGCTAAAGTGCGTCTCCTGATGTAGGTCCCTTTACGCAGGTGTCATAAAGTGGGCCTTCTGACGCAGGTCCCCTCACGCAGGTCTCCTGATGCAGATTTCCTAAAGTGGATTCCACTGAGGCAGCTCTCCTTTTCACAGGTCTCCTAACGCAGCTCCCCCGACGAAGATCTCCTGAAGGAGATCTCTTAAAGTGCGTCTCCTAAGTTAGGTCCCCTGATGCAGGTGTCATATAGTGGGCCTCCTGACGCAGGTCTCCTGACGCAGGTCTCCTGATGCAGATTTCCTAAAGTGGATTCCACTGACGCAGGTCTCCTTTCACAGGTCTCCTAACGCAGCTCCCCTGACAAAGCTCTCCTGAAGGTGAGCTCCTAAATTGTAGCCCCTGAGGTACGTCCCCTAACACAGGTGTCATTAAGTGGGCCTTTTAATGCAGGTCTCCTGAAGCAGGTCTCCTGATGCACATTTCCTAAAGTTTATTCCACTGACTTATGTGTCCTTTCAAAGGTCTCCTAAGACAGCTCCCCTGACGAAGCTCTCCTGAAGGAGATCTCTTAAAGTGCGTCTCCTAAGTTAGGTCCCCTGATGCAGGTGTCATATAGTGGGCCTCCTGACGCCGGTCCCCTAATGCAGGTTTCCTAAAGTGGATTCCACTGACTTATGTGTCCTTTCAAAGGTCTCCTAAGACAGCTCCCCTGACGAAGCTCTCCTGAAGGAGATCTCTTAAAGTGCATCTCCTGGAGTAGGTCCCCTGATGCAGGTGTCATAAAGTGGGCCTCCTGACGCAGGTCCCCTGATGCAGGTCTACTGATGCAGGTTTCCTAATGTGGATTCCACTGATGAAGATCTCCTTTCACAGCAATCCTAAAGCAGCTTCCCTGACACAGGTCTCCTGATATAGATCTACTATACTTCGTCTCCTGAAGTAGGTCCCCTGACGCAGGTGTCATAAAGTGGGCCTCCTGACTCAGGTTCCCTGACGCAGGTCTCCTGATGCAGATTTCCTAAAGTGGATTCCACTGATGCAGGTCTTTTTTCACAGGTCTCCTAATGTAGCTCCCCTGACGAAGCTCTCCTGAAGGAGATCTCTTAAAGTGCGTGTCCTAAGTTAGGTCCCCTGATGCAGATGTTATCAAGTGGGCCTCCTGACGCATGTCCCCTGACGCAGATTTCCTAAAGGGGATTCCACTGAGGCAGGTCTCCTTTCATAGGTCTCCTCAGGCAGCTCCCCTGACAAAGGTATCCTGAACGAGATCACTTAAAGTGCGTCTCCTGAAGTAGGTCCCCTGACGCAGGTCTCCTGATGCAGATTTTCTAAAGTGGATTCCACTGAGGCAGCTCTCCTTTCACAGGTCTCCTCAGGCAGCTCCCCTGACACAGGTCTCCTGATATAGATCTACTAAAGTGCGTCTCCTGAAGTAGGTCCCCTGAAGCAGGTGTCATAAAGTGGGCCTCCTGACTTAGGTCCCCTGACGCAGGTTTCCTAAAGTGGATTCCACTGACGCAGGTCTCCTTTCACATGTCTCCTAACGTAGCTCCCCTTCAAAAGCTCTCCTGAAAGAGATCTCTTAAAGTGCGTCTCCTGAAGTAGGTCCCCTGACGCAGGTCTCCTGATGCAGATTTTCTAAAGTGGATTCCACTGAGGCAGCTCTCCTTTCACCGGTCTCCTAAGGCAGTTCCCCTGACACATGTCTTCTGACGCAGATCTCCTAAAGTAAATCTCCTGAGGTAGGTCCTCTGACGCAGGTGTCATCAAGTGGGCCTCCTGGCGCAGGTGTCATCAATCTGGCCTCCTGACGCAGTTCCCCTGACGCAGAGTTTCGTAACGTGTATTTCACTGAGGCAGGTCTTCTTCACAGGTCTCCTTACGCAGCTCCCCTGACGAAGTTCTCCTGAAGGAGATCTCTTAAAGTGCGTCTCCTAAGTTAGGTCCTCTGATGCAGGTGTCATGTAGTGGGCCTCCTGACGCAGGTCCCCTGACGAAGATTTCCTAAAGTGGATTCCACTGAGGCGGGTCTCCTTTCACAGGTCTCCTCAGGCAGCTCCCCTGACACAGGTCTCCTGATATAGATCTACTAAAGTGCATCTCCTGAAGTAGGTCCCCTGACGCAGGTGTCATAAAGTGGGCCTCCTGACGCAGGTCCCCTGAAGGAGGTCTCCTCATGGAGGTTTCCTAAAGTGGATTCCACTGAAGCAGGTCTCTTTTCACAGGTCTCCTAAGGCAGTTCCCCTGACACATGTCTTCTGATGCAGATCTCCTAAAGTAAATCTCCTGAGGTAGGTCCTCTGACGCAGGTGTCATCAAGTGGGACTCCAGAAGCAGGTCCCCTGACGCAGATTTCCTAACTTGGATTCCACTGAGACAGAACTTCTTCACAGGTCTCCTCACGTAGCTTCCCTGACACAGGTCTCCTTATGTAGTTCTACTAAAGTGCATCTCCTGAAGTAGGTCCTCTGACGCAGGTGTCATCAATTGGGCCTCCTGACGCAGGTCCCCTGACGCAGATTTCCTAACGTGGATTCCACTGAGGCAGGTCTTCTTCACAGGTCTCCTCAGGTAGCTCCCCTGACACAGGTCTCCTTATATAGAGCTACTAAAGTGCGTCTCCTGAAGTAGGTCCCCTGACGCAGGTGTCATAAGGTGGGCCTCCTGACGCAGGTCCCCTGAAGGAGGTCTCCTGATGCAGGTTTTCTAAGTGGATTTCACTGAAGCAGATCTCTTTTCACAGGTCTTCTAACGCAGCTCCCCTGACGAAGCTCACCTGAATAAGATCTCTTACAGTGCGTCTCCTAAGTTAGGTCCCCTGATTCAGGTGTCATATAGTGGGCCTCCTGACGCAGGTCTCCTGATATAGTTCTACTAAAGTGCGTCTCCTTAAGTAGGTCCTCTGACGCAGGTGTCATCAATTGGGCCTCCTGACGCAGTTCCCCTGACGCAGATTTTCGTAACGTGTATTCCACTGAGGCAGGTCTTCTTCACAGGTCTCCTCAGGTAGCTCCCCTGACACAGGTCTCCTTATATAGAGCTACTAAAGTGCGTCTCCTGAAGTAGGTCCCCTGACGCAGGTGTCATAAGGTGGGCCTCCTGACGCAGGTCCCCTGAAGGAGGTCTCCTGATGCAGGTTTTCTAAGTGGATTTCACTTAAGCAGGTGTCTTTTCACAGGTCTTCTAACGCAGCTCCCCTGACGAAGCTCACCTGAATAAGATCTCTTACAGTGCGTCTCCTAAGTTAGGTCCCCTGATGCAGGTGTCATATAGTGGGCCTCCTGACGCAGGTCTCCTGATATAGTTCTACTAAAGTGTGTCTCCTGAAGTAGGTCCCCTGACGCAGGTATCATAAAGTGGGCCTCCTGACGCAGGTACCCTGAAGGAGGTCTCCTTATGCAGGTTTCCTAAAGTGGATTCCACTGAAGCAGGTCTCTTTTCACAGGTTTCCTAACGCAGCTCCCCTGACGAAGCTCTCCTAAAGGAGATCTCTTAAAGTGCGTCTCGTAAGTTAGGTCCCCTGATGCAGGTGTCATATAGTGGGCCTCCTGACGCAGGTCTCCCGACGCCTGTCCCCTAATGCAGGTTTCCTAAAGTGGATTCCACTGACTCAAGTGTCCTTTCACAGGTCTCCTAAAACAGCTCTACTGACACAGCTCCCCTGACGGAGATCTCCTAAAGTGCGTTTCCTAAGGTAGGTCCCCTGACGCAGGTGAAAAAAGGTGGGCCTCCTGATGCAGGTGTCCTGACGCAGGTCTCCTGAATCAAGTTTCCTAAAGTGGATTTCACTGATGCAGGTCTCTTTTCACAGGTCTCCTAACGCAGCTCCCCTGACGAAGCTCTCCTGAAGGAGATCTCTTAAAGTGCGTCTCCTAAGTTAGGTCCCCTGATGCAGGTGTCATAAAGTGGGCCTCCTGACGCAGGTCTCCTGATATAGATCTACTAAAGTGCGTCTCCTGAAGTAGGTCCCCTGACGCAGGTGTCATAAAGTGGGCCTCCTGGCGCAGGTCCCCTGAAGGAGATCTCCTTTCACAGGTCTCCTAACGTAGCTCGCCTTCAAAAGCTCTCCTGAAGGAGATCTCTTAAAGTGCCCCTTCTGAAGTAGGTCCCCTGACGCAGGTGTCATAAAGTGGGCCTCCTGACGCAGGTCCCCTGAAGCAGGTCTCCTGATGCAGATTTCCTAAATTCGATTTTACTGAGGCAGGTCTCCTTTCACAGGTCTCCTGAGGCAGCTCCCCTGACACAGGTCTCCTGATATAGATCTACTAAAGTGCGTCTCCTGAAGTAGGTCCCCTGACGCAGGTGTCATAAAGTGGGGCTCCTGACGCAGGTGTCCTGACGCAGGTCTCCTGAATCAAGTTTCCTAAAGTGGATTCCACTGACGCAAGTCTCTTTTCACAGGTCTCCTAACGCAGCTCCCCTGACGAAGCTCTCCTAAAGGAGATCTCTTAAAGTGCGTCTCCTAAGTTAGGTCCCCTGATGCAGGTGTTATATAGTGGGCCTCCTGACGCAGGTCTCCTGTTATAGATACACTAAAGTGCGTCTCCTGAAGTAAGTCCCCTGACGCAGGTGTCATATAGTGGGCCTCCTGACGCAGGTCCCCTGACGCAGATTTCCTAAAGTGGATTCCACTGAGGCAGGTCTCCTTTTACAGGTCTCCTCAGGCAGCTCCCCTGACACAGGTCTCCTGATATAGAACTACTAAAGTGCGTCTCCTGAAGTAGGTACCCTGACGCAGGTGTCATAAAGTGGGCCTCCTGACGCAGGTGTCCTGACGCAGGTCTCCTGAATCAAGTTTCCTAAAGTGGATTCCACTGACGCAGGTCTCCTTTCACAGGTCTCCTAAGACAGCTCCCCTGACGAAGCTCCCCTGAAGGAGATCTCTTAAAGTGCGTCTCATAAGTTAGGTCCCCTGATGCAGGTGTCATAAAGTGGGCCTCCTGACGCAGGTCCCCTGACGCAGGTCTCCTGATGCAGATTTCCTAAAGTGGATTCCACTTAGGTAGGTCTCCTTTCACAGGTCTCCTTAGGCAGCTCCTTTGACACAGGTCTCCTGATATAGATCTACTAAAGTGCGTCTCCTGAAGTAGGTCCCCTGACGCAGGTGTCATAAAGCGGGCCTCATCACGCAGGTCCCCTGACGCAGGTCTCCTGATGCAGATTTCCTAAAGTGGATTCCACTGACGCAGGTCTCCTTTCACAGGTCTCCTAACGTAGCTCCCCTTCAAAAGCGCTCCTGAAGGAGATCTCTTAAAGTGCGTGGCCTAAGATAGGTCCCCTGATGCAGGTGTCATAAAGTGGGCCTCCTGACGCAGGTCCCCTGATGCAGATCTACCGATGCATGTTTCCTAATGTGGATTCCACTGATGGAGATCTCCTTTCACAGCAATCCTAAAGCAGCTTCCCTGACAAAGGTCTCCTGACGCAGATCTCCTAATTTAAATCTCCTGAGTTAGGTCCTCTGACGCAGGTGTCATAAAGTGGGCCTCCTGACGCAGTTCCCCTGATGCAGGTCTACTGATGCATGTTTCCTAATGTGGATTCCACTGATGGAGATCTCCTTTCACAGCAATCCTAAAGCAGCTTCCCTGACACAGGTCTCCTGATATAGATCTACTATAGTTCGTCTCCTGAAGTAGGTCCACTGACGCAGGTGTCATAAAGTGGGCCTCCTGACGCAGGTCCCCTGACGCAGGTCTCCTGATGCAGATTTCCTAAAGTGGATTCCACTGAGGCAGGTGTCCTTTCACAGGTCTCCTCAGGCAGCTCCCCTGACACAGGTCTCCTGATATAGATCTACTAAAGTGCGTCTCCTGACGCAGGTCTCCTAAGGTGGATTCCACTGACTCATGTGTCCTTTCACGGGTCTCCTAAGACAGCTCCCCTGACGAAGCTCTCCTGAAGGAGATCTCTTAAAGTGCGTCTCCTAAGTTAGGTCCCCTGATGCAGGTGTCATATAGTGGGCCTCCTGACACAGGTCTCCCGATATAGATCTACTAAAGTGCGTCTCCTGAGGTAGGTCCCCTGATGCAGGTGTCATAAAGCGGGCCTCATGAAGCAGGTCCCCTGACGTAGGTCTCCTGATGCAGATTTCCTAAAGTGGATTCCACTTAGGTAGGTCTCTTTTCACAGGTCTCCTCAGGCAGCTCCCCTGACACAGGTCTCTTGAAGGAGACCTCTTAAAGTACGACTCCTGAAGTAGGTCCCCTGACGCAGGTGTCATAAAGTGGGCCTCCTGAAGCAGGTTCCCTGACGCAGGTCTCCTGATGCAGATTTCCTAAAGTGGATTCCACTGAGGCAGGTCTCCTTTCACAGGTCTCCTCAGGCAGCTCCCCTGACACAGGTCTCCTGATATAGATCTACTAAAGTGCGTCTCCTGACTCAGGTCTCCTGACGCCGGTCCCCTAATGCAGGTTTCCTAAGGTGGATTCCACTGACTCATATGTCCTTTCACAGGTCTCCTAAGACAGCTCCCCTGACGAAGCTCTCTTGAAGGAGATCTCTGAAAGTGCGTCTCCTAAGTTAGGTCCCCTGATGCAGGTGTCATATAGTGGGCCTCCTGACACAGGTCTCCTGATATAGATCTACTAAAGTGCGTCTCCTGAGGTAGGTCCCCTGATGCAGGTGTCATAAAGCGGGCCTCATCACGCAGGTCCCCTGACGTAGGTCTCCTGATGCAGATTTCCAAAAGTTGATTCCACTTAGGTAGGTCTCTTTTCACAGGTCTCCTCAGGCAGCTCCCCTGACACAGGTCTCCTGATATCGATCTAATAAAGTGCGTCTCCTGAAGTAGGTCCCCTGAGGCAGGTGTCATAAAGTGGGCCTCCTGACGCAGGTGTCCTGACGCAGGTCTCCTGAATCAAGTTTCCTAAAGTGGATTCCACTGACGCAGGTCTCTTTTCACATGTCTCCTAACGCAGCTCCCCTGACGAAGCTCTCCTGAAGGAGATCTCTTAAAGTGCGTCTCCTAAGTTAGGTCCCCTGATGCAGGTGTCATATAGTGGGCCTCCTGACGCAGGTCTCCTGATATTGATCTACTAATGTGCATCTCCTGAAATAGGTCCCCTCACGCAGGTGTCATCAAGTGGGCCTCCTGACGCAGGTTCCCTGACGCAGATTTCCTAAAGTGGATTCCACTGAAGCAGGTCTCCTTTCACAGGTTTCGTCAGGCAGCTCCGCTGACACAGGTCTCCTGAAGGAGATCTCTTAAAGTGCGTCTCCTGAAGTAGGTCCCTTGACGCAGGTGTCATAAAGTGGGCCTCCTGACGCTGATCCCCTGAAGGAGGTCTCCTGATGCAGGTTTCCTAAAGTGGATTCCACTGACGCAGGTCTCCTTTTACAGGTCTCCTAATGCAGCTCCCTTGACAAAGCTCTCCTGAAGGAGATCTCCTGAATTGTATCGCCTGAGGTACGTGCCCTAACACAGGTGTCATTAAGTGGGCCTTCTGATGCAGGTCTCCTGAAGCAGGTCTCCTGATGCGGATATCATAAAGTTTATTCCACTGACACAGGTCTCCTTTCACAGGTCTATTAACGCAGCCCCCCTGACAAAGCTCTCCTGAAGGAGTACTCTTAAAGTACGTCTCGTAAGTTAGGTCCCCTGATGCAGGTGTCATATAGTGGGCCTCCTGACGCAGGTCTCCTGACCTCTTTCCCCCAATGCAGGTTTCCTAAAGTTGATTCCACTGACTCATGTGTCCTTTCACAGGTCTCCTAAGACAGCTCCCCTGACATAGCTCCCCTGACGGAGATCTCCTAAAGTGCGTTTCCTAAGGTAGGTCCCCTGACGCAGGTGAAAAAAGGTAGGCCTCCTGACGCAGGTGTCCTGAAGCAGGTGTCCTGAATCAAGTTTCCTAAAGTGGATTCCACTGATGCAGGTCTCTTTTCACAGGTCTCCTAACGCAGCTCCCCTGACGAAGCTCTCCTGAAGGAGATCTCTTCAAGTGCGTCTACTAAGTTAGGTCCCCTGATGCAGGTGTCATATAGTGGGCCTCCTGACGCAGGTCTCCTGATATAGATCTACTAAAGTGCATCTCCTGAAGTAGGTCCCCTGACGCAGGTGTCATCAAGTGGGCCTCCTGACGCAGGTCCCCTGAAGGAGATCTCCTGATGCAGGTTTCCTAAAGTGGATTCCACTGAAGCAGGTCTCTTTTCACAGGTGTCCTAACGCAGCTCCCCTGACGAAGCTCTACTGAAGGAGATCTCTTAAAGTGCGTCTCCTAAGTTGGGTCCCCTGATGCAGGTGTCATATAGTGGGCCTCCTGACGCAGGTCTCCTGATATAGTTCTACTAAAGTGCGTCTCCTGAAGTAGGTCCTCTGACGCAGGTGTCATCAATTGGGCCTTCTGACGCAGGTCCCCTGACGCAGATTTCCTAACGTGGATTCCACTGAGGCAGGTCTTCTTCACAGGTCTCCTCAGGTAGCTCCCCTGACACAGGTCTCCTTATATAGATCTACTATAGTTCGTCTCCTGAAGAAGGTCCCCTGACGCAGGAGTCAAAAAATGGGCCTCCTGACGCAGGTCCCCTGAAGGAGGTCTCCTGATGCAGGTTTCCTAAAGTGGATTCCACTGAGGCAGGTCTCCTTTCACAGGTCTCCTAATGCAGCTCCCCTGACACAGGTCTCCTGATATAGATCTACTAAAGTGTGTCTCCTGAAGTAGGTCCCCTGATGCAGGTGTCATAAAGTGGGCCTCTTGACGCAGGTCCCCTGAAGGAGGTCTCCTAAGGCATGTCCCCTGACACATGTCTTCTGACGCAGATCTCCTAAAGTAAATCTCCTGAGGTAGGTCCTCTGTCGCAGGTGTCATAAAGTGGGCCTCCTGACGCAGGTCACCTGACGCCGGTCCCCTAATGCAGGTTTTCTAAAGTGGATTCCACTGACTCATGTGTCCTTTCACAGGTCTCCTAAGACAGCTCCACTGACATAGCTTCTCTGACGGGGATCCCCCGAAGTGCGTTTCCTAAGGTAGGTCCCCTGACTTAGGGGAAATAAAGTGGGCCTCCTGACGCAGGTGTCCTGACGCAGGCCTCCTGTTATAGATCTACTAAAGTGCGTCTCCTGAAGTAGGTCCCCTGATGCAGGTGTCATCAAGTGGGCCTCCTGACGCAGGTCCCCTGACGCAGATTTCCTTAAGTGGATTTCACTGAGGCAGGTCTCCTTTCACAGGTCTCCTCAGGCAGCTCCCCTTACACAGGTCTCCTGAAGGAGATATCTTAAAGTGCATCTCCTAAGTTAGGTCCCCTGATGCAGGTGTCATATAGTGGGCCTCCTGACGCAGGTCCCCTGACGCAGATTTCCTAAAGTGGATT
Source organism: Oryzias celebensis (assembly GCA_014656515.1). Lineage (NCBI taxonomy): Eukaryota > Metazoa > Chordata > Actinopteri > Beloniformes > Adrianichthyidae > Oryzias > Oryzias celebensis. The sequence goes on along the minus strand of BNCR01000017.1, from coordinate 22,064,793 downwards.
CCACTGAGGCAGGTCTCCTTTTACAGGTCTCCTGAGGCAGCTCCCCTGACACAGGTCTCCTGATATAGATCTACTAAAGTGCGTCTCCTGAAGTAGGTACCCTGACGCATGTGTCATAAAGTGGGCCTCCTGACGCAGGTGTACTGACGCAGGTCTCCTGATGCAGATTTCCTAAAGTGGATTCCACAGAGGCAGGTCTTCTTTCACAGGTCTACTCAGGCAGCTCTCCTGACACAGGTCTCCTGATATAGATCTACTAAAGTGGCGCTCCTGACGTTGGTCCCCTGATGAACGTGTCATATAGTGGGCCTCCTGACGCAGGTCTCCTGATATAGTTCTACTAAAGTGCGTCTCCTGAAGTAGGTCCCCTGACGCAGGTGTCATCACGTGGGCCTCCTGACGCAGGTCCCCTGACGCAGATTTCCTAAAGTGGATTCCACTGAGGCAGAACTCCTTTCACAGGTCTCCTCAGGAAACTCCCCTGACACAGGTCTCCTTATATAGATCTACTAAAGTGTGTCTCCTGAAGTAGGTCCCCTGACGCAGGTGTCATAAAGTGGGCCTCCTGACGCAGGTCCCCTGAAGGAGGTCTCCTGATGCAGGTTTCCTAAAGTGGATCTCACTGAAGCAGGTCTCTTTTCACAGGTCTCCTAACGCAGCTCCCCTGACGAAGCTCTCCTGAAGGAGATCTCTTAAAGTGCGTCTCCTAAGTTTGGTCCCCTGATGCAGGTGTCATATAGTGGGCCTCCTGACGCAGGTCTCCTGATATAGTTCTTCTAAAGTGCGTCTCCTGAAGTAGGTCCCCTGACGCAGGTGTCATCAAGTGGGCCTCCTGACGCAGGTCCCCTGTAGGAGGTCTCCTGATGTAGGTTTCCTAAAGTGGATTCCACTGACGCAGGTCTCTTTTCACTGGTCTCCTAACGCAGCTTCCCTGACGAAGCTCTCCTGAAGGAGATCTCTTAAAATGCGTCTCCTGAAGTAGGTCCTCTGACGCAGGTGTCATCAAGTGGGGCTCCTGACGCAGGTCCCCTGACACAGGTCTCCTGATATAGATCTACTAAAGTGCGTCTCCTGAAGTAGGTCCCCTGACGCAGGTGTCATAAACTGGGCCTCCTGACGCAGGTCCCCTGAAGGAGGTCTCCTGATCTAGGTTTCCTAAAGTGGATTCCACTGACGCAGGTCTCCTTTCACAGGTCTCCCATCGAAGCTCCCCTTCAAAAACTCTCCTGAAGGAGATCTCTTAAAGCGCGTCTCCTAAGATAGGTCCCCTGATGCAGGTGTCATGAAGTGGGCCTCCGGACGCAGCTCCCCTGAAGGAGGTCTCCTGATGCAGGTTTCCTAATGTGGATTCCACTGAAGCAGGTCTCTTTTCACAGGTCTCCTAAGGCAGTTCCCCTGACACATGTCTTCTGACGCAGATCTCCTAAAGTAAATTTCCTGAGGTAGGTCTTCTGACGCAGGTGTCATTAAGTGGGCCTCCTGACGCAGGTCTCCTGACGCAGATTTCCTAACGTGGATTCCACTGAAGCAGGTCTTTTTTCACAGGTCTCCTAATGGAGCTCCTCTGACGAAGCTCTCCTGAAGGAGATCTCTTAAAGTGCGTCTCCTAAGTTAGGTGCCCTGATGCAGGGGTCATATAGTGGGCCTCCTGACGCAGGTCTCCTGATATAGATCTACTAATGTGTGTCTCTTGAAGTAGGTCCCCTGACACAGGTGTCATCAAGTGGGCCTCCTGACGCAAGTCCCCTGACGCAGATTTCCTAAAGTGGATTCCACTGAGGCAGGTCTCCTTTCACAGGTCTCCTCAGGCAGCTCCCCTGACACAGGTCTCCTGAAGGAGATCTCCTAAAGTGCGTTTCCTAAGGTAGGTCCCCTGACGCAGGTGTCATAAAGTGGTCCTCCTGACGCAGGTGTCCTGACGCAGGTCTCCTGAATCAAGTTTCCTAAAGTGGATTCCACTGATACAGGTCTCTTTTCACAGGTCTCCTAACGCAGCTCCCCTGACGAAGCTCTCCTGAAGGAGGTCTCTTAAGGTGCGTCTCCTAAGTTAGGTCCCCTGATGCAGGTGTCATATACTGGGCCTCCTGACGCAGGTCTCCTGATATAGATCTACTAAAGTGCGTCTCCTAACGCAGCTCCCCTGACATATGTCTTCTGACGCAGATCTCCTAAAGTAAATCTCCTAAGGTAGGTCCTCTGACGCAGGTGTCATAAAGTGAGCCTCCTGACGCAGGTCCCCTGATGCAGGTCTACTGATGCATGTTTCCTAATGTGGATTCTACTGAGGCAGGTCTCTTTTCACAGGTCTCCTCAGGCAGCTCCCCTGACACAGGTCTCCTGATATAAATCTACTAAAGTGTGTCTGCTGACGTACGTCCCCTGACGCAGGTATCATGAAGTGGGCCTCCTGACGCTGGTCCCCTCAAGGAGGTCTCCTGATGTAGGTTTCCTAAAGTGGATTCCACTGATGAAGGTCTCCTTTCACAAGTCTCCTAAAGCAGCTCACCTGACAAAGCTCTGCTGAAGGAGATCTCTTAAAGTGCGTCTCATAAGTTAGGTCCCCTGATGCAGGTGTCATATAGTGGGCCTCCTGACGCCGGTCCCCTAATGCAGGTTTCCTAAAGTGGATTCCACTGACTCATGTGTCCTTTCACAGGTCTCCTAAGACAGCTGCCCTGACATAGCTCCCCTGACGGAGATCTCCTAAAGTGCGTTTCCTAAGGTAGGTCCCCTGACGCAGGTGAAATAAGGTGGGCCTCCTGACGCAGGTGTCCTGACGCAGGTCCCCTGAATCAAGTTTCCTAAAGTGGATTCCACTGACGCAGGTCTCTTTTCACAGGTCTCCTAAGGCAGTTCCCCTGACACATGTCTTCTGACGCAGATCTCCTAAAGTAAATCTCCTGAGGTAGGTCCTCTGACGCAGGTGTCATCAAGTGGGCCTCCTGACGCAGGTCCCCTGACGCAGATTTGCTAATGTGGATTCCACTGAGGCAGGTCTTCTTCACAGGTCTCCTCAGGTAGCTCCCCTGACACAGGTTTCCTTATATAGATCTACTAAAGTGCGTCTCCTGAAGTAGGTCCCCTGACGCAGGTGTCATAAAATGGGCCTCCTGACGCAGGTCCCCTGTAGGAGGTCACCTGATGCAGGTTTCCTAAAGTGAATTCCACTGAAGCTGGTCTCCTTTCACAGGTCTCCTAATGCAGCTCACTTGACAAAGCTCTCCTGAAGGAGATCTCCTAAATTGTATCCCCTGAGGTACGTCCCCTAACACAGTTGTCATTAAGTGGGCCTTCTGATGCAGGTCTCCTGAAACAGGTCTCCTGATGCAGATATCATAAACTTTATTCCACTGACGCAGGTCTCCTTTCACAGGTCTCCTAACGCAGCTCCCCTGACAAAGCTATCCTGAAAGAGATATCTTAAAGTGCGTCTCGTAAGTTACGTCCCCTGTTGCAGGTGTCATATAGTGGGCCTCCTGACGCAGGTCTCCTGACGCCGGTCCCCTAATGCAGGTTTCCTAAAGTGGATTCAACTGACTCATGTGTCCTTTCACAGGTCTCCTAAGACAGCTCCCCTGACATAGCTCCCCTGACGGAGATCTCCTAAAGTGCGTTACCTAAGGTAGGTCCCCTGACGCAGGTGAAAAAAGGTCGACCTCCTGAGGCAGGTGTGCTGACGCAGGACTCCTGAATCAACTTTCCTAAAGTGGATTCCACTGAGGCAGGTCTCCTTCACAGGTCTCCTCAGGCAGCTCCCCTGACAGAGGTCTCCTGAAGGAGATCTCTTAAAGTGTGTCTCCTAAAGTAGGTCCCCTGACGCAGGTGTCATAAAGTGGGCCTCCTGACGCAGGTCCCCTGACGCAGGTCTCCTAAAGTGGATTCCACTGAGGCAGGTCTCCTTCACAGGTCTCCTCAGGCAGCTCCCCTGACACAGGTCTCCTGATATAGATCTACTAAAGTGCGTCTCCTGAAGTAGGTCTCCTGACGCAGGTGTCATAAAGTGGGCCTCCTGACGCAGGTCCCCTGACGCAGGTCTCCTGATGCAGATTTCCTAAAGTGGATTCCACTGAGGATGGTCTCCTTTCACAGGTCTCCTAAGACAGCTCCCCTGACATAGCTCTCCTGAAGGAGATCTCTTAAAGTGCGTCTCCTAAGTTAGGTCCCCTGATGCAGGTGTCATATAGTGGGCCTCCTGACGCAGGTCTCCTGGCGCCGGTCCCCTAATGCAGGTTTCCTAAAGTGGATTCCACTGACTCATGTGGCCTTTCACAGGTCTCCTAAGACAGCTCCCCTGACATAACTCCCCTGACGGAGATCTCCTAAAGTGCGTTTCCTAAGGTAGGTCCCCTGACGCAGGTGAAATAAGGTGGGCCTCCTGACGCAGGTCTCCTGAATCAAGTTTCCTAAAGTGGATTCCACTGACGCAGGTCTCTTTTCACAGGTCTCGAAATGCAGCTCCCCTGACGAAGCTCTCCTGAAGGAGATCTCTTAAAGTGCGTCTCCTAAGTTACGTCCCCTGATGCAGGTGTCATATAGTGGGCCTCCTGACGCAGGTCTCTTGATATAGATCTGCTAAAGTGCGTCTCCTGATGTAGGTCCCTTTACGCAGGTGTCATAAAGTGGGCCTTCTGACGCAGGTCCCCTCACGCAGGTCTCCTGATGCTGATTTCCTAAAGTGGATTCCACTGAGGCAGCTCTCCTTTTCACAGGTCTCCTAACGCAGCTCCCCTGACGAAGCTCTCCTGAAGGAGATCTCTTAAAGTGCGTCTCCTAAGTTAGGTCCCCTGATGCAGGTGTCATATAGTGGGCCTCCTGACGCAGGTCTCCTGACGCAGGTCTCCTGATGCAGATTTCCTAAAGTGGATTCCACTGACGCAGGTCTCCTTTCACAGGTCTCCTAACGCAGCTCCCCTGACAAAGCTCTCCTGAAGGTGAGCTCCTAAATTGTAGCCCCTGAGGTACGTCCCCTAACACAGGTGTCATTAAGTGGGCCTTCTAATGCAGGTCTCCTGAAGCAGGTCTCCTGATGCACATTTCCTAAAGTTTATTCCACTGACGCAGGTGTCCTTTTACAGGTCTCCTAACGCAGCTCCCCTGACAAAACTCTCCTGAAGGAGATCTCTTAAAGTGCGTCTCCTAAGTTAGGTCCCCTGATGCAGGTGTCATATAGTGGGCCTCCTGACGCCGGTCCCCTAATGCAGGTTTCCTAAAGTGGATTCCACTGACTTATGTGTCCTTTCAAAGGTCTCCTAAGACAGCTCCCCTGACGAAGCTCTCCTGAAGGAGATCTCTTAAAGTGCGTCTCCTAAGTTAGGTCCCCTGATGCAGGTGTCATATAGTGGGCCTCCTGACGCCGGTCCCCTAATGCAGGTTTCCTAAAGTGGATTCCACTGACTTATGTGTCCTTTCAAAGGTCTCCTAAGACAGCTCCCCTGACGAAGCTCTCCTGAAGGAGATCTCTTAAAGTGCATCTCCTGGAGTAGGTCCCCTGATGCAGGTGTCATAAAGTGGGCCTCCTGACGCAGGTCCCCTGATGCAGGTCTACTGATGCAGGTTTCCTAATGTGGATTCCACTGATGAAGATCTCCTTTCACAGCAATCCTAAAGCAGCTTCCCTGACACAGGTCTCCTGATATAGATCTACTATACTTCGTCTCCTGAAGTAGGTCCCCTGACGCAGGTGTCATAAAGTGGGCCTCCTGACTCAGGTTCCCTGACGCAGGTCTCCTGATGCAGATTTCCTAAAGTGGATTCCACTGATGCAGGTCTTTTTTCACAGGTCTCCTAATGCAGCTCCCCTGACGAAGCTCTCCTGAAGGAGATCTCTTAAAGTGCGTGTCCTAAGTTAGGTCCCCTGATGCAGATGTTATCAAGTGGGCCTCCTGACGCATGTCCCCTGACGCAGATTTCCTAAAGTGGATTCCACTGAGGCAGGTCTCCTTTCATAGGTCTCCTCAGGCAGCTCCCCTGACAAAGGTATCCTGAACGAGATCACTTAAAGTGCGTCTCCTGAAGTAGGTCCCCTGACGCAGGTCTCCTGATGCAGATTTTCTAAAGTGGATTCCACTGAGGCAGCTCTCCTTTCACAGGTCTCCTCAGGCAGCTCCCCTGACACAGGTCTCCTGATATAGATCTACTAAAGTGCGTCTCCTGAAGTAGGTCCCCTGAAGCAGGTGTCATAAAGTGGGCCTCCTGACGCCGGTCCCCTAATGCAGGTTTCCTAAAGTGGATTCCACTGACTTATGTGTCCTTTCAAAGGTCTCCTAAGACAGCTCCCCTGACGAAGCTCTCCTGAAGGAGATCTCTTAAAGTGCATCTCCTGGAGTAGGTCCCCTGATGCAGGTGTCATAAAGTGGGCCTCCTGACGCAGGTCCCCTGATGCAGGTCTACTGATGCAGGTTTCCTAATGTGGATTCCACTGATGAAGATCTCCTTTCACAGCAATCCTAAAGCAGCTTCCCTGACACAGGTCTCCTGATATAGATCTACTATACTTCGTCTCCTGAAGTAGGTCCCCTGACGCAGGTGTCATAAAGTGGGCCTCCTGACGCAGGTCCCCTGAAGGAGGTCTCCTCATGGAGGTTTCCTAAAGTGGATTCCACTGAAGCAGGTCTCTTTTCACAGGTCTCCTAAGGCAGTTCCCCTGACACATGTCTTCTTATGCAGATCTCCTAAAGTAAATCTCCTGAGGTAGGTCCTCTGACGCAGGTGTCATCAAGTGGGACTCCTGAAGCAGGTCCCCTGACGCAGATTTCCTAACTTGGATTCCACTGAGGCAGAACTTCTTCACAGGTCTCCTCACGTAGCTTCCCTGACACAGGTCTCTTATTATATAGTTCTACTAAAGTGCATCTCCTGAAGTAGGTCCTCTGACGCAGGTGTCATCAATTGGGCCTCCTGACGCAGGTCCCCTGACGCAGATTTCCTAACGTGGATTCCACTGAGGCAGGTCTTCTTCACAGGTCTCCTCAGGTAGCTCCCCTGACACAGGTCTCCTTATATAGAGCTACTAAAGTGCGTCTCCTGAAGTAGGTCCCCTGACGCAGGTGTCATAAGGTGGGCCTCCTGACGCAGGTCCCCTGAAGGAGGTCTCCTGATGCAGGTTTTCTAAGTGGATTTCACTGAAGCAGGTCTCTTTTCACAGGTCTTCTAACGCAGCTCCCCTGACGAAGCTCACCTGAATAAGATCTCTTACAGTGCGTCTCCTAAGTTAGGTCCCCTGATGCAGGTGTCATATAGTGGGCCTCCTGACGCAGGTCTCCTGATATAGTTCTACTAAAGTGTGTCTCCTTAAGTAGGTCCTCTGACGCAGGTTTCATCAATTGGGCCTCCTGACGCAGTTCCCCTGACGCAGATTTTCGTAACGTGTATTCCACTGAGGCAGGTCTTCTTCACAGGTCTCCTCAGGTAGCTCCCCTGACACAGGTCTCCTTATATAGAGCTACTAAAGTGCGTCTCCTGAAGTAGGTCCCCTGACGCAGGTGTCATAAGGTGGGCCTCCTGACGCAGGTCCCCTGAAGGAGGTCTCCTGATGCAGGTTTTCTAAGTGGATTTCACTGAAGCAGGTCTCTTTTCACAGGTCTTCTAACGCAGCTCCCCTGACGAAGCTCACCTGAATAAGATCTCTTACAGTGCGTCTCCTAAGTTAGGTCCCCTGATGCAGGTGTCATATAGTGGGCCTCCTGACGCAGGTCTCCTGATATAGTTCTACTAAAGTGTGTCTCCTGAAGTAGGTCCCCTGACGCAGGTATCATAAAGTGGGCCTCCTGACGCAGGTACCCCGAAGGAGGTCTCCTTATGCAGGTTTCCTAAAGTGGATTCCACTGAAGCAGGTCTCTTTTCACAGGTTTCCTAACGCAGCTCCCCTGACGAAGCTCTCCTAAAGGAGATCTCTTAAAGTGCGTCTCGTAAGTTAGGTCCCCTGATGCAGGTGTCATATAGTGGGCCTCCTGACGCAGGTCTCCCGACGCCTGTCCCCTAATGCAGGTTTCCTAAAGTGGATTCCACTGACTCAAGTGTCCTTTCACAGGTCTCCTAAGACAGCTTTACTGACACAGCTCCCCTGACGGAGATCTCCTAAAGTGCGTTTCCTAAGGTAGGTCCCCTGACGCAGGTGAAAAAAGGTGGGCCTCCTGACGCAGGTGTCCTGACGCAGGTCTCCTGAATCAAGTTTCCTAAAGTGGATTCCACTGACGCAGGTCTCTTTTCACAGGTCTCCTAAGGCAGTTCCCCTGACACATGTCTTCAGATGCAGATCTCCTAAAGTAAATCTCCTTAGGTAGGTCCTTTGACGCAGGTGTCATCAAGTGGGCCTCCTGACGCAGGTCCCCTGACGCAGAATTCCTAATGTGGATTTTGCTGAGGCAGGTCTTCTTCACAGGTCTCCTCAGGTAGCTCCCCTGACACAGGTCTCCTTATATAGATCTACTAAAGTGCGTCTCCTGAAGTAGGTCCCCTGACGCAGGTGTCATAAAGTGGGCCTCCTGACGCAGGTTTCCTGAAGGAGGTCTCCTGAGGCAGGTTTCCTAAAGTGGATTCCACTGAAGCAGGTCTCTTTTCACAGGTCTCCTAACGCAGCTCCCCTGACGAAGCTCTCCTAAAGGAGATCTCTTAAAGCGCGTCTCCTAAGTTAGGTCCCCTGATGCAGGTGTCATATAGTGGGCCTCCTGACGCAGGTCTCCCGACGCCTGTCCCCTAATGCAGGTTTCCTAAAGTGGATTCCACTGACTCAAGTGTCCTTTCACAGGTCTCCTAAGACAGCTTTACTGACACAGCTCCCCTGACGGAGATCTCCTAAAGTGCGTTTCCTAAGGTAGGTCCCCTGACGCAGATGAAAAAAGGTGGGCCTCCTGACGCAGGTGTCCTGACGCAGGTCTCCTGAATCAAGTTTCCTAAAGTGGATTCCACTGACGCAGGTCTCTTTTCACAGGTCTCCTAAGGCAGTTCCCCTGACACATGTCTTCAGATGCAGATCTCCTAAAGTAAATCTCCTTAGGTAGGTCCTTTGACGCAGGTGTCATCAAGTGGGCCTCCTGACGCAGGTCCCCTGACGCAGAATTCCTAATGTGGATTTTCCTGAGGCAGGTCTTCTTCACAGGTCTCCTCAGGTAGCTCCCCTGACACAGGTCTCCTTATATAGATCTACTAAAGTGCGTCTCCTGAAGTAGGTCCCCTGACGCAGGTGTCATAAAGTGGGCCTCCTGACGCAGGTTTCCTGAAGGAGGTCTCCTGAGGCAGGTTTCCTAAAGTGGATTCCACTGAAGCAGGTCTCTTTTCACAGGTCTCCTAACGCAGCTCCCCTGACGAAGCTCTCCTAAAGGAGATCTCTTAAAGCGCGTCTCCTAAGTTAGGTCCCCTGATGCAGGTGTCATATAGTGGGCCTCCTGACGCTGATCCCCTGAAGGAGGTCTCCTGATGCAGGTTTCCTAAAGTGGATTCCACTGACGCAGGTCTCCTTTTACAGGTCTCCTAATGCAGCTCCCTTGACAAAGCTCTCCTGAAGGAGATCTCCTGAATTGTATCGCCTGAGGTACGTGCCCTAACACAGGTGTCATTAAGTGGGCCTTCTGATGCAGGTCTCCTGAAGCAGGTCTCCTGATGCGGATATCATAAAGTTTATTCCACTGACACAGGTCTCCTTTCACAGGTCTCCTAACGCAGCCCCCCTGACAAAGCTCTCCTGAAGGAGTACTCTTAAAGTGCGTCTCGTAAGTTAGGTCCCCTGATGCAGGTGTCATATAGTGGGCCTCCTGACGCAGGTCTCCTGACCTCTTTCCCCCAATGCAGGTTTCCTAAAGTTGATTCCACTGACTCATGTGTCCTTTCACAGGTCTCCTAAGACAGCTCCCCTGACATAGCTCCCCTGACGGAGATCTCCTCAAGTGCGTTTCCTAAGGTAGGTCCCCTGACGCAGGTGAAAAAAGGTAGGCCTCCTGACGCAGGTGTCCTGACGCAGGTGTCCTGAATCAAGTTTCCTAAAGTGGATTCCACTGACGCAGGTCTCTTTTTACAGGTGTCCTAACGCAGCTCCCCTGACGAAGCTCTACTGAAGGAGATCTCTTAAAGCGCGTCTCCTAAGTTAGGTCCCCTGATGCAGGTGTCATATAGTGGGCCTCCTGACGCAGGTCTCCTGATATTGATCTACTAAAGTGCATCTCCTGAAATAGGTCCCCTGACGCAGGTGTCATCAAGTGGGCCTCCTGACGCAGGTCCCCTGACGCAGATTTCCTAAAGTGGATTCCATTGAAGCAGGTCTCCTTTCACAGGTTTCGTCAGGCAGCTCCGCTGACACAGGTCTCCTGAAGGAGATCTCTTAAAGTGCGTCTCCTGAAGTAGGTCCCTTGACGCAGGTGTCATAAAGTGGGCCTCCTGACGCTGATCCCCTGAAGGAGGTCTCCTGATGCAGGTTTCCTAAAGTGGATTCCACTGACGCAGGTCTCCTTTTACAGATCTCCTAATGCAGCTCCCTTAACAAAGCTATCCTGAAGGAGATCTCCTGAATTGTATCGCCTGAGGTACGTGCCCTAACACAGGTGTCATTAAGTGGGCCTTCTGATGCAGGTCTCCTGAAGCAGGTCTCCTGATGCGGATATCATAAAGTTTATTCCACTGACACAGGTCTCCTTTCACAGGTCTCCTAACGCAGCCCCCCTGACAAAGCTCTCCTGAAGGAGTACTCTTAAAGTACGTCTCGTAAGTTAGGTCCCCTGATGCAGGTGTCATATAGTGGGCCTCCTGACGCAGGTCTCCTGACCTCTTTCCCCCAATGCAGGTTTCCTAAAGTTGATTCCACTGACTCATGTGTCCTTTCACAGGTCTCCTAAGACAGCTCCCCTGACATAGCTCCCCTGACGGAGATCTCCTAAAGTGCGTTTCCTAAGGTAGGTCCCCTGACGCAGGTGAAAAAAGGTAGGCCTCCTGACGCAGGTGTCCTGACGCAGGTGTCCTGAATCAAGTTTCCTAAAGTGGATTCCACTGATGCAGGTCTCTTTTCACAGGTCTCCTAACGCAGCTCCCCTGACGAAGCTCTCCTGAAGGAGATCTCTTCAAGTGCGTCTACTAAGTTAGGTCCCCTGATGCAGGTGTCATATAGTGGGCCTCCTGACGCAGGTCTCCTGATATAGATCTACTAAAGTGCATCTCCTGAAGTAGGTCCCCTGACGCAGGTGTCATCAAGTGGGCCTCCTGACGCAGGTCCCCTGAAGGAGATCTCCTGATGCAGGTTTCCTAAAGTGGATTCCACTGAAGCAGGTCTCTTTTCACAGGTGTCCTAACGCAGCTCCCCTGACGAAGCTCTACTGAAGGAGATCTCTTAAAGTGCGTCTCCTAAGTTGGGTCCCCTGATGCAGGTGTCATATAGTGGGCCTCCTGACGCAGGTCTCCTGATATAGTTCTACTAAAGTGCGTCTCCTGAAGTAGGTCCTCTGACGCAGGTGTCATCAATTGGGCCTTCTGACGCAGGTCCCCTGACGCAGATTTCCTAACGTGGAATCCACTGAGGCAGGTCTTCTTCACAGGTCTCCTCAGGTAGCTCCCCTGACACAGGTCTCCTGATATAGATCTACTATAGTTCGTCTCCTGAAGAAGGTCCCCTGACGCAGGAGTCAAAAAATGGGCCTCCTGACGCAGGTCCCCTGACGCAGGTCTCCTGATGCAGATTTCCTAAAGTGGATTCCACTGAGGCAGGTCTCCTTTCACAGGTCTCCTCAGGCAGCTCCCCTGACACAGGTCTCCTGACATAGATCTACTAAAGTGCGTCTTCTGAAGTAGGTCCGCTGACACAGGTGTCATCAAGTGGGCCTCCTGACGCAGGTCCCCTGAAGGAGGTCTCCTGATGCAGGTTTCCTAAAGTGGATTCCACTGAGGCAGGTCTCCTTTCACAGGTCTCCTAATGCAGCTCCCCTGACACAGGTCTCCTGATATAGATCTACTAAAGTGTGTCTCCTGAAGTAGGTCCCCTGATGCAGGTGTCATAAAGTGGGCCTCTTGACGCAGGTCCCCTGAAGGAGGTCTCCTAAGGCATGTCCCCTGACACATGTCTTCTGACGCAGATCTCCTAAAGTAAATCTCCTGAGGTAGGTCCTCTGTCGCAGGTGTCATAAAGTGGGCCTCCTGACGCAGGTCACCTGACGCCGGTCCCCTAATGCAGGTTTTCTAAAGTGGATTCCACTGACTCATCTGTCCTTTCACAGGTCTCCTAAGACAGCTCCACTGACATAGCTTCTCTGACGGGGATCTCCCGAAGTGCGTTTCCTAAGGTAGGTCCCCTGACTTAGGGGAAATAAAGTGGGCCTCCTGACGCAGGTGTCCTGACGCAGGTCTCCTTATATAGATCTACTGAAGTGCGTCTCCTGAAGTAGGTTCCCTGACGCAGGTGTCATAAAGTGGGTCTCCTGACACAGGTCCCCTGAAGGAGGTCTCCTGATGCAGGTTTCCTAGAGTGGATCTTACTGAAGCAGGTCTCTTTTCACAGGTCTCCTCAGGCAGCTCCCCTGACACAGGTCTCCTGATATAGATCTACTAAAGTGCGTCTCTTGAAGTAGGTCCCCTGACGCAGGTGTCATAAAGTGGGCCTCCTGACGCAGGTCCCCTGAAGGAGGTCTCTTGATGCAGGTTTCCTAAAGTGGATTCCACTGACGCAGGTCTCCTTTCACAGGTCTCCTAACATAGCTCCCCTTCAAAAGCTCTCCTGAAGGAGATCTCTTAAAGTGCGTCTCCTAAGATAGGTCCTCTGACGCAGGTGTCATAAAGTGGGCCTCTTGACGCAGGTCCCCTGAAGGAGGTCTCCTAAGGCAGTTCCCCTGACACATGTCTTCTGACGCAGATCTCCTAAAGTAAATCTCCTGAGGTCGGTCCTCTGACGCAGGTGTCATAAAGTGGGCCTCCTGACGCAGGTCCCCTGACGCAGGTCTCCTGATGAAGATTTCCTAAAGTGGATTCCACTGAGGCAGGTCTCCTTTCACAGGTCTCCTAAGAGAGCTCCCCTGACATAACTCCCCTGACGGAGATCTCCTAAAGTGCGTTTCCTAAGGTAGGTCCCCTGACGCAGCGGAAATAAAGTGGGCCTCCTGATGCAGGTCTCCTGATATAGATCTACTAAAGTGCGTCTCCTGAAGTAGGTCCCCTGACGCAGGTGTCATAAAGTGGGCCTCCTGACGCAGGTCCCCTGAAGGAGATCTCCTTTCACAGGTCTCCTAACGTAGCTCGCCTTCAAAAGCTCTCCTGAAGGAGATCTCTTAAAGTGCCCCTTCTGAAGTAGGTCCCCTGACGCAGGTGTCATAAAGTGGGCCTCCTGACGCAGGTCCCCTGAAGCAGATCTCCTGATGCAGATTTCCTAAATTCGATTTCACTGAGGCAGGTCTCCTTTCACAGGTCTCGTCATGCAGCTCCCCTGACACAGGTCTCCTGATATAGATCTACTAAAGTGCTTCTCCTGAAGTAGGTCCCCTGACGCAGGTGTCATAAAGTGGGGCTCCTGACGCAGGTGTCCTGACGCAGGTCTCCTGAATCAAGTTTCCTAAGGTGGATTCCACTGAGGCAGGTCTCCTTTTACAGGTCTCCTAAGACAGCTCCCTTGACATAGCTCCCCTGACGGAGATCTCCTAAAGTGCGTTTCCTAAGGTAGGTCCCCTGACGCAGCGGAAATAAAGTGGGCCTCCTGACGCAGGTGTCCTGACGCAGGTCTCCTGAATCAAGTTTCTTAAAGTTGATTCCACTGACGCTGGTCTCTTTTCACAGGTCTCCTAACGCAGCTCCCCTGACGAAGCTCTCCATAAGGAGATCTCTTAAAGTGCGTCTCCTAAGTTAGGTCCCCTGATGCAGGTGCCATATAGTGGGCCTCCTGACGCAGGTCACCTGACGCCGGTCCCCTAATGCAGGTTTTCTAAAGTCGATTCCACTGACTCATGTGTCCTTTTACAGGTCTCCTAAGACAGCTCCCCTGACATAGCTTCCCTGACAGAGATCTCCTAAAGTGCGTTTCCTAAGGTAGGTCCCCTGACGCAGGGGAAATAAAGTGGGCCTCCTGATGCAGGTGTCCTGACGCAGGTCTCCTGAATCAAGTTTCCTAAAGTGGATTTCACTGATGCAGGTCTCTTTTCACAGGTCTCCTAACGCAGCTCACCTGACGAAGCTCTCCTGAAGGAGATCTCTTAAAGTGCGTCTCCTAAGTTAGGTCCCCTGATGCAGGTGTCATAAAGTGGGCCTCCTGACGCAGGTCTCCTGATATAGATCTACTAAAGTGCGTCTCCTGAAGTAGGTCCCCTGACGCAGGTGTCATAAAGTGGGCCTCCTGGCGCAGGTCCCCTGAAGGAGATCTCCTTTCACAGGTCTCCTAACGTAGCTCGCCTTCAAAAGCTCTCCTGAAGGAGATCTCTTAAAGTGCCCCTTCTGAAGTAGGTCCCCTGACGCAGGTGTCATAAAGTGGGCCTCCTGACGCAGGTCCCCTGAAGCAGGTCTCCTGATGCAGATTTCCTAAATTCGATTTCACTGAGGCAGGTCTCCTTTCACAGGTCTCCTCAGGCAGCTCCCCTGACACAGGTCTCCTGATATAGATCTACTAAAGTGCGTCTCCTGAAGTAGGTCCCCTGACGCAGGTGTCATAAAGTGGGGCTCCTGACGCAGGTGTCCTGACGCAGGTCTCCTGAATCAAGTTTCCTAAAGTGGATTCCACTGACGCAAGTCTCTTTTCACAGGTCTCCTAACGCAGCTCCCCTGACGAAGCTCTCCTAAAGGAGATCTCTTAAAGTGCGTCTCCTAAGTTAGGTCCCCTGATGCAGGTGTTATATAGTGGGCCTCCTGACGCAGGTCTCCTGTTATAGATACACTAAAGTGCATCTCCTGAAGTAAGTCCCCTGACGCAGGTGTCATATAGTGGGCCTCCTGACGCAAGTCCCCTGACGCAGATTTCCTAAAGTGGATTCCACTGAGGCAGGTCTCCTTTTACAGGTCTCCTCAGGCAGCTCCCCTGACACAGGTCTCCTGATATAGAACTACTAAAGTGCGTCTCCTGAAGTAGGTACCCTGACGCAGGTGTCATAAAGTGGGCCTCCTGACGCAGGTGTCCTGACGCAGGTCTCCTGAATCAAGTTTCCTAAAGTGGATTCCACTGACGCAGGTCTCCTTTCACAGGTCTCCTAAGACAGCTCCCCTGACATACCTCCCCTGACGGAGATCTCCTAAAGTGCGTTTCCTAAGGTAGGTCCCCTGACGCAGGGGAAATAAAGAGGGCCTCCTGACGCAGGTGTCCTGACGCAGGTCTCCTGAATCAAATTTCCTAAAGTGGATTCCACTGACTCATGTGTCCTTTCACAGGTCTCCTAAGACAGCTCCCCTGACGAAGCTCCCCTGAAGGAGATCTCTTAAAGTGTGTCTCATAAGTTAGGTCCCCTGATGCAGGTGTCATAAAGTGGGCCTCCTGACGCAGGTCCCCTGACGCAGGTCTCCTGATGCAGATTTCCTAAAGTGGATTCCACTTAGGTAGGTCTCCTTTCACAGGTCTCCTTAGGCAGCTCCTTTGACACAGGTCTCCTGATATAGATCTACTAAAGTGCGTCTCCTGAAGTAGGTCCCCTGACGCAGGTGTCATAAAGCGGGCCTCATCACGCAGGTCCCCTGACGCAGGTCTCCTGATGCAGATTTCCTAAAGTGGATTCCACTGACGCAGGTCTCCTTTCACAGGTCTCCTAATGTAGCTCCCCTTCAAAAGCGCTCCTGAAGGAGATCTCTTAAAGTGCGTGGCCTTAGATAGGTCCCCTGATGCAGGTGTCATAAAGTGGGCCTCCTGACGCAGGTCCCCTGATGCAGATCTACCGATGCATGTTTCCTAATGTGGATTCCACTGATGGAGATCTCCTTTCACAGCAATCCTAAAGCAGCTTCCCTGACAAAGGTCTCCTGACGCAGATCTCCTAATTTAAATCTCCTGAGTTAGGTCCTCTGACGCAGGTGTCATAAAGTGGGCCTCCTGACGCAGGTCCCCTGATGCAGGTCTACTGATGCATGTTTCCTAATGTGGATTCCACTGATGGAGATCTCCTTTCACAGCAATCCTAAAGCAGCTTCCCTGACACAGGTCTCCTGATATAGATCTACTATAGTTCGTCTCCTGAAGTAGGTCCACTGACGCAGGTGTCATAAAGTGGGCCTCCTGACGCAGGTCCCCTGACGCAGGTCTCCTGATGCAGATTTCCTAAAGTGGATTCCACTGAGGCAGGTCTCCTTTCACAGGTCTCCTCAGGCAGCTCCCCTGACACCGGTCTCCTGATATAGATCTACTAAAGTGCATCTCCTGACGCAGGTCTCCTAAGGTGGATTCCACTGACTCATGTGTCCTTTCACGGGTCTCCTAAGACAGCTCCCCTGACGAAGCTCTCCTGAAGGAGATCTCTTAAAGTGCGTCTCCTAAGTTAGGTCCCCTGATGCAGGTGTCATATAGTGGGCCTCCTGACACAGGTCTCCCGATATAGATCTACTAAAGTGCGTCTCCTGAGGTAGGTCCCCTGATGCAGGTGTCATAAAGCGGGCCTCATGACGCAGGTCCCCTGACGTAGGTCTCCTGATGCAGATTTCCTAAAGTGGATTCCACTTAGGTAGGTCTCTTTTCACAGGTCTCCTCAGGCAGCTCCCCTGACACAGGTCTCTTGAAGGAGACCTCTTAAAGTGCGACTCCTGAAGTAGGTCCCCTGACGCAGGTGTCATAAAGTGGGCCTCCTGACGCAGGTCCCCTGAAGCAGGTCTCCTGATGCAGATTTCCTAAATTCGATTTCACTGAGGCAGGTCTCCTTTCACAGGTCTCCTCAGGCAGCTCCCCTGACACAGGTCTCCTGATATAGATCTACTAAAGTGCGTCTCCTGAAGTAGGTCCCCTGACGCAGGTGTCATAAAGTGGGGCTCCTGACGCAGGTGTCCTGACGCAGGTCTCCTGAATCAAGTTTCCTAAAGTGGATTCCACTGACGCAAGTCTCTTTTCACAGGTCTCCTAACGCAGCTCCCCTGACGAAGCTCTCCTAAAGGAGATCTCTTAAAGTGCGTCTCCTAAGTTAGGTCCCCTGATGCAGGTGTTATATAGTGGGCCTCCTGACGCAGGTCTCCTGTTATAGATACACTAAAGTGCATCTCCTGAAGTAAGTCCCCTGACGCAGGTGTCATATAGTGGGCCTCCTGACGCAAGTCCCCTGACGCAGATTTCCTAAAGTGGATTCCACTGAGGCAGGTCTCCTTTTACAGGTCTCCTCAGGCAGCTCCCCTGACACAGGTCTCCTGATATAGAACTACTAAAGTGCGTCTCCTGAAGTAGGTACCCTGACGCAGGTGTCATAAAGTGGGCCTCCTGACGCAGGTGTCCTGACGCAGGTCTCCTGAATCAAGTTTCCTAAAGTGGATTCCACTGACGCAGGTCTCCTTTCACAGGTCTCCTAAGACAGCTCCCCTGACATACCTCCCCTGACGGAGATCTCCTAAAGTGCGTTTCCTAAGGTAGGTCCCCTGACGCAGGGGAAATAAAGAGGGCCTCCTGACGCAGGTGTCCTGACGCAGGTCTCCTGAATCAAATTTCCTAAAGTGGATTCCACTGACTCATGTGTCCTTTCACAGGTCTCCTAAGACAGCTCCCCTGACGAAGCTCCCCTGAAGGAGATCTCTTAAAGTGTGTCTCATAAGTTAGGTCCCCTGATGCAGGTGTCATAAAGTGGGCCTCCTGACGCAGGTCCCCTGACGCAGGTCTCCTGATGCAGATTTCCTAAAGTGGATTCCACTTAGGTAGGTCTCCTTTCACAGGTCTCCTTAGGCAGCTCCTTTGACACAGGTCTCCTGATATAGATCTACTAAAGTGCGTCTCCTGAAGTAGGTCCCCTGACGCAGGTGTCATAAAGCGGGCCTCATCACGCAGGTCCCCTGACGCAGGTCTCCTGATGCAGATTTCCTAAAGTGGATTCCACTGACGCAGGTCTCCTTTCACAGGTCTCCTAATGTAGCTCCCCTTCAAAAGCGCTCCTGAAGGAGATCTCTTAAAGTGCGTGGCCTTAGATAGGTCCCCTGATGCAGGTGTCATAAAGTGGGCCTCCTGACGCAGGTCCCCTGATGCAGATCTACCGATGCATGTTTCCTAATGTGGATTCCACTGATGGAGATCTCCTTTCACAGCAATCCTAAAGCAGCTTCCCTGACAAAGGTCTCCTGACGCAGATCTCCTAATTTAAATCTCCTGAGTTAGGTCCTCTGACGCAGGTGTCATAAAGTGGGCCTCCTGACGCAGGTCCCCTGATGCAGGTCTACTGATGCATGTTTCCTAATGTGGATTCCACTGATGGAGATCTCCTTTCACAGCAATCCTAAAGCAGCTTCCCTGACACAGGTCTCCTGATATAGATCTACTATAGTTCGTCTCCTGAAGTAGGTCCACTGACGCAGGTGTCATAAAGTGGGCCTCCTGACGCAGGTCCCCTGACGCAGGTCTCCTGATGCAGATTTCCTAAAGTGGATTCCACTGAGGCAGGTCTCCTTTCACAGGTCTCCTCAGGCAGCTCCCCTGACACCGGTCTCCTGATATAGATCTACTAAAGTGCATCTCCTGACGCAGGTCTCCTAAGGTGGATTCCACTGACTCATGTGTCCTTTCACGGGTCTCCTAAGACAGCTCCCCTGACGAAGCTCTCCTGAAGGAGATCTCTTAAAGTGCGTCTCCTAAGTTAGGTCCCCTGATGCAGGTGTCATATAGTGGGCCTCCTGACACAGGTCTCCCGATATAGATCTACTAAAGTGCGTCTCCTGAGGTAGGTCCCCTGATGCAGGTGTCATAAAGCGGGCCTCATGACGCAGGTCCCCTGACGTAGGTCTCCTGATGCAGATTTCCTAAAGTGGATTCCACTTAGGTAGGTCTCTTTTCACAGGTCTCCTCAGGCAGCTCCCCTGACACAGGTCTCTTGAAGGAGACCTCTTAAAGTGCGACTCCTGAAGTAGGTCCCCTGACGCAGGTGTCATAAAGTGGGCCTCCTGAAGCAGGTTCCCTGACGCAGGTCTCCTGATGCAGATTTCCTAAAGTGGATTCCACTGAGGCAGGTCTCCTTTCACAGGTCTCCTCAGACAGCTCCCCTGACACAGGTCTCCTGATATAGATCTACTAAAGTGCGTCTCCTGACTCAGGTCTCCTGACGCCGGTCCCCTAATGCAGGTTTCCTAAGGTGGATTCCACTGACTCATATGTCCTTTCACAGGTCTCCTAAGACAGCTCCCCTGACGAAGCTCCCCTGAAGGAGATCTCTTAAAGTGCGTCTCAAAAGTTAGGTCCCCTGATGCAGGTGTCATAAAGTGGGCCTCCTGACGCAGGTCCCCTGACGCAGGTCTCCTGATGCAGATTTCCTAAAGTGGATTCCACTTAGGTAGGTCTCCTTTCACAGGTCTCCTTAGGCAGCTCCTTTGACACAGGTCTCCTGATATAGATCTACTAAAGTGCGTCTCCTGAAGTAGGTCCCCTGACGCAGGTGTCATAAAGCGGGCCTCATCACGCAGGTCCCCTGACGCAGGTCTCCTGATGCAGATTTCCTAAAGTGGATTCCACTGACGCAGGTCTCCTTTCACAGGTCTCCTAACGTAGCTCCCCTTCAAAAGCGCTCCTGAAGGAGATCTCTTAAAGTGCGTGGCCTAAGATAGGTCCCCTGATGCAGGTGTCATAAAGTGGGCCTCCTGACGCAGGTCCCCTGATGCAGATCTACCGATGCATGTTTCCTAATGTGGATTCCACTGATGGAGATCTCCTTTCACAGCAATCCTAAAGCAGCTTCCCTGACAAAGGTCTCCTGACGCAGATCTCCTAATTTAAATCTCCTGAGTTAAGTCCTCTGACGCAGGTGTCATAAAGTGGGCCTCCTGACGCAGGTCCCCTGATGCAGATCTACCGATGCATGTTTCCTAATGTGGATTCCACTGATGGAGATCTCCTTTCACAGCAATCCTAAAGCAGCTTCCCTGACAAAGGTCTCCTGACGCAGATCTCCTAATTTAAATCTCCTGAGTTAAGTCCTCTGACGCAGGTGTCATAAAGTGGGCCTCCTGACGCAGGTCCCCTGATGCAGGTCTACTGATGCATGTTTCCTAATGTGGATTCCACTGATGGAGATCTCCTTTCACAGCAATCCTAAAGCAGCTTCCCTGACACAGGTCTCCTGATATAGATCTACTATAGTTCGTCTCCTGAAGTAGGTCCACTGACGCAGGTGTCATAAAGTGGGCCTCCTGACGCAGGTCCCCTGACGCAGGTCTCCTGATGCAGATTTCCTAAAGTGGATTCCACTGAGGCAGGTCTCCTTTCACAGGTCTCCTCAGGCAGCTCCCCTGACACCGGTCTCCTGATATAGATCTACTAAAGTGCGTCTCCTGACGCAGGTCTCCTAAGGTGGATTCCACTGACTCATGTGTCCTTTCACGGGTCTCCTAAGACAGCTCCCCTGACGAAGCTCTCCTGAAGGAGATTTCTTAAAGTGCGTCTCCTAAGTTAGGTCCCCTGATGCAGGTGTCATATAGTGGGCCTCCTGACACAGGTCTCCCGATATAGATCTACTAAAGTGCGTCTCCTGAGGTAGGTCCCATGATGCAGGTGTCATAAAGCGGGCCTCATGACGCAGGTCCCCTGACGCAGGTCTCCTGATGCAGATTTCCTAAAGTGGATTCCACTGACGCAGGTCTCCTTTCACAGGTCTCCTAATGTAGCTCCCCTTCAAAAGCGCTCCTGAAGGAGATCTCTTAAAGTGCGTGGCCTAAGATAGGTCCCCTGATGCAGGTGTCATAAAGTGGGCCTCCTGACGCAGGTCCCCTGATGCAGATCTACCGATGCATGTTTCCTAATGTGGATTCCACTGATGGAGATCTCCTTTCACAGCAATCCTAAAGCAGCTTCCCTGACAAAGGTCTCCTGACGCAGATCTCCTAATTTAAATCTCCTGAGTTAGGTCCTCTGACGCAGGTGTCATAAAGTGGGCCTCCTGACGCAGGTCCCCTGATGCAGGTCTACTGATGCATGTTTCCTAATGTGGATTCCACTGATGGAGATCTCCTTTCACAGCAATCCTAAAGCAGCTTCCCTGACACAGGTCTCCTGATATAGATCTACTATAGTTCGTCTCCTGAAGAATGTCCACTGACGCAGGTGTCTTAAAGTGGGCCTCCTGACGCAGGTCCCCTGACGCAGGTCTCCTGATGCAGATTTCCTAAAGTGGATTCCACTGAGGCAGGTCTCCTTTCACAGGTCTCCTCAGGCAGCTCCCCTGACACCGGTCTCCTGATATAGATCTACTAAAGTGCGTCTCCTGACGCAGGTCTCCTAAGGTGGATTCCACTGACTCATGTGTCCTTTAACGGGTCTCCTAAGACAGCTCCCCTGACGAAGCTCTCCTGAAGGAGATCTCTTAAAGTGCGTCTCCTAAGTTAGGTCCCCTGATGCAGGTGTCATATAGTGGGCCTCCTGACACAGGTCTCCCGATATAGATCTACTAAAGTGCGTCTCCTGAGGTAGGTCCCCTGATGCAGGTGTCATAAAGCGGGCCTCATGACGCAGGTCCCCTGACGTAGGTCTCCTGATGCAGATTTCCTAAAGTGGATTCCACTTAGGTAGGTCTCTTTTCACAGGTCTCCTCAGGCAGCTCCCCTGACACAGGTCTCTTGAAGGAGACCTCTTAAAGTGCGACTCCTGAAGTAGGTCCCCTGACGCAGGTGTCATAAAGTGGGCCTCCTGAAGCAGGTTCCCTGACGCAGGTCTCCTGATGCAGATTTCCTAAAGTGGATTCCACTGAGGCAGGTCTCCTTTCACAGGTCTCCTCAGACAGCTCCCCTGACACAGGTCTCCTGATATAGATCTACTAAAGTGCGTCTCCTGACTCAGGTCTCCTGACGCCGGTCCCCTAATGCAGGTTTCCTAAGGTGGATTCCACTGACTCATATGTCCTTTCACAGGTCTCCTAAGACAGCTCCCCTGACGAAGCTCCCCTGAAGTAGATCTCTTAAAGTGCGTCTCAAAAGTTAGGTCCCCTGATGCAGGTGTCATAAAGTGGGCCTCCTGACGCAGGTCCCCTGACGCAGGTCTCCTGATGCAGATTTCCTAAAGTGGATTCCACTTAGGTAGGTCTCCTTTCACAGGTCTCCTTAGGCAGCTCCTTTGACACAGGTCTCCTGATATAGATCTACTAAAGTGCGTCTCCTGAAGTAGGTCCCCTGACGCAGGTGTCATAAAGCGGGCCTCATCACGCAGGTCCCCTGACGCAGGTCTCCTGATGCAGATTTCCTAAAGTGGATTCCACTGACGCAGGTCTCCTTTCACAGGTCTCCTAACGTAGCTCCCCTTCAAAAGCGCTCCTGAAGGAGATCTCTTAAAGTGCGTGGCCTAAGATAGGTCCCCTGATGCAGGTGTCATAAAGTGGGCCTCCTGACGCAGGTCCCCTGATGCAGATCTACCGATGCATGTTTCCTAATGTGGATTCCACTGATGGAGATCTCCTTTCACAGCAATCCTAAAGCAGCTTCCCTGACAAAGGTCTCCTGACGCAGATCTCCTAATTTAAATCTCCTGAGTTAGGTCCTCTGACGCAGGTGTCATAAAGTGGGCCTCCTGACGCAGGTCCCCTGATGCAGGTCTACTGATGCATGTTTCCTACTGTGGATTCCACTGATGGAGATCTCCTTTCACAGCAATCCTAAAGCAGCTTCCCTGACACAGGTCTCCTGATATAGATCTACTATAGTTCGTCTCCTGAAGTAGGTCCACTGACGCAGGTGTCATAAAGTGGGCCTCCTGACGCAGGTCCCCTGACGCAGCTCTCCTGATGCAGATTTCCTAAAGTGGATTCCACTGAGGCAGGTCTCCTTTCACAGGTCTCCTCAGGCAGCTCCCCTGACACCGGTCTCCTGATATAGATCTACTAAAGTGCGTCTCCTGACGCAGGTCTCCTAAGGTGGATTCCACTGACTCATGTGTCCTTTCACGGGTCTCCTAAGACAGCTCCCCTGACGAAGCTCTCCTGAAGGAGATCTCTTAAAGTGCGTCTCCTAAGTTAGGTCCCCTGATACAGGTGTCATATAGTGGGCCTCCTGACACAGGTCTCCTGATATAGATCTACTAAAGTGCGTCTCCTGAGGTAGGTCCCATGATGCAGGTGTCATAAAGCGGGCCTCATGACGCAGGTCCCCTGACGTAGGTCTCCTGATGCAGATTTCCTAAAGTGGATTCCACTTAGGTAGGTCTCTTTTCACAGGTCTCCTCAGGCAGCTCCCCTGACACAGGTCTCTTGAAGGAGACCTCTTAAAGTGCGACTCCTGAAGTAGGTCCCCTGACGCAGGTGTCATAAAGTGGGCCTCCTGAAGCAGGTTCCCTGACGCAGGTCTCCTGATGCAGATTTCCTAAAGTGGATTCCACTGAGGCAGGTCTCCTTTCACAGGTCTCCTCAGACAGCTCCCCTGACACAGGTCTCCTGATATAGATCTACTAAAGTGCGTCTCCTGACTCAGGTCTCCTGACGCCGGTCCCCTAATGCAGGTTTCCTAAGGTGGATTCCACTGACTCATATGTCCTTTCACAGGTCTCCTAAGACAGCTCCCCTGACGAAGCTCTCTTGAAGGAGATCTCTGAAAGTGCGTCTCCTAAGTTAGGTCCCCTGATGCAGGTGTCATATAGTGGGCCTCCTGACCCAGGTCTCCTGATATAGATCTACTAAAGTGCGTCTCCTGAGGTAGGTCCCCTGATGCAGGTGTCATAAAGCGGGCCTCATCACGCAGGTCCCCTGACGTAGGTCTCCTGATGCAGATTTCCAAAAGTTGATTCCACTTAGGTAGGTCTCTTTTCACAGGTCTCCTCAGGCAGCTCCCCTGACACAGGTCTCCTGAAGGAGACCTCTTAAAGTGAGACTCCTGAAGTAGGTCCCCTGACGCAGGTGTCATAAAGTGGGCCTCCTGACGCAGGTCCCCCGACGCAGGTCTCCTGATGCAGATTTCCTAAAGTGGATTCCACTGAGGCAGGTTCTCTTTTCACAGGTCTCCTCAGGCAGCCCCCCTGACACAGGTCTCCTGATATCGATCTACTAAAGTGCGTCTCCTGAAGTAGGTCCCCTGAGGCAGGTGTCATAAAGTGGGCCTCCTGACGCAGGTGTCCTGACGCAGGTCTCCTGAATCAAGTTTCCTAAAGTGGATTCCACTGACGCAGGTCTCTTTTCACATGTCTCCTAACGCAGCTCCCCTGACGAAGCTCTCCTGAAAGAGATCTCTTAAAGTGCGTCTCCTAAGTTAGGTCCCCTAATACAGGTGTTTAAAGTGGGCCTCCTGACGCAGGCCTCCTGTTATAGATCTACTAAAGTGCGTCTCCTGAAGTAGGTCCCCTGATGCAGGTGTCATCAAGTGGGCCTCCTGACGCAGGTCCCCTGACGCAGATTTCCTTAAGTGGATTTCACTGAGGCAGGTCTCCTTTCACAGGTCTCCTCAGGCAGCTCCCCTTACACAGGTCTCCTGAAGGAGATATCTTAAAGTGCATCTCCTAAGTTAGGTCCCCTGATGCAGGTGTCATATATTGGGCCTCCTGACGCAGGTCCCCTGACGCAGATTTCCTAAAGTGGATTCCACTGAGGCAGGTCTCCTTTTACAGGTCTCCTGAGGCGGCTCCCCTGACACAGGTCTCCTGATATAGATCTACTAAAGTGCGTCTCCTGAAGTAGGTACCCTGACGCATGTGTCATAAAGTGGGCCTCCTGACGCAGGTGTCCTGACGCAGGTCTCCTGAATAAAGTTTCCTAAAGTGGATTCCACTGACGCAGGTCTCCTTTCACAGGTCTCCTAAGAAAGCTCCCCTGACATACCTCCCCTGACGGAGATCTCCTACAGTGCGTTTCCTAAGGTAGGTCCCCTGACACAGGCGAAATAAAGAGGGCCTCCTGACGCAGGTGTCCTGACGCAGGTCTCATGAATCAAATTTCCTAAAGTGGATTCCACTGACTCATGTGTCCTTTCACAGGTCTCCTAAGACAGCTCCCCTGACGAAGCTCTCCTGAAGGAGATCTCTTAAAGTGTGTCTCCTAAGTTAGGTCCCCTGATGCAGGTGTCATATAGTGGGCCTCCTGACGCAGCTCTCCTGATATAGATTTACTAAAGTGCGTCTCCTGAAGTAGGTCCCCTGACGCAGGTGTCATTAAGTGGGCCTCCTGACGCAGGTCCCCTGACGCAGATTTCCTATAGTGGATTCAACTGAGGCAGGTCTCCTTTCACAGGTCTTCTCAGGCAGCTCCCCTGACACAGGTCTCCTGAAGGAGATCTCTTAAAGTGCGTTTCCTGAAGTAGGTCCCCTGACGCAGGTGTCATAAAGTGGGCCTCCTGACACAGGTCCCCTGAAGGAGGTCTCCTGATGCAGGTTTCCTAAAGTGGATTCCACTGAAGCAGGTCTCTTTTCACAGGTCTCCTAACGCAGCTCCCCTGACGAAGCTCTCGTGAAGGAGATCTCTTAAAGTGCGTCTCCTAAGTTAGGTCCCCTGATGCAGGTGTCATATAGTGGGCCTCCTGACGCAGGTCTCCTGATATAGATCTACTAAAGTGCGTCTCCTGAAGTAGGTCCCCTGACGCAGGTCTCCTGAAGGAGATCTCTTAAAGTGCGTCTCCTAAGATAGGTCCCCTGATGCCTGTGTCATAAAGTGGTCTTCCTGAAGCAGGTCCCCTGAAGGAGGTCTCCTGATGCAGGTTTCCTAAAGTGGATTCCACTGAAGCTGGTCTCCTGATATAAATCTACTAAAGTGCGTCTCCTGAAGTAGGTCCCCTGACGCAGGTGTCATAAAGTGGGAGTCCTGACGCAGGTCCCCTGAAGCAGGTCTCCTGATGCAGGTTTCCTAAAGTGGATTCCACTGATGCAGATCTCCTTTCACAGGTCTCCTAAGGCAGTTCCCCTGACATATGTCTTCTGTCGCAGATCTCCTAAAGTAAATCTGCTGAGGTAGGTCCTCTGACGCAGGTGTCATAAAGTGAGCCTCCTGACGCAGGTCCCCTGATGCAGTTCTACTGATTCATGTTTCCTAATGTGGATTCCACTGTGGCAGCTCCCCTGACACAGGTCTCCTGATATAAATCTACTAAAGTGCGTCTGCTGACGTACGTCCCCTGACGCAGGTGTCATAAAGTGGGCCTCCTGACGCTGGTCCCTCTAAGGAGGTCTCCTGATGTAGGTTTCCTAAAGTGGATTCCACTGATGCAGGTCTCCTTTCACAGGTCTCCTAACGCAGCTCCCCTGACAAAGCTCTGCTAAAGGAGATCTCTTAAAGTGCGTCGCCTAAGTTAGGTCCCCTGATGCAGTTGTCATATAGTGGGCCTCCTGACGCAGGTCTCCTGATATAGATCTACTAAAGTGCGTCTCCTGAAGTACGTCCTCTGACGCAGGTGTCATTAAGTGGGCCTCCTGACGCAGGTCACCTGACGCAGGTCTCCTGATTCAGATTTCCTAAAGTGGATTCCACTGACGCAGGTCTCTTTTCACTGGTCTCCTAACGCAGCTCCCCTGACGAAGCTCTCCTGAAGGAGATCTCTTAAAGTGCGTCTCCTAAGTTAGGTCCCCTGATGCAGGTGTCATAGAGTGGGCCCCCTGATGTAGGTCTCCTGATATAAATCTACTAAAGTGCGTCTCCTGAAGTAGGTCTTCTGACGCAGATGTCATAAAGTGGGCCTCCTGACGCTGGTCCCCTGATGCAGGTCTACTGATGCATGTTTCCTAATATGGATTCCACTGATGGAGATCTCCTTTCACAGCAATCCTAAAGCAGCTTCCCTGACACAGGTCTCCTGATGCAGATTTCCTAAAGTGGATTCCACAGAGGCAGGTCTTCTTTCACAGGTCTACTCAGGCAGCTCTCCTGACACAGGTCTCCTGATATGGATCTACTAAAGTGCCTCTCCTGACGTAGGTCCCCTGATGCAGGTGTTATATAGTGGGCCTCCTGATGCAGGTCTCCTGATATAGTTCTACTAAAGTGCGTCTCCTAAAGTAGGTCCCCTGACGCAGGTGTCATCAAGTGGGCCTCCTGACGCATGTCCCCTGCAGCAGATTTCCTAAAGTGGATTCCACTGAGGAAGGTCTCCTTTCACAGGTCTCCTCAGGCAGCTCCCCTGACACAGGTCTCCTGAAGGAGATCTCTTAAAGTGCGTCTCCTGAAGTAGGTCCCCTGACGCAGGTGTCATAAAGTGGGCCTCCTGACGCAGGTCCCCTGAAGGAGGTCTCCTGATGCAGGTTTCCTAAAGTGGATTCCCCTGAAGCATGTCTCTTTTCACAGGTCTCCTAACGCAGCTCCCCTGACGAAGCTCTCCTGAAGGAGATCTCTTAAAGTGCGTCTCCTAAATTAGGTCCCCTGATGCAGGTGTCATATAGTGGGGCTCCTGACGCAGGTCTCCTGATATAGATCTACTAATGTGCGTCGCCTGAAGTAGGTCCCCTGACGCAGGAGTCATAAAGTGGGCCTCCTGACTTAGGTCACCTGACGCAGGTCTCCTGATTCAGATTTCCTAAAGTGGATTCCACTGACGCAGGTCTCTTTTCACTGGTCTCCTAACGCAGCTCCCCTGACGAAGCTCTCCTGAAGGAGATCTCTTAAAGTGCGTCTCCTAAGTTAGGTCCCCTGATTCAGGTGTCATAGAGTGGGCCTCCTGACGCTTGTCCCCTGAAGTAGGTCTCCTGATATAAATCTACTAAAGTGCGTCTCCTGAAGTAGGTCCCCTGACGCAGGTGTCATAAAGTGGGAGTCCTGACGCTTGTCCCCTGAAGCAGGTCTCCTGATGCAGGTTTCCTAAAGTGGATTCCACTGATGCAGATCTCCTTTCACAGGTCTCCTAAGGCAGTTCCCCTGACATATGTCTTCTGACGCAGATCTCCTAAAGTAAATCTCTTGAGGTAGGTCCTCTGACGCAGGTCTCATAAAGTGAGCCTCCTGACGCAGGTCCCCTGAAGGAGGTCTCCTGATGCAGGTTTCCTAAAGTGGATTCCACTGATGTAGATCTCCTTTCACAGGTCTACTAAGGCAGTTCCTCTGACTCATGTCTTCTGACGCAGATCTCCTAAAGTAAATTTCCTGAGGTAGGTCTTCTGACGCAGATGTCATAAAGTGGGCCTCCTGACGCTGGTCCCCTGACGCAGGTCTCCTGATGCAGATTTCCTAAAGTGGATTCCACAGAAGCAGGTCTTCTTTCACAGGTCTACTCAGGCAGCTCTCCTGACACAGGTCTCCTGATATAGATCTACTAAAGTGGCGCTCCTGACGTAGGTCCCCTGATGCAGGTGTCATATAGTGGGCCTCCTGACGCAGGTCTCCTGATATAGTTCTACTAAAGTGGGCCTCCTGACGCAAGTCCCCTGACGCAGATTTCCTAAAGTGGATTCCACTGAGGCAGGTCTCCTTTCACAGGTCTCCTCAGGCAGCTCCCCTGACACAGCTCTCGTGACGGAAATCTTCTAAAGTTCATCTATTTAGGTATGTCCCCTGATGCAGGTGTTATAAGGTGGGCCTCCTGACGCAGGTGTCACATAGTGGGCCTCGTGACGCAGGTCCCCTGACGCAGGTCCCCTGACCCAGGTCTAGTGATGCATGTTTCCTAATGTTTTATTCTGCTCATGCAGATCTCCTTTCACAGGACTCCTTAAGCAGCTCCCCTGACACTGGTCTCATGATAAAGATTTCCTAAAGTGCATATCCAGAAGTAGGTCCCCTGACGCAGGTGTTATAAGGTGGGCCTCCTGACGCAGGTCCCCTGACGCAGGTCCCCTGACACAGGTCTAGTGATGCATGTTTCCTAATGTGGATTTCACTGATGCAGATCTCCTTTCACAGGTCTCCTGATATACATCTCCTAAAGTGCGTCTCCTCAAGTCACAGGTCTGCTAAGGCAGCTCCCCTGACGCAGGTCTTTTGACGCAGATCTCCTAAAGTGAATCTCCTGAGGTAGGTCCCCTGACGCAGGTGAAAGAAGGTTGGCCTCCTGACGCAGGTCTCTTGATGCAGGTTTCCTTAAGTTGATTTCACTGACGCAGTTCTCCTTTCACAGGACTCCTAAAGCAGCTCCCCTGACACATGTCTCCTGACGCAGATCTCCTAAAATAAATCTCCTGAGGTAGGTCCTCTGACACAGGTGTCACATACTGGGCCTCCTGACGCAGCTCCCCTGACACAGGTCTCCTGATAAAGATCTCCTAAAGTGCATCTCCAGAAGTAGGTCCCCTGACGCAGATGTCATAAAGTGGGTCTTCTGACGCAGGTCCGCTGATGCAGGTCTCCTGATGCAGGTTTCCTCAAGTGGATTCCACGGACACAGGCCTCCTTTTACAGGTCTCCTAAGGCAGTTCCCCTGACACAGCTCGTCCGATGGAGATATCCTAAAAAACGTCTCCTAAGGTAGGTCCCCTGACGCAGGTGTTGAAAGGTGGGCCTCCTGACGCAGGTGACATAAAGTGGGCCTCCTGACGCAGGTCACCTGATGCAAGTCTCCTTATTCAGGTTTATTAAATAGATTCCACCGAGGCAGGTGTCCTTTCACAGGTCTCTTAAGGCAGCTCTCCTTACACGTGTCCTGATGCAGATCTCCTAAAGTTTGTCTTCTGAGGTGGGTCCCCTGATGCAGGTGTCATAAAGTGGGCCTCCTGACACAATTGTCATAAAGTGGGCCTCCTGACGCAGGTCTCCTGATGCAGGTTTCCTGAAGTGGATTCCACTGAGGCAGGTCTCCTTTCACAGGTCTCCTATGGCAGCTCCCCTGACGCAGGTCTCCTGACGCAGATCTCCTAAAGTGAATCTCCTGAGGTAGGTCCCCTGACGCAGGTGAAAGAAGGTAGGCCTCCTGACGCAGATCTCCTGATGCAGGTTTCCTTAAGTGGATTCCACTGAGGCAGCTCTCCTTTCACAGGTCGCCTCAGGCAGCTCCCCTGACACAGGTCTCCTGATATAGATCTACTAAAGTGCGTCTCCTGAAGTAGGTCCCCTGAAGAAGGTGTCATAATGTGGGCCTCCTGACGCAGGTCCCCTGACGCAGGTTTCCTAAAGTGGATTCCACTGACGCAGGTCTCCTTTCACATGTCTCCTAACGTAGCTCCCCTTTAAAATCTCTCCTGAAAGAGATCTCTTAAAGTGCGTCTCCTAAGATAGGTCCCCTGATACAGGTGTCATAAAGTGGGCGTCCTGACGCTTGTCCCCTGAAGCAGGTCTCCTGATTCAGGTTTCCTAAAGTGGATTCCACTGATGCAGATCTCCTTTCACAGGTCTCCTAAGGCAGTTCCCCTGACACATGTCTTCTGACGCAGATCTCCTAAAAAAAATCTCCTGAGGTAGGTCCTCTGACGCAGGTGTCATAAAGGGGAGCCTCCTGACGCAGGTGTCCTGACGCAGGTCTCCTGAATCAAATTTCCTAAAGTGGATTCCACTGACGCAGGTCTCCTTTCACGGGTCTCCTAACGCAGCTCCCCTGACAAAGCTCTCCTGAAGGAGATCTCTTAAAGTAGGTCTCGTAAGTTAGGTCCCCTGATGCAGGTGTCATATAGTGAGCCTCCTGACGCAGGTCTCCTGACCTCTGTCCCCCAATGCAGGTTTCCTAAAGTGGATTCCACTGACTCATGTGTCCTTTCACAGGTCTCCTAAGACAGCTCCCCTGACATAGCTCCCCAGACGAAGATCTCCTAAAGTGCGTTTCCTATGGTAGGTCCCCTGACGCAGGTGAAAAAAGGTCGGCCTCCTGACGCAGGTGTCCTGACGCAGGTCTCCTGAATCAAGTTTCCTAAAGTGGATTCCACTGACGCAGGTCTCTTTTCAGAGGTCTCCTAAGGCAGTTCCCCTGACACATGTCTTCTGACGCAGATCTCCTAAAGTAAATCTCCTGAGGTAGGTTCTCTGACGCAGGTGTCAACAAGTGGGCCTCCTGACGCAGGTCCCCTGACGCAGATTTCCTAAAGTGGAATCCACGGAGGCAGGTCTTCTTCACAGGTCTCCTCAGGTAGCTCCATTGACACAGGTCTCTTTATATAGGTCTACTAAAGTGCGTCTCCTGAAGTAGGTCCCCTGACGCAGGTGTCATAAATTGGGCCTCCTGACGCAGGTCCCCTGAAGGAGGTCTCCTGATGCAGGTTTCCTAAAGTGGATTCCGATGAAGCAGGTCTCTTTTCACAGGTCTCCTTACACAGCTCCCCTGACGAAGCTCTCCTGAAGAAGATCTCTTAAAACGCGTCTCCTAAGTTAGGTCCCCTGATGCAGGTGTCATAAAGTGGGCCTCTTGACGCAGGTCTCCTGTTATAGATCTACTAAAGTGCTTCTCCTGAAGTAGGTCCCCTGACGCAGGTGAAATAAGGTGGGCCTCCTGACGCAGGTGTCCTGACGCATGTCTCCTGAATCAAGTTTCCTAAAGTGGATTCCACTGACGCAGGTCTCTTTTCACAGGTCTCCTGACCCAGCTCCCCTGACGAAGCGCTCCTGAAGATCTCTTAAAGTGCGCTCCTAAGTTAGGTCCCCTGACGCAGGTGTCATATAGTGGGCCTCCTGATGCCGGTCCCCTAATGCACGTTTCCTAAAGTGGATTCCACTGACTCATGTGTCCTTTTACAGGTCTCCTTAGACAGTTCCCCTGACACATGTCTTCTGACGCAGATCTCCTAAAGTAAGACTCCTGAGTTAGGTCCTCTGACGTAGGTGTCATAAAGTGGGCCTCCTGACGCAGGTCCCCTGATGCAGGTCTACTGATGCAAGTTTCCTAAAGTGGATTCCACTGACGCAAGTCTCCTTTTACAGGTCTCCTAAGGCAGCTCCCCTTACTCAGGTCTCTTGATGCAGGTTTCCTAATGTGGTTTCCACTGACGCTTGTGTCTTTTCACAGCTTTCCTAGGACAGCTCCCCTGACACAGGTTTCCTGATACAGATCTCCTAAAGTGCATCTCCTGAAGTAGTTCCCCTTACGCTGGTTTCATAAAGTGGGCCTCCTGACGCAGGCCCCTTGACGCAGGCCCCTTGACGCAGGCCTCCTGATGCAGTTTTCTTAAAGTTGATTCCACTGATGCAGGTGTCATAAAGTGGGTATCCGGACGCAGCTCCCCTGACACAGGTATCCTTATGCAGATGTTCTAAAGTGCGTCTCCTGAGGTAGGTCCCTTGACGCAGGTGTTATAATGTATAACTCCTGACGCAGGTGTCATAAAGTGGGCCTCCTAACGCAGTTATCATGAAGTGGGCTTCCTGACGCAGGTGTCATAAAGTGAGTATCCTGACGCAAGTCCCCTGATGCAAGTCTCCTGATAAGGTTATCTAAAGTGGGTTCCACTGAAGCAGGTCTTCTATTACAGGTGTCCTAAGTTAGCTCCCCTGACACTGGTTTCCTGATATAAATTTCCTTAAGTGCATCTCCTGAAGAAGGTCCCCTGACGCTGGTGTCATAAAGTGGGTCTCCTGACGCAGGTCCCTTTGCACAGGCCTCGTGATGCAGGTTTCCTAAAGTTGATTCCACTGATGCAGATTTCCTAAAGTTGATTCCACTGATGCAGGTGTCATAAAGTGGGCCTCCAGACGCAGCTCCCCTGACACAGGTTTCCTGATATGGATCCCCTGAAGTAGGTCCCCTGACGCTGGTGTTATAAAGTGGGCCTCCTGACGCAGGTCTCTTGACGCAGGCCTCCTGATGCAGTTTTCTTAAAGTTGATTCCACTGATGCAGGTGTCATAAAGTGGGCATCCAGACGCAGTTTCCCTGACACAGGTATCCTTATGCAGATCTCCTAAAGTGCGTCTCCTGAGGTAGGTCCCTTGACGCAGGTGTTATAATGTGGGCCTCCTGACGCAGGTGTCATAAAGTGGGCCTCCTGATGTAGGTATCATAAAGTGGGTCTCGTGACGCAGGTCCCCTGATGCAAGTCTCCTGATAAGGTTATCTAAAGTGGATTCCACTGAAGTAGGTCCTCTATCACAGGTGTCCTAAGGCAGCTCCCCTGACACAGGTTTCCTGATATAGATCTCCTAAAGTGCATCTCCTGAAGTAGGTCCCCTGACGCTGGTGTCATAAAGTGGGCCTCCTGACGCAGGTCCCCTTACTCAGGTCTCTTGATGCAGGTTTCCTAAAGTGGTTTCCACTGACGCATGTGTCTTTTCACAGGTTTCCTAAGAAAGCTCCCCTGACATAGGTTTCCTGATATAGATCTCCTAAAGTGCATCTCCTGAAGTAGTTCCCCTTACGCTGGTGTCATAAAGTGGGCCTCGTGACGCAGGTATCATATAGTTGGTCTCCTGACGCAGGTCCCTTGACGCAGGCCTCCTGATGCAGGTTTCCAAAAGTGGATTCCACTGAAGCAGGTCTCTTTTCACAGGTCTCCTAACGCAGCTCCCCTGACGAAGCTCTCCTGAAGGAGATCTCTTAAAGTGCGTCTCCTGAAGTAGGTCCCCTGACGCAGGTGTCATAAAGTGGGCCTCCTGATGCAGGTCCCCTGAAGGAGGTCTCCTGATGCAGGTTTGCAAAAGTGGATTCCGCTGAAGCAGGTCTCTTTTCACAGGTCTCCTAACGCAGCTCCCCTGACGAAGCTCTCCTGAAGGAGATCTCTTAAAGTGCGTCTCCTAAGTTAGGTCCCCTGATGCAGGTGTCATATAGTGGGCCTCCTGACGCAGGTCTCCTGATATAGATCTACTAATGTGCGTCTCTTGAAGTAGGTCCCCTGACGCAGGTGTCATCAAGTGGGCCTCCTGACGCAAGTCCCCTTACGCAGATTTCCTAAAGTGGATTCCACTGAGGCAGGTCTCCTTTCACAGGTCTCCTCAGGCAGCTCCCCTGACACAGGTCTCCTGACGGAGATCTCCTAAAGTGCGTTTCCTAAGGTAGGTCCCCTGACGCAGGTGTCATAAAGTGGTCCTCCTGACGCAGGTGTCCTTACGCAGGTCTCCTGAATCAAGTTTCCTAAAGTGGATTCCACTGATACAGGTCTCTTTTCACAGGTCTCCTAACGCAGCTCCCCTGACGAAACTCTCCTGAAGGAGGTCTCTTAAAGTGCGTCTCCTAAGTTAGGTCCCGTGATGCAGGTGTCATATAGTGGGCCTCCTGACGCAGGTCTCCTGATATACATCTACTGAAGTGCGTCTCCTGAAGTAGGTCCCCTGATGCAGGTGTCATAAAGTGGGCCTCCTGACGCTGGTCCCCTGAAGGAGGTCTCCTGATGCAGGTTTCCAAAAGTGGATTCCACTGACGCAGGTCTCTTTTCACAGGTCTCCTAACGCAGCTCCCCTGACGAAGGTCTCCTGAAGGAGATCTCTTAAAGTGCGTCTCCTGAAGTAGGTCCACTGACGCAGGTGTCATAAAGTGGGCCTCCCGAAGCAGGTCCCTGACGCAGGTCTCCTGATACAGATTTCCTTAAGTGGATTCCACTGAGGCAGGTCTCCTTTCACAGGTCTCCTCAGGCAGATCCCCTTACACAGGTGTCCTAATACAGATTTCCTAAAGTGGATTTCACTAAGGCAGGTCTCCTTTCAGAGGTTTTCTCAGGCAGCTCCCCTGACACAGGTCTCCTTATATAGATCTACTAAAGTGCATCTCCTGAAGCAGGTCGCCTGACGCAGGTGTCATAAAGTGGGCCTCCTGACGCAGGTCCCCTGACGCAGGTTTCCTGATGCAGATTTCCTAAAGTGGATTCCACTGACGCAGGTCTCTTTTCACAGGTCTCCTAACGCAGCTCCCCTGACGAAGCTCTCCTGAAGGAGATCTCTTAAAGTGCGTCTCCAAAGTTAGGTCCCCTGATGCAGGTGTCATATAGTGGGCCTCCTGACGCAGGTCTCCTGATATAGTTCTACTAAAGTGCGTCTCCGGAAGTAGGTCCTCTGACGCAGGTGTCATAAAGTGGGCCTCCTGACGCAGGTCCCCTGACGCATGTCTACTGATGCATGTTTCCTAACGTGGATTCCACTGATGGAGATCTCCTTTCACAGCAATCCTAAACCAGCTCCCCTGACATAGGTCTCCTGAAGGAGATCTCTTAAAGTGCGTCTCCTGAAGTAGGTCCCCTGACCCAGGTGAAAAAAGGTCGGCCTCCTGACGCAGGTGTCCTGACGCAGGTCTCCTGAATCAAGTTTCCTAAAGTGGATTCCACTGACGCAGGTCTCTTTTCACAGGTGTCCTAAGGCAGTTCCCCTGTTTTAGGTCTTCTGACGCAGATCTCCTAAAGTGCGTCCCCTGACGTAGGCCTCCTGACGCAGGTCCCTTGACGCAGGCCTCCTGATGGAGTTTTCCTAAAGTTGATTCCACTGATGCAGGGGTCATAAAGTGGGCCTCCAGACGCAGCTCCTCCGACACAGGTATCCTTATGCAAATCTCCTAAAGTGCGTCTCCTGAGGTAGGTCCCTTGACGCAGGTGTTATAATGTGGGCCGCCTGACGCAGGTCCCCTGATGCAAGTCACCTGATAAGCTTATCTAAAGTGGATTCCACTGAAGCAGGTCTCCTTTCACAGGTCTGCTAAGGCAGCTCCCCTGACTCAGGTCTTTTGACGCAGATCTCCTAAAGTGCGTCTCCTGACGTAGGTTCCCTGACACAGGTGTCATAAAGTGGGCCTCTTGACACAGGTCCCCCGACGCAGGTCTCTTGATGCAGGTTTCCTAAAGTGGTTTCCACTGACGCATGTGTCTTTTTACAGGTTTCTTAAGACAGCTCTCCCTGACACAGGTTTCCTGATATAGATCTCCTAAAGTGCATCTCCTGAAGTAGTTCCCCTTACGCTGGTGTCATAAAGTGGGCCTCCTAACGCAGGCCTGCTGTTGCTGTTTTCCTAAAGTTGATTCCACTGATGCAGGTGTCATAAAGTGGGCCTCCAGACGCAGGTCCCCTGACGCAGGTCTCCTGATGCAGATTTCCTAAAGTGGAATCCACTGAGGCAGGTCTCCTTTCACAAGTCTCCTAAGATAGCTCCCCTGACGGAGATCTCCTAAAGTGCGTTTCCTAAGGTAGGTCCCCTGTCGCAGGTGAAATAAAGTGGGCCTCCTGACGCAGGTGTCCTGACGCAGGTCTCCTCAATCAAATTTCCTAAAGTGGATTCCACTGACGCAGGTCTCTGTTCACAGGTCTCCTAACGCAGCTCCCCTGACGAAGCTCTCCTGAAGGAGATCTCTTAAAGTGCTTCTCCTAAGTTAGGTCCCCTGATTTAGGTGTCATATAGTGGGCCTCCTGACGCAGGTCTCCTGATATAGATCTACTAAAGTGCGTCTCCTGAAGTAGGTCCCCTGACGAAGGTGTCATCAAGTGGGCCTCCTGACGCAGGTCCCCTGACGCAGATTTCCTAAAGTGGATTCCACTGAGGCAGGTCTCCTTTCACAGGTCTCCTCAGGCAGCTCCCCTGACACAGGTCTCCTGATATAGATCTCTTAAAGTCCGTCTCCTGAAGTAGGTCCCCTGACGCAGGTGTCATAAAGTGGGACTCCTGACGCAGGTCCCCTGAAGGAGGTCTCCTGATGCAGATTTCCTAAACTGGATTCCACTGACGCAGGTCTCATTTCACAGGTCTCCTAACGTAGCTCCCCTTCAAAAGCTCTCCTGAAGGAGATCTCTTAAAGTGTGTCTCCTAAGATAGGTCCCCTGATGCAGGTGTCATAAAGTGGGAGTCCTGACGCTTGTCCCTTGACACCGGTCCCCTAATGCAGGTTTCCTAAAGTGGATTCCACTGACTCATGTGTCCTTTCACAGGTCTCCTAAGACAGCCCCCCTGACATAGCTCCCCTGACGGAGATCTCCTAAAGTGCGTTTCCTAAGGTAGGTCCCCTGACGCAGGTGAAATAGGATGGGCCTCCTGACGCAGGTTTCCTGACGCATGTCTCCTGAATCAAGTTTCCTAAAGTGGATTCCACTGACGCAGGTCTCTTTTCACAGATCTCCTAACGCAGCTCCCCTGACGAAGCTCTCCTGAAGGAGATTTCTTAAAGTGCGTCTCCTAAGTTAGGTCCCCTGACGCAGATTTCCTAAAGTGGATTCCACTGAGGCAGGTCTTCTTCACAGGTCTCCTCAGGTAGCTCCCCTGACACAGGTCTCCTTATACAGATCAACTAAAGTGCGTCTCCTGAAGTAGGTCCCCTGACGCAGGTCTCCTGATGCAGGTTTCCTGATGCAGGTTTCCTAAAGTGGATTCCACTGAAGCAGGTCTCTTTCCACAGGTCTCCTAATGCAGCTCCCCTGACGAAGCTCTCCTGAAGGAGATCTCTTAAAGTGCATCTACTAAGTTAGGTCCCCTGATGCCGGTGTCATATAGTGGGCCTCCTGACGCAGGTCTCCTGATATAGATCTACTAAAGTGCGTCTTCTGAAGTAGGTCCGCTGACACAGGTGTCATCAAGTTGGCCTCCTGACGCAGGTCCCCTGAAGGAGGTCTCCTGATGCAGACATCATAAAATTTATTTCACTGACACAGGTCTCCTTTCACAGGTCAACTAACGCAGCTCCCCTGACAAAGCTCTCCTGAAGGAGATCTCTTAAAGTGCGTCTCGTAAATTAGGTCCCCTGATGCAGGTGAAAAAAGGTCGGCCTCCTGATGCAGGTCTCCTGAATCATGTTTCCTAAAATGGATTCCACTGACGCAGGTCTCTTTTCACAGGTCTCCTAACGCAGCTCCCCTGACAAAGCTCTCCTGAAGGAGATCTCTTATAGTGCGTCTCCTAAGTTAGGTCCCCTGATGCAGGTGTCATCAAGTGGGCTCCTGACGCAGGTCCCCTGACGCAGATTTCCTAAAGTGGATTCCACTGAGGCAGGTCTTCTTCACAGGTCTTCTCAGGTAGCTCCCCTGACACAGGTCTCCTTATATAGATCAACTAAAGTGCGTCTCCTGAAGTAGGTCCCCTGACGCAGGTGTCATCAAGTGGGCCT
Source organism: Oryzias celebensis (assembly GCA_014656515.1). Taxonomy (NCBI): domain Eukaryota; kingdom Metazoa; phylum Chordata; class Actinopteri; order Beloniformes; family Adrianichthyidae; genus Oryzias; species Oryzias celebensis. The sequence continues at coordinate 22,026,954 of BNCR01000017.1, read as the reverse complement.
CCTGACGCAGGTCCCCTGAAGGAGGTCTCCTGATGCAGACATCATAAAATTTATTCCACTGACGCAGGTCTCCTTTCACAGGTCTCCTAACGCAGCTCCCCTGACAAAGCTCTCCTGAAGGAGATCTCTTAAAGTGCGTCTCGTAAGTTAGGTCCCCTGATGCAGGTGTCATAAAGTGGGCCTCCTGATGCAGGTTTCCTGACGCAGGTCCCCTGACGCAGATTTCCTAATGTGGATTCCACTGAGGCAGATCTCCTTTCACAGGTCTCCTCAGGCAGCTCCCCTGACACAGGTCTCCTGAAGTAGAGCTCTTAAAGTGCGTCTCCTAAGTTAGGTCCCCTGATGCAGGTGTCATATAGTGGGCCTCCTAACGCAGGTCTCCTGATATAGATCTACTAAAGTGGATTCCACTGAGGCAGGTCTCCTTTCACAGGTTTCCTCAGGCAGTTCCCCTGACACAAGTCGTCTGACGCAGATCTCTTAAAGTAAATCTCCTAAGGTAGGTCCTCTGATGCAGGTGTCATCAAGTGGGCCTCCTGACGCAGGTCCCCTGACGCAGATTTCCTAACGTGGATTCCACTGAGGCAGGTCTCCTTTCACAGGTCTCCTCAGGCAGCTCCCCTGACACAGGTCTCCTGAAGGAGATCTCTTAAAGTGCGTCTCCTAAGTTAGGTCCCCTGATGCAGGTGTCATATAGTGGGCCTCCTAACGCAGGTCTCCTGATATAGATCTACTAAAGTGGATTCCACTGAGGCAGGTCTCCTTTCACAGGTCTCCTCGGGCAGCTCCCCTGACACAGGTCTCCTGAAGGAGATCTCTTAAAGTGCGTCTCCTGAAGTAGGTCCCCTGACATAGGTGTCATAAAGTGGGCCTCCTGACGCAGGTCCCCTGACGCAGGTCTCGTGATGCAGATTTCCTAAAGTGGATTCCACTGAGGCAGGTCTCCTTTCACAGGTCTCCTCAGGCAGCTCCCCTGACACAGGCCTCCTTATATAGATCTACTAAAGTGCGTCTCCTGAAGTAGGTTCCCCGACTCAGGTGTCATAAAGTGGGCCTCCTGACGCAGGTCCCCTGATGCATGTCTCCTGATGCAGATTTCCTAAAGTGGATTCCACTGAGGCAGGTCTCTTTTCACAGGTCTCCTCAGGCAGCTTCCCTGACACAGGTCTGCTGATATAGATCTACTAAAGTGCGTCTCCTGACGCCGGTCCCATGACGCCGGTCCCCTAATGCAGGTTTCCTAAAGTGTATTCCACTGACTCATGTGTCTTTTCACAGGTCTCCTAAGACAGCTCCCCTGACATAGCTCCCCTGACGGAGATCTCCTATAGTGTGTTTCCTAAGGTAGGTCCCCTGACGTAGGTTAAATAAAGTGGGCCTCCTCACGAAGGTGACCTGACGCATGTCTCCTGAATCAAGTTTCCTAAAGTGGATTCCACTGATGCAGGTCTCTTTTCACAGGTCTCCTAACGCAGCTCCCCTGACAGAGCTCTCCTGAAGGACATCTCCTAAATTGTATCCCCTGAAGTACGTCCCCTAACACAGGTGTCATATAGTGGGCCTCTTGACGCAGTTCTCCTGATATAGATCTACTAAAGTGCGTCTCCTGAAGTAGATCCCATAATACAGGTGTCATTAAGTGGGCCTCCTGACGCAGGTGTCCTGACGCATGTCTCCTGAATCAAGTTTCCTAAAGTGGATTCCACTGACGCAGGTCTCTTTTCACATGTCTCCTAACGTAGCTCCCCTGACGAAGCTCTCCTGAAGGAGATCTCTTAAAGTGTGTCTCCTAAGTTAGGTCCCCTGATGCAGGTGTCATATAGTGGGCCTCCTGACGCAAGTCTCCTGCTATAGATCTACTATAGTTCGTCTCCTGAAGTAGGTCCCCTGACGCAGGTGTCGTAAAGTTGGGCTTCCTGACGCAGGTCCCCTGACGCAGGTCTCCTGATGCAGATTTCCTAAAGCGGATTCCACTGAGGCAGGTCTCCTTTCACAGGTCTCCTCAGGCAGCTCCCCTGACACAGGTCTCCTGATATAGATCTACTAAAGTGCATCTCCTGAGGTAGGTCCTCTGACACAGGTGTCATAAAGCAGGCCTCCTGACGCAGTTCCCCTAATGCAGGTCTACTGATGCATGTTTCCTAATGTGGATTCCACTGATGGAGATCTCCTTTCACAGCAATCCTAAAGCAGCTCCCCTGACACAGGTCTCCTGATATAGATCTACTAAAGTGCGTCTCCTGAAGTAGGTCCCCTGACGCAGGTGTCATAAAGTGGGCCTCCTGACGCAGGTCCCCTGACGCAGGTCTCCTAAAGTAATTCTCCTGAGGTAGGTCCTCTGACGCAGGTTTCATCAAGTGGGCCTCCTGACGCAGGTCCCCTGACGCAGATTTCCTAAAGTGTATTCCACTGTGGCAGGTCTTCTTCACAGGTCTCCTCAGGTAGCTCCGCTGACACAGGTCTCCTTATATAGATCTACTAAAGTGCGTCTCCTGAAGTAGGTCCCCTGACGCAGGTGTCATATAGTGGGCCTCCTGACGCAGGTCCCCTGAAGGAGGTCTCCTGATGCAGGTTTCCTAAAGTGGATTCCACTGAAGCAGGTCTCTTTTCACAGGTCTCCTAAGGCAGTTCCCCTGACACATGTCTTCTGACGCAGATCTCCTAAAGTAAATCTCCTGAGATAGGTCCGCTGACGCAGGTGTCATCAAGTGGGCCTCCTGACGCAGGTCCCCTGACGCAGATTTCCTAACGTGGATTCCACTGAGGCAGGTCTTCGTCACAGGTTTCCTCAGGTAGCTCCCCTGACACAGGTCTCCTTATATAGATCTACTAAAGTGCGTCTCCTGAAGTAGGTCCCCTGACGCAGGTGTCATAAAGTGGGCCTTCTGACGCAGGTCCCCTTACACAGATTTCCTAAAGTGGATTCCACTAAGGCAGGTCTCCTTTCACAGGTCTCCTCAGGCAGCTCCCCTTCAAAAGCTCTCCTGAAGGAGATCTCTTAAAGTGCGTCTCCTAAGTTAGGTCCCCTGATGCAGGTGTCATATAGTGGGCCTCCTGACGCAGGTCTCCTGACGCCGGTCCCCTAATGCAGGTTTCCTACAGTGGATTCCACTGACTCATGTGTCCTTTCACAGGTCTCCTAAGACAGCTCCCCTGACATAGGTCTCCTGAAGGAGATCTCTTAAAGTGCGTCTCCTGAAGTAGGTCCCCTGACGCAAGTGTCAAAAAGTGGGCCTCCTGACGCAGGTGTCCTGACGCAGGTCTCCTGAATCAAGTTTCCTAAAGTGGATTCCACTGACTCAGGTCTCTTTTCACAGGTCTCCTTACGCAGCTCCCCTGACGAAGCTCTCCTGAAGGAGATCTCTTAAAGTGAGTCTCCTGAAGTAGGTCCTCTGACGCAGGTGTCATTAAGTGGGCCTCCTGACGCAGGTCCCCTGACACAGGTCTCCTGATTCAGATTTCCCAAAGTGGATTCCAATGAGGCAGGTCTCCTTTCACAGGTTTTCTCAGGCAGCTGCCCTGACACAGGTCTCCTGATATAGATCTACTAAAGTGCATCTCCTGAAGTAGGTCACCAGACGCAGGTGTCATAAAGTGAGCCTCCTGACGCAGGTCCCCTGTAGGAGGTCTCCTAAAGTGGATTCCACTGACGCAGGTCTCCTTTCACAGCTCTCCTAATGCAGCTCCCCTGTCAAAGCTCTCCTAAAGGAGATCTCTTAAAGTGCGTCTCGTAAGTTAGGTCCCCTGATGCAGGTGTCATCAAGTGGGCCTCCTGACGCAGGTCCCCTCACGCAGATTTCCTAAAGTGGATTCAACTGAGGCATGTCTCCTTTCACAGGTCTCCTCAGGCAGCTCCCCTGACACAGGTCTCCTTATATAGATCTACTATAGTGCGTCTCCTGAAGTAGGTCCCCTGACGCAGAGGAAATAAAGTGGGCCTCCTGACGCAGGTGTCTTGACGCAGGTCTGCTGAATCAAGTTTCCTAAAGTGGATTCCACTGACTTCGGTCTCTTTTCACAGTTCTCCTAACGCAGCTCCTCTGACGAAGCTCTCCTGAAGGAGATCTCGTAAAGTGCGTCTCCTAAGTTAGGTCCCCTGATGCACGTGTCATATAGTGGGCCTCCTGACGCAGGTCCCCTGACGCAGATTTCCTAAAGTGGATTCCACTGAGGCAGGTCTCCTTTCACAGGTCTCCTCAGGCAGCTCCCCTGACACAGGTCTCCTGATATAGATCTACTAAAGTGCGTCTCCTGACGTAGGTCCCCTGACGCAGAGGAAATAAAGTGGGCCTCCTGACGCAGGTGTCCTGACGCAGGTCAGCTGAATCAAGTTTCCTAAAGTGGATTCCACTGACGCCGGTCTCTTTTCACAGGTCTCCTAACGCAACTCCCCTGACGAAGCTCTCCTGAAGGAGATCTCTTAAAGTGCGTCTCCTAAGTTAGGTCCCCTGATGCACGTGTCATATAGTGGGCCTCCTGACGCAGGTCCCCTGACGCAGATTTCCTAAAGTGGATTCCACTGAGGCAGGTCTCCTTTCACAGGTCTCCTCAGGCAGCTCCCCTGACACAGGTCTCCTGATATAGATCTACTAAAGTGCGTCTCCTGAAGTAGGTCCCCTGACGCAGGTGTTATAAAGTGGGCCTCCTGACATAGGTCCCCTGACGCAGGTTTCCTAAAGTGGATTCCACTGACGCAGGTCTCCTTTCACATGTCTCCTAACGTAGCCCCCTTTCAAAAGCTCTCCTGAAAGAGATCTCTTAAAGTGCGTCTCCTAAGATAGGTCCCCTGATACAGGTGTCATAAAGTGGGCGTCCTGACGCTTGTCCCCTGAAGCAGGTCTCCTGATGCAGGTTTCCTAAAGTGGATTCCACTGAGGCAAGTCTCCTTTCACAGGTCTCCTAAGACAGCTCCCCTGACATGGCTCCCCTGACGGAGATCTCCTGAAGTGCATTTCCTAAGGTAGGTCCCCTGACGCAGGTGAAATAAAGTGGGCCTCCTGACGCAGGTCTAATGAATCAAGTTTCCTAAAGTGGATTCCACTGACGCAGGTCTCTTTTCACAGGACTCCTAACGCAGCTCCCCTAACGCAGCTCCCCTGAAGGAGATCTCTTAAAGTGCGTCTCCTAAGTTAGGTCCCCTGATGCAGGTGTCATATAGTGGGCCTCCTGACACAGGTCTCCTGATATAGATCTACTAAAGTGCGTCTCCTGAAGTAGGTCCCCTGACGCAGGTGTCATCAAGTGGGCCTCCTGACGCAGGTCCCCTGACGCAGATTTCCTAAAGTGGATTCCACTGAGGCAGTTCTCCTTTCACAGGTCTCCTCAGGCAGCTCCCCTGACACAGGTCTCCTGAAAGAGTTCTCTTAAAGTGCGTCTCCTAAGATAGGTCCCCTGATGCAGGTGTCATAAAGTGGGCGTCCTGACGGTTGTCCCCTGAAGCAGGTCTCCTGATGCAGGTTTCCTAAAGTGGATTCCATTGATGCATATCTCCTTTCACAGGTCTCATAAGGCAGTTCCCCTGACATGTCTTCTGACGCAGATCTCCTAAAGTAAATTCCTGAGGTAGGTCCTCTGACGCAGGTGTCATAAAGTAGGCCTCCTGACGCAGGTCCCCTGATACAGGTCTTCTGATGCAGATTTCCTAAAGTGAATTCCACTGAGGTAGGTCTCCTTTCACAGGTCTCCTCAGGCAACTCCCCTGACACAGGTCTCCTGATATAGATCTACTAAAGTGCGTCTCCTGAAGTAGGTCCCCTGACGCAGAGGAAATAAAGTGGGCCTCCTGACGCAGGTGTCTTGACGCAGGTCTGCTGAATCAAGTTTCCTAAAGTGGATTCCACTGACTTCGGTCTCTTTTCACAGTTCTCCTAACGCAGCTCCCCTGACGAAGCTCTCCTGAAGGAGATCTCGTAAAGTGCGTCTCCTAAGTTAGGTCCCCTGATGCACGTGTCATATAGTGGGCCTCCTGACGCAGTTCCCCTAATGCAGGTCTACTGATGCATGTTTCCTAATGTGGATTCCACTGATGGAGATCTCCTTTCACAGCAATCCTAAAGCAGCTCCCCTGACACAGGTCTCCTGATATAGATCTACTAAAGTGCGTCTCCTGAAGTAGGTCCCCTGACGCAGGTGTCATAAAGTGGGCCTCCTGACGCAGGTCCCCTGACGCAGGTCTCCTGATGCAGATTTCCTAAAGTGGATTCCACTGACGCAGGTGTCCTTTCACAGGTCTCCTAACGTAGCTCCCCTTCAAAAGCTCTCCTGAAGGAGATCTCTTAAAGTGCGTCTCCTAAGATAGGTCCCCTGCTGCAGGTGTCATAAATTGGGCCTCCTGACGCAGGTCCCCTGAAGGAGGTCTCCTGATGCAGGTTTCCTAAAGTGGATTCCACTGAAGCAGGTCTCTTTTCACAGGTCTCCTAATGCAGTTCCCCTCACACATGTCTTCTGACGCAGATCTCCTAAAGTAATTCTCCTGAGGTAGGTCCTCTGACGCAGGTTTCATCAAGTGGGCCTCCTGACGCAGGTCCCCTGACGCAGATTTCCTAAAGTGTATTCCACTGAGGCAGGTCTCCTTTCACAGGTCTCCTCAGGCAGCTCCCCTGACACAGGTCTCCTTATATAGATCTACTAAAGTGCGTCTCCTGAAGTAGGTCCCCTGACGCAGGTGTCATATAGTGGGCCTCCTGACGCAGGTCCCCTGAAGGAGGTCTCCTGATGCAGGTTTCCTAAAGTGGATTCCACTGAAGCAGGTCTCTTTTCACAGGTCTCCTAAGGCAGTTCCCCTGACACATGTCTTCTGACGCAGATCTCCTAAAGTAAATCTCCTGAGATAGGTCCGCTGACGCAGGTGTCATCAAGTGGGCCTCCTGACGCAGGTCCCCTGACGCAGATTTCCTAACATGGATTCCACTGAGGCAGGTCTTCGTCACAGGTTTCCTCAGGTAGCTCCCCTGACACAGGTCTCCTTATATAGATCTACTAAAGTGCGTCTCCTGAAGTAGGTCCCCTGACGCAGGTGTCATAAAGTGGGCCTTCTGACGCAGGTCCCCTTACACAGATTTCCTAAAGTGGATTCCACTAAGGCAGGTCTCCTTTCACAGGTCTCCTCAGGCAGCTCCCCTTCAAAAGCTCTCCTGAAGGAGATCTCTTAAAGTGCGTCTCCTAAGTTAGGTCCCCTGATGCAGGTGTCATATAGTGGGCCTCCTGACGCAGGTCTCCTGACGCCGGTCCCCTAATGCAGGTTTCCTACAGTGGATTCCACTGACTCATGTGTCCTTTCAAAGGTCTCCTAAGACAGCTCCCCTGACATAGGTCTCCTGAAGGAGATCTCTTAAAGTGCGTCTCCTGAAGTAGGTCCCCTGACGCAAGTGTCAAAAAGTGGGCCTCCTGACGCAGGTGTCCTGACGCAGGTCTCCTGAATCAAGTTTCCTAAAGTGGATTCCACTGACTCAGGTCTCTTTTCACAGGTCTCCTTACGCAGCTCCCCTGACGAAGCTCTCCTGAAGGAGATCTCTTAAAGTGAGTCTCCTGAAGTAGGTCCTCTGACGCAGGTGTCATTAAGTGGGCCTCCTGACGCAGGTCCCCTGACCCAGGTCTCCTGATTCAGATTTCCCAAAGTGGATTCCAATGAGGCAGGTCTCCTTTCACAGGTTTTCTCAGGCAGCTGCCCTGACACAGGTCTCCTGATATAGATCTACTAAAGTGCATCTCCTGAAGTAGGTCACCTGACGCAGGTGTCATAAAGTGAGCCTCCTGACGCAGGTCCCCTGTAGGAGGTCTCCTGATGTAGGTTTCCTAAAGTGGATTCCACTGACGCAGGTCTCCTTTCACAGCTCTCCTAATGCAGCTCCCCTGTCAAAGCTCTCCTAAAGGAGATCTCTTAAAGTGCGTCTCGTAAGTTAGGTCCCCTGATGCAGGTGTCATCTAGTGGGCCTCCTGACGCAGGTCCCCTCACGCAGATTTCCTAAAGTGGATTCAACTGAGGCATGTCTCCTTTCACAGGTCTCCTCAGGCAGCTCCCCTGACACAGGTCTCCTTATATAGATCTACTATAGTGCGTCTCCTGAAGTAGGTCCCCTGACGCAGAGGAAATAAAGTGGGCCTCCTGACGCAGGTGTCTTGACGCAGGTCTGCTGAATCAAGTTTCCTAAAGTGGATTCCACTGACTTCGGTCTCTTTTCACAGTTCTCCTAACGCAGCTCCCCTGACGAAGCTCTCCTGAAGGAGATCTCGTAAAGTGCGTCTCCTAAGTTAGGTCCCCTGATGCACGTGTCATATAGTGGGCCTCCTGACGCAGGTCCCCTGACGCAGATTTCCTAAAGTGGATTCCACTGAGGCAGGTCTCCTTTCACAGGTCTCCTCAGGCAGCTCCCCTGACACAGGTCTCCTGATATAGATCTACTAAAGTGCGTCTCCTGACGTAGGTCCCCTGACGCAGAGGAAATAAAGTGGGCCTCCTGACGCAGGTGTCCTGACGCAGGTCAGCTGAATCAAGTTTCCTAAAGTGGATTCCACTGACGCCGGTCTCTTTTCACAGGTCTCCTAACGCAACTCCCCTGACGAAGCTCTCCTGAAGGAGATCTCTTAAAGTGCGTCTCCTAAGTTAGGTCCCCTGATGCACGTGTCATATAGTGGGCCTCCTGACGCAGGTCCCCTGACGCAGATTTCCTAAAGTGGATTCCACTGAGGCAGGTCTCCTTTCACAGGTCTCCTCAGGCAGCTCCCCTGACACAGGTCTCCTGATATAGATCTACTAAAGTGCGTCTCCTGAAGTAGGTCCCCTGATGCAGAGGAAATAAAGTGGGCCTCCTGACGCAGGTGTCTTGACGCAGGTCTGCTGAATCAAGTTTCCTAAAGTGGATTCCACTGACTCAGGTCTCCTTTCACATGTCTCCTAACGTAGCCCCCTTTCAAAAGCTCTCCTGAAAGAGATCTCTTAAAGTGCGTCTCCTAAGATAGGTCCCCTGATACAGGTGTCATAAAGTGGACGTCCTGAACACTAGTCCCCTGAAGCAGGTCTCCTGATGCAGGTTTCCTAAAGTGGATTCCGCTGAGGCAAGTCTCCTTTCACAGGTCTTCTAAGACAGCTCCCCTGACATGGCTCCCCTGACGGAGATCTCCTAAAGTGCGTTTCCTAAGGTAGGTCCCCTGACGCAGGTGAAATAAAGTGGGCCTCCTGACGCAGGTCTCCTGAATCAAGTTTCCTAAAGTGGATTCCACTGACGCAGGTCTCTTTTCACAGGTCTCCCAATGCAGCTCCCCTGACGAAGCTCTCCTGAAGGAGATCTCTTGAAGTGCGTCTCCTAAGTTAGGTCCCCTGATGCAGGTGTCATAGAGTGGGCCCCCTGACGCAGTTCTCCTGATATATATCTACTAAAGTGCCTCTCCTGAAGTAGGTCCCCTGACGCATGTTTCATAAAGTGGGCCTCCTGACGCATGTCCCCTGCAGCAGATTTCCTAAAGTGGATTCCACTGAGGAAGGTCTCTTTTCACTGGTCTCCTAACGCAGCTCCCCTGACGAAGCTCTCCTGAAGGAGATCTCTTAAAGTGCGTCTCCTAAGTTAGGTCCCCTGATTCAGGTGTCATAGAGTGGGCCTCCTGACGCTTGTCCCCTGATGCAGGTCTCTTGATATAAATCTACTAAAGTGCGTCTCCTGAAGTAGGTCCCCTGATGCAGGTGTCATATAGTGGGGCTCCTGACGCAGGTCTCCTGATATAGATCTACTAAAGTGCGTCGCCTGAAGTAGGTCCCCTGACGCAGGAGTCATAAAGTGGGCCTCCTGACTTAGGTCACCTGACGCAGGTCTCCTGATTCAGATTTCCTAAAGTGGATTCCACTGACGCAGGTCTCTTTTCACATGTCTCCTAACGCAGCTCCCCTGACGAAGCTCTCCAGAAGGAGATCTCTTAAAGTGCGTCTCCTAAGTTAGGTCCCCTGATGCAGGTGTCATATAGTGGGCCTCCTGACGCAGTTCTCCTGATATAGATCTACTAAAGTGCCTCTCCTGAAGTAGGTCCCCTGACGCATGTTTCATAAAGTGGGCCTCCTGACGCATGTCCCCTGCAGCAGATTTCCTAAAGTGGATTCCACTGAGGAAGGTCTCCTTTCACAGGTCTCCTCAGGCAGCTTCCCTGACACACGTCTCCTGAAGGAGATCTCTTAAAGTGCGTCTCCTGAAGTAGGTCCCCTGACGCAGGTGTCATAAAGTGGGCCTCCTGACGCAGGTCCCCTGAAGAAGGTCTCCTGATGCAGGTTTCCTAAAGTGGATTCCCCTGAAGCATGTCTCTTTTCACGTGTCTCCTAACGCAGCTCCCCTGACGAAGCTCTCCTGAAGGAGATCTCTTAAAGTGCGTCTCCTAAGTTAGGTCCCCTGATGCAGGTGTCATATAGTGGGGCTCCTGACGCAGGTCTCCTGATATAGATCTACTAAAGTGCGTCGCCTGAAGTAGGTCCCCTGACGCAGGAGTCATAAAGTGGGCCTCCTGACTTAGGTCACCTGATGCAGGTCTCCTGATTCAGATTTCCAAAAGTGGATTCCACTGACGCAGGTCTCTTTTCACTGGTCTCCCATTGCAGCTCCCCTGACGAAGCTCTCCTGAAGGAGATCTCTTAAAGTGCGTCTCCTAAGTTAGGTCCCCTGATGCAGGTGTCATAGAGTGGGCCCCCTGATGCAGGTCTCCTGATATAAATCTACTAAAGTGCGTCTCCTGAAGTAGGTCCCCTGACTCAGGTGTCATAAAGTGGGAGTCCTGACGCTTGTCCCCTGAAGCAGGTCTCCTGATGCAGGTTTCCTAAAGTGGATTCCACTGATGTAGATCTCCTTTCACAGGTCTACTAAGGCAGTTCCTCTGACTCATGTCTTCTGACGCAGATCTCCTAAAGTAAATTTCCTGAGGTAGGTCTTCTGACGCAGATGTCATAAAGTGGGCCTCCTGACGCTGGTCCCCTGATGCAGGTGTACTGATGCATGTTTCCTAATGTGGATTCCACTGATGGAGATCTCCTTTCACAGCAATCCTAAAGCAGCTTCCCTGACACAGGTCTCCTGATGCAGATTTCCTAAAGTGGATTCCACAGAGGCAGGTCTTCTTTCACAGGTCTACTCAGGCAGCTCTCCTGACACAGGTCTCCTGATGCAGGTGTCATATAGTGGAAACCTGACGCAGGTCTCCTGATATAGTTCTACTAAAGTGCGTCTCCTGAAGTAGGTTCCCTGACACAAGTGTCATCAAGTGGGCCTCCTGACGCAGGTCCCCTGACGCAGATTTCCTAAAGTGGATTCCACTGAGGCAGAACTCCTTTCACAGGTCTCCTCAGGCAGCTCCCCTGACACAGGTCTCCTTATATAGATCTACTAAAGTGCGTCTCCTGAAGTAGGTCCCCTGACGCAGGTGTCATAAAGTGGGCCTCCTGACGCAGGTCCCCTGAAGGAGGTCTCCTGATGCAGGTTTCCTAAAGTGGATCTCACTGAAGCAGGTCTCTTTTCACAGGTCTCCTAACGCAGCTCCCCTGACGAAGCTCTCCTGAAAGAGATCTCTTAAAGTGCATCTCCTAAGTTAGGTCCCCTGACGCAGGTGTCATAAAGTGAGCCTCCTGACGCAGGTCCCCTGTAGGAGGTCTCCTGATGTAGGTTTCCTAAAGTGGATTCCACTGACGCAGGTCTCCTTTCACAGGTCCCCTAATGCAGCTCCCCTGACAAAGCTCTCCTGAAGGAGATCTCCTAATTTGTATCCCCTGAGGTACATCCCCTAGCACAGGTGTCATTAAGTGGGCCTTCTGATGCAGGTCTCCTGAAGCAGGTCACCTGATGCAGATATCAAAAAGTTTATTCCACTGACGCAGGTCTCCTTTCACATGTCTCCTAACGCAGCTCCCCTGACGAAGCTCTCCAGAAGGAGATCTCTTAAAGTGCGTCTCCTAAGTTAGGTCCCCTGACGCAGGTGTCATAAAGTGAGCCTCCTGACGCAGGTCCCCTGTAGGAGGTCTCCTGATGTAGGTTTCCTAAAGTGGATTCCACTGACGCAGGTCTCCTTTCACAGGTCCCCTAATGCAGCTCCCCTGACGAAGCTCTCCTGAAAGAGATCTCTTAAAGTGCGTCTCCTGAGGTACATCCCCTAGCACAGGTGTCATTAAGTGGGCCTCCTGACGCAGTTCTCCTGATATAGATCTACTAAAGTGCGTCTCCTGAAGTAGGTCCCCTGACGCAGGTTTCATAAAGTGGGCCTCCTGACGCATGTCCCCAGCAGCAGATTTCCTAAAGTGGATTCCAATGAGGAAGGTCTCCTTTCACAGGTCTCCTCAGGCAGCTCCCCTGACACAGGTCTCCTGAAGGAGATCTCTTAAAGTGCGTCTCCTGAAGTAGGTCCCCAGACGCAGGTGTCATAAAGTGGGCCTCCTGACGCAGGTCCCCTGAAGGAGGTCTCCTGATGCAGGTTTCCTAAAGTGGATTCCCCTGAAGCATGTCTCTTTTCACAGGTCTCCTAACGCAGCTCCCCTGACGAAGCTCTACTGAAGGAGATCTCTTAAAGTGCGTCTCCTAAGTTAGGTCCCCTGATGCAGGTGTCATATAGTGAGGCTCCTGACGCAGGTCTCCTGATATAGATCTACTAATGTGCGTCGCCTGAAGTAGGTCCCCTGACGCAGGAGTCATAAAGTGGGCCTCCTGACTTAGGTCACCTGACGTAGGTCTCCTGATTCAGATTTCCTAAAGTGGATTCCACTGACGCAGGTCTCTTTTCACTGGTCTCCTAACGCAGCTCCCCTGACGAAGCTCTCCTGAAGGAGATCTCTTAAAGTGCGTCTCCTAAGTTCGGTCCCCTGATGCAGGTGTCATATAGTGGGCCTCCTGACGCAGGTCTCCTGATATAGTTCTTCTAAAGTGCGTCTCCTGAAGTAGGTCCCCTGACGCAGGTGTCATCAAGTGGGCCTCCTGACGCAGGTCCCCTGTAGGAGGTCTCCTGATGTAGGTTTCCTAAAGTGGATTCCACTGACGCAGGTCTCTTTTCACTGGTCTCCTAACGCAGCTTCCCTGACGAAGCTCTCCTGATGGAGATCTCTTAAAATGCGTCTCCTGAAGTAGGTCCTCTGACGCAGGTGTCATCAAGTGGGGCTCCTGACGCAGGTCCCCTGACGCAGGTCTCCTGATGCAGATTTCCTAAAGTGGATTCCACTGAGGCAGGTCTGCTCTCACAGGTCTCCTCAGGCAGCTCCCCTGACACAGGTCTCCTGATATAGATCTACTAAAGTGCGTCTCCTGAAGTAGGTCCCCTGACGCAGGTGTCATAAAGTGAGCCTCCTGACGCAGGTCCCCTGTAGGAGGTCTCCTGATGTAGGTTTCCTAAAGTGGATTCCACTGACGCAGGTCTCTTTTCACTGGTCTCCTAACGCAGCTCCCCTGACGAAGCTCTCCTGAAGGAGATCTCTTAAAGTGCGTCTCCTAAGTTAGGTCCCCTGATGCAGGTGTCATATAGTGGGGCTCCTGACGCAGGTCTCCTGATATAGATCTACTAATGTGCGTCGCCTGAAGTAGGTCCCCTGACGCAGGAGTCATAAAGTGGGCCTCCTGACTTAGGTCACCTGACGTGGGTCTCCTGATTCAGATTTCCTAAAGTGGATTCCACTGACGCAGGTCTCTTTTCACTGGTCTCCTAACGCAGCTCCCCTGACGAAGCTCTCCTGAAGGAGATCTCTTAAAGTGCGTCTCCTAAGTTCGGTCCCCTGATGCAGGTGTTATATAGTGGGCCTCCTGACGCAGGTCTCCTGATATAGTTCTTCTAAAGTGCGTCTCCTGAAGTAGGTCCCCTGATGCAGGTGTCATCAAGTGGGCCTCCTGACGCAGGTCCAATGTAGGAGGTCTCCTGATGTAGGTTTCCTAAAGTGGATTCCACTGAGGAAGGTCTCTTTTCACTGGTCTCCTAACGCAGCTCCCCTGACGAAGCTCTCCTGAAGGAGATCTCTTAAAGTGCGTCTCCTAAGTTAGGTCCCATGATTCAGGTGTCATAGAGTGGGCCTCCTGACGCTTGTTCCCTGAAGTAGGTCTCCTGATATAAATCTCCTAAAGTGCGTCTCCTGAAGTAGGTCCCCTGACGCAGGTGTCATAAAGTGGGAGTCCTGACGCTTGTCCCCTGAAGTAGGTCTCCTGATGCAGGTTTCCTAAAGTGGATTCCACTGATGCAGATCTCCTTTCACAGGTCTCCTAAGGCAGTTCCCCTGACATATGTCTTCTGTTGCAGATCTCCTAAAGTAAATCTCCTGAAGTAGGTCCTCTGACGCAGGTGTCATAAAGTGAGCCTCCTGACGCAGGTCCCCTGAAGGAGGTCTCCTGATGCAGGTTTCCTAAAGTGGATTCCACTGATGTAGATCTCCTTTCACAGGTCTACTAAGGCAGTTCCTCTGACTCATGTCTTCTGACGCAGATCTCCTAAAGTAAATTTCCTGAGGTAGGTCTTCTGACGAAGATGTCATAAAGTGGGCCTCCTGACGCTGGTCCCCTGACGCAGGTCTCCTGATGCAGATTTCCTAAAGTGGATTCCACAGAGGCAGGTCTTCTTTCACAGGTCTACTCAGGCAGCTCTCCTGACACAGGTCTCCTGATATAGATCTACTAAAGTGGCGCTCCTGACGTAGGTCCCCTGATGCAGGTGTCATATAGTGGGCCTCCTGACGCAGGTCTCCTGATATGGTTCTACTAAAGTGCGTCTCCTGAAGTAGGTCCCCTGACGCAGGTGTCATCAAGTGGGCCTCCTGACGCAGGTCCCCTGACGCAGATTTCCTAAAGTGGATTCCACTGAGGCAGAACTCCTTTCACAGGTCTCCTCAGGCAGCTCCCCTGACACAGGTCTCCTTATATAGATCTACTAAAGTGCGTCTCCTGAAGTAGGTCCCCTGACGCAGGTGTCATAAAGTGGGCCTCCTGACGCAGGTCCCCTGAAGGAGGTCTCCTGATGCAGGTTTCCTATAGTGGATCTCACTGAAGCAGGTCTCTTTTCACAGGTCTCCTAACGCAGCTCCCCTGACGAAGCTCTCCTGAAGGAGATCTCTTAAAGTGCGTCTCCTAAGTTTGGTCCCCTGATGCAGGTGTCATATAGAGGGCCTCCTGACGCAGGTCTCCTGATATAGTCCTTCTAAAGTGCGTCTCCTGAAGTAGGTCCCCTGACGCAGGTGTCATCAAGTGGGCCTCCTGACGCAGGTCCCCTGTAGGAGGTCTCCTGATGTAGGTTTCCTAAAGTGGATTCCACTGACGCAGGTCTCTTTTCACTGGTCTCCTAACGCAGCTTCCCTGACGAAGCTCTCCTGAAGGAGATCTCTTAAAATGCGTCTCCTGAAGTAGGTCCTCTGACGCAGGTTTCATCAAGTGGGGCTCCTGACGCAGGTCCCCTGACGCAGGTCTCCTGATGCAGATTTCCTAAAGTGGATTCCACTGAGGCAGGTCTGCTCTCACAGGTCTCCTCAGGCAGCTCCCCTGACACAGGTCTCCTGATATAGATCTACTAAAGTGCGTCTCCTGAAGTAGGTCCCCTGACGCAGGTGTCATAAAGTGAGCCTCCTGACTCAGGTCCCCTGTAGGAGGTCTCCTGATGTAGGTTTCCTAAAGTGGATTCCACTGACGCAGGTCTCCTTTGACAGGTCCCCTAATGCAGCTCCCCTGACAAAGCTCTCCTGAAGGAGATCTCCTAATTTGCATCCCCTGAGGTACATCCCCTAGCACAGGTGTCATTAAGTGGGCCTTCTGATGCAGGTCTCCTGAAGCAGGTCACCTGATGCAGATATCAAAAAGTTTATTCCACTGACGCAGGTCTCCTTTCACAGGTCTCCTAACGCAGCTCCCCTGACAAAGCTCTCCTGAAGGAGATCTCTGAAAGTGCGTCTCGTAAGTTAGATCCCTGATGCAGGGTTCATATAGTGGGCCTCCTGACGCAGGTCTCCTGACGCCGGTCCCCTAATGCAGGTTTCCTAAAATGGATTCCCCTGACTCATGTGTCCTTTCACAGGTCTCCTAAGACAGCTCCCCTGACATAGCTCCCCTGACGGATATCTCCTAAAGTGCGTTTCCTAAGGTAGGTCCCCTGACGCAGGTGAAAAAAGGTCGGCCTGCTGACGCAGGTGTCCTGACGCAAGTCTCCTGATTCAAGTTTCCTAAAGTGGATTCCACTGATGCAGGTCTCTTTTCACAGGTCTCCTAACACAGCTCCCCTGATGAAGCTCTCTTGAAGGAGATCTCTTAATATGCGTCTCCTAAGTTAGGTCCCCTGATGCAGGTGTCATATAGTGGGCCTCCTGACGCAGGTCTCCTGATATAGTTCTACTAAAGTGCGTCTCCTGAAGTAGGTCCCCTGACGCAGGTGTCATCAAGTGGGCCTCCTGACGCAGGTCCCCTGACGCAGATTTCCTAAAGTGGATTCCACTGAGGCAGAACTCCTTTCACAGGTCTCCTCAGGCAGCTCCCCTGACACAGGTCTCCTTATATAGATCTACTAAAGTGCGTCTCCTGAAGTAGGTCCCCTGACGCAGGTGTCATAAAGTGGGCCTCCTGACGCAGGTCCCCTGAAGGAGGTCTCCTGATGCAGGTTTCCTATAGTGGATCTCACTGAAGCAGGTCTCTTTTCACAGGTCTCCTAACGCAGCTCCCCTGACGAAGCTCTCCTGAAGGAGATCTCTTAAAGTGCGTCTCCTAAGTTTGGTCCCCTGATGCAGGTGTCATATAGAGGGCCTCCTGACGCAGGTCTCCTGATATAGTCCTTCTAAAGTGCGTCTCCTGAAGTAGGTCCCCTGACGCAGGTGTCATCAAGTGGGCCTCCTGACGCAGGTCCCCTGTAGGAGGTCTCCTGATGTAGGTTTCCTAAAGTGGATTCCACTGACGCAGGTCTCTTTTCACTGGTCTCCTAACGCAGCTTCCCTGACGAAGCTCTCCTGAAGGAGATCTCTTAAAATGCGTCTCCTGAAGTAGGTCCTCTGACGCAGGTTTCATCAAGTGGGGCTCCTGACGCAGGTCCCCTGACGCAGGTCTCCTGATGCAGATTTCCTAAAGTGGATTCCACTGAGGCAGGTCTGCTCTCACAGGTCTCCTCAGGCAGCTCCCCTGACACAGGTCTCCTGATATAGATCTACTAAAGTGCGTCTCCTGAAGTAGGTCCCCTGACGCAGGTGTCATAAAGAAAGCCTCCTGACTCAGGTCCCCTGTAGGAGGTCTCCTGATGTAGGTTTCCTAAAGTGGATTCCACTGACGCAGGTCTCCTTTGACAGGTCCCCTAATGCAGCTCCCCTGACAAAGCTCTCCTGAAGGAGATCTCCTAATTTGCATCCCCTGAGGTACATCCCCTAGCACAGGTGTCATTAAGTGGGCCTTCTGATGCAGGTCTCCTGAAGCAGGTCACCTGATGCAGATATCAAAAAGTTTATTCCACTGACGCAGGTCTCCTTTCACAGGTCTCCTAACGCAGCTCCCCTGACAAAGCTCTCCTGAAGGAGATCTCTTAAAGTGCGTCTCGTAAGTTAGGTCCCTGATGCAGGGTTCATATAGTGGGCCTCCTGACGCAGGTCTCCTGACGCCGGTCCCCTAATGCAGGTTTCCTAAAATGGATTCCACTGACTTATGTGTCCTTTCACAGGTCTCCTAAGACAGCTCCCCTGACATAGCTCCCCTGACGGATATCTCCTAAAGTGCGTTTCCTAAGGTAGGTCCCCTGACGCAGGTGAAAAAAGGTCGGCCTGCTGACGCAGGTGTCCTGACGCAAGTCTCCTGATTCAAGTTTCCTAAAGTGGATTCCACTGACGCAGGTCTCTTTTCACAGGTCTCCTAACACAGCTCCCCTGATGAAGCTCTCTTGAAGGAGATCTCTTAATATGCGTCTCCTAAGTTAGGTCCCCTGATGCAGGTGTCATATAGTGGGCCTCCTGACGCAGGTCTCCTGATATAGATCTACTAAAGTGCGTCTTCCGAAGTAGGTCCCCTGACGCAGGTGTCATAAAGTGGGCCTCCTGACGCAGGTCCCCTGACGCAGGTCTCCTGATGCAGATTTCCTAAAGTGGATTCCACTGACGCAGGTCTCTTTTCACAGGTCTCCTAACGCAGATCCCCTGACGAAGCTCTCCTGAAGGAGATCTCTTAAAGTGCGTCTCCTAAGTTAGGTCCCCTGATGCAGGTGTCATATAGTGGGCCTCCTGACGCAGGTCTCCTAATATAGATCTACTAAAGTGCGTCTCCTGAAGTAGGTCCCCTGATGCAGGTGTCATCAAGTGGGCCTCCTGACGCAGGTCCCCTGACGCACATTTCCTAAAGTGGATTCCACTGAGGCAGGTCTCCTTTCACAGGTCTCCTCAGGCAGCTCCCCTGACACAGGTCTCCTCAAGGAGGTCTCTAAAAGTGCGTCTCCTGAAGTAGGTCCCCTGACGCAGGTGTCATAAAGTGGGACTCCTGACGCAGGTCTCCTGAATTAAGTTTCCTAAAGTTGATTCCACTGACGCAGGTCTCTTTTCACATGTCTCCTAACGCAGCTCCCCTGACGAAGCTCTCCAGAAGGAGATCTCTTAAAGTGCGTCTCCTAAGTTAGGTCCCCTGATGCAGGTGTCATATAGTGGGCCTCCTGACGCAGTTCTCCTGATATAGATCTACTAAAGTGCGTCTCCTGAAGTAGGTCCCCTGACGCAGGTTTCATAAAGTGGGCCTCCTGACGCATGTCCCCTGCAGCAGATTTCCTAAAGTGAATTCCACTGAGGAAGGTCTCCTTTCACAGGTCTCCTCAGGCAGCTCCCCTGACACTGTTCTCCTGAAGGAGATCTCTTAAAGTGCGTCTCCTGAAGTAGGTCCCCTGACGCAGGTGTCATAAATAGGGCCTCCTGACGCAGGTCCCCTGACGCAGGTCTCCTGATACAGATTTCCTAAAGTGGATTCCACTGAGGCAGGTCTCTTTTCACAGGTCTCCTCACGTAGCTCCCCTGACACAGGTATCCTGATATAGATCTACTAAAGTGCGTCTCCTGAAGTAGGTCCCCTGACGCAGGTGTCATAAAGTGGGCCTCCTGACGCAGGTCCCCTGAAGGAGGTCTCCTGATCTAGGTTTCCTAAAGTGGATTCCACTGATGTAGATCTCCTTTCACAGGTCTACTAAGGCAGTTCCTCTGACTCATGTCTTCTGACGCAGATCTCCTAAAGTATATTTCCTGAGGTAGGTCTTCTGACGCAGATGTCATAAAGTGGGCCTCCTGACGCTGGTCCCCTGACGCAGTTCTCCTGATGCAGATTTCCTAAAGTGGATTCCACATAGGCAGGTCTTCTTTCACAGGTCTACTCAGGCAGCTCTCCTGACACAGGTCTCCTGATATAGATCTACTAAAGTGGCGCTCCTGACGTAGGTCCCCTGATGCAGGTGTCATATAGTGGGCCTCCTGACGCAGGTCTCCTGATATAGTTCTACTAAAGTGCGTCTCCTGAAGTAGGTCCCCTGACGCAGGTGTCATCAAGTGGGCCTCCTGACGCAGGTCCCCTGACGCAGATTTCCTAAAGTGGATTCCACTGAGGCAAAACTCCTTTCACAGGTCTCCTCAGGCAGCTAACCTGACACAGGTCTCCTTATATAGATCTACTAAAGTGCGTCTCCTGAAGTAGGTCCCCTGACGCAGGTGTCATAAAGTGGGCCTCCTGACGCAGGTCCCCTGAAGGAGGTCTCCTGATGCAGGTTTCCTAAAGTGGATCTCACTGAAGCAGGTCTCTTTTCACAGGTCTCCTAACGCAGCTCCCCTGACGAAGCTCTCCTGAAGGAGATCTCTTAAAGTGCGTCTCCTAAGTTTGGTCCCCTGACGCAGGTGTCATAAAGTGGGCCTCCTGACGCAGGTCCCCTGAAGGAGGTCTCCTGATCTAGGTTTCCTAAAGTGGATTCCACTGACGCAGGTCTCCTTTCACATGTCTCTTAACGTAGCTCCCCTTTAAAATCTCTCCTGAAAGAGATCTCTTAAAGTGCGTCTCCTAAGATAGGTCCCCTGATACAGGTGTCATAAAGTGGGCGTCCTGACGCTTGTCCCCTGAAGCAGGTCTCCTGATTCAGGTTTCTTAAAGTGGATTCCACTGATGCAGATCTCCTTTCACAGGTCTCCTAAGGCAGTTCCCCTGACACATGTCTTCTGACGCAGATCTCCTAAAGTAAGACTCCTGAGTTAGGTCCTCTGACGCAGGTGTCATAAAGTGGGCCTCCTGACGCAGGTCCCCTGATGCAGGTCTACTGATGCAAGTTTCCTAAAGTGGATTCCACTGACGCAAGTCTCCTTTCACAGGTCTCCTAAGGCAGCTCCCCTTACTCAGGTCTCTTGATGCAGGTTTCCTAATGTGGTTTCCACTGACGCTTGTGTCTTTTCACAGCTTTCCTAGGACAGCTCCCCTGACACAGGTTTCCTGATACAGATCTCCTAAAGTGCATCTCCTGAAGTAGTTCCCCTTACGCTGGTTTCATAAAGTGGGCCTCCTGACGCAGGCCCCTTGACTCAGGCCCCTTGACGCAGGCCTCCTGATGCAGTTTTCTTAAAGTTGATTCCACTGATGCAGGTGTCATAAAATGGGTATCCGGACGCAGCTCCCCTGACACAGGTATCCTTATGCAGATGTTCTAAAGTCCGTCTCCTGAGGTAGGTCCCTTGACGCAGGTGTTATAATGTATAACTCCTGACGCAGGTGTCATAAAGTGGGCCTCCTAACGCAGGTATCATGAAGTGGGCTTCCTGACGCAGGTGTCATATAGTGGGCCTCCTGACGCAGGTCCCTTTGCACAGGCCTCGTGATGCAGGTTTCCTAAAGTTGATTCCACTGATGCAGATTTCCTAAAGTTGATTCCACTGATGCAGGTGTCATAAAGTGGGCCTCCAGACGCAGCTCCCCTGACACAGGTTTCCTGATATGGATCCCCTGAAGTAGGTCCCCTGACGCTGGTGTCATAAAGTGGGCCTCCTGACGCAGGTCTCTTGACGCAGGCCTCCTGATGCAGTTTTCTTGAAGTTGATTCCACTGATGCAGGTGTCATAAAGTGGGCATCCAGACGCAGATTCCCTGACACAGGTATCCTTATGCAGATCTCCTAAAGTGCGTCTCCTGAGGTAGGTCCCTTGACGCAGGTGTTATAATGTGGGCCTCCTGATGCAGGTATTATAAAGTGGGTCTCGTGACGCAGGTCCCCTGATGCAAGTCTCCTGATAAGGTTATCTAAAGTGGATTCCATTGAAGCAGGTCCTCTATCACAGGTGTCCTAAGGCAGCTCCCCTGACACAGGTTTCCTGATATAGATCTCCTAAAGTGCATCTCCTGAAGTAGGTCCCCTGACGCTGGTGTCATAAAGTGGGCCTCCTGACGCAGGTCCCCTGACTCAGGTCTCTTGATGCAGGTTTCCTAAAGTGGTTTCCACTGACGCATGTGTCTTTTCACAGGTTTCCTAAGAAAGCTCCCCTGACACAGGTTTCCTGATATAGATCTCCTAAAGTGCATCTCCTGAAGTAGTTCCCCTTACGCTGGTGTCATAAAGTGGGCCTCCTGACGCAGGTGTCATATAGTGGGTTTCCTGACGCAGGTCCCTTGACGCAGGCCTCCTGATACAGGTTTCCAAAAGTGGATTCCACTGAAGCAGGTCTCTTTTCACAGGTCTCTTAACGCAGCTCCCCTGACGAAGCTCTCCTGAAGGAGATTTCTTAAAGTGCATCTCTTAAGTTAGGTCCCGTGATGCAGGTGTCATATAGTGGGCCTCCTGACGCAGGTCTCCTGATTAACATCTACTAAAGTGCGTCTCCTGTAGGTCCCCTGACGCAGGTGTCATAAAGTGGGCCTCTTGACGCAGGTCCCCTGACGCAGATTTCCTAAAGTGGATTCCACTGAGGCAGGTCTCCTTTCACAGGTCTCCTAAGGCAGCTCCCTTGACACAGGTCTCCTGAAGGAGATCTCTTAAAGTGCGTCTCCTGAAGTAGGTCCCCTGACGCAGGTGTCATAAAGTGGGCCTCCTGACGCAGGTCCCCTGAAGGAGGTCTCCTGATGCAGGTTTCCTAAAGTGGATTCCACTGACGCAGTTCTCCTTTCACAGGTCTCCTAACATAGCTCCCCTTCAAAAGCTCTCCTGAAGGAGATCTCTTAAAGTGCGTCTCCTAAGATAGGTCCCCTGATGCAGGTGTCATAAAGTGGGCCTCCTGACGCAGGTCCCCTGAAGGAGGTCTCCTCATGCAGGTTTCCTAAAGTGGATTTCACTGACGCAGGTCTCCTTTCACAGGTCTCCTAACATAGCTCCCCTTCAAAAGCTCTCCTGAAGGAGATCTCTTAAAGTGCGTCTCCTAAGATAGGTCCCCTGATGCAGGTGTCATAAAGTGGGCCTCCTGACGCAGGTCCCCTGAAGGAGGTCTCCTCATGCAGGTTTCCTAAAGTGGAATCCACTGAAGCAGGTCTGTTTTCACAGGTCTTCTAAGGCAGTTCCCCTGACACATGTCTTCTGACGCAGATCTCCTAAAGTAAATCTCCTGAGGTAGGTCCTCTGACGCAGGTGTCATCAAGTGGGCCTCCTGACGCAGGTCCCCTGAAGGAGGACTCCTCATGCAGGTTTCCAAAAGTGCAATTTACTGAAGCAGGTCTCTTTTCATAGGTCTTCTAAGGCAGTTCCCCTGACAAATGTCTTCTGAGGCAGATCTCCTAAAGTAAATCTCCTGAGGTAGGTCCTCTGAAGCAGGTGTCATCAAGTGGGCCTCCTGACGCAGGTCCCCTGACGCAGATTTCCTAACGTGGATTCCACTGAGGCAGGTCTTCTTCACAGGTCTCCTCAGGCACCTCCCCTGACACAGGTTTCCTGAAGGAGATCTCTTAAAGTGTGTCTCCTGAAGTAGGTCCCCTGACGAAGGTGTCATAAAGTGGGCCTCCTGACGCAGGTACCCTGAAGGAGGTCTCCTGATGCAGGTTTCCTAAAGTGGATTCCACTGAAGCAGGTCTCTTTTCACAGGTTTCCTAATGCAGCTCCCCTGACGAAGCTCTCGTGAAGGAGATCTCTTAAAGTGCGTCTCCTAAGTTAGGTCCCCTGATGCAGGTGTCATATAGTGGGCCTCCTGACGCACGTCTCCTGATATAGATCTACTAAAGTGCGTCTCCTAAGATAGGTCCCCTGATGCAGGTGTCATAAAGTGGGCCTCCTGACGCAGGTCCCCTGAAGGAGGTCTCCTCATGCAGGTTTCCTAAAGTGGATTCCACTGACGCAGGTCTCCTTTCACAGGTCTCCTAACATAGCTCCCCTTCAAAAGCTCTCCTGAAGGAGATCTCTTAAAGTGCGTCTCCTAAGATAGGTCCCCTGATGCAGGTGTCATAAAGTGGTTCTCCTGACGCAGGTCCCCTGAAGGAGGTCTCCTCATGCAGGTTTCCTAAAGTGGAATCCACTGAAGCAGGTCTCTTTTCACAGGTCTTCTAAGGCAGTTCCCCTGACACATGTCTTCTGACGCAGATCTCCTAAAGTAAATCTCCTGAGGTAGGTCCTCTGACGCAGGTGTCATCAAGTGGGCCTCCTGACGCAGGTACCCTGAAGGAAGTCTCCTGATGCAGGTTCCCTAAAGTGGATTCCACTAAAGCAGGTCTCCTTTCACAGGTCTCCTCAGGCAGCTCCCCTGACACAGGTCTCCTGAAGGAGATCTCTTAAAGTGTGTCTCCTAAAGTAGGTCCCCTGACGAAGGTGTCATAAAGTGGGCCTCCTGACGCAGGTCCCCTGAAGGAGGTCTCCTCATGCAGGTTTCCAAAAGTGGAATCCACTGAAGCAGGTCTCTTTTCACAGGTCTTCTAAGGCAGTTCCCCTGACACATGTCTTCTGAGGCAGATCTCCTAAAGTAAATCTCCTGAGGTAGGTCCTCTGATGCAGGTGTCATCAAGTGGGCCTCCTGACGCAGGTCCCCTGACGCAGATTTCCTAACGTGGATTCCACTGAGGCAGGTCTTCTTCCCAGGTCTCCTCAGGCACCTCCCCTGACACAGGTTTCCTGAAGGAGATCTCTTAAAGTGTGTCTCCTGAAGTAGGTCCCCTGACGCAGGTGTCATCAAGTGGGCCTCCTGACGCAGGTCCCTGACCCAGTTTTCCTAAAGTGGATTCCACTGAGGCAGGTCTCCTTCACAGGTCTCCTCAGGCAGCTCCCCTGACAGAGGTCTCCTGAAGGAGATCTCTTAAAGTGTGTCTCCTAAAGTAGGTCCCCTGACGCAGGTGTCATAAAGTGGGCCTCCTGACGCAGGTCCCCTGACGCAGGTCTCCTAAAGTGGATTCCACTGAGGCAGGTCTCCTTCACAGGTCTCCTCAGGCAGCTCCCCTGACACAGTTCTCCTGATATAAATCTACTAAAGTGCGTCTCCTGAAGTAGGTCTCCTGACGCAGGTGTCATAAAGTGGGCCTCCTGACGCAGGTCCCCTGACGCAGGTCTCCTGATGCAGATTTCCTAAAGTGGATTCCACTGAGGATGGTCTCCTTTCACAGGTCTCCTAAGACAGCTCCCCTGACATAGCTCTCCTGAAGGAGATCTCTTAAAGTGCGTCTCTTAAGTTAGGTCCCCTGATGCAGGTGTCATATAGTGGGCCTCCTGACGCAGGTCTCCTGGCGCCGGTCCCCTAATGCAGGTTTCCTAAAGTGGATTCCACTGACTCATGTGGCCTTTCACAGGTCTCCTAAGACAGCTCCCCTGACATAGCTCCCCTGACGGGATCTCCTAAAGTGCGTCTCCTAAGGTAGGTCCCCTGACGCAGGTGAAATAAGGTGGGCCTCCTGACGCAGGTCTCCTGAATCAAGTTTCCTCAAGTGGATTCCACTGACGCAGGTCTCTTTTCACAGGTCTCGAAATGCAGCTCCCCTGACGAAGCTCTCCTGAAGGAGATCTCTTAAAGTGCGTCTCCTAAGTTACGTCCCCTGATGCAGGTGTCATATAGTGGGCCTCCTGACGCAGGTCTCCTGATATAGATCTGCTAAAGTGCGTCTCCTGATGTAGGTCCCTTTACGCAGGTGTCATAAAGTGGGCCTTCTGACGCAGGTCCCCTCACGCAGGTCTCCTGATGCAGATTTCCTAAAGT
Organism: Oryzias celebensis; assembly: GCA_014656515.1. Classification (NCBI taxonomy): domain Eukaryota; kingdom Metazoa; phylum Chordata; class Actinopteri; order Beloniformes; family Adrianichthyidae; genus Oryzias; species Oryzias celebensis. Next base: position 22,001,915 of record BNCR01000017.1, on the reverse strand, counting down.
GGATTCCACTGAGGCAGCTCTCCTTTTCACAGGTCTCCTAACGCAGCTCCCCTGACGAAGCTCTCCTGAAGGAGATCTCTTAAAGTGCGTCTCCTAAGTTAGGTCCCCTGATGCAGGTGTCATATAGTGGGCCTCCTGACGCAGGTCTCCTGTCGCAGGTCTCCTGATGCAGATTTCCTAAAGTGGATTCCACTGACGCAGGTCTCCTTTCACAGGTCTCCTAACGCAGCTCCCCTGACAAAGCTCTCCTGAAGGTGATCTCCTAAATTGTAGCCCCTGAGGTACGTCCCCTAACACAGGTGTCATTAAGTGGGCATTCTGATGAAAGTCTCCTGAAGCAGGCCTCCTGATGCCGATATCCTAAAGTTTATTCCACTGACGCAGGTCTCCTTTCACAGGTCTCCTAACGCAGCTCCCCTAACAAAGCTCTCCTGTAGGAGATCTCCTAAATTGTATCCCCTGAGGTACGTCCCCTAACACAAGTGTCATTAAGTGGGCCTTCTAATGCAGGTCTCCTGACGCAGGTCTCCTGATGCACATTTCCTAAAGTTTATTCCACTGACGCAGGTCTCCTTTTACAGGTCTCCTAACGCAGCTCCCCTGACAAAACTCTCCTGAAGGAGATCTCTTAAAGTGCGTCTCCTAAGTTAGGTCCCCTGATGCAGGTGTCATATAGTGGGCCTCCTGACGCCGGTCCCCTAATGCAGGTTTCCTAAAGTGGATTCCACTGACTTATGTGTCCTTTCACAGGTCTCCTAAGACAGCTCCCCTGACGAAGCTCTCCTGAAGGAGATCTCTTAAAGTGCGTCTCCTAAGCTAGGTCCCCTGATGCAGGTGTCAAATAGTTGGCCTCCTGACACAGGTCTCCCTATATAGATCTACTAAAGTGCGTCTCCTGGAGTAGGTCCCCTGATGCAGGTGTCATAAAGTGGGCCTCCTGACGCAGGTCCCCTGATGCAGGTCTACTGATGCAGGTTTCCTAATGTGGATTCCACTGATGAAGATCTCCTTTCACAGCAATCCTAAAGCAGCTTCCCTGACACAGGTCTCTTGACGCAGATCTCCTAATGTAAATCTCCTGAGTTAGGTCCTCTGACGTAGGTGTCATAAAGTGGGCCTCCTGACGCAGGTCCCCTGATGCAGATCTACTGATGCATGTTTCCTAATGTGGATTCCACTGATGGAGATCTCCTTTATCAGCAATCCTAAAGCAGCTTCCCTGACACAGGTCTCCTGATATAGATCTACTATACTTCGTCTCCTGAAGTAGGTCCCCTGACGCAGGTGTCATAAAGTGGGCCTCCTGACTCAGGTTCCCTGACGCAGGTCTCCTGATGCAGATTTCCTAAAGTGGATTCCACTGATGCAGGTCTTTTTTCACAGGTCTCCTAATGCAGCTCCCCTGACGAGGCTCTCCTGAAGGAGATCTCTTAAAGTGCGTGTCCTAAGTTAGGTCCCCTGATGCAGATGTCATCAAGTGGGACTCCTGACGCATGTCCCCTGACGCAGATTTCCTAAAGTGGATTCCACTGAGGCAGGTCTCCTTTCATAGGTCTCCTCAGGCAGCTCCCCTGACACAGGTATCCTGAAGGAGATCACTTAAAGTGCGTCTCCTGAAGTAGGTCCCCTGACGCAGGTCTCCTGATGCAGATTTTCTAAAGTGGATTCCACTGAGGCAGCTCTCCTTTCACAGGTCTCCTCAGGCAGCTCCCCTGACACAGGTCTCCTGATATAGATCTACTTAAGTGCGTCTCCTGAAGTAGGTCCCCTGAAGCAGGTGTCATAAAGTGGGCCTCCTGACGCAGGTCCCCTGACGCAGGTTTCCTAAAGTGGATTCCACTGACGCAGGTCTCCTTTCACATGTCTCCTAACGTAGCTCCCCTTCAAAAGCTCTCCTGAAAGAGATCTCTTAAAGTGCGTCTCCTGAAGTAGGTCCCCTGAAGCAGGTCTCCTGATGCAGATTTTCTAAAGTGGATTCCACTGAGGCAGCTCTCCTTTCACAGGTCTCCTAAGGCAGTTCCCCCGACACATGTCTTCTGACGCAGATCTCCTAAAGTAAATCTCCTGAGGTAGGTCCTCTGACGCAGGTGTCATCAAGTGGGCCTCCTGACGCAGGTGTCATCAATCTGGCCTCCTGACGCAGTTCCCCTGACGCAGGGTTCGTAACGTGGATTCCACTGAGGCAGGTCTTCTTCACAGGTCTCGTCAGGTAGCTCCCCTGACACAGGTCTCCTTATATAGAGCTACTAAAGTGCGTCTCCTGAAGTAGGTCCCCTGACGCAGGTGTCATAAAGTTTGCCTCCTGACGCAGGTCCCTTGAAGGACGTCTCCGGATGCAGGTTTCCTAAAGTGGAATCCACTGAAGCAGGTCTCTTTTCACAGGTCTCCTTACGCAGCTCCCCTGACGAAGTTCTCCTGAAGGAGATCTCTTAAAGTGCGTCTCCTAAGTTAGGTCCTCTGATGCAGGTGTCATGTAGTTTGCCTCCTGACGCAGGTCCCCTGACGCAGATTTCCTAAAGTGGATTCCACTGAGGCAGGTCTCCTTTCACAGGTCTCCTCAGGCAGCTCCCTGACACAGGTCTCCTGAAGGAGATCTCTTAAAGTGCGTCTCCTGAAGTAGGTTCCCTGACGCAGGTGTCATAAAGTGGGCCTCCTGACGCAGGTCCCCTGACGCAGGTCTCCTGATGCAGATTTCCTAAAGTGGATTCCCCTGAGGCGGGTCTCCTTTCACAGGTCTCCTCAGGCAGCTCCCCTCACACAGGTCTCCTGATATAGATCTACTAAAGTGCATCTCCTGAAGTAGGTCCCCTGACGCAGGTGTCATAAAGTGGGCCTCCAGACGCAGGTCCCCTGAAGGAGGTCTCCTCATGGAGGTTTCCTAAAGTGCATTCCACTGAAGCAGGTCTCTTTTCACAGGTCTCCTAAGACAGCTCCCCTGACATAGCTCTCCTGAAGGAGATCTCTTAAAGTGTGTCTCCTAAGTTAGGTCCCCTGATGCAGGTGTCATATAGTGGGCCTCCTGACGCAGGTCTCCTGGCGCCGGTCCCATAATGCAGGTTTCCTAAAGTGGATTCCACTGACTCATGTGGCCTTTCACAGGTCTCCTAAGACAGCTCCCCTGACATAGCCCCCCTGACGGTGATCTCCTAAAGTGCGTTTCCTAAGGTAGGTCCCTTGACGCAGGTGAAATAAGGTGGGCCTCCTGACGCAGGTCTCCTGAATCAAGTTTCCTAAAGTGGATTCCACTGACGCAGGTCTCTTTTCACAGGTCTCGAAATGCAGCTCCCCTGACGAAGCTCTCCTGAAGGAGATCTCTTAAAGTGCGTCTCCTAAGTTACGTCCCCTGATTCAGGTGTCATATAGTGGGCCTCCTGACGCAGGTCTCCTGATATAGATCTGCTAAAGTGCGTCTCCTGATGTAGGTCCCTTTACGCAGGTGTCATAAAGTGGGCCTTCTGACGCAGGTCCCCTCACGCAGGTCTCCTGATGCAGATTTCCTAAAGTGGATTCCACTGAGGCAGCTCTCCTTTTCACAGGTCTCCTAACGCAGCTCCCCTGACGAAGCTCTCCTGAAGGAGATCTCTTAAAGTGCGTCTCCTAAGTTAGGTCCCCTGATGCAGGTGTCATATAGTGGGCCTCCTGACGCAGGTCTCCTGACGCTGGTCTCCTGATGCAGATTTCCTAAAGTGGATTCAACTGATGCAGGTCTTTTTTCACAGGTCTCCTAATGCAGCTCCCCTGACGAAGCTCTCCTGAAGGAGATCTCTTAAAGTGCATGTCCTAAGTTAGGTCCCTTGATGCAGATGTCATCAAGTGGGCCTCCTGACGCATGTCCCCTGACGCAGATTTCCTAAAGTGGATTCCACTGAGGCAGGTCTCCTTTCATAGGTCTCCTCAGGCAGCTCCCCTGACACAGGTCTCCTGATATAGATCTACTAAAGTGCGTCTCCTGAAGTAGGTCCCCTGAAGCAGGTGTCATAAAGTGGGCCTCCATACGCAGGTCCCCTGACGCAGGTTTCCTAAAGTGGATTCCACTGACGCAGGTCTCCTTTCACATGTCTCCTAACGTAGCTCCCCTTCAAAAGCTCTCCTGAAAGAGATCTCTTAAAGTGCGTCTCCTGAAGTAGGTCCCCTGACGCAGGTCTCCTGATGCAGATTTTCTAAAGTGGATTCCACTGAGGCAGCTCTCCTTTCACAGGTCTCCTAAGGCAGTTCCCCTGACACATGTCTTCTGACGCAGATCTCCTAAAGTAAATCTCCTGAGGTAGGTCCTCTGACGCAGGTGTCATCAAGTGGGCCTCCTGACGCAGGTGTCATAAAGTTTGCCTCCTGACGCAGGTCCCTTGAAGGAGGTCTCCTGATGCAGGTTTCCTAAAGTGGATTCCACTGAAGCAGGTCTCTCTTCACAGGTCTCCTTACGCAGCTCCCCTGACGAAGTTCTCCTGAAGGAGATCTCTTAAAGTGCGTCTCCTAAGTTAGGTCCTCTGATGCAGGTGTCATGTAGTGGGCCTCCTGACGCAGGTCCCCTGACGCAGATTTCCTAAAGTGGATTCCACTGAGGCAGGTCTCCTTTCACAGGTCTCCTCAGGCAGCTCCCTGACACAGGTCTCCTGAAGGAGATCTCTTAAAGTTCGTCTCCTGAAGTAGGTCCCCTGACGCAGGTGTCATAAAGTGGGCCTCCTGACGCAGGTCCCCTGACGCAGGTCTCCTGATGCAGGTTTCCTAAAGTGGATTCCACTGAAGCAGGTCTCTTTTCACAGGTTTCCTAATGCAGCTCCCCTGACGAAGCTCTCGTGAAGGAGATCTCTTAAAGTGCGTCTCCTAAGTTAGGTCCCCTGATGCAGGTGTCATATAGTGGGCCTCCTGACGCACGTCTCCTGATATAGATCTACTAAAGTGCGTCTCCTAAGATAGGTCCCCTGATGCAGGTGTCATAAAGTGGGCCTCCTGACGCAGGTCCCCTGAAGGAGGTCTCCTCATGCAGGTTTCCTAAAGTGGATTCCACTGACGCAGGTCTCCTTTCACAGGTCTCCTAACATAGCTCCCCTTCAAAAGCTCTCCTGAAGGAGATCTCTTAAAGTGCGTCTCCTAAGATAGGTCCCCTGATGCAGGTGTCATAAAGTGGTTCTCCTGACGCAGGTCCCCTGAAGGAGGTCTCCTCATGCAGGTTTCCTAAAGTGGAATCCACTGAAGCAGGTCTCTTTTCACAGGTCTTCTAAGGCAGTTCCCCTGACACATGTCTTCTGACGCAGATCTCCTAAAGTAAATCTCCTGAGGTAGGTCCTCTGACGCAGGTGTCATAGAGTGGGCCTCCTGACGCAGGTACCCTGAAGGAAGTCTCCTGATGCAGGTTTTCTAAGTGGATTTCACAGAAGCATGTCTCTTTTCACAGGTCTTCTAACGCAGCTCCCCTGACGAAGCTCACCTGAATAAGATCTCTTACAGTGCGTCTCCTAAGTTAGGTCCCCTGATGCAGGTGTCATATAATGGGCCTCCTGACGCAGGTCTCCTGATATAGTTCTACTAAAGTGCGTCTCCTTAAGTAGGTCCTCTGACGCAGGTGTCATCAATTGGGCCTCCTGACGCAGTTCCCCTGACGCAGATTTTCATAACGTGTATTCCACTGAGGCAGGTCTTCTTCACAGGTCTCCTCAGGTAGCTCCCCTGACACAGGTCTCCTTATATAGAGCTACTAAAGTGCGTCTCCTGAAGTAGGTCCCCTGACTTAGGTGTCATAAGGTGGGCCTCCTGACGCAGGTCCCCTGACGCAGATTTCCTAAAGTGGATTCCACTGAGGCAGGTCTCCTTTCACAGGTCTCCTCAGGCAGCTCCCTGACACAGGTCTCCTGAAGGAGATCTCTTAAAGTTCGTCTCCTGAAGTAGGTCCCCTGACGCAGGTGTCATAAAGTGGGCCTCCTGACGCAGGTCCCCTGACGCAGGTCTCCTGATGCAGATTTCCTAAAGTGGATTTCGCTTAGGCAGGTCTCCTTTCACAGGTCTCCTCAGGCAGCTCCCCTGACACAGGTCTCCTGATATAGATCTACTAAAGTGCATCTCCTGAAGTAGGTCCCCTGACGCAGGTGTCATAAAGTGGGCCTCCTGACGCAGGTCCCCTAAAGGAGGTCTACTCATGGAGGTTTCCTAAAGTGGATTCCACTGAAGCAGGTCTCTTTTCACAGGTCTCCTAAGGCAGTTCCCCTGACACATGTCTTCTGACGCAGATATCCTAAAGTAAATCTCCTGAGGTAGGTCCTCTGACGCAGGTGTCATCAAGTGGGACTCCTGAAGCAGGTCCCCTGACGCAGATTTCCTAACTTGGATTCCACTGAGGCAGAACTTCTTCACAGGTCTCCTCACGTAGCTTCCCTGACACAGGTCTCCTTATATAGTTCTACTAAAGTGCATCTCCTGAAGTAGGTCCTCTGACGCAGGTGTCATCAATTGGGCCCCCTGACGCAGGTCCCCTGACGCAGATTTCCTAACGTGGATTCCACCTAGGCAGGTCTTCTTCACAGGTCTCCTCAGGTAGCTCCCCTGACACAGGTCTCCTTATATAGAGCTACTAAAGTGCGTCTCCTGAAGTAGGTCCCCTGACGCAGGTGTCAAAAGGTGGGCCTCCTGACGCAGGTCCCCTGTAGGAGGTCTCCTGATGCAGGTTTTCTAAGTGGATTTCACAGAAGCATGTCTCTTTTCACAGGTCTTCTAACGCAGCTCCCCTGACGAAGCTCACCTGAATAAGATCTCTTACAGTGCGTCTCCTAAGTTAGGTCCCCTGATGCAGGTGTCATATAATGGGCCTCCTGACGCAGGTCTCCTGATATAGTTCTACTAAAGTGCGTCTCCTTAAGTAGGTCCTCTGACGCAGGTGTCATCAATTGGGCCTCCTGACGCAGTTCCCCTGACGCAGATTTTCATAACGTGTATTTCACTGAGGCAGGTCTTCTTCACAGGTCTCCTCAGGTAGCTCCCCTGACACAGGTCTCCTTATATAGAGCTACTAAAGTGCGTCTCCTGAAGTAGGTCCCCTGACTTAGGTGTCATAAGGTGGGCCTCCTGACGCAGGTCCCCTGAAGGAGGTCTCCTGATGCAGGTTTTCTAAGTGGATTTCACTGAAGCAGGTCTCTTTTCACAGGTCTTCTAACGCAGCTCCCCTGACGAAGCTCACCTGAATAAGATCTCTTACAGTGCGTCTCCTAAGTTAGGTCCCCTGATGCAGGTGTCACATAGTGGGCCTCCTGACGCAGGTCTCCTGATATAGTTCTACTAAAGTGTGTCTCCTGAAGTAGGTCCCCTGACGCAGGTATCATAAAGTGGGCCTCCTGACGCAGGTACCCCGAAGGATGTCTCCTGATGCAGGTTTCCTAAATTGGATTCCACTGAAGCAGGTCTCTTTTCACAGGTTTCCTAACGCAGCTCCCCTGACGAAGCTCTCCTAAAGGAGATCTCTTAAAGTGCGTCTCCTAAGTTAGGTCCCCTGATGCAGGTGTCATATAGTGGGCCTCCTGACGCAGGTCTCCTGATATAGATCTACTAAAGTGCCTTTCCTAAAGTAGGTCCCCTGACGCAGGTGTCATCAAGTAGGCCTCCTGACGCAGGTCCCCTGACGCAGATTTCCTAAAGTGGATTCCACTGAGGCAGGTCTCCTTTCACAGGTCTCCCCAGGCAGCTCCCCTGACACAGGTCTCCTGATATAGATCTACTAAAGTGCGTCTCCTGAAGTAGGTCCCCTGACGCAGGTGTCATCAAATATGCCTCCTGACGCAGGTCCCCTGACGCAGATTTCCTAACGTGGATTCCACTGAGGCAGGTCTCCTTTCACAGGTCTCCTGAGGCAGCTCCCCTGACACAGGTCTCCTGAAGGAGATCTCTTAAAGTGCGTCTCCTGAAGTAGGTCCCCTGACGCAGATTCATAAAGTAGGCCTCCTGACGTAGGTCCCCTGAAGGAGGTCTCCTGATGCAGCTTTCCTAAAGTGGATTCCACTGAAGAGGGTCTCTTTTCACAGGTCTCCTAATGCAGCTCCCCTGACGAAGGTCTCCTGAAGGAGATCTCTTAAAGTGCGTCTACTAAGTTAGGTCCCCTGATGCAGGTGTCATAAAGTGGGCCTCCTGACGTAGGTCCCCTGAAGGAGGTCTCCTGATGCAGGTTTCCTAAAGTGGATTCCACTGAAGAGGGTCTCTTTTCACAGGTCTCCTAACGCAGCTCCCCTGACGAAGCTCTCCTGAAGGAGATCTCTTAAAGTGCGTCTCCTAAGTTAGGTCCCCTGATGCAGGTGTCATATAGTGGGCCTCCTGACGCAGGTCTCCTGATATAGATCTACTAAAGTGCGTCTCCTGAAGTAGGTCCCCTGACGCAGGTGTCATCAAGTGGGCCTCCTGACGCAGGTCCCCTGACGCAGATTTCCTAAAGTGGATTCCACTGAGGCAGGTCTCCTTTCACAGGTCTCCTGAGGCAGCTGCCCTGACACAGGTCTCCTGATATAGATCTACTAAAGTGCGTCTCCTGAAGTAGGTCCCCTGACGCAGGTGTCATCAAGTGGGCCTCCTGACGCAGGTCCCCTGACGTAGGTCTCCTGATGCAGATTTCCTAAAGTGGATTCCACCGACTCATGTGTCCTTTCACAGGTCTCCTCAGACAGCTCCCCTGACACAGCTCCCCTGACGGAGATCTCCTAAAGTGCGTTTCCTAAGGTAGGTCCCCTGACGCAGGTGAAAAAAGGTCGGCCTCCTAACGCAGGTCCCCTGACGCAGGTCTCCTGAATCAAGTTTCCTAAAGTGGATTCCACTGACGCAGATCTCTTTTCACAGGTCTCCTAAGGCAGTTCCCCTGACACATGTCTTCTGATGCAGATCTCCTAAAGTAAATCTCCTGAGGTAGGTCCTCTGACGCAGATGTCATCAAGTGGGCCTCCTGACGCAGGTCCCCTGACGCAGATTTCCTAACTTGGATTCCACTGAGGCAGAACTTCTTCACAGGTCTCCTCAGGTAGCTTCCCTGACACAGGTCTCCTTATATAGATCTACTAAAGTGCGTCTCCTGAAGTAGGTCCTCTGACGCAGGTGTCATCAATTGGGCCTCCTGACGCAGGTCCACTGACGCAGATTTCCTAACTTGGATTCCACTGAGGCAGGTCTTCTTCACAGGTCTCCTCAGGTAGCTCCCCTGACACAGGTCTCCTGTATAGATCTACTAAAGTGCGTCTCCTGAAGTAGGTCCCCTGTCGCAGGTGTCATAAAGTGGGCCTCCTGACGCAGGTCCCCTGAAGGAGGTCACCTGATGCAGGTTTTCTAAGTGGATTCCACTGAAGCAGGTCTCTTTTCACAGGTCTCCTAACGCAACTCCCCTGACGAAGCTGTCCTGAAGGACATCTCTTAAAGCGCGTCTCGTAAGTTAGGTCCCCTGATGCAGGTGTCATATAGTGGGCCTCCTGACCCAGGTCTCCTGATATAGTTCTACTAAAGTGCGTCTCCTGAAGTAGGTCCCCTGACGCAGGTGTCATCAAGTGGGCCTCCTGACGCAGGTCCCCTGACGCAGATTTCCTAAAGTGGATTTCGCTTAGGCAGGTCTCCTTTCACAGGTCTCCTCAGGCAGCTCCCCTGACACAGGTCTCCTGAAAGAGATCTCTTAAAGTGCGTCTCCTGAAGTAGGTCCCCTGACGCAGGTGTCATAAAGTGGGCCTCCTGACACAGGTCCCCTGACGCAGGTCTCCTGATGCAGATTTCCTGAAGTTGATTCCACTGAGGCAGGTCTCCTTTCACAGGTCTCCTCAGGCAACTCCCCTGACACAGGTCTCCTGAAGGAGATCTCTTAAAGTGTGTCTCCTGAAGTAGGTCCCCTGACGCAGGTGTCATCAAGTGGGCCTCCTGACGCAGGTCCCCTGACGTAGGTCTCCTGATGCAGATTTCCTAAAGTGGATTCCACCGACTCATGTGTCCTTTCACAGGTCTCCTCAGACAGCTCCCCTGACACAGCTCCCCTGACGGAGATCTCCTAAAGTGCGTTTCCTAAGGTAGGTCCCCTGACGCAGGTGAAAAAAGGTCGGCCTCCTGACGCAGGTCCCCTGACGCAGGTCTCCAGAATCAAGTTTCCTAAAGTGGATTCCACTGACGCAGATCTCTTTTCACAGGTCTCCTAAGGCAGTTCCCCTGACACATGTCTTCTGATGCAGATCTCCTAAAGTAAATCTCCTGAGGTAGGTCCTCTGACGCAGATGTCATCAAGTGGGCCTCCTGACGCAGGTCCCCTGACGCAGATTTCCTAACTTGGATTCCACTGAGGCAGAACTTCTTCACAGGTCTCCTCAGGTAGCTTCCCTGACACAGGTCTCCTTATATAGATCTACTAAAGTGCGTCTCCTGAAGTAGGTCCTCTGACGCAGGTGTCATCAAGTGGGCCTCCTGACGCAGGTCCCCTGACGCAGATTTCCTAAAGTGGATTTCCCTTAGGCAGGTCTCCTTTCACAGGTCTCCTCAGGCAGCTCCCCTGACACAGGTCTCCTGAAAGAGATCTCTTAAAGTGCATCTCCTGAAGTAGGTCCCCTGACGCAGGTGTCATAAAGTGGGCCTCCTGACGCAGGTCCCCTGACGCAGGTCTCCTGATGCAGATTTCCTGAAGTTGATTCCACTGAGGCAGGTCTCCTTTCACAGGTCTCCTCAGGCAACTCCCCTGACACAGGTCTCCTGAAAGAGATCTCTTAAAGTGTGTCTCCTGAAGTAGGTCCCCTGACGCAGGTGTCATAAAGTGGGCCTCCTGACGCAGCTCCCCTGACGCAGATTTCCTAAAGTGGATTCCACTGGGGCAGGTCTCCTTTCACAATTTTCCTAAGGCAGTTCCCCTGACACATGTCTTCTGATGCAGATCTCCTAAAGTAAATCTCCTGAGGTAGGTCCTCTGTTGCAGGTGTCATCAAGTGGGCCTCCTGACGCAGGTCCCCTGACGCAGGTCTCCTGATGCAGGTTTTCTAAGTGGATTCCACTGAAGCAGGTCTCTTTTCACAGGTCTCCTAACGCAACTCCCCTGACGAAGCTGTCCTGAAGGACATCTCTTAAAGCGCGTCTCGTAAGTTAGGTCCCCTGATGCAGGTGTCATATAGTGGGCCTCCTGACCCAGGTCCCCTGACGCAGGTGTCATCAAGTGGGCCTCCTGACGCAGGTCCCCTGACGCAGATTTCCTAAAGTGGATTTCCCTTAGGCAGGTCTCCTTTCACAGGTCTCCTCAGGCAGCTCCCCTGACACAAGTCTCCTGAAAGAGTTTTCTTAAAGTGCGTCTCCTGAAGAAGGTCCCCTGACACAGGTGTCATAAAGTGGGCCTCCTGACGCAGGTCCCCTGACGCAGGTCTCCTGATGCAGATTTCCTGAAGTTGATTCCACTGAGGCAGGTCTCCTTTCACAGGTCTCCTCAGGCAGCTCCCCTGACACAGGTCTCCTGAAGGAGATCTCTTAAAGTGTGTCTCCTGAAGTAGGTCCCCTGACGCAGGTGTCATGAAGTGGGCCTCCTGACGCAGGTCCCCTGAAGGAGGTCTCCTGATGCAGATTTCCTAACATGGATTCCACTGAGGCATGTCTTCTTCACAGGTCTCCTCAGGCAACTCCCCTGACACAGGTCTCCTGAAGGAGATCTCTTAAAGTGCGTCTCCTGAAGTAGGTCCCCTGATGCAGGTGTCATATAGTGGGCCTCCTGACCCAGGTCCCCTGACGCAGGTGTCATCAAGTGGGCCTCCTGACGCAGGTCCCCTGACGCAGATTTCCTAAAGTGGATTTCCCTTAGGCAGGTCTCCTTTCACAGGTCTCCTCAGGCAGCTCCCCTGACACAAGTCTCCTGAAAGAGATCTCTTAAAGTGCGTCTCCTGAAGAAGGTCCCCTGACGCAGGTGTCATAAAGTGGGCCTCCTGACGCAGGTCCCCTGACGCAGGTCTCCTGATGCAGATTTCCTGAAGTTGATTCCACTGAGGCAGGTCTCCTTTCACAGGTCTCCTCAGGCAGCTCCCCTGACACAGGTCTCCTGAAGGAGATCTCTTAAAGTGTGTCTCCTGAAGTAGGTCCCCTGACGCAGGTGTCATGAAGTGGGCCTCCTGACGCAGGTCCCCTGAAGGAGGTCTCCTGATGCAGATTTCCTAACATGGATTCCACTGAGGCATGTCTTCTTCACAGGTCTCCTCAGGCAACTCCCCTGACACAGGTCTCCTGAAGGAGATCTCTTAAAGTGCGTCTCCTGAAGTAGGTCCCCTGATGCAGGTGTCATAAAGTGGGCCTCCTGACGCAGGTCCCCTGACGCAGGTCTCCTGATGCAGATTTCCTGAAGTTGATTCCACTGAGGAAGGTCTCCTTTCACAGGTCTCCTCAGGCAGCTCCCCTGACACAGGTCTCCTGAAGGACATCTCTTAAAGTGTGTCTCCTGAAGTAGGTCCCCTGACGCACGTGTCATGAAGTGGGCCTCCTGACGCAGGTCCCCTGAAGGAGGTCTCCTGATGCAGATTTCCTAACATGGATTCCACTGAGGCGTGTCTTCTTCACAGGTCTCCTCAGGCAGCTCCCCTGACACAGGTCTCCTGAAGGAGATCTCTTAAAGTGCGTCTCCTGAAGTAGGTCCCCTGATGCAGGTGTCATAAAGTGGGCCTCCCAACGCAGGTCCCCTGAAGGAGGTCTCCTGATGCAGGTTTCCTAAAGTGGATTCCACTGAAGCAGGTCTCTTTTCACAGGTCTCCTAACGCAGCTCCCCTGACGAAGCTCTCGTGAAGGAGATCTCTTAAAGTGCGTCTCCTAAGTTAAGTCCCCTGATGCAGGTGTCATATAGTGGGCCTCCTGACGCAGCTCTCCTGATATAGATTTACTAAAGTGCGTCTCCTGAAGTAGGTCCCGTGACGCAGGTGTCATCAAGTGGGCCTCCTGACGCAGGTCCCCTGACGCAGATTTCCTAAAGTGGATTCAACTGAGGCAGGTCTCCTTTCACAGGTCTTCTCAGGCAGCTCCCCTGACACATGTCTTCTGACGCAGATCTCCTAAAGTAAATCTCCTGAGGTAGGTAATCTGACGCAGGTGTCATCAAGAGGGCCTCCTGACGCAAGTCCCCTGACGCAGATTTCCTAACGTGGATTCCACTGAAGCAGGTCTTTTTCACAGGTCTCCTCAGGTAGCTCCCCTGACACAGGTGTCCTTATATAGATCTACTAAAGTGCGTCTCCTGAAGTAGGTCCCCTGACGCAGGTGTCATAAATTGGGCCTCCTGACGCAGGTCCCCTGAAGGAGGTCTCCTGATGCAGGTTTCCTAAAGTGGATTCCACTGACGCAGGTCTCCTTTCACAGGTCCCCTAATGCAGCTCCCCTGACAAAGCTCTCCTGAAGGAGATCTCCTAATTTGTATCCCCTGAGGTACATCCCCTAGCACAGGTGTCATTAAGTGGGCCTTCTGATGCAGGTCTCCTGAAGCAGGTCACCTGATGCAGATATCAAAAAGTTTATTCCACTGACGCAGGTCTCCTTTCACAGGTCTCCTAACGCAGCTCCCCTGACAAAGCTCTCCTGAAGGAGATCTCTTAAAGTGCGTCTCGTAAGTTAGGTCCCCTGATGCAGGTTTCATATAGTGGGCCTCCTGACGCAGGTCTCCTGACGCCGGTCCCCTAATGCAGGTTTCCTAAAGTGGATTCCACTGACTCATGTGTCCTTTCACAGGTCTCCTAAGACAGCTCCCCTGACATAGCTCCCCTGACGGATATCTCCTAAAGTGCATTTCCTAAGGTAGGTCCCCTGACGCAGGTGAAAAAAGGTCCGCCTGCTGACGCAGGTGTCCTGACGCAAGTCTCCTGAATCAAGTTTCCTAAAGTGGATTCCACTGACGCAGGTCTCTTTTCACAGGTCTCCTAACACAGCTCCCCTGATGAAGCTCTCTTGAAGGAGATCTCTTAATATGCGTCTCCTACGTTAGGTCCCCTGATGCAGGTGTCATATAGTGGGCCTCCTGACGCAGGTCTCCTGATATAGATCTACTAAAGTGCGTCTTCTGAAGTAGGTCCCCTGACGCAGGTGTCATAAAGTGGGCCTCCTGACGCAGGTCCCCTGACGCAGGTCTCCTGATGCAGATTTCCTAAAGTGGATTCCACTGACGCAGGTCTCTTTTCACAGGTCTCCTAACACAGATCCCCTGACGAAGCTCTCCTGAAGGAGATCTCTTAAAGTGCGTCTCCTAAGTTAGGTCCCCTGATGCAGGTGTCATATAGTGGGCCTCCTGACGCAGGTCTCCTGATATAGATCTACTAAAGTGCGTCTCCTGAAGTAGGTCCCCTGACGCAGGTGTCATCAAGTGGGCCTCCTGACGCAGGTCCCCTGACGCACATTTCCTAAAGTGGATTCCACTGAGGCAGGTCTCCTTTCACAGATCTCCTCAGGCAGCTCCCCTGACACAGGTCTCCTGAAGGAGGTCTCTAAAAGTGCGTCTCCTGAAGTAGGTCCCTAGACGCAGGTGTCATAAAGTGGGCCTTCTTACGCAGGTCTCCTGAATTATGTTTCCTAAAGTGGATTCCACTGACGCAGGTCTCTTTTCATATGTCTCCTAACGCAGCTCCCCTGACGAAGCTCTCCAGAAGGAGATCTCTTAAAGTGCGTCTCCTAAGTTAGGTCCCCTGATGCAGGTGTCATATAGTGGGCCTCCTGACGCAGTTCTCCTGATATAGATCTACTAAAGTGCCTCTCCTGAAGTAGGTCCCCTGACGCAGGTTTCATAAAGTGGGCCTCCTGACGCATGTCCCCTGCAGCAGATTTCCTAAAGTGGATTCCACTGAGGAAGGTCTCCTTTCACAGGTCTCCTCAGGCAGCTCCCCTGACACAGGTCTCCTGAAGGAGATCTCTTAAAGTGCGTCTCCAGAAGTAGGTCCCCTGACGCAGGTGTCATAAAGTGGGCCTCCTGACGCAGGTCCCCTGAAGGAGGTCTCCTGATGCAGGTTTCCTAAAGTGGATTCCCCTGAAGCATGTCTCTTTTCACATGTCTCCTAACGCAGCTCCCCTGACGAAGCTCTCCTGAAGGAGATCTCTTAAAGTGCGTCTCCTAAGTTAGGTCCCCTGATGCAGGTGTCATATAGTGGGGCTCCTGACGCAGGTCTCCTGATATAGATCTACTAAAGTGCGTCGCCTGAAGTAGGTCCCCTGACGCAGGAGTCATAAAGTGGGCCTCCTGACTTAGGTCACCTGACGCAGGTCTCCTGATTCAGATTTCCTAAATTGGATTCCACTGACGCAGGTCTCTTTTCACTGGTCTCCTAACGCAGCTCCCCTGACGAAGCTCTCCTGAAGGAGATCTCTTAAAGTGCGTCTCTTAAGTTAGGTCCCCTGATTCAGGTGTCATAGAGTGGGCCTCCTGACGCTTGTCCCCTGAAGCAGGTCTCCTGATATAAATCTACTAAAGTGCGTCTCCTGAAGTAGGTCCCCTGATGTAGGTGTCATAAAGTGGGCCCCGTGATGCAGGTCTCCTGATATAAATCTACTAAAGTGCGTCTCCTGAAGTAGGTCCCCTGACACAGGTGTCATAAAGTGGGAGTCCTGACACTTGTCCCCTGAAGCAGGTCTCCTGATGCAAGTTTCCTAAAGTGGATTCCACTGATGTAGATCTCCTTTCACAGGTCTACTAAGGCAGTTCCTCTGACTCATGTCTCCTGACGCAGATCTCCTAAAGTAAATTTCCTGAGGTAGGTCTTCTGACGCAGATGTCATAAAGTGGGCCTCCTGGCGCTGGTCCCCTGATACAGGTCTACTTATGCATGTTTCCTAATGTGGATTCCACTGATGGAGATCTCCTTTCACAGCAATCCTAAAGCAGCTTCCCTGACACAGGTCTCCTGATGCAGATTTCCTAAAGTGGATTCCACAGAGGCAGGTCTTCTTTCACAGGTCTACTCAGGCAGCTCTCCTGACACAGGTCTCCTGATATAGATCTACTAAAGTGGCGCTCCTGACGTAGGTCCCCTGATGCAGGTGTCATATAGTGGGCCTCCTGACGCAGGTCTCCTGATATAGTTCTTCTAAAGTGCGTCTCCTGAAGTAGGTCCCCTGACGCGGGTGTCATCAAGTTGGCCTCCTGACGCAGGTCCCCTGACCCAGATTTCCTAAAGTGGATTCCACTGAGGCAGAACTCCTTTCACAGGTCTCCTCAGGCAGCTCCCCTGACACAGGTCTCCTTATATAGATCTACTAAAGTGCGTCTCCTGAAGTAGGTCCCCTGACGCAGGTGTCATAAAGTGGGCCTCCTGACGCAGGTCCCCTGAAGGAGGTCTCCTGATGCAGGTTTCCTAAAGTGGATCTCACTGAAGCAGGTCTCTTTTCACAGGTCTCCTAACGCAGCTCCCCTGACGAAGCTCTCCTGAAGGAGATCTCTTAAAGTGCATCTCCTAAGTTAGGTCCCCTGACGCAGGTGTCATAAAGTGAGCCTCCTGACGCAGGTCCCCTGTAGGAGGTCTCCTGATGTAGGTTTCCTAAAGTGGATTCCACTGACGCAGGTCTCCTTTCACAGGTCCCCTAAAGCAGCTCCCCTGACAAAGCTCTCCTGAAGGAGATCTCCTAATTTGTATGCCCTGAGGTACATCCCCTAGCACAGGTGTCATTAAGTGGACCTTCTGATGCAGGTCTCCTGAAGCAGGTCACCTGATGCAGATATCAAAGTTTATTCCACTGACGCAGGTCTCCTTTCACAGGTCTCCTAATGCAGCTCCCCTGACAAAGCTCTCCTGAAGGAGATCTCTTAAAGTGCGTCTCGTAAGTTAGGTCCCCTGATGCAGGGTTCATATAGTGGGCCTCCTGACGCAGGTCTCCTGACACCGGTCCCCTAATGCAGGTTTCCTAAAGTGCATTCCACTGACTCATGTGTCCTTTCACAGGTCTCCTAAGACAGCTCCCCTGACATTGCTCCCCTGACGGATATCTCCTAAAGTGCGTTTCCTAAGGTAGGTCCCCTGACGCAGGTGAAAAAAGGTCGGCCTGCTGACGCAGGTGTCCTGACGCAAGTCTCCTGAATCAAGTTTCCTAAAGTGGATTCCACTGACGCAGGTCTCTTTTCACAGGTCTCCTAACACAGCTCCCCTGATGAAGCTCTCTTGAAGGAGATCTCTTAATATGCGTCTCCTAAGTTAGGTCCCCTGATGCAGGTGTCATATAGTGGGCCTCCTGACGCAGGTCTCCTGATATAGATCTACTAAAGTGCCTCTCCTGAAGTAGGTCCCCTGACGCCGGTGTCATAAAGCTGGCCTCCTGACGCAAGTCCCCTTACGCAGGTCTCCTGATGCAGATTTCCTAAAGTGGATTCCACTGACGCAGGTCTCTTTTCACAGGTCTCCTAACACAGATCCCCTGACGAAGCTCTCCTGAAGGATATCTCTTAAAGTGCGTCTCCTAAGTTATGTCCCCTGATGCAGGTGTCATATAGTGGGCCTCCTGACGCAGGTCTCCTGATATAGATCTACTAAAGTGCGTCTCCTGAAGTAGGTCCCCTGACGCAGGTGTCATCAAGTGGGCCTCCTGACGCAGGTCCCCTGACGCAGGTGTCATAAAGTGGGCCTCCTGACGCAGGTCTCCTGAATTATGTTTCCTAAAGTGGATTCCACTGACGCAGGTCTCTTTTCACATGTCTCCTAACGCAGCTCCCCTGACGAAGCTCTCCAGAAGGAGATCTCTTAAAGTGCGTCTCCTAAGTTAGGTCCCCTGATGCAGGTGTCATATAGTGGGCCTCCTGATGCAGTTCTCCTGATATAGATCTACTAAAGTGCGTCTCCTGAAGTAGGTCCCTTGACGCAGGTTTCATAAAGTGGGCCTCCTGACGCATGTCCCCTGCAGCAGATTTCCTAAAGTGGATTCCACTGAGGAAGGTCTCCTTTCACAGGTCTCCTCAGGCAGCTCCCCTGACACAGGTCTCCTGAAGGAGATCTCTTAAAGTGCGTCTCCTGAAGTAGGTCCCCTGACGCAGGTGTCATAAAGTGGGCCTCCTGACGCAGGTCCCCTGAAGGAGGTCTCCTGATGCAGGTTTCCTAAAGTGGATTCCCCTGAAGCATGTCTCTTTTCACAGGTCTCCTAACGCAGGTCGCCTGAGAAAGCTCTCCTGAAGGAGATCTCTTAAGGTGCGTCTCCTAAGTTAGGTCCCCTGATGCAGGTGTCATATAGTGGGGCTTCTGACGCAGGTCTCCTGATATAGATCTACTAATGTGCGTCGCCTGAAGTAGGTCCCCTGACGCAGGAGTCATAAAGTGGGCCTCCTGACTTACGTCACCTGACGCAGGTCTCCTGATTCAGATTTCCTAAAGTGGATTCCACTGACTCAGGTCTCTTTTCACTGGTCTCCTAACGCAGCTCCCCTGACGAAGCTCTCCTGAAGGAGATCTCTTAAAGTGCATCTCCTAAGTTAGGTCCCCTGATTCAGGTGTCATAGAGTGGGCCTCCTGACGCTTGTCCCCTGAAGTAGGTCTCCTGATATAAATCTACTAAAGTGCGTCTCCTGAAGTAGGTCCCCTGACGCAGGTGTCATAAAGTGGGAGTCCTGACGCTTGTCCCCTGACGCAGGTCTCTTGATGCAGGTTTCCTTAAGTTGATTTCACTGACGCAGTTCTCCTTTCACAGGACTCCTAAAGCAGCTCCCCTGACACATGTCTCCTGACGCAGATCTCCTAAAATAAATCTCCTGAGGTAGGTCCTCTGACACAGGTGTCACATACTGGGCCTCCTGACGCAGCTCCCCTGACACAGGTCTCCTGATAAAGATCTCCTAAAGTGCATCTCCAGAAGTAGGTCCCCTGACGCAGATGTCATAAAGTGGGTCTTCTGACGCAGGTCCGCTGATGCAGGTCTCCTGATGCAGGTTTCCTCAAGTGGATTCCACGGACACAGGTCTCCTTTTACAGGTCTCCTAAGGCAGTTCCCCTGACACAGCTCGTCCGACGGAGATATCCTAAAAAACGTCTCCTAAGGTAGGACCCTGACGCAGGTGTTGAAAGGTGGGCCTCCTGACGCAGGTGACATAAAGTGGGCCTCCTGACGCAGGTCCCCTGATGCAAGTCTCCTTATGCAGGTTTATTAAATAGATTCCACCGAGGCAGGTGTCCTTTCACAGGTCTCTTAGGGCAGCTCTCCTTACACGTGTCCTGATGCAGATCTCCTAAAGTTTGTCTTCTGAGGTGAGTCCCCTGACGCAGGTGTCATAAAGTGGGCCTCCTGACACAATTGTCATAAAGTGGGCCTCCTGACGCAGAACTCCTGATGCAGGTTTCCTGAAGTGGATTCCACTGAGGCAGGTCTCCTTTCACAGGTCTCCTATGGCAGCTCCCCTGACGCAGGTCTCCTGACGCAGATCTCCTAAAGTGAATCTCCTGAGGTAGGTCCCCTGACGCAGGTGAAAGAAGGTAGGCCTCCTGACGCAGATCTCCTGATGCAGGTTTCCTTAAGTGGATTCCACTGAGGCAGCTCTCCTTTGACAGGTCTCCTCAGGTAGCTCCCCTGACACAGGTCTCCTGATATAGATCTACTAAAGTGCGTCTCCTGAAGTAGGTCCCCTGAAGCAGGTGTCATAAAGTGGGCCTCCTGACGCAGGTCCCCTGACGCAGGTTTCCTAAAGTGGATTCCACTGACGCAGGTCTCCTTTCACATGTCTCCTAACATAGCTCCCCTTTAAAATCTCTCCTGAAAGAGATCTCTTTAAGTGCGTCTCCTAAGATAGGTCCCCTGATACAGGTGTCATAAAGTGGGCGTCCTGACGCTTGTCCCCTGAAGCAGGTCTCCTGATTCAGGTTTCCTAAAGTGGATACCACTGATGCAGATCTCCTTTCACAGGTCTCCTAAGGCAGTTCCCCTGACACATGTCTTCTGACGCAGATCTCCTAAAAAAAATCTCCTGAGGTAGGTCCTCTGACGCAGGTGTCATAAAGTGGGCCTCCTGACGCAGGTGTTCTGACGCAGGTCTCCTGAATCAAATTTCCTAAAATGGATTCCACTGACGCAGGTCTCCTTTCACGGGTCTCCTAACGCAGCTCCCCTGACAAAGCTCTCCTGAAGGAGATCTCTTAAAGTGCGTCTCGTAAGTTAGGTCCCCTGATGCAGGTGTCATATAGTGAGCCTCCTGACGCAGGTCTCCTGACCTCTATCCCCCAATGCAGGTTTCCTAAAGTGGATTCCACTGACTCATGTGTCCTTTCACAGGTCTCCTAAGACAGCTCCCCTGACATAGCTCCCCAGACGAAGATCTCCTAAAGTGCGTTTCCTATGGTAGGTCCCCTGACGCAGGTGAAAAAAGGTCGGCCTCCTGACGCAGGTGTCCTGACGCAGGTCTCCTGAATCAAGTTTCCTAAAGTGGATTCCACTGACGCAGGTGTCTTTTCAGAGGTCTCCTAAGGCAGTTCCCCTGACACATGTCTTCTGACGCAGATCTCCTAAAGTAAATCTCCTGAGGTAGGTTCTCTGACGCAGGTGTCAACAAGTGGGCCTCCTGACGCAGGTCCCCTGACGCAGATTTCCTAAAGTGGAATCCACGGAGGCAGGTCTTCTTCACAGGTCTCCTCAGATAGCTCCATTGACACAGGTCTCTTTATATAGATCTACTAAAGTGCGTCTCCTGAAGTAGGTCCCCTGACGCAGGTGTCATAAATTGGGCCTCCTGACGCAGGTCCCCTGAAGGAGGTCTCCTGATGCAGCTTTCCTAAAGTGGATTCCGATGAAGCAGGTCTCTTTTCACAGGTCTCCTTACACAGCTCCCCTGACGAAGCTCTCCTGAAGAAGATCTCTTAAAACGCGTCTCCTAAGTTAGGTCCCCTGATGCAGGTGTCATAAAGTGGGCCTCTTGACGCAGGTCTCCTGTTATAGATCTACTAAAGTGCTTCTCCTGAAGTAGATCCCCTGACGCAGGTAAAATAAGGTGGGCCTCCTGACGCAGGTGTCCTGACGCATGTCTCCTGAATCAAGTTTCCTAAAGTGGATTCCACTGACGCAGGTCTCTTTTCACAGGTCTCCTGACCCAGCTCCCCTGACGAAGCGCTCCTGAAGATCTCTTAAAGTGCGCTCCTAAGTTAGGTCCCCTGACGCAGGTGTCATATAGTGGGCCTCCTGATGCCGGTCCCCTAATGCACGTTTCCTAAAGTGGATTCCACTGACTCATGTGTCCTTTTACAGGTCTCCTTAGACAGTTCCCCTGACACATGTCTTCTGACGCAGATCTCCTAAAGTAAGACTCCTGATTTAGGTCCTCTGACGCAGGTGTCATAAAGTGGGCCTCCTGACGCAGGTCCCCTGATGCAGGTCTACTGATGCAAGTTTCCTAAAGTGGATTCCACTGACGCAAGTCTCCTTTTACAGGTCTCCTAAGGCAGCTCCCCTTACTCAGGTCTCTTGATGCAGGTTTCCTAATGTGGTTTCCACTGACGCTTGTGTCTTTTCACAGCTTTCCTAGGACAGCTCCCCTGACACAGGTTTCCTGATACAGATCTCCTAAAGTGCATCTCCTGAAGTAGTTCCCCTTACGCTGGTTTCATAAAGTGGTCCTCCTGACGCAGGCCCCTTGACGCAGGCCCCTTGACGCAGGCCTCCTGATGAAGTTTTCTTAAAGTTGATTCGACTGATGAAGGTGTCATAAAGTGGGTATCCGGACGCAGCTCCCCTGACACAGGTATCCTTATGCAGATGTTCTAAAGTGCGTCTCCTGAGGTAGGTCCCTTGACGCAGGTGTTATAATGTATAACTCCTGACGCAGGTGTCATAAAGTGGGCCTCCTAACTCAGGTATCATGAAGTGGGCTTCCTGACGCAGGTGTCATAAAGTGAGTATCCTGACGCAAGTCCCCTGATGCAAGTCTCCTGATAAGGTTATCTAAAGTGGATTCCACTGAAGCAGGTCTTCTATTACAGGTGTCCTAAGTTAGCTCCCCTGACACTGGTTTCCTGATATAGATTTCCTAAAGTGCATCTCCTGAAGAAGGTCCCCTGACGCTGGTGTCATAAAGTGGGCCTCCTGACGCAGGTCCCTTTGCACAGGCCTCGTGATGCAGGTTTCCTAAAGTTGATTCCACTGATGCAGATTTCCTAAAGTTGATTCCACTGATGCAGGTGTCATAAAGTGGGCCTCCAGACGCAGCTCCCCTGACACAGGTTTCCTGATATGGATCCCCTGAAGTAGGTCCCCTGACGCTGGTGTCATAAAGTGGGCATCCAGACGCAGTTTCCCTGACACAGGTATCCTTATGCAGATCTCCTAAAGTGCGTCTCCTGAGGTAGGTCCCTTGACGCAGGTGTTATAATGTGGGCCTCCTGACGCAGGTGTCATAAAGTGGGCCTCCTGATGCAGGTATCATAAAGTGGGTCTCGTGACGCAGGTCCCCTGATGCAGGTTTCCTTAAGTGGATTCCACTGAGGCAGCTCTCCTTTCACAGGTCTCCTCAGGCAGCTCCCCTGACACAGGTCTCCTGATATAGATCTACTAAAGTGCGTCTCCTGAAGTAGGTCCCCTGAAGCAGGTGTCATAAAGTGGGCCTCCTGACGCAGGCCCCCTGACGCAGGTTTCCTAAAGTGGATTCCACTGACGCAGGTCTCCTTTCACATGTCTCCTAACGTAGCTCCCCTTTAAAATCTCTCCTGAAAGAGATCTCTTAAAGTGCGTCTCCTAAGATAGGTCCCCTGATACAGGTGTCATAAAGTGGGCGTCCTGACGCTTGTCCCCTGAAGCAGGTCTCCTGATTCAGGTTTCCTAAAGTGGATTCCACTGATGCAGATCTCCTTTCACAGGTCTCCTAAGGAAGTTCTCCTGACACATGTCTTCTGACGCAGATCTCCTAAAAAAAATCTCCTGAGGTAGGTCCTCTGACGCAGGTGTCATAAAGTGGGCCTCCTGACGCAGGTCCCCTGACGCAGGTCTCCTGAATCAAATTTCCTAAAGTGGATTCCACTGACGCAGGTCTCCTTTCACGGGTCTCCTAACGCAGCTCCCCTGACAAAGCTCTCCTGAAGGAGATCTCTTAAAGTGCGTCTCGTAAGTTAGGTCCCCTGATGCAGGTGTCATATAGTGAGCCTCCTGACGCAGGTCTCCTGACCTCTGTCCCCCAATGCAGGTTTCCTAAAGTGGATTCCACTGACTCATGTGTCCTTTCACAGGTCTCCTAAGACAGCTCCCCTGACATAGCTCCCCAGACGAAGATCTCCTAAAGTGCGTTTCCTATGGTAGGTCCCCTGACGCAGGTGAAAAAAGGTCGGCCTCCTGTGGCAGGTGTCCTGACGCAGGTCTCCTGAATCAAGTTTCCTAAAGTGGATTCCACTGACGCAGGTCTCTTTTCAGAGGTCTCCTAAGGCAGTTCCCCTGACACGTGTTCTGACGCAGATCTCCTAAAGTAAATCTCCTGAGGTAGGTTCTCTGACGCAGGTGTAAACAAGATGGCCTCCTGACGCAGGTCCCCTGACGCAGATTTCCTAAAGTGGAATCCACGGAGGCAGGTCTTCTTCACAGGTCTCCTCAGGTAGCTCCATTGACACAGGTCTCTTTATATAGATCTACTAAAGTGCGTCTCCTGAAGTAGGTCCCCTGACGCAGGTGTCATAAATTGGGCCTCCTGACGCAGGTCCCCTGAAGGAGGTCTCCTGATGCAGGTTTCCTAAAGTGGATTCCGATGAAGCAGGTCTCTTTTCACAGGTCTCCTGACCCAGCTCCCCTGACGAAGCGCTCCTGAAGATCTCTTGAAGTGCGCTCCTAAGTTAGGTCCCCTGACGCAGGTGTCATATAGTGGGCCTCCTGACGCAGGTCTCTTGACGCAGGCCTCCTGATGCAGTTTTCTTAAAGTTGATTCCACTGATGCAGGTGTCATAAAGTGGGCATCCAGACGCAGTTTCCCTGACACAGGTATCCTTATGCAGATCTCCTAAAGTGCGTCTCCTGAGGTAGGTCCCTTGACGCAGGTGTTATAATGTGGGCCTCCTGACGCAGGTGTCATAAAGTGGGCCTCCTGATGCAGGTATCATAAAGTGGGTCTCGTGACGCAGGTCCCCTGATGCAAGTCTCCTGATAAGGTTATCTAAAGTGGATTCCACTGAAGCAGGTCCTCTATCACAGGTGTCCTAAGGCAGCTCCCCTGACACAGGTTTCCTGATATAGATCTCCTAAAGTGCATCTCCTGAAGTAGGTCCCGTGACGCTGGTGTCATAAAGTGGGCCTCCTGACGCAGGTCCCCTGACTCAGGTCTCTTGATGCAGGTTTCCTAAAGTGGTTTCCACTGACGCATGTGTCTTTTCACAGGTTTCCTAAGAAAGCTCCCCTGACATAGGTTTCCTGATATAGATCTCCTAAAGTGCATCTCCTGAAGTAGTTCCCCTTACGCTGGTGTCATAAAGTGGGCCTCCTGACGCAGGTGTCATATAGTGGGTCTCCTGACGCAGGTCCCTTGACGCAGGCCTCCTGATGCAGGTTTCCAAAAGTGGATTCCACTGAAGCAGGTCTCTTTTCACAGGTCTCCTAACGCAGCTCCCCTGACGAAGCTCTCCTGAAGGAGATCTCTTAAAGTGCATCTCTTAAGTTAGGTCCCGTGATGCAGGTGTCATATAGTGGGCCTCCTGACGCAGGTCTCCTGATTAACATCTAATAAAGTGCGTCTCCTGAAGTAGGTCCCCTGACGCAGGTGTCATAAAGTGGGCCTCCTGACGCAGGTCCCCTGAAGGAGGTCTCCTGATGCAGGTTTGCAAAAGTAGATTCCGCTGAAGCAGGTCTATTTTCACAGGTCTCCTAACGCAGCTCCCCTGACGAAGCTCTCCTGAAGGAGATCTCTTAAAGTGCGTCTCCTAAGTTAGGTCCCCTGATGCAGGTGTCATATAGTGGGCCTCCTGACGCAGGTCTCCTGATATAGATCTACTAATGTGCGTCTCTTGAAGTAGGTCCCCTGACGCAGGTGTCATCAAGTGGGCCTCCTGACGCAAGTCCCCTGACGCAGACTTCCTAAAGTGGATTCCACTGAGGCAGGTCTCCTTTCACAGGTCTCCTCAGGCAGCTCCCCTGACACAGGTCTCCTGACGGAGATCTCCTAAAGTGCGTTTCCTAAGGTAGGTCCCCTGACGCAGGTGTCATAAAGTGGTCCTCCTGACGCAGGTGTCCTGACGCAGGTTTCCTGAATCAAGTTTCCTAAAGTGGATTCCACTGATACAGGTCTCTTTTCACAGGTCTCCTAACGCAGCTCCCCTGACGAAGCTCTCCTGAAGGAGGTCTCTTAAGGTGCGTCTCCTAAGTTAGGTCCCCTGATGCAGGTGTCATATACTGGGCCTCCTGACGCAGGTCTCCTGATATAGATCTACTAAAGTGCGTCTCCTGAAGTAGGTCCTCTGACACAGGTGTCATCAAGTGGGCCTCCTGACGCAGGTCCCCTGACGCAGGTCTCCTGATGCAGATTTCCCAAAGATGATTCCACTGAATCAGGTCTCCTTTCACAGGTCTCCTTAGGCAGCTCCCCTGACACAGGTCTCCTGATATAGATCTACTAAAGTGCGTCTCCTGAAGTAGGTCCCCTGACGCAGGTGTCATAAAAGTGGGCCTCCTGACGCAGGTCCCATGAAGGAGGTTTCTTGATGCAGGTTTCCAAAAGTGGATTCCACTGAAGCAGGTCTCTTTTCACAGGTCTCCTAACGCAGCTCCCCTGACGAAGCTCTCCTGAAGGAGATCTCTTAAAGTGCGTCTCCTAAGTTAGGTCCCGTGATGCAGGTGTCATATAGTGGGCATCCTGACGCAGGTCTCCTGATATACATCTACTAAAGTGCGTCTCCTGAAGTAGGTCCCCTGACGCAGGTGTCATAAAGTGGGCCTCCTGACGCAGGTCCCCTGAAGGAGGTCTCCTGGTGCAGGTTTCCAAAAGTGGATTCCACTGACGCAGGTCTCTTTTCACAGGTCTCCTAACGCAGCTCCCCTGACGAAGCTCTCCTTAAGGAGATCTCTTAAAGTGCGTTTTCTAAGTTAGGTCCCCTGATGCAGGTGTCATATAGTGGGCCTCCTGACGCAGGTCTCCTGATATAGATCTACTAAAGTGCTTCTTCTGAAGTAGGTCCCCTGACGCAGGTGTCATCAAGTGGGCCTCCTGACGTAGGTCCCCTGACGAAGATTTCCTAAAGTGGATTCCACTGATACAGGTCTCTTTTCACAGGTCTCCTAACGCAGCTCCCCTGACGAAGCT
Organism: Oryzias celebensis; assembly: GCA_014656515.1. Taxonomy (NCBI): domain Eukaryota; kingdom Metazoa; phylum Chordata; class Actinopteri; order Beloniformes; family Adrianichthyidae; genus Oryzias; species Oryzias celebensis. The sequence goes on along the minus strand of BNCR01000017.1, from coordinate 21,975,775 downwards.
CTCCTGAAGGAGGTCTCTTAAGGTGCGTCTCCTAAGTTAGGTCCCCTGATGCAGTTGTCATATACTGGGCCTCCTGACGCAGGTCTCCTGATATAGATCTAGTAAAGTGCGTCTCCTGAAGTAGGTCCTTTGACGCAGGAGTCTTCAAGTGGGCCTCCTGACGCAGGTCCCCTGACGCAGGTCTCCTGATGCAGATTTCCCAAAGATGATTCCACTGAATCAGGTCTCCTTTCACAGGTCTCCTTAGGCAGCTCCCCTGACACAGGTCTCCTGATATAGATCTACTAAAGTGCGTCTCCTGAAGTAGGTCCCCTGACGCAGGTGTCATAAAAGTGGGCCTCCTGACGCTGGTCCCATGAAGGAGGTTTCTTGATGCAGGTTTCCAAAAGTGGATTCCACTGAAGCAGGTCTCTTTTCACAGGTCTCCTAACGCAGCTCCCCTGACGAAGCTCTCCTGAAGGAGATCTCTTAAAGTGCGTCTCCTAAGTTAGGTCCCGTGATGCAGGTGTCATATAGTGGGCATCCTGACGCAGGTCTCCTGATATACATCTACTAAAGTGCGTCTCCTGAAGTAGGTCCCCTGACGCAGGTGTCATAAAGTGGGCCTCCTGACGCAGGTCCCCTGAAGGAGGTCTCCTGATGCAGGTTTCCAAAAGTGGATTCCACTGACGCAGGTCTCTTTTCACAGGTCTCCTAACGCAGCTCCCCTGACGAAGCTCTCCTTAAGGAGATCTCTTAAAGTGCGTCTCCTAAGTTAGGTCCCCTGATGCAGGTGTCATATAGTGGGCCTCCTGACGCAGGTCTCCTGATATAGATCTACTAAAGTGCTTCTTCTGAAGTTGGTCCCCTGACGCAGGTGTCATCAAGTGGGCCTCCTGACGTAGGTCCCCTGACGAAGGATTCCTAAAGTGGATTCCACTGAGGCAGGTCTCCTTTCACAGGTCTCCTCAGGCAGCTCCCCTGACACAGGCCTCATGAAGGAGATCTCTTAAAGTGCGTCTCCTGAAGTAGGGCCAATGACGCAGGTGTTATAAAGTGGGCGTCCCGAAGCAGGTCCCCTGACGCAGGTCTCCTGATACAGATTTCCTTAAGTGGATTCCACTGAGGCAGGTCTCCTTTCACAGGTCTCCTCAGGCAGATCCCCATACACAGGTCTCCTGATACAGATTTCCTTAAGTGGATTCCACTGAGGCAGGTCTCCTTTCACAGGTCTTCTCAGGCAGCTCCCCTGACGAAGCTCTCCTGAAGGAGATCTCTTAAAGTGCGTCTCCTAAGTTAGGTCCCCTGATGCAGCTGTCATATAGTGGGCCTCCTGACGCAGGTCTCCTGATATTGTTCTACTAAAGTGCGTCTCCTGAAGTAGGTCCCCTGACGCAGGTTTCATCGAGTGGGCCTCCTGACGCAGGTCCCCTGACGCAGATTTCCTAAAGTGGATTCCACTGAGGCAGGTCTCCTTCACAGGTCTCCTAAGGCAGCTCCCTTGACACAGGTCTCCTGAAGGAGATCTCTTAAAGTGCGTCTCCTGAAGTAGGTCCACTGACGCAGGTCTCCTTTCACAGGTCTCTTAACATAGCTCCCCTTCAAAAGCTCTCCTGAAGGAGATCTCTTAAAGTGCATCTCCTAAGATAGGTCCCCTGATGCAGGTGTCATAAAGTGGGCCTCCTGACGCAGGTCCCCTGAAGGAGGTCTCCTCATGCAGGTTTCCTAAAGTTGATTCCACTGACGCAGGTCTCCTTTCACAGGTCTCCTAACATAGCTCCCCTTTAAAAGCTCTCCTGAAGGAGATCTCTTAAAGTGCGTCTCCTAAGATAGGTCCCCTGATGCAGGTGTCATAAAGTGGGCCTCCTGACGCAGGTCCCCTGAAGGAGGTCTCCTCATGCAGGTTTCCTAAAGTGGAATCCACTGAAGCAGGTCTCTTTTCACAGGTCTTCTAAGGCAGTTCCCCTGACATATGTCTTCTGACGCAGATCTCCTAAAGTAAATCTCCTGAAGTAGGTCCTCTGACGCAGGTGTCATCAAGTGGGCCTCCTGACGCAGGTACCCTGAAGGAGGTCTCCTGATGCAGGTTTCCTAAAGTGGATTCCACTAAAGCAGGTCTCCTTTCACAGGTCTCCTCAGGCAGCTCCCCTGACACAGGTCTCCTGAAGGAGATCTCTTAAAGTGTGTCTCCTAAAGTAGGTCCCCTGACGCAGGTGTTATAAAGTGGGCCTCCTGACGCAGGTCCCCTGAAGGAGGTCTCCTCATGCAGGTTTCCAAAAGTGGAATCCACTGAAGCAGGTCTCTTTTCACAGGTCTTTTAAGGCAGTTCCCCTGACACATGTCTTCTGAGGCAGATCTCCTAAAGTAAATCTCCTGAGGTAGGTCCTCTGACGCAGGTGTCATCAAGTGGGCCTCCTGACGCAGGTCCCCTGACGCAGATTTCCTAACGTGGATTCCACTGAGGCAGGTCTTCTTCACAGGTCTCCTCAGGCACCTCCCCTGACACAGGTTTCCTGAAGGAGATCTCTTAAAGTGTGTTTCCTGAAGTAGGTCCCCTGACGCAGGTGTCATAAAGTGGGCCTCCTGACGCAGGTACCCTGAAGGAGGTCTCCTGATACAGGTTTCCTAAAGTGGATTCCACTGAAGCAGGTCTCTTTTCACAGGTTTCCTAACGCAGCTCCCCTGACGAAGCTCTCGTGAAGGAGATCTCTTAAAGTTCGTCTCCTAAGTTAGGTCCCCTGATGCAGGTGTCATATAGTGGGCCTCCTGACGCAGGTCTCCTGATATAGATCTACTAAAGTGCCTCTCCTGAAGTAGGTCCCCTGACGCAGGTGTCATCAAGTGGGCCTCCTAACGCAGGTCCCCTGACGCATATTTCCTAAAGTGGATTCCACTGAGGCAGATCTCCTTTCACAAGTCTCCTCAGGCAGCTCCCCTGACACAGGTCTCCTGAAGGAGATCTCTTAAAGTGCGTCTCCTAAAGTAGGTCCCCTGACGCAGGTGTCATAAAGTGGGCCTCCTGACGCAGGTCCCCAGATGCAGGTTTCCTAAAGTGGATTCCACTGAAGCAGATCTCCTTTTATAGGTCTCCTAAGGCAGTTCCCCTGACACATGTTTTCTGACGCAGATCACCTAAAATAAATCTCCTGAGGTAGGTCCTTTGACGCAGGTGTCATAAAGTAGGCCTCCTGGCGCAGGTGCGCTGATGCAGGTCTCCTAATGCAGGTTTTCTAAAGTGGATTCCACTGACTCATGTGTCCTTTCACGGGTCTCCTAAGACAGCTCCCCTGACATAGCTCCCCTGACGGAGATCTCCTAAAGTCGTTTCCTAAGGTAGGTCCCCTGACGCAGGGGGAAATAAAGTAGGCCTCCTGACGCAGGTCTCCTGATGCAGATTTCCTGAAGTGGATTCCACTGAGGCAGGTCTTCTTTCACAGGTCTCCTCAAGCAGCTCCCCTGACACAGGTCTCCTGATATAGATCTACTAAAGTTCGTCTCCTGAAGTAGGTCCCCTGACGCAGGTGTCACAAAGTGGGCCTCCTGACGCAGGTCCCCTGACGCAGGTCTCCTGATGCAGATTTCCTAAAGTGGATTCCACTGAGGCAGGTCTCCTTTCACAGGTCTCCTTTCACAGGTCTCCTCAGGCAGCTTCCCTGACACAGGTCTCCTGATATAGATCTACTAAAGTGCGTCTCGTAAGTTAGGTCCCCTGATGCAGGTGTCATATAGTGGGCCTCCTTTCACAGGTCTCTTCAGGCAGCTCCCCTGACACAGGTCTCCTAAAGGAGATCTCTTAAAGTGCGTCTCCTAAAGTAGGTCCCCTGACGCATGTTTCATCAAGTGGGCCTCCTGACGTAGGTCCCTGACCCAGTTTTCCTAAAGTGGATTCCACTGAGGCAGGTCTCCTTCACAGGTCTCCTCAGGCAGCTCCCCTGACAGAGGTCTCCTGAAGGAGATCTCTTAAAGTGTGTCTCCTAAAGTAGGTCCCCTGACGCAGGTGTCATAAAGTGGGCTTCCTGACGCAGGTCCCCTGACGCAGGTCTCCTAAAGTGGATTCCACTGAGGCAGGTCTCCTTCACAGGTCTCCTCAGGCAGCTCCCCTGACACAGGTCTCCTGATATAGATCTACTAAAGTGCGTCTCCTGAAGTAGGTCTCCTGACGCAGGTGTCATAAAGTGGGCCTCCTGACGCAGGTCCCCTGAAGGAGGTCTCCTGATGCAGATTTCCTAAAGTGGATTCCACTGAGGATGGTCTCCTTTCACAGGGCTCCTAAGACAGCTCCCCTGACATAGCTCTCCTGAAGGAGATCTCTTAAAGTGCGTCTCCTAAGTTAGGTCCCCTGATGCAGGTGTCATATAGTGGGCCTCCTGACGCAGGTCTCCTGGCGCCGGTTCCCTAATGCAGGTTTCCTAAAGTGGATTCCACTGACTCATGTGGCCTTTCACAGGTCTCCTAAGACAGCTCCCCTGACATAGCTCCCCTGACGGAGATCTCCAAAAGTGCGTTTCCTAAGGTAGGTCCCCTGACGCAGGTGAAATAAGGTGGGCCTCCTGACGCAGGTCTCCTGAATCAAGTTTCCTAAAGTGGATTCCACTGACGCAGGTCTCTTTTCACAGGTCTCGAAATGCAGCTCCCCTGACGAAGCTCTCCTGAAGGAGATCTCTTAAAGTGCGTCTCCTAAGTTACGTCCCCTGATGCAGGTGTCATATAGTGGGCCTCCTGACGCAGGTCTCCTGATATAGATCTGCTAAAGTGCGTCTCCTGATGTAGGTCCCTTTACGCAGGTGTCATAAAGTGGGCCTTCTGACGCAGGTCCCCTCACGCAGGTCTCCTGATGCAGATTTCCTAAAGTGGATTCCACTGAGGCAGCTCTCCTTTTCACAGGTCTCCTAACACAGCTCCCCTGACGAAGCTCTCCTGAAGGAGATCTCTTAAAGTGCGTCTCCTAAGTTAGGTCCCCTGATGCAGGTGTCATATAGTGGGCCTCCTGACGCAGGTCTCCTGACGCAGGTCTCCTGATGCAGATTTCCTAAAGTGGATTCCACTGACGCAGGTCTCCTTTCACAGGTCTCCTAACGCAGCTCCCCTGACAAAGCTCTCCTGAAGGTGATCTCCTAAATTGTAGCCCATGAGGTACGTCCCCTAACACAGGTGTCATTAAGTGGGCCTTCTGATGAAAGTCTCCTGAAGCAGGTCTCCTGATGCCGATTTCCTAAAGTGGATTCCACTGAGGCAGCTCTCCTTTTCACAGGTCTCCTAACGCAGCTCCCCTGACGAAGCTCTCCTGAAGGAGTTCTCTTAAAGTGCGTCTCCTAAGTTAGGTCCCCTGATGCAGGTGTCATATAGTGGGCCTCCTGACGCAGGTCTCCTAACGCAGGTCTCCTGATGCAGATTTCCTAAAGTGGATTCCACTGACGCAGGTCTCCTTTCACAGGTCTCCTAACGCAGCTCCCCTGACAAAGCTCTCCTGAAGGTGATCTCCTAAATTGTTTCCCCTGAGGTACGTCCCCTAACGCAGGTGTCATTAAGTGGGCCTTCTGATGAAAGTCTCCTGAAGCAGGTCTCCTGATGCCGATATCCTAAAGTTTATTCCACTGACGCAGGTCTCCTTTCACAGGTCTCCTAACGCAGCTCTCCTAACAAAGCTCTCCTGTAGGAGATCTCCTAAATTGTATCCCCTGAGGTACGTCCCCTAACACAAGTGTCATTAAGTGGGACTTCTAATGCAGGTCCCCTGAAGCAGGTCTCCTGATGCAGGTTTCCTGAAGTGGATTCCACTGAAGCAGGTCTCTTTTCACAGGTCCCCTAACGCAGCTCCCCTGACAAAGCTCTCCTGAAGGAGATCTCTTAAAGTGCGTCTCCTAAGTTAGGTCCCCTGATGCAGGTGTCATATAGTGGGCCTCCTGACGCAGGTCTCCTGATATAGTTCTACTAAAGTGCGTCTCCTGAAGTAGGTCCTCTGACGCAGGTGTCATCAATTTGGCCTCCTGACGCAGTTCCCCTGACCCAGATTTCCTAATGTGGATTCCACTGAGGCAGGTCTTCTTCACAAGTCTCCTCAGGTAGCTCCCCTGACACAGGTCTCCTTATATAGAGCTACTAAAGTGCGTCTCCTGAAGTAGGTCCCCTGAAGGAGGTCTCCTGATGCAGGTTTCCTAAAGTGGATTCCACTGAAGCAGGTTTCTTTTCACAGGTCTCCTAACGCAGCTCCCCTGACGAAGCTCTCCTGAAGGAGATCTCTTAAAGTGCTCCTCCTAAGTTTGGTCCCCTGATGCAGGTGTCATATAGTGGGCCTCCTGACCTAGGTCTCCTGATATAGATCTACTAAAGTGCGTCTCCTGAAGTAGGTCCCCTGACGCAGGTGTCATCAAGTGGGCCTCCTGACGCAGGTCCCCTGACGCAGGTCCCCTGATGCAGATTTCCTAAAGTGGATTCCACTGAGGCAGGTGTCCTTTCACAGGTCTCCTCAGACAGCTCCCCTGACACAGGTCTCCTGATATAGATCTACTAAAGTGCATCTCCTGAAGTAGGTCCCCTGATGCAGGTGTCATATAGTGGGCCTCCTGACGCAGGTCTCCTGATATAGATCTACTAAAGTGCCTTTCCTAAAGTAGGTCCCCTGACGCAGGTGTCATCAAGTAGGCCTCCTGACGCAGGTCCCCTGACGCAGATTTTCTAAAGTGGATTCCATTGAGGCAGGTCTCCTTTCACAGGTCTCCTAACGTAGCTCCCCTTCGAAAGCTCTCCTAAAGGATATCTCTTAAAGTGCGTCTCCTGAAGTAGGTCCCCTAACGCAGGTGTCATAAAGTGGGCCTCCTGACGCAGGTCCCCTGATGCAGGTCTCCTGATGCAGGTTTCCTAAAGTGGATTCCACTGAAGCAGGTTTCTTTTCACAGGTCTCCTAACGCAGCTCCCCTGACGAAGCTCTCCTGAAGGAGATCTCTTAAAGTGCTCCTCCTAAGTTTGGTCCCCTGATGCAGGTGTCATATAGTGGGCCTCCTGACCTAGGTCTCCTGATATAGATCTACTAAAGTGCGTCTCCTGAAGTAGGTCCCCTGACGCAGGTGTCATCAAGTGGGCCTCCTGACGCAGGTCCCCTGACGCAGGTCTCCTGATGCAGATTTCCTAAAGTGGATTCCACTGAGGCAGGTGTCCTTTCACAGGTCTCCTCAGACAGCTCCCCTGACACAGGTCTCCTGATATAGATCTACTAAAGTGCATCTCCTGAAGTAGGTCCCCTGATGCAGGTGTCATATAGTGGGCCTCCTGACGCAGGTCTCCTGATATAGATCTACTAAAGTGCCTTTCCTAAAGTAGGTCCCCTGACGCAGGTGTCATCAAGTAGGCCTCCTGACGCAGGTCCCCTGATGCAGGTCTACTGATGCAGATTTCCTAAAGTGGATTCCACTGACGCAGGTCTCTTTTCACAGGTCTCTTAACGCAGCTCCCCTGACGAAGCTCTCCTGAAGGAGATCTCTTAAAGTGCGTCTCCTAAGTTAGGTCCCCTGATGCAAGTGTCATATAGTGGGCCTCCTGACGCCGGTCCCCTAATGCAGGGTTTCTAAAGTGGATTCCACTGACTCATGTGTCCTTTCACAGGTCTCCTAAGACAGCTCCCCTGACATGGCTCCCCTGACGGAGATCTCCTAAAGTGCGTTTCCTAAGGTAGGTCCCCTGACGCAGGTGTAAGGTCGGCCTCCTGACGCAGGTGTCCTGACGCAGGTCTCCTGAATCAAGTTTCCTAAAGTGGATTCCATTGACGCAGGTCTCTTTTCACAGGTCTCCTAACACAGCTCCCCTGAGGAAGCTCTCCTGAAGGAGATCTCTTAAAGTGAGTCTCCTAAGTTAGGTCCCCTGACGCAGGTGTCATATAGTGGGCCTGCTGACGCAGGTCTCCTGATATAGATCTACTAAAGTGCGTCTCCTGAAGTTGATCCCCTGACGCAGGTGTCATAAAGTGGGCGTCCTGACGCTTGTCCCCTGAAGCAGGTCTCCTGATACAGGTTTCCTAAAGTGGATTCCACTGATGCATATCTCCTTTCACAGGTCTCCTAAGGCAGTTCCCCTGACACATGTCTTCTGACGCAGATCTCCTTAAGTAAATCTCCTGAGGTAGGTCCTTTGACGCAGGTGTCATAAAGTGGGCCTCCTGACGCAAGTCCCCTCACGCAGGTCTCCTGATGCAGATTTCCTAAAGTGGATTCCACTGAGGCAGGTCTCATTTCACAGGTCTCCTTAGGCAGCTCCCCTGACACAGGTCTCCTGATATAGATCTGCTAAAGTGCGTCTCCTGAAGTAGGTCCCCTGACGCAGGTGTCATCAAGTGGGCCTCCTGACGCAGGTCCCCTGACGCAGATTTCCTAACGTGGATTCCACTGAGGCAGGTCCCCTTTTACAGGTCTCCTCAGGCAGCTCCCCTGACAAAGGTCTCCTGAAGGAGATCTCTTAAAGTGCGTCTCCTGAAGTAAGTCCCCTGACGCAGGTGTCATAAAGTGGGCCTCCTGACGCAGGTCCCCTGACGCAGGTCTCCTGATGCAGATTTCCTAAAGTGGATTCCACTGAGGCCTTTCTCCTTTCACAGGTCTCCTCAGGCAGCTCCCCTGACACAGGTCTCCTGATATAGATCTCTTAAAGCGCGTCTCCTTAAGTAGGTCCCCTGATGCAGTTGTCATATAGTGGGCCTCCTGACGCAGGTCTCCTGATATAGATCTACTAAAGTGCGTCTCCTGAAGTACGTTCTCTGACGCAGGTGTCATAAAGTTGGCCTCCTGACGCAGGTCCCCTGAAGAAGGTCTCCTGATACAGGTTTTCTAAAGTGGATTCCACTGAGGCAGGTCTCCTTTCACAGGTCTCCTCAGGCAGCTCCCCTGACACAGGTCTCCTGATATAGATCTGCTAAAGTGCGTCTCCTGAAGTAGGTCCCCTGACGTAGGTGTCATCAAGTGGGCCTCCTGACGCAGGTCCCCTGACGCAGATTTCCTAACGTGGATTCCACTGAGGCAGGTCTCCTTTCACAGGTCTCCTAATGAAGTTTCCCTGACAAAGCTCTCCTGAAGGAGATCTCTTAAAGTGCGTCTCGTAAGTTAGGTCCCCTGATGCAGGTGTCATATAGTGGGCCTCCTGACGCAGGTCTCCTGACGCCTGTCCCCTAATGCAGGTTTCCTAAAGTGGATTAAACTGACTCAGGTGTTCTTTCACAGGTCTCCTAAGACAGCTCCCCTGACATTGCTCCCCTGACGGATATCTCCTAAAGTGCGTTTCCTAAGGTAGGTCCCCTGACGCAGGTGAAAAAAGGTCGGCCTCCTGACGCAGGTGTCCTGACGCAGGTCTCCTGAATCAAGTTTCCTAAAGTGGATTCCACTGACGCAGGTCTCTTTTCACAGGTCTCCTAAGGCAGTTCCACTGACACATGTCTTCTGACGCAGATCTCCTAAAATAAATCTCCTGAGGTAGGTCCTCTGACGCAGGTGTTATCAAGTGGGCCTCCTGACGCAGGTCCCCTGACGCAGATTTCCTAAAGTGGATTCTACTGACGCAGGTCTTCTTCACAGGTCTCCTCAGGTAGCTCCCCTGACACAGGTCTCCTTATATAGATCTACTAAAGTGCGTCTCCTGAAGGGTTAGGGTTAGGGTTAGGGTTAGATTTCCTAAAGTGAATTCCACAGAGGCAGGTCTTCTTTCACAGGTCTACTCAGGCAGCTCTCCTGACACAGGTCTCCTGATATAGATCTACTAAAGTGGCGCTCCTGATGTAGGTCCCCTGACGCAGGTGTCATAAAGTGGGCCTCCTGACGCAGGTCCCCTCAAGGAGGTCTCCTGATGTAGGTTTCCTAAAGTGGATTCCACTGACGCAGGTTTCCTTTCACAGGTCTCCTAACGCAGCTCCCCTGACTAGCTCTCCTGAAGGAGATCTCTTAAAGTGCGTCTCCTAAGTTAGGTCCCCTGATGCAGGTGTCATATAGTGGGCCTCCTGACGCAGGTCTCCTGATATAGTTCTACTAAAGTGCGTCTCCTGAAGTAGGTCCCTTGACGCAGGTGTCATCAAGTGGGCCTCCTGACGCAGGTCCCCTGACGCAGATTTCCTAAAGTGGATTCCACTGAGGCAGAACTCCTTTCACAGGTCTCCTCAGGCAGCTCCCCTGACACAGGTCTCCTTATATAAATCTACTAAAGTGCGTCTCCTGAAGTAGGTCCCCTGACGCAGGTGTCATAAAGTGGGCCTTCTGACGCAGGTCCCCTGAAGGAGGTCTCCTGATGCAAGTTTCCTAAAGTGGATCTCACTGAAGCAGGTCTCTTTTCACAGGTCTCCTAACGCAGCTCCCCTGACGAAGCTCTCCTGAAGGAGATCTCTTAAAGTGCGTCTCCTAAATTAGGTCCCCTGATTCAGGTGTTATAAAGTGGGCCTCCTGATCCAGGTCTCCTGACGCAGGTCTCCTGATGCAGATTTCCTAAAGTGGATTCCACTGAGGCAGGTCTCCTTTCACAGATCTCCTCAGGCCGCTCCCCTGACACAGGTCTCCTGATATAGATCTACTAAAGTGCGTCTCCTGAAGTAGGTCCCCTGACGCAGGTGTCATAAAGTGGGCCTCATGACGCAGGTCCCCTAAAGGAGGTCTCCTGATGCAGGTTTCCTAAAGTGGATTCCACTGACGCAGGTCTCCTTTCACAGGTCACCTAACGCAGCTCCCCTTCAAAAGCTCTCCTGAAGGAGATCTCTTAAAGTGCGTCTCCTAAGATAGGTCCCCTGATGCAGGTTTCCTAAAGTTGATTCCACTGATGCAGATCTCCTTTCACAGGTCTCCTAAGGCAGTTCCCCTGACACATGTCTCCTGACGCAGATCTCCTAAAGTAAATCTTCTGAGGTAGGTCCTCTCACGCAGATGTCTTTAAGTGGGCCTCCTGATGCAGGTCTCCTGATGCAGATTTCCTGAAGTGGATTCCACTGTGATAGGTCTCCTTTCACAGGTCTCCTCAGGCAGCTCCCCTGACACAGGTTTCCTGATATAGATCTTCTAAAGTGCGTCTCCTGAAGTAGGTCCCCTGACGCAGGTGTCATAAAGTGGGCCTCCTGACGCAGGTCCCCTGAAGGAGGTCTCCTGATGTAGGTCCTAACGTGGATTCCACTGACGCAGGTCTCCTTTCACAGGTCTCCTAACGCAGCTCCCCTGACAAAGCTCTCCTGAAGGAGATCTTCTAAATTGTATCCACCAATGTACGTCCCCTAACACAGGTGTCATTAAGTGGGCCTTCTGATGCAGGTCTCCTGAAGCAGGTCTCCTGATGCAGATATATTAAGGTTTATTCCAGTGACGCAGGTCTCCTTTCACAGGTCTACTAATGCAGCTCCCCTGACAAAGCTCTCCTGAAGGAGATCTCTTAAAGTGCGTCTCCTAAGTTAGGTCCCCTGAAGCAGGTCTCTCGATGCAGGTTTCCTAAAGTGGATTCCACTGATGCAGATCTCCTTTCACAGGTCTCCTAAGGCAGTTCCCCTGACACATGTCTTCTGACGCAGATCTCCTAAAGTAAATCTCCTGAGGTAGGTCCTCTGACGCAGGTGTCATAAAGTGGGCCTCCTGACGCAGGTCCCCTGATGCAGGTCTACTGATGCATGTTTCCTAATGTGGATTCCACTGATGGAGATCTCCTTTCACAGCAATCCTAAAGCAGCTTCCCTGACACAGGTCTCCTGATATAGATCTACTATAGTTCGTCTCCTGAAGTAGGTCCCCTGACGCAGGTGTCATAAAGTGGGCCTCCTGACCCAGGTCCCCTGACGCAGGTCTCCTGATGCAGATTTCCTAAAGTGGATTCACTGAGGCAGGTCTCCTTTCACAGGTTTCCTAAGACAGCTCCCCTGACATAGCTCCCCTGACGGAGATCTCCTGAAGTGCGTTTCCTAAGGTAGGTCCCCTGACGCAGGTCTCCTGAATCAAGTTTCCTAAAGTGGATTGCACTGACACAGGTCTCTTTTCACAGGTCTCCTAACGCAACTCCCCTGACAAAGCTCTCCTGAAGGAGATCTCTTAAAGTACGTCTCCTAAGTTAGGTCCCCTGATGCAGGTGTCATATAGTGGGCCGCCTGACACAGGTCTCCTGACGCCGGTCCCCTAATGCAGGTTTCCTAAAGTGGATTCCACTGACTCATTTGTCCTTTCACAGGTCTCCTAAGACAGCTCCCCTGACATAGCTCCCCTGACGGAGATCTCCTAAAGTTCGTTTCCTAAGGTAGGTTCCCTGACGCAGGGGAAATAAGGTGGGCCTCCTGATGCAGGTGTCCTGACCCAGGTCTCCTGAATCAAGTTTCCTAAAGTGGATTCCACTGGCGCAGGTCTCTTTTCACAGGTCTCCTAACGCAGCTCCCCTGACGAAGCTCTCCTGAAGGAGATCTCTTAAAGTGCGTCTCCTAAGTTAGGTCCCCCGATGCAGGTGCCATATAGTGGGCCTTCTGACGCAGGTCTCCTGATATAGATCTACTAAAGCGCGTCTTCTGAAGTAGGTCCCCTGACGCAGGTGTTATAAAGTGGGCCTCCTGATCCAGGTCTCCTGACGCAGGTCTCCTGATGCAGAATTCCTAAAGTGGATTCCACTGAGGCAGGTCTCCTTTCACAGATCTCCTCAGGCCGCTCCCCTGACACAGGTCTCCTGATATAGATCTACTAAAGTGCGTCTCCTGAAGTAGGTCCCCTGACGCAGGTGTCATAAAGTGGGCCTCATGACGCAGGTCCCCTAAAGGAGGTCTCCTGATGCAGGTTTCCTAAAGTGGATTCCACTGACGCAGGTCTCCTTTCACAGGTCACCTAACGCAGCTCCCCTTCAAAAGCTCTCCTGAAGGAGATCTCTTAAAGTGCGTCTCCTAAGATAGGTCCCCTGATGCAGGTTTCCTAAAGTTGATTCCACTGATGCAGATCTCCTTTCACAGATCTCCTAAGGCAGTTCCCCTGACACATGTCTTCTGACGCAAATCTAAAGTAAATCTTCTGAGGTAGGTCCTCTCACGCAGGTGTCTTTAAGTGGGCCTCCTGATGCAGGTCCCCTGACGCAGATTTCCTAAAGTGGATTCCACTGAGGCAGGTCTTCTTTAACAGGTCTCCTCAGGCAGCTCCCCTGACACAGGTCTCCTGAAGGAGATCTCTTAAAGTGCGTCTCCTGAAGTAGGTCCCCTGACGCAGGTGTTATATAGTGGGCCTCCTGACTCAGGTGTCCTGACGCAGGTCTCCTGATGCAGATTTTCTAAAGTGGATTCCACTGAGGCAGGTCTTCTTCACAGGTCTCCTCAGGTAGCTCCCCTGACACAGGTTTCCTTATATAGATCTACTAAAGTGCGTCTCCTGAAGTAGGTCCCCTGACGCAGGTGTCATTAAATGGGCCTCCTGACGCAGGTCCCCTGAAGGAGGACTCCTGATGCAGGTTTCCTAAAGTGGATTCCACTGAAGCTGGTCTCCTTTCACAGGCCTCCTAATGCAGCTCCCCTGACAAAGCTCTCCTGAAGGAGATCTCCTAAATTGTATCCCCTGAGGTACGTCCCCTAACACAGGTGTCATTAAGTGGGCCTTCTGATGCAGGTCTCCTGAAGCAGGTCTCCTAACGCAGCTCCCCTGACAAATTTCTCCTGAAGGAGATCTCTTAAAGTGCGTCTCTTAAGTTAGGTCCCATGATGCAGGTTTCATATAGTGGGCCTCCTGACGCAGGTCTCCTGACGCCGGTCCCCTAATGCAGGTTTCCTAAAGTGGATTCCACTGACGCAGGTCTCTTTTCACAGGTCTCCTAACGCAGCTCCCCTGACGAAGCTCTCTTGAAGGAGATCTCTTAAAACGCGTCTCCTAAGTTAGGTCCCCTGATGCAGGTGTCATATAGTGGGCCTCCTGACGCAGGTCTCTTGATATAGATCTACTAAAGTGCGTCTCCTGAAGTAGGTCCCCTGACGCAGGTGTCATAAAGTGGGCCTCCTGACGCAGGTCCCCTGACGCAGGTTTCCTGATGCAGATTTCCTAAAGTGGATTCCACTGACGCAGGTCTCTTTTCACAGGTCTCCTAACGCAGCTCCCCTGACGAAGCTCTCCTGAAAGAGATCTCTTAAAGTGCGTCTCCTAAGTTAGGTCCCCTGATGCAGGTGTCATATAGTGGGCCTCCTGACGCAGGTCTCCTGATATAGTTCTGCTAAAGTGCGTTTCCTGAAGTAGGTCCCCTGACGCAGGTGTCATCAAGTGGGCCTCCTGACGCAGGTCCCCTGACGCAGGTCTCCTGATGCAGATTTCCTAAAATGGATTCCACTGACGCAGGTTTCTTTTCACAGGTCTCCTAACGCAGCTCCCCTGACGAAGCTCTCCTGAAGGAGATCTCTTATAGTGCGTCTCCTAAGTTAGGTCCCCCGATGCAGGTGTCCTGTAGTGGGCCTCCTGACGCAGGTCTCCTGATATAGATCCACTAAAGTGCGTCTCCTGAAGTAGGTCCCCTGACGCAGGTGTCATAAAGTGGGCCTCCTGACGCAGGTCCCCTGACGCAGGTCTTCTGATGCAGATTTCCTAAAGTGGATTCCACTGACGCAGGTCTCCTTTCACAGGTCTCCTAACGTAGCTCCCCTTCAAAAGCTCTCCTGAAGGAGATCTCTTAAAGTGCGTCTCCAAAGATAGGTCCCCTGATGCAGGTGTTATAAAGTGGGCCTCCTGACGCAGGTCCCCTGAAGGAGGTCTCCTGATGCAGGTTTCCTAAAGTGGATTCCTCTGACGCAGGTCTCTTTTCACAGGTCTCTTAAAGCAGTTCCCGTGACACATGTCTTCTGATGCAGATCTCCTAAAGTAAATCTCCTTTGGTAGGTCCTCTGACGGAGGTGTCATCAAGTGGGCCTCCTGACGCAGGTCCCCTGACGCAGATTTCCTAAAGTGGATTCCACTGAGGCAGGTCTTCTTCACAGGTCTCCTCAGGTAGCTCCTCTGACACAGGTCTCCTTATATAGATCTACTAAAGTGCGTCTCCTGAAGTAGGTCCCCTGACGCAGGTGTCATATAGTGGGCCTCCTGACGCAGGTCCCCTGACGCAGATTTCCTAAAGTGGATTCCACTGAGGCAGGTCTTCTTCACAGGTCTCCTCAGGTAGCTCCTCTGACACAGGTCTCCTTATATAGATCTACTAAAGTGCGTCTCCTAAGATAGGTCCCCTGATGCAGGTTTCCTAAAGTTGATTCCACTGATGCAGATCTCCTTTCACAGATCTCCTAAGGCAGTTCCCCTGACACATGTCTTCTGACGCAAATCTAAAGTAAATCTTCTGAGGTAGGTCCTCTCACGCAGGTGTCTTTAAGTGGGCCTCCTGATGCAGGTCCCTTGACGCAGATTTCCTAAAGTGGATTCCACTGAGGCAGGTCTTCTTTAACAGGTCTCCTCAGGCAGCTCCCCTGACACAGGTCTCCTGAAGGAGATCTCTTAAAGTGCGTCTCCTGAAGTAGGTCCCCTGACGCAGGTGTTATATAGTGGGCCTCCTGACTCAGGTGTCCTGACGCAGGTCTCCTGATGCAGATTTTCTAAAGTGGATTCCACTGAGGCAGGTCTTCTTCACAGGTCTCCTCAGGTAGCTCCCCTGACACAGGTTTCCTTATATAGATCTACTAAAGTGCGTCTCCTGAAGTAGGTCCCCTGACGCAGGTGTCATTAAATGGGCCTCCTGACGCAGGTCCCCTGAAGGAGGACTCCTGATGCAGGTTTCCTAAAGTGGATTCCACTGAAGCTGGTCTCCTTTCACAGGCCTCCTAATGCAGCTCCCCTGACAAAGCTCTCCTGAAGGAGATCTCCTAAATTGTATCCCCTGAGGTACGTCCCCTAACACAGGTGTCATTAAGTGGGCCTTCTGATGCAGGTCTCCTGAAGCAGGTCTCCTAACGCAGCTCCCCTGACAAATTTCTCCTGAAGGAGATCTCTTAAAGTGCGTCTCTTAAGTTAGGTCCCATGATGCAGGTTTCATATAGTGGGCCTCCTGACGCAGGTCTCCTGACGCCGGTCCCCTAATGCAGGTTTCCTAAAGTGGATTCCACTGACGCAGGTCTCTTTTCACAGGTCTCCTAACGCAGCTCCCCTGACGAAGCTCTCTTGAAGGAGATCTCTTAAAACGCGTCTCCTAAGTTAGGTCCCCTGATGCAGGTGTCATATAGTGGGCCTCCTGACGCAGGTCTCTTGATATAGATCTACTAAAGTGCGTCTCCTGAAGTAGGTCCCCTGACGCAGGTGTCATAAAGTGGGCCTCCTGACGCAGGTCCCCTGACGCAGGTTTCCTGATGCAGATTTCCTAAAGTGGATTCCACTGACGCAGGTCTCTTTTCACAGGTCTCCTAACGCAGCTCCCCTGACGAAGCTCTCCTGAAAGAGATCTCTTAAAGTGCGTCTCCTAAGTTAGGTCCCCTGATGCAGGTGTCATATAGTGGGCCTCCTGACGCAGGTCTCCTGATATAGTTCTGCTAAAGTGCGTTTCCTGAAGTAGGTCCCCTGACGCAGGTGTCATCAAGTGGGCCTCCTGACGCAGGTCCCCTGACGCAGGTCTCCTGATGCAGATTTCCTAAAATGGATTCCACTGACGCAGGTTTCTTTTCACAGGTCTCCTAACGCAGCTCCCCTGACGAAGCTCTCCTGAAGGAGATCTCTTATAGTGCGTCTCCTAAGTTAGGTCCCCCGATGCAGGTGTCCTGTAGTGGGCCTCCTGACGCAGGTCTCCTGATATAGATCCACTAAAGTGCGTCTCCTGAAGTAGGTCCCCTGACGCAGGTGTCATAAAGTGGGCCTCCTGACGCAGGTCCCCTGACGCAGGTCTTCTGATGCAGATTTCCTAAAGTGGATTCCACTGACGCAGGTCTCCTTTCACAGGTCTCCTAACGTAGCTCCCCTTCAAAAGCTCTCCTGAAGGAGATCTCTTAAAGTGCGTCTCCAAAGATAGGTCCCCTGATGCAGGTGTTATAAAGTGGGCCTCCTGACGCAGGTCCCCTGAAGGAGGTCTCCTGATGCAGGTTTCCTAAAGTGGATTCCTCTGACGCAGGTCTCTTTTCACAGGTCTCTTAAAGCAGTTCCCGTGACACATGTCTTCTGATGCAGATCTCCTAAAGTAAATCTCCTTTGGTAGGTCCTCTGACGGAGGTGTCATCAAGTGGGCCTCCTGACGCAGGTCCCCTGACGCAGATTTCCTAAAGTGGCTTCCACTGAGGCAGGTCTTCTTCACAGGTCTCCTCAGGTAGCTCCTCTGACACAGGTCTCCTTATATAGATCTACTAAAGTGCGTCTCCTGAAGTAGGTCCCCTGACGCAGGTGTCATATAGTGGGCCTCCTGACGCAGGTCCCCTGAAGGAGGTCTCCTGATGCAGGTTTCCAAAAGTGGATTCCACTGAAGCAGGTCTCTTTTCACAGGTCTCCTAACGCAGCTCCCTTGACGAAGCTCTCCTGAAGGAGGTCTCTTAAAGTGCGTCTCCTCAGTTAGGTCCCCTGATGCAGTTGTCATATAGTGGGCCTCCTGATGCAGGTCTCCTGATATAAATCTACTAAAGTGCGTCTCCTGAAGTAGGTCCCCTGACGCACGTGTCATCAAGTGGGCCTTCTGACGCAGGTCCCCTGACGCAGATTTCCTAAAGTGGATTCCACTGAGGCAGGTCTCCTTTCACAGGTCTCCTCAGGCAGTTTCCCTGACACCGGTCTCCTGAAGGAGATCTCTTAAAGTGCGTCTCCTGAAGTAGGTCCCCTGACACAGTTGTCATAAAGTGGGCCTCCTGACGCAGGTCCCCTGACGCAGATATCATAAAATTTATTGCACTGACGCAGGTCACCTTTCACAGGTCTCCTAACGCAGCTCCCCTGACAAAGCTCTCCTGAAGGAGATCTCTTAAAGTACGTCTCGTAAGTTAGGTCCCCTGATGCAGGTGAAAAAAGGTAGGCCTCCTGACGCAGGTCTCCTGAATTATGTTTCCTAAAGTTGATTCCACTGACGCAGGTCTCTTTTCACATGTCTCCTAACGCAGCTCCCCTGACGAAGCTCTCCAGAAGGAGATCTCTTAAAGTGCGTCTCCTAAGTTAGGTCCCCTGATGCAGGTGTCATATAGTGGGCCTCCTGACGCAGTTCTCCTGATATAGATCTACTAAAGTGCGTCTCCTGAAGTAGGTCCCCTGACGCAGGTGTCTTAAAGTGGGCCTCCTGACGCAGGTCCCCTGACGCAGATATCATAAAGTTTATTCCACTGACGCAGGTCACCTTTCACAGGTCTCCTAACGCAGCTCCCCTGACAAAGCTCTGCTGAAGGAGATCTCCTAAATTGTATCCTCTGAGGTACGTCCCCTGACACAGGTGTCATTAAGTGGGCCTCCTTTTCGCAGGTCCCCTGAAGGAGGTCTCCTGATGCAGACATCATAAAGTTTATTGCACTGACGCAGGTCTCCTTTCACAGGTCTCCTAACGCAGCTCCCCTGACAAAGCTCTCCTGAAAGAGATCTCTTAAAGGTGCCTCTGGTAAGTTAGGTCCCCTGATGCAGGTGAAAAAAGGTCGGCCTCCTGACGCAGGTCTCCTGAATTATGTTTCCTAAAGTGGATTCCACTGACGCAGCTCTCTTTTCACATGTCTCCTAACGCAGCTCCCCTGACGAAGCTCTCCAGAAGGAGATCTCTTAAAGTGCGTCTCCTAAGTTAGGTCCCCTGACGCAGGTGTCTTAAAGTGGGCCTCCTGACGCAGGTCCCCTGACGCAGATATCATAAAGTTTATTCCACTGACGCAGGTCACCTTTCAAAGGTCTCCTAACGCATCTCCCCTCACAAAGCTCTGCTGAAGGAGATCTCCTAAATTGTATCCTCTGAGCTACGTCCCCTGACACAGGTGTCATTAAGTGGGCCTCCTGAAGCAGGTCCAATGAAGGAGGTCTCCTGATGCAGACATCATAAAGTTTATTGCACTGACGCAGGTCTCCTTTCACAGGTCTCCTAACGCAGCTCCCCTGACAAAGCTCTCCTGAAGGAGATCTCTTAAAGTGCGTCTCGTAAGTTAGGTCCCCTGATGCAGGTGAAAAAAGGTCGGCCTCCTGACGCAGGTCTCCTGAATTATGTTTCCTAAAGTGGATTCCACTGACGCGGCTCTCTTTTCACATGTCTCCTAACGCAGCTCCCCTGACGAAGCTCTCCAGAAGGAGATCTCTTAAAGTGCGTCTCCTAAGTTAGGTCCCCTGATGCAGGTGTCATATAGTGGGCCTCCTGACGCAGTTCTCCTGATATAGATCTACTAAAGTGCGTCTCCTGAAGTAGGTCCCCTGACGCAGGTGTCTTAAAGTGGGCCTCCTGACGCAGGTCCTCTGACGCAGGTCTCCTGATGCAGATTTCCGAAAAATGGATTCCACTGACGCAGGTCTCTTTTCACAGGTCTCCTAACGCAGCTCCCCTTACGAAGCTCTCCTGAAGGAGATCTCTTATAGTGCGTCTCCTAAGTTAGGTCCCCTGATGCAGGTGTCATGTAGTGGGCCACCTGACGCAAGTCTCCTGATATAGATCTACTAAATTGCGTCTCCTGAAGTAGGTCCCCTGACGCAGGTGTCTTAAAGTGGGCCTCCTGACGCAGGTCCCCTGACGCAGGTCTCCTGATGCAGATTTCCGAAAAATGGATTTCACTGACGCAGGTCTCTTTTCACAGGTCTCCTAACGCAGCTCCCCTTACGAAGCTCTCCTGAAGGAGATCTCTTATAGTGCGTCTCCTAAGTTAGGTCCCCTGACGCAGGTGTCATATAGTGGGCCTCCTGACGCAGGTCCCCTGAAGGAGGTCTCCTGATGCAGGTTTCCAAAAGTGGATTCCACTGAAGCAGGTCTCTTTTCACAGGTCTCCTAACGCAGCTCCTTTGACAAAGCTCTCCTGAAGGAGGTCTCTTAAAGTGCGTCTCCTAAGTTAGGTCCCCTGATGCAGGTGTCATATAGTGGGCCTCCTGACGCAGGTCTCCTGATATAGATCTACTAAAGTGCGTCTCCTGAAGTAGGTCCCCTGACGCACGTGTCATCAACTGGGACTCCTGACGCAGGTCCCCTGACGCAGATTTCCTAAAGTGGATTCCACTGAGGCAGGTCTCCTTTCACAGGTCTCCTAACGCAGCTCCCCTGACAAAGCTCTCCTGAAGGAGATCTCTTAAAGTGCGTCTCGTAAGTTAGGTCCCCTGATGCAGGTGAAAAAAGGTGGGCCTCCTGACGCAGATCTCCTGAATTATGTTTCCTAAAGTGGATTCCACTGACGCAGCTCTCTTTTCACATGTCTCCTAACGCAGCTTCCCTGACGAAGCTCTCCAGAAGGAGATCTCTTAAAGTGCGTCTCCTAAGTTAAGTCCCCTGATGCAGGTGTCATATAGTGGGCCTCCTGACGCAGTTCTCCTGATATAGATCTACTAAAGTGCGTCTCCTGAAGTATGTCCCCTGACGCAGGTGTCTTAAAGTGGGCCTCCTGACGCAGGTCCCCTGACGCAGTTATCATAAAGTTTATTCCACTGACGCAGGTCACCTTTCACAGGTCTCCTAACGCAGCTCCCCTGACAAAGCTCTGCTGAAGGAGATCTCCTAAAGTGTAACCTCTGAGGTACGTCCCCTGACACAGGTGTCATTAAGTGGGCCTCCTGACGCAGGTCCCCTGAAGGAGGTCTCCTGATGCAGACATCAAAAAGTTTATTGCACTGACACAGGTCTCCTTTCACAGGTCTCCTAAAGCAGCTCCCCTGACAAAGCTCTCCTGAAGGAGATCTCTTAAAGTGCGTCTCGTAAGTTAGGTCTCCTGATGCAGGTGAAAAAAGGTCGGCCTCCTGACGCAGGTCTCCTGAATTATGTTTCCTAAAGTGGATTCCACTGACGCAGCTCTCTTTTCACATGTCTCCTAACGCAGCTCCCCTGACGAAGCTCTCCAGAAGGAGATCTCTTATAGTGCGTCTCCTAAGTTAGGTCCCCTGATGCAGGTGTCATATAGTGGGCCTCCTGACGCAGGTCACCTGACGCCGGTCCCCTAATGTGGTTTCCTAAAGTGGATTCCACTGACTCATGTGTCCTTTCACAGGTCTCCTAAGACAGCTCCCCTGACATAGGTCTCCTGAAGGAGATCTCTTAAAGTGCGTCTCCTGAAGTAGGTCCCCTGACGCAGGTGTCATAAAGTGGGCCTCCTGACGCAGGTGTCCTGATGCAGGTCTCCTGAATCAAGTTTCCTAAAGTGGATTCCACTGACTCATGTGTCCTTTCACAGGTCTCCTAAGACAGCTCCCCTGACATAGGTCTCCTGAAGGAGATCTCTTAAAGTGCGCTCCAAAGTTAGGTCCCCTGACGAGGGTGTCATATAGTGGGCCTCCTGACGCAGGTCTCCTGATATAGATCTACTAAAGTGCGTCTCCTGAAGTAGGTCCCCTGACGCAGGTGTCATAAAGTGGGCCTCCTGACGCAGGTCCCCTGAAGGACGTCTCTTGATGCAGGTTTCCTAATGTGGATTCCACTGACGCAGGTCTACTTTCACAGGTCTCCTAACGTAGCTCCCCTTCAAAAGCTCTCCTGAAGGAGATCTTTTAAAGTGCGTTTCCTAAGATAGGTCCCCTGATGCAGGTGTCATAAAGTGGGCGTCCTGACGCTTGTCCCCTGATGTAGGTGTCATAAAGTGGGCGTCCTGACGCTTGTCCCCTGAAGCAGGTCTCCTGATGCAGGTTTCCTAAAGTGGATTCCACTGATGCAGATCTCCTTTCACAGCAATCCTAAAGCAGCTTTCCTGACACAGGTCTCCTGATATAGATCTACTATAGTTCGTCTCCCAAAGTAGGTCCCCTGACGCAGGTGTCATAAAGTGGGCCTCGTGACGCAGTTCCCCTGAAGGAGGTCTCCTGATGCAGGTTTCCTAAAGTGGATTCCACTAACGCAGATCTCCTTTCACAGGTCTCCTAAGGCAGTTCCCCTGACACATGTCTCCTGACGCAGATCTCCTAAAGTAAATCATCTGAGGTAGGTCCTCTGACGCAGATGTCATAAAGTGGGCCTCCTGACGCAGGTCCCCTGATGCAGGTCTCCTGATGCAGGTTTCCTAATTTGGATTCCACTGATGCAGATCTCTTTCACAGGACTCCTAAAGCAGCTCCCCTGACACAGGTCTCCATATATAGATCTCCTAATATTCGTCTCCCGAAGTAGGTCCCCTGACGCAGGTGTAATTAAGTGGGCCTCCTGACGCACGTGTCCTGACGCAGGTCTCCTGAATCAAGTTTCCTAAAGTGGATTCCACTGACTCATGTGTCCTTTCACAGGTCTCCTAAGACAGCTCCCCTGACATAGGTCTCCTGAAGGAGATCTCTTAAAGTGCGCTCCAAAGTTAGGTCCCCTGACGAGGGTGTCATATAGTGGGCCTCCTGACGGAGGTCTCCTGATATAGATCTACTAAAGTGCGTCTCCTGAAGTAGGTCCCCTGACGCAGGAGTCATAAAGTGGGCCTCCTGACGCAGGTCCCCTGAAGGAGGTCTCCTGATGCAGGTTTCCTAATGTGGATTCCACTGACGCAGGTCTCCTTTCACAGGTCTCCTAACGTAGCTCCCCTTCAAAAGCTCTCCTGAAGGAGATCTTTTAAAGTGCGTTTCCTAAGATAGGTCCCCTGATGCAGGTGTCATAAAGTGGGCGTCCTGACGCTTGTCCCCTGAAGCAGGTCTCCTGATCCAGGTTTCCTAAAGTGGATTCCACTGATGCAGATCTCCTTTCACAGCAATCCTAAAGCAGCTTTCCTGACACAGGTCTCCTGATATAGATCTACTATAGTTCGTCTCCCAAAGTAGGTCCCCTGACGCAGGTGTCATAAAGTGGGCCTCGTGACGCAGTTCCCCTGAAGGAGGTCTCCTGATGCAGGTTTCCTAAAGTGGATTCCACTAACGCAGATCTCCTTTCACAGGTCTCCTAAGGCAGTTCCCCTGACACATGTCTCCTGACGCAGATCTCCTAAAGTAAATCATCTGAGGTAGGTCCTCTGACGCAGATGTCATAAAGTGGGCCTCCTCACGCAGGTCCCCTGACGCAGGTCTCCTGATGCAGGTTTCCAAATTTGGATTCCACTGATGCAGATCTCTTTCACAGGACTCATAAAGCAGCTCCCCTGACACAGGTCTCCATATATAGATCTCCTAAAGTTCGTCTCCCGAAGTAGGTCCCCTGACGCAGGTGTAATTAAGTGGGCCTCCTGATGCAGCTCCCCTGACACAGGTCCCCTGATATAGATCTACTAAAGTGCGTCTCCTGTAGTAGTTCCCCTGAAACAGGTGTCTTAAAGTGGGCCTCCTGACGCAGGTCTCCTGACACAGATCTCTTGATGCAGGTTTCCTATTGTGGATTCTTCTGACGCAGGTCCCCTTTCACAGGTCTCCTAAGGCAGCTCCCCTAACACAGCACTCCTGACGAAGATTACCTAAAGTGCGTCTCCTAAAAATGGTCCCCTGACGCAGGTGTCATAAAGTTGGCCTCCTGACGCAGGTCCCCTGACGCAGGTTTCCTGATGCAGATTTCCTAAAGTGGATTCCACTGACGCAGGTCTCTTTTCACAGGTCTCCTAACGCAGCTCCCCTGACGAAGCTCTCCTGAAGGAGATCTCTTAAAGTGCGTCTCCTAAGTTAGGTCCCCTGATGCAGGTGTCATAAAGTGGGCCTCCTGACGCAGGTCTCCTGATATAGTTCTACTAAATTGCGTCTCCTGAAGTAGGTCCCCTGACGCAGGTGTCATCAAGTGGGCCTCCTGAAGCAGGTCCCCTGACGCAGGTCTCCTGATGCAGATTTCCTAAAATGGATTCCACTGACGCAGGTTTCTTTTCACAGGTCTCCTAACGCAGCTCCCCTGACGAAGCTCTCCTGAAGGAGATCTCTTATAGTGCGTCTCCTAAGTTAGGTCCCCCGATGCAGGTGTCCTGTAGTGGGCCTCCTGACGCAGGTCTCCTGATATAGATCTACTAAAGTGCGTCTCCTGAAGTAGGTCCCCTGACGCAGGTGTCATAAAGTGGGCCTCCTGACGCAGGTCCCCTGACGCAGGTCTTCTGATGCAGAATTCCTAAAGTGGATTCCACTGACGCAGGTCTCCTTTCACAGGTCTCCTAACGTCGCTCCCCTTCAAAATCTCTCCTGAAGGAGATCTCTTAAAGTGTGTCTCCAAAGATAGGTCCCCTGATGCAGGTGTTATAAAGTGGGCCTCCTGAAGCAGGTCTCCTGATATAGATCTACTAAAGTGCGTCTCCTGAAGTAGGTCCCCTGACGCAGGTGTCATAAAGTGGGCCTCCTGACGCAGGTCCCCTGAAGGAGGTCTCCTGATGCAGGTTTCCTAAAGTGGATTCCACTGAAGCAGGTCTCTTTTCACAGGTCTCTTAAAGCAGTTCCCGTGACACATGTCTTCTGACGCAGATCTCCTAAAGTAAATCTCCTTTGGTAGGTCCTCTGACGGAGGTGTCATCAAGTGGGCCTCCTGACGCAGGTCCCCTGACGCAGATTTCCTAAAGTGGATTCCACTGAGGCAGGTCTTCTTCACAGGTCTCCTCATGTAGCTCCTCTGACACAGGTCTCCTTATATAGATATACTAAAGTGCGTCTCCTGAAGTAGGTCCCCTGACGCAGGTGTCATATAGTGGGCCTCCTGACGCAGGTCCCCTGAAGGAGGTCTCCTGATGCAGGTTTCCAAAAGTGGATTCCACTGAAGCAGGTCTCTTTTCACAGGTCTCCTAACGCAGCTCCCTTGACGAAGCTCTCCTGAAGGAGGTCTCTTAAAGTGCGTCTCCTAAGTTCGGTCCCCTGATGCAGGTGTCATATAGTGGGCCTCCTGATGCAGGTCTCCTGATATAAATCTACTAAAGTGCGTCTCCTGAAGTAGGTCCCCTGACGCACGTGTCATCAAGTGGGCCTTCTGACGCAGGTCCCCTGACGCAGATTTCCTAAAGTGGATTTCACTGAGGCAGGTCTCCTTTCACAGGTCTCCTCAGGCAGTTTCCCTGACACCGGTCTCCTGAAGGAGATCTCTTAAAGTGCGTCTCCTGAAGTAGGTCCCCTGACACAGGTGTCATAAAGTGGGCCTCCTGACGCAGGTGTCCTGACATAGGTCTCCTGAATCAAGTTTCCGAAAACGGACTCCACTGACGCAGGTCTCTTTTCACAGGTCTCCTAACGCAGCTCCCCTGACGAAGCTCTCCTGAAGGAGATCTCTTAAAGTGCGTCTCCTATGTTAGGTCCCCTGATGCAGGTGTCATATAGTGGGCCTCCTGACCCAGGTCTCCTGATATAGATCTACTAAAGTGCGTCTCCTGAAGTAGGTCCTCTGACGCAGGTGTCATCAAGTGGGCCTCCTGACGCAGGTCCCCTGAAGGAGGTCTCCTGATGCAGACATCAAAAGTTTGTTGCACTGACGCAGGTCACCTTTCACAGGTCTCCTAACGCAGCTCCCCTGACAAAGCTCTCCTGAAGGAGATCTCTTAAAGTACGTCTCGTAAGTTAGGTCCCCTGATGCAGGTGAAAAAAGGTAGGCCTCCTGACGCAGGTCTCCTGAATTATGTTTCCTAAAGTTGATTCCACTGACGCAGGTCTCTTTTCACATGTCTCCTAACGCAGCTCCCCTGACGAAGCTCTCCAGAAGGAGATCTCTTAAAGTGCGTCTCCTAAGTTAGGTCCCCTGATGCAGGTGTCATATAGTGGGCCTCCTGACGCAGTTCTCCTGATATAGATCTACTAAAGTGCATCTCCTGAAGTAGGTCCCCTGACGCAGGTGTCTTAAAGTGGGCCTCCTGACGCAGGTCCCCTGACGCAGATATCATAAAGTTTATTCCACTGACGCAGGTCACCTTTCACAGGTCTCCTAACGCAGCTCCCCTGACAAAGCTCTGCTGAAGGAGATCTCCTAAATTGTATCCTCTGAGGTACGTCCCCTGACATAGGTGTCATTAAGTGGGCCTCCTTTTCGCAGGTGCCCTGAAGGAGGTCTCCTGATGCAGACATCATAAAGTTTATTGCACTGACGCAGGTCTCCTTTCACAGGTCTCCTAACGCAGCTCCCCTGACAAAGCTCTCCTGAAAGAGATCTCTTAAAGTGCCTCTGGTAAGTTAGGTCCCCTGATGCAGGTGAAAAAAGGTCGGCCTCCTGACGCAGGTCTCCTGAATTATGTTTCCTAGAGTGGATTCCACTGACGCAGCTCTCTTTTCACATGTCTCCTAACGCAGCTCCCCTGACGAAGCTCTCCAGAAGGAGATCTCTTAAAGTGCGTCTCCTAAGTTAGGTCCCCTTATGCAGGTGTCATATAGTGGGCCTCCTGACGCAGTTCTCCTGATATAGATCTACTAAAGTGCGTCTCCTGAAGTAGGTCCCCTGACGCAGGTGTCTTAAAGTGGGCCTCCTGACGCAGGTCCCCTGACGCAGGTCTCCTGATGCAGATTTCCGAAAAATGGATTCCACTGACGCAGGTCTCTTTTCACAGGTCTCCAAACGCAGCTCCCCTGACGAAGCTCTCCTGAAGGAGATCTCTTATTGTGCGTCTCCTAAGTTAGGTCCCCTGATGCAGGTGTCATGTAGTGGGCCACCTGACGCAAGTCTCCTGATATAGATCTACTAAAGTGCGTCTCCTGAAGTAGGTCCCCTGACGCAGGTGTCATATAGTGGGCCTCCTGACGCAGGTCCCCTGAAGGAGGTCTCCTGATGCAGGTTTCCAAAAGTGGATTCCACTGAAGCAGGTCTCTTTTCACAGGTCTCCTAACGCAGCTCCCTTTAAAAAAGCTCTCCTGAAGGAGGTCTCTTAAAGTGCGTCTCCTAAGTTAAGTCCCCTGATGCAGGTGTCATATAGTGGGCCTCCTGACGCAGGTCTCCTGATATAGATCTACTAAAGTGCGTCTCCTGAAATAGGTCCCCTGACGCACGTGTCATCAAGTGGGACTCCTGACGCAGGTCCCCTGACGCAGATTTCCTAAAGTGGATTCCACTGAGGCAGGTCTCCTTTCACAGGTCTCCTCAGGCAGCTTCCCTGACTCCGGTCTCCTGAAGGAGATCTCTTAAAGTGCGTCTCCTGAAGTAGGTCCCCTGACGCAGGTGTCATAAAGTGGGCCTCCTGACGCAGGTGTCCTGACGCAGGTCTCCTGAATCAAGTTTCCTAAAGTGGATTCCACTGACGCAGGTCTCTTTTCACAGGTCTCCTAACGCAGCTCCCCTGACGAAGCTCTCCTGAAGGAGATCTCTTATAGTGCGTCTCCTAAGTTAGGTCCCCTGATGCAGGTGTCATGTAGTGGGCCACCTGACGCAAGTCTCCTGATATAGATCTACTAAAGTGCGTCTCCTGAAGTAGGTCCCCTGACGCAGGTGTCATAAAGTGGGCCTCCTGACGCAGGTCCCCTGAAGGAGGTCTCCTGATGCAGGTTTCCTAATGTGGATTCCACTGACGCAGGTCTCCTTTCACAGGTCTCCTAACGTAGCTCCCCTTCAAAAGCTCTCCTGAAGGAGATCTATTAAAGTGCGCTCCAAAGTTAGGTCCCCTGACGAGGGTGTCATATAGTGGGCCTCCTGACGCAGGTCTCCTGATATAGATCTACTAAAGTGCGTCTCCTGAAGTAGGTCCCCTGACGCAGGTGTCATAAAGTGGGCGTCCTGACGCTTGTCCCCTGATGTAGGTGTCATAAAGTGGGCGTCCTGACGCTTGTCCCCTGAAGCAGGTCTCCTGATGCAGGTTTCCTAAAGTGGATTCCACTGATGCAGATCTCCTTTCACAGCAATCCTAAAGCAGCTTTCCTGACACAGGTCTCCTGATATAGATCTACTATAGTTCGTCTCCCAAAGTAGGTCCCCTGACGCAGGTGTCATAAAGTGGGCCTCGTGACGCAGTTCCCCTGAAGGAGGTCTCCTGATCCAGGTTTCCTAAAGTGGATTCCACTAACGCAGATCTCCTTTCACAGGTCTCCTAAGGCAGTTCCCCTGACACATGTCTCCTGACGCAGATCTCCTAAAGTAAATCATCTGAGGTAGGTCCTCTGACGCAAATGTCATAAAGTGGGCCTCCTGACGCAGGTCCCCTGACGCAGGTCTCCTGATGCAGGTTTCCTAATTTGGATTCCACTGATGCAGATCTCTTTCACAGGACTCCTAAAGCAGCTCCCCTGACACAGGTCTCCATATATAGATCTCCTAAAGTTCGTCTCCCGAAGTAGGTCCCCTGACGCAGGTGTAATTAAGTGGGCCTCCTGATGCAGCTCCCCTGACACAGGTCCCCTGATATAGATCTACTAAAGTGCGTCTCCTGTAGTAGTTCCCCTGAAACAGGTGTCTTAAAGTGGGCCTCCTGACGCAGGTCTCCTGACACAGATCTCTTGATGCAGGTTTCCTATTGTGGATTCTTCTGACGCAGGTCCCCTTTCACAGGTTTCCTAAGGCAGCTCCCCTAACACAGCACTCCTGACGAAGATTACCTAAAGTGCGTCTCCTAAAAATGGTCCCCTGACGCAGGTGTTATAAAGTTGGCCTCCTGACGCAGGTCCCCTGATGCAGGCCTCCTAATGCAGGTTTCCTAACCTATATTCCTCTGAATCAGGTGTCATAAAGTTGTACCCCTGACGCAGCTCCCCTGACACAGGTCTCCTGATGCAGATCTTCTAAAGTGCGTCTCCTGAAGTAGGTCCCCTGACGCAGGTGTCATAAAGTGGGCCTTGTGACGAAGGTGCTCTAATGCAGGCCTCCTGATGCAGGTTTCTTAAAGTAGATTCCACTGACACAGGTCTCCTTTCAAAGGTCTCCTCAGGCAGCTCCCCTGACACAGGTCTCCTGATATAGATTTACTAAATTGCGTCTCCTGAAGTAGGTCCCCTGACGCAGGTGTCATAAATTGGGCCTCCTGACGCAGGTCCCCTGAAGGAGGTCTCCTGATGCAGATTTTCTAAAGTGGATTCCACTGACGCAGGTCTCCTTTCACAGGTCTCCTAAGGCAGTTCCACTGACACATGTCCCCTGACGCAGATATCCTAAAGTAAATCTCCTGAGGTATGTCCTCTGACGCAGGTGTCATAAAGTTGGCCTCCTGACGCAGGTACCCTGATGCAGGTCTACTGATGCATGTTTCCTAATGTGGATTCCACTGATGGAGATCTCCTTTCACAGCAATCCTAAAGCAGCTTTCATGACACAGGTCTCCTGATATAGATCTACTACAGTTCGTCTCCTGAAGTAGGTCCCCTGACGCAGGTGTCATAAAGTGTGTCTCCTGACGCAGGTACCCTGATGCAGGTCTACTGATGCATGTTTCCTAATGTGGATTCCACTGATGGAGATCTCCTTTCACAGCAATCCTAAAGCAGCTTTCATGACACAGGTCTCCTGATATAGATCTACTACAGTTCGTCTCCTGAAGTAGGTCCCCTGACGCAGGTGTCATAAAGTGTGCCTCCTGACGCAGGTCCCCTGAAGCAGGTCTCCTATTGCAGGTTTCCTAATGTGGTTTCCACTTCGGCAAGTCTCCTTTCATAGGTCTCCTAAGGCAGCTCTCCTGACACAGCTCTCCTGACGGAGATCTGATAAAGTTCGTCTTCTGAGGTAGGTTCCCAGACACAGGTGTCATAAAGTGGGCCTCGGGACGCAGGTCCGCTGACACAGGTCTCCTGATGCAGGTTTCCTAAAGTGGATTCGACTGACGCAGGTCTCCTTTCACAGGTCTCCTAACGCAGCTCCCCTGACAAAGCTCTCCTGAAGGAGTTCTCTTAAAGTGCGTCTCCTAAGGTAGGTCCCCTGACGCAGATGTTATAAAGTGGGCCTCCTGACGCAGGTGTTATATAGTGGGCCTCCTGACGCAGGTCCCCTGACGCAGGTCTCCTGATGCAGGTTTCCTAAAGTTGATTCCACTGACGCAGGTCTGCTTTCACAGGTCTCTTAACGCAGGTCCCCGACACAGCTCTCGTGATGGAGATCTCCTAAAGTGCGTCTCTTTAGGTATGTCCCCTGACGCAGGTGTTATAAGGTGGGCCTCCTGACGCAGGTGTCAAATAGTGGGCCTCCTGACGCAGGTCCCCTGACGCAGGTCTAGTGATGTATGTTTCCTAATGTGGATTCCACTGATGCAGATCTCCTTTCACAGAACACCTAAAGCAGCTCCCCTTATACAGGTCTCCTGATACACATCTCCTAAAGTGCGTCTCCTCAAGTACATCCCTTGATGCAGGTTTCCTAATGTGGATTCCACTGTGGAAAATTTCATAAAGTGGGCCTCCTGACGCAGCTCCCCTGGCACAGGTCTCCTGATGCAAGTCTCCTAAAGTGCATCTCCTGAGATAGGTCACCTGACGCAGGTGTTATAAAGTGATCCTCCTGATGCAGGTCCCCTGGTGCAGTTTCACTAAAATGGATTCCACTGACGCAGGTCTTGTTGTGGGTCGTCAGATGCCATGACAGCACCCACCTGTGCTCAATCAGCCACCAGGTATGGCCACCATGATTGCTTGCACCTGGGTCTCCAGCAGATGTATAAAGGATGGTGGAGATCCCAGTTCCGGCGCCAGACTGTTAGCTTGCCCAAGACGGTAACGTGCTGGCTCTCAAGACGTGTCATAGGACTCTACTCTCGTGTCATAGATTTGCCGACTAACCAGTGTGTTTGCTTGCCAGTGGCTCACGCTTTCTCCACCACCCCTGCTGCTCCCCTGGGCTCATCCTACTCCGCTCCCGACGCAGACCACTCCATGCTGGACTTTCCCCCATCAACATTTATCGCCTTACCCTTACAATAAACCTCAGAACTCCAATTGTGTCCTGCGCTTGGATCCTCCCTTTCCTGCTCCCCGCCTAACAGGTCTACCTTCACAGGTCTACTAAGGCAGCTCCCCTGCCACATGTCTTTTGACGCAGATCTCCTAACGTGGGTATCCTGAGGTAGGTCCCATGACGCAGGTGTCATAAAGTGGACCTCATGACGCAGGTCCCCTGAAGCAGGTCTCCTTATTCAGGTTTCCCAAAGTGGAATCCCCTGCGTCAGTTCTCCTTTCACAGTTCTCCTAAGGCAGTTCCCCTGACACAGCTTTCCTTACAGAGATCTCCTAAATTGCATCCCCTGTGGTTGGTCCCTGATAGAGCTCCCGTGACGGAGATCTCCTAAACTGCGTCTCCTAAGGTAGGTCCCCTGACGCAGGTGTTATAAGGTGGGCCTCCTGACGCAGGTGTCCTGACGCAGGTCTCCTGAATCAAGTTTCCTAAAGTGAATTCCACTGACGCAGGTATCTTTTCACAGGTCTCCTAACGCAGCTCCCCTGACGAAGCTCTCCTGAAGGAGATCTCCTAAAGTGCGTTTCCTAAGGTAGGTCCCCTGACGCAGGTGAAATAAGGTGGGCCTCCTGACGCAGGTCCCCTGACACGGGTCTCCTGATGCAGGTGTCATAAAGTAGGCCTCTTGATGCCGCTCCCCTGACACAGGTCTCCTGATGCAGATCTAAAGTGAATCTCCTGAGGTAAGTCCCCTGAAGCAGGTGTTATAATGTGGGCCTCCTGACGCAGGTGTCATAAAGTGGACCTCCTGACGCAGGTCCTCTGACTCAGGTCTCCTGATTCAGGTTTACTAAAGTGTATTCCACTGACGCAGGTCTCCTTTCACATGTCTCCTAACGTAGCTCCCCTTTAAAAGCTCTCCTGAAGGAGATCTCTTAAAGTGCGTCTCCTAAGATAGGTCCCCTGATGCAGGTGTCATAAAGTGGGCCTCCTGACGCAGATCCCCTGAAGGAGGTCTCCTGATGCAGGTTTCCTAAAATGAATTCCACTGAAGCAGGTCTCTTTTCACAGGTCTCCTAAGGCAGTTACCCTGACACATGTCTTCTGACGCAGATCTTCTAAAGTAAATCTCCTGAGGTAGGTCTTCTGACGCAGGTGTCATCAAGTGGGCCTCCTGACGCAGGTCCCCTGACGCAGATTTCCTAAAGTGGATTCCACTGAGGCAGGTCTTCTTCACAGGTCTTCTCAGGTAGCTCCCCTGACACAGGTCTCCTTATATAGATCTACTAAAGTGCGTCTCCTGAAGTAGGTCCCCTGACGCAGGTGTCATAAAGTGGGCCTCCTGACGCAGGTCCCCTGAAGGAGGTCTCCTGATGCAGGTTTCCTAAAGTGGATTCCACTGAGGCAGGTCTCCTTTCACAGGTCTCCTCAGGCAGCTCCCCTGACACAGGTCTCCTGAAGGAGATCTCTTAAAGTGCATCTCCTGAAGTAGGTCCCCTGACGCAGGTGTCATAAAGTGGGCCTCTTGACGCAGGTCCCTTGACGCAGGTCTCCTGATGCAGATTTCCTAAAGTGGATTCCACTGAGGCAGGTCTCTTTTCACAGGTCTCCTCAGGCAGCTCCCCTGACACAGGTGTCCTGATATAGATCAACTAAAGTGCGTCTCCTGAAGTAGGTCCCCTGACGCAGGTGTCATAAAGTGGACCTCCTGACGCAGGTCTCCTGATGCAGATTTCCTAAAGTGGATTCCACTGAGGCAGGTCTCCTTTCACAGGTCTCCACAGGCAGCTCCCCTGACACAGGTCTCCTGATATAAATCTACATAAGTGCGTCTCCTGAAGTAGGTCCCCTGACGCAGGTGTCAACAAGTGGGCCTCCTGACGCAGGTCCCCTGACGCAGATTTCCTTATGTGGATTCCACTGAGGCAGGTCTCCTTTCACAGGTCTCCTCAGGCAGCTCCCCTGACACAGGTCTCCTGAAGGAGATCTCTTAAAGTGCGTCTCCTGAAGTAGGCCCCCTGACGCAGGTGTCATGAAGTGGGCCTCCTGACGCAGGTCTCCTGTTGCAGATTTCCTAAAGTGGATTCCACTGAGACAGGTCTCCTTTCACAGGTCTCCTCAGGTAGCTCCCCTGACACAGGTCTTCTGATATAGATCTACTAAAGTGCGTCTCCTGAAGTAAGTCCCCTGACGCAGGTGTCATAAAGTGGGCCTCCTGACGCAGGTCCCCTGAAGGAGGTCTCCTGATGCAGGTTTCCTAAAGTGGATTCCACTGACGCAGGTCTCCTTCACAGGTCTTCTAACGTAGCTCCCCTTTAAAAGCTCTCCTGAAGGAGATCTCTTAAAGTGCGTCTCCTAAGATAGGTCCCCTGATGCAGGTGACATAAAGTGGGCCTCCTGACGCAAGTCCCCTGAAGGAGGTCCCCTAATGCAGGTTTCCTAAAGTGGATTCCACTGACTCGTGACCTTTCACAGGTCTCCTAAGACAGCTCCCCTGACATAGCTTACCTGACGGAGATCTCCTAAAGTGCGTTTCCTAAGGTAGGTCCCCTGACGCAGGTGAAATAAGGTGGGCCTCCTGATGCAGGTGTCCTGTCGCAGGTCTCCTGATGCAGATATCAAAAAGTTTATTCCACTGACGCAGGTCTCCTTTCACAGGTCTCCTAACGCAACTCCCTGACAAAGCTCTCTTGAAGGAGATCTCTTAAAGTGCGTCTCCTAAGTTAGGTCCCATGATGCAGGTTTCCTAAAGTGGATTCCACTGACTCGTGTCCTTTCACAGGTCTCCTAAGACAGCTCCCCTGACATAGCTCCCCTGACGGAGATCTCCTAAAGTGCGTTTCCTAAGTTAGGTCCCTTGATGCAGGTGTCATGTAGTGGGCCTCCTGACGCAGGTCTCCTGATATAGATCTACTAAAGTGCGTCTCCTGAAGTAGGTCCCCTGACGCAGGTGTCATAAAGTGGGCCTCCTGACGCAGGTCCCCTGACGCAGGTCTCCTGAGGCAGGTCTCCTTTCACAGGTCTCCTCAGGCAGCTCCCCTGACACAGGTCTCCTGAAGGAGATCTCTTAAAGTGTATCTCCTGAAGTAGGTCCCCTGACGCAGGTGTCATAAAGTGGGCCTCCTGACGCAGGTCCCCTGACGCAGATTTCCTTATGTGGATTCCACTGAGGCAGGTCTCCTTTCACAGGTCTCCTCAGGCAGCTCCCCTGACACAGGTCTACTGAAGGAGATCTCTTAAAGTGCGTCTCCTAAGATAGATCCCCTGATGCAGGTGTCATAAATCGGGCCTCCTTTCGCAGGACCCCTGAAGGAAGTCTCCTGATGCAGGTTTCCTAATGTGGATTCCACTGAAGCAGGTCTCTTTTCACAGGTCTCCTAAGGCAGTTCCCCTGACACATGTCTTCTGACGCAGATCTCCTAAAGTAAATCTCCTGAGGTAGGTCCTCTGACGCAGGTGTCATCAAGTGGGCCTCCTAACGCAGCGCCCCTGACGAAGCTCTCCTGAAGGAGATCTCTTAAAGTGCGTCTCCTAGGTTAGGTCCCCTGATGCAGGTGTCATATAGTGGGCCTCCTGACGCAGGTCTCCTGATATAGATCTACTAAAGTTCATTTCCTGAAGTAGGTCCCCTGACGCAGGGGAAATAAAGTGGGCCTCCTGACGCAGGTGTCCTGATGCAGGTCTGCTGAATCAAGTTTCCTAAAGTGGATTCCACTGACGCAGGTCTCTTTTCACAGGTCTCCTAACGCAGCTCCCCTGACGAAGCTCTCCTAAAGGAGATCTCTTAAAGTGCGTCTCCTAAGTTAGGTCCCCTGATGCAGGTGTCATATAGTGGGCCTTCTGACGCAGGTCTCCCCATATAGATCTTCTAAAGAGCGTCTCCTGAAGTAGGTCCCCTGACGCAGATTTCATAAAATGGGCCTCCTGACGCAGGTCCCCTGATGCAGGTCTCCTGATGCAGATTTCCTATAGTGGATTCCACTGAGGCAGGGCTCCTTTCACAGGTCTCCTCAGGCAGCTCCCCTGACACAGGTCTCCTGATATTGATCTACTAAAGTGCGTCTCCTGAAGTAGGTCCCCTGACGCAGGTGTCCTAAATTGGGCCTCCTGACGCAGGTCCCCTGAAGGAGGTCTCCTGATGAAGGTTTCCTAAAGTGGATTCCACTGACGCAGGTCTCCTTTCACAGGTCTCCTAACATAGCTCCCCTTCAAAAGCTCTCCTGAAGGAGATCTCTTAAATTGCGTCTCCTAAGAAAGGTCCCCTAATGCAGGTGTCATAAAGTGGGCGTCCTGAAGCAGGTCTCCTGATGCAGGTTTCCTAAAGTGGATTCCACTGACGCAGATCTCCTTTCACAGGTCCCCTAAGGCAGTTCCCCTGGCACATGTCTTCTGACGCAGATCTCCTAATGTAAATCTCCTGAGTTAGGTCCTCTGACGCAGGTGTCATCAAGTGGGCCTCCTGACGCAGGTCCCCTGATGCAGGTCTACTGATGCATGTTTCCTAATGTGGATTCCACTGATGGATATTTCCTTTTACAGCAATCCTAAAACAGCTCTCCTGACACAGGTCTCCTGATATAGATCTACTATAGTTCGTCTCCTGAAGTACGTCCCCTGACGCAGGTGTCATAAAGTGGGCCTCCTGATGCAGGTCCCCTGACGCAGGTCTCCTGATGCAGATTTCCTAAAGTGGATTCCACTGATGGAGATCTCCTTTCACAGGTCTCCTAAGGCAGTTCCCCTGACACATGTCTTCTGACGCAGATCTCCTAATGTAAATCTCCTGAGTTAGGTCCTCTGACGCAGGTGTCATAAAGTGGGCCTCCTGACGCAGGTCCCCTGATGCAGGTCTACTGATGCATGTTTCCTAATGTTTATTCCACTGATGGAGATCTCCTTTCACAGCAATCCTAAAGCAGCTTCCCTGACACAGGTCTCCTGATATAGATCTACTATAGTTCGTCTCCTGAAGTAGGTCCCCTGACGCAGGTGTCATAAAGTGGGCCTCCTGACGCAGGTCCACTGACTTAGGTCTCCTGATGCAGATTTCCTAAAGTGGATTCCACTGAGGCAGGTCTCCTTTCACAGGTCTCCTCAGGCAGCTCCCCTGACACAGGTCTCCTGATATAGATCTAATAAAGTGCGTCTCCTGAAGTAGGTCCCCTAATGCAGGTGTCATATAGTGGGCCTCCTGACACAGGTCTCCTGTTATAGATCTACTAAAGTGCGTCTCCTGAAGTAGGTCCCATGACGCAGGTGTCTTCAAGTGGGCCTTCTGACGCAGGTCCCCTTACGCAGATTTCCTAAAGTGGATTCCACTGAGGCAGGTCTTCTTTCACAGGTCTCCACAGGCAGCTCCCCTGACACAGGTCTCCTGATATAGATCTACTAAAGTGCGTCTCCTGAAGTAGGTCCCCTGACGCAGGTGTCATCAAGTGGGCCTCCTGACGCAGGTCCCCTGATGCAGGTTTCCTAAAGTGGATTCCACTGATGCAGATTTCCTTTCATAGGTCTCCTAAGGCAGTTCCCCTGACACATGTCTTCTGACGCAGATCTCCTAAAATAAATCTCCTGAGGTAGGTCCTTTGTTGCAGGTGTCATAAAGTGGGCCTCCTGGCGCAGGTCTCCTGAATCAAATTTCCTAAAGTGGATTCCACTGATGCAGGTCTCTTTTCACAGGTCTCCTAATGCAGCTCCCCTGACGAAGCTCTCCTAAAGGAGATCTCTTAAAGTGCGTCTCCTAAGTTCGGTCCCCTGAAGCAGGTGTCATATACTGGGTCTCCTGATGCAGGTCTCCTGACGCCGGTCCCCTAATGCAGGTTTCCTAAAGTGGATTCCACTGACTCCTGTGTCCTTTCACAGGTCTCCTAAGACAGCTCCCCTGACATAGCTCCCCTGACGGTGATCTCCTAAAGTGCGTTTCCTAAGGTAGGTCCCCTGACGCAGGTGAAATAAGGTGAGCCTCCTGACGCAGGTCTCCTGAATCAAGTTTTCTAAAGTGGATTCCACTGACGCAGGTCTCTTTTCATAGGTCTCCTATTGCAGCTCCCCTTCAAAAGCTCTCCTGAAAGAGATATCTTAAAGTGCGTCTCCTAAGATAGGTCCCATGATACAGGTGTCATAAAGTGGGCGTCCTGACGCTTGTCCCCTGAAGCAGGTCCCCTGACGCAGGTGTCATAAAGTGGGCCTCCTGACGCAGGTCCCCTGATGCAGGTTTCCTAAAGTGGATTCCAATGATGCAGATCTCCTTTCATAGGTCTCCTAAGGCAGTTCCCCTGACACATGTCTTCTGACGCAGATCTCCTAAAATAAATCTCCTGAGGTAGGTCCTTTGACACAGGTGTAATAAAGTGGGCCTCCTGGCCCAGGTCCCCTGACGCAGGTCTCCTGATGCAGATTTCCTAAAGTGGATTCCACTGAGGCAGGTCTCCTTTCACAGGTCTCCTAAGACAGCTCCCCTGACATAGCTCCCCTGACGGAGATCTCCTAAAGTGCGTTTCCTAAGGTAGGTCCCCTGACGCAGGTGTCATAAAGTGGGCCTCCTGACGCAGGTGTCCTGACGCAGGTCTCCTGAATCAGGTTTCCTAAAGTGGATTCCACTGACGCAGGTCTCTTTTCATAGGTCTCCTAAAGCAGCTCCCCTGACGAAGCTCTCCTGAAGGAGATCTCTTAAAGTGCGTCTCCTAAGTCAGGTCCCCTGATGCAGGTGTCATATAGTTGGCCTCCTGACGCAGGTCTTCTGACGCTGGTCCCCTAATGCAGGTTTCCTAAAGTGGATTCCACTGACTCATGTGTCCTTTCACAGGTCTCCTTACACATCTCCCCTGACATAGCTCCCCTGACGGAGATCTCCTAAAGTCGTTTCCTAAGGTAGGTCCCCTGACGCAGGGGAAATAAAGTGGGCCTCCTGACGCAGGTGTGCTGACGCAGGTCTGCTGATGCAGATTTCCTAAAGTGGATTCCACTGAGACAGGTCTCCTTTCACAGGTCTCTTCAGGAAGCTCCCCTGACACAGGTCTCCTGAAGGAGATCCCTTAAAGTGCGTCTCCTGAAGTAGGTCCCCTGACGCAGGTGTCATAAAGTGGGCCTCCTGACGCAGGTCCCCTGACGCAGGTCTCCTGATGCAGATTTCCTAAAGTGGATTCCACTGAGGCAGGTCTCCTTTCACAGGTCTCCTCAAGCAGCTCCCCTGATACAGGTCTCCTGATTTAGATCTACTAAAGTGCGTCTCCTGAAGTAGGTCCCCTGACGCAGGTGTCATAAAGTGGGCCTCCTGACGCAGGTCCCCTGATGCAGGTCTACTGATGCATGTTTCCTAATGTGGATTCCACTGATGGAGATCTCCTGTCACAGCAATCCTAAAGCAGCTTCCCTGACACTGGTCTCCTGATATAGATCTACTATAGTTCGTCCCCTAAAGTAGGTCCCCTGACGCAGGTGTCATAAAGTGTGCCTCCTGACGCAGGTCCCCTGACGCAGGTCTCCTGATGCAGATTTCCTAAAGCGGACTCCACTGAGGCAGGTCTCCTTTCACAGGTCTCCTCAGGCAGCTCCCCTGACACAGGTCTCCTGATATAGATCTACTAAAGTGCGTCTCCTGAAGTAGGTCCCCTGATGCAGGTGTCATATAGTGGGCCTCCTGACACAGGTCTCCTGATATAGATCTATTAAAGTACGTCTCCTGAAGTAGGTCCCCTGACGCAGGTGTCATAAAGTGGGCCTCCTGACGCAGGTCCCCTGATGCAGGTTTCCTAAAGTGGATTCCACTGATGCAGATCTCCTTTCATAGGTCTCCTAAGGCAGTTCCCCTGACACATGTCTTCTGACGCAGATCTCCTAAAATAAATCTCCTGAGGTAGGTACTTTGACGCAGGTGTCATAAAGTGGGCCTCCTGGCGCAGGTCCCCTGACGCAGGTCTCCTGATGCAGATTTCCTAAAGTGGATTCCACTGAGGCAGGTCTCCTTTCACAGGTCTCCTAAGACAGCTCCCCTGACATAGCTCCCCTGACGGAGATCTCCTAAAGTGCGTTTCCCAAGGTAGGTCCCATGACGCAGGTGTCATAAAGAGGGCCTCCTGACGCAGGTGTCCTGATGCAGGTCTCCTGAACCAAATTTCCTAAAGTGGATTCCACTGATGCAGGTCTCTTTTCACAGGTCTCCTAACGCAGCTCCCCTGACGGATATCTCCTAAAGTGCGTTTTCTAAGGTAGGTCCCCTGACGCAGGTGAAATAAGGTGGGCCTCCTGACGCAGGTCTCCTGAATCAAGTTTCCTAAAGTGGATTCCACTGACGCAGGTTTCTTTTCATAGGTCTCCTAATGCAGCTCCCCTGACGAAGCTCTCCTGAAGGAGATCTCTTAAAGTGCGTCTCCTAAGTCAGGTCCCCTGATGCAGGTGTCATATAGTGGGCCTCCTGACGCATGTCTCCTGACGCTGGTCCCCTAATGCAGGTTTTCTAAAGTGGATTCTACTGACTCATGTGTCCTTTCACAGGTCTCCATAGACAGCTCCCCTGACATAGCTCCCCTGATGGAGATCTCCTTAAGTCAATTCCTAAGGTAGGTCCCCTGACGCAGGGGAAATAAAGTGGGCCTCCTGATGCAGGTGTGCTGACGCAGGTCTCCTGATGCAGATTTCCTAAAGTGGATTCCACTGAGACAGGTCTCCTTTCACAGGTCTCCTCAGGCAGCTCCCCTGACACATGTCTCCTGAAGGAGATCTCCTAAAGTGCGTCTCCTGAAGTAGGTCCCCTGACGCAGGTGTCATAAAGTGGGCCTCCTGACGCAGGTCCCCTGATGCAGGTCTACTGATGCATGTTTCCTAATGTGGATTCCACTGATGGAGATCTCCTGTCACAGCAATCCTAAAGCAGCTTCCCTGACACTGGTCTCCTGATATAGATCTACTATAGTTCGTCCCCTAAAGTAGGTCCCCTGACGCAGGTGTCATAAAGTGTGCCTCCTGACGCAGGTCCCCTGACGCAGGTCTCCTGATGCAGATTTCCTAAAGTGGACTCCACTGAGGCAGGTCTCCTTTCACAGGTCTCCTCAGGCAGCTCCCCTGACACAGGTCTCCTGATATAGATCTACTAAAGTGCGTCTCCTGAAGTAGGTCCCCTGATGCAGGTGTCATATAGTGGGCCTCCTGACACAGGTCTCCTGATATAGATCTATTAAAGTACGTCTCCTGAAGTAGGTCCCCTGACGCAGGTGTCATAAAGTGGGCCTCCTGACGCAGGTCCCCTGATGCAGGTTTCCTAAAGTGGATTCCACTGATGCAGATCTCCTTTCATAGGTCTCCTAAGGCAGTTCCCCTGACACATGTCTTCTGACGCAGATCTCCTAAAATAAATCTCCTGAGGTAGGTACTTTGACGCAGGTGTCATAAAGTGGGCCTCCTGGCGCAGGTCCCCTGACGCAGGTCTCCTGATGCAGATTTCCTAAAGTGGATTCCACTGAGGCAGGTCTCCTTTCACAGGTCTCCTAAGACAGCTCCCCTGACATAGCTCCCCTGACGGAGATCTCCTAAAGTGCGTTTCCCAAGGTAGGTCCCATGACGCAGGTGTCATAAAGAGGGCCTCCTGACGCAGGTGTCCTGATGCAGGTCTCCTGAACCAAATTTCCTAAAGTGGATTCCACTGATGCAGGTCTCTTTTCACAGGTCTCCTAACGCAGCTCCCCTGACGGATATCTCCTAAAGTGCGTTTTCTAAGGTAGGTCCCCTGACGCAGGTGAAATAAGGTTGGCCTCCTGACGCAGGTCTCCTGAATCAAGTTTCCTAAAGTGGATTCCACTGACGCAGGTTTCTTTTCATAGGTCTCCTAATGCAGCTCCCCTGACGAAGCTCTCCTGAAGGAGATCTCTTAAAGTGCGTCTCCTAAGTCAGGTCCCCTGATGCAGGTGTCATATAGTGGGCCTCCTGACGCAGGTCTCCTGACGCTGGTCCCCTAATGCAGGTTTTCTAAAGTGGATTCTACTGACTCATGTGTCCTTTCACAGGTCTCCATAGACAGCTCCCCTGACATAGCTCCCCTGATGGAGATCTCCTAAAGTCAATTCCTAAGGTAGGTCCCCTGACGCAGGGGAAATAAAGCAGGCCTCCTGATGCAGGTGTGCTGACGCAGGTCTCCTGATGCAGATTTCCTAAAGTGGATTCCACTGAGACAGGTCTCCTTTCACAGGTCTCCTCAGGCAGCTCCCCTGACACATGTCTCCTGAAGGAGATCTCCTAAAGTGCGTCTCCTGAGGTAGGTCCCTTGACGCAAGTATTATAATGGGGGCGTCCTGACGCAGGTGTCATAAAGTGGGCCTCCTGACGCAGGTATCATAAAGTGGGTCTCCTGACGCAGGTCCCCTGACGCAAGTCTCCTGATAACCTTATCTAAAGTGGATTACACTGAAGCAGGTCTTCTATCACAGGTGTCCGAAGGCAGCTCCCCTGACACCGGTTTCCTGATATAGATCTCCTAAAGTGCATCTCCTGAAGTAGGTCCCCTGACGCTTGTGTCATAAAGCGGCCTCCTGACGCAGGTTTCCTAAAGTTGATTCCACTGATGCAGATTTCCTAAAGTTTATTCCACTGATGCAGGTGTAATAAAGTGGGCCTCTAGACGCAGCTCCCCTGACACAAGTATCCTTATGCTGATCTCCTAAAGTGCGTCTCCTGAGGTAGTTCCCTTGACGCAGGTGTTATAATGTGGTTCTCCTGACGCAGGTCCCCTGATGCAAGTCTCCTGATAAGGTTATCTAAAGTGGATTCCGCTGAAGCAGGTCTCCTTTCACAGGTCTCCTAAGGCAGCTCACCTGACTCAGGTCTTCTGACGCAGATCTCCTAAAGTGTGTCCCCTGACGTAGGTCCCCTGACGCAGATGTCATAAAGTGGGCCTCCTGACGCAGGTCTCTTGATGCAGGTTTTCCAAAGTGGATTCCACTGACGCATGTGTCTTTTCACAGGTCTACTAAGACAGCTCCCCTGACGAAGGTTTCCTGATATAGATCTCCTAAAGTTCATCTCCTGAAGTAGGTCCCCTGATGCTTGTGTCATAAAGTGGGCCTCCTGATGCAGTTTTACTGAAGTTGTATTCCACTGATGCAGGTGTCATAAAGTGGGCCTCCAGACGCAGCTCCCCTGACACAGGTATCCTTATGCAGATCTCCTAAAGTGCGTCTCCTGAGGTAGATCCCTTGACGCAGGTGTTATAATGTGGGCCTACTGACGCAGGTGTCATAAAGTGGGCCTCCCGACGCAGGTATCATAAATTGGGCATCCTGACGCAGGTCCCCTGATGCAAGTCTCCTGATAAGGTTATCTAAAGTGGATTCCACTGAAGTAGGTCTTCTATCACAGGTGTCCTAAGCCAGCTCCCCTGACACAGATCTCCTGATATAGATCTCCTAAAGTGTGTTTCCTGAAGTAGGTCCCCTGACGCTGGTGTCATAAAGCGGCCTCCTGACGCAGGTCCCTTGACGCAGGCCTCCTGATGCAGTTTTCCTAAAGTTGATTCCACTGATGCTGGTGTCATAAACTTGGCGTCCAGACGCAGCTCCCCTGACACAGGTATCCTTATGCAGATCTGCTAAAATGCGTCTCCTGAGGTAGGTCCCTTGACGCAGGTGTTATAATGTGGGCCCTCTGACGCAGGTCCCCTGATGCAAGTCTCTTGATAAGGTTATCTAAAGTGGATTCAACTGAAGCAGGTCTCCTATCACAGTTGTCCTAAGGCAGCTCCCCTGACACAGGTTTCCTGATATAGATCTCCTAAAGTGCATCTCCTGAAGTAGGTCCCCTGACGCTGGTGTCATAAAGTGGGCCTCCTGTTGCAGGTCCCTTGACGCAGCCCTCCTGATGCAGGTTTCCTAAAGTTGATTCCACTGATGAAGATTTCCTAAAGTTCAATCCACTGATGCAGGTGTCATAAAGTGGGCCTCCAGACGCAGGTCCCCTGACGCAGGTATCCTTATGCAGATCTCCTAAAGTGCGTCTCCTGAGGTAGGTCCCTTGACGCAGGTGTTATAATGTGGTTCTCCTGACGCAGGTCCCCTGATGCAAGTCTCCTGATAAGGTTATCTAAAGTAAATTCCGCTGAAGCAGGTCTCCTTTCACAGGTCTCCTAAGGTGGCTCCCCTGACACATGTCTTCTGACCCAGATCTCCTAAAGTAAATCTCCTGAGGTAGTTCCTCTGGCGCAGGTGTCATAAAGTGGGCCTCCTGACGCAGGTCCCCTGACGCAGGTCTCCTGATGCAGATTTCCTAAAGTGGATTCCACTGAGGCAGGTCTCCTTTCAAAGCTCTCCAAAGCAGCTCCCCTGCCGGAGATCTCCTAAAGTGTGTTTCCTAAGGTAGGTCCCCTGTCGCAGGTGAAATAAAGTGGGCCTCCTGACGCAGGTCCCCTGACGCAGGTCTCCTGGATCAAATTTCCTAAAGTGGATTCCACTGACTCATGTGTCCTTTCACAGGTCTCCTAAGACAGCTCCCATGACATAGCTCCCCTGACGGAGATCTCCTAAAGTGCGTTTCCTAAGGTAGGTCCCCTGACGCAGGTGTCATAAAGTGGGCCTCCTGACGCAGGTCCCCTGACGCAGGTCTCCTGATGCAGATTTCCTAAAGTGGATTCCACTGAGGCAGGTCTCCTTTCACAGGTCTCCTCAGGCAGCTCCCCTGACACAGGTCTCCTGATATAGATCTACTAAAGTGCGTCTCCTGAAGTAGGTTTCCTGACGCAGGTGTCATAAAGTGGGCCTCCTGACGCAGGTGTCCTGACGCAGGTCTCCTGAATCAAGTTTCCTAAAGTGGATTCCACTGACGTAGGTCTCTTTTCACAGGTCTCCCAACGCAGCTCCCCTGACAAAGCTCTCCTGAAGGAGATCTCTTAAAGTGCGTCTTCTAAGTTAAGTCCCCTGATGCAGGTGTCATATAGTGGGCCTCCTGACGCAGGTCTCCTGACGCAGATTTCCTAAAGTGGATTCCACTGAGGCAGGTCTCCTTTCACAGGTCTCCTCAGGAAGCTCCCCTGACACATGTCTTCTGACGCAGATCTCCTAAAGTAAATCTCCTGAGGTAGGTCCTCTGACGCAGGTCTCCTGAAGGAGATCTCTTAAGGTGCGTCTCCTAAGATAGGTCCCCTGATGCAGGTGTCATAAAGTGGACCTCCTGACGCAGGTCCCCTGAAGGAGGTCTCCTGATGCAGGTTTCCTAAAGTGGATTCCACTGAAGCAGGTCTCTTTTCACAGGTCTCCTAAGGCAGTTCCACTGACACATGTCTTCTGACGCAGATCTCCTAAAGTGAATCTCCTGAGGTAGGGCCC
Source organism: Oryzias celebensis (assembly GCA_014656515.1). NCBI lineage: Eukaryota > Metazoa > Chordata > Actinopteri > Beloniformes > Adrianichthyidae > Oryzias > Oryzias celebensis. The sequence goes on along the minus strand of BNCR01000017.1, from coordinate 21,931,820 downwards.
TCTGACGCAGGTGTCATCAAGTGGGCCTCCTGACGCAGGTCCCCTGACGCAGATTTCCTAAAGTGGATTTCCTTTAGGCAGGTCTCCTTTCACAGGTCTCCTCAGGCAGCTCCCCTGACACAGGTCTCCTGAAAGAGATCTCTTAAAGTGCGTCTCCTGAAGTAGGTCCCCTGACGCAGGTGTCATAAAGTGGGCCTCCTGACGCAGGTCCCCTGACGCAGGTCTCCTGATGCAGATTTCCTGAAGTTGATTCCACTGAGGCAGGTCTCCTTTCACAGGTCTCCTCAGGCAGCTCCCCTGACACAGGTCTCCTGAAGGAGATCTCTTAAAGTGTGTCTCCTGAAGTAGGTCCCCTGACGCAGGTGTCATAAAGTGAGCCTCCTGACGCAGGTCCCCTGTAGGAGGTCTCCTGATGTAGGTTTCCTAAAGTGGATTCCACTGACGCAGGTCTCCTTTCACAGGTCCCCTAATGCAGCTCCCCTGACAAAGCTCTCCTGAAGGAGATCTCCTAATTTGTATCGCCTGAGGTACATCCCCTAGCACAGGTGTCATTAAGTGGGCCTTCTGATGCAGGTCTCCTGAAGGAGATCTCTTAAGGTGCGTCTCCTAAGATAGGTCCCCTGATGCAGGTGTCATATAGTGGGCCTCCTGACGCAGTTCTCCTGATATAGATCTACTAAAGTGCGTCTCCTGAAGTAGGTCCCCTGACGCAGGTTTCATAAAGTGGGCCTCCTGACGCATGTCCCCTGCAGCAGATTTCCTAAAGTGGATTCCACTGAGGAAGGTCTCCTTTCACAGGTCTCCTCAGGCAGCTCACCTGACACAGGTCTCCTGAAGGAGATCTCTTAAAGTGCGTCTCCTGAAGTAGGTCCCCTGACGCAGGTGTCATAAAGTGGGCCTCCTGACGCAGGTCCCCTGAAGGAGGTCTCCTGAAGGAGATCTCTTAAAGTGCGTCTCCTAAGTCAGGTCCCCTGATGCAGGTGTCATATAGTGGGGCTCCTGACGCAGGTCTCCTGATATAGATCTACTAATATGCGTCGCCTGAAGTAGGTCCCCTGACGCAGGAGTCATAAAGTGGGCCTCCTGACTTAGGTCACCTGACGTAGGTCTCCTGATTCAGATTTCCTAAAGTTTATTCCACTGACGCAGGTCTCTTTTCACTGGTCTCCTAACGCAGCTCCCCTGACGAAGCTCTCCTGAAGGAGATCTCTTAAAATGCGTCTCCTGAAGTAGGTCCTCTGACGCAGGTGTCATCAAGTGGGGCTCCTGACGCAGGTCCCCTGACGCAGGTCTCCTAATGCAGATTTCCTAAAGTGGATTCCACTGAGGCAGGTCTGCTCTCACAGGTCTCCTCAGGCAGCTCCCCTGACAAAGGTCTCCAAATATAGATCTACTAAAGTGCGTCTCCTGAAGTAGGTCCCCTGACGCAGGTGTCATAAAGTGATTATCCTGACGCAGGTCCCCTGTAGGAGGTCTCCTGATGTAGGTTTCATAAAGTGGATTCCACTGACGCAGGTCTCTTTTCACTGGTCTCCTAACGCAGCTTCCCTGACGAAGCTCTCCTGAAGGAGATCTCTTAAAATGCGTCTCCTGAAGTAGGTCCTCTGACGAAGGTGTCATCAAGTGGGGCTCCTGACGCAGGTCCCCTGACGCAGGTCTCCTGATGCAGATTTCCTAAAGTGGATTCCACTGAGGCAGGTCTGCTCTCACAGGTCTCCTCAGGCAGCTCCCCTGACACAGGTCTCCTGACATAGATCTACTAAAGTGCGTCTCCTGAAGTAGGTCCCCTGACGCAGGTGTCATAAAGTGAGCCTCCTGACGCAGGTCCCCTGTAGGAGGTCTCCTGATGTAGGTTTCCTAAAGTGGATTCCACTGACGCAGGTCTCTTTTCACTGGTCTCCTAACGCAGCTCCCCTGACGAAGCTCTCCTGAAGGAGATCTCTTAAAGTGCGTCTCCTAAGTTAGGTCCCCTGATTCAGGTGTCATAGAGTGGGCCTACTGACGCTTGTCCTCTGAAGTAGGTGTCCTGATATAAATCTACTAAAGTGCGTCTCCTGAAGTAGGTCCCCTGACGCAGGTGTCATAAAGTGGGAGTCCTGACGCTTGTCCCCTGAAGTAGGTCTCCTGATGCAGGTTTCCTAAAGTGGATTCCACTGATAGAGATCTCCTTTCACAGGTCTCCTAAGGCAGTTCCCCTGACATATGTCTTCTGACGCAGATCTCCTAAAGTAAATCTCCTGAGGTAGGTCCTCTGACGCAGGTGTCATAAAGTGAGCCTCCTGACGCAGGTCCCCTGAAGGAGGTCTCCTGATGCAGGTTTCCTAAAGTGGATTCCACTGATGTAGATCTCCTTTCACAGGTCTACTCAGGCAGCTCTCTTGACACAGGTCTCCTGATATAGATCTACTAATGTGGCGCTCCTGACGTAGGTCCCCTGATGCAGGTGTCATATAGTGGGCCTCCTGACGCAGGTCTCCTGATATAGTTCTACTAAAGTGCGTCTCCTGAAGTAGGTCCCCTGACGCAGGTGTAATCAAGTGGGCCTCCTGACGCAGGTCCCCTGACGCAGATTTCCTAAAGTGGATTCCACTGAGGCAGAACTCCTTTCACAGGTCTCCTCAGGCAGCTCCCCTGACACAGGTCTCCTTATATAGATCCACTAAAGTGCGTCTCCTGAAGTAGGTCCCCTGACGCAGGTGTCATAAAGTGGGCCTCCTGACGCAGGTCCCCTGAAGGAGGTCTCCTGATGCAGGTTTCCTAAAGTGGATCTCACTGAAGCAGGTCTCTTTTCACAGGTCTCCTAACGCAGCTCCCCTGACGAAGCTCTCCTGAAGGAGATCTCTTAAAGTGCGTCTCCTAAGTTTGGTCCCCTGATGCAGGTGTCATATAGTGGTCCTCCTGACGCAGGTCTCCTGATATAGTTCTTCTAAAGTGCGTCTCCTGAAGTAGGTCCCCTGACGCAGGTGTCATCAAGTGGGCCTCCTGACGCAGGTCCCCTGTAGGAAGTCTCCTGATGTAGGTTTCCTAAAGTGGATTCCACTGACGCAGGTCTCTTTTCACTGGTCTCCTAACGCAGCTTCCCTGACGAAGCTCTCCTGAAGGAGATCTCTTAAAATGCGTCTCCTGAAGTAGGTCCTCTGACGCAGGTGTCATCAAGTGGGGCTCCTGACGCAGGTCCCCTGACGCAGGTCTCCTGATGCAGATTTCCTAAAGTGGATTCCACTGAGGCAGGTCTGCTCTCACAGGTCTCCTCAGGCAGCTCCCCTGACACAGGTCTCCTGATATAGATCTACTAAAGTGCGACTCCTGAAGTAGGTCCCCTGACGCAGGTGTCATAAAGTGAGCCTCCTGACGCAGGTCCCCTGTAGGAGGTCTCCTGATGTAGGTTTCCTAAAGTGGATTCCACTGACGCAGGTCTCCTTTCACAGGTCCCCTAATGCAGCTCCCCTGAGAAAAGCTCTCCTGAAGGAGATCTCCTAATTTGTATCCCCTGAGGTACATCCCCTAGCACAGGTGTCATTAACTGGGCCTTCTGATGCAGGTCTCCTGAAGCAGGTCACCTGATGCAGATATCAAAAAGTTTATTCCACTGACGCAGGTCTCCTTTCACAGGTCTCCTAACGCAGCTCCCCTGACAAAGCTCTCCTGAAGGAGATCTCTTAAAGTGCGTCTCGTAAGTTAGGTCCCCTGATGCAGGGTTCATATAGTGGGCCTCCTGACGCAGGTCTCCTGATGCCGGTCCCCTAATGCAGGTTTCCTAAAATGGATTCCACTGACTCATGTGTCCTTTCACAGGTCTCCTAAGACAGCTCCCCTGACATAGCTCCCCTGACGGATATCTCCTAAAGTGCGTTTCCTAAGGTAGGTCCCCTGACGCAGGTGAAAAAAGGTCGGCCTGCTGACGCAGGTGTCCTGACGCAAGTCTCCTGAATCAAGTTTCCTAAAGTGGATTCCACTGACGCAGGTCTCTTTTCACAGGTCTCCTAACACAGCTCCCCTGATGAAGCTCTCTTGCAGGAGATCTCTTAATATGCGTCTCCTAAGTTAGGTCCCCTGATGCAGGTGTCATATAGTGGGCCTCCTGACGCAGGTCTCCTGATATAGATCTACTAAAGTGCGTCTTCCGAAGTAGGTCCCCTGACGCAGGTGTCATAAAGTGGGCCTCCTGACGCAGGTCCCCTGACGCAGGTCTCCTGATGCAGAATTCCTAAAGTGGATTCCACTGACGCAGGTCTCTTTTCACAGGTCTCCTAACGCAGATCCCCTGACGAAGCTCTCCTGAAGGAGATCTCTTAAAGTGCGTCTCCTAAGTTAGGTCCCCTGATGCAGGTGTCATATAGTGGGCCTCCTGACGCAGGTCTCCTAATATAGATCTACTAATGTGCGTCTCCTGAAGTAGGTCCCCTGACGCAGGTGTCATCAAGTGGGCCTCCTGACGCAGGTCCCCTGACGCACATTTCCTAAAGTGGATTCCACTGAGGCAGGTCTCCTTTCACAGGTCTCCTCAGGCAGCTCCCCTGACACAGGTCTCCTGAAGGAGGTCTCAAAAAGTGCGTCTCCTGAATAGGTCCCCTGACGCAGGTGTCATAAAGTGGGACTCCTGACGCAGGTCTCCTGAATTAAGTTTCCTAAAGTTGATTCCACTGACGCAGGTCTCTTTTCACATGTCTCCTAACGCAGCTCCCCTGACGAAGCTCTCCAGAAGGAGATCTCTTAAAGTGCGTCTCCTAAGTTAGGTCCCCTGATGCAGGTGTCATATAGTGGGCCTCCTGACGCAGTTCTCCTGATATAGATCTACTAAAGTGCGTCTCCTGAAGTAGGTTCCCTGACGCAGGTTTCATAAAGTGGGCCTCCTGACGCATGTCCCCTGCAGCAGATTTCCTAAAGTGGATTCCACTGAGGAAGGTCTCCTTTCACAGGTCTCCTCAGGCAGCTCCCCTGACACAGGTCTCCTGAAGGAGATCTCTTAAAGTGCGTCTCCTGAAGTAGGTCCCCTGACGCAGGTGTCATAAATAGGGCCTCCTGACGCAGGTCCCCTGACGCAGGTCTCCTGATACAGATTTCCTAAAGTGGATTCCACTGAGGCAGGTCTCTTTTCACAGGTCTCCTCACGTAGCTCCCCTGACACAGGTATCCTGATATAGATCTACTAAAGTGCGTCTCCTGAAGTAGGTCCCCTGACGCAGGTGTCATAAAGTGGGCCTCCTCACGCAGGTCCCCTGAAGGAGGTCTCCTGATCTAGGTTTCCTAAAGTGGATTCCACTGACGCAGGTCTCCTTTCACATGTCTCCTAACGTAGCTCCCCTTTAAAATCTCTCCTGAAAGAGATCTCTTAAAGTGCGTCTCCTAAGATAGGTCCCCTGATACAGGTGTCATAAAGTGGGCGTCCTGACGCTTGTCCCCTGAAGCAGGTCTCCTGATTCAGGTTTCCTAAAGTGGATTCCACTGATGCAGATCTCCTTTCACAGGTCTCCTAAGGCAGTTCCCCTGACACATGTCTTCTGACGCAGATCTCCTAAAAAAAATCTCCTGAGGTAGGTCCTCTGACGCAGGTGTCATATAGTGGGCCTCCTGACGCAGGTCCCCTGAAGGAGGTCTCCTCATGCAGGTTTCCTAAAGTGGATTCCACTGACGCAGGTCTCCTTTCACAGGTCTCCTAACATAGCTCCCCTTCAAAAGCTCTCCTGAAGGAGATCTCTTAAAGTGCGTCTCCTAAGATAGGTCCCCTGATGCAGGTGTCATAAAGTGGGCCTCCTGACGCAGGTCCCCTGAAGGAGGTATCCTCATGCAGGTTTCCTAAAGTGGAATCCACTGAAGCAGGTCTCTTTTCACAGGTCTTCTAAGACAGTTCCCCTGACACATGTCTTCTGACGCAGATCTCCTAATGTAAATCTCCTGAGGTAGGTCCTCTGACGCAGGTGTCATCAAGTGGGCCTCCTGATGCAGGTACCCTGAAGGAGGTCTCCTGATGCAGGTTCCCTAAAGTGGATTCCACTAAAGCAGGTCTCCTTTCACAGGTCTCCTCAGGCAGCTCCCCTGACACAGGTCTCCTGAAGGAGATCTCTTAAAGTGTGTCTCCTGAAGTAGGTCCCCTGACGCAGGTGTCATAAAGTGGGCCTCCTGACGCAGGTACCCTGAAGGAGGTCTCCTGATGCAGGTTTCCTAAAGTGGATTCCACTGAAGCAGGTCTCTTTTCACAGGTTTCCTAACGCAGCTCCCCTGACGAAGCTCTCGTGAAGGAGATCTCTTAAAGTGCGTCTCCTAAGTTAGGTCCCCTAATACAGGTGTCATATAGTGGGCCTCCTGACGCAGGTCTCCTGATATAGATCTACTAAAGTGCCTCTCCTGAAGTAGGTCCCCTGACGCAGGTGTCATCAAGTGGGCCTCCTTACGCAGGTCCCCTGACGCAGATTTCCTAAAGTGGATTCCACTGAGGCAGATCTCCTTTCACAGGTCTCCTCAAGCAGCTCCCCTGACACAGGTCTCCTGAAGGAGATCTCTTAAAGTGCGTCTCCTAAAGTAGGTCCCATGACGCAGGTGTCATAAAGTGGGCCTCCTGACGCAGGTCCCCAGATGCAGGTTTCCTAAAGTGGATTCCACTGATGCAGATCTCCTTTTATAGGTCTCCTAAGGCAGTTCCCCTGACACATGTTTTCTGACGCAGATCACCTAAAATAAATCTCCTGAGGTAGGTCCTTTGACGCAGGTGTCATAAAGTAGGCCTCCTGGCGCAGGTGCCCTGACGCAGGTCTCCTAATGCAGGTTTTCTAAAGTGGATTCCACTGACTCATGTGTCCTTTCACAGGTCTCCTAAGACAGCTCCCCTGACATAGCTCCCCTGACGAAGATCTCCTAAAGTCGTTTCCTAAGGTAGGTCCCCTGACGCAGGGGAAATAAAGTAGGCCTCCTGACGCAGGTCTTCTGACGCAGGTCTCCTGATGCAGATTTCCTGAAGTGGATTCCACTGAGGCAGGTCTTCTTTCACAGGTCTCCTCAAGCAGCTCCCCTGACACAGGTCTCCTGATATAGATCTACTAAAGTTCGTCTCCTGAAGTAGGTCCCCTGACACAGGTCTCCTGATGCAGATTTCCTAAAGTGGATTCCACTGAGGCAGGTCTCCTTTCACAGGTCTCCTTTCACAGGTCTCCTCAGGCAGCTTCCCTGACACAGGTCTCCTGATATAGATCTACTAAAGTGCGTCTCCTGAAGTAGGTCCCCTGACGCAGGTGTCATCAAGTGGGCCTCCTGACGCAGGTCCCCTGACGCACATTTCCTAAAGTGGATTCCACTGAGGCAGGTCTCCTTTCACAGGTCTCCTCAGGCAGCTCCCCTGACACAGGTCTCCTGAAGGAGGTCTCAAAAAGTGCGTCTCCTGAATAGGTCCCCTGACGCAGGTGTCATAAAGTGGGACTCCTGACGCAGGTCTCCTGAATTAAGTTTCCTAAAGTTGATTCCACTGACGCAGGTCTCTTTTCACATGTCTCCTAACGCAGCTCCCCTGACGAAGCTCTCCAGAAGGAGATCTCTTAAAGTGCGTCTCCTAAGTTAGGTCCCCTGATGCAGGTGTCATATAGTGGGCCTCCTGACGCAGTTCTCCTGATATAGATCTACTAAAGTGCGTCTCCTGAAGTAGGTTCCCTGACGCAGGTTTCATAAAGTGGGCCTCCTGACGCATGTCCCCTGCAGCAGATTTCCTAAAGTGGATTCCACTGAGGAAGGTCTCCTTTCACAGGTCTCCTCAGGCAGCTCCCCCGACACAGGTCTCCTGAAGGAGATCTCTTAAAGTGTGTCTCCTGAAGTAGGTCCCCTGACGCAGGTGTCATAAAGTGGGCCTCCTGACGCAGGTACCCTGAAGGAGGTCTCCTGATGCAGGTTTCCTAAAGTGGATTCCACTGAAGCAGGTCTCTTTTCACAGGTTTCCTAACGCAGCTCCCCTGACGAAGCTCTCGTGAAGGAGATCTCTTAAAGTGCGTCTCCTAAGTTAGGTCCCCTAATACAGGTGTCATATAGTGGGCCTCCTGACGCAGGTCTCCTGATATAGATCTACTAAAGTGCCTCTCCTGAAGTAGGTCCCCTGACGCAGGTGTCATCAAGTGGGCCTCCTTACGCAGGTCCCCTGACGCAGATTTCCTAAAGTGGATTCCACTGAGGCAGATCTCCTTTCACAGGTCTCCTCAAGCAGCTCCCCTGACACAGGTCTCCTGAAGGAGATCTCTTAAAGTGCGTCTCCTAAAGTAGGTCCCATGACGCAGGTGTCATAAAGTGGGCCTCCTGACGCAGGTCCCCAGATGCAGGTTTCCTAAAGTGGATTCCACTGATGCAGATCTCCTTTTATAGGTCTCCTAAGGCAGTTCCCCTGACACATGTTTTCTGACGCAGATCACCTAAAATAAATCTCCTGAGGTAGGTCCTTTGACGCAGGTGTCATAAAGTAGGCCTCCTGGCGCAGGTGCCCTGACGCAGGTCTCCTAATGCAGGTTTTCTAAAGTGGATTCCACTGACTCATGTGTCCTTTCACAGGTCTCCTAAGACAGCTCCCCTGACATAGCTCCCCTGACGAAGATCTCCTAAAGTCGTTTCCTAAGGTAGGTCCCCTGACGCAGGGGAAATAAAGTAGGCCTCCTGACGCAGGTCTTCTGACGCAGGTCTCCTGATGCAGATTTCCTGAAGTGGATTCCACTGAGGCAGGTCTTCTTTCACAGGTCTCCTCAAGCAGCTCCCCTGACACAGGTCTCCTGATATAGATCTACTAAAGTTCGTCTCCTGAAGTAGGTCCCCTGACACAGGTCTCCTGATGCAGATTTCCTAAAGTGGATTCCACTGAGGCAGGTCTCCTTTCACAGGTCTCCTTTCACAGGTCTCCTCAGGCAGCTTCCCTGACACAGGTCTCCTGATATAGATCTACTAAAGTGCGTCTCCTGAAGTAGGTCCCCTGACGCAGGTGTCATCAAGTGGGCCTCCTGACGCAGGTCCCCTGACGCACATTTCCTAAAGTGGATTCCACTGAGGCAGGTCTCCTTTCACAGGTCTCCTCAGGCAGCTCCCCTGACACAGGTCTCCTGAAGGAGGTCTCAAAAAGTGCGTCTCCTGAATAGGTCCCCTGACGCAGGTGTCATAAAGTGGGACTCCTGACGCAGGTCTCCTGAATTAAGTTTCCTAAAGTTGATTCCACTGACGCAGGTCTCTTTTCACATGTCTCCTAACGCAGCTCCCCTGACGAAGCTCTCCAGAAGGAGATCTCTTAAAGTGCGTCTCCTAAGTTAGGTCCCCTGATGCAGGTGTCATATAGTGGGCCTCCTGACGCAGTTCTCCTGATATAGATCTACTAAAGTGCGTCTCCTGAAGTAGGTTCCCTGACGCAGGTTTCATAAAGTGGGCCTCCTGACGCATGTCCCCTGCAGCAGATTTCCTAAAGTGGATTCCACTGAGGAAGGTCTCCTTTCACAGGTCTCCTCAGGCAGCTCCCCTGACACAGGTCTCCTGAAGGAGATCTCTTAAAGTGCGTCTCCTGAAGTAGGTCTCCTGACGCAGGTGTCATAAATAGGGCCTCCTGACGCAGGTCCCCTGACGCAGGTCTCCTGATACAGATTTCCTAAAGTGGATTCCACTGAGGCAGGTCTCTTTTCACAGGTCTCCTCAAGTAGCTCCCCTGACACAGGTATCCTGATATAGATCTACTAAAGTGCGTCTCCTGAAGTAGGTCCCCTGACGCAGGTGTCATAAAGTGGGCCTCCTGACGCAGGTCCCCTGAAGGAGGTCTCCTGATCTAGGTTTCCTAAAGTGGATTCCACTGACGCAGGTCTCCTTTCACATGTCTCCTAACGTAGCTCCCCTTTAAAATCTCTCCTGAAAGAGATCTCTTAAAGTGCGTCTCCTAAGATAGGTCCCCTGATACAGGTGTCATAAAGTGGGCGTCCTGACGCTTGTCCCCTGAAGCAGGTCTCCTGATTCAGGTTTCCTAAAGTGGATTCCACTGATGCAGATCTCCTTTCACAGGTCTCCTAAGGCAGTTCCCCTGACACATGTCTTCTGACGCAGATCTCCTAAAAAAAATCTCCTGAGGTAGGTCCTCTGACGCAGGTGTCATAAAGTGGGCCTCCTGACGCAGGTGTCCTGACGCAGGTCTCCTTTCACAGGTCTCCTAACATAGCTCCCCTTCAAAAGCTCTCCTGAAGGAGATCTCTTAAAGTGCGTCTCTTAAGATAGGTCCCCTGATGCAGGTGTCATAAAGTGGGCCTCCTGACGCAGGTCCCCTGAAGGAGGTCTCCTCATGCAGGTTTCCTAAAGTGGAATCCACTGAAGCAGGTCTCTTTTCACAGGTCTTCTAAGGCAGTTCCTCTGACACATGTCTTCTGACGCAGATCTCCTAAAGTAAATCTCCTGAGGTAGGTCCTCTGACGCAGGTGTCATCAAGTGGGCCTTCTGACGCAGGTACCCTGAAGGAGGTCTCCTGATGCAGGTTCCCTAAAGTGGATTCCACTAAAGCAGGTCTCCTTTCACAGGTCTCCTCAGGCAGCTCCCCTGACACAGGTCTCCTGAAGGAGATCTCTTAAAGTGTGTCTCCTGAAGTAGGTCCCCTGACGCAGGTGTCATAAAGTGGGCCTCCTGACGCAGGTACCCTGAAGGAGGTCTCCTGATGCAGGTTTCCTAAAGTGGATTCCACTAAAGCAGGTCTCCTTTCACAGGTCTCCTCAAGCAGCTCCCCTGACACAGGTCTCCTGAAGGAGATCTCTTAAAGTGCGTCTCCTAAAGTAGGTCCCATGACGCAGGTGTCATAAAGTGGGCCTCCTGACGCAGGTCCCCAGATGCAGGTTTCCTAAAGTGGATTCCACTGATGCAGATCTCCTTTTATAGGTCTCCTAAGGCAGTTCCCCTGACACATGTTTTCTGACGCAGATCACCTAAAATAAATCTCCTGAGGTAGGTCCTTTGACGCAGGTGTCATAAAGTAGGCCTCCTGGCGCAGGTGCCCTGACGCAGGTCTCCTAATGCAGGTTTTCTAAAGTGGATTCCACTGACTCATGTGTCCTTTCACAGGTCTCCTAAGACAGCTCCCCTGACATAGCTCCCCTGACGAAGATCTCCTAAAGTCGTTTCCTAAGGTAGGTCCCCTGACGCAGGGGAAATAAAGTAGGCCTCCTGACGCAGGTCTTCTGACGCAGGTCTCCTGATGCAGATTTCCTGAAGTGGATTCCACTGAGGCAGGTCTTCTTTCACAGGTCTCCTCAAGCAGCTCCCCTGACACAGGTCTCCTGATATAGATCTACTAAAGTTCGTCTCCTGAAGTAGGTCCCCTGACACAGGTCTCCTGATGCAGATTTCCTAAAGTGGATTCCACTGAGGCAGGTCTCCTTTCACAGGTCTCCTTTCACAGGTCTCCTCAGGCAGCTTCCCTGACACAGGTCTCCTGATATAGATCTACTAAAGTGCGTCTCCTGAAGTAGGTCCCCTGACGCAGGTGTCATCAAGTGGGCCTCCTGACGCAGGTCCCCTGACGCACATTTCCTAAAGTGGATTCCACTGAGGCAGGTCTCCTTTCACAGGTCTCCTCAGGCAGCTCCCCTGACACAGGTCTCCTGAAGGAGGTCTCAAAAAGTGCGTCTCCTGAATAGGTCCCCTGACGCAGGTGTCATAAAGTGGGACTCCTGACGCAGGTCTCCTGAATTAAGTTTCCTAAAGTTGATTCCACTGACGCAGGTCTCTTTTCACATGTCTCCTAACGCAGCTCCCCTGACGAAGCTCTCCAGAAGGAGATCTCTTAAAGTGCGTCTCCTAAGTTAGGTCCCCTGATGCAGGTGTCATATAGTGGGCCTCCTGACGCAGTTCTCCTGATATAGATCTACTAAAGTGCGTCTCCTGAAGTAGGTTCCCTGACGCAGGTTTCATAAAGTGGGCCTCCTGACGCATGTCCCCTGCAGCAGATTTCCTAAAGTGGATTCCACTGAGGAAGGTCTCCTTTCACAGGTCTCCTCAGGCAGCTCCCCTGACACAGGTCTCCTGAAGGAGATCTCTTAAAGTGCGTCTCCTGAAGTAGGTCTCCTGACGCAGGTGTCATAAATAGGGCCTCCTGACGCAGGTCCCCTGACGCAGGTCTCCTGATACAGATTTCCTAAAGTGGATTCCACTGAGGCAGGTCTCTTTTCACAGGTCTCCTCAAGTAGCTCCCCTGACACAGGTATCCTGATATAGATCTACTAAAGTGCGTCTCCTGAAGTAGGTCCCCTGACGCAGGTGTCATAAAGTGGGCCTCCTGACGCAGGTCCCCTGAAGGAGGTCTCCTGATCTAGGTTTCCTAAAGTGGATTCCACTGACGCAGGTCTCCTTTCACATGTCTCCTAACGTAGCTCCCCTTTAAAATCTCTCCTGAAAGAGATCTCTTAAAGTGCGTCTCCTAAGATAGGTCCCCTGATACAGGTGTCATAAAGTGGGCGTCCTGACGCTTGTCCCCTGAAGCAGGTCTCCTGATTCAGGTTTCCTAAAGTGGATTCCACTGATGCAGATCTCCTTTCACAGGTCTCCTAAGGCAGTTCCCCTGACACATGTCTTCTGACGCAGATCTCCTAAAAAAAATCTCCTGAGGTAGGTCCTCTGACGCAGGTGTCATAAAGTGGGCCTCCTGACGCAGGTGTCCTGACGCAGGTCTCCTTTCACAGGTCTCCTAACATAGCTCCCCTTCAAAAGCTCTCCTGAAGGAGATCTCTTAAAGTGCGTCTCTTAAGATAGGTCCCCTGATGCAGGTGTCATAAAGTGGGCCTCCTGACGCAGGTCCCCTGAAGGAGGTCTCCTCATGCAGGTTTCCTAAAGTGGAATCCACTGAAGCAGGTCTCTTTTCACAGGTCTTCTAAGGCAGTTCCTCTGACACATGTCTTCTGACGCAGATCTCCTAAAGTAAATCTCCTGAGGTAGGTCCTCTGACGCAGGTGTCATCAAGTGGGCCTTCTGACGCAGGTACCCTGAAGGAGGTCTCCTGATGCAGGTTCCCTAAAGTGGATTCCACTAAAGCAGGTCTCCTTTCACAGGTCTCCTCAGGCAGCTCCCCTGACACAGGTCTCCTGAAGGAGATCTCTTAAAGTGTGTCTCCTGAAGTAGGTCCCCTGACGCAGGTGTCATAAAGTGGGCCTCCTGACGCAGGTACCCTGAAGGAGGTCTCCTGATGCAGGTTTCCTAAAGTGGATTCCACTGAAGCAGGTCTCTTTTCACAGGTTTCCTAACGCAGCTCCCCTGACGAAGCTCTCGTGAAGGAGATCTCTTAAAGTGCGTCTCCTAAGTTAGGTCCCCTAATACAGGTGTCATATAGTGGGCCTCCTGACGCAGGTCTCCTGATATAGATCTACTAAAGTGCCTCTCCTGAAGTAGGTCCCCTGACGCAGGTGTCATCAAGTGGGCCTCCTAACGCAGGTCCCCTGATGCAGATTTCCTAAAGTGGATTCCACTGAGGCAGATCTCCTTTCACAGGTCTCCTCAAGCAGCTCCCCTGACACAGGTCTCCTGAAGGAGATCTCTTAAAGTGCGTCTCCTAAAGTAGGTCCCATGACGCAGGTGTCATAAAGTGGGCCTCCTGACGCAGGTCCCCAGATGCAGGTTTCCTAAAGTGGATTCCACTGATGCAGATCTCCTTTTATAGGTCTCCTAAGGCAGTTCCCCTGACACATGTTTTCTGACGCAGATCACCTAAAATAAATCTCCTGAGGTAGGTCCTTTGACGCAGGTGTCATAAAGTAGGCCTCCTGGCGCAGGTGCCCTGACGCAGGTCTCCTAATGCAGGTTTTCTAAAGTGGATTCCACTGACTCATGTGTCCTTTCACAGGTCTCCTAAGACAGCTCCCCTGACATAGCTCCCCTGACGAAGATCTCCTAAAGTCGTTTCCTAAGGTAGGTCCCCTGACGCAGGGGAAATAAAGTAGGCCTCCTGACGCAGGTCTTCTGACGCAGGTCTCCTGATGCAGATTTCCTGAAGTGGATTCCACTGAGGCAGGTCTTCTTTCACAGGTCTCCTCAAGCAGCTCCCCTGACACAGGTCTCCTGATATAGATCTACTAAAGTTCGTCTCCTGAAGTAGGTCCCCTGACGCAGGTGTCACAAAGTGGGCCTCCTGACGCAGGTCCCCTGACGCAGGTCTCCTGATGCAGATTTCCTAAAGTGGATTCCACTGAGGCAGGTCTCCTTTCACAGGTCTCCTTTCACAGGTCTCCTCAGGCAGCTTCCCTGACACAGGTCTCCTGATATAGATCTACTAAAGTGCGTCTCGTAAGTTAGGTCCCCTGATGCAGGTGTCATATAGTGGGCCTCCTTTCACAGGTCTCGTCAGGCAGCTCCCCTGACACAGGTCTCCTGAAGGAGATCTCTTAAAGTGCGTCTCCTTAAGTAGGTCCCCTGATGCAGGTGTCATCAAGTGGGCCTCCTGACGCAGGTCCCTGACCCAGTTTTCCTAAAGTGGATTCCACTGAGGCAGGTCTCCTTCACAGGTCTCCTCAGGCAGCTCCCCTGACAGAGGTCTCCTGAAGGAGATCTCTTAAAGTGTGTCTCCTAAAGTAGGTCCCCTGACGCAGGTGTCATAAAGTGGGCCTCCTGACGCAGGTCCCCTGACGCAGGTCTCCTAAAGTGGATTCCACTGAGGCAGGTCTCCTTCACAGGTCTCCTCAGGCAGCTCCCCTGACACACGTCTCCTGTTATAGATCTACTAAAGTGCGTCTCCTGAAGTAGGTCTCCTGACGCAGGTGTCATAAAGTGGGCCTCCTGACGCAGGTCCCCTGACGCAGGTCTCCTGATGCAGATTTCCTAAATAGGATTCCACTGAGGATGGTCTCCTTTCACAGGTCTCCTAAGACAGCTCCCCTGACATAGCTCTCCTGAAGGAGATCTCTTAAAGTGCGTCTCCTAAGTTAGGTCCCCTGATGCAGGTGTCATATAGTGGGCCTCCTGACGCAGGTCTCCTGGCGCCGGTCCCCTAATGCAGGTTTCCTAAAGTGGATTCCACTGACTCATGTGGCCTTTCACAGGTCTCCTAAGACAGCTCCCCTGACATAGCTCCCCTGACGGAGATCTCCTAAAGTGCGTCTCCTAAGGTAGGTCCCCTGACGCAGGTGAAATAAGGTGGGCCTCCTGACGCAGGTCTCCTGAATCAAGTTTCCTAAAGTGGATTCCACTGACGCAGGTCTCTTTTCACAGGTCTCGAAATGCAGCTCCCCTGACGAAGCTCTCCTGAAGGAGATCTCTTAAAGTGCGTCTCCTAAGTTACGTCCCCTGATGCAGGTGTCCTATAGTGGGCCTCCTGACGCAGGTCTCCTGATATAGATCTGCTAAAGTTCGTCTCCTGATGTAGGTCCCTTTACGCAGGTGTCATAAAGTGGGCCTTCTGACGCAGGTCCCCTCACGCAGGTCTCCTGATGCAGATTTCCTAAAGTGGATTCCACTGAGGCAGCTCTCCTTTTCACAGGTCTCCTAACGCAGCTCCCCTGACGAAGCTCTCCTGAAGGAGATCTCTTAAAGTGCGTCTCCTAAGTTAGGTCCCCTGATGCAGGTGTCATATAGTGGGCCTCCTGACGCAGGTCTCCTGTCGCAGGTCTCCTGATGCAGATTTCCTAAAGTGGATTCCACTGACGCAGGTCTCCTTTCACAGGTCTCCTAACGCAGCTCCCCTGACAAAGCTCTCCTGAAGGTGATCTCCTAAATTGTAGCCCCTGAGGTACGTCCCCTAACACAGGTGTCATTAAGTGGGCCTTCTGATGAAAGTCTCCCAAAGCAGGTCTCCTGATGCCGATATCCTAAAGTTTATTCCACTGACGCAGGTCTCCTTTCACAGGTTTCCTAACGCAGCTCCCCTAACAAAGCTCTCCTGTAGGAGATCTCCTAAATTGTATCCCCTGAGGTACGTCCCCTAACACAAGTGTCATTAAGTGGGCCTTCTAATGCAGGTCTCCTGAAGCAGGTCTCCTAATGCACATTTCCTAAAGTTTATTCCACTGACGCAGGTCTCCTTTTACAGGTCTCCTAACGCAGCTCCCCTGACAAAACTCTCCTGAAGGAGATCTCTTAAAGTGCGTCTCCTAAGTTAGGTCCCCTGATGCAGGTGTCATATAGTGGGCCTCCTGACGCCGGTCCCCTAATGCAGGTTTCCTAAAGTGGATTCCACTGACTTATGTGTCCTTTCACAGGTCTCCTAAGACAGCTCCCCTGACGAAGCTCTCCTGAAGGAGATCTCTTAAAGTGCGTCTCCTAAGTTAGGTCCCCTGATGCAGGTGTCAAATAGTTGGCCTCCTGACACAGGTCTCCCTATATAGATCTACTAAAGTGCGTCTCCTGGAGTAGGTCCCCTGATGCAGGTATCATAAAGTGGGCCTCCTGATGCAGGTCCCCTGATGCAGGTCTACTGATGCAGGTTTCCTAATGTGGATTCCACTGATGAAGATCTCCTTTCACAGCAATCCTAAAGCAGCTTCCCTGACACAGGTCTCCTGACGCAGATCTCCTAATGTAAATCTCCTGAGTTAGGTCCTCTGACGTAGGTGTCATAAAGTGGGCCTCCTGACGCAGGTCCCCTGATGCAGATCTACTGATGCATGTTTCCTAATGTGGATTCCACTGATGGAGATCTCCTTTATCAGCAATCCTAAAGCAGCTTCCCTGACACAGGTCTCCTGATATAGATCTACTATACTTCGTCTCCTGAAGTAGGTCCCCTGACGCAGGTGTCACAAAGTGGGCCTCCTGACTCAGGTTCCCTGACGCAGGTCTCCTGATGCAGATTTCCTAAAGTGGATTCCACTGATGCAGGTCTTTTTTCACAGGTCTCCTAATGCAGCTCCCCTGACGAAGCTCTCCTGAAGGAGATCTCTTAAAGTGCGTGTCCTAAGTTAGGTCCCCTGATGCAGATGTCATCAAGTGGGCCTCCTGACGCATGTCCCCTGACGCAGATTTCCTAAAGTGGATTCCACTGAGGCAGGTCTCCTTTCATAGGTCTCCTCAGGCAGCTCCCCTGACACAGGTATCCTGAAGGAGATCACTTAAAGTGCGTCTCCTGAAGTAGGTCCCCTGACGCAGGTCTCCTGATGCAGATTTTCTAAAGTGGATTCCACTGAGGCAGCTCTCCTTTCACAGGTCTCCTCAGGCAGCTCCCCTGACACAGGTCTCCTGATATAGATTTACTAAAGTGCGTCTCCTGAAGTAGGTCCCCTGAAGCAGGTGTCATAAAGTGGGCCTCCTGACGCAGGTTCCCTGACGCAGGTTTCCTAAAGTGGATTCCACTGACGCAGGTCTCCTTTCACATGTCTCCTAACGTAGCTCCCCTTCAAAAGCCCTCCTGAAAGAGATCTCTTAAAGTGCGTCTCCTGAAGTAGGTCCCCTGACACAGGTCTCCTGATGCAGATTTTCTAAAGTGGATTCCACTGAGGCAGCTCTCCTTTCACAGGTCTCCTAAGGCAGTTCCCCTGACACATGTCTTCTGACGCAGATCTCCTAAAGTAAATCTCCTGAGGTAGGTCCTCTGACGCAGGTGTCATCAAGTGGGCCTCCTGACGCAGGTGTCATCAATCTGGCCTCCTGACGCAGTTCCCCTGACGCAGAGTTCGTAACTTGGATTCCACTGAGGCAGGTCTTCTTCACAGGTCTCGTCAGGTAGCTCCCCTGACACAGGTCTCCTTATATAGAGCTACTAAAGTGCGTCTCCTGAAGTAGGTCCCCTGACGCAGGTGTCATAAAGTTTGCCTCCTGACGCAGGTCCCTTGAAGGACGTCTCCTGATGCAGGTTTCCTAAAGTGGATTCCACTGAAGCAGGTCTCTTTTCACAGGTCTCCTTACGCAGCTCCCCTGACGAAGTTCTCCTGAAGGAGATCTCTTTAAGTGCGTCTCCTAAGTTAGGTCCTCTGATGCAGGTGTCATGTAGTGGGCCTCCTGACGCAGGTCCCCTGACGCAGATTTCCTAAAGTGGATTCCACTGAGGCAGGTCTCCTTTCACAGGTCTCCTCAGGCAGCTCCCTGACACAGGTCTCCTGAAGGAGATCTCTTAAAGTGCGTCTCCTGAAGTAGGTCCCCTGACGCAGGTGTCATAAAGTGGGCCTCCTGACGCAGGTCCCCTGACGCAGGTCTCCTGATGCAGATTTCCTAAAGTGGATTCCACTGAGGCGGGTCTCCTTTCACAGGTCTCCTCAGGCAGCTCCCCTGACACAGGTCTCCTGATATAGATCTAATAAAGTGCATCTCCTGAAGTAGGTCCCCTGACGCAGGTGTCATAAAGTGGGCCTCCTGACGCAGGTCCCCTGACGCAGATTTCCTAAAGTGGATTCCACTGAGGCAGGTCTCCTTTCACAGGTCTCCTAAGACAGCTCCCCTGACATAGCTCCCCTGACGGAGATCTCCTAAAGTGCGTTTCCTAAGGTAGGTCCCTTGACGCAGGTGAAATAAGGTGGGCCTCCTGACGCAGGTCTCCTGAATCAAGTTTCCTAAAGTGGATTCCACTGACGCAGGTCTCTTTTCACAGGTCTCGAAATGCAGCTCCCCTGACGAAGCTCTCCTGAAGCAGATCTCTTAAAGTGCGTCTCCTAAGTTACGTCCCCTGATGCAGGTGTCATATAGTGGGCCTCCTGACGCAGGTCTCCTGATATAGATCTGCTAAAGTGCGTCTCCTGATGTAGGTCCCTTTACGCAGGTGTCATAAAGTGGGCCTTCTGACGCAGGTCCCCTCACGCAGGTCTCCTGATGCAGATTTCCTAAAGTGGATTCCACTGAGGCAGCTCTCCTTTTCACAGGTCTCCTAACGCAGCTCCCCTGACGAAGCTCTCCTGAAGGAGATCTCTTAAAGTGCGTCTCCTAAGTTAGGTCCCCTGATGCAGGTGTCATATAGTGGGCCTCCTGACGCAGGTCTCCTGACGCAGGTCTCCTGATGCAGATTTCCTAAAGTGGATTCCACTGACGCAGGTCTCCTTTCACAGGTCTCCTAACGCAGCTCCCCTGACAAAGCTCTCCTGAAGGTGATCTCCTAAATTGTAGCCCCTGAGGTACGTCCCCTAACACAGGTGTCATTAAGTGGGCCTTCTGATGAAAGTCTCCTGAAGCAGGTCTCCTGATGCCGATATCCTAAAGTTTATTCCAGTGACGCAGGTCTCCTTTCACAGGTCTCCTAACGCAGCTCCCCTAACAAAGCTCTCCTGTAGGAGATCTCCTAAATTGTATCCCCTGAGGTACGTCCCCTAACACAAGTGTCATTAAGTGGGCCTTCTGATGAAAGTCTCCTGAAGCAGGTCTCCTGATGCCGATATCCTAAAGTTTATTCCAGTGACGCAGGTCTCCTTTCACAGGTCTCCTAACGCAGCTCCCCTGACAAAGCTCTCCTGAAGGTGATCTCCTAAATTGTAGCCCCTGAGGTACGTCCCCTAACACAGGTGTCATTAAGTGGGCCTTCTGATGAAAGTCTCCTGAAGCAGGTCTCCTGATGCACATTTCCTAAAGTTTATTCCACTGACGCAGGTCTCCTTTTACAGGTCTCCTAACGCAGCTCCCCTGACAAAACTCTCCTGAAGGAGATCTCTTAAAGTGCGTCTCCTAAGTTAGGTCCCCTGATGCAGGTGTCATATAGTGGGCCTCCTGACGCCGGTCCCCTAATGCAGGTTTCCTAAAGTGGATTCCACTGACTTATGTGTCCTTTCACAGGTCTCCTAAGACAGCTCCCCTGACGAAGCTCTCCTGAAGGAGATCTCTTAAAGTGCGTCTCCTAAGTTAGGTCCCCTGATGCAGGTGTCAAATAGTTGGCCTCCTGACACAGGTCTCCCTATATAGATCTACTAAAGTGCGTCTCCTGAAGTAGGTCCCCTGATGCAGGTGTCATAAAGTGGGCCTCCTGACGCAGGTCCCCTGATGCAGGTCTACTGATGCAGGTTTCCTAATGTGGATTCCACTGATGAAGATCTCCTTTCACAGCAATCCTAAAGCAGCTTCCCTGACACAGGTCTCCTGACGCAGATCTCCTAATGTAAATCTCCTGAGTTAGGTCCTCTGACGTAGGTGTCATAAAGTGAGCCTCCTGACGCAGGTCCCCTGATGCAGATCTACTGATGCATGTTTCCTAATGTGGATTCCACTGATGGAGATCTCCTTTCACAGCAATCCTAAAGCAGCTTCCCTAACACAGGTCTCCTGATATAGATCTACTATACTTCGTCTCCTGAAGTAGGTCCCCTGACGCAGGTGTCATAAAGTGGGCCTCCTGACTCAGGTTCCCTGACGCAGGTCTCCTGATGCAGATTTCCTAAAGTGATTTCCACTGATGCAGGTCTTTTTTCACAGGTCTCCTAATGCAGCTCCCCTGACGAAGCTCTCCTGAAGGAGATCTCTTAAAGTGCGTGTCCTAAGTTAGGTCCCCTGATGCAGATGTCATCAAGTGGGCCTCCTGACGCATGTCCCCTGACGCAGATTTCCTAAAGTGGATTCCACTGAGGCAGGTCTCCTTTCATAGGTCTCCTCAGGCAGCTCCCCTGACACAGGTATCCTGAAGGAGATCACTTAAAGTGTGTCTCCTGAAGTAGGTCCCCTGACGCAGGTCTCCCGATGCAGATTTTCTAAAGTGGATTCCACTGAGGCAGCTCTCCTTTCACAGGTCTCCTCAGGCAGCTCCCCTGACACAGGTCTCCTGATATAGATCTACTAAAGTGCGTCTCCTGAAGTAGGTCCCCTGAAGCAGGTGTCATAAAGTGGGCCTCCTGACGCAGGTCCCCTGACGCAGGTTTCCTAAAGTGAATTCCACTGACGCAGGTCTCCTTTCACATGTCTCCTAACGTAGCTCCCCGTCAAAAGCTCTCCTGAAAGAGATCTCTTACAGTGCGTCTCCTGAAGTAGGTCCCCTGACGCAGGTCTCCTGATGCAGATTTTCTAAAGTGGATTCCACTGAGGCAGCTCTCCTTTCACAGGTCTCCTAAGGCAGCTCCCTGACACAGGTCTCCTGAAGGAGATCTCTTAAAGTGCGTCTCCTGAAGTAGGTCCCCTGACGCAGGTGTCATAAAGTGGGCCTCCTGACGCAGGTCCCCTGACGCAGGTCTCCTGATGCAGATTTCCTAAAGTGGATTCCACTGAGGCGGGTCTCCTTTCACAGGTCTCCTCAGGCAGCTCCCCTGACACAGGTCTCCTGATATAGATCTACTAAAGTGCATCTCCTGAAGTAGGTCCCCTGATGCAGGTGTCATAAAGTGGGCCTCCTGACGCAGGTCCCCTGAAGGAGGTCTCCTCATGGAGGTTTCCTAAAGTGGATTCCACTGAAGCAGGTCTCTTTTCACAGGTCTCCTAAGGCAGTTCCCCTGACACATGTCTTCTGACGCAGATCTCCTAAAGTAAATCTCCTGAGGTAGGTCCTCTGACGCAGGTGTCATCAAGTGGGACTCCTGAAGCAGGTACCCTGACGCAGATTTCCTAACTTGGATTCCACTGAGGCAGAACTTCTTCACAGGTCTCCTCACGTAGCTTCCCTGACACAGGTCTCCTTATATAGTTCTACTAAAGTGCATCTCCTGAAGTAGGTCCTCTGACGCAGGTGTCATCAATTGGGCCTCCTGACGCAGGTCCCCTGACACAGATTTCCTAACGTGGATTCCACTGAGGCAGGTCTTCTTCACAGGTCTCCTCAGGTAGCTCCCCTGACACAGGTCTCCTTATATAGAGCTACTAAAGTGCGTCTCCTGAAGTAGGTCCCCTGACGCAGGTGTCATAAGGTGGGCCTCCTGACGCAGGTCCCCTGAAGGAGGTCTCCTGATGCAGGTTTTCTAAGTGGATTTCACTGAAGCAGGTCTCTTTTCACAGGTCTTCTAACGCAGCTCCCCTGACGAAGCTCACCTGAATAAGATCTCTTACAATGCGTCTCCTAAGTTAGGTCCCCTGATGCAGGTGTCATATAGTGGGCCTCCTGACGCAGGTCTCCTGATATAGTTCTACTAAAGTGTGTCTCCTGAAGTAGGTCCCCTGACGCAGGTATCATAAAGTGGGCCTCCTGACGCAGGTACCCCGAAGGATGTCTCCTGATGCAGGTTTCCTAAAGTGGATTCCACTGAAGCAGGTCTCTTTTCACAGGTTTCCTAACGCAGCTCCCCTGACGAAGCTCTCCTAAAGGAGATCTCTTAAAGTGCGTCTCCTAAGTTAGGTCCCCTGATGCAGGTGTCATATAGTGGGCCTCCTGACGCAGGTCTCCTGATATAGATCTACTAAAGTGCCTTTCCTAAAGTAGGTCCCCTGACGCAGGTGTCATCAAGTAGGCCTCCTGACGCAGGTCCCCTGACGCAGATTTCCTAAAGTGGATTCCACTGAGGCAGGTCTCCTTTCACAGGTTTCCCCAGGCAGCTCCCCTGACACAGGTCTCCTGACATAGATCTACTAAAGTGCGTCTCCTGAAGTAGGTCCCCTGACGCAGGTGTCATCAAATATGCCTCCTGACGCAGGTCCCCTGACGCAGATTTCCTAACGTGGATTCCACTGAGGCAGGTCTCCTTTCACAGGTCTCCTCAGGCAGCTCCCCTGACACAGGTCTCCTGAAGGAGATCTCTTAAAGTGCGTCTCCTGAAGTAGGTCCCCTGACGCAGGTTCATAAAGTAGGCCTCCTGACGTAGGTCCCCTGAAGGAGGTCTCCTGATGCAGGTTTCCTAAAGTGGATTCCACTGAAGAGGGTCTCTTTTCACAGGTCTCCTAACGCAGCTCCCCTGACGAAGGTCTCCTGAAGGAGATCTCTTAAGGTGCGTCTACTAAGTTAGGTCCCCTGATGCAGGTGTCATAAAGTGGGCCTCCTGACGTAGGTCCCCTGAAGGAGGTCTCCTGATGCAGGTTTCCTAAAGTGGATTCCACTGAAGAGGGTCTCTTTTCACAGGTCTCCTAACGCAGCTCCCCTGACGAAGCTCTCCTGAAGGAGATCTCTTAAAGTGCGTCTCCTAAGTTAGGTCCCCTGATGCAGGTGTCATATAGTGGGCCTCCTGACGCAGGTCTCCTGATATAGATCTACTAAAGTGCGTCTCCTGAAGTAGGTCCTTTGACGCAGGTATCATCAAGTTGGCCTCCTGACGCAGGTCCCCTGACGCAGATTTCATAAAGTGGATTCCACTCAGGCAGGTTTCCTTTCACAGGTCTCCTCAGGCAGCTCCCCTGACACAGGTCTCCTGAAAGAGATCTCTTAAAGTGCGTCTCCTGAAGTAGGTCCCCTGACGCAGGCGTCATAAAGTGGGCTTCCTGACGCAGGTCTCCTGAATCAAGTTTCCTAAAGTGGATTCCACTGACGCAGGTCTCCTTTCACAGGTCTCCTAACGTAGCTCCCCTTCAAAAGCTCTCCTGAAGGAGATCTCTTAAAGTGCGTCTCCTAAGATAGGTCCCCTGATGCAGGTGTCATATAGTGGGCATCCTGACGCAGGTCTCCTGATATAGATCTACTAAAGTGCGTCTCCTAAGTTAAGTCCCCTGACGCAGGTGTCATCAAGTGGGCCTCCTGACGCAGGTTCCCTGATGCAGGTCTCCTGAATCAAGTTTCCTACAGTGGATTCCACTGACGCAGGTCTCTTTTCACAGGTCTCCTAATGCAGCTCCCCTGACGAAGCTCTCCATAAGGAGATCTCTTAAAGTGCGTCTCCTAAGTTAGGTCCCCTGACGCAGGTCTCTTGATTCAGATTTCTTAAAGTGGATTCCACTGAGGCCGGTCTCCTTTCACAGGTCTCCTCAGGCAGCTCCCCTGACACAGGTCTCCTGATATAGATCTACTAAAGTGCGTCTCCTGAAGTACCTCCCCTGACGCAGGTGTCATAAAGTGGGCCTCCTGACGCAGGTCCCCTGAAGAAGGTCTCCTGATGCAGGTTTCCTAAAGTGGATTCCACTGACGCAGGTCTCCGTTCACAGGTCTCCTAACGTAGCTCCCCTTCAAAAGCTCTCCTGAAGGAGATCTCTTAAAGTGCGTCTCCTAAGTTAGGTCCCCTGATGCAAGTGTCATATAGTGGGCCTCCTGACGCCGGTCCCCTAATGCAGATTTTCTAAGGTGGATTCCACTGACTCATGTGTCCTTTCACAGGTCTCCTAAGACAGCTCCCCTGACATGGCTCCCCTAACGGAGATCTCCTAAAGTGCGTTTCCTATGGTAGGTCCCCTGACGCAGGTGTAAGGTCGGCCTCCTGACGCAGGTGTCCTGACGCAGGTCTCCTGAATCAAGTTTCCTAAAGTGGATTCCATTGACGCAGGTCTCTTTTCACAGGTCTCCTAACACAGCTCCCCTGACGAAGCTCTCCTGAAGGAGATCTCTTAAAGTGAGTCTCCTAAGTTAGGTCCCCTGACGCAGGTGTCATATAGTGGGCCTGCTGACGCAGATCTCCTGATATAGATCTACTAAAGTGCGTCTCCTGAAGTTGATCCCCTGACGCAGGTGTCATAAAGTGGGCGTCCTGACGCTTGTCCCCTGAAGCAGGTCTCCTGATACAGGTTTCCTAAAGTGGATTCCATTGATGCATATCTCCTTTCACAGGTCTCCTAAGGCAGTTCCCCTGACACATGTCTTCTGACGCAGATCTCCTTAAGTAAATCTCCTGAGGTAGGTCCTCTGACGCAGTTGTCATAAAGTGGGCCTCCTGACGCAGGTCTCCTGATGCAGGTCTACTGATGCATGTTTCCTAATGTGTATTCCAGCGATGGAGATCTCCTTTCAAAGCAATCCTAAAGCAGCTTCCCTGACACAGGTCTCCTGATATAGATCTACTATAGTTCGTCTCCTGAAGTACGTCCCCTGATGCAGGTGTCATAAAGTGGGCCTCCTGACGCAGGTCCCCTGACGCAGGTCTCCTTATGCAGATTTCCTAAAGTGGAATCAACTGAGGCAGGTCTCCTTTCACAGGTCTCCTAAGACAGCTCCCCTGACATAGCTCCCCTGACGGAGATCTCCTAAAGTGCGTTTCCTAAGGTAGGTCCCCTGACGCAGGTGAAAAAAGGTCGGCCTCCTGATGCAGGTGTCCTGACGCAGGTCTCCTGAATCAAGTTTCCTAAAGTGGATTCCACTGACGCAGGTCTCTTTTCACAGGTGTCCTAAGGCAGTTCCCCTGACTTAGGTCTTCTGACGCAGATCTCCTAAAGTGCGTCCCCTGACGTAGGCCTCCTGACGCCGGTCCCTTGACGCAGGCCTCCTGATGGAGTTTTCCTAAAGTTGATTCCACTGATGCAGGGGTCATAAAGTGGGCCTCCAGACGCAGCTCCTCCGACACAGGTATCCTTATGCAAATCTCCTAAAGTGCGTCTCCTGAGGTAGGTCCCTTGACGCAGGTGTTATAATGTGGGCCGCCTGACGCAGGTCCCCTGATGCAAGTCACCTGATAAGCTTATCTAAAGTGGATTCCACTGAAGCAGGGCTCCTTTCACAGGTCTGCTAAGGCAGCTCCCCTGACTCAGGTCTTCTGACGCAGATCTCCTAAAGTGCGTCTCCTGACACAGGTCCCCCGACGCAGGTCTCTTGATGCAGGTTTCCTAAAGTGGTTTCCACTGACGCATGTGTCTTTTTACAGGTTTCTTAAGACAGCTCTTCCTGACACAGGTTTCCTAATATAGATCTCCTAAAGTGCATCTCCTGAAGTAGTTCCCCTTACGCTGGTGTCATAAAGTGGGCCTCCTAACGCAGGCCTGCTGTTGCAGTTTTCCTAAAGTTTATTCCACTGATGCAGGTGTCATAAAGTGGGCCTCCAGACGCAGGTCCCCTGACGCAGGTCCCTTGATGCAGATTTCCTAAAGTGGAATCCACTGAGGCAGGTCTCCTTTCACGAGTCTCCTAAGATAGCTCCCCTGACGGAGATCTCCTAAAGTGCGTTTCCTAAGGTAGGTCCCCTGTCGCAGGTGAAATAAAGTGGGCCTCCTGACGCAGGTGTCCTGACGCAGGTCTCCTCAATCAAATTTCCTAAAGTGGATTCCACTGACGCAGGTCTCTATTCACAGGTCTCCTAACGCAGCTCCCCTGACGAAGCTCTCCTGAAGGAGATCTCTTAAAGTGCGTCTCCTAAGTTAGGTCCCCTGATGCAGGTGTCATATAGTGGGCCTCCTGACGCAGGTCTCCTGATATAGATCTACTAAAGTGCGTCTTCTGAAGTAGTTCCCCTTACGCTGGTGTCATAAAGTGGGCCTCCTAACGCAGGCCTGCTGTTGCAGTTTTCCTAAAGTTTATTCCACTGATGCAGGTGTCATAAAGTGGGCCTCCAGACGCAGGTCCCCTGACGCAGGTCTCCTGATGCAGATTTCCTAAAGTGGAATCCACTGAGGCAGGTCTACTGATGCATGTTTCCTAACGTGGATTCCACTGATGGAGATCTCCTTTCACAGCAATCCTAAACCAGCTCCCCTGACATAGGTCTCCTGAAGGAGATCTCTTAAAGTGCGTCTCCTGAAGTAGGTCCCCTGACCCAGGTGAAAAAAGGTCGGCCTCCTGACGCAGGTGTCCTGACGCAGGTCTCCTGAATCAAGTTTCCTAAAGTGGATTCCACTGACGCAGGTCTCTTTTCACAGGTCTCCTAAGGCAGTTCCCCTGACACATGTCTTCTGACGCAGATCTCCTAAAGTAAATCTCCTGAGGTAGGTCCTTTGACGCAGGTGTCATCAAGTGGGCCTCCTGACGCAGGTCCCCTGACGCAGATTTCCTAATGTGGATTCAGCTGAGGCAGGTCTTCTTCACAGGTCTCCTCAGGTAGCTCCCCTGATACAGGTCTCCTTATATAGATCTACTAAAGTGCGTCTCCTGAAGTAGGTCCCCTGACGCAGGTGTCATAAAGTGGGCCTCCTGACGCAGGTCCCCTGAAGGAGGTCTCCTGATGCAGACATCATAAAATTTATTTCACTGACGCAGGTCTCCTTTCACAGGTCTCCTAACGCAGCTCCCCTGACAAAGCTCTCCTGAAGGAGATCTCTTAAAGTGCGTCTCGTAAATTAGGTCCCCTGATGCAGGTGAAAAAAGGTCGGCCTCCTGATGCAGGTCTCCTGAATCATGTTTCCTAAAATGGATTCCACTGACGCAGGTCTCTTTCACAGGTCTCCTCACGCAGCTCCCCTGACAAAGCTCTCCTGAAGGAGATCTCTTAAAGTGTATCTACTAAGTTAGGTCCCCTGATGCTGGTGTCATATAGTGGGCCTCCTGATGCAGGTCTCCTGAATCATGTTTCCTAAAATGGATTCCACTGACGCAGGTCTCTTTTCACAGGTCTCATCACGCAGCTCCCCTGACATAGCTCTCCTGAAGGAGATCTCTTATAGTGCGTCTCCTAAGTTAGGTCCCCTGATGCAGGTGTCATCAAGTGGGCTCCTGACGCAGGTCCCCTGACGCAGATTTCCTAAAGTGGATTCGACTGAGGCAGGTCTTCTTCACAGGTCTCCTCAGGTAGCTCCCCTGACACAGGTCTCCTTATATAGATCAACTAAAGTGCGTCTCCTGAAGTAGGTCCCCTGACGCAGGTGTCATCAAGTGGCCCTCATGACGCAGGTCCCCTGAAGCACATGTCTTCTGACGCAGATCTCCTAAAGTAAATCTCCTGACGCAGGTCCCCTGACGCAGGTCTCCTGATGCAGATTTCCTAAAGTGGATTCCTCTGAGGCAGGTCTCCTTTTACAGGTCTGCTAAGACAGCTCCCCTGACATAGCTCCCCTGACGGAGATCTCCTAAAGTGCGTTTCCTAAGGTAGGTCCCCTGACGCAGCGGAAATAAATCGGGCCTCCTGACGCAGGTGTCCTGACGCAGGTCTCCTGAATCAAATTTCCTAAAGTTGATTCCACTGACGCAGGTCTCTTTTCACAGGTCTCCTAACGCAGCTCCCCTGACGAAGCTCTCCTAAAGGAGATCTCTTAAAGTGCGTCTCCTAAGTTAGGTCCCCTGATGCAGGTGTCATATAGTGGGCCTCCTGACGCAGGTCACCTGACGCCGGTCCCCTAATGCAGGTTTTCTAAAGTGGATTCCACTGACTCATGTGTCCTTTCACAGGTCTCCTAAGACAGCTCCAATGACATAGCTTCTCTGACGGAGATCTCCCGAAGTGCGTTTCCTAAGGTAGGTCCCCTGACGTAGGGGAAAAAAAGTGGGCCTCCTGACGCAGGTGTCCTGACGCAGGTCTCCTGAATCAAGTTTCCTAAAGTGGATTCCACTGATGCAGGTCTCTTTTCACAGGTCTCCTAACGCAGCTCCCCTGACGAAGCTCTCCTGAAGGAGATCTCTTAAAGTGCGTCTCCTAAGTTAGGTCCCCTGATGCAGGTGTCATATAGTAGGCCTCCTGACGCAGGTCTCCTGATATAGATCTACTAAAGTGCGTCTCCTGAAGTAGGTCCCCTGACGCAGGTGTCATAAAGTGGGCATCCTGACGCAGGTCCCCTGAAGGAGATCTCCTTTCACAGGTCTCCTAACGTAGCTCCCCTTTAAAAGCTCTCCTGAAGGAGATCTCTTAAAGTGCCTTTCCTGAAGTAGGTCCCCTGAAGCAGGTGTCATAAAGTGGGCGTCCTGACGCTTGTCCCCTGAAGCAGGTCTCCTGATGCAGGTTTCCTAAAGTGGATTCTACTGATGCAGATCTCCTTTCACAGGTCTCCTAAGGCAGTTCCCCTGACACAAGTCTTCTGATGCAGATCTCCTAAAGTAAATCTCCTGAGGTAGGTCCTCTGACGCAGGTGTCATAAAGTGGGCCTCCTGACGCAGGTCCCCTGATGCAGGTCTACTGATGCATGTTTCCTAATGTGGATTCCACTGATGGAGATCTCCTTTCACAGCAATCCTAAAGCAGCATCCCTGACACAGGTCTCCTGATATAGATCTACTATAGTTCGTCTCCTGATGTAGGTCCCCTGAATGAGGTGTCATAAAGTGGGCCTCCTGACACAGGTCCCCTGACGCAGGTCTCCTGATGCAGATTTTCTAAAGTGGATTTCAGTGAGGCAGGTCTCCTTTCACAGGTCTCCTAACGTAGCTCCCCTTTAAAAGCTCTCCTGAAGGAGATCTCTTAAAGTGCCTTTCCTGAAGTAGGTCCCCTGAAGCAGGTGTCACAAAGTGGGCGTCCTGACGCTTGTCCCCTGATGCAGGTTTCCTAAAGTGGATTCTACTGATGCAGATCTCCTTTCACAGGTCTCCTCAGGCAGCTCCCCTGACACAGGTCTCCTGATATAGATCTACTAAAGTGCGTCTCCTGACGTAGGTCCCCTGACGTAGGTGTCATAAAGTGGGCCTCCTGACGCAGGTCCCATGAAGGAGGTCTCCTGATGTAGGTTTCCTAAAGTAGATTTCACTGACGCAGGTCTCCTTTTACAGCTCTCCTAAGGCAGTTCCCCTGACAAAGCTTTCCTGAAGGAAATCTCCTAAACTGTATCCCCTGAGGTATGTCCCCTAACACAGGTGTCATTAAGTGGGCCTTATGATGCAGGTCTCTTGATGCAGATATCCTAAAGTTTATTCCACTGACGCAGGTCTCTTTTCACAGGTCTCCTAACACAGCTCCCCTGACAAAGCTCTCCTGAAGGAGATCTTTTAAAGTGCGTCTCCTAAGTTAGGTCCCCTGATGCAGGGGTCATATAGTGGGCCCCTGACGCAGGTCTCCTGATATAGATCTACTAAAGTGCGTCTCCTGAAGTAGGGCCCCTGACGCAGGTGTCATAAAGTGGGCCTCCTGAAGCAGGTTCCCTGACGCAGGTCTCCTGATGCAGATTTCCTAAAGTGGATTCCACTGAGGCAGGTCTCCTTTCACAGGTCTCCTCAGGCAGCTCCCCTGACACAGGTCTCCTGATATAGATCTACTAAAGTGCGTCTCCTGACTCAGGTCTCCTGACGCCGGTCCCCTAATGCAGGTTTCCTAAGGTGGATTCCACTGACTCATATGTCCTTTCACAGGTCTCCTAAGACAGCTCCCCTGACGAAGCTCTCTTGAAGGAGATCTCTGAAAGTGCGTCTCCTAAGTTAGGTCCCCTGATGCAGGGGTCATATAGTGGGCCTCCTGACACAGGTCTCCTGATATAGATCTACTAAAGTGCGTCTCCTGAGGTAGGTCCCCTGATGCAGGTGTCATAAAGCGGGCCTCATCACGCAGGTCCCCTGACGTAGGTCTCCTGATGCAGATTTCCAAAAGTTGATTCCACTTAGGTAGGTCTCTTTTCACAGGTCTCCTCAGGCAGCTCCCCTGACACAGGTCTCCTGAAGGAGACCTCTTAAAGTGCGACTCCTGAAGTAGGTCCCCTGACGCAGGTGTCATAAAGTGGGCCTCCTGACGCAGGTCCCCTGACGCAGGTCTCCTGATGCAGATTTCCTAAAGTGGATTACACTGAGGCAGGGCTCCTTTCACAGGTCTCCTCAGGCAGCTCCCCTGACACAGGTCTCCTGATATAGATCTACTAAAGTGCGTCTCCTGAAGTAGGTACCCTGACGCAGGTGTCATAAAGTGGGCCTCCTGACGCAGGTGTCCTGACGCAGGTCTCCTGAATCAAGTTTCCTAAAGTGGATTCCACTGACGCAGGTCTCTTTTCACATGTCTCCTAACGCAGCTCCCCTGACGAAGCTCTCCTGAAGGAGATCTCTTAAAGTGCATCTCCTAAGTTAGGTCCCCTGATACAGGTGTTTAAAGTGGGCCTCCTGACGCAGGCCTCCTGTTATAGATCTACTAAAGTGCGTCTCCTGAAGTAGGTCCCCTGATGCAGGTGTCATCAAGTGGGCCTCCTGACGCAGGTCCCCTGACGCAGATTTCCTTAAGTGGATTTCACTGAGGCAGGTCTCCTTTCACAGGTCTCCTCAGGCAGCTCCCCTTACACAGGTCTCCTGAAGGAGATATCTTAAAGTGCATCTCCTAAGTTAGGTCCCCTGACGCAGGTGACATAAAGTGGGCCACCTGACGCAGGTCCCCTGACGCTGGTCTCCTGATGCAGATTTCCTAAAGTGGATTCCACTGAGGCAGGTCTCCTTTCACAGGTCTCCTAACGCAGCTCCCCTGACGAAGCTCTTCTGAAGGAGATCTCTTAAACTGCGTCTCCTAAGATAGGTCCCCTGATACAGGTGTTTATAGTGGGCCTCCTGACGAAGGCCTCCTGTTATAGATCTACTAAAGTGCGTCTCCTGAAGTAGGTCCCCTGACGCAGGGGAAATAAAGTGGGACTCCTGACGCAGGTGTCCTGACGCAGGTCTCCTGAATCATGTTTCCTAAAGTGGATTCCACTGACGCAGGTCTCTTTTCACAGGTCTCCTAACGCAGCTCCCCTGATGAAGCTCTCCTGAAGAAGATCTCTTAAAGTGCGTCTCCTAAGTTCGTTCCACTGATGCAGGTGTCATATAGTGGGCCTCCTGACGCCGGTCCCCTAATGCAGGTTTCCTAAAGCGGATTCCACTTATTCATGTGTCCTTTCACAGGTCTCCTATGACAGCTCCCCTGACATAGCTCCCCTGACAGAGATCTCCTAAAGTGCGTTTCCTAAGGTAGGTCCCCTGACGCAGGTGAAATAAGGTGGGCCTCCTGACGCAGGTGTCCTGACGCAGGTCTCCTGAATCAAGTTTCCTAAAGTGGATTCCACTGACGCAGGTCTATTTTCACAGGTCTCCTAACGCAGCTCCCCTGACGAAGCTTTCCTGAAGGAGATCTCTTATAGTGCGTCTCCTAAGTTAGGTCCCCTGACGCATGTGTCATATAGTGGGCCTCCTGACGCAGGTCTCCTGACGCCGGTCCCCTAATGCAGGTTTTCTAAAGTGCATTCCACTGACTCATGTGTCCTTTCACTGGTCTCCTAAGTCAGCTCCGCTGACATAGCTCCCCTGACGGAGATCTCCTAAAGTGCGTCTCCTGAAGTAGGTCCTCTGACGCAGGTGTCATCAATTGGGCGTCCTGACGCAGGTCCCCTGACGCAGATTTCCTAACGTGGATTCCAATGAGGCAGGTCTTCTTCACAGGTCTCCTCAGGTAGCTCCCCTGACACAGGTCTCCTTATATAGATCTACTAAAGTGCGTCTCCTGAAGTAGGTCCCCTGACGCAGGTGTCATAAAGTGGGCCTCCTGACGCAGGTCCCCTGAAGGAGGTCTCCTGATGCAGGTTTCCTAAAGAGGATTCCACTGAAGCAGGTCTCTTTTCAAAGGTGTCCTAATGCAATTCCCCTGACGACGCTCTCCTGAAGGAGATCTCTTAAAGTGCGTCTCCTAAGTTAGGTCCCCTGATGCATGTGTCATATAGTGGGCCTCCTGACGCAGGTCTCCTGATATAGATCTACTAAAGTGGGCCTTCTGATGCAGGTCTCCTGAAGCAGATCTCCTGATGCAGATATCAAAAAGTTTATTCCACTGACGCAGGTCTCCTTTCACAGGTCTCCTAACGCAGCTCCCCTGACAAAGTTCTCCTAAAGGAGATCTCTTAAAGTGCGTCTCGTAAGTTAGGTCCCCTGATGCAGGTGTCATATAGTGGGCCTCCTGACGCAGGTCTCCTGATATAGATCTACTAAAGTGCGTCTCCTGAAGTAGGTCCCCTGACGCAGGTGTCATCAAGTGGGCCTGCTTACGCAGGTCCCCTGACGCAGATTTCCTAAAGTGGATTCCACTGAGGCAGGTCTCCTCAGGCAGCTCCCCTGACACAGGTCTCCTGATACAGATTTCCTAAAGTGAATTCCACTGAGGCAGGTCTCCTTTCACAGGTCTCCTCAGTTAGCTCCCCTGACAAAGCTCTCCTGAAGGAGATCTCCTAAATTGTATCCCCTGAGGTACGTCCCCTGACACAGGTGTCATTAAGTGGGCCTTCTAATGCAGGTCTCCTGAAGCAGGTCTCCTGATGTAGATATCATAAAATTTATTCCACTGACGCAGGTCTCCTTTCACAGGTCTCCTAACGCAGCTCCCCTGACAAAGCTCTCCTGATGGAGATACCTTAAAGTGCGTCTCCTAAGTTAGGTCCCCTTATGCAGGTGTCATATGGTGGGCCTCCTGACGCAGGTCTCCTGATATAGATCTACTAAAGTGCGTCTCCTAAGTTAGGTCCCCTGACGCAGGTGTCATATAGTGGGCCTCCTGACGCAAGTCTCCTGACGCCGGTCCCCTAATGCAGGTTTCCTAAAGTGGATTCCACTGACTCATGTGTCCTTTCACAGGTCTCCTTAGACAGCTCCCCTGACATAGCTCCCCTGACGGAGATCTCCTATAGTCGTTTCCTAAGGTAGGTCCCCTAAAAAGTGGGCCTCCTGACGCAGGTGTCCTGACGCAGGTCTCCTGAATCAAATTTCCTAAGTGGATTCCACTAACGCAGGTCTCTTTTCACAGGTCTCCTAACGCAGGTCCCATGACGCAGGTCCCCTGACGCAGATTTCCTAAAGTGGATTCCACTGACGCAGGTCTCCTTTCACGGGTCTCCTAACACAGCTCCCCTTCAATAGCTCTCCTGAAGGAGATCTCCTGAAGTGCGTCTCCTAAGATAGGTCCCCTGATTCAGGTGTCATAAAGTTGGCGTCCTGACGCTTCTCCCCTGAAGCAGGTCTCCTGATGCAGGTTTCCTAAAGTGGATTCCACTGATGCAGATCTCCTTTCACAGGTCTCTTAAGGCAGTTCCCCTTACACGTCTTCTGACGCAGATCTCCTAAAGTAAATCTCCTGAGGTAGGTCCTCTGACGCAGGTGTCATAAAGTGGGCCTCCTGACGCAGGTCCCCTGACGCAGGTCTACTGATGCATGTTTCCTAACGTGGATTCCACTGATGGAGATCTCCTTTCACAGCAATCCCAAACCAGCTTCCCTGACACAGGTCTTTTGATTTAGATCTACTATTGTTCGTCTCCTGACGTAGGTCCCCTGACGCAGGAGTCATTAAGTGGGCCTCCTGACGCAGGTCCCCTGACGCAGGTCCCCTGACGCAGATCTCCTAACGCAGGTCTCCTGATGCAGATTTCCTAAAGTGGATTCCACTGAGGCAGGTCTCTTTTCACAGGTCTCCTAACTCAGCTCCCCTGACGAAGCTCTCCTGAAGGAGATCTCTTAAAGTGCGTCTCCTAATTTAGGTCCCCTGATGCAGGTGTCATATAGTGGGCCTCCTGACGCAGGTCTCCTGATATAGATCTACTCAAGTGCGTCTCCTGAAGAAGGTCCCCTGACGCAGGTGTCATCAAGTGGGCTTCCTGACGCAGGTCCCTTGTAGGAGGTCTCCTGATGTAGGTTTCCTAAAATGGATTCCACTGACGCAAGTCTCCTTTCACAGGTCTCCTAATGCCTCTCCCCTGACAAAGCTCTCCTGAAGGAGATCTCTTAAAGTGCATCTCCTAAGTTAGGTCCCCTGATGCAGGTGTCATATAGTGGGCCTCCTGAAGCAGATCTCCTGATATAGATCTACTAAAGTGCGTCTCCTGAAGTAGGTCCCCTGACGCAGGTGTCATAAAGTGGACCTCTTGTTGCAGGTGTCCTGACGCAGTTCTTCTGAATCAAGTTTCCTAAAGTGGATTCCACTGAGGCAGGTCTCCTTTCACAGGTCTCCTGAGGCAGCTGCCCTGACACAGGTCTCCTGATATAGATCTACTAAAGTGTGTCTCCTGAAGTAGGTCCCCTGACGCAGGTGTCATCAAGTGGGCCTCCTGACGCAGGTCCCCTGACGCAGGTCTCCTGATGCAGATTTCCTAAAGTGGATTCCACCGACTCATGTGTCCTTTCACAGGTCTCCTCAGACAGCTCCCCTGACACAGCTCCCCTGACGGAGATCTCCTAAAGTGCGTTTCCTAAGGTAGGTCCCCTGACGCAGGTGAAAAAAGGTCGGCCTCCTGACGCAGGTGTCCTGACGCAGGTCTCCTGAATCAAGTTTCCTAAAGTGGATTCCACTGACGCAGATCTCTTTTCACAGGTCTCCTAAGGCAGTTCCCCTGACACATGTCTTCTGACGCAGATCTCCTAAAGTAAATCTCCTGAGGTAGGTCCTTTGACGCAGGTGTCATCAAGTGGGCCTCCTGACGCAGGCCCCCTGACGCAGATTTCCTAATGTGGATTCTGCTGAGGCAGGTCTTCTTCACAGGTCTCCTCAGGTAGCTCCCCTGACACAGGTCTCCTTATATAGATCTACTAAAGTGCGTCTCCTGAAGTAGGTCCTCTGACGCAGGTGTCATCAAGTGGGCCTCCTGACGCAGCTCCCCTGACGCAGATTTCCTAAAGTGGATTCCACTGAGGCAGATCTCCTTTCACAGGTCTCCTCAGGCAGCTACCCTGACACAGGTCTCCAGAAGGAGATCTCTTAAAGTACGTCTCCTTAAGTAGGTCCCCTGACGCAGGTGTCATAAAGTGGGCCTCCTGACGCAGGTCCCCTGACGCAGGTCTCCTGATTCAGATTTCCTAAAGTGGATTCCACTGGGGCAGATCTCCTTTCACAGGTTTCCTAAGGCAGTTCCCCTGACACATGTCTTCTGATGCAGATCTCCTAAAGTAAATCTCCTGAGGTAGGTCCTCTGACGCAGATGTCATCAAGTGGGCCTCCTGACGCAGGTCCCCTGACGCAGATTTCCTAACTTGGATTCCACTGAGGCAGGTCTTCTTCACAGGTCTCCTCAGGTAGCTCCCCTGACACAGGTCTCCTGTATAGATCTACTAAAGTGCGTCTCCTGAAGTAGGTCCCCTGACGCAGGTGTCATAAAGTGGGCCTCCTGACGCAGGTCCCCTGACGCAGGTCTCCTGATGCAAATTTCCTGAAGTTGATTCCACTGAGGCAGGTCTCCTTTCACAGGTCTCCTCAGGCAACTCCCCTGACACAGGTCTCCTGAAGGAGATCTCTTAAAGTATGTCTCCTGAAGTAGGTCCCCTGACGCAGGTGTCATAAAGTGGGCCTCCTGACGCAGGTCCCCTGAAAGAGGTCTCCTGATGCAGGTTTCCTAAAATGGATTCCACTGAAGCAGGTCTCCTTTCACAGGTTTCCTAACGCAGCTCCCCTGACGAAGTTCTCCTGAAGGAGATCTCTTAAAGTGCGTCTCCTAAGTTAGGTCCCCTGATGCAGGTGTCATATAGTGGGCCTCCTGTCGCAGGTCTCCTGTATAGATCTACTAAAGTGCGTCTCCTGAAGTAGGTCCCCTGACGC
Source organism: Oryzias celebensis (assembly GCA_014656515.1). NCBI lineage: Eukaryota > Metazoa > Chordata > Actinopteri > Beloniformes > Adrianichthyidae > Oryzias > Oryzias celebensis. The sequence continues at coordinate 21,895,830 of BNCR01000017.1, read as the reverse complement.
AGGTGTCATCAAGTGGGCCTCCTGAAGCAGGTCCCCTGACGCAGGTGTCATAAAGTGGGCCTCCTGACGCAGGTCTCCTGAATTATGTTTCCTAAAGTGGATTCCACTGACGCAGGTCTCTTTTCACATGTCTCCTAACGCAGCTCTCCTGACGAAGCTCTCCAGAAGGAGATCTCTTAAAGTGCGTCTCCTAAGTTAGGTCCCCTGATGCAGGTGTCATATAGTGGGCCTCCTGATGCAGTTCTCCTGATATAGATCTACTAAAGTGCGTCTCCTGAAGTAGGTCCCCTGACGCAGGTTTCATAAAGTGGGCCTCCTGACGCATGTCCCCTGCAGCAGATTTCCTAAAGTGGATTCCACTGAGGAAGGTCTCCTTTCACAGGTCTCCTCAGGCAGCTCCCCTAACACAGGTCTCCTGAAGGAGATCTGTTAAAGTGCGTCTCCTGAAGTAGGTCCCCTGACGCAGGTGTCATAAAGTGGGCCTCCTGACGCAGGTCCCCTGAAGGAGGTCTCCTGATGCAGGTTTCCTAAAGTGGATTCCCCTGAAGCATGTCTCTTTTCACAGGTCTCCTAACGCAGCTCCCCTGACAAAGCTCTCCTGAAGGAGATCTCTTAAAGTGCGTCTCCTAAGTTAGGTCCCCTGATGCAGGTGTCATATAGTGGGGCTTCTGACGCAGGTCTCCTGATATAGATCTACTAATGTGCGTCGCCTGAAGTAGGTCCCCTGACGCAGGATTCATAAAGTGGGCCTCCTGACTTAGGTCACCTGACGCAGGTCTCCTGATTCAGATTTCCTAAGGTGGATTCCACTCACGCAGGTCTCTTTTCACTGGTCTCCTAACGCAGCTCCCCTGACGAAGCTCTCCTGAAGGAGATCTCTTAAAGTGCATCTCCTAAGTTAGGTCCCCTGATTCAGGTGTCATAGAGTGGGCCTCCTGATGCTTGTCCCCTGAAGTAGGTCTCCTGATATAAATCTACTAAAGTGCGTCTCCTGAAGTAGGTCCCCTGACGCAGGTGTCATAAAGTGGGAGTCCTGACGCTTGTCCCCTGAAGCAGGTCTCCTGATGCAGGTTTCCTAAAGTGGATTCCACTGATGCAGATCTCCTTTCACAGGTCTCCTAAGGCAGTTCCCCTGACATATGTCTTCTGACGCAGATCTCCTAAAGTAAATCTCCTGAGGTAGGTCCTCTGACGCAGGTGTCATAAAGTGAGCCTCCTGACGCAGGTCCCCTGAAGGAGGTCTCCTGATGCAGGTTTCCTAAAGTGGATTCCACTGATGTAGATCTCCTTTCACAGGTCTACTAAGGCAGTTCCTCTGACTCATGTCTTCTGACGCAGATCTCCTAAAGTAAATTTCCTGAGGTAGGTCTTCTGACGCAGATGTCATAAAGTGGGCCTCCTCACGCTGGTCCCCTGACGCAGGTCTCCTGATACAGATTTCCTAAAGTGGATTCCACAGAGGCAGGTCTTTTTTCACAGGTCTACTCAGGCAGCTCTCCTGACACAGGTTTCCTGATATAGATCTACTAAAGTGGCGCTCCTGACGTAGGTCCCCTGATGCAGGTGTCATATAGTGGGCCTCCTGACGCAGGTCTCCTGATATAGTTCTACTAAAGTGCGTCTCCTGAAGTAGGTCCCCTGACGCAGGTGTCATCAAGTGGGCCTCCTGACGCAGGTCCCCTGACGCAGATTTCCTAAAGTGGATTCCACTGAGGCAGAACTCCTTTCACAGGTCTCCTCAGGCAGCTCCCCTGACACAGGTCTCCTTATATAGATCTACTAAAGTGCGTCTCCTGAAGTAGGTCCCCTGACGCAGGTGTCATAAAGTGGGCCTCCTGATGCAGGTCCCCTGAAGGAGGTCTCCTGATGCAGGTTTCCTAAAGTGGATCTCACTGAAGCAGGTCTCTTTTCACAGGTCTCCTAACGCAGCTCCCCTGACGAAGCTCTGCTGAAGGAGATCTCTTAAAGTGCGTCTCCTAAGTTTGGTCCCCTGATGCAGGTGTCATATAGTGGGCCTCCTGACGCAGGTCTCCTGATATAGTTCTTCTAAAGTGCGTCTCCTGAAGTAGGTCCCCTGACGCAGGTGTCATCAAGTGGGCCTCCTGACGCAGGTCCCCTGTAGGAGGTCTCCTGATGTAGGTTTCCTAAAGTGGATTCCACTGACGCAGGTCTCTTTTCACTGGTCTCCTAACGCAGCTTCCCTGACGAAGCTCTCCTGAAGGAGATCTCTTAAAATGCGTCTCCTGAAGTAGGTCCTCTGACGCAGGTGTCATCAAGTGGGGCTCCTGACGCAGGTCCCCTGACGCAGGTCTCCTGATGCAGATTTCCTAAAGTGGATTCCACTGAGGCAGGTCTGCTCTCACAGGTCTCCTCAGGCAGCTCCCCTGACACAGGTCTCCTGATATAGATCTACTAAAGTGCGTCTCCTGAAGTAGGTCCCCTGACGCAGGTGTCATAAAGTGAGCCTCCTGACGCAGGTCCCCTGTAGGAGGTCTCCTGATGTAGGTTTCCTAAAGTGGATTCCACTGACGCAGGTCTATTTTCACAGGTCCCCTAATGCAGCTCCCCTGACAAAGCTCTCCTGAAGGAGATCTCCTAATTTGTATCCCCTGAGGTACATCCCCTAGCACAGGTGTCATTAAGTGGGCCTTCTGATGCAGGTCTCCTGAAGCAGGTCACCTGATGCAGATATCAAAAAGTTTATTCCACTGACGCAGGTCTCCTTTCACAGGTCTCCTAACGCAGCTCCCCTGACAAAGCTCTCCTGAAGGAGATCTCTTAAAGTGCGTCTCGTAAGTTAGGTCCCCTGATGCAGGGTTCATATAGTGGGCCTCCTGACGCAGGTCTCCTGACGCCGGTCCCCTAATGCAGGTTTCCTAAAATGGATTCCACTGACTCATGTGTCCTTTCACAGGTCTCCTAAGACAGCTCCCCTGACATAGCTCCCCTGACTGATATCTCCTAAAGTGCGTTTCCTAAGGTAGGTCCCCTGACGCAGGTGAAAAAAGGTCGGCCTGCTGACGCAGGTGTCCTGACGCAAGTCTCCTGAATCAAGTTTCCTAAAGTGGATTCCACTGACGCAGGTCTCTTTTCACTGGTCTCCTAACGCAGCTCCCCTGACGAAGCTCTCCTGAAGGAGATCTCTTAAAGTGCATCTCCTAAGTTAGGTCCCCTGATTCAGGTGTCATAGAGTGGGCCTCCTGATGCTTGTCCCCTGAAGTAGGTCTCCTGATATAAATCTACTAAAGTGCGTCTCCTGAAGTAGGTCCCCTGACGCAGGTGTCATAAAGTGGGAGTCCTGACGCTTGTCCCTGAAGCAGGTCTCCTGATGCAGGTTTCCTAAAGTGGATTCCACTGATGCAGATCTCCTTTCACAGGTCTCCTAAGGCAGTTCCCCTGACATATGTCTTCTGACGCAGATCTCCTAAAGTAAATCTCCTGAGGTAGGTCCTCTGACGCAGGTGTCATAAAGTGAGCCTCCTGACGCAGGTCCCCTGAAGGAGGTCTCCTGATGCAGGTTTCCTAAAGTGGATTCCACTGATGTAGATCTCCTTTCACAGGTCTACTAAGGCAGTTCCTCTGACTCATGTCTTCTGACGCAGATCTCCTAAAGTAAATTTCCTGAGGTAGGTCTTCTGACGCAGATGTCATAAAGTGGGCCTCCTCACGCTGGTCCCCTGACGCAGGTCTCCTGATACAGATTTCCTAAAGTGGATTCCACAGAGGCAGGTCTTTTTTCACAGGTCTACTCAGGCAGCTCTCCTGACACAGGTTTCCTGATATAGATCTACTAAAGTGGCGCTCCTGACGTAGGTCCCCTGATGCAGGTGTCATATAGTGGGCCTCCTGACGCAGGTCTCCTGATATAGTTCTACTAAAGTGCGTCTCCTGAAGTAGGTCCCCTGACGCAGGTGTCATCAAGTGGGCCTCCTGACGCAGGTCCCCTGACGCAGATTTCCTAAAGTGGATTCCACTGAGGCAGAACTCCTTTCACAGGTCTCCTCAGGCAGCTCCCCTGACACAGGTCTCCTTATATAGATCTACTAAAGTGCGTCTCCTGAAGTAGGTCCCCTGACGCAGGTGTCATAAAGTGGGCCTCCTGATGCAGGTCCCCTGAAGGAGGTCTCCTGATGCAGGTTTCCTAAAGTGGATCTCACTGAAGCAGGTCTCTTTTCACAGGTCTCCTAACGCAGCTCCCCTGACGAAGCTCTGCTGAAGGAGATCTCTTAAAGTGCGTCTCCTAAGTTTGGTCCCCTGATGCAGGTGTCATATAGTGGGCCTCCTGACGCAGGTCTCCTGATATAGTTCTTCTAAAGTGCGTCTCCTGAAGTAGGTCCCCTGACGCAGGTGTCATCAAGTGGGCCTCCTGACGCAGGTCCCCTGTAGGAGGTCTCCTGATGTAGGTTTCCTAAAGTGGATTCCACTGACGCAGGTCTCTTTTCACTGGTCTCCTAACGCAGCTTCCCTGACGAAGCTCTCCTGAAGGAGATCTCTTAAAATGCGTCTCCTGAAGTAGGTCCTCTGACGCAGGTGTCATCAAGTGGGGCTCCTGACGCAGGTCCCCTGACGCAGGTCTCCTGATGCAGATTTCCTAAAGTGGATTCCACTGAGGCAGGTCTGCTCTCACAGGTCTCCTCAGGCAGCTCCCCTGACACAGGTCTCCTGATATAGATCTACTAAAGTGCGTCTCCTGAAGTAGGTCCCCTGACGCAGGTGTCATAAAGTGAGCCAACTGACGCAGGTCCCCTGTAGGAGGTCTCCTGATGTAGGTTTCCTAAAGTGGATTCCACTGACGCAGGTCTATTTTCACAGGTCCCCTAATGCAGCTCCCCTGACAAAGCTCTCCTGAAGGAGATCTCCTAATTTGTATCCCCTGAGGTACATCCCCTAGCACAGGTGTCATTAAGTTGGCCTTCTGATGCAGGTCTCCTGAAGCAGGTCACCTGATGCAGATATCAAAAAGTTTATTCCACTGACGCAGGTCTCCTTTCACAGGTCTCCTAACGCAGCTCCCCTGACAAAGCTCTCCTGAAGGAGATCTCTTAAAGTGCGTCTCGTAAGTTAGGTCCCCTTATGCAGGGTTCATATAGTGGGCCTCCTGACGCAGGTCTCCTGACGCCGGTCCCCTAATGCAGGTTTCCTAAAATGGATTCCACTGACTCATGTGTCCTTTCACAGGTCTCCTAAGACAGCTCCCCTGACATAGCTCCCCTGACTGATATCTCCTAAAGTGCGTTTCCTAAGGTAGGTCCCCTGACGCAGGTGAAAAAAGGTCGGCCTGCTGACGCAGGTGTCCTGACGCAAGTCTCCTGAATCAAGTTTCCTAAAGTGGATTCCACTGACGCAGGTCTCTTTTCACAGGTCTCCTAACACAGCTCCCCTGATGAAGCTCTCTTGAATTAGATCTCTTAATATGCGTCTCCTGAGTTAGGTCCCCTGATGCAGGTGTCATATAGTGGGCCTCCTGACGCAGGTCTCCTGATATAGATCTACTAAAGTGCGTCTTCCGAAGTAGGTCCCCTGACGCAGGTGTCATAAAGTGGGCCTCCTGACGCAGGTCCCCTGACGCAGGTCTCCTGATGCAGATTTCCTAAAGTGGATTCCACTGACGCAGGTCTCTTTTCACAGGTCTCCTAACGCAGATCCCCTGACGAAGCTCTCCTGAAGGAGATCTCTTAAAGTGCGTCTTCTAAGTTAGGTCCCCTGATGCAGGTGTCATATAGTGGGCCTCCTGACGCAGGTCTCCTGATATAGATCTACTAAAGTGCGTCTCCTGAAGTAGGTCCCCTGACGCAGGTGTCATCAAGTGGGCCTCCTGACGCAGGTCCCCTGACGCACATTTCCTAAAGTGGATTCCACTGAGGCAGGTCTCCTTTCACAGGTTTCCTCAGGCAGCTCCCCTGACACAGGTCTCCTGAAGAAGGTCTCTAAAAGTGTGTCTCCTGAAATAGGTCCCCTGACGCAGGTGTCATAAAGTGGGCCTCCTGACGCAGGTCTCCTGAATAATGTTTCCTAAAGTGGATTCCACTGACGCAGGTCTCTTTTCACATGTCTCCGAACGCAGCTCCCCTGACGAAGCTCTCCAGAAGGAGATCTCTTAAAGTGCGTCTCCTGAAGTAGGTCCCCTGACGCAGGTTTCATAAAGTGGGCCTCCTGACGCATGTCCCCTGCAGGAGATTTCCTAAAGTGGATTCCACTGAGGAAGGTCTCCTTTCATAGGTCTCCTCAGGCAGCTCCCCTGACACAGGTCTCCTGAAGGAGATCTCTTAAAGTGCGTCTCCTGAAGTAGGTCCCCTGACGCAGGTGTCATAAATAGGGCCTCCTGACGCAGGTCCCCTGACGCAGGTCTCCTGATACAGATTTCCTAAAGTGGATTCCACTGAGGCAGGTCTCTTTTCACAGGTCTCCTCACGTAGCTCCCCTGACACAGGTATCCTGATATAGATCTACTAAAGTGCGTCTCCTGAAGTAGGTCCCCTGACGCAGGTGTCATAAAGTGGGCCTCCTGACGCAGGTCCCCTGAAGGAGGTCTCCTGATCTAGGTTTCCTAAAGTGGATTCCACTGACGCAGGTCTCCTTTCACAGGTCTCCTAACGAAGCTCCCCTTCAAAAGCTCTCCTGAAGGAGATCTCTTAAAGCGCGTCTCCTAAGATAGGTCCCCTGATGCAGGTGTCATAAAGTGGGCCTCCGGACGCAGCTCCCCTGAAGGAGGTCTCCTGATGCAGGTTTCCTAATGTGGATTCCACTGAAGCAGGTCTCTTTTCACAGGTCTCCTAAGGCAGTTCCCCTGACACATGTCTTCTGACGCAGATCTACTAAAGTGCGTCTCCTGAAGTAGGTCCCCTGACGCAGGTTTCATAAAGTGGGCCTCCTGACGCATGTCCCCTGCAGCAGATTTCCTAAAGTGGATTCCACTGAGGAAGGTCTCCTTTCACAGGTCTCCTCAGGCAGCTCCCCTGACACAGGTCTCCTGAAGGAGATCTGTTAAAGTGCGTCTCCTGAAGTAGGTCCCCTGACGCAGGTGTCATAAAGTGGGCCTCCTGACGCAGGTCCCCTGAAGGAGGTCTCCTGATGCAGGTTTCCTAAAGTGGATTCCCCTGAAGCATGTCTCTTTTCACAGGTCTCCTAACGCAGCTCCCCTGACAAAGCTCTCCTGAAGGAGATCTCTTAAAGTGCGTCTCCTAAGTTAGGTCCCCTGATGCAGGTGTCATATAGTGGGGCTTCTGACGCAGGTCTCCTGATATAGATCTACTAATGTGCGTCGCCTGAAGTAGGTCCCCTGACGCAGGAGTCATAAAGTGGGCCTCCTGACTTAGGTCACCTGACGCAGGTCTCCTGATTCAGATTTCCTAAGGTGGATTCCACTGACGCAGGTCTCTTTTCACTGGTCTCCTAACGCAGCTCCCCTGACGAAGCTCTCCTGAAGGAGATCTCTTAAAGTGCATCTCCTAAGTTAGATCCCCTGATTCAGGTGTCATAGAGTGGGCCTCCTGATGCTTGTCCCCTGAAGTAGGTCTCCTGATATAAATCTACTAAAGTGCGTCTCCTGAAGTAGGTCCCCTGACGCAGGTGTCATAAAGTGGGAGTCCTGACGCTTGTCCCCTGAAGCAGGTCTCCTGATGCAGGTTTCCTAAAGTGGATTCCACTGATGCAGATCTCCTTTCACAGGTCTCCTAAGGCAGTTCCCCTGACATATGTCTTCTGACGCAGATCTCCTAAAGTAAATCTCCTGAGGTAGGTCCTCTGACGCAGGTGTCATAAAGTGAGCCTCCTGACGCAGGTCCCCTGAAGGAGGTCTCCTGATGCAGGTTTCCTAAAGTGGATTCCACTGATGTAGATCTCCTTTCACAGGTCTACTAAGGCAGTTCCTCTGACTCATGTCTTCTGACGCAGATCTCCTAAAGTAAATTTCCTGAGGTAGGTCTTCTGACGCAGATGTCATAAAATGGGCCTCCTCACGCTGGTCCCCTGACGCAGGTCTCCTGATACAGATTTCCTAAAGTGGATTCCACAGAGGCAGGTCTTCTTTCACAGGTCTACTCAGGCAGCTCTCCTGACACAGGTTTCCTGATATAGATCTACTAAAGTGGCGCTCCTGACGTAGGTCCCCTGATGCAGGTGTCATATAGTGGGCCTCCTGACGCAGGTCTCCTGATATAGTTCTACTAAAGTGCGTCTCCTGAAGTAGGTCCCCTGACGCAGGTGTCATCAAGTGGGCCTCCTGACGCAGGTCCCCTGACGCAGATTTCCTAAAGTGGATTCCACTGAGGCAGAACTCCTTTCACAGGTCTCCTCAGGCAGCTCCCCTGACACAGGTCTCCTTATATAGATCTACTAAAGTGCGTCTCCTGAAGTAGGTCCCCTGACGCAGGTGTCATAAAGTGGGCCTCCTGACGCAGGTCCCCTGAAGGAGGTCTCCTGATGCAGGTTTCCTAAAGTGGATCTCACTGAAGCAGGTCTCTTTTCACAGGTCTCCTAACGCAGCTCCCCTGACGAAGCTCTGCTGAAGGAGATCTCTTAAAGTGCGTCTCCTAAGTTTGGTCCCCTGATGCAGGTGTCATATAGTGGGCCTCCTGACGCAGGTCACCTGATATAGTTCTTCTAAAGTGCGTCTCCTGAAGTAGGTCCCCTGACGCAGGTGTCATCAAGTGGGCCTCCTGACGCAGGTCCCCTGTAGGAGGTCTCCTGATGTAGGTTTCCTAAAGTGGATTCCACTGACGCAGGTCTCTTTTCACTGGTCTCCTAACGCAGCTTCCCTGACGAAGCTCTCCTGAAGGAGATCTCTTAAAATGCGTCTCCTGAAGTAGGTCCTCTGACGCAGGTGTCATCAAGTGGGGCTCCTGACGCAGGTCCCCTGACGCAGGTCTCCTGATGCAGATTTCCTAAAGTGGATTCCACTGAGGCAGGTCTGCTCTCACAGGTCTCCTCAGGCAGCTCCCCTGACACAGGTCTCCTGATATAGATCTACTAAAGTGCGTCTCCTGAAGTAGGTCCTCTGACGCAGGTGTCATAAAGTGAGCCTCCTGACGCAGGTCCCCTGTAGGAGGTCTCCTGATGTAGGTTTCCTAAAGTGGATTCCACTGACGCAGGTCTATTTTCATAGGTCCCCTAATGCAGCTCCCCTGACAAAGCTCTCCTGAAGGAGATCTCCTAATTTGTATCCCCTGAGGTACATCCCCTAGCACAGGTGTCATTAAGTAGGCCTTCTGATGCAGGTCTCCTGAAGCAGGTCACCTGATGCAGATATCAAAAAGTTTATTCCACTGACGCAGGTCTCCTTTCACAGGTCTCCTAACCCAGCTCCCCTGACAAAGCTCTCCTGAAGGAGATCTCTTAAAGTGCGTCTCGTAAGTTAGGTCCCCTGATGCAGGGTTCATATAGTGGGCCTCCTGACGCAGGTCTCCTGACGCCGGTCCCCTAATGCAGGTTTCCTAAAATGGATTCCACTGACTCATGTGTCCTTTCACAGGTCTCCTAAGACAGCTCCCCTGACATAGCTCCCCTGACTGATATCTCCTAAAGTGCGTTTCCTAAGGTAGGTCCCCTGACGCAGGTGAAAAAAGGTCGGCCTGCTGACGCAGGTGTCCTGACGCAAGTCTCCTGAATCAAGTTTCCTAAAGTGGATTCCACTGACGCAGGTGTCTTTTCACAGGTCTCCTAACACAGCTCCCCTGATGAAGCTCTCTTGAAGGAGATCTCTTAATATGCGTCTCCTAAGTTAGGTCCCCTGATGCAGGTGTCATATAGTGGGCCTCCTGACGCAGGTCTCCTGATATAGATCTACTAAAGTGCGTCTTCTGAAGTAGGTCCCCTGACGCAGGTGTCATAAAGTGGGCCTCCTGACGCAGGTCCCCTGACGCAGGTCTCCTGATGCAGATTTCCTAAAGTGGATTCCACTGACGCAGGTCTCTTTTCACAGGTCTCCTAACGCAGATCCCCTGACGAAGCTCTCCTGAAGGAGATCTCTTAAAGTGCGTCTCCTAAGTTAGGTCCCCTGATGCAGGTGTCATATAGTGGGCCTCCTGACGCAGGTCTCCTGATATAGATCTACTAAAGTGCGTCTCCTGAAGTAGGTCCCCTGACGCAGGTGTCATCAAGTGGGCCTCCTGACGCAGGTCCCCTGACGCACATTTCCTAAAGTGGATTCCACTGAGGCAGGTCTCCTTTCACAGGTTTCCTCAGGCAGCTCCCCTGACACAGGTCTCCTGAAGAAGGTCTCTAAAAGTGCGTCTCCTGAAATAGGTCCCCTGACGCAGGTGTCATAAAGTGGGCCTCCTGACGCAGGTCTCCTGAATTATGTTTCCTAAAGTGGATTCCACTGACGCAGGTCTCTTTTCACATGTCTCCTAACGCAGCTCCCCTGACGAAGCTCTCCAGAAGGAGATCTCTTAAAGTGCGTCTCCTAAGTTAGGTCCCCTGATGCAGGTGTCATATAGTGGGCCTCCTGACGCAGTTCTCCTGATATAGATCTACTAAAGTGCGTATCCTGAAGTAGGTCCCCTGACGCAGGTTTCATAAAGTGGGCCTCCTGACGCATGTCCCCTGCAGGAGATTTCCTAAAGTGGATTCCACTGAGGAAGGTCTCCTTTCACAGGTCTCCTCAGGCAGCTCCCCTGACACAGGTCTCCTGAAGGAGATCTCTTAAAGTGCGTCTCCTGAAGTAGGTCCCCTGACGCAGGTGTCATAAATAGGGCCTCCTGACGCAGGTCCCCTGACGCAGGTCTCCTGATACAGATTTCCTAAAGTGGATTCCACTGAGGCAGGTCTCTTTTCACAGGTCTCCTCACGTAGCTCCCCTGACACAGGTATCCTGATATAGATCTACTAAAGTGCGTCTCCTGAAGTAGGTCCCCTGACGCAGGTGTCATAAAGTGGGCCTCCTGACGCAGGTCCCCTGAAGGAGGTCTCCTGATCTAGGTTTCCTAAAGTGGATTCCACTGACACAGGTCTCCTTTCACAGGTCTCCTAACGAAGCTCCCCTTCAAAAGCTCTCCTGAAGGAGATCTCTTAAAGCGCGTCTCCTAAGATAGGTCCCCTGATGCAGGTGTCATAAAGTGGGCCTCCGGACGCAGCTCCCCTGAAGGAGGTCTCCTGATGCAGGTTTCCTAATGTGGATTCCACTGAAGCAGGTCTCTTTTCACAGGTCTCCTAAGGCAGTTCCCCTGACACATGTCTTCTGACGCAGATCTCCTAAAGTAAATTTCCTGAGGTAGGTCCTCTGACGCAGGTGTCATTAAGTGGGCCTCCTGACGCAGGTGTCCTGACGCAGATTTCCTAACGTGGATTCCACTGAAGCAGGTCTTTTTTCACAGGTCTCCTAACGGAGCTCCTCTGACGAAGCTCTCCTGAAGGAGATCTCTTAAAGTGCGTCTCCTGAAGTAGGTCCCCTGACGCAGGTGTCATAAAGTGGGCCTCCTGACGCAGGTCCCCTGACGCAGGTCTCCTGATGCAGATTTCCTAAAGTGGATTCCAACGAGGCAGCTCTCCTTTCACAGGTCTCCTCAGGCAGCTCCCCTGACATAGGTCTCCTGATATAGATCTACTAAAGTGCGTCTCCTGAGTAGGTCCCCTGAAGCAGGTGTCATAAAGTGGGCTTCCTGACGCAGGTCCCCTGACGCAGGTTTCCTAAAGTGGATTCCACTGACGCAGGTCTCCTTTCACATGTCTCCTAACGTAGCTCCCCTTTAAAAGCTCTCCTGAAAGAGATCTCTTAACGTGCGTCTCATAAGATAGGTCCCCTGATACAGGTGTCATAAAGTGGGCGTCCTGACACTTGTCCCCTGAAGCAGGTCTCCTGATTCAGATTTCCTAAAGTGGATTCCACTGATGCAGATCTCCTTTCACAGGTCTCCTAAGGCAGTTCCCCTGACACATGTCTTCTGACGCAGATCTCCTAAAATAAATCTCTTGAGGTAGGTCCTCTGACGCAGGTGTCATAAAGTTGGCCTCCTGACGCAGGTGTCCTGACGCAGGTCTCCTGAATCAAATTTCCTCAAGTGGATTCCACTGACGCAGGTCTCTTTTCACAGGTCTCCTAACGAAGCTCCCCTGACACAGGTCTCCTGATATAGACCTACTAAAGTGCGTCTCCTAAGTTAGGTCCCTTGATGCAGATGTCATATATTGGGCCACCTGACGCAGGTCTCCTGACGCCGGTCCCCTAATGCAGGTTTCCTAAAGTGGATTCCACTGACTCATGTGTCCTTTCACAGGTCTCCTAAGACAGCTCCCCTGACATAACTCCCCTGACGGAGATCTCCTAAAGTGCGTTTCCTAAGGTAGGTCCCCTGAGGCAGGTGATAAAAGGTGGGCCTCCTGAAGCAGGTCTCCTGAATCAAGTTTGCTGAAGTGGATTCCACTGACGCAGGTCTCTTTTCACAGGTCTCCTAATGCAGCTCCCCTGACGAAGCTCTCCTGAAGGAGATCTCTTAAAGTGCGTCTCCTAAGTTAGGTCCCCTGATGCGGGTGTCATATAGTGGGCCTCCTGACGCAGGTCTCCTGATATAGATCTACTAAAGTGCGTCTTCTGAAGTAGGTCCCCTGACGCAGGTGTCACTAAGTGGGCCTCCTGACGCAGGTCCCCTGAAGGAGGTCTCCTGATGCAGGTTTCCTAAAGTGGATTCCACTGACGCAGGTCTCTTTTCACAGGTGTCCTTAGACAACTCCTCTAACATAGCTACCCTGACGGAGATCTCCTAAAGTGCGTTTCCTAAGGTAGGTCCTATGAGGCAGGTGAAAAAAGGTCGGCCTCCTGACGCATTTCCCCTGACGCAGGTGAAATAAGGTGGGCCTCCTGACGCAGGTGTCCTGACGCAGGTCTCCTGAATCAAGTTTCCTAAAGTGGATTCTACTGAGGCAGGTCTCCTTTCACAGGTCTCCTCAGGCAGCTCCCCTGACACAGGTCTTCTGATATAGATCTACTAAAGTGCGTCTCCTGAAGTAGGTCCCTTGACGCAGGTGTCATAAAGTGGGCCTCCGGACGCAGGTCCCCTGACGCAGGTCACCTGATGCAGGTTTCCTAAAGTGGATTCCACTGACTCATGTGTCCTTTCACAAGTCTCCTAACGCAGCTCCCCTGACTAAGCTCTCCTGAAGGAGTTCTCTTAAAGTGCATCTCCTAAGGTAGGTCCCCTGACGCAGATGTTATAAGGTGGGCCTCCTGATGCAGGTGTCATATAGTGGGCCTCCTGATGCAGGTCCCCTGAAGAAGGTCCACTGAAGCAGGTCTTCTGATGCTGGTTTCCTAAAGTTGATTCCACCAACGCAGGTCTGCTTTCACAGGTCTCTTAACGCAGGTCCCTGACACAGCTCTCGTGACGGAAATCTTCTAAAGTTCATCTATTTAGGTATGTCCCCTGATGCAGGTGTTATAAGGTCGGCCTCCTGACGCAGGTGTCACATAGTGGGCCTCGTGACGCAGGTCCCCTGACGCAGGTCCCCTGACCCAGGTCTAGTGATGCATGTTTCCTAATGTTTTATTCTGCTTATGCAGATCTCCTTTCACAGGACTCCTTAAGCAGCTCCCCTGACACTGGTCTCATGATAAAGATTTCCTAAAGTGCATATCCAGAAGTAGGTCCCCTGACGCAGGTGTTATAAGGTGGGCCTCCTGACGCAGGTCCCCTGACGCAGGTCCCCTGACACAGGTCTAGTGATGCATGTTTCCTAATGTGGATTTCACTGATGCAGATCTCCTTTCACAGGTCTCCTGATATACATCTCCTAAAGTGCATCTCCTCAAGTCACAGGTCTGCTAAGGCAGCTCCCCTGACGCAGGTCTTTTGACGCAGATATCCTAAAGTGAATCTCCTGAGGTAGGTCCCCTGACGCAGGTGAAAGAAGGTTGGCCTCCTGACGCAGGTCTCTTGATGCAGGTTTCCTTAAGTTGATTTCACTGACGCAGTTCTCCTTTCACAGGCCTCCTAAAGCAGCTCCCCTGACACATGTCTCCTGACGCAGATCTCCTAAAATAAATCTCCTGAGGTAGGTCCTCTGACACAGGTGTCACATACTGGGCCTCCTGACGCAGCTCCCCTGACACAGGTTTCCTGATAAAGATCTCCTAAAGTGCATCTCCAGAAGTAGGTCCCCTGACGCAGATGTCACAAAGTGGGTCTTCTGACGCAGGTCCGCTGATGCAGGTCTCCTGATGCAGGTTTCCTCAAGTGGATTCCACGGACACAGGTCTCCTTTTACAGGTCTCCTAAGGCAGTTCCCCTGACACAGCTCGTCCGACGGAGATATCCTAAAAAACGTCACCTAAGGTAGGACCCTGACGCAGGTGTTGAAAGGTGGGCCTCCTGACGCAGGTGACATAGAGTGGGCCTCCTGACGCAGGTCCCCTGATGCAAGTCTCCTTATGCAGGTTTATTAAATAGATTCCACCGAGGCAGGTGTCCTTTCACAGGTCTCTTAGGGCAGCTCTCCTTACACGTGTCCTGATGCAGATCTCCTAAAGTTTGTCTTCTGAGGTGGGTCCCCTGACGCAGGTGTCATAAAGTGGGCCTCCTGACACAATTGTCATAAAGTGGGCCTCCTGACGCAGGTCTCCTGATGCAGGTTTCCTGAAGTGGATTCCACTGAGGCAGGTCTCCTTTCACAGGTCTCCTATGGCAGCTCCCCTGACGCAGGTCTCCTGACGCAGATCTCCTAAAGTGAATCTCCTGAGGTAGGTCCCCTGACGCAGGTGAAAGAAGGTAGGCCTCCTGACGCAGATCTCCTGATGCAGGTTTCCTTAAGTGGATTCCACTGAGGCCGCTCTCCTTTCACAGGTCTCCTCAGGCAGCTCCCCTGACACAGGTCTTCCAATATAGATCTACTAAAGTGCGTCTCCTGAAGTAGGTCCCCTGAAGCAGGTGTCATAAAGTGGGCCTCCTGACGCAGGTCCCCTGACGCAGGTTTCCTAAAGTGGATTCCACTGACGCAGGTCTCCTTTCACATGTCTCCTAACGTAGCTCCCCTTTAAAATCTCTCCTAAAAGAGATCTCTTAAAGTGCGTCTCCTAAGATAGGTCCCCTGATACAGGTGTCATAAAGTGGGCTTCCTGACGCTTGTCCCCTGAAGCAGGTCTCCTGATTCAGGTTTCCTAAAGTGGATTCCACTGATGCAGATCTCCTTTCACAGGTCTCCTAAGGAAGTTCTCCTGACACATGTCTTCTGACGCAGATCTCCTAAAAAAAATCTCCTGAGGTAGGTCCTCTGACGCAGGTGTCATAAAGTGGGCCTCCTGACGCAGGTGTCCTGACGCAGGTCTCCTGAATCAAATTTCCTAAAGTGGATTCCACTGACGCAGGTCTCCTTTCACGGGTCTCCTAACGCAGCTCCCCTGACAAAGCTCTCCTGAAGGAGATCTCTTAAAGTGCGTCTCGTAAGTTAGGTCCCCTGATGCAGGTGTCATATAGTGAGCCTCCTGACGCAGGTCTCCTGACCTCTGTCCCCCAATGCAGGTTTCCTAAAGTGGATTCCACTGACTCATGTGTTCTTTCACAGGTCTCCTCAGACAGCTCCCCTGACATAGCTCCCCAGACGAAGATCTCCTAAAGTGCGTTTCCTATGGTAGGTCCCCTGACGCAGGTGAAAAAAGGTCGGCCTCCTGACGCAGGTGTCCTGACGCAGGTCTCCTGAATCAAGTTTCCTAAAGTGGATTCCACTGACACAGGTCTCTTTTCAGAGGTCTCCTAAGGCAGTTCCCCTGACACATGTCTTCTGACGCAGATCTCCTAAAGTAAATCTCCTGAGGTAGGTTCTCTGACGCAGGTGTCAACAAGTGGGCCTCCTGACGCAGGTCCCCTGACGCAGATTTCCTAAAGTGGAATCCACGGAGGCAGGTCTTCTTCACAGGTCTCCTCAGGTAGCTCCATTGACACAGGTCTCTTTATATAGATCTACTAAAGTGCGTCTCCTGAAGTAGGTCCCCTGACGCAGGTGTCATAAATTGGGCCTCCTGACGCAGGTCCCCTGAAGGAGGTCTCCTGATGCAGGTTTCCTAAAGTGGATTCCGATGAAGCAGGTCTCTTTTCACAGGTCTCCTGACCCAGCTCCCCTGACGAAGCGCTCCTGAAGATCTCTTAAAGTGCGCTCCTAAGTTAGGTCCCCTGACGCAGGTGTCATATAGTGGGCCTCCTGACGCAGGTTACTTGACGCAGGCCTCCTGATGCAGTTTTCTTAAAGTTGATTCCACTGATGCAGGTGTCATAAAGTGGGCATCCAGACGCAGTTTCCCTGACACAGGTATCCTTATGCAGATCTCCTAAAGTGCGTCTCCTGAGGTAGGTCCCTTGACGCAGGTGTTATAATGTGGGCCTCCTGACGCAGGTGTCATAAAGTGGGCCTCCTGATGCAGGTATCATAAAGTGGGTCTCGTGACGCAGGTCCCCTGATGCAAGTCTCCTGATAAGGTTATCTAAAGTGGATTCCACTGAAGCAGGTCCTCTATCACAGGTGTCCTAAGGCAGCTCCCCTGACACAGGTTTCCTGATATAGATCTCCTAAAGTGCATCTCCTGAAGTAGGTCCCCTCACGCTGGTTTCATAAAGTGGGCCTCCTGACGCAGGTCCCCTGACTCAGGTCTCTTGATGCAGGTTTCCTAAAGTGGTTTCAACTGACGCATGTGTCTTTTCACAGGTTTCCTAAGAAAGCTCCCCTGACATTGGTTTCCTGATATAGATCTCCTAAAGTGCATCTCCTGAAGTAGTTCCCCTTACGCTGGTGTCATAAAGTGGGCCTCCTGACGCAGGTGTCATATAGTGGGTCTCCTGACGCAGGTCCCTTGACGCAGGCCTCCTGATGCAGGTTTCCAAAAGTGGATTCCACTGAAGCAGGTCTCTTTTCACAGGTCTCCTAACGCAGCTCCCCTGACGAAGCTCTCCTGAAGGAGATCTCTTAAAGTGCATCTCTTAAGTTAGGTCCCGTGATGCAGGTGTCATATAGTGGGCCTCCTGACGCAGGTCTCCTGATTAACATCTACTAAAGTGCGTCTCCTGAAGTAGGTCCCCTGACGCAGGTGTCATAAAGTGGGCCTCCTGACGCAGGTCCCCTGAAGGAGGTCTCCTGATGCAGGTTTGCAAAAGTAGATTCCGCTGAAGCAGGTCTCTTTTCACAGGTCTCCTAACGCAGCTCCCCTGACGAAGCTCTCCTGAAGGAGATCTCTTAAAGTGCGTCTCCTAAGTTAGGTCCCCTGATGGAGGTGTCATATAGTGGGCCTCCTGACGCAGGTCTCCTGATATAGATCTACTAATGTGCGTCTCTTGAAGTAGGTCCCCTGACGCAGGTGTCATCAAGTGGGCCTCCTGACGCAAGTCCCCTGACGCAGATTTCCTAAAGTGGATTCCACTGAGGCAGGTCTCCTTTCACAGGTCTCCTCAGGCAGCTCCCCTGACACAGGTCTCCTGACGGAGATCTCCTAAAGTGCGTTTCCTAAGGTAGGTCCCCTGACGCAGGTGTCATAAAGTGGTCCTCCTGACGCAGGTGTCCTGACGCAGGTCTCCTGAATCAAGTTTCCTAAAGTGGATTCCACTGATACAGGTCTCTTTTCACAGGTCTCCTAACGCAGCTCCCCTGACGAAGCTCTCCTGAAGGAGGTCTCTTAAGGTGCGTCTCCTAAGTTAGGTCCCCTGATGCAGGTGTCATATACTGGGCCTCCTGACGCAGGTCTCCTGATATAGATCTACTAAAGTGCGTTTCCTGAAGTAGGTCCTCTGACGCAGGTGTCTTCAAGTGGGCCTCCTGACGCAGGTCCCCTGACGCAGGTCTCCTGATGCAGATTTCCCAAAGATGATTCCACTGAATCAGGTCTCCTTTCACAGGTCTCCTTAGGCAGCTCCCCTGACACAGGTCTCCTGATATAGATCTACTAAAGTGCATCTCCTGAAGTAGGTCCCCTGACGCAGGTGTCATAAAAGTGGGCCTCCTGACGCAGGTCCCATGAAGGAGGTTTCTTGATGCAGGTTTCCAAAAGTGGATTCCACTGAAGCAGGTCTCTTTTCACAGGTCTCCTAACGCAGCTCCCCTGACGAAGCTCTCCTGAAGGAGATCTCTTAAAGTGCGTCTCCTAAGTTAGGTCCCGTGATGCAGGTGTCATAAAGTGGGCCTCCTGACGCAGGTCTCCTGATATACATCTACTAAAGTGCGTCTCCTGAAGTAGGTCCCCTGACGCAGGTGTCATAAAGTGGGCCTCCTGACGCAGGTCCCCTGAAGGAGGTCTCCTGATGCAGGTTTCCAAAAGTGGATTCCACTGACGCAGGTCTCTTTTCACAGGTCTCCTAACGCAGCTCCCCTGACGAAGCTCTCCTTAAGGAGATCTCTTAAAGTGCGTCTCCTAAGTTAGGTCCCCTGATGCAGGTGTCATATAGTGGGCCTCCTGACGCAGGTCTCCTGATATAGATCTACTAAAGTGCTTCTTCTGAAGTAGGTCCCCTGACGCAGGTGTCATCAAGTGGGCCTCCTGACGTAGGTCCCCTGACGAAGATTTCCTAAAGTGGATTCCACTGATACAGGTCTCTTTTCACAGGTCTCCTAACGCAGCTCCCCTGACGAAGCTCTCCTGAAGGAGGTCTCTTAAGGTGCGTCTCCTAAGTTAGGTCCCCTGATGCAGGTGTCATATACTGGGCCTCCTGACGCAGGTCTCCTGATATAGATCTACTAAATGGCGTCTCCTGAAGTAGGTCCTTTGACGCAGGTGTCCTTAAGTGGGCCTCCTGACGCAGGTCCCCTGACGCAGGTCTCCTGATGCAGATTTCCCAAAGATGATTCCACTGAATCAGGTCTCCTTTCACAGGTCTCCTTAGGCAGCTCCCCTGACACAGGTCTCCTGATATAGATCTACTAAAGTGCGTCTCCTGAAGTAGGTCCCCTGACGCAGGTGTCATAAAAGTGGGCCTCCTGACGCTGGTCCCATGAAGGAGGTTTCTTGATGCAGGTTTCCAAAAGTGGATTCCACTGAAGCAGGTCTCTTTTCACAGGTCTCCTAACGCAGCTCCCCTGACGAAGCTCTCCTGAAGGAGATCTCTTAAAGTGCGTCTCCTAAGTTAGGTCCCGTGATGCAGGTGTCATATAGTTGGCATCCTTACGCAGGTCTCCTGATATACATCTACTAAAGTGCGTCTCCTGAAGTAGGTCCCCTGACGCAGGTGTCATAAAGTGGGCGTCCTGACGCAGGTCCCCTGAAGGAGGTCTCCTGATGCAGGTTTCCAAAAGTGGATTCCACTGACGCAGGTCTCTTTTCACAGGTCTCCTAACGCAGCTCCCCTGACGAAGCTCTCCTTAAGGAGATCTCTTAAAGTGCGTCTCCTAAGTTAGGTCTCCTGATGCAGGTGTCATATAGTGGGCCTCCTGACGCAGGTCTCCTGATATAGATCTACTAAAGTGCTTCTTCTGAAGTAGGTCCCCTGACGCAGGTGTCATCAAGTGGGCCTCCTGACGTAGGTCCCCTGACGAAGTTTTTCTAAAGTGGATTCCACTGAGGCAGGTCTCCTTTCACAGGTCTCCTCAGGCAGCTCCCCTGACACAGGTCTCCTGAAGGAGATCTCTTTAAGTGCGTCTCCTGAAGTAGGGCCAATGACGCAGGTGTCATAAAGTGGGTGTCCCGAAGCAGGTCCCCTGACGCAGGTCTCCTGATACAGATTTCCTTAAGTGGATTCCACTGAGGCAGGTCTCCTTTCACAGGTCTCCTCAGGCAGATCCCCTTACACAGGTCTCCTAATACAGATTTCCTAAAGTGGATTCCACTAAGGCAGGTCTCCTTTCAGAGGTCTTCTCAGGCAGCTCCCCTGACACAGGTCTCCTGAAGGAGATCTCTTAAAGTGCGTCTCCTGAGGTAGGTCCTCTGACGCAGGTGTCATCAAGTGGGCCTCCTGACGCAGGTCCCCTGACGCAGATTTCCTAACGTGGATTCCACTGAGGCAGGTCTTCTTCACAGGTCTCCTCAGGTAACTCCCCTGACACAGGTCTCCTTATATAGATCTACTAAAGTGCATCTCCTGACGCAGGTCCCCTGAAGGAGGTCTCCTGATGCAGGTTTCCTAAAGTGGCTTCCACTGAAGCAGGCCTTTTTTCACAGGTCTCCTAACGCAGCTCCCCTGACGAAGCTCTCCTGAAGGATATCTCTTAAATTGCTTCTCCTAAGTTAGGTCCCCTGATGCAGGTGTCATATAGTGAGCCTCATGACGCAGGTCCCCTGAAGGAGGTCTCCTGATGGAGGTTTCCTAAAGTGGATTCCACTGATGCAGGTCTCCCAATACAGGTCTCCTAACGTAGCTCCCCTTCAAAAGCTCTCCTGAAGGAGATCTCTTAAAGTGCGTCTCCAAAGATAGGTCCCCTGGTGCAGGTGTCATAAAGTGGGCTGCCTGACGCAGGTCCCCTGAAGGCGGTCTCCTGATGCAGGTTTCCTAAACTGGATTCCACTGAAGCAGGTCTCTTTTCAAAGGTCTCCTCACGCAGCTCCCCTGACGACGCTCTCCTGAAGGAGATCTCTTAAAGTGCGTCTCCTAAGTTAGGTCCCCTGATGCAGGTGTCATATAGTGGGCCTCCTGACGCAGGTCTCCTGATATAGATCTACTAAAGTGCGTCTCCTGAAGTAGGTCCCCTGACGCAGGTGTCATCAAGTGGGCCTCCTGACGCAGGTCCCCTGACGCAGATTTCTTAAAGTGGATTTATCTGAGGCAGGTCTCCTTTCACAGGTCTCCTCAGGCAGCTCCCCTGATACAGGTCTCCTGAAGGAGATCTCTTAAAGTGCGTCTCCTGAAGTAGGTCCCCTGACGCAGGTGTCATTAATTGGGCTTCCTGACGCAGGTGTCCTGACGCAGGTCTCCTGAATCAAGTTTCCTAAAGTGGATTCCACTGACGCAGGTCTCTTTTCACAGGTCTCCTAACGCAGCTCCCCTGACGAAGCTCTCCTGAAGGAGATCTCTTAAAGTGCGTCTTCTAATTTAGGTCCCCTGATGCAGGTGTCATATAGTGGGCCTCCTGACGCAGGTCTCCTGATATAGATCTACTGAAGTGCTTCTCCTGACGCAGCTCCCCGGACATATGTCTTCTGACGCAGATCTCCTAAAGTAAATCTCCTAAGGTAGGTCCTCTGACGCAGGTGTCATAAAGTGAGCCTCCTGACGCAGGTCCCCTGATGCAGGTCTACTGATGCATGTTTCCTAATGTGGATTCTACTGAGGCAGGTCTCCTTTCACAGGTCTCCTCAGGCAGCTCCCCTGACACAGGTCTCCTGATATAAATCTACTAAAGTGCGTCTGCTGACGTACGTCCCCTGACGCAGGTGTCATGAAGTGGGCCTCCTGACACTGGTCCCCTCAAGGAGGTCTCCTGATGTAGGTTTCCTAAAGTGGATTCCACTGATGAAGGTCTCCTTTCACAAGTCTCCTAAAGCAGCTCACCTGACAAAGCTCTGCTGAAGGAGATCTCTTAAAGTGCGTCTCATAAGTTAGGTCCCCTGATGCAGGTGTCATATAGTGGGCCTCCTGACGCCGGTCCCCTAATGCAGGTTTCCTAAAGTGGATTCCACTGACTCATGTGTCCTTTCACAGGTCTCCTAAGACAGCTGCCCTGACATAGCTCCCCTGACGGAGATCTCCTAAAGTGCGTTTCCTAAGGTAGGTCCCCTGACGCAGGTGAAATAAGGTGGGCCTCCTGACGCAGGTGTCCTGACGCAGGTCTCCTGAATCAAGTTTCCTAAAGTGGATTCCACTGACGCAGGTCTCTTTTCACAGGTTTCCTAAGGCAGTTCCCCTGACACATGTCTTCTGACGCAGATCTCCTAAAGTAAATCTCCTGAGGTAGGTCCTCTGACGCAGGTGTCATCAAGTGGGCCTCCTGACGCAGGTCCCCTGACGCAGATTTGCTAATGTGGATTCTGCTGATGCAGGTCTTCTTCACAGGTCTCCTCAGGTAGCTCCCCTGACACAGGTCTCCTTATATAGATCTACTAAAGTGCGTCTCCTAAGTTAGGTCCCCTGATGCAGGTGTCATGTAGTGGGCCCCCTGACGCAGGGGAAATAAAGTGGATCTCCTGACGCAGGTGTCCTGACGCAGGTCTCCTGAATCAAGTTTCCTAAAGTGGATTCCACTGACGCAGGTCTCCTTTCACAGGTCACCTAATGCAGCTCCCCTCAAAAGCTCTCCTGAAGGAGATCTCTTAAAGTGCGTCTCCTAAAATAGGTCCCCTGATGCAGGTTTCCTAAAGTGGATTCCACTGATGCAGATCTCCTTTCACAGGTCTCCTAAGGCAGTTCCCCTGACACATGTCTTCTGACGCAAATCTCCTAAAGTAAATCTTCTGAGGTAGGTCCTCTCACGCAGGTGTCTTTAAGTGGGCCTCCTGATGCAGGTCCCCTGACTCAGATTTCCTTAAGTGGATTCCACTGAGGCAGGTCTTCTTTCACATGTCTCCTCAGGCAGCTCCCCTGACACAGGTCTCCTGAAGGAGATCTCTTAAAGTGCGTCTCCTGAAGTAGGTCCCCTGACGCAGGTGTCATAAAGTGGGCCTCCTGACTCAGGTGTCCTGACGCAGGTCTCCTGATGCAGATTTTCTAAAGTGGATTCCACTGAGGCAGGTCTTCTTCACAGGTCTCCTCAGGTAGCTCCCCTGACACAGGTTTCCTTATATAGATCTACTAAAGTGCGTCTCCTGAAGTAGGTCCCCTGACGCAGGTGTCATAAAATGGGCCTCCTGACGCAGGTCCCCTGAAGGAGGTCTCCTGATGCAGGTTTCCTAAAGTGGATTCCACTGAAGCTGGTCTCCTTTCACAGGTCTCCTAATGCAGCTCCCCTGACAAAGCTCTCCTGACATAGATCTACTAAAGTGCGTCTCCTCACGTAGGTCCCCTTACGCAGGTGTCATAAAGTGGGCCTCCTGACGCAGGTGCCCTGAAGGAGGTCTCCTGATGTAGGTTTCCTAAAGTGGATTCCACTGAGGCAGGTCTCCTTTCACAGGTCTCCTAACACAGCTCACCTGACAGAGCTCTCCTGAAGGAGATCTCCTAAATTGTATCCCCTGAGGTACGTCCCCTAACACAGTTGTCATTAAGTGGGCCTTCTGATGCAGGTCTCCTGACGCCGGTCCCCTAATGCAGGTTTCCTAAAGTGGATTCCACTGACTCATGTGTCCTTTCACAGGTCTCCTAAGACAGCTCCCCTGAAATAGCTCCCCTGACGGAGATCTCCTAAAGTGCGTTACCTAAGGTAGGTCCCCTGACGCAGGTGAAAAAAGGTCGACCTCCTGACGCAGGTGTCCTGACGCAGGACTCCTGAATCAACTTTCCTAAAGTGGATTCCACTGACGCAGGTCTCTTTTCACAGGTCTCCTAACGCAGCTCCCCTGACGAAGCTCTCTTGAAGGATATCTCTTAAAATGTGTCTCCTAAGTTAGGTCCCCTGATGCAGGTGTCATATAGTGAGCCTCCTGACGCAGGTCTCCTGATATAGATCTACTAAAGTGCGTCTCCTGAAGTAGGTCACCTGACGCAGGTGTCATAAAGTGGGCCTCCTGACGCAGGTCCCCGTGACGCAGGTTTCCTGATGCAGATTTCCTAAAGTGGATTCCACTGACGCAAGTCTCTTTTCACAGGTCTCCTAACGCAGCTCCCCTGACGAAGCTCTCCTGAAGGAGATCTTTTAAAGTGCGTCTCCTAAGTTAGGTCCCCTGATGCAGGTGTCATATAGTGGAGCTCCTGACGCAGGTCTCCTGATATAGTTCTACTAAAGTGCGTCTCCGGAAGTAGGTCCCCTGACGCAGGTGTCATCAAGTGGGCCTCCTGACGCAGGTCCCCTGACGCAGATTTCCTAAAGTGGATTCCACTTAGGCAGGTCTCCTTTCACAGGTCTCCTCAGGCAGCTCCCCTGACACAGGTCTCCTTAAATAGATCTACTAAAGTGCGTCTCCTGAAGTAGGTCCCCTGATGCAGGTGTCATAAAGTTGGCCTCCTGACGCAGGTCCCCTGAAGGAGGTCTCCTGATGCAGGTTACCTAAAGTGTATCTCACTGAAGCAGGTCTCTTTTCACAGGTCTCCTAACGCAGCTCCCCTGACGAAGCTCTCCTGAAGAAGATCTCTTAAAGTGCGTCTCCTAAGTTAGGTCCCCTGATGCAGCTGTCATATAGTGGGCCTCCTGACGCAGGACTCCTGATATTGTTCTACTAAAGTGCGTCTCCTGAAGTAGGTCCCCTGACGCAGGTTTCATCGAGTGGGCCTCCTGACGCAGGTCCCCTGACGCAGATTTCCTAAAGTGGATTCCACTGAGGCAGGTCTCCTTTCACAGGTCTCCTAAGGCAGCTCCCTTGACACAGGTCTCCTGAAGGAGATCTCTTAAAGTGCGTCTCCTGAAGTAGGTCCCCTGACGCAGGTGTCATAAAGTGGGCCCCCTGACGCAGGGGAAATAAAGTGGATCTCCTGACGCAGGTGTCCTGACGCAGGTCTCCTGAATCAAGTTTCCTAAAGTGGATTCCACTGACGCAGGTCTCCTTTCACAGGTCACCTAATGCAGCTCCCCTCAAAAGCTCTCCTGAAGGAGATCTCTTAAAGTGCGTCTCCTAAAATAGGTCCCCTGATGCAGGTTTCCTAAAGTGGATTCCACTGATGCAGATCTCCTTTCACAGGTCTCCTAAGGCAGTTCCCCTGACACATGTCTTCTGACGCAAATCTCCTAAAGTAAATCTTCTGAGGTAGGTCCTCTCACGCAGGTGTCTTTAAGTGGGCCTCCTGATGCAGGTCCCCTGACTCAGATTTCCTGAAGTGGATTCCACTGAGGCAGGTCTTCTTTCACATGTCTCCTCAGGCAGCTCCCCTGACACAGGTCTCCTGAAGGAGATCTCTTAAAGTGCGTCTCCTGAAGTAGGTCCCCTGACGCAGGTGTCATAAAGTGGGCCTCCTGACTCAGGTGTCCTGACGCAGGTCTCCTGATGCAGATTTTCTAAAGTGGATTCCACTGAGGCAGGTCTTCTTCACAGGTCTCCTCAGGTAGCTCCCCTGACACAGGTTTCCTTATATAGATCTACTAAAGTGCGTCTCCTGAAGTAGGTCCCCTGACGCAGGTGTCATAAAATGGGCCTCCTGACGCAGGTCCCCTGAAGGAGGTCTCCTGATGCAGGTTTCCTAAAGTGGATTCCACTGAAGCTGGTCTCCTTTCACAGGTCTCCTAATGCAGCTCCCCTGACAAAGCTCTCCTGACATAGATCTACTAAAGTGCGTCTCCTCACGTAGGTCCCCTTACGCAGGTGTCATAAAGTGGGCCTCCTGACGCAGGTGCCCTGAAGGAGGTCTCCTGATGTAGGTTTCCTAAAGTGGATTCCACTGAGGCAGGTCTCCTTTCACAGGTCTCCTAACACAGCTCACCTGACAGAGCTCTCCTGAAGGAGATCTCCTAAATTGTATCCCCTGAGGTACGTCCCCTAACACAGTTGTCATTAAGTGGGCCTTCTGATGCAGGTCTCCTGACGCCGGTCCCCTAATGCAGGTTTCCTAAAGTGGATTCCACTGACTCATGTGTCCTTTCACAGGTCTCCTAAGACAGCTCCCCTGAAATAGCTCCCCTGACGGAGATCTCCTAAAGTGCGTTACCTAAGGTAGGTCCCCTGACGCAGGTGAAAAAAGGTCGACCTCCTGACGCAGGTGTCCTGACGCAGGACTCCTGAATCAACTTTCCTAAAGTGGATTCCACTGACGCAGGTCTCTTTTCACAGGTCTCCTAACGCAGCTCCCCTGACGAAGCTCTCTTGAAGGATATCTCTTAAAATGTGTCTCCTAAGTTAGGTCCCCTGATGCAGGTGTCATATAGTGAGCCTCCTGACGCAGGTCTCCTGATATAGATCTACTAAAGTGCGTCTCCTGAAGTAGGTCACCTGACGCAGGTGTCATAAAGTGGGCCTCCTGACGCAGGTCCCCGTGACGCAGGTTTCCTGATGCAGATTTCCTAAAGTGGATTCCACTGACGCAAGTCTCTTTTCACAGGTCTCCTAACGCAGCTCCCCTGACGAAGCTCTCCTGAAGGAGATCTCTTAAAGTGCGTCTCCTAAGTTAGGTCCCCTGATGCAGGTGTCATATAGTGGAGCTCCTGACGCAGGTCTCCTGATATAGTTCTACTAAAGTGCGTCTCCGGAAGTAGGTCCCCTGACGCAGGTGTCATCAAGTGGACCTCCTGACGCAGGTCCCCTGACGCAGATTTCCTAAAGTGGATTCCACTTAGGCAGGTCTCCTTTCACAGGTCTCCTCAGGCAGCTCCCCTGACACAGGTCTCCTTAAATAGATCTACTAAAGTGCGTCTCCTGAAGTAGGTCCCCTGATGCAGGTGTCATAAAGTTGGCCTCCTGACGCAGGTCCCCTGAAGGAGGTCTCCTGATGCAGGTTACCTAAAGTGGATCTCACTGAAGCAGGTCTCTTTTCACAGGTCTCCTAACGCAGCTCCCCTGACGAAGCTCTCCTGAAGGAGATCTCTTAAAGTGCGTCTCTTAAGTTAGGTCCCCTGATACAGCTGTCATATAGTGGGCCTCCTGACGCAGGACTCCTGATATTGTTCTACTAAAGTGCGTCTCCTGAAGTAGGTCCCCTGACGCAGGTTTCATCGAGTGGGCCTCCTGACGCAGGTCCCCTGACGCAGATTTCCTAAAGTGGATTCCACTGAGGCAGGTCTCCTTTCACA
Source organism: Oryzias celebensis (assembly GCA_014656515.1). Classification (NCBI taxonomy): domain Eukaryota; kingdom Metazoa; phylum Chordata; class Actinopteri; order Beloniformes; family Adrianichthyidae; genus Oryzias; species Oryzias celebensis. The sequence continues at coordinate 21,869,193 of BNCR01000017.1, read as the reverse complement.
GGTCTCCTAAGGCAGCTCCCTTGACACAGGTCTCCTGATGGAGATCTCTTAAAGTGCGTCTCCTGAAGAAGGTCCCCTGACGCAGGTGTCATAAAGTGGGCCTCCTGACGCAGGTCCCCTGAAGGAGGTCTCCTGATGCAGGTTTCCTAAAGTGGATTCCACTGACGCAGGTCTCCTTTCACAGGTCTCCTAACATAGCTCCCCTTCAAAAGCTCTCCTGAAGGAGATCTCTTAAAGTGCGTCTCCTAAGATAGGTCCCCTGATGCAGGTGTCATAAAGTGGGCTTCCTGACGCAGGTCCCCTGAAGGAGGTCTCCTCATGTAGGTTTCCTAAAGTGGATTCCACTGACGCTGGTCTCCTTTCACAGGTCTCCTAACATAGCTCCCCTTCAAAAGCTCTCCTGAAGGAGATCTCTTAATGTGCGTCTCCTAAGATAGGTCCCCTGATGCAGGTGTCATAAAGTGGGCCTCCTGACGCAGGTCCCCTGAAGGAGGTCTCCTCATGCAGGTTTCCTAAAGTGGAATCCACTGAAGCAGGTCTCTTTTCACAGGTCTTCTAAGGCAGTTCCCCTGACACATGTCTTCTGACGCAGATCTCCTAAAGTAAATCTCCTGAGGTAGGTCCTCTGACGCAGGTGTCATCAAGTGGGCCTCCTGACGCAGGTACCCTGAAGGAGGTCTCCTGATGCAGGTTTCCTAAAGTGGATTCCACTAAAGCAGGTCTCCTTTCACAGGTCTCCTCAGGCAGCTCCCCTGACACAGGTCTTCTGAAGGAGATCTCTTAAAGTGTGTCTCCTAAAGTAAGTCCCCTGACGCAGGTGTTATAAAGTGGGCCTCCTGACGCAGGTCCCCTGAAGGAGGTCTCCTCATGCAGGTTTCCAAAAGTGGAATCCACTGAAGCAGGTCTCTTTTCACAGGTCTTCTAAGGCAGTTCCCCTGACACATGTCTTCTGAGGCAGATCTCCTAAAGTAAATCTCCTGAGGTAGGTCCTCTGACCCAGGTGTCATCAAGTGGGCCTCCTGACGCAGGTCCCCTGACGCAGATTTCCTAACGTGGATTCCACTGAGGCAGGTCTTCTTCACAGGTCTCCTCAGGCACCTCCCCTGACACAGGTTTCCTGAAGGAGATCTCTTAAAGTGTGTCTCCTGAAGTAGGTCCCCTGACGCAGGTGTCATAAAGTGGGCCTCCTGACGCAGGTACCCTGAAGGAGGTCTCCTGATGCAGGTTTCCTAAAGTGGATTCCACTGAAGCAGGTCTTCTTCACAGGTCTCCTCAGGTAGCTCCCCTGACACAGGTTTCCTTATATAGATCTACTAAAGTGCGTCTCCTGAAGTAGGTCCCCTGACGCAGGTGTCATAAAATGGGCCTCCTGACGCAGGTCCCCTGAAGGAGGTCTCCTGATGCAGGTTTCCTAAAGTGGATTCCACTGAAGCTGGTCTCCTTTCACAGGTCTCCTAATGCAGCTCCCCTGACAAAGCTCTCCTGACATAGATCTACTAAAGTGCGTCTCCTCACGTAGGTCCCCTTACGCAGGTGTCATAAAGTGGGCCTCCTGACGCAGGTGCCCTGAAGGAGGTCTCCTGATGTAGGTTTCCTAAAGTGGATTCCACTGAGGCAGGTCTCCTTTCACAGGTCTCCTAACACAGCTCACCTGACAGAGCTCTCCTGAAGGAGATCTCCTAAATTGTATCCCCTGAGGTACGTCCCCTAACACAGTTGTCATTAAGTGGGCCTTCTGATGCAGGTCTCCTGACGCCGGTCCCCTAATGCAGGTTTCCTAAAGTGGATTCCACTGACTCATGTGTCCTTTCACAGGTCTCCTAAGACAGCTCCCCTGACATAGCTCCCCTGACGGAGATCTCCTAAAGTGCGTTACCTAAGGTAGGTCCCCTGACGCAGGTGAAAAAAGGTCGACCTCCTGACGCAGGTGTCCTGACGCAGGACTCCTGAATCAACTTTCCTAAAGTGGATTCCACTGACGCAGGTCTCTTTTCACAGGTCTCCTAACGCAGCTCCCCTGACGAAGCTCTCTTGAAGGATATCTCTTAAAATGCGTCTCCTAAGTTAGGTCCCCTGATGCAGGTGTCATATAGTGGGCCTCCTGATGCAGGTCTCCTGATATAGATCTACTAAAGTGCATCTCCTGAAGTAGGTCCCCTGACGCAGGTGTCATAAAGTGGGCCTCCTGACGCAGGTCCCCTGACGCAGGTTTCCTGATGCAGATTTCCTAAAGTGGATTCCACTGACGCAGGTCTCTTTTCACAGGTCTCCTAACGCAGCTCCCCTGACGAAGCTCTCCTGAAGGAGATCTCTTAAAGTGCGTCTCCTAAGTTAGGTCCCCTGATGCAGGTGTCATATAGTGGAGCTCCTGACGCAGGTCTCCTGATATAGTTCTACTAAAGTGCGTCTCCGGAAGTAGGTCCCCTGACGCAGGTGTCATCAAGTGGGCCTCCTGACGCAGGTCCCCTGACGCAGATTTCCTAAAGTGGATTCCACTTAGGCAGGTCTCCTTTCACAGGTCTCCTCAGGCAGCTCCCCTGACACAGGTCTCCTTAAATAGATCTACTAAAGTGCGTCTCCTGAAGTAGGTCCCCTGATGCAGGTGTCATAAAGTTGGCCTCCTGACGCAGGTCCCCTGAAGGAGGTCTCCTGATGCAGGTTACCTAAAGTGTATCTCACTGAAGCAGGTCTCTTTTCACAGGTCTCCTAACGCAGCTCCCCTGACGAAGCTCTCCTGAAGAAGATCTCTTAAAGTGCGTCTCCTAAGTTAGGTCCCTTGATGCAGCTGTCATATAGTGGGCCTCCTGACGCAGGACTCCTGATATTGTTCTACTAAAGTGCGTCTCCTGAAGTAGGTCCCCTGACGCAGGTTTCATCGAGTGGGCCTCCTGACGCAGGTCCCCTGACGCAGATTTCCTAAAGTGGATTCCACTGAGGCAGGTCTCCTTTCACAGGTCTCCTAAGGCAGCTCCCTTGACACAGGTCTCCTGAAGGAGATCTCTTAAAGTGCGTCTCCTGAAGTAGGTCCCCTGACGCAGGTGTCATAAAGTGGGCCTCCTGACGCAGGTCCCCTGAAGGAGGTCTCCTGATGCAGGTTTCCTAAAGTGGATTCCACTGACGCAGGTCTCCTTTCACAGGTCTCCTAACATAGCTCCCCTTCAAAAGCTCTCCTGAAGGAGATCTCTTAAAGTGCGTCTCCTAAGATAGGTCCCCTGATGCAGGTGTCATAAAGTGGGCCTCCTGACGCAGGTCCCCTGAAGGAGGTCTCCTCATGCAGGTTTCCTAAAGTGGATTCCACTGACGCAGGTCTCCTTTCACAGGTCTCCTAACATAGCTCCCCTTCAAAAGCTCTCCTGAAGGAGATCTCTTAAAGTGCGTCTCCTAAGATAGGTCCCCTGATGCAGGTGTCATAAAGTGGGCCTCCTGACGCAGGTCCCCTGAAGGAGGTCTCCTCATGCAGGTTTCCTAAAGTGGAATCCACTGAAGCAGGTCTCTTTTCACAGGTCTTCTAAGGCAGTTCCCCTGACACATGTCTTCTGACGCAGATCTCCTAAAGTAAATCTCCTGAGGTAGGTCCTCTGACGCAGGTGTCATCAAGTGGGCCTCCTGACGCAGGTACCCTGAAGGAGGTCTCCTGATGCAGGTTTCCTAAAGTGGATTCCACTAAAGCAGGTCTCCTTTCACAGGTCTCCTCAGGCAGCTCCCCTGACACAGGTCTCCTGAAGGAGATCTCTTAAAGTGTGTCTCCTAAAGTAAGTCCCCTGACGCAGGTGTTATAAAGTGGGCCTCCTGACGCAGGTCCCCTGAAGGAGGTCTCCTCATGCAGGTTTCCAAAAGTGGAATCCACTGAAGCAGGTCTCTTTTCACAGGTCTTCTAAGGCAGTTCCCCTGACACATGTCTTCTGAGGCAGATCTCCTAAAGTGAATCTCCTGAGGTAGGTCCTCTGACGCAGGTGTCATCAAGTGGGCCTCCTGACGCAGGTCCACTGACGCAGATTTCCTAACGTGGATTCCACTGAGGCAGGTCTTCTTCACAGGTCTCCTCAGGCACCTCCCCTGACACAGGTTTCCTGAAGGAGATCTCTTAAAGTGTGTCTCCTGAAGTAGGTCCCCTGACGCAGGTGTCATAAAGTGGTCCTCCTGACGCAGGTACCCTGAAGGAGGTCTCCTGATGCAGATTTCCTAAAGTGGATTCCACTGAAGCAGGTCTCTTTTCACAGGTTTCCTAACGCAGCTCCCCTGACGAAGCTCTCGTGAAGGAGATCTCTTAAAGTGCGTCTCCTAAGTTAGGTCCCCTGATGCAGGTGTCATATAGTGGGCCTCCTGACGCAGGTCTCCTGATATAGATCTACTAAAGTGCCTCTCCTGAAGTAGGTCCCCTGACGCAGGTGTCATCAAGTGGGCCTCCTAACGCAGGTCCCCTGATGGCAGATTTCCTAAAGTTGATTCCACTGAGGCAGATCTCCTTTCACAGGTCTCCTCAGGCAGCTCCCCTGACACAGGTCTCTGAAGGAGATCTCTTAAAGTGCGTCTCCTAAAGTAGGTCCCCTGACGCAGGTGTCATAAAGTGGGCCTCCTGACGCAGGTCCCCAGATGCAGAATTTCCTAAAGTGGATTCCACTGATGCAGATCTCCTTTAATAGGTAATAATAATAATAATAATCAATTTTATTTATAACGCACTTTCCACTTGATATCAAGTCTCAAAGTGCTACAGGAATTACAACAGTAAAACATTAAAAACATTTAAAACTTTTAAAACTATAAGGTACGAAAACATACAGTAAAACAAGCAAAGTTTAAAAAGGAAAGGCTTTGATAAAAAGGTGAGTTTTAAGTCCTTTTTTAAAAGAATCCACCGGCAGTGGAGCCCTGAGGTGGTCTGGGAGGGAGTTCCACAGGCGGGGAGCAGCAGCCATAAAGGCCCTGTCTCCCATTGTTTTTAGCCGCGTCCTGGGTGGGATTAGACGGTGCTGTTGGCCTGACCGGGTCCTGGTTGAGTTGTTAGGTGTAAGTAGTTCGGTGAGGTAAGTGGGGGCCTCACCGTACAGACAGTGATGGGTGTGGAGGAGAACCTTATATTCAATACGGAGGTGAATGGGAAGCCAGTGCAGGCTATGAAGGATGGGGGTGATGTGCTCATATTTCCGCACCCTCTTCAGTACCCTGGGTGCACTGTTCTGTACGTATTGAAGCTTTTGCATGCTCCTACCAGAGATCCCGATGAGAAGCGCGTTACAGTAATCCAACCTGGAGGAGACAAAGGCATGGACGAGCTTCTCCGCGGCCGAGAGGGAGAGAGATGGACGGAGTTTAGAGATGTTACGGAGGTGAAAGAAGGAAGTTTTGCATATGTGGGTGACATGATTGTCAAAGGTGAGGTGGGGGTCAAACTTGACCCCGAGGTTGATAACAGAGGGAGAGAGGGGAATGTTCTGGCCAAAGAGGGAAATTGAGTTAATGGGGGAGGAGCGAAGTTGTTGAGGGGTACCAGTTTGAATAGCTTCGGTTTTTGAGCCATTTAACTGTAGAAAATTTTGACTCATCCATGCCTTTATGTCCTCCAGGCAGGAGCTGAGGCGATTGAGAGTGGCAGAGGGGGGCCCAGAGGGAGTGACTTTGAGGTAGAGCTGTGTGTCGTCAGCATAGCAATGGAAATTAATGCCATGCATGCTGACGACTCGTCCAAGGGGGAGCATGTAGATAGTAAATAGGGTAGGACCAAGCACGGAGCCCTGGGGGACCCCACAAGTGACTGTGTGGGGTTTGGATTTGGCGTCCCCCAGGACCACGCACTCGGTCCGATCGGTGAGGTAGGAATGAAACCAGTGAAGGACGGTACCCGAGAGTCCAATGTGGTGTTGAAGACGGTGAAGAAGGATGTTGTGGTCGATAGTGTCAAATAGTTGTGGTCGATAGGTCTCCTAAGGCAGTTCCCCTGACACATGTTTTCTGACGCAGATCACCTAAAATAAATCTTCTGAGGTAGGTCCTTTGACGCAGGTGTCATAAAGTAGGCCTCCTGGCGCAGGTGCCCTGACGCAGGTCTCCTAATGCAGGTTTTCTAAAGTGGATTCCACTGACTCATGTGTCCTTTCACAGGTCTCCTAAGACAGCTCCCCTGACATAGCTCCCCTGACGGAGATCTCATAAAGTCGTTTCCTAAGGTAGGTCCCCTGACGCAGGGGAAAGAAAGTAGGCCTCCTGACGCAGGTCCCCTGACGCAGGTGAAAAAAGGTCGACCTCCTGACGCAGGTGTCCTGACGCAGGACTCCTGAATCAACTTTCCTAAAGTGGATTCCACTGACGCAGGTCTCTTTTCACAGGTCTCCTAACGCAGCTCCCCTGACGAAGCTCTCCTGAAGGAGATCTCTTAAAGTGCGTCTCCTAAGTTAGGTCCCCTGACGCAAGGGAAATAAAGTAGGCCTCCTGACGCAGGTCTCCTGACGCAGGTCTCCTGATGCAGATTTCCTAAAGTGGATTCCACTGAGGCAGGTCTCCTTTCACAGGTCTCCTCAGGCAGCTCCCCTGACACAGGTCTCCTGAAGGAGATGTCTTAAAGTGCATCTCCTGAAGTAGGTCCCCTGATGCAGGTGTCATCAATTGGGTCTCCTGACGCAGGTCCCCTGACGCAGATTTCCTAACGTGGATTCCACTGAGGCAGGTGTCATATAGTGGGCCTCCTGACGCAGGTCCCCTGAAGGAGGTCTCCTGATGCAGGTTTCCTATCAGGAAACCTGCGTCAGGAGGCCCACTATACGGGCCTCCTGACGCAGGTCTCCTGATATAGATCTACTAAAGTGCGTCTCCTGAAGTAGGTCCCCTGACGCAGGTCTCATCAAGTGGGCCTCCTGATGCAGGTGATGCAAGTGGGCCTCTTTTCACAGGTCTCCTAACGCAGCTCCCCTGACAAAGCTCTCCTGAAGGAGATCTCTTAAAGTGAGTCACCTAAGTTAGGTCCCATGATGCAGGTTTCCTAAAGTGGATTCCACTGACGCAGGTCTGCTTTCACAGGTCTCCTAACGCAGCTCCCCTGACATAGCTCCCCTGACGGAGATCTCTTAAAGTGCGTCTCCTGAAGTAGGTCCCCTGACGCAGGTGTCATAAAGTGGGCCTCCTGACGCAGGTGTCCTGACGCAGGTCTCCTGCATCAAGTTTCCTAAAGTGGATTCCACTGACGCAGGTCTCTTTTCACAGGTCTCCTAAAGCAGCTCCCCTGACGAAGCTCTCCTGAAGGAGATCTCTTAAAGTGCGTCTCCTAAGTTAGGTCCCCTGATGCAGGTGTCATGTAGTGGGCCTCCTGACGCAGGTCTCCTGATATAGATCTACTAAAGTGCGCCTCCTGAAGTAGGTCCCCTGACGCAGGTCTCCTGATGCAGATTTCCTAAAGTGGATTCCACTGAGGCAGGTCTCCTTTCACAGATCTCCTCAGGCAGTTCCCCTGACACATGTCTTCTGACGCAGATCTCCTAAAGTAAATCTCCTGAGGTAGGTCCTCTGACGCAGGTGTCATCAAGTGATCCTCCTGACGCAGGTCCCCTGACGCAGATTTTCTAACGTGGATTCCACTGAGGCAGGTCTCCTTTCACAGGTCTCCTCAAGCAGCTCCCCTGACACAGTTCTCCTGATATAGATCTACTAAAGTGCGTCTCATGAAGTAGGTCCCCTGACGCAGGTGTCATGTAGTGGGCCTCCTGACGCAGATCCCCTGAAGGAGGTCTCCTGATGTAAATATCATAAAGTTTATTCAACTGACGCAGGTCTCCTTTCACAAGTCTCCTAACGCAGCTCCCCTGACAAAGTTCTCCTGAAGGAGATCTCTTAAAGTGCGTCTCCTAAATTAGGTCCCCTGATGCAGGTGTCATGTAGTGGGCCTCCTGACGCAGGTCTCCTGATATAGATCTACTAAAAGGCGTCTCCTAAGATAGGTCCCCTGATGCAGGTTTCCTAAAGTGGATTCCACTGATGCAGATCTCCTTTCACAGGTCTCCTCAGGGAGCTCCCCTGACACAGGTCTCCTGATATAAATATACTAAAGTGCGTCTCCTGACGTAGGTCCCCTGACGCAGGTGTCATAAAGTGGGCCTCCTGACGCAGGTCCCCTCAAGGAGGTCTCCTGATGTAGGTTTCCTAAAGTGGATTCCACTGACGCAGGTCTCCTTTCACAGGTCTCCTAACGCAGCTCCCCTGACAAAGCTCTGCTGAAGGAGATCTCTTAAAGTGCGTCTCCTAAGTTAAGTCCCCTGATGCAGGTGTCATATAGTGGGCCTCCTGACGCCGGTCCCCTAATGCAGGTTTCCTAAAGTGGATTCCACTGACTCATGTGTCCTTTCACAGGTCTCCTAAGACAGCTCCCCTGACATAGCTCCCCTGACGGAGATCTCCTAAAGTGCGTTTTCTTAAGGTAGGTCCCCTGACGAAGGTGAAATAAGGTGGAACTCCTGACGCAGGTGTTCTGACGCAGGTCTCCTGAATCAAGTTTGCTAAAGTGGATTCCACTGACGCAGGTCTCTTTTCACAGGTCTCTTAACGCAGCTCCCCTGACGAAGCTCTCCTGAAGGAGATCTCCTAAAGTAAATCTCCTGAGGTAGGTCCTCTGACGCAGGTGTCATAAAGTGAGCCTCCTGACGCAGGTCCCCTGATGCAGGTCTACTGATGCATGTTTCCTAACGTGGATTCCACTGGGGCAGGTCTCCTTTCACAGGTCTCTTCAGGCAGCTCCCCTGACACAGGTCTCCTGATATAAATCTACTAAAGTGCGTCTGCTGACGTACGTCCCCTGACGCAGGAGTCATGAATTGGGCCTCCTGACGCTGGTCCCCTCAAGGAGGTCTCCTGATGTAGGTTTCCTAAAGTGGATTCCACTGATGCAGGTCTCCTTTCACAGGTCTCCTAACGCAGCTCCCCTGACAAAGCTCTGCTGAAGGAGATCTCTTAAAGTGCGTCTCTTAAGTTAGGTCCCCTGATGCAGGTGTCATATAGTGGGCCTCCTGACGCCGGTCCCCTAATGCAGGTGTCCTAAAGTGGATTCCACTGACTCATGTGTCCTTTCACAGGTCTCCTAGGACAGCTGCCCTGACATAGCTCACCTGACGGAGATCTCCTAAAGTGCGTTTCCTAAGGTAGGTCCCCTGACGCAGGTGAAATAAGGTGGGCCTCCTGACGCAGGTGTCCTGACGCAGGTTTCCTGAATCAAGTTTCCTAAAGTGGATTCCACTGACGCAGGTCTCTTTTCACAGGTCTCCTAACGCAGCTCCCTTGACGAAGCTCTCCTGAAGGAGATCTCTTAAAGTGCGTCTCCTAAGTTAGGTCCCCTGATACAGGTGTCATATAGTGGGCCTCCTGACGCAAATCTCCTGACGCCGGTCCCCTAATGCAGGTTTCCTAAAGTGGATTCTACTGACTCATGTGTCCTTTCACAGGTCTCCTAAGACAGCTCCCCTGACATAGGTCTCCTGAAGGAGATCTCTTAAAGTGCGTCTCCTGAAGTAGGTCCCCTGACGCAGGTGTCATAAAGTGGGCCTCCTGACACATGTGTCCTGACGCAGGTCTCCTGAATCAAGTTTCCTAAAGTGGATTCCACTGACGCAGGTCTCTTTTCACAGGTCTCCTAACGCAGCTCCCCTGACGAAGCTCTCCTGAAGGAGATATCTTAAAGTGCGTCTCCTAAGTTACGTTCCCTGAAGCAGTTGTCATACAGGGACCCTCCTGACGCAGGTCTCCTGATATAGATCTACTAAAGTGCGTCTCCTTAAGTAGGTCCCCTGACGCAGGTGTCATAAAGTAGGCCTCCTGACGTAGGTCCCCTGAAGGAGGTCTCCTGATGTAGGTTTCCTAAAGTGTATTCCACTCACGCAGGTCTCTTTTCACAGGTCTCCTAACGCAGCTCCCCTGACATAGCTCCCCTGACGGAGATCTCTTAAAGTGCGTCTCCTGAAGTAGGTCCCCTGACGCAGGTGTCATAAAGTGGGCCTCCTGACGCAGGTCTCCTGATATAGATCTACTAAAGTGCGCCTCCTGAAGTAGGTCCCCTGACGCAGGTCTCCTGATGCAGATTTCCTAAAGTGGATTCCACTGAGGCAGGTCTCCTTTCACAGATCTCCTCAGGCAGTTCCCCTGACACATGTCTTCTGACGCAGATCTCCTAAAGTAAATCTCCTGAGGTAGGTCCTCTGACGCAGGTGTCATCAAGTGGGCCTCCTGACGCAGGTCCCCTGACGCAGATTTTCTAACGTGGATTCCACTGAGGCAGGTCTCCTTTCACTGGTCTCCTCAAGCAGCTCCCCTGACACAGTTCTCCTGATATAGATCTACTAAAGTGCGTCTCATGAAGTAGGTCCCCTGACGCAGGTGTCATGTAGTGGGCCTCCTGACGCAGATCCCCTGAAGGAGGTCTCCTGATGTAAATATCATAAAGTTTATTCCACTGACGCAGGTCTCCTTTCACAAGTCTCCTAACGCAGCTCCCCTGACAAAGTTCTCCTGAAGGAGATCTCTTAAAGTGCGTCTCCTAAATTAGGTCCCCTGATGCAGGTGTCATGTAGTGGGCCTCCTGACGCAGGTCTCCTGATATAGATCTACTAAAAGGCGTCTCCTAAGATAGGTCCCCTGATGCAGGTTTCCTAAAGTGGATTCCACTGATGCAGATCTCCTTCCACAGGTCTCCTCAGGGAGCTCCCCTGACACAGGTCTCCTGATATAAATATACTAAAGTGCGTCTCCTGACGTAGGTCCCCTGACGCAGGTGTCATAAAGTGGGCCTCCTGACGCAGGTCCCCTCAAGGAGGTCTCCTGATGTAGGTTTCCTAAAGTGGATTCCACTGACGCAGGTCTCCTTTCACAGGTCTCCTAACGCAGCTCCCCTACAAAGCTCTGCTGAAGGAGATCTCTTAAAGTGCGTCTCCTAAGTTAGGTCCCCTGATGCAGGTGTCATAAAGTGGGCCTCCTGACGCCGGTCCCCAAATGCAGGTTTCCTAAAGTGGATTCCACTGACTCATATGTCCTTTCACAGGTCTCCTAAGACAGCTCCCCTGACATAGCTCCCCTGACGGAGATCTCCTAAAGTGCGTTTTCTTAAGGTAGGTCCCCTGACGAAGGTGAAATAATGTGGAACTCCTGACGCAGGTGTCCTGACGCAGGTTTCCTGAATCAAGTTTCCTAAAGTGGATTCCACTGACGCAGGTCTCTTTTCACAGGTCTCCCAACGCAGCTCCCCTGACGAAGCTCTCCTGAAGGAGATCTCTTAAAGTGCGTCTCCTAAGTTAGGTCCCCTGATGCAGGTGTCATATAGTGGGCCTCCTGACGCAGGTCTCCTGAAGCCAGTGCCCTAATGCAGGTTTCCTAAAGTGGATTCTACTGACTCATGTGTCCTTTCACAGGTCTCCTAAGACAGCTCCCCTGACATAGGTCTCCTGAAGGAGATCTCTTAAAGTGCGTCTCCTGAAGTAGGTCCCCTGACGCAGGTGTCATAAAGTGGGCCTCCTGACACATGTGTCCTGACGCAGGTCTCCTGAATCAAGTTTACTAAAGTGGATTCCACTGACGCAGGTCTCTTTTCACAGGTCTCCTAACGCCGCTCCCCTGACGAAGCTCTCCTGAAGGAGATATCTTAAAGTGCGTCTCCTTAAGTAGGTCCTCTGACGCAGGTGTCATTAAGTGGGCCTCCTGACGCAGGTCCCCTGACCTAGGTCTCCTGATGCAGATTTCCTAAAGTGGATTCCACAGAGGCAGGTCTCCTTTCAAAGGTCTCCCAATGCAGCACCCCTGACAAAGCTGTCCTGAAGGAGATCTCCTAAATTGTATCCCCTGAGGTACGTCCCCTAACACAGGTGTCATTAAATTGGCCTTCTGATGCAGGTCTCCTGGAGCAGGTCTCCTGATGCAGATATCAAAAAGTTTTTTCCACTGACGCAGGTCTCCTTTCACAGGTCTCCTAACGCAGCTCCCCTGACATATGTCTTCTGACGCAGATCTCCTAAAGTAAATCTCCTGAGGTAGGTCCTCTGACGCAGGTGTCATAAAGTGAGCCTCCTGACGCAGGTCCCCTTATGCAGGTCTACTGATGCATGTTTCCTAATGTGGATTCCACTGAGGCAGCTCTCCTTTCACAGGTCTCCTCAGGCAGCTCCCCGACACAGGTCTCCTGAAGGAGATCTCTTAAAGTGCGTCTCCTAAGTTTGGTCCCCTGATGCAGGTGTCATATAGTGGGCCTCCTGACGCCGGTCCCCTAATGCAGGTTTCCTAAAGTGGATTCCACTAACTCATATGTCCTTTCACACGTCTCCTAAGACAGCTCCCCTGACATAGCTCCCCTGACGGAAATCTCCTAAAGTGCGTTTCCTAAGGTAGGTCCCCTGACGCAGGTGACATAAGGTGGGCCTCCTGACGCAGGTGAAATAAGGTGGGCCTCCTGACGCAGGTGTCCTGACGCAGGTCTCCTGATTCAAGTTTCCTAAAGTGGATTCCACTGACGCAGGTCTCTTTTCACAGGTCTCCTAACGCAGCTCCCCTGACGAAGTTCTCCTGAAGGAGATGTCTTAAAGTGCGCTCCTAAGTTATGTCCCCTGACGCAGGTGTCATATAGTGGGCCTCCTGACGCCGGTCCCCTAATGCAGGTTTCCTAAAGTGGATTCCACTGACTCATGTGTCCTTTTACAGGTCTCCTTAGACAGTTCCCCTGACACATGTCTTCTGACGCAGATCTCCTAAAGTAAATCTCCTGAGTTAGGTCCTCTGACACAGGTTTCATAAAGTGGGCCTCCTGACGCAGGTCCCCTGATGCAGGTCTACTGATGCATGTTTCCTAACGTGGATTCCACTGATGGAGATCTCCTTTCACAGCAATCCTAAAGCAGCTTCCCTGACACAGGTCTCCTGATATAGATCTACTATAGTTCGTCTCCTGAAGTAGAACCCCTGACGCAGGTGTCATAAAGTTGGCCTCCTCACGCAGGTCCCCTGACGCCGGTCCCCTAATGCAGGTTTCCTAAAGTGGATTCCACTGACTCATGTGTCCTTTCACAGGTCTCCTATGACAGCTCCCCTGACATAGCTCCCCTGACGGAGATCTCCTAAAGTGCATTTCCTAAGGTAGGTCCCCTGACACAGGGGAAATAAAGTGGGCCTCCTGACGCAGGTGTCCTGACGCAGGTCTCCTGAATCAACTTTCCTAAAGTGCATTCCACTGACGCAGGTCTCTTTTTACAGGTCTCCTAACGCAGCTCCCCTGACACAGGTTTCCTGAAGGAGATCTCTTAAAGTGCTTCTCCTAAGATAGGTCCCCTGATGCAGGTGTCTTAAAGTGGGCCTCCTGACGCAGGTCCCCTGAAGGAGGTCTCCTGATGCAGGTTTCCTAAAGTGGATTCCACTGAAGCAGTTCTCTTTTCACAGGTCTCCTAACGCAACTCCCCTGACGAAGCTCTCCTGAAGGATATCTCTTCAAGTGCGTCTACTAAGTTAGGTCCCCTGATGCAGGTGTCATATAGTGGGCCTCCTGAAGCAGGTCTCCCGACGCCTGTCCCCTAATGCAGGTTTCCTAAAGTGGATTCCACTGACTCATGTGTCCTTTCACAGGTCTCCTAAGACATTCCCCTGACACAGCTCCCCTGACGGAGATTTCCTAAAGTGCGTTTCCTAAGGTATGTCCCCTGATGCAGGTGAAAAAAGGTCGGCCTCCTGACGCAGGTCTCCTGAATCAGGTTTCCTAAAGTGGATTCCACTGACGCAGGTCTCTCTTCACAGGTCTCCTAAGGCAGTTCCCCTGACACATGTCTTCTGACGCAGATCTCCTAAAGTAAATCTCCTGAGGTAGGTCCTCTGACGCAGGTGTCATCAAGTGGTCCTCCTGACGCAGGTCCCCTGACGCAGATGTGCTAATGTGGATTCTGCTGATGCAGGTCTTCTTCACAGGTCTCCTCAGGTAGCTCCCCTGACACAGGTCTCCTTATATAGATCTACTAAAGTGCGTCTCCTAAGTTAGGTCCCCTGATGCAGGTGTCATGTAGTGGGCCTCCTGACGCAGGTCTCCTGACGCAGGTCCCCTAATGCGGTTTTCTTAAGTGGATTCCACTGACTCATATGTCCTTTCACGGGTCTCCTAAGTCAGCTCCCCTGACATAGCTCCCCTGACGGAGATCTCCTAAAGTGCGTATCCTAAAGTAGGTCCCCTGACGCAGGGGAAATAAAGTGGATCTCCTGACGCAGGTGTCCTGACGCAGGTCTCCTGAATCAAGTTTCCTAAAGTGAATTCCACTGACGCATGTCTCTTTTCACAGGTCTCCTAACGAAGCTCCCCTGACGAAGCTCTCCTGAAGGAGATCTCTTAAAGTGCGTCTCCTAAGTTAGGTCCCCTGATGCAGGTGTCACATAGTGGGCCTCCTGACGCAGGTCTCTTGATATAGATCTACTAAAGTGCGTCTCCTGAAGTACGTCCCCTGACGCAGGTGTCATAAAGTGGGCCTCCTGACGCAGGTCCCCTGATGCAGATCTCCTGATGCAGGTTTCCTAAAGTGGATTCCACTGAGGCAGGTCTCCTTTCACAGGTCTCCTAAGACAGCTCCCCTGACATAGCTCCCCTGACGGAGAGCTCCTAAAGTGCGTTTCATAAGGTAGGTCCCCTGACGCAGGTGAAATAAGGTGGGCCTCCTGACGCAGGTGTCCTGACGCAGCTCCCCTGACGAAGCTCTCTTGAAGGAGATCTCTTAAAATGCGTCTCCTAAGTTAGGTCCCCTGATGCAGGTGTCATATAGTGGGGCTCCTGACGCAGGTCTCCTGATATAGATCTACTTAAGTGCGTCTCCTGAAGTAGGACCCCTGACGCAGGTGTCATAAAGTGGGCCTCCTGACGCAGGTCCCCTGACGCAGGTCCCCTGACGCAGGTCTCCTGACGCAGGTCTCCTGATGCAGATTTCCTAAAGTGGATTCCACTGTGATAGGTCTCCTTTCACAGGTCTCCTCAGGCAGCTCCCCTGACACAGGTTTCCTGATATAGATCTACTAAAGTGCGTCTCCTGAAGTAGGTCCCCTGACGCAGGTGTCATAAAGTGGGCCTCCTGACGCAGGTCCCCTGAAGGAGGTCTCCTGAAGGAGATCTTCTAAATTGTATCCACCAATGTACGTCCCCTAACACAGGTGTCCTTAAGTGGGCCTTCTGATGCAGGTCTCCTGAAGCATGTCTCCCGATGCAGGTTTCCTAAAGTGGATTCCACTGATGCAGATCTCCTTTCACAGGTCTCCTAAGGCAGTTCCCCTGACACATGTCTTCTGACGCAGATCTCCTAAAGTAAATCTCCTGAGGTAGGTCCTCTGACGCAGGTGTCATAAAGTGGGCCTCCTGACGCAGGTCCCCTGATGCAGGTCTACTGATGCATGTTTCCTAATGTGGATTCCACTGATGGAGATCTCCTTTCACAGCAATCCTAAAGCAGCTTCCCTGACACAGGTCTCCTGATATAGATCTACTATAGTTCGTCTCCTGAAGTAGGTCCCCTGACGCAGGTGTCATAAAGTGGGCCTCCTGACCCTGGTCCCCTGACGCAGGTCTCCTGATGCAGATTTCCTAAAGTGGATTCACTGAGGCAGGTCTCCTTTCACAGGTTTCCTAAGACAGCTCCCCTGACATAGCTCCCCTGACGGAGATCTCCTGAAGTGCGTTTCCTAAGGTAGGTCCCCTGACGCAGGTTTCCTGAATCAAGTTTCCTAAAGTGGATTGCACTGACACAGGTCTCTTTTCACAGGTCTCCTAACGCAGCTCCCCTGACGAAGCTCTCCTGAAGGAGATCTCTTATAGTGCGTCTCCTAAGTTAGGTCCCCCGATGCAGGTGTCCTGTAGTGGGCCTCCTGACGCAGGTCTCCTGATATAGATCTACTAAAGTGCGTCTCCTGAAGTAGGTCCCCTGACGCAGGTGTCATAAAGTGGGCCTCCTGACGCAGGTCCCCTGACGCAGGTCTTCTGATGCAGATTTCCTAAAGTGGATTCCACTGACGCAGGTCTCCTTTCACAGGTCTCCTAACGTAGCTCCCCTTCAAAAGCTCTCCTGAAGGAGATCTCTTAAAGTGCGTCTCCAAAGATAGGTCCCCTGATGCAGGTGTTATAAAGTGGGCCTCCTGACGCAGGTCCCCTGAAGGAGGTCTCCTGATGCAGGTTTCCTAAAGTGGATTCCACTGAAGCAGGTCTCTTTTCACAGGTCTCTTAAAGCAGTTCCCGTGACACATGTCTTCTTTCGCAGATCTCCTAAAGTAAATCTCCTTTGGTAGGTCCTCTGACGGAGGTGTCATCAAGTGGGCCTCCTGACGCAGGTCCCCTGACGCAGATTTCCTAAAGTGGATTCCACTGAGGCAGGTCTTCTTCACAGATCTCCTCAGGTAGCTCCTCTGACACAGGTCTCCTTATAAAGATCTACTAAAGTGCGTCTCCTGAAGTAGGTCCCCTGACGCAGGTGTCATATAGTGGGCCTCCTGACGCAGGTCCCCTGAAGGAGGTCTCCTGATGCAGGTTTCCAAAAGTGGATTCCACTGAAGCAGGTCTCTTTTCACAGGTCTCCTAACGCAGCTCCCCTGACGAAGTTCTCCTGAAGGAGATCTCTTAAAGTGCGTCTCCTAAGTTAGGTCCCCTGATGCAGGTGTCATATAGTGGGCCTCCTGACCCAGGTCTCCTGATATAGATCTACTAAAGTGCATCTCCTGAAGTAGGTCCTCTGACGCAGGTGTCATCAAGTGGGCCTCCTGACGCAGGTCCCCTGACGCAGATATCATAAAGTTTATTCCACTGACGCAGGTCACCTTTCACAGGTCTCCTAACGCAGCTCCCCTGACAAAGCTCTGCTGAAGGAGATCTCCTAAATTGTATCCTCTGAGGTACGTCCCCTGACACAGGTGTCATTAAGTGGGCCTCCTGACGCAGGTCCCCTGAAGGAGGTCTCCTGATGCAGACATCAAAAGTTTATTGCACTGACGCAGGTCACCTTTCACAGGTCTCCTAACGCAGCTCCCCTGACAAAGCTCTCCTGAAGGAGATCTCTTAAAGTACGTCTCGTAAGTTAGGTCCCCTGATGCAGGTGAAAAAAGGTAGGCCTCCTGACGCAGGTCTCCTGAATTATGTTTCCTAAAGTTGATTCCACTGACGCAGGTCTCTTTTCACATGTCTCCTAACGCAGCTCCCCTGACGAAGCTCTCCAGAAGGAGATCTCTTAAAGTGCGTCTCCTAAGTTAGGTCCCCTGATGCAGGTGTCATATAGTGGGCCTCCTGACGCAGTTCTCCTGATATAGATCTACTAAAGTGCGTCTCCTGAAGTAGGTCCCCTGACGCAGGTGTCTTAAAGTGGGCCTCCTGACGCAGGTCCCCTGACGCAGATATCATAAAGTTTATTCCACTGACGCAGGTCACCTTTCACAGGTCTCCTAACGCAGCTCCCCTGACAAAGCTCTGCTGAAGGAGATCTCCTAAATTGTATCCTCTGAGGTACGTCCCCTGACACAGGTGTCATTAAGTGGGCCTCCTTTTCGCAGGTCCCCTGAAGGAGGTCTCCTGATGCAGACATCATAAAGTTTATTGCACTTATGCAGGTCTCCTTTCACAGGTCTCCTAACGCAGCTCCCCTGACAAAGCTCTCCTGAAGGAGATCTCTTAAAGTGCGTCTCGTAAGTTAGGTCCCCTGATGCAGGTGAAAAAAGGTCGGCCTCCTGACGCAGGTCTCCTGAATTATGTTTCCTAAAGTGGATTCCACTGACGCGGCTCTCTTTTCACATGTCTCCTAACGCAGCTCCCCTGACGAAGCTCTCCAGAAGGAGATCTCTTAAAGTGCGTCTCCTAAGTCAGGTCCCCTGATGCAGGTGTCATCTAGTGGGCCTCCTGACGCAGGTCTCCTGATATAGATCTACTAAAGTGCGTCTCCTGAAGTAGGTCCCCTGACGCAGGTGTCTTAAAGTGGGCCTCCTGACGCAGGTCCCCTGACGCAGGTCTCCTGATGCAGATTTCCGAAAAATGGATTCCACTGACGCAGGTCTCTTTTCACAGGTCTCCTAACGCAGCTCCCCTTATGAAGCTCTCCTGAAGGAGATCTCTTATAGTGCGTCTCCTAAGTTAGGTCCCCTGATGCAGGTGTCATGTAGTGGGCCACCTGGTGCAAGTCTCCTGATATAGATCTACTAAATTGCGTCTCCTGAAGTAGGTCCCCTGACGCAGGTGTCATATAGTGGGCCTCCTGACGCAGGTCCCCTGAAGGAGGTCTCCTGATGCAGGTTTCCAAAAGTGGATTCCACTGAAGCAGGTCTCTTTTCACAGGTCTCCTAACGCAGCTCCCTTGACAAAGCTCTCCTGAAGGAGGTCTCTTAAAGTGCGTCTCCTAAGTTAGGTCCCCTGATGCAGGTGTCATATAGTGGGCCTCCTGACGCAGGTCTCCTGATATAGATCTACTAAAGTGCATCTCCTGAAGTAGGTCCCCTGACGCACGTGTCATCAACTGGGACTCCTGACGCAGGTCCCCTGACGCAGATTTCCTAAAGTGGATTCCACTGAGGCAGGTCTCCTTTCACAGGTCTCCTAACGCAGCTCCCCTGACAAAGCTCTCCTGAAGGAGATCTCTTAAAGTGCGTCTCGTAAGTTAGGTCCCCTGATGCAGGTGAAAAAAGGTGGGCCTCCTGACGCAGATCTCCTGAATTATGTTTCCTAAAGTGGATTCCACTGACGCAGCTCTCTTTTCACATGTCTCCTAACGCAGCTCCCCTGACGAAGCTCTCCAGAAGGAGATCTCTTAAAGTGCGTCTCCTAAGTTAGGTCCCCTGATGCAGGTGTCATATAGTGGGCCTCCTGACGCAGTTCTCCTGATATAGATCTACTAAAGTGCGTCTCCTGAAGTAGGTCCCCTGATGCAGGTGTCTTAAAGTGGGCCTCCTGACGCAGGTCCCCTGACGCAGATATCATAAAGTTTATTCCACTGACGCAGGTCACCTTTCACAGGTCTCCTAACGCAGCTCCCCTGACAAAGCTCTGCTGAAGGAGATCTCCTAAATTGTATCCTCTGAGTTACGTCCCCTGACACACGTGTCATTAAGTGGGCCTCCTGACGCAGGTCCCCTGAAGGAGGTCTCCTGATGCAGGTTTCCTAAAGTGGATTCCACTGATGCAGATCTCCTTTCACAGGTCTCCTAAGGCAGTTCCACTGACACATGTCTCCTGACGCAGATATCCTAAAGTAAATCTCCTGAGGTATGTCCTCTGACGCAGGTGTCATAAAGTGGGCCTTCTGACGCAGGTACCCTGATGCAGGTCTACTGATGCATGTTTCCTAATGTGGATTCCACTGATGGAGATCTCCTTTCACAGCAATCCTAAAGCAGCTTTCATGACAAAGGTCTCCTGATATAGATCTACTACAGTTCGTCTCCTGAAGTAGGTCCCCTGACGCAGGTGTCATTAAGTGGGCCTCCTGACGCAGGTCCCCTGACGCAGGTTTCCTAAAGTGGATTCCACTGACGCAGGTCTCCTTTCACATGTCTCCTAACGTAGCTCCCCTTCAAAAGCTCTCCTGAAAGAGATCTCTTAAAGTGCGTCTCCTAAGATAGCTCCCCTGATACAGGTGTCATAAAGTGGGCGTGCTGACGCTTGTCCCCTGAAGCAGGTCTCCTGATGCAGGTTTCCTAAAGTGGATTCCACTGATGCAGATCTCCTTTCACAGGTCTCCTAAGGCAGTTCCCCTGACACAAGTCTTCTGACGCAGATCTCCTTAAATAAATCTCCTGAGGTAGGTCCTCTGACGCAGTTGTCATAAAGTGGGCCTCCTGACGCAGGTCCCCTGACTCAGGTCTCCTGATACAGATTTCCTGAAGTGGATTCCACTGAGGCAAGTCTCCTTTCACAGGTCTCGTAAGACAGCTCCCCTGACATGGCTCTCCTGACATGGCTCCCCTGACGGAGATCTCCTAAAGTGCGTTTTCTAAGGTAGGTCCCCTGACGCAGGTGAAATAAAGTGGGCCTCCTGACGCAGGTGTCCTGACGAAGGTCTCCTGATTCAAATTTCCTAAAGTGGATTCCACAGACACAGGTCTCTTTTCACAGGTCTCCTAACGCAGCTCCCCTGACGAAGCGCTCCTAAAGGAGATCTCTTAAAGTGCGTCTCCTAAGTTAGGTCCCCTGATGCAGGTGTCATATAGTGGGCCTCCTGACGCAGGTCTCCTGACGCCGGTCCCCTAATGCAGGTTTCCTAAAGTGGATTCCACTGACTCATGTGTCCTTTTACAGGTCTCCTAAGACAGCTCCCCTGACATAGCTCCTCAGACGGAGATCTCATAAAGTGCGTTTCCTAAGGTAGGTCCCCTGACGCAGGTAAAATAAGGTGGGCCTCCTGACGCTGCTCTCCTGAATCAAGTTTCCTAAAGTGGATTCCACTGACGCAGGTCTCTTTTCACAGGTCTCCTAACGCAGCTCCCCTGACGCAGCTCCCCTGAAGGAGATCTTTTAAAGTGCGTCTCCTAAGTTAGTTCCCCTGATGCAGGTGTCATATAGTGGGCCTCCTGACACAGGTCTCCTGATATAGATCTACTAAAGTGCGTCTCCTGAAGTAGGTCCCCAGACGCAGGTGTCATCAAGTGGGCCTCCTGACGCAGGTCCCCTGACGCAGATTTCCTAAAGTGGATTCCACTGAGGCAGGTCTCCTTTCACAGGTCTCCTCAGGCAGCTCCCCTGACACAGGTCTCCTGAAGGATATCTCTTAAAATGTGTCTCCTAAGATAGGTCCCCTGATGCAGGTGTCATAAAGTGGGCGTCCCGACGCTTGTCCCCTGAAGCAGGTCTCCTGATGCTGGTTTCCTAAAGTGGATTCCACTGATGCAGATCTCCTTTCACAGGTCTCATAAGGCAGTTCCCCTGACACATGTCTTCTGACGCAGATCTCCTAAAGTAAATTTCCTGAGGTAGGTCCTCTGACGCATGTGTCATAAAGTGGGCCTCCTGACGCAGGTCCCCTGATACAGGTCTACTGATGCATGTTTCCTAAAGTGGTTTCCACTGATGGAGATCTCCTTTCACAGCAATCCTAAAGCAGCTTCCCTGACACAGGTCTCCTGATATAGATCTACTAAAGTGCATCTCCTGAAGTAGGTCCCCTGACGCAGGTGTCATTAAGTGGGCCTCCTGACGCAGGTCCCCTGACGCCGGTTTCCTAAAGTGGATTCCACTGACGCAGGTCTCCTTTCACATGTCTCCTAACGTAGCTCCCCTTCAAAAGCTCTCCTGAAAGAGATCTCTTAAAGTGCGTCTCCTAAGATAGCTCCCCTGATACAGGTGTCATAAAGTGGGCGTCCTGACGCTTGTCCCCTGAAGCAGGTCTCCTGATGCAGGTTTCCTAAAGTGGATTCCACTGATGCAGATCTCCTTTCACAGGTCTCCTAAGGCAGTTCCCCTGACACATGTCTTCTGACGCAGATCTCCTAATGTAAATCTCCTGAGTTAGGTCCTGTGACGCAAGTGTCATAAAGTGGGCCTCCAGACGCAGGTGTCCTGATGTGGGTCTTCTGATGCATGTTTCCTAATGTGGATTCCACTGATGGAGATCTCCTTTCACAGCAATCCTAAAGCAGCTTCCCTGACACAGGTCTCCTGATATACATCTACTATAGTTCGTCTCCTGAAGTAGGTCCCCTGACGCAGGTGTCATAAAGTGGGCCTCCTGACGCAGGTCCCCTGACGCAGGTCTCCTGATGCAGATTTCCTAAAGTAGATTCCACTGAGACAGGTATCCTTTCACAGGTCTCCTCAGGCAGTCCCCCTGACACAGGTCTCCTGAAGGAGATCTCTTAAAGTGCGTCTCCTGAAGTAGGTCCCCTGACGCAGGTGTCATAAAGTGGGCCTCCTGACGCAGGTCTCCTGACGCAGGTCTCCTGAATCAAATTTCCTAAAGTGGATTCCACAAACGCAGGTCTCTTTTCACAGATCTTCTAACGCAGCTCCCCTGACGAAGCTCTGCTGAAGGAGATCTCTTAAAGTGCGTCTCCTAAGTTAGGTCCCCTGATGCAGGTGTCATATAGTGGGCCTCCTGACGCAGGTCTCCTGAAGCCGGTCCCCTAATGCATGTTTCCTAAAGCTGATTCCACTGACTCATGTGTCCTTTCACAGGTCTCCTAAGACATCTCCCGTGACATAGCTCCCCTGACGGAGATCTCCTAAAGTGCGTTTCCTAAGGTAGGTCCCCTGACGCAGGGGAAATAAAGTGGGCCTCCTGACGCAGGTTTCCTGAAGCAGGTCTGCTGAATCAAGTTTCCTAAAGTGGATTCCACTGACGCAGGTCTCTTTTCACAGGTCTCCTAACGCAGCTCCCCTGACGAAGCTCTCCTGAAGGAGATCTCTTAAAGTGCGTCTCCTAAGTTAGGTCCCCTAATGCAGGTGTCATATAGTGGGCCTCCTGACCCAGGTCTCCTGATATAGATCTACTAAAGTGCGTCTCCTGAAGTAGGTCCCATGACGCAGGTGTCTTCAAGTGGGCCTTCTGACGCAGGTCCCCTTACGCAGATTTCCTAAAGTGGATTCCACTGAGGCAGGTCTCCTTTCACAGGTCTCCTCAGGCAGCTCCCCTGACACAGTTCTCCTGAAGGAGATCTCTTAAAGTGCGTCTCCTAAAGTAGGTCCCCTGACGCAGGTGTCATAAAGTGGGCCTCCTGACGCAGGTCCCCTGACGCAGGTCTCCTGATGCAGATTTCCTAAAGTGGATTCCACTGAGGCAGGTCTCCTTTCAGAGGTCTCCTCAGGCAGCTCTCCTGACACAGGTCTCCTGATATAGATCTACTAAAGTGCGTCTCCTGAAGTAGGTCCCCTGACGCAGGTGTCATCAAGTGGGCCTCCTGACGCAGGTCCCCTAATGCAGGTTTCCTAAAGTGGATTCCACTGATGCAGATTTCCTTTCATAGGTCTCCTAAGGCAGTTCCCCTGACACATGTCTTCTGACGCAGATCTCCTAAAATAAATCTCCTGAGGTAGGTCCTTTGTTGCAGGTGTCATAAAGTGGGCCTCCTGGCGCAGGTCTCCTGAATCAAATTTCCTAAAGTGGATTCCACTGATGCAGGTCTCTTTTCACAGGTCTCCTAACGCAGCTCCCCTGACGATGCTCTCCTAAAGGAGATCTCTTTAAGTGCGTCTCCTAAGTTCGGTCCCCTGAAGCAGGTGTCATATACTGGGTCTCCTGATGCAGGTCTCCTGACGCCGGTCCCCTAATGCAGGTTTCCTAAAGTGGATTCCACTGACTCCTGTGTCCTTTCACAGGTCTCCTAAGACAGCTCCCCTGACATAGCTCCCCTGACGGTGATCTCCTAAAGTTGCTTTCTCTAAGGTAGGTCCCCTGACGCAGGTGAAATAAGGTGAGCCTCCTGACGCAGGTCTCCTGAATCAAGTTTTCTATAGTGGATTCCACTGACGCAGGTCTCTTTTCATAGGTCTCCTATTGCAGCTCCACTGACGAAGCTCACCTGAAGGAGATCTCTTAAAGTGCGTCTCCTAAGTCAGGTCCCCTGATGCAGGTGTCATATAGTTGGCCTCCTGACGCAGGTCTTCTGACGCTGGTCCCCTAATGCAGGTTTCCTAAAGTGGATTCCACTGACTCATGTGTCCTTTCACAGGTCTCCTTACACATCTCCCCTGACATAGCTCCCCTGACGGAGATCTCCTAAAGTCGTTTCCTAAGGTAGGTCCCCTGACGCAGGGGAAATAATGTGGGCCTCCTGACGCAGGTGTGCTGACGCAGGTCTGCTGATGCAGATATCCTAAAGTGGATTCCACTGAGACAGGTCTCCTTTCACAGGTTTTTTCAGGAAGCTCCCCTGACACAGGTCTCCTGAAGGAGACCCCTTAAAGTGCGTCTCCTGAAGTAGGTCCCCTGACGCAGGTGTCATCAAGTGGGCCTCCTGACGCAGGTCCCCTGACGCAGGTCTCCTGATGCTGGTTTCCTAAAGTGGATTCCACTGATGCAGATCTCCTTTCACAGGTCTCATAAGGCAGTTCCCCTGACACATGTCTTCTGACGCA
The DNA here is from genome assembly GCA_014656515.1 of Oryzias celebensis. Taxonomy (NCBI): domain Eukaryota; kingdom Metazoa; phylum Chordata; class Actinopteri; order Beloniformes; family Adrianichthyidae; genus Oryzias; species Oryzias celebensis. The sequence goes on along the minus strand of BNCR01000017.1, from coordinate 21,845,186 downwards.
GATCTCCTAAAGTAAATTTCCTGAGGTAGGTCCTCTGACGCATGTGTCATAAAGTGGGCCTCCTGACGCAGGTCCCCTGATACAGGTCTACTGATGCATGTTTCCTAAAGTGGTTTCCACTGATGGAGATCTCCTTTCACAGCAATCCTAAAGCAGCTTCCCTGACACAGGTCTCCTGATATAGATCTACTAAAGTGCATCTCCTGAAGTAGGTCCCCTGACGCAGGTGTCATTAAGTGGGCCTCCTGACGCAGGTCCCCTGACGCCGGTTTCCTAAAGTGGATTCCACTGACGCAGGTCTCCTTTCACATGTCTCCTAACGTAGCTCCCCTTCAAAAGCTCTCCTGAAAGAGATCTCTTAAAGTGCGTCTCCTAAGATAGCTCCCCTGATACAGGTGTCATAAAGTGGGCGTCCTGACGCTTGTCCCCTGAAGCAGGTCTCCTGATGCAGGTTTCCTAAAGTGGATTCCACTGATGCAGATCTCCTTTCACAGGTCTCCTAAGGCAGTTCCCCTGACACATGTCTTCTGACGCAGATCTCCTAATGTAAATCTCCTGAGTTAGGTCCTGTGACGCAAGTGTCATAAAGTGGGCCTCCAGACGCAGGTGTCCTGATGTGGGTCTTCTGATGCATGTTTCCTAATGTGGATTCCACTGATGGAGATCTCCTTTCACAGCAATCCTAAAGCAGCTTCCCTGACACAGGTCTCCTGATATACATCTACTATAGTTCGTCTCCTGAAGTAGGTCCCCTGACGCAGGTGTCATAAAGTGGGCCTCCTGACGCAGGTCCCCTGACGCAGGTCTCCTGATGCAGATTTCCTAAAGTAGATTCCACTGAGACAGGTATCCTTTCACAGGTCTCCTCAGGCAGTCCCCTGACACAGGTCTCCTGAAGGAGATCTCTTAAAGTGCGTCTCCTGAAGTAGGTCCCCTGACGCAGGTGTCATAAAGTGGGCCTCCTGACGCAGGTCTCCTGACGCAGGTCTCCTGAATCAAATTTCCTAAAGTGGATTCCACAAACGCAGGTCTCTTTTCACAGATCTTCTAACGCAGCTCCCCTGACGAAGCTCTGCTGAAGGAGATCTCTTAAAGTGCGTCTCCTAAGTTAGGTCCCCTGATGCAGGTGTCATATAGTGGGCCTCCTGACGCAGGTCTCCTGAAGCCGGTCCCCTAATGCATGTTTCCTAAAGCTGATTCCACTGACTCATGTGTCCTTTCACAGGTCTCCTAAGACATCTCCCCTGACATAGCTCCCCTGACGGAGATCTCCTAAAGTGCGTTTCCTAAGGTAGGTCCCCTGACGCAGGGGAAATAAAGTGGGCCTCCTGACGCAGGTGTCCTGAAGCAGGTCTGCTGAATCAAGTTTCCTAAAGTGGATTCCACTGACGCAGGTCTCTTTTCACAGGTCTCCTAACGCAGCTCCCCTGACGAAGCTCTCCTGAAGGAGATCTCTTAAAGTGCGTCTCCTAAGTTAGGTCCCCTGATGCAGGTGTCATATAGTGGGCCTCCTGACCCAGGTCTCCTGATATAGATCTACTAAAGTGCGTCTCCTGAAGTAGGTCCCATGACGCAGGTGTCTTCAAGTGGGCCTTCTGACGCAGGTCCCCTTACGCAGATTTCCTAAAGTGGATTCCACTGAGGCAGGTCTCCTTTCACAGGTCTCCTCAGGCAGCTCCCCTGACACAGTTCTCCTGAAGGAGATCTCTTAAAGTGCGTCTCCTAAAGTAGGTCCCCTGACGCAGGTGTCATAAAGTGGGCCTCCTGACGCAGGTCCCCTGACGCAGGTCTCCTGATGCAGATTTCCTAAAGTGGATTCCACTGAGGCAGGTCTCCTTTCAGAGGTCTCCTCAGGCAGCTCTCCTGACACAGGTCTCCTGATATAGATCTACTAAAGTGCGTCTCCTGAAGTAGGTCCCCTGACGCAGGTGTCATCAAGTGGGCCTCCTGACGCAGGTCCCCTAATGCAGGTTTCCTAAAGTGGATTCCACTGATGCAGATTTCCTTTCATAGGTCTCCTATGGCAGTTCCCCTGACACATGTCTTCTGACGCAGATCTCCTAAAATAAATCTCCTGAGGTAGGTCCTTTGTTGCAGGTGTCATAAAGTGGGCCTCCTGGCGCAGGTCTCCTGAATCAAATTTCCTAAAGTGGATTCCACTGATGCAGGTCTCTTTTCACAGGTCTCCTAACGCAGCTCCCCTGACGATGCTCTCCTAAAGGAGATCTCTTTAAGTGCGTCTCCTAAGTTCGGTCCCCTGAAGCAGGTGTCATATACTGGGTCTCCTGATGCAGGTCTCCTGACGCCGGTCCCCTAATGCAGGTTTCCTAAAGTGGATTCCACTGACTCCTGTGTCCTTTCACAGGTCTCCTAAGACAGCTCCCCTGACATAGCTCCCCTGACGGTGATCTCCTAAAGTTGCTTTCTCTAAGGTAGGTCCCCTGACGCAGGTGAAATAAGGTGAGCCTCCTGACGCAGGTCTCCTGAATCAAGTTTTCTATAGTGGATTCCACTGACGCAGGTCTCTTTTCATAGGTCTCCTATTGCAGCTCCACTGACGAAGCTCACCTGAAGGAGATCTCTTAAAGTGCGTCTCCTAAGTCAGGTCCCCTGATGCAGGTGTCATATAGTTGGCCTCCTGACGCAGGTCTTCTGACGCTGGTCCCCTAATGCAGGTTTCCTAAAGTGGATTCCACTGACTCATGTGTCCTTTCACAGGTCTCCTTACACATCTCCCCTGACATAGCTCCCCTGACGGAGATCTCCTAAAGTCGTTTCCTAAGGTAGGTCCCCTGACGCAGGGGAAATAAAGTGGGCCTCCTGACGCAGGTGTGCTGACGCAGGTCTGCTGATGCAGATATCCTAAAGTGGATTCCACTGAGACAGGTCTCCTTTCACAGGTCTCTTCAGGAAGCTCCCCTGACACAGGTCTCCTGAAGGAGACCCCTTAAAGTGCGTCTCCTGAAGTAGGTACCCTGACGCAGGTGTCATAAAGTGGGCCTCCTGACGCAGGTCCCCTGACGCAGGTCTCCTGATGCAGATTTCCTAAAGTGGATTCCACTGAGGCAGGTCTCCTTTCACAGGTCTCCTCAAGCAGCTCCCCTGATACAGGTCTCCTGATTTAGATCTATTAAAGTGCGTCTCCTGAAGTAGGTCCCCTGACGCAGGTGTCATAAAGTGGTCCTCCTGACGCAGGTCCCCCGATGCAGGTCTACTGATGCATGTTTCCTAATGTGGATTCCACTGATGGAGATCTCCTGTCACAGCAATCCTAAAGCAGCTTCCCTGACACAGGTCTCCTGATATAGATCTACTATAGTTCGTCACCTAAAGTAGGTCCCCTGACGCAGGTGTCATAAAGTGTGCCTCCTGACGCAGGTCCCCTGACGCAGGTCTCCTGATGCAGATTTCCTAAAGTGGACTCCACTGAGGCAGGTCTCCTTTCACAGGTCTCCTCAGGCAGCTCCCCTGACACAGGTCTCCTGATATAGATCTACTAAAGTGCGTCTCCTGAAGTAGGTCCCCTGATGCAGGTGTCATATAGTGGGCCTCCTGACGCAGGTCTCCTGTTATAGATCTACTAAAGTGCGTCTCCTGAAGTAGGTCCCCTGACGCAGGTGTCATCAAGTGGGCCTTCTGACGCAGGTCCCCTGATGCAGATTTCCTAAAGTGGATTCCACTGAGGCAGGTCTTCTTTCACAGGTCTCCTCAGGCAGCTCCCCTGACACAGGTCTCCTGAAGGAGATCTCTTAAAGTGCGTCTCCTAAAGTATGTCCCCTGACGCAGGTGTCATAAAGTGGGCCTCTTGACGCAGGTCCCCTGACGCAGGTCTCCTGATGCAGATTTCCTAAAGTGGATTCCACTTAGGCAGGTCTCCTTTCAGAGGTCTCCTCAGGCAGCTCCTCTGACACAGGTCTCCTGATATAGATCTACTAAAGTGCGTCTCCTGAAGTAGGTCCCCTGACGCAGGTGTCATAAAGTGGGCCTCCTGACGCAGGTCCCCTGATGCAGGTTTCCTAAAGTGGATTCCACTGATGCAGATCTCCTTTCATAGGTCTCCTAAGGCAGTTCCCCTGACACATGTCTTCTGACGCAGATCTCCTAAAATAAATCTCCTGAGGTAGGTCCTTTGACGCAGGTGTAATAAAGTTGGCCTCCTGGCACAGGTCCCCTGACGCAGGTCTCCTGATGCAGATTTCCTAAAGTGGATTCCACTGAGGCAGGTCTCCTTTCACAGGTCTCCTAAGACAGCTCCCCTGACATAGCTCCCCTGACGGAGATCTCCTAAAGTGCGTTTCCTAAGGTAGGTCCCCTGACGCAGGTGTCATAAAGTGGGCCTCCTGAAACAGGTCTCCTGTTATAGATCTACTAAAGTGCGTCTCCTGAAGTACGTCCCCTGACGCAGGTGTCATCAAGTGGGCCTCCTGATGCAGGTCCCCTGATGCAGATTTTCTAAAGTGGATTCCACTGAGGCAGCTCTCCTTTCACAGGTCTCCTCAGGCAGCTCCCCTGACACAGGTCTCCTGATATAGATCTACCAAAGTACGTCTCCTGAAGTACGTCCCCTGACGCAGGTGTCATCAAGTGGGCCTCCTGATGCAGGTCCCCTGATGCAGATTTTCTAAAGTGGATTCCACTGAGGCAGCTCTCCTTTCACAGGTCTCTTCAGGCAGCTCCCCTGACACAGGTCTCCTGATATAGATCTACCAAAGTACGTCTCCTGAAGTAGGTCCCCTGACGCAGGTGTCATAAAGTGGGCCTCTTGACGCAGGTCCCCTGACGCAGGTTTCCTAAAGTGGATTCCACTGACGCAGGTCTCCTTTCACATGTCTCCTAATGTAGCTCCCTTTCAAAAGCTCTCCTGAAAGAGATCTCTTAAAGTGCGTCTCCTAAGATAGGTCCCATGATACAGGTGTCATAAAGTGGGCGTCCTGACGCTTGTCCCCTGAAGCAGGTCCCCTGACGCAGGTGTCATAAAGTGGGCCTCCTGACGCAGGTCCCCTGATGCAGGTTTCCTAAAGTGGATTCCACTGATGCAGATCTCCTTTCATAGGTCTCTTAAGGTAGTTCCCCTGACACATGTCTTCTGACGCAGATCTCCTAAAATAAATCTCCTGAGGTAGGTCCTTTGACGCAGGTGTAATAAAATGGGCCTCCTGGCGCAGGTCCCCTGACGCAGGTCTCCTGATGCAGATTTCCTAAAGTGGATTCCACTGAGGCAGGTCTCCTTTCACAGGTCTCCTAAGACAGCTCCCCTGACATAGCTCCCCTGACGGAGATCTCCTAAAGAGCGTTTCCTAAGGTAGGTCCCCTGACGCAGGTGTCATAAAGTGGGCCTCCTGACGCAGGTGTCCTGACGCAGGTCTCCTGAATCAGGTTTCCTAAAGTGGATTCCACTGACGCAGGTCTCTTTTCATAGGTCTCCTAAAGCAGCTCCCCTGACGAAGCTCTCCTGAAGGAGATCTCTTAAAGTGCGTCTCCTAAGTCAGGTCCCCTGATGCAGGTGTCATATAGTTGGCCTCCTGACGCAGGTCTTCTGACGCTGGTCCCCTAATGCAGGTTTCCTAAAGTGGATTCCACTGACTCATGTGTCCTTTCACAAGTCTCCTTACACATCTCCCCTGACATAGCTCCCCTGACGGAGATCTCCTAAAGTCGTTTCCTAAGGTAGGTCCCCTGACGCAGGGGAAATAAAGTGGGCCTCCTGACGCAGGTGTGCCGACGCAGGTCTGCTGATGCAGATATCCTAAAGTGGATTCCACTGAGACAGGTCTCCTTTCACAGGTCTCTTCAGGAAGCTCCCCTGACACAGGTCTCCTGAAGGAGATCCCTTAAAGTGCGTCTCCTGAAGTAGGTCCCCTGACGCAGGTGTCATAAAGTGTGCCTCCTGACGCAGGTCCCCTGACGCAGGTCTCCTGATGCAGATTTCCTAAAGTGGATTCCACTGAGACAGGTGTCCTTTCACAGGTCTCTTCAGGCAGCTCCCCTGACACAGGTCTCCTGAAGGAGATCTCTTAAAGTGCGTCTCCTGAAGTAGGTCCCCTGACGCAGGTGTCATAAAGTGGGCCTCCTGACACAGGTCCCCTCACGCAGGTCTCCTGATGCAGGTTTCCTAATGTGGATTCCACTGATGGAGATCTCCTGTCACAGCAATCCTAAAGCAGCTTCCCTGACACAGGTCTCCTGATATAGATCTACTATAGTTCGTCTCCTAAAGTAGGTCCCCTGACGCAGGTGTCATAAAGTGGGCCTCCTGACGCAGGTCCCCTGACGCAGGTCTCCTGATGCAGATTTCCTAAAGTGGAATCCACTGAGGCAGGTCTCCTTTCACAGGTCTCCTCAGGCAGCTTCCTTGACACAGGTCTCCTGATATAGATCTACTAAAGTGCGTCTCCTGAAGTAGGTCCCCTGACGCAGGTGTCATAAAGTGGGCCTCCCGACGCAGGTGTCCTGACGCAGGTCTCCTGAATCAAGTTTCCTAAAGTGGATTCCACTGACGAAGGTCTCTTTTCATAGGTCTCCTAAAGCAGCTCCCCTGACGAAGCTCTCCTGTAGGGGATCTCTTAAAGTGCGTCTCCTAAGTCAGGTCCCCTGATGCAGGTGTCATATAATGGGCCTCCTGACGCAGGTCTCCTGATGCAGATTTCCTAATGTGGATTCCACTGAGGCAGGTCTCCTTTCAGAGGTCTCCTCAGGCAGCTCCCCTGACACAGGTCTCCTGATATAGATCTATTAAAGTACGTCTCCTAAGTCAGGTCCCCTGATGCAGGTGTCATATAATGGGCCTCCTGACGCAGGTCTCCTGATGCAGATTTCCTAAAGTGGATTCCACTGAGGCAGATCTCCTTTCATAGGTCTCCTAAGGCAGTTCCCCTGACACATGTCTTCTGACGCAGATCTCCTAAAATAAATCTCCTGAGGTAGGTACTTTGACGCAGGTGTCATAAAGTGGGCCTCCTGGCGCAGGTCCCCTGACGCAGGTCTCCTGATGCAGATTTCCTAAAGTGGATTCCACTGAGGCAGGTCTCCTTTCACAGGTCTCCTAAGACAGCTCCCCTGACATAGCTCCCCTGACGGAGATCTCCTAAAGTGCGTTTCCCAAGGTAGGTCCCCTGACGCAGGGGTCATAAAGAGGGCCTCCTGACGCAGGTGTCCTGATGCAGGTCTCCTGAACCAAATTTCCTAAAGTGGATTCCACTGATGCAGGTCTCTTTTCACAGGTCTCCTAACGCAGCTCCCCTGACGGATATCTCCTAAAGTGCGTTTTCTAAGGTAGGTCCCCTGACGCAGGTGAAATAAGGTGGGCCTCCTGACGCAGGTCTCCTGAATCAAGATTCCTAAAATGGATTCCACTGACGCAGGTCTCTTTTCATAGGTCTCCTAATGCAGCTCCCCCAACGAAGCTCTCCTGAAGGAGATCTCTTAAAGTGCGTCTCCTAAGTCAGGTCCCCTGATGCAGGTGTCATATAGTGGGCCTCCTGACGCAGGTCTCCTGACGCTAGTCCCCTAATGCAGGTTTTCTAAAGTGGATTCTACTGACTCATGTGTCCTTTCACAGGTCTCCTTAGACAGCTCCCCTGACATAGCTCCCCTGACGGAGATCTCCTAAAGTCAATTCCTAAGGTAGGTCCCCTGACGCAGGGGAAATAAAGTAGGCCTCCTGATGCAGGTATGCTGACGCAGGTCTCCTGATGCAGATTTCCTAAAGTGGATTCCACTGAGACAGGTCTCCTTTCACAGGTCTCCTCAGGCAGCTCCCCTGACACAGGTCTCTTGAAGGAGATCTCTTAAAGTGCGTCTCATGAAGTAGGTCCCCTGACGCAGGTGTCATAAAGTGGGCCTCCTGACGCAGGTCCCCTGACGCAGGTCTCCAGATACAGATTTCCTAAAGTGGATTCCACTGAGGCAGGTCTCCTTTCACAGGTCTCCTCAAGCAGCTCCCCTGACACAGATCTCCATATATAGATCTACTAAAGTGCGTCTCCTGAAGGTGGTCCCCTGACGCAGGTGTCATAAAGTGGGCCTCCTGACGCAGGTCCCCTGATGCAGTTCTACTGATGCATGTTTCCTAATGTGGATTCCACTGATGGAGATCTCCTGTCACAGCAATCCTAAAGCAGCTTCCCTGACACAGGTCTCCTGATACAGATCTACTATAGTTCGTCTCCTAAAGTAGGTCCCCTGACGAAGGTGTCATAAAGTGGGCCTCCTGACGCAGGTCCCCTGACGCAGGTCTCCTGATGCAGATTTCCTCAAGTGGATTCCACTGAGGCAGGTCTCCTTTCACAGGTCTCTTAAGACAGCTCCCCTGACATAGCTCCCCTGACGGAGATCTCCTAAAGTGCGTTTCCTAAGGTAGGTCCCCTGACGCAGGTGAAATAAAGTGGGCCTCCTGACGCAGGTGTCCTGAATCAAATTTCCTAAAGTGGATTCCACTGAGGCAGGTCTCCTTTCACAGGTCTCCTCAAACAGCTCCCCTGATACAGGTCTCCTGATATAGATCTACTAAAGTGCGTCTCCTGAAGTAGGTCCCCTGACGCAGGTGTCATAAAGTGGGCCTCCTGACGCAGGTCCCCTGACGCAGGTCTCCTGATGCAGGTTTCCTAAAGTGGATTCCACTGATGCAGATCTCCTTTCAAAGGTCTCCTAAGGAAGTTCCCCTGACATGTCTTCTGATGCAGATCTCCTAAAGTAAATCTCCTGAGGTAGGTCCTATGACGCAGGTGTCATAAAGTGGGCTTCCTGACGCAGGTCTCCTAACGCAGCTCCCCTGACGAAGCTCTCCAGAAGAAGATCTCTTAAAGTTCGTCTCCTAAGTTAGGTCCCCTGATGCAGGTATCATATAGTGGGCCTCCTGACGCCGGTCCCCTAATGCAGGTTTCCTAAAGTGGATTCCACTGATTCATGTGTCCTTTCACAGGTCTCCTAAGACAGCTTCCCTGACATAGCTCCCCTGACGGAGATCTCCTAAAGTGCGTTTCCTAAGGTAGGTCCCCTGACGCAGGTGTCATAAAGTGGGCCTCCTGACGCAGGTGCCGTGACGCAGGTCTCCTGATACAGATTTCCTAAACTTGATTCCACTGAGGAAGGTCTCCTATCACAGGTCTCCTCAAGCAGCTCCCCTGACACAGGTCTCCTGATATAGATCTATAAAAGTGCGTCTCCTGAAGTAGGTCCCCTGACGCAGGTGTCATAAAGTGGGCCTCCTGACGCAGGTCCCCTGACGCCGGTTTCCTAAAGTGGATTCCACTGACGCAGGTCTCCTTTCACATGTCTCCTAATGTAGCTCCCCTTCAAAAACTCTCCTGAAGGAGATCTCTTAAAGTGCGTCTCCTAAGATAGGTCCCCTGATGCAGGTGTCATGAAGTGGGCGTACTGACGCCTGTCCCCTGAAGCAGGTCTCCTGATGCAGGTTTCCTAAAGTGGATTTCACTGATGCAGATCTCCTTTCACAGGTCTCCAAAGGCAGTTCCCCTGACATGTCTTCTGACGCAGATCTCCTAAAGTAAATCTCATGAGGTAGGTCCTATGACGCAGGTGTCATAAAGTGGGCCTCCTGACGCAAGTCCCCTCACGCAGGTGTCCTGATGCAGATTTCCTAAAGTGGATTCCACTTAGGTAGGTCTCCTTTCACAGGTCTCCACAGGCAGCTCCCCTGACACAGGTCTCCTGATATAGATCTACTAAAGTGCGTCTCCTGAAGTAGGTCCCCTGACGCAGGTGTCATAAAGTTGGCCTCCTGACGCAGGTCACCTGAAGGAGGTCTCCTGATGCAGGTTTCCTAAAGTGGATTCCACTGACGCAGGTCTCCTTTCACAGGTCTCCTAACGTAGCTCCCCTTCAAAAGCTCTCCTGAAGGAGATCTCTTAAAGTGCGTCTCCTGAGATAGGTCCCCTGATGCAGGTGTCATAAATGGGGCCTCCTGACGCAGGTCCCCTGATGCAGGTCTACTGATGCACGTTTCCTAATGTGGATTCCACTGATGGAGATCTCCTTTCACAGCAATCCTAATGCAGCTTCCCTGACACAGGTTTCCTGACGCAGATCTCCTAATGTATATCTCCTGAGTTAGGTCCTCTGACGCAGGTGTCATAAAGTGGGCCTCCTGACGCAGGTCCCCTGATGCAGGTCTACTGATGCATGTTTCCTAATGTGGATTCCACTGATGGAGATCTCCTTTCACAGCAATCCTAAAGCAGCTTCCCTGACACAGGTCCCCTGATATAGATCTACTATAGTTCGTCTCCTGAAGTAGGTCCCCTGACGCAGGTGTCATAAACTTGGGCCTCCCGACGCAGGTGTCCTGACGCAGGTCTCCTGAATCAAGTTTCCTAAAGTGGATTCCACTGACGCAGGTTTCTTCACAGGTCTCCTAACGCAGCTCCCCTGACGAAGCTCTCCTGAAGGAGATCTCTTAAAGTGCGTCTCCTAAGTTAGGTCCTCTGATGCAGGTGTCATATAGTGGGCCTCCTGACGCAGGTCTCCTGATATAGATGTACTAAAGTGCGTCTCCTGAAGTAGGTCCCCTGACGCAGGTGTCATAAAGTGGGCCTCCTGACGCAGGTCCCCTGACGCAGGTCTCCTGATGCAGATTTCCTAAAGTGGATTCCACTGAGGCAGGTCTCTTCTCACAGGTCTCCTCAAGCAGCTCCCCTGACACAGGTCTCCTGATATAAATCTACTAAAGTGCGTCTCCTGAAGTAGGTCCCCTGACGCAGATGTCATAAAGTGGGCTTCCTGACAGAGGTCCCCTGACGCAGGTTTCCTAAAGTGGATTCCACTAACGCAGGTCTCCTTTCACATGTCTCCTAATGTAGCTCCCCTTCAGAAGCTCTCCTGAAAGAGATCTCTTAAAGTGCGTCTCCTAAGATAGGTCCCCTGATACAGTTGTCATAAAGTTTGCGTCCTGACGCTTGTCACCTGACGCAGGTCTCCTGATGCAGGTTTCCTAAAGTGGATTCCACTGATGCAGATCTCCTTTCACAGGTCTCCTAAGGCAGTTCCCCTGACACATGTCTTCTGACGCAGATCTCCTAAAGTATATCTCAAGAGGTAGGTCCTCTGACGCAGGTGTCATAAACTGGGCCTCCTGACGCAGGTCCCCTCACGCATGTCTCCTGATGCAGATTTCCTAAAGTGGATTCCACTGAGGCAGCTCTCCTTTCACAGGTCTCCTCAGGCACCCACCCTGACACAGGTCTCCTGATATAGATCTACTAAAGTGCGTCTCCTGAAGTAGGTCCCCTGACGCAGGTGAAATAAAGTGGGCCTCCTGACACAGGTGTCCTGACGCAGGTCTCCTGAATCAAATTTCCTAAAGTGGATTCCACTGATGCAGGTCTCTTTTCACAGGTCTCCTAACGCAGCTCCCCTGACGAAGCTCTCCTGAAGGAGATCTCTTAAAGTGCGTCTCCTAAGTTAGGTCCCCTGATGCAGGTGTCATATAGTGGGCCTCCTGACGCAGGTCTCCTGATATAGATCTACTAAAATGGGTCTCCTGAAGTAGGTCCCCTGACGCAGGTGTCATAAAGTGGGCCTCCTGACGCAGGTCCCCTGACGCAGGTCTCCTGATGCAGATTTCCTAAATTGGATTTCACTGAGGCAGGTCTCCTTTCACAGGTCTCCTCAGGCAGCTCCCCTGACACAGGTCTCCTGATATAGATCTCTTAAAATGCGTCTCCTAAGTTAGGTCCCCTGATGCAGGTGTCATATAGTGGGCCTCCTGACGCAGGTCTCCTGACGCCGGTCCCCTAATGCAGGTTTCCTAAAGTGGATTCCACTGACTCATATGTCCTTTCACAGGTCTCTTAAGACAGCTCCCCTGACATAGCTCCCCTGACGGAGATCTCCTAAAGTGCGTTTCCTAAGGTAGGTCCCCTAACGCAGGTGAAATAAGGTGGGCCTCCTGACGCAGGTCTCCTGAATCAAGTTTCCTAAAGTGGATTCCACTGACGCAGGTCTCTTTTCACAGGTCTCCTAATGCAGTTCCCCTGACGAAGCTCTCCTGAAGGAGATCTCTTAAAGTGCGTTTCCTAAGTTAGGTCCTCTGATGCAGGTGTCATGTAGTGGGCCTCCCGACGCAGGTCTCCTGATATAGATCAACTAAAATGCGTCTCCTGAAGTAGGTCCCCTGACGCAGGTGTCATAAAGTGGGCCTCCTGATGCAGGTCCCCTGACACAGGTCTCCTGATGAAGATTTCCTGAATTGGATTCCACTGAGGCAGGTCTCCTTTCACAGGTCTCCTCAGGCAGCTCCCCTGACACAGGTCTCCTTGTATAGATCTACTAAAGTGCGTCTCCTGAAGTAGGTCCCCTGACACAGGTGTCATAAAGTGGGCCTCCCGACGCAGGTGTCCTGACGGAGGTCTCCTGAATAAAGTTTCCGATAGTGGATTCCACTGACGCAGGTCTCTTTTCACAGGTCTCCTAACGCAGCTCCCCTGACGAAGCTCTCCTGAAGGAGATCTCTTAAAGTGCGTCTTCTTAGTTAGGTCCCCTGATGCAGGTGTCATATAGTGGGCCTCCTGACGCAGGTCTCCTGACGCAGATTTCCTAAAGTAGATTCCACTGAGGCAGGTCTCCTTTCACAGGTCTCCTCAGGCAGCTCCCCTGACACAGGTCTCCTGATATAGATCTACTAAAGTGAATCTAGTGAAGTAGGTCCCCTGACGCAGGTGTCATAAAGTGGGCCTCCTGACGCAGGTCCCCTGATGCAGATTTCCTAAAGTGGATTCCACTGATGCAGATCTCCTTTCATAGGTCTCCTAAGGCAGTTCCCCTGACACATGTCTTCTGACGCAGATCTCCTAAAAAAAATCTCCTGAGGTAGGTCCTCTGACGCAGGTGTCCTGACGCAGGTCTCCTGAATCAATTTTCCTGAAGTGGATTCCACTGACGCAGGTCTCTTTTCACAGGTCTCCTAATGCAGCTCCCCTGACGAAGCTCTCCTGAAGGAAATCTCTTAAAGTGCGTCTCCTAAGTTAGGTCCCCTGATGCAGGTGTCATATAGTGGGCCTCCTGACGCAGGTCTCCTGATATAGATCTACTAAAGTGCGTCTCCTGAAGTAGGTCCCCTGACACAGGTGTCATAAAGTGGGCCTCCTGACGCAGGTCCCCTGACGCAGGTCTCCTGACGCAGGTCTCCTGAATCAAGTTTCCTGAAGTGGATTCCACTGACGCAGGTCTCTTTTCACAGGTCTCCTAATGCAGCTCCCCTGACGAAGCTCTCCTGAAGGAAATCTCTTAAGGTGCGTCTCCTAAGTTAGGTCCCCTGATGCAGGTGTCATATAGTGGGCCTCCTGATCCAGGTCTCCTGATATAGATCTACTAAAGTGCGTCTCCTGAAGTAGGTACCCTGACGCAGGTGTCATAAAGTGGGCCTCCTGACGCAGGTCTTCTGATGCAGATTTCCTAAAGTGGATTCCACTGAGGCAGGTCTTTTTTCACAGGTCTCCTCAGGCAGCTCCCCTGACACAGATCTCCTGATATAGATCTACTAAAGTGCGTCTCCTGAAGTAGGTCCCCTGACGCAGGTGTCATAAAGTGGGCCTCCTGACGCAGGTCCCTTGAAGGAGGTTTCCTGATGCAGGTTTCCTAAAGTGGATTCCACTGACGCAGGTCTCTTTTCACAGGTCTCCTAACGCAGCTCCCCTGACGAAGCTCTCCTGAAGAAGATCTCTTAAAGTGCGTCTCCTAAGTTAGGTCCCCTGATGCAGGTGTCATATAGTGGGCCTCCTGACGCAGGTCTCCTGACGCCGGTCCCCTAATGCAGGTTTCCTAAAGTGGATTCCACTGACTCATATGTCCTTTCACAGGTCTCTTAAGACAGCTCCCCTGACATAGCTCCCCTGACGGAGATCTCCTAAAGTGCGTTTCCTAAGGTAGGTCCCCTAACGCAGGTGAAATAAGGTGGGCCTCCTGACGCAGGTCTCCTGAATCAAGTTTCCTAAAGTGGATTCCACTGACGCAGGTCTCTTTTCACAGGTCTCCTAATGCAGTTCCCCTGACGAAGCTCTCCTGAAGGAGATCTCTTAAAGTGCGTTTCCTAAGTTAGGTCCTCTGATGCAGGTGTCATGTAGTGGGCCTCCCGACGCAGGTCTCCTGATATAGATCAACTAAAATGCGTCTCCTGAAGTAGGTCCCCTGACGCAGGTGTCATAAAGTGGGCCTCCTGATGCAGGTCCCCTGACACAGGTCTCCTGATGAAGATTTCCTGAATTGGATTCCACTGAGGCAGGTCTCCTTTCACAGGTCTCCTCAGGCAGCTCCCCTGACACAGGTCTCCTTGTATAGATCTACTAAAGTGCGTCTCCTGAAGTAGGTCCCCTGACACAGGTGTCATAAAGTGGGCCTCCCGACGCAGGTGTCCTGACGGAGGTCTCCTGAATAAAGTTTCCGATAGTGGATTCCACTGACGCAGGTCTCTTTTCACAGGTCTCCTAACGCAGCTCCCCTGACGAAGCTCTCCTGAAGGAGATCTCTTAAAGTGCGTCTTCTTAGTTAGGTCCCCTGATGCAGGTGTCATATAGTGGGCCTCCTGACGCAGGTCTCCTGACGCAGATTTCCTAAAGTAGATTCCACTGAGGCAGGTCTCCTTTCACAGGTCTCCTCAGGCAGCTCCCCTGACACAGGTCTCCTGATATAGATCTACTAAAGTGAATCTAGTGAAGTAGGTCCCCTGACGCAGGTGTCATAAAGTGGGCCTCCTGACGCAGGTCCCCTGATGCAGATTTCCTAAAGTGGATTCCACTGATGCAGATCTCCTTTCATAGGTCTCCTAAGGCAGTTCCCCTGACACATGTCTTCTGACGCAGATCTCCTAAAAAAAATCTCCTGAGGTAGGTCCTCTGACGCAGGTGTCCTGACGCAGGTCTCCTGAATCAATTTTCCTGAAGTGGATTCCACTGACGCAGGTCTCTTTTCACAGGTCTCCTAATGCAGCTCCCCTGACGAAGCTCTCCTGAAGGAAATCTCTTAAAGTGCGTCTCCTAAGTTAGGTCCCCTGATGCAGGTGTCATATAGTGGGCCTCCTGACGCAGGTCTCCTGATATAGATCTACTAAAGTGCGTCTCCTGAAGTAGGTCCCCTGACACAGGTGTCATAAAGTGGGCCTCCTGACGCAGGTCCCCTGACGCAGGTCTCCTGACGCAGGTCTCCTGAATCAAGTTTCCTGAAGTGGATTCCACTGACGCAGGTCTCTTTTCACAGGTCTCCTAATGCAGCTCCCCTGACGAAGCTCTCCTGAAGGAAATCTCTTAAGGTGCGTCTCCTAAGTTAGGTCCCCTGATGCAGGTGTCATATAGTGGGCCTCCTGATCCAGGTCTCCTGATATAGATCTACTAAAGTGCGTCTCCTGAAGTAGGTACCCTGACGCAGGTGTCATAAAGTGGGCCTCCTGACGCAGGTCTTCTGATGCAGACTTCCTAAAGTGGATTCCACTGAGGCAGGTCTTTTTTCACAGGTCTCCTCAGGCAGCTCCCCTGACACAGATCTCCTGATATAGATCTACTAAAGTGCGTCTCCTGAAGTAGGTCCCCTGACGCAGGTGTCATAAAGTGGGCCTCCTGACGCAGGTCCCTTGAAGGAGGTTTCCTGATGCAGGTTTCCTGAAGTGGATTCCACTGACGCAGGTCTCTTTTCACAGGTCTCCTAATGCAGCTCCCCTGACGAAGCTCTCCTGAAGGAAATCTCTTAAAGTGCGTCTCCTAAGTTAGGTCCCCTGATGCAGGTGTCATATAGTGGGCCTCCTGACGCAGGTCTCCTGATATAGATCTACTAAAGTGCGTCTCCTGAAGTAGGTCCCCTGACACAGGTGTCATAAAGTGGGCCTCCTGACGCAGGTCCCCTGACGCAGGTCTCCTGACGCAGGTCTCCTGAATCAAGTTTCCTGAAGTGGATTCCACTGACGCAGGTCTCTTTTCACAGGTCTCCTAATGCAGCTCCCCTGACGAAGCTCTCCTGAAGGAAATCTCTTAAGGTGCGTCTCCTAAGTTAGGTCCCCTGATGCAGGTGTCATATAGTGGGCCTCCTGATCCAGGTCTCCTGATATAGATCTACTAAAGTGCGTCTCCTGAAGTAGGTACCCTGACGCAGGTGTCATAAAGTGGGCCTCCTGACGCAGGTCTTCTGATGCAGATTTCCTAAAGTGGATTCCACTGAGGCAGGTCTTTTTTCACAGGTCTCCTCAGGCAGCTCCCCTGACACAGATCTCCTGATATAGATCTACTAAAGTGCGTCTCCTGAAGTAGGTCCCCTGACGCAGGTGTCATAAAGTGGGCCTCCTGACGCAGGTCCCTTGAAGGAGGTTTCCTGATGCAGGTTTCCTAAAGTGGATTCCACTGACGCAGGTCTCTTTTCACAGGTCTCCTAACGCAGCTCCCCTGACGAAGCTCTCCTGAAGAAGATCTCTTAAAGTGCGTCTCCTAAGTTAGGTCCCCTGATGCAGGTGTCATATAGTGGGCCTCCTGACGCAGGTCTCCTGACGCCGGTCCCCTAATGCAGGTTTCCTAAAGTGGATTCCACTGACTCATATGTCCTTTCACAGGTCTCTTAAGACAGCTCCCCTGACATAGCTCCCCTGACGGAGATCTCCTAAAGTGCGTTTCCTAAGGTAGGTCCCCTAACGCAGGTGAAATAAGGTGGGCCTCCTGACGCAGGTCTCCTGAATCAAGTTTCCTAAAGTGGATTCCACTGACGCAGGTCTCTTTTCACAGGTCTCCTAATGCAGTTCCCCTGACGAAGCTCTCCTGAAGGAGATCTCTTAAAGTGCGTTTCCTAAGTTAGGTCCTCTGATGCAGGTGTCATGTAGTGGGCCTCCCGACGCAGGTCTCCTGATATAGATCAACTAAAATGCGTCTCCTGAAGTAGGTCCCCTGACGCAGGTGTCATAAAGTGGGCCTCCTGATGCAGGTCCCCTGACACAGGTCTCCTGATGAAGATTTCCTGAATTGGATTCCACTGAGGCAGGTCTCCTTTCACAGGTCTCCTCAGGCAGCTCCCCTGACACAGGTCTCCTTGTATAGATCTACTAAAGTGCGTCTCCTGAAGTAGGTCCCCTGACACAGGTGTCATAAAGTGGGCCTCCCGACGCAGGTGTCCTGACGGAGGTCTCCTGAATAAAGTTTCCGATAGTGGATTCCACTGACGCAGGTCTCTTTTCACAGGTCTCCTAACGCAGCTCCCCTGACGAAGCTCTCCTGAAGGAGATCTCTTAAAGTGCGTCTTCTTAGTTAGGTCCCCTGATGCAGGTGTCATATAGTGGGCCTCCTGACGCAGGTCTCCTGACGCAGATTTCCTAAAGTAGATTCCACTGAGGCAGGTCTCCTTTCACAGGTCTCCTCAGGCAGCTCCCCTGACACAGGTCTCCTGATATAGATCTACTAAAGTGAATCTAGTGAAGTAGGTCCCCTGACGCAGGTGTCATAAAGTGGGCCTCCTGACGCAGGTCCCCTGATGCAGATTTCCTAAAGTGGATTCCACTGATGCAGATCTCCTTTCATAGGTCTCCTAAGGCAGTTCCCCTGACACATGTCTTCTGACGCAGATCTCCTAAAAAAAATCTCCTGAGGTAGGTCCTCTGACGCAGGTGTCCTGACGCAGGTCTCCTGAATCAATTTTCCTGAAGTGGATTCCACTGACGCAGGTCTCTTTTCACAGGTCTCCTAATGCAGCTCCCCTGACGAAGCTCTCCTGAAGGAAATCTCTTAAAGTGCGTCTCCTAAGTTAGGTCCCCTGATGCAGGTGTCATATAGTGGGCCTCCTGACGCAGGTCTCCTGATATAGATCTACTAAAGTGCGTCTCCTGAAGTAGGTCCCCTGACACAGGTGTCATAAAGTGGGCCTCCTGACGCAGGTCCCCTGACGCAGGTCTCCTGACGCAGGTCTCCTGAATCAAGTTTCCTGAAGTGGATTCCACTGACGCAGGTCTCTTTTCACAGGTCTCCTAATGCAGCTCCCCTGACGAAGCTCTCCTGAAGGAAATCTCTTAAGGTGCGTCTCCTAAGTTAGGTCCCCTGATGCAGGTGTCATATAGTGGGCCTCCTGATCCAGGTCTCCTGATATAGATCTACTAAAGTGCGTCTCCTGAAGTAGGTACCCTGACGCAGGTGTCATAAAGTGGGCCTCCTGACGCAGGTCTTCTGATGCAGATTTCCTAAAGTGGATTCCACTGAGGCAGGTCTTTTTTCACAGGTCTCCTCAGGCAGCTCCCCTGACACAGATCTCCTGATATAGATCTACTAAAGTGCGTCTCCTGAAGTAGGTCCCCTGACGCAGGTGTCATAAAGTGGGCCTCCTGACGCAGGTCCCTTGAAGGAGGTTTCCTGATGCAGGTTTCCTAAAGTGGATTCCACTGACGCAGGTCTCTTTTCACAGGTCTCCTAACGCAGCTCCCCTGACGAAGCTCTCCTGAAGAAGATCTCTTAAAGTGCGTCTCCTAAGTTAGGTCCCCTGATGCAGGTGTCATATAGTGGGCCTCCTGACGCAGGTCTCCTGACGCCGGTCCCCTAATGCAGGTTTCCTAAAGTGGATTCCACTGACTTATGTGTACTTTCACAGGTCTCCTAAGACAGCTCCCCTGACGAAGCTCTCCTGAAGGAGATCTCTTAAAGTGCGTCTCCTAAGTAAGGTCCCCTGATACAGGTGTCATATAGTGGGCCTCCTGACACAGGTCTCCTGATATAGATCTACTAAAGTGCATCTCCTGAAGTAGGTCCCCTGATGCAGGTCTCATAAACGGGGCCTCCTGACGCAGGTCCCCTGATGCAGGTCTCCTGATGCAGGTTTCCTTAAGTGGATTCCACTTATGCAGATCTCCTTTCACAGGTCTCCTAAGGCAGTTCCCCTGACACATGTCTTCTGACGCAAATCTCCTAAAGTAAATCTCCTGAGGTAGGTCCTCTGACGCAGGTGTCATAAAGTGGGCCTCCTGACGCAGGTCCCCTGACGCAGGTCTCCTGATGCAGATTTCCTAAAGTGGATTCCACTAAGGCAGGTCTCCTTTCACAGGTCTCCTAAGACAGCTCCCCTGACATAGCTCCCCTGACGGACATCTCCTAAAGTGCGTTTCCCAAGGTAGGTCCCCTGACGCAGGTGTCATAAAGAGGGCCTCCTGACGCAGGTGTCCTGATGCAGGTCTCCTGAATCAAATATCCTAAAGTGGATTCCACTGATGCAGGTCTCTTTTCACAGGTCTCCTAACTCAGGTCCCCTGACGGATATCTCCTAAAGTGCGTTTCCTAAGGTAGGTCCCCTGACGCAGGTGAAATAAGGTGGGCCTCCTGACGCAGGTCTCCTGAATCACGTTTCCTAAAGTGGATTCCACTGACGCAGGTTTCTTTTCATAGGTCTCCTAATGCAGCTCCCCTGACGAAGCTCTCCTGAAGGAGATCTCTTAAAGTGCGTCTCCTAAGTCAGGTCCCCTGATGCAGGTGCCATATAGTGGGCCTCCTGAGGCAGGTCTCCTGACGCTGGTCCCCTAATGCAGGTTTTCTAAAGTGGATTCCACTGACTCATGTGTCCTTTCACAGGTCTCCTTAGACAGCTCCCCTGACATAGCTCCCCTGACGGAGATCTCATAAAGTCGTTTCCTAAGGTAGGTCCCCTGATGCAGGGGAAATAAAGTGGGCCTCCTGACGCAGGTCCCCTGACGCAGGTCTCCTGATGCAGATTTCCTGAAGTGGATTCCACTGAGGCAGGTCTGCTTTCACAGGTCTCCTCAAGCAGCTCCCCTGACACAGATCTCCTGATATAGATCTACTAAAGTGCGTCTCCTGAAGGTGGTCCCCTGACCCAGGTGTCATAAAGTGGGCCTCCTGACGCAGGTCCCCTGATGCAGTTCTACTGATGCATGTTTCCTAATGTGGATTCCACAGATGGAGATCTCCTGTCACAGCAATCCTAAAGCAGCTTCCCTGACGCAGGTCTCCTGATATAGATCTACTATAGTTCGTCTCCTAAAGTAGGTCACCTGACGCAGGTGTCATAAAGTGGTTCTCCTGACGGAGGTCCCCTGACGCAGGTCTCCTGATGCAGATCTACTATAGTTCGTCTCCTAAAGTAGGTCACCTGACGCAGGTGTCATAAAGTGGTTCTCCTGACGGAGGTCCCCTGACGCAGGTCTCCTGATGCAGATTTCCTAAAGTGGATTCCACTGAGGCAGGTCTCCTTTCACAGGTCTCTTAAGACAGCTCCCCTGACATAGCTCCCCTGACGGAGATCTCCTAAAGTGCGTTTCCTAAGGTAGGTCCCCTGACGCAGGTGAAATAAAGTGGGCCTCCTGACGCAGGTGTCCTGATGCAGGTGTCCTGAATCAAATTTCCTAAAGTGGATTCCACTGGGGAAGGGTCTCCTTTCACAGTTCTCCTCAAGTGGCTCCCCTGATACAGGTCTCCTGATATAGATCTACTAAAGTGCGTCTCCTGAAGTAGGTCCCCTGACACAGGTGTCATAAAGTTGGCCTCCTGACGCAGGTCCCCTGACGCAGGTCTCCTGACGCAGATTTCCTAAAGTGGATTCCACTGAGGCAGGTCTCCTTTCACAGGTCTCCTCAGGCAGCTCCCCTGACACAGGTCTCCTGATATAGATCTACTAAAATGCGTCTCCTGAAGTAGGTCCCCTGACGCAGGTGTCATAAAGTTGGCCTCCTGACGCAGGTCCCCTGACGCAGGTCTCCTGATGCAGATTTCCTAAAGTGGATTCCACTGAGGCAGGTCTCCTTTGACAGGTCTCCTAAGACAGCTCCCCTGACATAGCTCCCCTGACGGAGATCTCCTAAAGTGAGTTTCCTAAGGTAGGTCCCCTGACGCAGGTGAAATAAAGTGGGCCTCCTGAGGCAGGTGTCCTGACGCAGGTCTCCTGAATCAAATTTCCTAAAGTGGATTCCACTGACGCAGGTTTCTTTTCACAGGTCTCCTAACACAGCTCCCCTGACGAAGCTCTTCTGAAGGAGATCTCTTAAAGAGCGTCTCCTAAGGTAGGTCCCCTGACACAGGTCTACTGATATAGATCTACTAAAGTGCGTCTCCAGAAGTCGGTCCCTTGACGCAGGTGTCATCAAGTGGGCCTTCTGACGCAGGTCCCCTGACGCAGATTTCCTAAAGTGGATTCCACTGAGGCAGGTCTCCTTTCACAGGTCTCCTCAGGCAGCTCCCCTGACACAGGTCTCCTGAAGGAGATCTCTTAAAGTGCGTCTCTTAAAGTAGGTCCCCTGACGCAGGTGTCATAAAGTGGGCCTCCTGACGCAGGTCCCCTGATACAGGTTTCCCAAAGTGGATTCCACTGAAGCAGGTCTCCTTTCACAGGTCTCCTCAGGCAGCTCCCCTGACACAGATCTCCTGATATAGATCTACTAAAGTGCGTCTCCTGAAGTAGGTCCCCTGACGCAGGTGTCATAAAGTGGGCCTCCTGACGCAGGTCCCCTGATGCAGGTTTCCCAAAGTGGATTCCACTGAGAGAGGTCTCCTTTCACAGGTCTCCTCAGGCAGCACCCCTGACACAGGTCTCCTGAAGGAGATCTCTTAAAGTGCGTCTCCTGAAGTAGGTCCCCTGACGCAGGTGTCATAAAGTGGGCCTCCTGACGCAGGTCCCCTGACGCAGGTCTCCTGATGCAGATTTCCTAAAGTGGATTCCACTGAGGCAGGTCTCCTTTCACAGGTCTCCTCAAGCAGCTCCCCTGATACAGGTCTCCTGATATAGATCTACTAAAGTGCGTCTCCTGAAGTAGGTCCCCTGATGCAGGTCTCATAAATGGGGCCTCCTGACGCAGGTCCCCTGATGCAGGTCTCCTGATGCAGGTTTCCTAAAGTGGATTCCACTGATGCAGATCTCCTTTCACAGGTCTCCTAAGGCAGTTCCCCTGACACATGTCTTCTGACGCAAATCTCCTAAAGTAAATTTCCTGAGGTAGGTCCTCTGACGCAGGTGTCATAAAGTGGGCCTCCTGACGCAGGTCCCCTGACGCAGGTCTCCTGATGCAGATTTTTCCTAAAGTGGATTCCACTGAGGCAGGTCTCCTTTCACAGGTCTCCTAAGACAGCTCCCCTGACATAGCTCCCCTGACGGAGATCTCCTAAAGTGCGTTTCCCAAGGTAGGTCCCCTGACGCAGGTGTCATAAAGAGGGCCTCCTGACGCAGGTGTCCTGATGCAGGTCTCCTGAATCAAATTTCCTAAAGTAGATTCCACTGATGCAGGTCTCTTTTCACAGGTCTCCTAACTCAGCTCCCCTGACGGATATCTCCTAAAGTGCGTTTCCTAAGGTAGGTCCCCTGACGGAGGTGAAATAAGGTGGGCCTCCTTACGCAGGTCTCCTGAATCACGTTTCCTAAAGTGGATTCCACTGACGCAGGTTTCTTTTCATAGGTCTCCTAATGCAGCTCCCCTGACGAAGCTCTCCTGAAGGAGATCTCTTAAAGTGCGTCTCCTAAGTCAGGTCCCCTGATGCAGGTGCCATATAGTGGGCCTCCTGACGCAGGTCTCTTTACGCTGGTCCCCTAATGCAGGTTTTCTAAAGTGGATTCCACTGACTCATGTGTCCTTTCACAGGTCTCCTTAGACAGCTCCCCTGACATAGCTCCCCTGACGGAGATCTCATAAAGTCGTTTCCTAAGGTAGGTCCCCTGACGCAGGTGTCATAAAGAGGGCCTCCTGACGCAGGTGTCCTGATGCAGGTCTCCTGAATCAAATTTCCTAAAGTGGATTCCACTGATGCAGGTCTCTTTTCACAGGTCTCCTAACTCAGCTCCCCTGACGGATATCTCCTAAAGTGCGTTTCCTAAGGTAGGTCCCCTGACGCAGGTGAAATAAGGTGGGCCTCCTTACGCAGGTCTCCTGAATCACGTTTCCTAAAGTGGATTCCACTGACGCAGGTTTCTTTTCATAGGTCTCCTAATGCAGCTCCCCTGACGAAGCTCTCCTGAAGGAGATCTCTTAAAGTGCGTCTCCTAAGTCAGGTCCCCTGATGCAGGTGCCATATAGTGGGCCTCCTGACGCAGGTCTCTTTACGCTGGTCCCCTAATGCAGGTTTTCTAAAGTGGATTCCACTGACTCATGTGTCCTTTCACAGGTCTCCTTAGACAGCTCCCCTGACATAGCTCCCCTGACGGAGATCTCATAAAGTCGTTTCCTATGGTAGGTCCCCTGACGCAGGGGAAATAAAGTGGGCCTCCTGATGCAGGTGTGCTGACGCAGGTCTCCTGATGCAGATTTCTTAAAGTGGATTCCACTGAGACAGGTCTCCTTTCACAGGTCTCCTCAGGCAGCTCCCCTGACACAGGTCTCCTGAAGGAGATCTCTTAAAGTGCGTCTCCTGAAGTAGGTCCCCTGATGCAGGTCTCATAAATGGGGCCTCCTGACGCAGGTCCCCTGATGCAGGTCTCCTGATGCAGGTTTCCTAAAGTGGATTCCACTGAGGCAGCTCTCCTTTCACAGGTCTCCTAAGGCAGTTCCCCTGACACATGTCTTCTGACGCAAATCTCCTAAAGTAAATCTCCTGAGGTAGGTCCTCTGACGCAGGTATCATAAAGTGGGCCTCCTGACGCAGGTCCCCTGACGCAGGTCTCCTGATGCAGATTTCCTAAAGTGGATTCCACTGAGGCAGGTCTCCTTTCACAGGTCTCCTAAGACAGCTCCCCTGACATAGCTCCCCTGACGGAGATCTCCTAAAGTGCGTTTCCCAAGGTAGGTCCCTTGACGCAGGTGTCATAAAGAGGGGCTC
Organism: Oryzias celebensis; assembly: GCA_014656515.1. Classification (NCBI taxonomy): domain Eukaryota; kingdom Metazoa; phylum Chordata; class Actinopteri; order Beloniformes; family Adrianichthyidae; genus Oryzias; species Oryzias celebensis. The sequence goes on along the minus strand of BNCR01000017.1, from coordinate 21,821,475 downwards.
CTGACGCAGGTGTCCTGATGCAGGTCTCCTGAATCAAATTTCCTAAAGTGGATTCCACTGATGCAGGTCTCTTTTCACAGGTCTCCTAACTCAGCTCCCCTGACGGATATCTCCTAAAGTGCGTTTCCTAAGGTAGGTCCCCTGACGCAGGTGAAATAAGGTGGGCCTCCTTACGCAGGTCTCCTGAATCACGTTTCCTAAAGTGGATTCCACTGACGCAGGTTTCATTTCATAGGTCTCCTAATGCAGCTCCCCTGACGAAGCTCTCCTGAAGGAGATCTCTTAAAGTGCATCTCCTAAGTCAGGTCTCCTGATGCAGGTGCCATATAGTGGGCCTCCTGACGCAGGTCTCTTTACGCTGGTCCCCTAATGCAGGTTTTCTAAAGTGGATTCCACTGACTCATGTGTCCTTTCACAGGTCTCCTTAGACAGCTCCCCTGACATAGCTCCCCTGATGGAGATCTCATAAAGTCGTTTCCTAAGGTAGGTCCCCTGACGCAGGGGAAATAAAGTGGGCCTCCTGATGCAGGTGTGCTGACGCAGGTCTCCTGATGCAGATTTCCTAAAGTGGATTCCACTGAGACAGGTCTCCTTTCACAGGTCTCTTAAGACAGCTCCCCTGACATAGCTCCCCTGACGGAGATCTCCTAAAGTGCGTTTCCTAAGGTAGGTCCCCTGACGCAGGTGAAATAAAGTGGGCCTCCTGACGCAGGTGTCCTGATGCAGGTCTCCTGAATCAAATTTCCTAAAGTGGATTCCACTGGGGAAGGGTCTCCTTTCACAGGTCTCCTCAAGTGGCTCCCCTGACACAGGTCTCCTGATATAGATCTACTAAAGTGCGTCTCCTGAAGTAGGTCCCCTGATGCAGGTGTCATATAGTGGGCCTCCTGACACAGGTCTCCTGTTATAGATCTACTAAAGTGCGTCCCCTGAAGTAGGTCCCCTGACGCAGGTGTCATCAAGTGGGCCTTCTGACGCAGGTCCCCTGACGCAGATTTCCTAAAGTGGATTCCACTGAGGCAGGTCTCCTTTCACAGGTCTCCTCAGGCAGCTCCCCTGACACAGGTCTCCTGAAGGAGATCTCTTAAAGTGCGTCTCCTAAAGTAGGTCCCGAGACGCAGGTGTCATAAAGTTGGCCTCCTGACGCAGGTCCCCTGATGCAGGTCTCCTGATGCAGATTTCCTAAAGTGGATTCCACTGAGGCAGGTCTCCTTTCAGAGGTCTCCTCAGGCAGCTCCCCTGACACAGGTGTCCTGATATAGATCTACTAAAGTGCGTCTCCTGAAGTAGGTCCCCTGACGCAGGTGTCATAAAGTGGGCCTCCTGACGCAGGTCCCCTGATGCAGGTTTCCCAAAGTGGATTCCACTGATGCAGATCTCCTTTCATAGGTCTCCTAAGGCAGTTCCACTGACACATGTCTTCTGACGCAGATCTCCTAAAATAAATCTCCTGAGGTAGGTCCTTTGACGCAGGTGTCATAAAGTGGGCCTCCTGGCGCAGGTCCCCTGACGCAGGTCTCCTGATGCCGATTTCCTAAAGTGGATTCCACTGACGCATGTCTCCTTTCACAGGTCTCCTAAGACAGCTCCCCTGACATAGCTCCCCTGACGGAGATCTCCTAAAGTGCGTTTCCTAAGGTAGGTCCCCTGACGCAGGTGAAATAATGTGGGCCTCCTGACGCAGGTGTCCTGACGCAGGTCTCCTGAATCAAGTTTTCTAAAGTGGATTCCACTGACGCAGGTCTCTTTTCATAGGTCTCCTAATGCAGATCCCCTGACGAAGCTCTCCTGAAGGAGATCTCTTAAAGTGCGTCTCCTAAGTCAGGTACCCGGATGCAGGTGTCATATAGTGGGCCTCCTGACGCAGATCTCCTGACGCTGGTCCCCTAATGCAGGTTTTCTAAAGTGGATTCCACTGACTCATGTGTCCTTTCACAGGTCTCCTTAGACAGCTCCCCTGACATAGCTCCCCTGACGGAAATCTCCTAAAGTCGTTTCCTAAGGTAGGTCCCCTGACGCAGGGGAAATAAAGTGGGCCTCCTGACGCAGGTGTGCTGACGCAGGTCTCCTGATGCAGATTTCCTGAAGCGGATTCCACTGAGACAGGTCTCCTTTCACAGGTCTCCTCAGGCAGCTCCCCTGACACAGGTCTCCTGAAGGAGATTTCTCAAAGTGCGTCTACTGAAGTAACTCCCCTGACGCAGGTGTCATAAAGTGGGCCTCCTGACGCAGGTCCCCTGACGCAGGTCTCCTGATGCAGATTTCCTAAAGTGGATTCCACTGAGGCAGGTCTCCTTTCACAGGTCTCCTCAAGCAGCTCCCCTGATACAGGTCTCCTGATATAGATCTACTAAAGTGCGTCTCCTGAAGTAGGGCCCCTGACGCAGGTGTCATAAAGTGGGCCTCCTGACGCAGGTCCCCTGATGCAGGTCTACTGATGCATGTTTCCTAATGTTGATTCCACTGATGGAGATCTCCTGTCACAGCAATCCTAAAGCAGCTTCCCTGACACAGGTCTCCTGATATAGATCTACTATAGTTCGTCTCCTAAAGTAGGTCCCCTGACGCAGGTGTCATAAAGTGGGCCTCCTGACGCAGGTCCCCTGACGCAGGTCTCCTGATGCAGATTTCCTAAAGTGGATTCCACTGAGGCAGGTCTCCTTTCACAGGTGTCCTCAGGCAGCTCCCCTGACACAGGTCTCCTGATATAGATCTACTAAAGTGCGTCTCCTGAAGTAGGTCCCCTGATGCAGGTGTCATATAGTGGGCCTCCTGACACAGGTCTCCTGTTATAGATCTACTAAAGTACGTCTCCTGAAGTAGGTCCCCTGACGCAGGTGTCATCAAGTGGGCCTTCTGACGCAGGTCTCCTGATGCAGGTCTCCTGAACCAAATTTCCTAAAGTGGATTCCACTGAGGCAGGTCTCCTTTCACAGGTCTCCTCAGGCAGCTCCCCTGACACAGGTCTCCTGATATAGATCTACTAAAGTGCGTCTCCTGAAGTAGGTCCCCTGATGCAGGTGTCATATAGTGGGCCTCCTGACACAGGTCTCCTGTTATAGATCTACTAAAGTACGTCTCCTGAAGTAGGTCCCCTGACGCAGGTGTCATCAAGTGGGCCTTCTGACGCAGGTGTCCTGATGCAGGTCTCCTGAACCAAATTTCCTAAAGTGGATTCCACTGAGGCAGGTCTCCTTTCACAGGTCTCCTCAGGCAGCTCCCCTGACACAGGTCTCCTGAAGGAGATCTCTTAAAGTGCGTCTCCTAAAGTAGGTCCCGAGACGCAGGTGTCATAAAGTTGGCCTCCTGACGCAGGTCCCCTGATGCAGGTCTCCTGATGCAGATTTCCTAAAGTGGATTCCACTGAGGCAGGTCTCCTTTCAGAGGTCTCCTCAGGCAGCTCCCCTGACACAGGTGTCCTGATATAGATCTACTAAAGTGCGTCTCCTGAAGTAGGTCCCCTGACGCAGGTGTCATAAAGTGGGCCTCCTGACGCAGGTCCCCTGATGCAGGTTTCCCAAAGTGGATTCCACTGATGCAGATCTCCTTTCATAGGTCTCCTAAGGCAGTTCCACTGACACATGTCTTCTGACGCAGATCTCCTAAAATAAATCTCCTGAGGTAGGTCCTTTGACGCAGGTGTCATAAAGTGGGCCTCCTGGCGCAGGTCCCTGACGCAGGTCTCCTGATGCCGATTTCCTAAAGTGGATTCCACTGACGCATGTCTCCTTTCACAGGTCTCCTAAGACAGCTCCCCTGACATAGCTCCCCTGACGGAGATCTCCTAAAGTGCGTTTCCTAAGGTAGGTCCCCTGACGCAGGTGAAATAATGTGGGCCTCCTGACGCAGGTGTCCTGACGCAGGTCTCCTGAATCAAGTTTTCTAAAGTGGATTCCACTGACGCAGGTCTCTTTTCATAGGTCTCCTAATGCAGATCCCCTGACGAAGCTCTCCTGAAGGAGATCTCTTAAAGTGCGTCTCCTAAGTCAGGTACCCGGATGCAGGTGTCATATAGTGGGCCTCCTGACGCAGATCTCCTGACGCTGGTCCCCTAATGCAGGTTTTCTAAAGTGGATTCCACTGACTCATGTGTCCTTTCACAGGTCTCCTTAGACAGCTCCCCTGACATAGCTCCCCTGACGGAGATCTCCTAAAGTCGTTTCCTAAGGTAGGTCCCCTGACGCAGGGGAAATAAAGTGGGCCTCCTGACGCAGGTGTGCTGACGCAGGTCTCCTGATGCAGATTTCCTGAAGCGGATTCCACTGAGACAGGTCTCCTTTCACAGGTCTCCTCAGGCAGCTCCCCTGACACAGGTCTCCTGAAGGAGATTTCTCAAAGTGCGTCTACTGAAGTAACTCCCCTGACGCAGGTGTCATAAAGTGGGCCTCCTGACGCAGGTCCCCTGACGCAGGTCTCCTGATGCAGATTTCCTAAAGTGGATTCCACTGAGGCAGGTCTCCTTTCACAGGTCTCCTCAAGCAGCTCCCCTGATACAGGTCTCCTGATATAGATCTACTAAAGTGCGTCTCCTGAAGTAGGGCCCCTGACGCAGGTGTCATAAAGTGGGCCTCCTGACGCAGGTCCCCTGATGCAGGTCTACTGATGCATGTTTCCTAATGTTGATTCCACTGATGGAGATCTCCTGTCACAGCAATCCTAAAGCAGCTTCCCTGACACAGGTCTCCTGATATAGATCTACTATAGTTCGTCTCCTAAAGTAGGTCCCCTGACGCAGGTGTCATAAAGTGGGCCTCCTGACGCAGGTCCCCTGACGCAGGTCTCCTGATGCAGATTTCCTAAAGTGGATTCCACTGAGGCAGGTCTCCTTTCACAGGTGTCCTCAGGCAGCTCCCCTGACACAGGTCTCCTGATATAGATCTACTAAAGTGCGTCTCCTGAAGTAGGTCCCCTGATGCAGGTGTCATATAGTGGGCCTCCTGACACAGGTCTCCTGTTATAGATCTACTAAAGTACGTCTCCTGAAGTAGGTCCCCTGACGCAGGTGTCATCAAGTGGGCCTTCTGACGCAGGTCTCCTTATGCTGATTTCCTAAAGTGGATTCCACTGAGGCAGGTCTCCTTTCACAGGTCTCCTCAGGCAGCTCCCCTGACACAGGTCTCCTGAAGGAGATCTCTTAAAGTGCGTCTCCTAAAGTAGGTCCCCTAACGCAGGTGTCATAAAGTTGGCCTCCTGACGCAGGTCCCCTGATGCAGGTCTCCTGATGCAGATTTCCTAAAGTGGATTCCACTGAGGCAGGTCTCCTTTCAGAGGTCTCCTCAGGCAGCTCCCCTGACACAGGTCTCCTGATATACATCTACTAAAGTACGTCTCCTGAAGTAGGTCCCCTGACGCAGGTGTCATAAAGTGGGCCTCCTGACGCAGGTCCCCTGATGCAGGTTTCCTGAACTGGATTCCACTGATGCAGATCTCCTTTCATAGGTCTCCTAAGGCAGTTCCCCTGACATATGTCTTCTGACGCAGATCTCCTAAAATAAATCTCCTGAGGTAGGTACTTTGACGCAGGTGTCATAAAGTGGGTCTCCTGGCGCAGGTGCCCTGACGCAGGTCTCCTGATGCAGATTTCCTAAAGTGGATTCCACTGAGGCAGGTCTCCTTTCACAGGTCTCCTAAGACAGCTCCCCTGACATAGCTCCCCTGACGGAGATCTCCTAAAGTGCGTTTCCCAAGGTAGGTCCCCTGACGCAGGTGTCATAAAGAGGGCCTCCTGACGCAGGTGTCCTGATGCAGGTCTCCTGAACCAAATTTCCTAAAGTGCATTCCACTGATGCAGGTCTCTTTTCACAGGTCTCCTAACGCAGCTCCCCTGACGAAGCTCTCCTGAAGGAGATCTCTTAAAGTGCGTCTCCTAAGTTAGGTCCTCTGATGCAGGTGTCATAAAGTGGGCCTCCTGACGCAGGTCTCCTAACGCTGGTCCCCTAATGCAGGTTTCCTAAAGTGGATTCCACTTACTCATGTGTCCTTTCACAAGTCTCCTAAGACAGCTCCCCTGACGAAGCTCTCCTGAAGGAGATGTCTTAAAGTGCGTCTCCTAAGTTAGGTCTCCTGATGCAGGTATCATATAGTGGGCCTCCTGACGCCGGTCTCCTGATATAGATCTACTAAGGTGCGTCTCCTGGCGCAGGCCCCCTGTTGCAGGTCTCCTGATGCAGATTTCCTAAAGTGGATTCCACTGAGGCAGATCTCCTTTCACAGGTCTCCTAAGACAGCTCCCCTGACATAGCTCCCCTGACGGAGATCTCCTAAAGTGCGTTTCCTAAGGTAGGTCCCCTGACGCAGGTGTCATAAAGTGGGCCTCCTGATACAGGTGTCCTGACGCAGGTCTCCTGAATCAAATATCCTAAAGTGGATTCCACTGATGCAGGTCTCTTTTCACAGGTCTCCTAACGCAGCTCCCCTGACGAAGCTCTCCTGAAGGAGATCTCTTAAAGTGCGTCTCCTAAGTTAGGTCTCCTGATGCAGGTATCATATAGTGGGCCTCCTGACGCCGGTCCCCTAATGCAGGTTTCCTAAAGTGGATTCCACTGATTCATGTGTCCTTTCACAGGTCTCCTAAGACAGCTTCCCTGACATAGCTCCCCTGACGGAGATCTCCTAAAGTGCGTTTCCTAAGGTAGTTCCCCTGACGCAGGTGTCATAAAGTGGGCCTCCTGACGCAGGTGTCCTGACGCAGGTCTCCTGAATCAAATTTCCTAAAGTGGATTCCACTGACTCATGTGTCCTTTCACAGGTCTCCTAAGACAGCTCCCTTGACGAAGCTCTCCTGAAGGAGATCTCTTAAAGTGCGTCTCCTAAGTTAGGTCAACTGATGCAGGTGTCATATAGTGGGCCTCCTGACACAGGTCTCCTGACGCAGGTCTCCTGATGCAGATTTCTTAAACTTGATTCCACTGAGGCAGGTCTCCTTTCACTGGTCTCCTCAGGCAGCTCCCCTGACACAGGTCTCCTGATATAGATCTACTAAAGTGCGTCTCCTGAAGTAGGTCCCCTGTTGCAGGTGTCATAAAGTGGGCCTCCTCACGCAGGTCCCCTGACGCAGGTCTCCTGAATCAGATTTCCTAAAGTTGATTCCACTGAGGAAGGTCTCCTTTCACAGGTCTCCTCAAGCAGCTCCCCTGACACAGGTCTCCTGATATAGATCTACAAAAGTGCGTCTCCGGAAGTAGGTCCCCTGACGCAGGTGTCATAAAGTGGGCCTCCTGACGCAGGTCCCCTGACGCCGGTTTCCTAAAGTGGATTCCACTGACGCAGGTCTCCTTTCACATGTCTCCTAATGTAGCTCCCCTTCAAAAGCTCTCCTGAAAGAGATCTCTTAAAGTGCGTCTCCTAAGATAGGTCCCCTGATGCAGGTGTCATGAAGTGGGCGTACTGTCGCCTGTCCCCTGAAGCAAGTCTCCTGATGCAGGTTTCCTAAAGTGGATTTCACTGATGCAGATCTCCTTTCACAGGTCTCCAAAGGCAGTTCCCCTGACATGTCTTCTGACGCAGATCTCCTAAAGTAAATCCCCTGAGGTAGGTCTTATGACGCAGGTGTCATAAAGTGGGCCTCCTGACGCAGGTCCCCTCACGCAGGTCTCCTGATGCAGATTTCCTAAAGTGGATTCCACTGAGGCAGGTCTCCTTTCACAGGTCTCCTAAGACAGCTCCCCTGACATAGCTCCCCTGACGGAGATCTCCTAACGTGCGTTTCCTAAGGTAGGTCCCCTGACGCAGGTGAAATAAAGTGGGCCTCCTGACGCAGGTCTCCTGAATCAAATTTCCTGAAGTGGATTCCACTGACACAGGTCTCTTTTCACAGGTCTCCTAACGCAGCTCCCCTGACGAAGCTCTCCTGAAGGAGATCTCTTAAAGTGCGTCTCCTAAGTTAGGTCCTCTGATGCAGGTGTCATAAAGTGGGCCTCCTAAGGCAGGTCTCCTGACGCCGGTCCCCTAATGCAGGTTTCCTAAAGTGGATTCCACTGACTCATGTGTCCTTTCACAGGTGTCCTAAGACAGCTCCCTTGACGAAGCTCTCCTGAAGGAGATCTCTTAAAGTGCGTCTCCTAAGTTAGGTCCCCTGATGCAGGTGTCATATAGTGGGCCTCCTGACACAGGTCTCCTGATATAGATCTACTAAAGTGCGTCTCCTGAAGTAGGTCCCCTGATGCAGGTGTCATAAAGTGGGCCTCCTGATGCAGGTCCCCTGACGCAGGTCTCCTGATGCAGATTTCCTAAAGTGGATTCCACTTAGGTAGGTCTCCTTTCACAGGTCTCCTAAGACAGCTCCCCTGACATAGCTCCCCTGACGGAGATCTCCTAAAGTGCGTTTCCTAAGGTAGGTCCCCTGACGCAGGTGTCATAAAGTGGGCCTCCTGATACAGGTGTCCTGACGCAGGTCTCCTGAATCAAATATCCTAAAGTGGATTCCACTGATGCAGGTCTCTTTTCACAGGTCTCCTAACGCAGCTCCCCTGACGAAGCTCTCCTGAAGGAGATCTCTTAAAGTGCGTCTCCTAAGTTAGGTCCCCTGATGCAGGTATCATATAGTGGGCCTCCTGACGCCGGTCCCCTAATGCAGGTTTCCTAAAGTGGATTCCACTGATTCATGTGTCCTTTCACAGGTCTCCTAAGACAGCTTCCCTGACATAGCTCCCCTGACGGAGATCTCCTAAAGTGCGTTTCCTAAGGTAGTTCCCCTGACGCAGGTGTCATAAAGTGGGCCTCCTGACGCAGGTGTCCTGACGCAGGTCTCCTGAATCAAATTTCCTAAAGTGGATTCCACTGACACAGGTCTCTTTTCACAGGTCTCTTTTCACAGGTCTCCTAGCGCATTTCCCCTGACGAAGCTCTCCTGAAGGAGATCTCTTAAAGTGCGTCTCCTAAGTTAGGTCCTCTGATGCAGGTGTCATAAAGTGGGCCTCCTAAGGCAGGTCTCCTGACGCCGGTCCCCTAATGCAGGTTTCCTAAAGTGGATTCCACTGACTCATGTGTCCTTTCACAGGTGTCCTAAGACAGCTCCCTTGACGAAGCTCTCCTGAAGGAGATCTCTTAAAGTGTCTCCTAAGTTAGGTCAACTGATGCAGGTGTCATATAGTGGGCCTCCTGACACAGGTCTCCTGATATAGATCCACTAAAGTGCGTCTCCTGAAGTAGGTCCCCTGATGCAGGTCTACTGATGCATGTTTCCTAATGTGGATTCCATTGATGGAGATCTCCTTTCACAGCAATCCTAAAGCAGCATCCCTGACACAGGTCTCCTGACGCAGATCTCCTAATGTAAATCTCCTGAGTTAGGTCCTCTGACGCAGGTGTCATAAAGTGGGCCTCCTGACGTTGGTCCCTTGAAGGAGGTCTCCTGATGCAGGTGTCATATAGTGGGCCTCCTGACGCCGGTCCCCTAATGCAGGTTTCCTAAAGTGGATTCCACTAATTCATGTGTCCTTTCACAGGTCTCCTAAGACAGCTTCCCTGACATAGCTCCCCTGACCGAGATCTCCTAAAGTGCGTTTCCTAAGGTAGATCCCCTGACGCAGGTGTCATAAAGTGGGCCTCCTGACGCAGGTGCTGTGACGCAGGTCTCCTGATGCAGATTTCCTAAACTTGATTCCACTGAGGCAGGTCTCCTTTCACTGGTCTCCTCAGGCAGCTCCCCTGACACAGGTCTCCTGATATAGATCTACTAAAATGCGTCTCCTGAAGTAGGTCCCCTGACGCAGGTGTCATAAAGTGGGACTCCTGACGCAGGTCCTGAGGCATGTCTCCTGATGCAGATTTCCTAAAGTTGATTCCACTGAGGAAGGTTTCCTTTCACAGGTCTTCTCAAGCAGCTCCCCTGACACAGGTCTCCTGATATAGATCTACAAAAGTGCGTCTCCTGAAGTAGGTCCCCTGACGCAGGTGTCATAAAGTGGGCCTCCTGACGCAGGTCCCCTGACGCCGGTTTCCTAAAGTGGATTCCACTGACGCAGGTCTCCTTTCACATGTCTCCTAACGTAGCTCCCCTTCAAAAGCTCTCCTGAAAGAGATCTCTTAAAGTGCGTCTCCTAAGATAGGTCCCCTGATGCAGGTGTCATAAAGTGGGCGTCCTGACGGCTGTCCCCTGAAGCAGGTCTCCTGATGCAGGTTTCCTAAAGGGGATTCCACTGATACAGATCTCCTTTCACAGGTCTCCAAAGGCAGTTCCCCTGACATGTCTTCTGAAGCAGATCTCCTAAAGTAAATCTCCTGAGGTAGGTCCTATGACGCAGGTGTCATAAAGTGGGCCTCCTGACGCAGGTCCCATCACGCAGGTCTCCTGATGCAGATTTCCTAAAGTGGATTCCACTGAGGCAGGTCTCCTTTCACAGGTCTCCTAAGACAGCTCCCCTGACATAGCTTCCCTGACGGAGATCTCCTAACGTGCGTTTACTAAGGTAGGTCCCCTGACGCAGGTGAAATAAAGTGGGCCTCCTGACGCAGGTCTCCTGACGCCGGTCTCCTGAATCAAATTTCCTAAAGTGGATTCCACTGACTCATGTGTCCTTTCACAGGTCTTTTAAGACAGCTCCCCTGACGAAGGTCTCCTAAAGGAGATCTCTTAAAGTGCGTCTCCTAAGTTAGGTCCCCTGATGCAGGTGTCATATAGTGGGCCTCCTGACGCAGGTCCCCTGACGCAGGTCTCCTGATGCAGATTTCCTAAAGTGGATTCCACTTAGGTAGGTCTCCTTTCACAGGTCTCCTCAGGCAGCTCCCCTGACACAGGTCTCCTGATATAGATCTACTAAAGCGCCTCTCCTGAAGTAGGTCCCCTGACGCAGGTGTCATAAAGTGAGCCTCCTGACGCAGGTCCCCTGAAGGAGGTCTCCTGATGCAGGTTTCCTAAAGTGGATTCCACTGATGCAGGTCTCCTTTCACAGGTCTCCTAACGTAGCTCCCCTTCAAAAGCTCTCCTGAAGGAGATCTCTTAAATTGCATGTCCTAAGATAGGTCCCCTGATGCAGGTGTTATAAAAGGGCCTCCTGACGCAGGTACCCTGATGCAGGTCTACTGATGCATGTTTCCTAATGTGGATTCCAATGATGGAGATCTCCTTTCACAGTAATCCTAAAGCAGCTTCCCTGACACAGGTCTCCTGATATAGATCTACTATAGTTCGTCTCCTGAAGTAGGTCCCCTGACGCAGGTGTCATAAAGTGGGCCTCTTAACGCAGGTGTCCTGACGCAGGTCTCCTGAATCAAGTTTCATAAAGTGGATTCCACTGACGCAGGTCTGTTTTCACAGGTCTCCTCGGGCAGCTCCCCTGACACAGGTCTCCTGAAGGAGATCTCTTAAAGTGCGTCTCCTGAAGTAGGTCCCCTGACGCAGGTGTCATAAAGTGGGCCTCCTGACGCAGGTCCCCTGACGCAGGTCTCCTGATGCAGATTTCCTAAAGTGGATTCCACTGAGGCAGGTCTCCTCTCACAGGTCTCCTCAAGCAGCTCCCCTGACACAGGTCTCCTGATATAGATCTACTAAAGTGCGTCTCCTGAAGTAGGTCCCCTGACGCAGATGTCATAAAGTGGGCTTCCTGACGCAGGTCCCCTGACGCAGGTTTCCTAAAGTGGATTCCACTAACGCAGGTCTCCTTTCACATGTCTCCTAATGTAGCTCCCCTTCAGAAGCTCTCCTGAAAGAGATCTCTTAAAGTGCGTCTCCTAAGATAGGTCCCCTGATACAGGTGTCATAAAGGTTGCGTCCTGACGCTTGTCACCTGAAGCAGGTCTCCTGATGCAGGTTTCCTAAAGTGGAATTTCACTGATGCAGATCTCCTTTCACAGGTCTCCTAAGGCAGTTCCCCTGACACATGTCTTCTGACGCAGATCTCCTAAAGTAAATCTCCTGAGGTAGGTCCTCTGACGCAGGTGTCATAAAGTGGGCCTCCTGACGCAGGTCCCCTCACGCATGTCTCCTGATTCAGATTTCCTGAAGTGGATTCCACTGAGGCAGCTCTCCTTTCACAGGTCTCCTCAGGCACCTACCCTGACACAGGGCTCCTGATATAGATCTACTAAAGTGCGTCTCCTGAAGTAGGTCCCCTGACGCAGGTGAAATAAAGTGGGCCTCCTGATGCAGGTGTCCTGACGCAGGTCTCCTGAATCAAGTTTCCTGAAGTGGATTCCACTGACGCAGGTCTCTTTTCACAGGTCTCCTAATGCAGCTCCCGTGACGAAGCTCTCCTGAAGGAGATCTCTTAAAGTGCGTCTCCTAAGTTAGGTCCTCTGACGCAGGTGTCATATAGTGGGCCTCCTGACGCAGGTTTCCTGATATAGATCCACTAAAATGCGTCTCCTGAGGTAGGTCCTCTGACGCAGGTGTCATAAAGTGGGCCTCCTGACGCAGGTGTCCTGACGCAGGTCTCCTGAATCAAATTTCCTAAAGTGGATTCCACTGATGCAGTTCTCTTTTCACAGGTCTCCTAACGCAGCTCCCCTGACGAAGCTCTCCTGAAGGAGATCTCTTAAAGTGCGTCTCCTAAGTTAGGTCCCCTGATGCAGGTGTCATATAGTGGGCCTCCTGACGCAGGTCTCCTGACGCCGGTCCCCTAATGCAAGTTTCCTAAAGTGGATTCCACTGACTCATATGTCCTTTCATAGGTCTCCTAAGACAGCTCCCCTGACATAGCTCCCCTGATGGAGATCTCCTAAAGTGCGTTTCCTAAGGTAGGTTCCCTGACGCAGGTGAAATAAGGTGGGCCTCCTGACGCAGGTCTCCTAAATCAGGTTTCCTGAAGTGGATTCCACTGACGCAGGTCTCTTTTCACAGGTGTCCTAATGCAGCTCCCCTGACGAAGCTCTCCTGAAGGAGATCTCTTAAAGTGCGTCTCCTAAGTTAGGTCCTCTGATACAGGTGACATATAGTGGGCCTCCTGACGCAGGTCTCCTGATATAGATCTACTAAAATGCGTCTCCTGAAGTAGGTCCCCTGTCGCCGGTGTCATAAAGTGGGCCTCCTGACGCAGGTCCCCTGACGCAGGTCTCCTGATGCAGATTTCCTAAATTGGATTCCACTGAGGCAGGTCTCCTTTCACAGGTCTCCTCAGGCAGCTCCCCTGACACAGGTCTCCTTATATAGATCTACTAAAGTGCGTCACCTGAAGTAGGTCCCCTGACGCAGGTGTCATAAAGTGGGCCTCCCGACGCAGGTGTCCTGACGCAGGTCTCCTGAATCAAGTTTCCTAAAGTGGATTCCACTGACGCAGGTCTCTTTTCACAGGTCTCCTAACGCAGCTCCCCTGACGAAGCTCTCCTGAAGGAGATCTCTTAAAGTGCGTCTCCTAAGTTAGGTCCTCTGATGCAGGTGTCATATAGTGGGCCTCCTGACGCAGGTCTCCTGATATAGATCTACTAAAGTGCGTCTCCTGAAGTAGGTCCCCTGACGCAGGTGTCATAAAGTGGGCCTCCTGACGCAGGTCCCCTGACGCAGGTCTCCTTATGCAGATTTCCTAAAGTGGATTCCACTGAGGCAGGTCTCCTCTCACAGGTCTCCTCAAGCAGCTCCCCTGACACAGGTCTCCTGATATAGATCTACTAAAGTGCGTCTCCTGAAGTAGGTCCCCTGACGCAGATGTCATAAAGTGGGCTTCCTGACGCAGGTCCCCTGACGCAGGTTTCCTAAAGTGGATTCATCTAACGCAGGTCTCCTTTCACATGTCTCCTAATGTAGCTCCCCTTCAGAAGCTCTCCTGAAAGAGATCTCTTAAAGTGCGTCTCCTAAGATAGGTCCCCTGATACAGGTGTCATAAAGTTTGCGTCCTGACGCTTGTCACCTGAAGCAGGTCTCCTGATGCAGGTTTCCTAAAGTGGATTCCACTGATGCAGATCTCCTTTCACAGGTCTCCTAAGGCAGTTCCCCTGACACATGTCTTCTGACGCAGATCTCCTAAAGTAAATCTCCTGAGGTAGGTCCTCTGACGCAGGTGTCATAAAGTGGGCCTCCTGACGCAGGTCCCCTCAAGCATGTCTCCTGATGCAGATTTCCTAAAGTCGATTCCACTGAGGCAGGTCTCCTTTCACAGGTCTCCTAAGACAGCTCCCCTGACATAGCTCCCCTGACGGAGATCTCCTAAAGTGCGTTTCCTAAGGTAGGTCCCCTGACGCAGGTGAAATAAAGTGGGCCTCCTGACGCAGGTGTCCTGACGCAGGTCTCCTGAATCAAGTTTCCTATAGTGGATTCCACTGACGACGGTCTCTTTTCACAGGTCTCCTAACGCAGCTCCCCTGACGAAGCTCTCCTGAAGGAGATCTCTTAAAGTGCGTCTTCTTAGTTAGGTCCCCTGATGCAGGTGTCATATAGTGGGCCTCCTGACGCAGGTCTCCTGATATAGATCTACTGAAATGCGTCTCCTGAGGTAGGTCCTCTGACGCAGGTGTCATAAAGTGGGCCTCCTGACGCAGGTGTCCTGACGCAGGTCTCCTGAATCAAATTTCCTAAAGTGGATTCCACTGACGCAGGTCTCTTTTCACAGGTCTCCTAACGCAGTTCCTCTGACGAAGCTCTCCTGAAGGAGATCTCTTAAAGTGCGTCTCCTAAGTTAGGTCCCCTGATGCAGGTGTCATATAGTGGGCCTCCTGACGCAGGTCTCCTGACGCCGGTCCCCTAATGCAGGTTTCCTAAAGTGGATTCCACTGACTCATATGTCCTTTCACAGGTCTCCTAAGACAGCTCCCCTGACATAGCTCCCCTGACGGAGTTCTCCTAAAGTGCGTTTCCTAAGGTAGGTCCCCTGACGCAGGTGAAATAAGGTGGGCCTCCTGACGCAGGTCTCCTGAATCAAGTTTCCTAAAGTGGATTCCACTGACGCAGGTCTCGTTTCACAGGTCTCCTAATGCAGCTCCCCTGACGAAGCTCTCCTGAAGGAGATCTCTTAAAGTGCGTCTCCTAAGTTAGGTCCTCTTATGCAGGTGTCATGTAGTGGGCCTCCTGACGCAGGTCTCCTGATATAGATCAACTAAAATGCGTCTCCTGAAGTAGGTCCCGTGACGCAGGTGTCATAAAATGGGCCTCCTGACGCAGGTCCCCTGACGCAGGTCTCCTGATGCAGATTTCCTAAATTGGATTCCACTGAGGCAGGTCTCCTTTCACGGGTCTCCTCAGGCAGCTCCCCTGACACAGGTCTCCTTGTATAGATCTACTAAAGTGCGTCTCCTGAAGTAGGTCCCCTGACGCAGGTGTCATAAAGTGGGCCTCCCGACGCAGGTGTCCTGACGCAGGTCTCCTGAATCAAGTTTCCTAAAGTGGATTCCACTGACGCAGGTCTCTTTTCACAGGTCTCCTAACGCAGCTCCCCTGACGAAGCTCTCCTGAAGGAGATCTCTTAAAGTGCGTCTTCTTAGTTAGGTCCCCTGATGAAGGTGTCATATAGTGGGCCTCCCGACGCAGGTCTCCTGACGCAGATTTCCTAAAGTAGATTCCACTGAGGCAGGTCTCCTTTCACAGGTCTCCTCAGGCAGCTCCCCTGACACAGGTCTCCTGAAGGAGATCTCTTAAAGTGCGTCTCCTAAAGTAGGTCCCCTGACGCAGGTGTCATAAAGTGGGCCTCCTGACGCAGGTCCCCTGACGCAGTCAATACAAAATAAAACTGTAAACTGTTTTACAGGTTTTACCCTTCAAATATGAATAGAATATATTTTTAAAGATAAACATAAATTAATATGTTTCTATGTCGGGTTAAAAATGCTAGCTTTACATAGACCTAAAGGCGAAGCCACATGTGTGTATACAAAACAGATTGATGTCTCAAATAAATAAAGGACATTTGGGTTTAAATGTGGATCAGCTTAAAGTGAATCAAAATCCAGATTGTTAAATAGAAAAAATGTATATTAATTAATAAAATGTGAAAACAAGACATTATCAAATTGGAAAAAAAAAATACCCTCATTGAACCACCACCTTGGCGTGGTGGAGCGGTTTGTGTGCTCAAGTGATCTCAAGAGCTATGCTGTCACGGGCTTCTGCCTGTGGTTGTCTTCCATGGCAGACACCTTATGGGTGATGAGCCAGACAAAGGGCGGCTCAGAACACCTTCATGAAAAGTCCAATCCAAGATTCCGCTGTGTCGCCTGTATTGGCGTGACTGGGGCACCACCCTGGAGCCAGGCCTGTGATTGGGGCTCGCAGGTGATTGCCTGGTGGTCAGGTCCCATGGGCCCTGGTCAGGTCAAGCCCAAAGTAGCGACGTGGGATCACTCTCCAGTGGGCCCACCACCTGCAGGAGGGCTCAGAAGGGGTAGGTGCGTTGTGGTTTGGGTGCAGTTGAAGGCAAGTGCCTTGGCGGCTCAAACCCTGGTCATGGAACTGGATTTTTGAGACATGGAACATCATCTCTTTGGAAGGGAAGGAACCTGAGCTTGTGCAAGAGGTCAAAAGGTACTGGCTAGATATAGCTGGGCTCAACTCCATTTTCAGCCTGAGCTCTGAAACTCAGTCCCTCAAGAGGGGTTAAATTCTCTACCATTCAAGAGTTGCCAATATTGAGAGGCAGCTAGCTGGGGTGGGCTTACTTGTGAGCCACCAGCTCAGCCACCAAGTGATGGAGTTCACACCGGTGGACGAGAGGGTTAGCTGGGGGATAGCTCTCTACTGTGTTTCCAAACTACTGGCCAAACAGTGGTTTGGAAAACCTGGCCTTCTTGGTGTCTCTTGGAGGGATACTGGAAAGTGCCCCAACAGGGGACTCCATCATCATCCTGGGGGATTTCACTGCCCACGTGGGCAATGACCTCAAAGAGGTTCTGACAAACGGTCTGACGCCTCAGAAGGGGAAAGCAATTTTCTGTAGGTTCTGTTTACAGTGCAGGTGGGAGGCTGTTGAATTTGATTGAGAACATTGTCGGGCAATGGAAGGAATACTTTGAGGATCTCCTCAATCCTACTGACACGCCTTCTCTTGAGGAAGCTGAGGCTGTGGATTTTGGGGTGGGGCTGTACATCACCAAAGCTGACGTCAATGAGGTAGTCATATTTGTTCTGTGTTCGTTGGCAAGGCTCCATCGAAAGTGGAAGAAGCCTGCTCTGAGTACCTCAAGTCTTTGCATGCTGTGGGAGTGTCTTGGCTGACACGTCTTTGCAGCATTGCGTGACAGACGGGAACTGTACCACTGGATTGGCAGACAGGGGTGGTGGGGGAACCTGAGGGTGTGTTCCAACTACCAAGGAATCACACTCCTCGCCCTCCCAGGGAAAGTCTATGCTAGGGTACTGGAGAGGAGAGTCTGTCCAATAGTCCAGTCTCAGATCCAGGAACAACAGTGTGGTGTCCATCCTGGTTGTGGAACTGTGAACCAGCTCTACACCCTGTTTAGGTTGCTGGAGGGTTTGTGGGAGTTGACTCATCCAGTCCATATGTGTTTTATGAATTTGGTGTTCAACTGCGTCCCTTGTGGTGTCCTGGGGAGGATGCTCTGGTAGTATGGGGTCCGGGGAGCCTTGCTCAGAGCTGTCCAGTCTCTGTATGACCAGAGCAGGAGCTTGGTCCGAATAGCCGGCAGTAAGTCAGACCTGTTCCCGGCGCATTTCGGACTCCGGCAGGGCTGCCCTTTATCACCAGTTTTGTTCATAGTCTTTATGGACAGAATTTCTAGGCACTGTCAGTGACCAGAGGACCACAGGTTCTGCTCTTTGCAGTTGACGTTGTCATGTTGGCTTTATAGAGCCAAGACCTCCATCATGCATTAGAGCAGTTTTAAGCCTAGTTTGAAGCGGCTGTGATAAGGGTCAGCACCACTAAGTCTGAGGCCACCGTTCTAGACCGGAAAAAGGTAGTTTGTCCTCTCTTGGTGTGTGGAGTGCTCCTATCCGAGGTGGAGGAGTTTAAGTATCTTGAGGTCTTGTTTAAGAGTGAAAGAAGATAGTAGCATTAGACTGATAGGCAGATTATCCAGGACACACTGGAGATACTGTCCCTCGGCTGGCCTGGGAACGTCCTGAAGGCCCCCAGAGGAGCTGGAGGAAGTGGCCGGGGAGAGGTAAGTCTGGGCATCTTTGCTTAAACTGCTGCCCTTGCGACCTGGTCCCGTGTGAGCGGAAGAAGATGGATGGATGAGAAAAAAAATTAAAGTTTAAAAACAGTTTTAAACTTTAAAATGTACACTCTGTAAACTTAAGGGACTAGTTGAAAAAATGTTAAATAAAAATTGTAAATTTGAAAAAAAATATACTGTACACTTGAAAGAAATATTGAAACATAAAAAATAATATATGCGAATTTAAAACTTGAATAAAAAAAAAACAAGAGTGCTAAAGCTGTTTACCAATAGAAAAATCTAGATCATTTTTAATCTTCAAACTTTTCTTTTTCCCTTTTTGCTTTCAGTGCTCAGTTTTCAATTTCAATTCAGTTTTCAAGTACTTGCTGCTGAGCTGATCCTATTTTTCACGTGGGGGCGAGCCTTTGAGCTCAACAAAAAAAAAGTTGAAATTACAAATAAACTTTTTTCAGTTCTAGGTGTAGTTTTTAAAAAATTGTCATTCAAGATTTAAATTTACACATATTTTTAAAAGGATCAGTACTTCTTTCAAGTTTAAAAAGTGAGGCTACTTTCGAATTTAAAACTGTTTTCAATTTTTCATTTTTGAAATGTAAAAAGTCTTGTTTTCAAAATTTTAATTTCTTTTAATTCAAATTTTCAATTTTGTTTTTCATTAACTTTAAGCTGATCCAAATTTGACCATATACATTTTTCTTTTTTTTTAATCACCCTTCTTTTAGACTTACAAGCTGAAAATATTTTATTTTTTTATTTTTTATTTTAGTCTGAATCATATTGAAGAGAGGCCTGCAGTAACCTGATTTGAATTTCAGTGTGTCACATGGTCAAGTGACACAGATTTCTCATTGGCTGAACACAGTGAGAGGGAAGACTCATTCAGATTCTGTGGCTGACGTCACTAATGAGCAGGAGTCGGCAAGCGGGAAAAGTGCAGAGAACGGGAGACTTTTGATGAGCAACTGCCGTATTTTTTCTGTATATGAGGATCTGTAGGAACAATTTTCAACATTCTATTTGAATTTCTGGAAAAGACTCAAGTAAAAACTTTGGAGTTTGCACGGTAAGTACGCAATTTATTTCCTCCAGCTAAGTGCATGCTGCAGGTGTTTTAAGCTAGCTCTGTCAGTGCTACAGGCTTCAGGGCTACTCGCGGTGACTGTGGCTGTAAAAGCCACTATTAACTTCTAAAAATGATAACTTGTGCTTTTTGTAATAAAAACAGACACATTGAAGCGTTATGTCTTGCATTGCAGAGTTCATAGGAATGAGCCTCGATGTTTTTTCAAATGTGTCAGTGCTAATTGTGGGAAGACATTTTGCACCTACTCTGCTTTTAAGGGCCATTTTTTTTATCGCATTCACAATTTGACTGCACCACAGAGTGATTCTACAGCCATTATTGCAAACTTTAAATGTGCAGTTTCACTATGTGTGCGCAATTTTTACACTGTGAAAGACCTTGTGTCTCATTTAAAAGACCACATTGCAGAAAGCAGATCCGTGTCATGTCCTGTAACTGGTTGTCTTTAAAGTAAAGTCATCATTTCCTGCTCACATGTCTAGGAAGCATAAAGCATGCTCATCTGAACGCATCAGTGAAATGTATAGGGAAACACGTTCTCAGCCCTCTAATGTCAGTGATGGTTGAAATGTTTTGGAAAGCGCAAATGCAGCTACTCCAACAACTCCAATAAACGTCAACACTGATATGTCTGAGGACATTAGTGAACCATATCTCAGAAATCTATCTCTATTTTACCTCAAACTGCAAGGACAACTCCTTGTTCCTGCTTCAACCATTCAGACTATTATTGAGGAAATACAAAATGTGCACGAGATGGGACTAGATTATACATTATCCAAAGTTAGTTCATCATTAAAAACAGACATGGGCTTTGCAGATGAAACAATTGTACAAATATGCAATAGTATTAAAGAGTCTGATTTGTTTTCAGTTTGTCATCTGGGCCCACTAAGAACAACATATTCACAGAGTCAAACATTCACTCAAATGTTTAAATATACAGAACCAAAAAAAGTGAAATTAGGAATAGATGAAAATATGAAACAAAAGTCTGCCTATTACATCCCAGTGACACAAACATTGAAAAGCCTTTTGCAGTCCGATTTATGGAAGTACAGAGTTTCACAGCAGTCTGAGACTGACACTGATGTATTTTCTGATATAACCGATGGACATAATTTTAAATCAAACCATTTTTTTATTGAAAATCCACAATGCCTGAAGTTAATTTTGTACCAAGATGCGTTTGAAATTGTGAACCCCCTGGGTTCTGCTAAAAAGACACACAAAGTTCTTGCAGTCTATCTTTCTGTCTTTCTATCTTTAGTTTGGAATAACCAAGGTTTTCTCAGAGTTGTTGGCAGATCTGAAAGTCCTAAAAACTGATGGGATAACTGTAGATGGAGAAACAATGAAAGGGGCTTTATACTTTATTGCTGGTGATAATTTGGGCTCTCACACTATTGGTGGGTTTACTGAAAACTTCAGTCGCTCTCAATATTTTTGCAGATATTGTGAAATTACGAGAGGTGAGTTTGAAAGTAATCCAAACATTTGTGGTCCACAGCGTACTCCAGAGACCTATGATACAGTTGTTTCCAATCATCAGGCCAAGAACACTCAAGACAACAAAGGACTAAAGATAAGTTCTGTTTTTAAAACACTTGAGTCTTTCCACGTCTGTCAGCCTGGCCTGCCACCTTGTTTAGGCCATGACATATTTGAAGGTGTCCTGTCATATGATGTAGCACTATTCTTAAAAAATATGATTAAAACAAAGAAATGGTTTACATATACACTCTTAAACAGACGTATCAAACAGTTTAAATACAAAGGATCTGAGGCACTAGCAAAACCATGTGCTGTCAACTCAGAAGGATCAAAGCTCTCAGGTCAAGCAATCCAAAATTGGAATTTATTAAGGTTGCTACCGATATTAATTGGTGACAAAGTGCAAAACTTGCAGGATGAAGTATGGCAGTTAGCTCTTCAGCTAAAAGACATTGTAGATCTGATATGTTCTCAAAAAATATCTTTGCCCCAGATTGCATATCTTGATGTTCTGATTCAAAAATGTTTGGACTCAAGAAAGTTATTATTTCCTGATAATTCTTTAAAACCCAAACACCATTTTTTACGTCACTATCCAGCACTGATTTTAAAATTTGGACCATTACTAAGACTATGGACTATTCATTTTGAAAGTAAGCATAGTTACTTTAAAAGATGTGCCAGGCACTTGAAAAACTTCATAAACATTTGTCAAACTTTGTCAGAGCGTCACCAGTTGTATCAGGCATATCTTTTAGCTGGGCAGGGCTGTAGTTATCTACTGCGAGTCAAAGACAGCTGTGTGTTTTATTCTAACCTTTACAGTGATGCTATTAAACATGCCTTAAGGGACTTTGCATTTGAAGAAAGTAGTACCAGAGTTTCCACAGAGTTGGAGTATAAAGGCACTACATATAAAAAAGGACACCATCTTGCGTACAGAAATGATGAATGCATATAATTTGGAGAACTTCTTCTTGCCTTGATTCAGAATGACGATGCTGTATATTTTCTGATGGATATTCTGAAAGCAGACTAGCTCCCTGACTACCATCTGTACTCTGTGTCAAAGGACAGGTTCATGTTACAGTGTGTTAACAATAATGACCTCGCTGATTTTTATCCTTTGGTGTCTTACATTCTCGACGGGCATCAAGTCATTTCATTAAAACACAGTATAGTGTCAAAATAAGATTGAATCACATTCAAGGTTGACAACCTAGTCATTGTATTATTCTGAACATTTTCTCAAATAGAGCAACAAAAAAAAACATATTTCCTGGTAAACTCTACACTTTGCAGATAAATCAAAAAACATATATCCCAATCTTACTTTATGCTGTGTAAATTGTGTCCAAATTTTTATTTCTTTCTGATTCAAGGTGATCTTAATTCCTTACACGTGAAAATGAGTGAATCAGAACCTACTTTCGTCCACACTGCCATTATGGAAGTCTTACCAGAACTACCAGAGCATACAAAAAACATCCTAGAAGAACACTGCAGTCCATTGGAGTGGAGTTGTATGATGATCAACGATTCATAGAAGAGGCTGATTTGCTGCCAGCTTTGAGACCTGTACAAGCTCGGAAACTTCTTGCTGCCTGGAAATTGAAATGTGAGTCAAACATCATAAATGAGTTTTGTGATGTTCAAAAATGGATATGAATGTGAATGGGTAACACTGACAGTGAAGTGTAAGCTTTGTTTCATATTGTTTGTTTCTTTTTCGCTACAGACTAAACACCAGAGAACAGCACATCATCATTTGTGGACACCTCACCGGCACAGTCATCGTCACTTTTGTCTTTGTCACCGAGAAGTTCATCATCCACATCCTCCAGTAGCCCAGGATTGAATATGCATTGGGAGGACAGATTTGAAATTCCACGGAATAAGTTTCCTGAGGAACTTGTACAGTCTTTGGAGAGGGGAAAAAAGACCTGGCCCAAAACTAAGGAGGGAAATGGTTCGCACCCTTGTTGCAGAAATGGTGAAAACGTGCTCTCAGATAAGTAAAAACCATTGTACTGCAGTTGCCAGAAAGATTGTGGCAAAATATCCTGAATCTCTGCAGGATGTGATAGAGGGAGACGTTATTGGACCCGGGTACCACTCTCTCGTAAAACAGATTCAAAACAGAGTTGAGAATGTGAGACGCAGCTCAACACCCAAAATAAGGAAGAGAAAACATCCTTCTGGGGATTCTGAGACGGAGGAGATTCCACTGGAAAAAAGAGCAGCAATGCAGGATACTTACGGGTGTGTTAAATGGGATTTAAAATTTCTGCCCCTCGGAGAAACCCCAGAGAGCCAAGACAACAAGAAGGAAACACTTAAGACAATGTTTCAGCAATCCGAGTCAAATCCCGAACAGGTCAAACATCTAATGAAAGCAACTTTTTATACACAGCGCAAACATGTCAACCAAGGCAAGAATATTAAATATCTGACAGAGGAGTGGCCTTTTTTGTTTGAGGAACTTGGGATGTCAGTCTATTTTAAGGAACTTACTGGGATTGGTCTTAAAGAAACATTCACACGCAATTTGGATCTGAAGAGAAAACGGCTGCTTGACTACATGAAATCATTTTGCATCAACAAGAGCAAGAAGTTTCTTCAGACTCTAACAAGGCTGCATGTGATGCGAGGAGAGCAGAGTGGCTGCTCAGAAGATGTTAAAGAGATGCTCCTGCTTTTGCTCTGCTATTTCAATGAGAAGGAGGATGCCATGTTCTTCTACATCCCTGGCGGATGAGGTCCTGCTTGACAAGGTGCCCTTGACGCCAACTGTTATTGTATGTGGTAAGTGATGTTTCATGTTCTTCTAACGTTACATTATTCTAAAAGTTTTGTCTTTGCACATTGTACATACGTGATATTTTTACTTTATCCATTGATCTCCATTAATCATATTTTATTCTCTTTGCTTTTTAGGACAGTCTTGCTTTTCCTCAAGGAGGTTCATGCTGAGTTTGGATCGTTTCATCGTGCACAACAACATCCCGTCCTTCTTTTCAGCACTGTGCCTGATGTTCGGAAGCTACTTCTGCTTTAGCATTCATTATCCAACTGAGCTGCCTTCAACCCTGGAGTTTCTGCAAAGGTACATATTTATGAGTGCTGTCATGCAATTATTTTTTGGGTGGGATTAATTAATCATGACCTGTAATTAATTGATCTAATGAATCTGGTTTTAATCTCACCATGGGCTGCTCATCCCTGGTCCTCAAGATCTACCACCCTGCCTGTTTTCCAGCTCTCCCTGAATTGTTTGCTGCTGATTACCTGGACCAAGCGTGTTCATTCAATCAGTATGTGGAGACATCTGATTTAGCTGATCAACAGCTAGCTGGGCTTGGAGATCTGGAAAACTGGCAGGGGAAGAGATACAGACGAACAAGAATGAGCATCCCTGGCTAACATAATTGGTGTGAAAAGCCTCATTTTGGGGTAATTTTATTTAAATTTGGGAGATTGTGGCACAGTAAAATATCAAAACACAATTTAAAGGGTCGTCTTATTATAACAGACTTTTACAACCTTTACTTTTGCACCACTTGGGGGCAATTCTTCAATCTTGAATGATTAAAAAAAAGTACAACAAAGAAAAAAGCCAAATTGATCTAATTTAGCACATAAAAACTAACTAAAATATTCTGAGTAATCCAAAAACCATTGTTTTATTTATAACATTGTTTTTATGGCTGTAACGATAATTCATTAATCTGTTAAAAACAGATTCAAACTTGCCAACATGTTCATCGAAGCAGAAAATGTAAAAAACAATTTGTGCCTAAATTTAGAAATACTTTCCCCAAACGTCATTATGTATTGCATTTGTGCCTTAAATGTCATGCATGATTGACGTATAATTGTATAATTTATGTATAATTGTTTTTTTTTTTAGGAAACCAGTTTGTTGTAAGGGACAGAAAGAAAACTTACTTGGCCTTAAAATACCTTTAATTTGTTGTGATAAAAAAAATCGTAATCGTGATTTTAAAACCATGAATCAAATCGAATTGTGGCTTGATTGCATTGTTACATCCCTAATTGTTTTATATTTGAAAACACAACAATATTTTTAATGCTTTAATTTATGTGCTGACACATTGTGATTTCTTCCCAGTGCTCTTAAAGTCAAAGTGAAGAAATTCAATGATTCGTGGGTTATCTGATCTTTGCGTGGTTTATTCATACTTCTTTATATTTGATTACCCTCGATGGACATCTGCGCACATCAATGAATGAGGGACGCATGAAATACTTACATGAATTAGGTTTATCACTCATGTACCACAACAGACTGATATTACATCTGTGACACTATGTTAAGATAAAATCAGAAAAGTGATTTTGCTTTTCATTTGTTATAGATGCTTTTTCTCAATCAATCCGGAAAAAGGAACCAAAGTGGAAAGTAAAAATTCTTCAAGCCTCTCTGTGAATCCTCGAGTCCTTACCCTCATCCAAGAGCTTTCTGATCACGAGTGGCGTGATTCCTGAATGTGAACTGGATTCAGTGAGCTTCTATGGACTATTGACTGACTGACCATTTGAGAGAAAACAATTGTAAGTTTTCTTTCTTTTTCTGTATTTTTTTACAATGTTCCTCAAGTTTATCCAAGGAATTGTAAGATTTCTGAGGTTTTCTAAAGTTATTTACAATGTTCATGTACATTAAGGACTTGTTATGGAGTGAAATTTGTATCATCTTAAAGTGATAAAAAAAACAGATTATAAATTTGGAGAAGTTTTTTTTATTTTTTTTTTATTGTTCATTGTACATAAAAAAAGTAAAAAATGTGTAAAAAGTTTTCAGCTCGAAAGTACACATTTTAAACTTGTAGGAGTTATTGAAATTTTGAAAAATAACTTTGTTTTAAAAAATTTTAATACAGTTTTAAACTCCAAAGTAACCATTTTAAACTTAAAATAATGTTGTAAATATAAAAAACTAGCTTTGAACTCAAAAGTACACATTTTAAACTTGAAAGAAGTATTGGAAATTTGAAAAATATGTGGAAAATTTAAACGTGAAAATAATTAAGTGTTTAGTAATTTTTGCCTCTTTTAAAATCTATTTCTTTTACATTTTCGATATTTATTTCTAGTCTACTTTTTTTTTATTTACAGTTTATTTTTATAGTTTCAGTAATTCCCTCAAGTTTACAATGTGTACTTTCAAGTTTAAAATGTATTAACTTTATTTATTTTTGATTTTATAATCTGTTTTGTCATTTACCTTAGAAAGATTCAAAATTGACCCCATAAATTCTACAATGTTACAATGTTCTTAGAGAATACCTATTGTATTGTGATTTTAAATAGCACATTTTGTGATTTTTATTTTTTTCTATTGTTATTCACAATGTTCTTAAAATGTTCAACAAATTGGGTGATGTGACAAATTTCTCTGTAAGACAATTAAATTATGTAATGTTAAGATGCATCAGCTCAGCTGTTTCTCTATAAATGTTGAACAAAACTCTGTTCTCTGTTTGTTGTTTTAAGGACTGTTGGATTATTGTTATCTGCAAAATCTAATAATTGACTTTTATTTTTATGTTTTTGAAAAAAATATCCACATGTATGGTACTTGAATTAATGGTAAGGTAGGAAGAAAGTACCATATAAAGTAGATTAAATAGCAGTTTTAAGTTTTAGTTTTCGCAGTAATCCTATGTTAAACATACACAAAAAGAGAATACAATAAGAAAGGACTTTCTGTGCAATTTGCAAAAAAGGTCTGCTAAACAAAAAACTTTTACAGTGTCATACACGTTTTATTTGAATAATTTTCAATTAATTTTACAAAATATTGATATACATTAAGCATCTAGCTGATGTAAGAATTACATAAAAAAGTTAATTTATTTACAAGGAAGTTACAATATTTAAACTGCAAAATTTTGCATGATGATGCAGGTGTTGTAAGGTGGGCCTCCTGACGCAGGTCTCCTGAAGTAAGTCCCCTGACGCAGGTGTCATAGAGTGGGTCTCCTGACACAGCCCCCCTGACACAGGTTTACTGATGCAGATCCCCTAAAGTGCGTCTTCTGAGATAGGTCCCCTGACGCAGGGGTTATGAGGTGGGCCTCCTGACGCAGTTGTAATAAAGTGTACGTCCTGACGGAGGTGTCATTAAGTTGGCCTCCTGACACAGGTCTCCTGATGCAGGTTTCCTAAAGTGGATTCGACTTTGGCAGGTCTCCTTTCACAGGTCTCCTAAGGCAGCTCCCCTGACACATGTCTCCTGACGCAGATCTCCTTAAGTTAGTCTCCTGAGGTAGGTCCCCTGACGCAGGTGTCATAAAGTAGGCCTCCTGACCCAGGTCCCCTGACGCATGTGTTATTAACTAGGCCTGCTGACGCAGGTCCCCTGACGCAGGTCTCTTAATGCAGGTTTCCTAAAGTGCATTCCACTGACGCATGGGTCCTTTCACAGGTCTCCTAAGGCAGTTCCCCTGACACAGCTCTTCTGATGGAGATCTCCTAAAGTGCGTCTCCTGAGGTAGGTCCTCTGAGGCAGGTGTTAAACAGTGGGCCTCCTGACGCAGGTGTCATAGAGTGGGCCTCCTGACGTAAGTGTCATAAAGTGGGCCTCCTGACGAAGGTCCCCTGACGCAGGTCACCTGATGCAGGTTTACTAATGTGGATTTCACGGATGCATTTCTCCTTTCACAGGTCTCCTACGGCAGCTCCCCTGACAGCGACCTCCTGAAGTGCTTCTCCTAAGGTAGGTCCCCTGATGCAGGTGTTATAAGATGGGCCTCGTGATGCAGGTCCCCTGACGAAGGTCTACTAAAGCATGCTTCCTAATATGGATTCCACTGATGCAGATCTCCTTTCACAGGACTCCTAAAGCATCTCCCCTGACACAGATCTCCTGATATAGATCTCCTAAAGAGCATCTCCTGAAGTAGGTCCCCTGACAAACGTGTTATAAGGTGGGCCTTCTGACGCAGGCGTCATAAAATAGACCTCCTGACGAAGGTCCTCTAACGCTGGTCTACTGATGCATGTTTCCGAAAGTGGATTCCACTGCCTCAGTTCTCCTTTCTTAGGTCTCCTAAGGGAGTTCCCCTGACACAGCTTTCCTGACGGAGATCTCCTAAGTTGCATCCCCTGAGGTAGGTTCCCTGACACAGGTGTTATAAGGTATGCCTCCTGACGCAGTTGCCATTAAGTGGGCCTCCTGATGCAGGTCTCCTGAAGGAGGTCTCCTGATGCAGGTATCCTAACGTTGATTACACTGACGCAGGTCTCCTTTCACAGGTCTCCTAAGGCAGCTCCCCTGACAGAGCTCTCGTAACAGAGATCTCGTACAGTGCTTCTCCTAAGGTAGGTCCCCTGACGCAGGTGTTATAAGGTGGGCCTCCTGACGCAGGTGTCATAAAGTGGGCCTCCTGACGCAGGTCTCTTGATGTAGGTTTCCTAAAGTGGATTCCACTGACTCATGTGTCCTTTCACAGGTCTCCTAAGACAGCTCCCCTGACACAGCTCCCCTGACGGAGATCTCCTAGAGTGCGTTTCCTAAGGTAGGTCCCCTGACGCAGGTGATATAAAGTATGCCTCCTGACGCAGGTCCCCTGATGCAGGTATCTTTATGCATGTTATATAAAGTGGATTCCACTGACGCAGGATTCCTTTCAAGGGTCTCCTAAGGCAGCTGCCCTAACACAGGTCTCCTGACGCAGATCTCCTAAAGTGCGTCTCCTGAGGTAGGTCCCCTGACGTAGGTGTCATAAAGTGGACCTCATGACCTAGGTCCCCTGAAGCAGGTCTCCTGATGCAGGTTTCCCAAAGTGGATTCCACTGCCTCAGTTCTCCTTTCACAGGTCTCCTAAGGCAGTTCCCCTGACACAGCTCTCCTGACGGAGATCTCCCAAAGTGCGTTTCCTACGGTAGGTCCCCTGACGCAGGTGATATAAGGTAGGCTTTCTGACACAGATCCCCTGACACAGGCCTCCTAATGCAGGTTTTCAAAAGTGGATTCCACTGACGGAGGTGTCATAAAGTGGGCCTCCTGACGCAGGTCCCCTGACGCAGGTCTCCTGATGCAGGTTTACTAAAGTGTATTCCACTGATGCAGGTCTCCTTTCACAGCTCTCCTTACGCAGCTCCCCTTCAAAAGCTCTCCTGAAGGAGATCTTTTGACACATGTCCCCTGATGCAGGTCTACTGATGCATGTTTCCTATGTGGATTCCACTGATGGAGATCTCTTTTCACAGCAATCCTAAAGCAGCTTCCCTAACACAGGTCTCCTGATATAGATCTACTATAGTTCATCTCCTGAAGTAGGTCCCCTGACGCAGGTGTCATAAAGTGGGCCTCCTGACGCAGGTTCCCTGAAGGAGGTCTCCTGATGTAGGTTTACTAAAGTGTATTCCACTGACGCAGGTCTCCTTTCACAGGTCTCCTTACGCAGCTCCCCTTCAAAAGTTCTCCTGAAGGAGATCTCTTAAAGTGCATCTCCTAAGATAGGTCCCCTGATGCAGGTGTCATAAAGTGGGCGTCCTGACGCTTGTCCCCTGAAACAGGTCTCCTGATGCAGGTTTCCTAAAGTGGATTCAACAGATATAGATCTCCTTTTACAGGTCTCCTAAGGCAGTTCCCCTGACACATGTCTTCTGACGCAGATCTCCTAAAGTAAATCTCCTAAGGTAGGTCCTCTGATACAGGTGTCATAAAGTGGGCCTCCTGACGCAGGTCCCCTGATGAAGGTCTACTGATGCATGTTTCCTAATGTGGATTCCACTGATGGAGATCTCCTTTCACAGCAATCCTAAAGCAGCTCCCCTGACACAGGTCTCCTGATATAGATCTACTATAGTGCGTCTCCTGAAGTAGGTCCCCTGACGCAGGTGTCATAAAGTGGGCCTCCTGGCGCAGGTCCCCTGACGCAGGTCTCCTGATGCAGATTTCCTAAAGTGGGCCTCCTGACGCAGGTCTCCTTTCACAGGTCTCCTAACGCAGTTCCCCTTCAAAAGCTCTCCTGAAGGAGATCTCTTAAAGTGCGTCTCCTAAGATAGGTCTCCTGATGCAGATTTCCTAATGTGGATTCCACTGAGGCAGGCCTCCTTTCACAGGTCTCCTCAGTCAGCTCCCCTGACACAGGTCTCCTGATATAGATCTACTATAGTGCGTCTCCTGAAGTAGGTCCCCTGACGCAGGTGTCATAAAGTGGGCCTCCTGGCGCAGGTCCCCTGACGCAGGTCTCCTGATGCAGATTTCCTAAAGTGGATTCCACTGACGCAGGTCTCCTTTCACAGGTCTTCTAACGCAGCTCCCCTGACAAAGCTCTCCTGAAGGAGATCTCTTAAAGTGCGTCTCGTAAGTTAGGTCCCCTGATGCAGGTGTCATATAGTGGGCCTCCTGACGCAGGTCTCCTGACCTCTGTCCCCCAATGCAGGTTTCCTAAATTGGATTCCACTGACTCATGTGTCCTTTCACAGGTCTCCTAACACAGCTCCCCTGACATAGCTCCCCTGACAGAGATCTCCTAAAGTGCGTTTCCTAAGGTCGGTCCCCTGACGCAGGTGAAAAAAGGTTGGCCTCCTGACGCAGGTCTACTGAATCAAGTTTCCTAAAGTGGATTCCACTGACGCAGGTCTCTTTTCACAGGTCTCCTAAGGCAGCTCCCCTGACGGAGCTCTCCTGAAGGAGATCTATTAAAGTGCGTCTCCTAAGTTAGGTCCCCTGATGCAGGTGTCATCAAGTGGGCCTCCTGACGCAGGTCCTCTGACGCAGATTTCCTAAAGTGGATTCCACTGAGGCAGGTCTCCTTTCACAGGTCTCCTCAGGCAGCTCCCCTTACACAGGTCTCCTGAAGGAGATCTCTTAAAGTGCATCTCCTGAAGTAGGTCCCCTGACGCAGGTGTCATAAAGTGGGCCTCCTGATGCAGGTCTCCTGAATCAAGTTTCCTAAAGTGGATTCCACTGACGCAGGTCTCCTTTCACAGGTCTCCTCAGGCAGCTCCCCTGACACAGGTCTCCTGAAGGAGATCTCTTAAAGTGCATCTCCTGAAGTAGGTCCCCTGACACAGGTGTCATCAAGTGGGCCTCCTGACGCAGGTCCCCTGACGCAGATTTCCTAACGTGGATTCCACTGAGGCAGGTCTCCTTTCACAGGTCTCCTCAGGCAGCTCCCCTGACGCAGGTCCCCTGAAGAAGGTCTCTTGATGCAGTTTTCCTAAAGTGGATTCCACTGACGCAGGTCTCCTTTCAAAGGTCTTCTATTGTAGCTCCCCTTCAAAAGCTCTCCTGTAGAAGATCTCTTAAAGTGCGTCTCCTAAGATAGTTCCCCTGATGCAGGTGTCATAAAGTGGGCCTCCTGACGTAGGTCCCCTGAAGGAGGTCTCCTGATGCAGGTTTCCTAAAGTGGATTCCACTGAAGAGGGTCTCTTTTCACAGGTCTCCTAACGCAGCTCCCCTGACGAAGCTCTCCTGAAGGATATCTCTTAAAGTGCGTCTCCTAAGTTAGGTCCCCTGATGCAGGTGTCATATAGTGCGTCTCCTGAAGTAGGTCCCCTGAAGGAGGTCTCCTGATGCAGGTTTCCTGAAGTGGATTCCACTGAAGAGGGTCTCTTTTCACAGGTCTCCTAACGAGGCTCCCCTGACGAAGCTCTCCTGAAGGAGATCTCTTAAAGTGTGTCTCCTAAGTTAGGTCCCCTGATGCAGGTGTCATATATTGGGCCTCCTGACGCAGGTCTCCTGATATAGATCTACTAAAGTGCGTCTCCTGAAGTAGGTCCTCTGACGCAGGTGTCATCTAGTGATACTTCTGACGCAGGTCCCTTAACGCAGGTCTCCTAATGCAGCTCCCCTGACAAAGCTCTCCTGAAGGAGATCTCCTAAATTGTATCCCCTGAGGTACGTCCCCTAACACAGGTGTCATTAGGTGGGCCTTCTGATGCAGGTCTCCTGAAGCAGGTCTCCTGATGCAAATATCAAAAAATTTATTCCACTGACGCAGATCTCCTTTCACAGGTCTCCTAACGCAGCTCCCCTGACAAAGATCTCCTGAAGGAGATCTCTTAAAGTGCGTCTCGTAAGTTAGGTCCCCTGATGCAGGTGTCATATAGTGGGCCTCCTGACGCAGATCTCCTGACGCCGGTCCCCTAATGCAGGTTTCCTAAAGTGGATTCCACTGACTCATGTGTCCTTTCACAGGTCTCCTAAGACAGCTCCCCTGACATAGCTCCCCTGACGGAGATCTCCTAAAGTGCGTTTCCTAAGGTAGGTCCCCTGACGCAGGTGAAATAAAGTGGGCCTTCTGACGCAGGTGACCTGACGCAGGTCTCCTGAATCAAGTTTCCTAAAGTAAATTCCACTGACGCAAGTCTCTTTTCACAGGACTCCAAACGCAGCTCCCCTGACGAAGCTCTCCTGAAGGAGATCTCTTAAAGTGCGTCTCCTAAGTTAGGTCCCCTGATGCAGGTTTCATACAGTGGGCCTCCTGACACAGGTCTCCTGATATAGATCTACTAAAGTGCGTCTCCTGACGTAGGTCCCCTGACGCAGGTGTCATAAAGTAGGCCTCCTGACGTAGGTCCCCTGATTGAGGTCTCCTGATGTAGGTTTCCTAAAGTGGATTCCACTCACGCAGGTCTCTTTTCACAGGTCTCCTAACGCAGCTCCCCTGACGAAGATCTCTTGAAGGAGATCTCTTAAAATGCGTCTCCTAAGTTAGGTCCCCTGATGCAGGTGTCACATAGTGGGGCTCCTGACGCAGGTCTCCTGATATAGATCTACTAAAGTGCGTCGCCTGAAGTAGGTCCCCTGACGCAGGTGTCATAAAGTGGGCCTCCTGACGCAGGTCCCCTGACGCAGGTCTCCTGAATTAAGTTTCCTAAAGTGGATTCCACTGACGCAGGTCTCTTTTCACAGGTCTCCTAACGCAGCTCCCCTTCAAAAGCTCTCCTGAAGGAGATCTCTTAAAGTGCGTCTCCTAAGATATGTCCCCTGATGCAGGTGTCATAAAGTGGGCGTCCTGACGCTTGTCCCCTGAAACAAGTCTCCTGATGCAGGTTTTCTAAAGTGGATTCCACTAATGCAGATCTCCTTTCACAGGTCTCCTAAGGCAGCTCCCCTGACGAAGCTCTCCTGAAGGAGATCTATTAAAGTGCGTCTCCTAAGATATGTCCCCTGATGCAGGTGTCATAAAGTGGGCGTCCTGACGCAGGTCCCCTGAAACAAGTCTCCTGATGCAGGTTTCCTAAAGTGGAATCCACTAATGCAGATCTCCTTTCACAGGTCTCCTAAGGCAGTTCCCCTGACACATGTCTTCTGACGCGGATCTCCTAAAGTAAATCTCCTGAGGTAGGTCCTCTGACACAGGTGTCATAAAGCGGGCCTCCTGACGCAGGTCCCCTGATGCAGGTCTACTGATGCATGTTTCCTAATGTGGATTCCACTGATGGAGATCTCCTTTCACAGCAATCCCAAAGCAGCTTCCATAACACAGGTCTCCTGATATAGATCTACTATCGTTCGTCTCCTGAAGTAGGTCCCCTGACGCAGGTGTCATAAAGTGGGCCTCCTGACGCAGGTCCCCTGACGCAGGTCTCCTGATGCAGATTTCCTAAAGTGGATTCCACTGAGGCAGGTCTCCTTTCACAGGTCTCCTCAGGCAGCTCACCTGACACAGGTCTCCTGATATAGATCTTCTCTAGTTCGTCTCCTGATGTAGGTCCCCTGACGCAGGTGTCATAAAGTGGGCCTCCTGACGCAGGTCCCCTGACGCAGGTCTCCTGATGCAGATTTCCTAAAGTGGATTCCACTGACGCAGGTCTCCTTTCACAGGTCTCCTAACGTAGCTCCCCTTCAAAAGCTCTCCTGAAGGAGATCTCTTAAAGTGCGTCTCCTAAGATAGGTCCCCTGATGCAGGTATCATAAAGTGGGAGTCCTGATGCTTGTCCCCTGAAGGAGGTCTCCTGATGTAGGTTTCCTAAAGTGGATTCCACTGACGCAGGTCTCCTTTCACAGGTCTCCTAACGCAGCTCCCCTAACAAAGCTCTCCTGAAGGAGATGTCCTAAATTGTATCCTCTGAGGTACATCCCCTGACACAGGTGTCATTAAGTGGGCCTTCTGATGCAGGTCTCCTGAAGCAGGTCTCCTGATGCAGACATCATAAAATTTATTCCACTGACGTAGGTCTCCTTTCACAGGTCTCCTAACGCAGCTCCCCTGACAAAGCTCTCCTGAAGGAGATCTCTTAAAGTGCGTCTCCTAAGTTAGGTCCCCTGATGCAGGTGTCATATAGTGGGCCTCCTGACGCAGGTCTCCTGACGCCGGTCCCCTAATGCAGGTTTCCTAAAGGGGATTCCACTGACTCATGTGTCATTTCACAGGTCTCCTAAGACAGTTCCCCTGACATAGCTCCCCTGACGGATATCTCCTAAAGTGCGTTTCCTAAGGTAGGTCCTCTGACGCAGGTGAAAAAAAGGTCGGCCTGCTGACGCAGGTGTCCTGACGCAAGTCTCCTGAATCAAGTTTCCTAAAGTGGATTCCACTGACGCAGGTCTCTTTTCACAGGTCTCCTAACGCAGCTCCCCTGATGAAGCTCTATTGAAGGAGATCTCTTAAAATGCGTCTCCTAAGTTAGGTCCCCTGATGCAGGTTTCATACAGTGGGCCTCCTGACACAGGTCTCCTGATATAGATCTACTAAAGTGCGTCTCCTGACGTAGGTCCCCTGACGCAGGTGTCATAAAGTAGGCCTCCTGACGTAGGTCCCCTGATTGAGGTCTCCTGATGTAGGTTTCCTAAAGTGGATTCCA
This sequence comes from Oryzias celebensis, assembly GCA_014656515.1. Lineage (NCBI taxonomy): Eukaryota > Metazoa > Chordata > Actinopteri > Beloniformes > Adrianichthyidae > Oryzias > Oryzias celebensis. Next base: position 21,787,106 of record BNCR01000017.1, on the reverse strand, counting down.
CTCACGCAGGTCTCTTTTCACAGGTCTCCTAACGCAGCTCCCCTGACGAAGATCTCTTGAAGGAGATCTCTTAAAATGCGTCTCCTAAGTTAGGTCCCCTGATGCAGGTGTCACATAGTGGGGCTCCTGACGCAGGTCTCCTGATATAGATCTACTAAAGTGCGTCGCCTGAAGTAGGTCCCCTGACGCAGGTGTCATAAAGTGGGCCTCCTGACGCAGGTCCCCTGACGCAGGTCTCCTGAATTAAGTTTCCTAAAGTGGATTCCACTGACGCAGGTCTCTTTTCACAGGTCTCCTAACGCAGCTCCCCTTCAAAAGCTCTCCTGAAGGAGATCTCTTAAAGTGCGTCTCCTAAGATATGTCCCCTGATGCAGGTGTCATAAAGTGGGCGTCCTGACGCTTGTCCCCTGAAACAAGTCTCCTGATGCAGGTTTTCTAAAGTGGATTCCACTAATGCAGATCTCCTTTCACAGGTCTCCTAAGGCAGCTCCCCTGACGAAGCTCTCCTGAAGGAGATCTATTAAAGTGCGTCTCCTAAGATATGTCCCCTGATGCAGGTGTCATAAAGTGGGCGTCCTGACGCAGGTCCCCTGAAACAAGTCTCCTGATGCAGGTTTCCTAAAGTGGATTCCACTAATGCAGATCTCCTTTCACAGGTCTCCTAAGGCAGTTCCCCTGACACATGTCTTCTGACGCGGATCTCCTAAAGTAAATCTCCTGAGGTAGGTCCTCTGACACAGGTGTCATAAAGCGGGCCTCCTGACGCAGGTCCCCTGATGCAGGTCTACTGATGCATGTTTCCTAATGTGGATTCCACTGATGGAGATCTCCTTTCACAGCAATCCCAAAGCAGCTTCCATAACACAGGTCTCCTGATATAGATCTACTATCGTTCGTCTCCTGAAGTAGGTCCCCTGACGCAGGTGTCATAAAGTGGGCCTCCTGACGCAGGTCCCCTGACGCAGGTCTCCTGATGCAGATTTCCTAAAGTGGATTCCACTGAGGCAGGTCTCCTTTCACAGGTCTCCTCAGGCAGCTCACCTGACACAGGTCTCCTGATATAGATCTTCTCTAGTTCGTCTCCTGATGTAGGTCCCCTGACGCAGGTGTCATAAAGTGGGCCTCCTGACGCAGGTCCCCTGACGCAGGTCTCCTGATGCAGATTTCCTAAAGTGGATTCCACTGACGCAGGTCTCCTTTCACAGGTCTCCTAACGTAGCTCCCCTTCAAAAGCTCTCCTGAAGGAGATCTCTTAAAGTGCGTCTCCTAAGATAGGTCCCCTGATGCAGGTATCATAAAGTGGGAGTCCTGATGCTTGTCCCCTGAAGGAGGTCTCCTGATGTAGGTTTCCTAAAGTGGATTCCACTGACGCAGGTCTCCTTTCACAGGTCTCCTAACGCAGCTCCCCTAACAAAGCTCTCCTGAAGGAGATGTCCTAAATTGTATCCTCTGAGGTACATCCCCTGACACAGGTGTCATTAAGTGGGCCTTCTGATGCAGGTCTCCTGAAGCAGGTCTCCTGATGCAGACATCATAAAATTTATTCCACTGACGTAGGTCTCCTTTCACAGGTCTCCTAACGCAGCTCCCCTGACAAAGCTCTCCTGAAGGAGATCTCTTAAAGTGCGTCTCCTAAGTTAGGTCCCCTGATGCAGGTGTCATATAGTGGGCCTCCTGACGCAGGTCTCCTGACGCCGGTCCCCTAATGCAGGTTTCCTAAAGGGGATTCCACTGACTCATGTGTCATTTCACAGGTCTCCTAAGACAGTTCCCCTGACATAGCTCCCCTGACGGATATCTCCTAAAGTGCGTTTCCTAAGGTAGGTCCTCTGACGCAGGTGAAAAAAAGGTCGGCCTGCTGACGCAGGTGTCCTGACGCAAGTCTCCTGAATCAAGTTTCCTAAAGTGGATTCCACTGACGCAGGTCTCTTTTCACAGGTCTCCTAACGCAGCTCCCCTGATGAAGCTCTATTGAAGGAGATCTCTTAAAATGCGTCTCCTAAGTTAGGTCCCCTGATGAAGGTGTCATATAGTGGGCCTCCTGACGCAGGTCTCCTGATATAGATCTACTAAAGTGCGTCTCCTGAAGTAGGTCCCCTGACGCAGGTGTCATAAAGTGAGCCTCCTGACGCAGGTCCCCTGCAGGAGGTCTCCTGATGTAGGTTTCCTAAAGTGGATTCCACTGACGCAGGTTTCCTTTCACAGGTCTCCTAATGCAGCTCCCCTGACAAAGCTCTCCTGAAGGAGATCTCCTAAATTGTATCCCCTGAGGTACATCCCCTAACACAGATGTCATTAAGTGGGCCTTCTGATGCAGGTCTCCTGAAGCAGGTCTCCTGATGCAGATATCAAAAAGTTTATTCCACTGACGCAGGTCTCCTTTCACAGGTCTCCTAATGCAGCTCCCCTGACAAAGCTCTCCTGAAGGAGATCTCTTAAAGTGCGTCTCGTAAGTTAGGTCCCTTGATGCAGGTGTCATATAGTGGGCCTCCTGACGCAGGTTTCCTGACGCCGGTCCCCTAATGCAGGTTTCCTAAAGTGGATTCCACTAACTCATGTGTCCTTTCACAGGTCTCCTAAGACAGCTCCCCTGACATAGCTCCCCTGACGGATATCTCCTAAAGTGCGTTTCCTAAGGTAGGTCCCCTGACGCAGGTGAAAAAAGGTCGGCCTGCTGACGCAGGTGATCCCGACGCAAGTCTCCTGAATCAAGTTTCCTAAAGTGGATTCCACTGACGCAGGTCTCTTTTCACAGGTCTCCTAACGCAGCTCCCCTGATGAAACTCTCTTGAAGGAGATCTCTTAAAATGCGTCTCCTAAGTTAGGTCCCCTGATGCAGGTGTCATATAGTGGGCCTCCAGACGCAGGTCTCCTGATATAGATCTACTAAAGTGCGTCTCCTGAAGTAGGTCCCCTGACGCAGGTGTCATAAAGTGGGCCTCCTGTCGCAGGTCCCCTGACGAAGCTCTCCTGAAGGAGATCTCTTATAGTGCGTCCCATAAGTTAGGTCCCCTGATGCAGGTGTCATCAAGTGGGCCTCCTGACGCAGGTCCCCTGACGCAGATTTCCTAAAGTGGATTCCACTAAGGAAGGTCTCCTTTCACAGGTATCCTCAGGCAGCTCCCCTGACACAGGTCTCCTGATATAGATCTACTAAAGTGCGTCTCCTGAAGTAGGTCCCCTGACGCAGGTGTCATAAAGTGGGCCTCCTGACGCAGGTCCCCTGAAGGAGGTTTCCTGATGCAGGTTTCCTAAAGTGGATTCCACTGACGCAGGTCTCCTTTCACAGGTCTCCTAACGTAGCTCCCCTTCAAAAGCTCTCCTGAAGGAGATCTCTTAAAGTGCGTCTCCTAAGATAGGTCCCCTGATGCAGGTGTCATCAAGTGGGCCTCTTGACGCAGGTCCCCTGATGCAGGTCTCCTGATGCAGATTTCCTAAAGTGGATTCCACTGACGCAGGACTCTTTTCACAGGTCTCCTAACGCAGCTACCCTGACGAAGCTCTCCTGAAGGAGATCTCTTATAGTGCGTCTCCTAAGTTAGGTCCCCTGATGCAGGTGAAAAAAGGTCGGCCTCCTGACGCAGGTCTCCTGAATCATGTTTCATAAAGTGGATTCCACTGACGCAGGTCTCTTTTCTCAGGTCTCCTAACGCAGCTCCCCTGACGAAGCTCTCCAGAAGGAGATCTCTTAAAGTGCGTCTCCTAAGTTAGGTCCCCTGATGCAGGTGTCATATAGTGGGCCTCCTGACGCAGTTCTCCTGATATAGATCTACTAAAGTGCGTCTCCTGAAGTAGGTCCCCTGACGCAGGTGTCATAAAGTGGGCCTCCTGACGCAGGTCCCCTGACTCAGGTCTCCTGATGCAGATTTCCTAAAATGGATATTATAGTGCGTCTCCTAAGTTAGGTCCCCTGATGCAGGTGTCATGTAGTGAGCCTCCTGACGCAGGTCTCCTGACGCCGGTCCCCTGACACCGGTCCCCTAATGCAGGTTTCCCAAAGTGTATTCCACTGACTCATGTGTCCTTTCACAGGTCTCCTTAGACAGCTCCCCTGACGGAGATCTCCTAAAGTGCGTTTCCTAAGGTAGGTCCCCTGACGCAGGTGAAATAAAGTGGGCCTCCTGACGCAGGTCTCCTGACGAAGCTCTCCTGAAGGAGATCTCTTATAGTGCGTCTCATAAGTTAGGTCCCCTGATGCAGGTGTCATAAAGTGGGCCTCCTGACGCAGGTCTCCTGATGCAGGATTTCCTAAAATGGATTCCACTGACGCACGTCTCTTTTCACAGGTCTCCTAACGCAGCTCCCCTGACAATGCTCTCCTGAAGGAGATCTCCTAAATTGTATCCTCTGAGGTACGTCCCCTGACACAGGTGTCATTAAGTGGGCCTCCTGACGCAGGTCTCCTGATATAGATCTACTAAACTGCGTCTTCTGAAGTAGGTCCGCTGACACAGGCGTCATCAAGTGGGACTCCTGACGCAGGTCCCCTGACGCAGATATCATAAAGTTTATTCCACTGACGCAGGTCTCCTTTCACAGGTCTCCTAACGCAGCTCCCCTGACAAAGCTCTCCTGAAGGAGATCTCCTAAATTGTATCCTCTGAGGTACGTCCCCTGACACAGGTGTCATTAAGTGGGCCTCCTGACGCAGGTCCCCTGAAGGAGGTCTCCTGATGCAGACATCATAAAGTTTATTCCACTGACGCAGGTCTCCTTTCACAGGTCTCCTAACGCAGCTCCCCTGACAAAGCTCTCCTGAAGGAGATCTCCTAAATTGTATCCTCTGAGGTACGTCCCCTGACACAGGTGTCATTAAGTGGGCCTCCTGACGCAGGTCCCCTGAAGGAGGTCTCCTGATGCAGACATCATAAAGTTTATTCCACTGACGCAGGTCTCCTTTCACAGGTCTCCTAACGCAGCTCCCCTGACAATGCTCTCCTGAAGGAGATCTCTTAAAGTGTGTCTCGTAAGTTAGGTCCCCTGATGCAGGTGAAAAAAGGTCGGCCTCCTGACGCAGGTCTCCTGAATCATGTTTCCTAAAGTGGATTCCACTGACGCAGGTCTGTTTTCACAGGTCTCCTAACGCAGTTCCCCTGACCAAGCTCTCCAGAAGGAGATCTCTTAAAGTGCATCTCCTAAGATAGGTCCTGTTAGGTTCAAAACCCAAACATTAGTAAATCTGCAAAGAAACACAAAAGAGTTGAGTATGGTTTTCTTTTACCTGCAGGGAGAGTGACAGAGACCTTAATTACAAGATTCTCCAAACACTCTGAAGAGTCTCTGTCACTCACTGCTTTTTATTAGTTAAGCATGACCTAGTTACACAAGGTTGCAAAGGCAAATACACAATGTTCCAAAAGATAATCATAATCATGGGGGTGAAGCAATCTTGCATTACTCAGATAGAAGAGGAAACATCCTTGAACAGCAAAGAACAAACACAAGGGTGTTCGTGCAGGCAAGGAGCTGAAAGTAGAACATGGCATAACTTTTGTACAATATTCCCAACATTTCCCTCCTGTTCATGCCATTTCTCAATAAGAATATCAACTGAAGTCACTTCTCACGATTTTCAAATACAGCGTCACAAGCATTGTAGAAAAGGGTACACTCAGAGGTACATTAAAGTTGAGTTTCTGGGGTGAAGAGCTGATCAAGGATCAGCGATCCTTCATCCTCGCCAGAATCGTCGTCATCATCAGGGTTTTGTTCGGGGGAGAGCAGAGCATACATTTCCTTGACCTTGGTTTGCACAGGGTCGACAGCCCTGTGAATCAACTTCTCCACCAGAGATCGTATGCATGGGATACAACAGCATCCGCAGATGGTGAGGAGAGCTGCAAAGAGAGCCAGAGACATCATGGCTGACAAAACCAAGTCACGATATTGTCCAAACATATCTCCAAACCCATCCCAGAAAGAAGTGTCCACTCCAGAGTGATCTTTCATTTTGCTGTTAAGAGAGCGGAGACCCTCCAGGGCCTTAGTTAGTTTACCATCCGGTGCAGTGTTGTTAGGTATGATGGTGCAACACTGTTCTCCAAACATCGCACAGACTCCTCCTTTTTCGGCCAACAGCATGTCCACAGCAATGCGGTTCTGAAAAGCCATCAGTGAGGTTGCAGACAGTTGTTCATGTATAGCAGAAAATCCATCAGCAGTCATGTTTCCTAGGCGCTGAACATTGTAATGTATGTAATTAATTCTGTCAACATTTTTGTTTGTAGTACACCACCAGCAGATGAAAGACTCCCATTCAGCTGCAATCTGGTTTGCCAATTTGTATTCATCAGGGACTCCTCGCGGTACCCCGATGCCATCTATATAGGTGGGATCATCTTTGCTCCACCCCGTCATAGATGTTTGCATAGAGCGTTTCTGCCTCCCAGAGCGTTTTAGTTGCCAGTGGTAAGGCAGGACACTCCGAAAGTTGGCTAGGAGCTGGTCTGCTGTGAGAGGGAAGATTAAAGTTGGAAGAATGAGAGAGACAGAAGCGCACAGGCCTGTGGTGTTATACGGCAGCCGGTCAAAGAGGCGGTTGTCACCACACCACCACCAGATGTCGCTCCTGGACTGTGGCATGAAGTGCAGATCAACCTGTAAGAATAAGCACAACTGACAGCAGAAAGATTTCCTAGCCTGGAGCCGCTTCCTGTCCGATTTATGCAGGTGAAATTGGCTGCAGCTACTTTGGAGGAAAACAATGGCTTCTTAGTCTCTGCTTTGGTGAGGGGATAAACTGTGTCCCTTTTAGCAGCGGGGAGTTGAAGTACCAAATATTAGAGGGAGCTATTCCTCTAAGTGTCACTCCTGACATCTGCCAGAGGGCTGTCAAAAGGAGTATAATCGTCTTCATTTTAGGGTGAGTTTTTCCTATGCACTGACACAAGGGGGAGACAATCTTCACCAGGTTTGAGACAAAAACAACCTAGAGTTGTTAATCCCTTTGTAGCTGGCCTTTTCTTGTTAGTGCCTGTTGAAAAACTCCTAGCCTACACGGGGAAAAGCTAACTAGGTTTGTTTTATAATCCTTTTGCAGTGGCTTAGGTGTATCCAGGTGGTTCGTTCTGCTATTTTTGCTGCGGTGCCTGTTGTAAGCATCACTTGGTATGGCCCTTCCCACTTAGGGGAGTGCCAGTGCTTCTTTTTAATTGATTTTATCAGGATCCAATCTCCTGGTTCAACTAGGGATCCCTCCTGTGGAGACACAGAGGATATGTGCTCTTGGTTATTTATGTGTTCACTTTGTTTTTGGAGCATTCGTCTCATGTGGTCAGCTAGGTTTTGTTCTTCAGCGGTTTCCCATTTATTGTTAAAGTAAGGAAGCCTGTAAGGTCTTCCAAACAGGGTCTCATAAGGAGTTAATCCTTCAGAACTGGTAATGTTAATGTACATTTGAACCAATTCAACGCATCGAGGCCAGCTCCTTCCAGTTTCCTCCATACATTTTCTTAATCTGTTTTTTATTGTACCATTCATTCTTTCAACTAATCCTGCACTTTGAGGGTGATATGCACAGTGACGTTTTAGATCTATCTGGAAGTCTTGACCTATTTTAGTGATAACCTGATTTACGAAGTGTGTTCCATTATCACTATATATTTTTTCTGGTATTCCATATCTTGGAATGATGTCTTTGCACAAGGCTTTGGCTACTGTCAAGGCATCTGGATGTTTTCTGGGGAGTATTTCTACCCATTTAGAAAATGCATCTATTATTACTAAGCAGAATCTTTTTCCTTCACTTTGGTTTAATTCTATAAAGTCCATATGTATATGTTGAAATGGGTATTGGGGGGCAGGAAACCAGCCTCTTTGTGGCCTTAAGTTTCCTTGAGCATTATGTTTAGCGCAGATTAGACATGCTCTACAAAAATTTTTGAATAAGTATTAAATCCGTAGGTTGTGTATATTTTGTTTACCATTCCTACCATCCCTCCTGTTGAGACATGTGTTTTACCATGACTCAATATAGCTGCCCATCGGTACAAATTTTTTGGTAGGATTGGTTTGTTTTCTGGTCATACATAAATGTCGTTTTTGAGCTGTGCTCCTTTGTTTTTCCATAGTTGTTGTTCTTGTATGGGTGATTGCTGTTGCATGTCTTTTAAGATTTCATTATCTATCACTTGAGTGTCCTGGTGGTTAAGGTGATGAACTTGTATTTCCGCTAATGCTTGGCAGTCGTGTGGGCTGCCTTCCTCCTCTGTAGGAATTAATGTGGCTGGATTTAAAATAGTGCATCCTTCTATCGTAATGTGAGGTTGAGATAACAATATTGACATGCACAATAAGTGCCTTGCTGGTGATAGGAAAGTCAGTTTTGTTTGTAAGAGCAGGGCAGAAACAGCATGTGATACCTTTAGTATCAGTGGGTGGAAAAGAACAACAACAGGGCAGAGCGCATGCTACTGCATCTAATTTTGTTGAGTAGTAAGCTACCGGTTTAAGTTTGTCCCCACTTTTTTGAGCTAATAAAGAGGTCATGAAGTGACCTTTACAATCTGACATTTGAATGAATGGTTTACGGTAATCTGGTAGAGCTAAGGTGGAAGTGCTGACCAATGCCCGTTTTAAATCACATAACGCTTTTTCAGAAGCGTCAGTCCACTGTAAGAAGTCACACATTCTAAGGGGTTGGCCGTACATTAGTGCTTGAAGTGGAGCAGTTATTTCTGCATAATTGGGAACCCAATTTATGCAGTAGTTAGTTAAACCAAGAAATGACATTAGTTGTTTTTTAGTCTGCGGTTTTGGTGCCTGTAAGATGGCAGCTTTTCTGTCCTCCATTGCAGTTCTACCTTCTGCACTTAACTGATGACCCAAATATTTTACTTTTTCTTTACATAATTGCAGCTTTGATTTACTCACTTTGTGGCCTTCGTTGGCTAAATGTTTAAGCAAGGCTATTGAGTCTGTTAAACACTGCTCTTTTGTTTTGGAGGTTATCAGGATGTCATCAACATATGTTAGTATTTGGCTTCCCTGTGGAGGCTCGAAGGGCTCTAAACTAGCATTTAATGCTTGAGAATATATGGTAGGTGACTCACAATAACCTTGGGGGAGTCTTGTGAAGGTATACTTTTTTCCTTCATAGGTAAATGCAAACCAGTACTGACTGTCTGGATGTACTGGGACTGAGAAGAAGGCATTACTAATGTCAACAACAGTAAAATATTTAGCCTCTGGGTCCATGCTATTTAAAAGGGTGTAAGGGTCAGCTACACAAGGAGCTCTTTGTATGACAGCATTATTTACAGCTATAAGATCTTGTACCATCCTCCATCCAACCGAAGGAGGTGCCTTCTTTACTGGGAAGATAGGAGTATTTACAGGTGAGTCAGGGCATTCAACTATGACACCAGCCTTTTTAAGGTCAGTAATGACAGGTTTTATGCCGTTAATAGCGTCCGGTTTTAAGGGGTATTGCCTAATACGAGGCCTATATTCGGTTTTAGGACGTATTACAACGGGCGTAGCATTTTTTATGAGGCCAACATCAGATGACCCTTTTGACCATAGGTGTTGTGGGATATCAGCTAGGAGCTTTTCCTCAGCTTCAGTGAGCAAAAGATATCATGGTGATCCTTAGAGGGGCATTCTCGAGCCATATGACCATCTTTCCCACAGTTCCAACACCCTCTTGGTCTAACATTATCTCTTCCCAGAGCTCCTCTTCCTCTGCCTCTTCCCTGACCTCGACTTCTACCCATTCCTCTGCCTCTCATAGGCTGTTGGTAGAATATCTCGTTGCATTCATCATCCTGATAGAATGTGTCTTTAGTTGGTTGTTTCTTTGCCCTTTTTGTTTTCAAAACCTTTTCTGCATGTGTAGCATGTGTCACATATTCATTTAGAGTCCCGGTGGGAAAGGCAAAGTAATGCTTTTTGTCTTTTTCCGCACTTTCTTGTTCTTTTTTTTTATTTTTCATTTGTTTAGCTCTTCTTTCTCCCGCTTCTCTTTGATGTGCTACTTTCATCCATACTTTAGTCTGCTCAAACCCTTCTTTATTCATGTCTTTTATCTTGCCTTTGCATTTTTCTTCGACTTTTTGTTGTAATTGTTTTATTTCTGTTGTTTTTAGTTGTCCACTAAATTTATATTGTTTTACCCAGTAAGGCAGTGGCTCTATTGCTGTATGATCCTCCCTTTGAATGACTTTCCAGTCTTTACTGGACAATTCACTCACCAACTGTGTCTTGGTTTTACTCTGACTTTTACCCATTTTGAACTAGATTTAGACTCAGTGGGGGTTTGCACCTAGGGTGGCCTAATACTGAGTATCAATTGACCAACAATGCAATAATGAAATATTCCTGTGGTAAGACACAAGCTTCTACCCTGACGGGCGGTGTCTCCTTGGATACGGCCTTCCACAGGAACTTATTGCTCACGTTTTGTTGGCTTTGGTATGAAAGACAAAACACCTAGTGGTATTAATCTTTCCTTGCACGCACACACTCACACACCTCTATTTTTAGACACTGTTTTACACAGAGGACTCCCCCATCCTTTGCGGCTTTAAAGTAGTTTGTTTCAACTAGAGGAGGCCGCCCTCCACGGAGTTTAACTGTTAAAACTTAGTGTACCTGATAGGGTCTAGAATCCTCAGGGTTTTTCTATTTTACAGCGCTTTCTCTATTTTTTCTGCTCTATTTTTTCTTCTCTATTTTGTAGCGCTTTCTCTATTTTTTCTTCTCTATTTTTTAGCGCTTTCTCTATTTTTTCTTCTCTATTTTTTAGCGCTTCCTCTATTTTTTTTTTTTTTTTTAAATTTCAAAAAAGCTTTTTAAGTTGAAAACATACTCACACTCTCGGCGTTCAGGATACCCGTCAACCGTCAGCCCCCCAGGTTGTGGAGAGTACACCCAGGCCCGGAAAGGGTATACAATGCCACGGCCGCGGACTTTTCCTGGTTCTCTCCCACCCGCTGGAGTACTGCAGGTATGTTGGGCTCCGGCTCGAAGGACCAAATTAATGTTAGGTTCAAAACCCAAACATTAGTAAATCTGCAAAGAAACACAAAAGAGTTGAGTATGGTTTTCTTTTACCTGCAGGGAGAGTGACAGAGACCTTAATTACAAGATTCTCCAAACACTCTGAAGAGTCTCTGTCACTCACTGCTTTTTATTAGTTGAGCATGACCTAGTTACACAAGGTTGCAAAGGCAAATACACAATGTTCCAAAAGATAATCATAATCATGGGGGTGAAGCAATCTTGCATTACTCAGATAGAAGAGGAAACATCCTTGAACAGCAAAGAACAAACACAAGGGTGTTCGTGCAGGCAAGGAGCTGAAAGTAGAACATAGCATAACTTTTGTACAATATTCCCAACAGGTCCCCTGATGCAGGTGTCATAAAGTGGGCCTCCTGACGCAGGTCCCCTGAAGGAGGTCTCCTCATGTAGGTTTCCTAAAGTGGATTCCACTGAAGCAGGTCTCTTTTCACAGGTCTCCTAAGGCAGTTCCCCTGACATATGTCTTCTGACGCAGATCTCCTAAAGTAAATCTCCTGAGGTAGGTCCTCTGATGCAGGTGTCATCAAGTGGGCCTCCTGACGCAGGTCCCCTAATGCAGATTTCCTAACGTGGATTCCACTGAGGCAGGTCTCCTTTCACAGGTCTACTCAGGTACCTCCCCTGACACAGGTCTCCTGATATAGATCTACTAAAGTGCGTCTCCTGACGTAGGTCCCCTGACCCAGGTGTCATAAAGTGGGCCTCCTGACGCAGGTCCCCTCAAGGAGGTCTCCTGATGTAGGTTTCCTAAAGTGGATTCCACTGACGCAGGTCTCCTTTCACAGGTCTCCTAACGCAGCTCCCCTTCAAAAGCTCTCCTAAAAGAGATTTCTTAAAGTGCGTCTCCTAAGATAGGTCCCCTGATGCAGGTGTCATAAAGTGGGCGTCCTGACGCTTGTCCCCTGAAGCAGGACTCATGATGCAGGTTTCCTAAAGTGAATTCCACTAATGCAAATCTCCTTTCACTGGTCTCCCAAGGCAGTTCCCCTTACACATGTCTTCTGACGCAGATCTCTTAAAGTAAAACTCCTCAGGTAGGTCCTCTGACGCAGGTGTCATAAAGTGGGCCTCCTGACGCAGGTCCCCTGATGCAGGTCTACTGACGCATGTTTCCTAATGTGGATTCCACTGATGGAGATCTCCTTTCACAGCAATCCTAAAGCAGCTTCCCTGACACAGGTCTCCTGATATAGATCTACTATAGTTCGTCTCCTGAAGTAGGTCCCCTGACGCAGGTGTCATAAAGTGGGCCTCCTGACGCAGGTCCCCTGACGCAGGTCTCCTGATGCAGATTTCCTAAAGTGGATTCCACTGATGAAGGGCTCCTTTCACAGGTCTCCTAAGACAGCTCCCCTGACATAGGTCCACTGATGCAGGTGTCATGTAGTGGGCCTCTTGACGCTGGTCCCCTGACGCCGGTCCCCTAATGCAGGTTTCCTAAAAAGGATTCCAATGACTCATGTGTCCTTTCACAGGTCTCCTTAGACAGCTCCCCTGACATAGCTCCCCTGACGGATATCTCCTAAAGTGCGTTTCCTAAGGTAGGTCCCCTGACGCAGGGGAAATAAGGTGGGCCTCCTGATGCAGGTGTCCTGACGCAGGTCTCCTGAATCAAGTTTCCTAAAGTGGATTGCACTGACGCAGGTCTCTTTTCACAGGTCTCCTAACCCAGCTCCCCTGACGAAGCTCTCCTGAAGGAGATCTCTTAAAGTGCGTCTCCTAAGTTAGGTCCCCTGATGCAGGTGTCATATAGTGGGCCTCCTGACACAGGTCTCCTGATATAGATCTACTAAAGTGCGTCGCCTGAAGTAGGTCCCCTGACCCAGGTGTCATAAAGTGGGCCTCCTGACGCAGGTCCCCTGACTCAGGTCTCCTGAATCAAGTTTCCTAAAGTGGATTGCACTGACGCAGGTCTCTTTTCACAGGTCTCCTAACATAGCTCCCCTGACGAAGCTCTCCTGAAGGAGATCTCTTAAAGTGCCTCTCCTAAGTTAGGTCCCCTGATGCAGGTGTCATATAGTGGGCCTCCTGACGCAGGTCTCCTGATATAGATCTACTAAAGTGCGTCTCCAGAAGTAGGTCCCCTGACGCAGGTGTCATAAAGTGGGCCTCCTGACGCAGGTCCTCTGAAGGAGGTCTCCTGATGCAGGTTTCCTAAAGTGGATTCCACTGACGCAGGTCTCCTTTCACAGGTCTCCTAACGTAGCTCCCCTTCAAAAGCTCTCCTGAAAAAGATCTCTTAAAGTGCGTCTCCTAAGATAGGTCTTCTTACGCAGGTGTCATAAAGTGGGCCTCCTGACGCAGGTCCCCTGATGCAGGTCTCCTGATGTAGGTTTCCTAAAGTGGATTCCACTGACGCAGGTCTCCTTTCACAGGTCTCGTAACGCAGCTCCCCTGACGAAGCTCTCCTGAAGGAGATCTCTTAAAGTGCGTCTCCTAAGTTAGGTCCCCTGATGCAGGTGTAATATAGTGGGCCTCCTGACGCAGGTCTCCTGATATAGATCTCCTAAAGTAAATCTCCTGAGGTAGGGCCTCTGACACAGGTGTCATAAAGTGGGCCTCCTGACGCAGGTCCCCTGATGCAGGTCTACTGATGCATGTTTCCTAATGTGGATTCCACCGATGGAGATCTACTTTCACAGCAATCCTAAAGCAGCTTCCCTGACACAGGTCTCCTGATATAGATCTACTATAGTTCGTCTCCTGAAGTAGGTCCCCTGACGCAGGTGTCATAAAGTGGGCCTCCTGACGCAGGTCCCCTGACGCAGGTCTCCTGATGCAGATTTCCTAAAGTGGATTCCACTGATGAAGGGCTCCTTTCACAGGTCTCCTAAGACAGCTCCCCTGACATAGGTCCACTGATGCAGGTGTCATGTAGTGGGCCTCTTGACGCTGGTCTCCTGACGCCGGTCCCCTAATGCAGGTTTCCTAAAAAGGATTCCAATGACTCATGTGTCCTTTCACAGGTCTCCTTAGACAGCTCCCCTGACATAGCTCCCCTGACGGAGATCTCCTAAAGTGCGTTTCCTAAGGTAGGTCCCCTGACGCAGGGGAAATAAGGTGGGCCTCCTGATGCAGGTGTCCTGACGCAGGTCTCCTGAATCAAGTTTCCTAAAGTGGATTGCACTGACGCAGGTCTCTTTTCACAGGTCTCCTAACGCAGCTCCCCTGACGAAGCTCTCCTGAAGGAGATCTCTTAAAGTGCGTCTCCTAAGTTAGGTCCCCTGATGCAGGTGTCATATAGTGGGCCTCCTGACACAGGTCTCCTGACTCAGGTCTCCTGAATCAAGTTTCCTAAAGTGGATTGCACTGACGCAGGTCTCTTTTCACAGGTCTCCTAACATAGCTCCCCTGACGAAGCTCTCCTGAAGGAGATCTCTTAAAGTGCCTCTCCTAAGTTAGGTCCCCTGATGCAGGTGTCATATAGTGGGCCTCCTGACGCAGGTCTCCTGATATAGATCTACTAAAGTGCGTCTCCAGAAGTAGGTCCCCTGACGCAGGTGTCATAAAGTGGGCCTCCTGACGCAGGTCCTCTGAAGGAGGTCTCCTGATGCAGGTTTCCTAAAGTGGATTCCACTGACGCAGGTCTCCTTTCACAGGTCTCCTAACGTAGCTCCCCTTCAAAAGCTCTCCTGAAAGAGATCTCTTAAAGTGCGTCTCCTAAGATAGGTCTTCTGACGCAGGTGTCATAAATTGGGCCTCCTGACGCAGGTCCCCTGATGCAGGTCTCCTGATGTAGGTTTCCTAAAGTGGATTCCACTGACGCAGGTCTCCTTTCACAGGTCTCGTAACGCAGCTCCCCTGACGAAGCTCTCCTGAAGGAGATCTCTTAAAGTGCGTCTCCTAAGTTAGGTCCCCTGATGCAGGTGTAATATAGTGGGCCTCCTGACGCAGGTCTCCTGATATAGATCTCCTAAAGTAAATCTCCTGAGGTAGGTCCTCTGACACAGGTGTCATAAAGTGGGCCTCCTGACGCAGGTCTCTTGATATAGATCTGCTAAAGTGCGTCTCCTGAAGTTGGTCCCCTGACGCAGGTGTCCTAAAGTGGGCCTTCTGACGCAGGTCCCCTGAAGGAGATCTCCTGATGCAGGATTCCTGAAGTGGATTCCACTGATGCAGACATCCTTTCACACGTCTCCTAAGGCAGTTCCCCTGACACATGTCTTCTGACGCAGATCTCCTAAAGTAAATCTCCTGAGGTAGGTCCTCTGACGCAGGTGTCATAAAGTGGGCCTCCTGACGCAGGTCCCCTGATACAGGTCTACTGATGCATGTTTCCTAATGTGCATTCCACTGATGGAGATCTCCCTTCACAGCAATCCTAACGCAGCTTCACTGACACAGGTCTCCTGATATAGATCTACTATAATTTGTCTCCTGAAGTAGGTCCCCTGACGCAGGTGTCATAAAGTTGGCCTCCTGATGCAGGTGTCCTGATCCAGGTCTCCTGAATCAAGTTTCCTAAAGTTTATTCCATTGATGCAGGTCTCTATTCACAGGTCTCCTAACGCAGCTCCCCTGACGAAGATTTCCCGAAGGAGATCTCTTAAAGTGCGTCTCCTAAGTTAGGTCCCCTGACGCAGGTGTCATAAAGTGGGCCTCCTGACGCAGGTCTCCTGATGCAGATTTCCTGAAGTGGATTCCACTGAGGCAGGTCTCCTTTCAAAGGTCGTCTAAGACAGCTCCCCTGACAAAGCTCCACTGACGGAGATCTCCTAAAGTGCGATTCCTAAGGTAGGTCCCATGATGCAGGTGAAATAAACTGGACCTCCTGACGCAGGTGTCCTGACGCAGGTCTCCTGATGCAGATTTCCTAAAGTGGATTCCACTGACTCATGTGTCCTTTCACAGGTCTCCTAAGACAGCTCCCCTGACATAGCTCCCCTGACGGTGATCTCTTAAAGTGCGTCTCCTAAGTTAGGCCCCCGATGCAGGTGAAATAAGGTGGGCCTCCTGACACAGGTGTCCTGACGCAGGTCTCCTGAATCAAGTTTCCTAAAGTGGATTGCACTGACGCAGGTCTCTTTTCACAGGTCTCCTAACGCTGCTCCCCTGACGAAGCTTTCCTGAAGGAAATCTCTTAAAGTGTGTCTCCTAAGTTAGGTCCCCTGATGCAGGTGTCATATAGTGGGCCTCCTGACGCAGGTCCCCTGATGCAGGTCTCCTGATATAGATCTCCTAAAGTGCACCTACAGAAATAGGTCCCCTAACACAATTGTCATAAAGTGGGCCTCCTGACGCAGGTCCCCTGACGCAGGTCTCCTGATACAGGTTTCCTAAAGTGGATTCCACTGAGGCAGGTCTCCTTTCACAGGTTTTCTCAGGCAGCTCCCCTAACACAGGTCTCTTGACGCAGATCTCCTAAAGTAAATCTCCTGAGGTAGGTCCTCTGACGCAGGTGTCATAAAGTGGGCTTCCTGACGCAGGTCCCCTGATGCAGGTCTACTGATGCATGTTTCCTAATGTGGATTCCACTGATGGAGATCTCCTTTCACAGCAATCCTAAAGCAGCTTTCCTGACATAGGTCTCCTGATATAGATCTACTATAGTTCATCCCCCGAAGTAGGTCCCCTGACGCAGGTGTCATAAAGTGGGCCTCCTGACGTAGGTCCCCTGAAGCAGGTCTTCTGATGCAGGTCTCCTGATGCAGGTTTCCTAAAGTCGATTCCACTGACGCAGGTCTGCTTTCACAGGTCTCTTAACGCAGGTCCCTGACACAGCTCTCGTGACGGAGATCTTCTAAAGTTCGTCTCTTTAGGTATGTCCCCTGACGCAGGTGTTATAAGGTGGGCCTCCTGACGCAGGTGTCATATAGAGGGCCTACTGACGCAGGTCCCCTGACGCAGGTCCCCTGACGCAGGTCTAGTGATGCATGTTTCCTAATGTGGATTCCACTGATTGCAGATCTCATTTCACAGGACACCTAAAGCAGCTCCCCTTACACAGGTCTCCTGATATGCATCTCCTAAAGTGCGTCTCCTCAAGTATGTCCGCTGATGCAGGTTTCCTAATGTTGATTCCACTGTGGCAAGTTTCATAAAGTGGGCCTCCTGACGCAGCTCCCCTGACATTGGTCTCCTGATGCAAGTATCCTAAAGTGCATCTCCTGAGATAGGTCCTCTGACACAGGTGTAATAATGTGGGCCTCCTGACACAGTTGTCATAAAGTGGGCCTCCTGACGCAGGTCCCCTGACGCAGGTCTCCTGATGCAGGTTTCCTAAAGTGGATTCCACTGAGGCAGGTCTCCTTTCACAGGTCTCCTAAGGCAGCTCCCCTGACAAAGCTCATCTGACGGAGATCTCTTAAAGTGCGTCTCCTAAGGTAGGTCCCCTGACGCAGGTGTCATAAGGTGGGCCTCCTGACACAGGTGTCATTTAGTGAGCCTCCTGACGCAGCTCCCTTGACGCAGGTCTCTTGATGCAGGCTTCCTAAACTGGATTCCACTGACTTATGTGTCCTTTCACAGGTCTCCGAAGACAGCTCCCCTGACATAGCTCCCCTGACAAAGCTCTCCTGAAGGAGATTTCTTAAAGTGCGTCTCCTAAGATAGGTCCCCTGATGCAGGTGTCATAAAGTGGGCATCCTGACGCTTGTCCCCTGAAACAGGTCTCCTGATGCAAGTTTCCTAAAGTGGATTCCACTGATGGAGATCTCCTTTCACAGCAATCCTAAAGCAGCTTCCCTGACACATGTCTCCTGATATAGATCTACTAAAGTGCGTCTCCTGAAGTAGGTCCCCTAACACAGGTGTCATTAAGTGGTTCTCCTGACGAAGGTGTCCTGACGCAGGTCTCCTGAATCAAGTTTCCTAAAGTGGATTCCACTGACGCAGGTCTCTTTTCACATGTCTCCTAACGCAGCTCCCCTGACGAAGCTCTCCTGAAGGAGATCTCTTAAAGTGCGTCTCCTAAGTTTTGTCCCCTGATGCAGGTGTCCTATAGTGGGCCTCCTGACGCAGGTCTCCTGATATAGATCTACTAATGTGCGTCTCCTGAAGTAGGTCCCCTGATGCAGGTGTCATAAAGTGGGCGTCCTGACGCTTGTCCCCTGAAACAGGTCTCCTGATGCAGGTTTCCTAAAGTGGATTCCACTGATGCAGATCTCCTTTCACAAGTCTCCTAAGGCAGTTCCCCTGACACTTGTCTTCTGACGTAGATCTCCTAAAGTAAATCTCCTGAGGTAGGTCCTCTGATACAGGTGTCATATAGTGTGCCTCCTGACGCAGGTATACTGATATAGATCTACTAAAGTGCGTTTCCTGATGTAGGTCCCCTGAGGCAGGTGTCATAAAGTGGGCCTCCTGACGCAGGTCCCCTGAAGGAGGTCTCCTGAATCAAGTTTCCTAAAGTGGATTCCACTGACGCAGGACTCTTTTCACAGGTCTCCTAACGCAGCTCCCCTGACGAAGCTCTCCTGAAGGAGATCTCTTAAAGTGCGTCTCCTAAGTTAAGTCCCCTGATGCAGGTGTCATATAGTGGGCCTAGTGACACAGGTCTCCTGACATAGATCTACTAAAGTGCGTCTCCCGACGTAGGTCCCCTGACGCAGGTGTCATAAAGTGGGCCTCCTGACGCAGGTCCCCTGATGCAGGTCTACTGATGCATGTTTCCTAATGTGGATTCCACTGATGGAGATCTCCTTTCACAGCAATCCTAAAGCAGCTTCCCTGACACAGGTCTCCTGATATAGATCTACTATAGTTCATCTCCTGAAGTAGGTCCCCTGACGCAGGTATCATAAAGTGGGCCTCCTGACGTAGGTCCCCTGACGCAGGTCTCCTGATGCAGATTTCCTAAAGTGGATTCCACTGACGCAGGTCTCCTTTCACAGGTCTTCTAATGCAGCTCCCCTGACAAAGCTCTCCTGAAGGAGATCTCCTAAATTGTATCCCCTGAGGTACGTCCCCTAACACAGGTGTCATATAGTGGGCCTCCTGACGCAGGTCCCCCTGATATAGATCTACTAAAGTGCGTCTCCTAAAGTAGGTCCCCTGACGCAGGTGTCATAAAGTGGGCCTCCTGACGCAGGTCCCCTAATGCAGGTCTACTGATGCATGTTTCCTAATGTGGATTCCACAGATGGAGATCTCCTTTCACAGCAATCCTAAAGCAGCTTCCCTGACACAGGTCTCCTGATATGGATCTACTAAAGTGCGTCTCCTGAAGTAGGTCCCATAACACAGGTGTCATTAAGTGGGCCTCCTGACGCAGGTGTCCTGACGCAGGTCTCCTGAATCAAGTTTCCTAAAGTGGATTCCACTGACGCAGGTCTCTTTTCAGATGTCTCCTAACGCAGCTCCCCTGACGAAGCTCTCCTGAAGGAGATCTCTTAAAGAGTGTCTCCTAAGTTAGGTCCCCTGATGCAGGTGTCCTATAGTGGGCCTCCTGACGCCGGTCCCCTGACGCCGGTCCCCTCAAGTGGATTCCACTGAGGCAGGTCTCCTTTCAAAGCTCTCTTCAGGCAGCTCCCCTGACACAGTTCTCCTGATATAGATCTACAGAAGTGCATCTCCTGAAGTAGGTCCCCTGACGCAGGTGTCATAAAGTGGGCGTCCTGGCGCTTGTCCCCTATAACAGGTCTCCTGATGCAGGTTTCCTTTCACAGGTCTTCTAACGCAGCTCCCCTTCAATAGCTCTCCTGAAGGAGATCCCCTAAAGTGCATCTCCTAAGATATGTCCCCTGATGCAGGTGTTATAAAGTGGGCGTCCTGACGCTTGTCCCCTGAAACAGGTCTCCTGACGCAGGTCTCCTTTCACAGGTCTTCTAACGCAGCTCCCCTTCAAAAGCTCTCCTGAAGGAGATCTCTTAAAGTGCGTCTCCTAAGATAGGTCCTTGATGCAGGTTTCCTAAAGTGGATTCCACTGATGCAGATCTCCTTTCACAGGTCTCCTAAGGCAGTTCCCCTGACAGATGTCTTCTGACGCAGATCTCCTAAAGTAAATCTCCTGAGGTAGGTCCTCTGACACAGGTGTCATAAAGTGGGCCTCCTGACGCAGGTCACCTGACGCAGGTCTCCTGATGCAGATTTCCTAAAGTGTATTCCACTGAGGCAGGTCTCCTTTCACAGGTCTCCTCAGGCAGCTCCCCTGACACAGGTCTCCTGATATAGATCTTCTATAGTTCGTCTTCTGAAGTAGGTCCCCTGACGCAGGTGTCATAAAGTGGGCCTCCTGACGCAGGTCCCCCGACGCAGGTCTCCTGATGCAGCTTTCCTAAAGTGGATTCCACTGACGCAGGTCTCTTTTCACAGGTCTCCTAAGACAGTTCCCCTGACACATGTCTTCTGACGCAGATCTCCTAAAGTAAATCTCCTTTGGTAGGTCCTCTGACGCAGGTGTCATCAAGTGGGCCTCCTGACGCAGGTCCCCTGACGCAGATTTCCTAAAGTGGATTCCACTGAGGCAGGTCTTCTTCACAGGTCTCCTCAGGTAGCTCCCCTGACACAGGTCTCCTTATATAGATCTACTAAAGTGCGTCTCCTAAGTAAGGTCCCCTGATGCAGATGTAATATAGTGGGCCTCCTGACGCAGGTCTCCTGATATACATCTACTAAAGTACGTCTCCTGAAGTAGGTCCCCTGACGCAGGTGTCATCAAGTGGGCCTCCTGACGCAGGTCCCCTGACGCAGATTTCCTAAAGTGGATTCCACTGAGGCAGGTCTCCTTTCACAGGTCTCCACAGGCAGCTCCCCTGACACAGGTCTCCTGAAGGAGATCTCTTAAAGTGCGTCTCCTGAAGTAGGTCCCCTGACGCAGGTGTCATAAAGTGGGCCTCCTGACGCAGGTCCCCTGACGCAGGTCTCCTGATGCATATTTCCTAAAGTGGAATCCACTGACGCAGGTCTCCTTTTACAGGTCTCCTAACGCAGCTCCCCTGACAAAGCTCTCCTGAAGGAGATCTCTTAAAGTGCGTCTCGTAAGTTAGGTCCCCTGATGCAGGTGAAAAAAGGTGTGCCTTCTGACGCAGGTCTCCTGACGCAGGTCTCCTGATGCAGATTTCCTAAAATGGATTCCACTGACGCAGGTCTCTTTTCACAGGTCTCCTAACGCAGCTCCCCTGATGAAGCTCTCCTGAAGGAGATCTCTTATAGCGCGTCTCCTAAGTTAGGTCCCCTGATGCAGGTGTCATGTAGTGGGCCTCCTGACGCAGGTCTCCTGATATAGATCTACTAAAGTGCGTCTCCTGAAGTAGGTCCCCTGACGCAGGTGTCATGAAGTGGGCCTCCTGACGCAGGTCCCCTGACGAAGCTCTCCTGAAGGAGATCTCTTATAGTGCGTCTCCTAAGTAAGGTCCCCTGATGCAGGTGTCATCAAGTGGGCCTCCTGACGCAGGTCCCCTGACGCAGATTTCCTAAAGTGGATTCCACTGAGGCAGGTCTTCTTCACAGGGCTCCTCAGGTAGCTCCCCTGACACAGGTCTTCTTATATAGATCTACTAAAGTGCGTCTCCTGAAGTAGGTCCCCTGACGCAGGTGTCATAAAGTGGGCCTGCTGACGCAGGTCTCCTGATGCAGATTTCCTAAAGTGGATTCCACTGATGCAGGTCTCTTTTCACAGGTCTCCTAACGCAGCTCCCCTGATGAAGCTCTCTTGAAGGAGATCTCTTAAAATGCGTCTCCTAAGTTAGGTCCCCTGATGCAGGTGTCATATAGTGGGCCTCCTGACGCAGGTCTCCTGATATAGATCTACTAAAGTGCGTCTCCTGAAGTAGGTCCCCTGACGCAGGTGTCATAAAGTGGGCCTGCTGACGCAGGTCTCCTGATGCAGATTTCCTAAAGTGGATTCCACTGACGCAGGTCTCTTTTCACAGGTCTCCTAACGCAGATCCCCTGACGAAGCTCTCCTGAAGGAAATCTCTTAAAGTGCGTCTCCTAAGATAGGTCGTCTGATGCAGGTGTCATATAGTGGGCCTCCTGACGCAGGTCCCCCTAAGGAGGTCTCCTGATGCAGGTTTCCAAAAGTGGATTCAACTGAAGCAGGTCTCTTTTCACAGGTCTCCAAACGCAGCTCCCCTGACGAAGCTCTCCTGAAGGAGATCTCTTAAAGTGCGTCTCCTAAGTTAGGTCCCCTGATGCAGGTGTAATATTATGGGCCTACTGACGCAAGTCTCCTGATATAGATCTACTAAAGTGCGTCTCCTGAAGTAGGTCCCCTGACGCAGGTGTCATCAAGTGGGCCTCCTGACGCAGGTCCTATGACGTAGATTTCCTAAAGTGGATTCCACTAAGGCAGGTCTCCTTTTACAGGTCACCTCAGGCAGCTCCCCTGACACAAGTCTCCTGAAGGAGATCTCTTAAAGTGCGTCTCCTGAAGTAGGTCCCCTGACGCAGGTGTCATAAAGTGGGCCTCCTGACGCAGGTCCCCTGATGCAGGTCTCCTGATGCAGATTTCCTAATGTAGATTCCACTGAGGCAGGTCTCCTTTCACAGGTCTCCTCAGGCAACTCCCCTGACACAGGTCTCCTGATATAGATCTACTAAAGTGCGTCTCCTGAAGTCGGTCCCCTGACGCAGAGGAAATAAAGTCGGCCTCCTGATGCAGGTGTCCTGACGCAGGTCTGCTGAATAAAGTTTCCTAAAGTGGATTCCACTGACGCAGGTCTCTTTTCACAGGTCTCCTAACGCAGCTCCCCTGACGAAGCTCTCCTGAAGGAGATCTCTTAAAATGCCTCTCCTAAGTTAGGTCCCCTGATGCAGGTGTCATATAGTGGGCCTCCTGACGCAGGTCTCCTGATATAGATCTACTAAAGTGCATCTCCTGAAGTCGGTCCCCTGACGCAGGTGTCATAAAGTGAATTCCACTGAGGCAGGTCTCCTTTCACAGGTCTCCTCAGGCAGCTCCCCTGACATAGCTCCCCTGACGGAGATCTCCTAAAGTGCGTTTCCTAAGGTAGGTCCCCTGACGCAGGGGAAATAAGGTGGGCCTCCTGACGCAGGTGTCCTGACACAGGTTTCCTGATAAAGATCTCCTAAAGTTTATCTCCTGAAGTAGTTCCCCTTACGCTGGTGTCATAAAGTGGACCTCCTGATGCAGGCCCCTTGACGCAGGCCCCTTAACGCAGGCCTCCTGATGCGGGTATCATAAAGTTTATTCCACTGATGCAGGTGTCATAAAGTGGGCCTCCTGACGCAGGTGTCCTGACACAGGTCTCCTGATATAGATCTACTAAAGTGCGTCTCCTGAATTAGGTCCCCTGACGCAGGTGTCATAAAGTGGGCTTCCTGATGCAGGTCCCCTGAAGGTGGTCTCCTTATGCAGGTTTCCTAAAGTGGATTCCACTGACGCAGGTCTCCTTTCACAGGTCTCCTAACGCAGCTCCACTGCAAAAGCTCTCCTGAAGGAGATTTCTTAAAGTGCGTCTCCTAAGATAGGTCCCCTGATGCAGGTGTCATAAAGTGGGCGTCCTGACGCTTGTCCCCTGAAGCAGGTCTCCTGATACAGGTTTCCTAAAGTGGATTCTACTGATGCAAATCTCCTTTCACAGGTCTCCTAAAGCAGTTCCCCTGACACATGTCTTTTGATGCAGATCTCCTATAGTAAATCTCCTGAGGTAGGTCCCTCTGATGCAGGTCTACTGATGCATGTTTCCTAATGTGGATTCCACTGATGGAGATCTCCTTTCACAGCAATCCTAAAGCAGCATCCCTGACACAGGTCTCCTGATATAGATCTACTATAGTTCGTCTCCTGATGTAGGTCACCTGAATCAGGTGTCATAAAGTGGGCCTCCTGACACAGGTCCCCTGACGCAGGTCTCCTGATGCAGATTTCCTAAAGTGGATTTCACTGACGCAGGTCTCCTTTTACAGCTCTCCTAAGGCAGTTCCCCTGACAAAGCTCTCCTGAAGGAAACCTCCTAAACTGTATCCCCTGAGGTACGTCCCCTAACACAGGTGTCATTAAGTGGGCCTTCTGATGCAGGTCTCCTGATGCAGATATCCTAAAGTTTATTCCACTGACGCAGGTCTCCTTTTACAGGTCTCCTAACACAGCTCCCCTGACAAAGCTCTCCTGAAGGAGATCTTTCAAAGTGCGTCTCCTAAGTTAGGTCCCCTGATGCAGGTGTTATAATGTGGGCCTCCCGACGCAGGTGTCATAAAGTGGGCCTCCTGACGCAGGTGTCATAAAGTGGGTCTTCTGACGCAGGTCCCCTGATGCAAGTCTCCTGATAATGTTATCTAAAGTGGATTCCACTGAAGCAGGTCTTCTATCACAGGTGTCCTAAGGCAGCCACCATGACACAGGTATACTTATGCAGATCTCCTAAAGTGCATCTCCTGAAGTAGGTCCCCTGACGCTGGTGTCATAAAGTGGGCCTCCTGACGCAGGTCCCTTGACGCAGGCCTCCTGATGCAGGTTTCCTAAAGTTGATTCCACCGATGCAGATTTCCTAAAGTTTATTCCACTGATGCAGGTGTCATGAAGTGGGCCTCTAGACGCAGCTCCCCTGACGAAGCTCTCCTGAAGGAGATCTCTTAAAATGCCTCTCCTAAGTTAGGTCCCCTGATGCAGGTGTCATATAGTGGGCCTCCTGACGCAGGTCTCCTGATATAGATCTACTAAAGTGCATCTCCTGAAGTCGGTCCCCTGACGCAGGTGTCATAAAGTGGGCATCCTTACGCCGGTCCCCTGACTCAGATTTCCTAAAGTGAATTCCACTGAGGCAGGTCTCCTTTCACAGGTCTCCTCAGGCAGCTCCCCTGACATAGCTCCCCTGACGGAGATCTCCTAAAGTGCTTTTCCTAAGGTAGGTCCCCTGACGCAGGGGAAATAAGGTGGGCCTCCTGACGCAGGTGTCCTGACACAGGTTTCCTGATATAGATCTCCTAAAGTTTATCTCCTGAAGTAGTTCCCCTTACGCTGGTGTCATAAAGTGGACCTCCTGATGCAGGCCCCTTGACGCAGGCCCCTTGACGCAGGCCTCCTGATGCGGGTTTCATAAAGTTTATTCCACTGATGCAGGTGTCATAAAGTGGGCCTCCTGACGCAGGTGCCCTGACTCAGGTCTCCTGATATAGATCTACTAAAGTGCGTCTCCTGAATTAGGTCCCCTGACGCAGGTGTCATAAAGTGGGCTTCCTGACGCAGGTCCCCTGAAGGTGGTCTCCTTATGCAGGTTTCCTAAAGTGGATTCCACTGACGCAGGTCTCCTTTCACAGGTCTCCTAACGCAGCTCCACTGCAAAAGCTCTCCTGAAGGAGATTTCTTAAAGTGCTTCTCCTAAGATAGGTCCCCTGATGCAGGTGTCATAAAGTGGGCGTCCTGACGCTTGTCCCCTGAAGCAGGTCTCCTGATGCAGGTTTCCTAAAGTGGAGTCCACTGAGGCAGGTCTCCTTTCGAAGGTCTCCTCAGGCAGCTCCCCTGACACAGGTCTCCTTATACAGATCTACTGAAGTGCGTCTCCTGAAGTAGGTCCCCTGACGCAGGTGTCATAAAGTGGGCCTCCTGACGCAGGTCCCCTGATGCAGATTTCCTAAAGTGGATCTCACTGAAGCAGGTCTCTTTTCACAGGTCTCCTCAGGCAGCTCCCCTGACACAGGTCTCCTGATATAGCTCTACTAAAGTGCGTCTCCTGAAGTAGGTCCCCTGACGCAGGGGAAATAAAGTGGGCCTTCTGACGCAGGTGTCCTGACGCAGGTCTGCTGAATCAAGTTTCCTAAAGTGGATTCCACTGACGCAGGTCTCTTTCCACAGGTCTCCTAATGCAGCTCCCCTGACGAAGCTCTCCTGAAAGAGATCTCTTAAAATGCGTCTCCTAAGTTAGGTCCCCTGTTGCAGGTGTCATATAGTGGGCCTCCTGACGCAGTTCCCCTGATATAGATCTACCAAAGTGTGTCTCCTGAAGTCTGTCCCCTGACGCAGGTGTCATAAAGTCGGCCTCCTAACGCAGGTCCCCTGACGCAGGTCTCCTGATGCAGATTTCCTAAAGTGGATTCCACTGAGGCAGGTCTCCTTTCACAGGTCTCCTCAGGCAGCTCCCCTGACACAGGTCTCCTTATATAGATCTACTGAAGTGCGTCTCCTGAAGTAGGTCCCCTGACGCAGGTGTCATAAAGTGGGCCTCCTGACGCAGGTCCCCTGACGCAGATTTCCTAAAGTGGATCTCACTGAAGCAGGTCTCTTTTCACAGGTCTCCTCAGGCAGCTCCCCTGACACAGGTCTCCTGATATAGATCTACTAAAGTGCGTCTCCTGAAGTAGGTCCCCTGACGCAGGGGAAATAAAGTGGGCCTTCTGATGCAGGTGTCCTGACGCAGGTCTGCTGAATTAAGTTTCCTAAAGTGGATTCCACTGACGCAGGTCTCTTTTCACAGGTCTCCAAACGTAGCTCCCCTGACGAAGCTCTCCTGAAGGAGATCTCTTAAAGTGCGTCTCCTAAGTTAGGTCCCCTGATGCAGGTGTCATATAGTGGGCCTCCTGACGCAGGTCTCCTGATATAGATCTACTAAAGTGCGTCTCCTGAAGTCTGTCCCCTGACGCAAGTGTCATAAAGTCGGCCTCCTGACGCAGGTCCCCTGACGCAGGTCTCCTGATGCAGATTTCCTAAAGTGGAATCCACTGAGGCAGGTCTCCATTCACAGGTCTCCTCAGGCAGCTCCCCTGACACAGGTCTCCTTATATAGATCTACTGAAGTGCGTCTCCTGAAGTAGGTCCCCTGACGCAGGTGTCATAAAGTGGGCCTCCTGACGCAGGTCCCCTGACGCAGATTTCCTAAAGTGGATCTCACTGAAGCAGGTCTCTTTTCACAGGTCTCCTCAGGCAGCTCCCCTGACACAGGTCTCCTGATATAGATCTACTAAAGTGCGTCTCCTGAAGTAGGTCCCCTGACGCAGGTGTCATAAAGTGGGCCTCCTGACGCAGGTCCCCTGAAGGAGATCTCCTTTCACAGGTCTCCTAACGTAGCTCCCCTTCAAAAGCTCTCCTGAAGGAGATCTCTTAAAGTGACCCTCCTGAAGTAGGTCTCCTGATGCAGGTTTCCTAAAGTGGATTCTACTGATGCAGTTCTCCTTTCACAGCAATCCTAAAGCAGCATCCCTGACACAGGTCTCCTGATACAGATCTACTATAGTTCGTCTCCTGATGTAGGTCCCTTGAATCAGGTGTCACAAAGTGGGCCTCCTGACACCGGTCCCCTGACGCAGGTCTCCTGATGCAGATTTCTTAAAGTGGATTTCAGGGAGGCAGGTCTCCTTTCACAGGTCTCCTCAGGCAGCTCCGCTGACACAGGTCTCCTGATATAGATATACTAAAGTGCGTCTCCTGACGTAGGTCCCCTGACGCAGGTGTCATAAAGTGGGCCTCCTGACGCAGGTCCCATGAAGGAGGTCTCCTGATGTAGGTTTCCTAAAGTGGATTTCACTGACGCAGGTCTCCTTTTACAGCTCTCCTAAGGCAGTTCACCTGACAAAGCTCTCCTGAAGGAAATCTCCTAAACTGTATCCCCTGAGGTATGTCCCCTAACACAGGTGTCATTAAGTGGGCCTTCTGACGCAGGTCTCCTTTCACAGGTCTCCAAACGCAGCTCCCCTGACAAAGCTCTCCTGAAGGAGATCTCCTAAAGTGCGTTTCCTAAGGTAGGTCCCCTGACGCAGGGGAAATAAAGTGGGCCTCTTGTCGCAGGTGTCCTGACGCAGGTCTCCTGAATCAAGTTTCCGAAAGTGGATTTCACTGATGCAGGTCTCTTTTCACAGGTCTCCAAACGCAGCTCCCCTGACGAAGCTCTCCTGAAGGAGATCTCTTAAAGTGCGTCTCCTAAGTTAGGTCCCCTGATGCAGGTGTCATATAGTTGGCCTCCTGACACAGGTCTTCTGAAGCCGGTCCCCTAATGCAGGTTTTCTAAAGTGGATTCCACTGACTCATGTGTCCTTTCACAGGTCTCCTAAGACAGCTCCCATGACATAGCTCCCCTGCAGAGATCTCCTAAAGTGCGTTTCCTAAGGTAGGTCCTCTGACGCAGGTGAAATAAGGTGGGCCTCCTGACGCAGGTCTCCTAAATGAAGTTTCATAAAGTGGATTGCACTGACGCAGGTCTCTTTCCACAGGTCTCCTAATGCAGCTCCCCTGACGAAGCTCTCCTGAAAGAGATCTCTTAAAGTGCGTCTCCTAAGTTAGGTCCCCTGACGCAGGTTTCATGTAGTGGGCCTCCTGACGCAGTTCCCCTGATATAGATCTACCAAAGTGCGTCTCCTGAAGTCTGTCCCCTGACGCAGGTGTCATAAAGTGGGCCTCTTGACGCAGGTCCCCTGAAGGAGGTCTCCTAAGGCAGTTCCCCTGGCACATGTTTTCTGACGCAGATCTCCTAAAGTTAATCTCCTGAGGTAGGTCTTCTGACGCAGGTGTCATAAAGTGGGCCTCCTGACGCAGGTCCCCTGACGCAGGTCTCCTGATGCAGATTTCCTAAAGTGGATTCCACTGAGGCAGGTCTCCTTTTACAGGTCTCCTAAGACAGCTCCCCTGACATAGCTCCCCTGACGGAGATCTCCTAAAGTGCGTTTCCTAAGGTAGGTCCCCTGACGCAGCGGAAATAAAGTGGGCCTCCTGACGCAGGTGTCCTGACGCAGGTCTCCTGAATCAAGTTTCCTAAAGTTGATTCCACTGATGCTGGTCTCTTTTCACAGGTCTCCTAATGCAGATCCCCTGACGAAGCTCTCCTGAAGGAGATCTCTTAAAGTGCGTCTCCTAAGTTAGGTCCCCTGATGCAGGTGCCATATAGTGGGCCTCCTGACGCAGGTCACCTGACGCCGGTACCCTAATGCAGGTTTTCTAAAGTGGATTCCACTGACTCATGTGTCCTTTCACAGGTCTCCTAAGACAGCTCCCCTGACATAGCTTCCCTGACGGAGATCTCCTAAAGTGCGTTTCCTAAGGTAGGTCCCCTGACGCAGGGGAAATAAAGTGGGCCTCCTGACGCAGGTGTCCTGACGCAGGTCTCCTGAATCAGGTTTCCTAAAGTGGATTCCACTGACGCAGGTCTCCTTTCACAGGTCTCCTAAAGTAGCTCCCCTTCAAAAGCGCTCCTGAAGGAGATCTCTTAAAGTGCGTGGCCTAAGATAGGTCCCCTGATGCAGGTGTCATAAAGTGGGCTTCCTGACGCAGGTCCCCTGATGCAGGTCTACCGATGCATGTTTCCTAATGTGGATTCCACTGATGGAGATCTCCTTTCACAGCAATCCTAAAGCAGCTTCCCTGACACAGGTCTCCTGATATAGATCTACTATAGTTCGTCTCCTGAAGTAGGTCCACTGACGCAGGTGTCAAAAAGTGGGCCTCCTGACGCAGGTCCCCTGACGCAGGTCTCCTGATGCAGATTTCCTAAAGTGGATTCCACTGAGGCAGGTCTCCTTTCACAGGTCTCTTCGGGCAGCTCCGCTGACACAGGTCTCCTGATATAGATCTACTAAAGTGTGTCTCCTGACGCAGGTCTCCTAAGGTGGATTCCACTGACTCATGTGTCCTTTCACGGGTCTCCTAAGACAGCTACCCTGACGAAGCTCTCCTGAAGGAGATCTCTGAAAGTGCGTCTCCTAAGTTAGGTCCCCTGATGCAGGTGTCATATAGTGGGCCTCCTGACACAGGTCTCCTGATATAGATCTACTAAAGTGCGTCTCCTGAGGTAGGTCCCCTGATGCAGGTGTCATAAAGCGGGCCTCATCACGCAGGTCCCCTGACGTAGGTCTCCTGATGCAGATTTCCAAAAGTTGATTCCACTTAGGTAGGTCTCTTTTCACAGGTCTCCTCAGGCAGCTCCCCTGACACAGGTCTCCTGAAGGAGACCTCTTAAAGTGCGACTCCTGAAGTAGGTCCCCTGACGCAGGTGTCATAAAGTGGGCCTCCTGACGCAGGTCCCTTGACGCAGGTCTCCTGATGCAGATTTCCTAAAGTGGATTCCACTGAGGCAGGTCTCGTTTCACAGGTCTCCTCAGGCAGCTCCCCTGACACAGGTCTCCTGATATAGATCTACTAAAGTGCGTCTCCTGAAGTAGGTCCCCTGACGCAGGTGTCATAAAGTGGGCCTCTTGACGCAGGTCCCCTGACGCAGATTTCCTTAAGTGGATTTCACTGAGGCAGGTCTCCTTTCACAGGTCTCCTCAGGCAGCTCCCCTTACACAGGTCTCCTTATATAGATCTACTAAAGTGCGTCTCCTGAAGTATGTCCCCTGATGCAGGTGTCATCAAGTGGGCTTACTGTTGAGGTACCCTGTAGGAGGTCTCCTGATGTAGATTTCCTAAAGTGAATTCCACTGACGCAGGTCTCTTTTCAGAGGTCTCCTAACGCAGCTCCCCTGACGAAGCTCTCCTGAAGGAGATCTCTTAAAGTGCGTCTCCTAAGTTAGGTCCCCTGATGCAGGTGTCATATAGTGGGCCTCCTGACGCAGGTCTCCTGATATAGATCTACTAAAGTACGTCTCCTGACGCAGGTGTCATAAAGTGGGCGTCCTGACGCAGGTGTACTGACGCAGGTCTCCTGAATCAAATTTCCTACAGTGGATTCCACTGACGCAGGTCTCTTTTCACAGGTCGCCTAACGCAGCTCCCCTGACACAGGTCTCCTGATATAGATCTCTTAAAGTGCGTCTCCTGAAGTAGGTCCCATGACGCAGGTGTCATAAAGTGGGACTCCTGACGCAGGTCCCCTGAAGGAGGTCTCCTGATGCAGGTTTCCTAAACTGGATTCCACTGACGCAGGTCTCCTTTCACAGGTCTCCTAACGTAGCTCCCCTTAAAAAGCTCTCCTGAAGGAGATCTCTTAAAGTGTGTCTCCTAAGATAGGTCCCCTGATGCAGGTGTCATATAGTGGGCCTCCTGACACAGGTCTCCTGATATAGATCTACTAAAGTACGTCTCCTGAAGTAGGTCCCCTGACGCAGGTGTCATCAAGTGGGCCTCCTGACGCAGGTCCCCTGATGCAGATTTTCTAAAGTGGATTCCACTGAGGCAGGTCTCCTTTCACAGGTCTCCTCAGGCAGCTCCCCTGACACAGGTCTCCTGATATAGGTCTCTTTAAGTGCGTCTCCTGAAGTAGGTCCCCTGACGCAGGTGTCATTAAGTGGGCCTCCTGACGCAGGTCACCTGATGCAGATTTCCTAAAGTGAATTCCAATGAGGCAGGTCTCCTTTTACAGATCTCCTCAGGCAGCTCCCCTGACACAGGTCTCCTGATATAGATCTACTAAAGTGCATCTCCTGAAGTAGGTCCCCTGACGCAGGTGTCATAAAGTGGGCTTCCTGTTGAGGTACCCTGTAGGAGGTCTCCTGATGTAGATTTCCTAAAGTGAATTCCACGGACGCAGGTCTCTTTTCAGAGGTCTCCTAACGCAGCTCCCCTGACGAAGCTCTCCTGAAGGAGATCTCTTAAAGTGCGTCTCCTAAGTTAGGTCCCCTGATGCAGGTGTCATATATTGGGCCTCCTGACGCAGGTCTCCTGATATAGATCTACTAAAGTACGTCTCCTGAAGTAGGTCCCCTGACGCAGGTGTCATCAAGTGGGCCTCCTGACGCAGGTCCCCTGACGCAGATTTCCTAAAGTGGATTCCACTGAGGCAGGTCTCCTTTCACAGGTCTCCTCAGGCAGTTCCCCTGACACAGGTCTCCTGAAGGAGATCTCTTAAAGCGCGTCTCCTGAAGTAGGTCCCCTGACGCAGGTGTCATCAAGTGGGCCTCCTGACGCAGGTCCCCTGACGCAGATTTCCTGAAGTGGATTCCACTGAGGCAGGTCTCCTTTCACAGGTCTCCTCAGGCAGTTCCCCTGACACAGGTCTCCTGAAGGAGATCTCTTAAAGTGCGTCTCCTAAGTTAGGTCCCCGGATGCAAGTGTCATATAGTGGGCCTCCTGACGCCGGTCCCCTAATGTAGGTTTCCTAAAGTGGATTCCACTGATTCATGTGTCCTTTCACAGGTCTCCTAAGACAGCTCCCCTGACATAGCTCCCCTGACGGAGATCTCCTAAAGTGCATTTCCTAAGGTAGGTCCCCTGACGCAGGTGTAAGGTCGGCCTCCTGACGCAGGTGTCCTGACGCAGGTCTCCTGAATCAATTTTCCTAAAGTGGATTTCATTGAGGCAGGTCTCTTTTCACAGGTCTCCTAACGCAGCTCCCCTGACGAAGTTCTCCTGAAGGAGATCTCTTAAAGTGAGTCTCCTAAGGTAGGTCCCCTGACGCAGGTGTCATATAGTGAGCCTCCTGACGCAGGTCTCCTGATATAGATCTACTAAAGTGCGTCTCCTGAAGTTGATCCCCTGACGCAGGTGTCATAAAGTGGGTCTCCTGAAGCAGGTCCCCTGATGCAGGTCTATTGATGCAGATTTCCTAAAGTGGATTCCACTGACGCAGGTCTCTTTTCGCAGGTCTCCTAACGCCGCTCCCCTGACGAAGCTCTCCTGAAGGAGATCTCTTAAAGTGCGTCTCCTGAAGTAGGTCCCCTGACGCAGGTGTCATAAAGTGGGCCTCCTGACGCAGGTCCTCTGAAGGAGGTCTTCTGATGCAGGTTTCCTAAAGTGGATTCCACTGACGCAGGTCTCCTTTCACAGGTCTCCAAACGCAGCTCCCCTGACGAAGCTCTCCTAAAGGAGATCTCTTAAAGTGCGTCTCCTAAGTTAGGTGCCCTGATGCAGGTGTCATATAGTGGGCCTCATGACGCAGGTCTCCTGACGCCTGTCCCCCAATGCAGGTTTCCTAAAGTGGATTCCACTGACGCAGGTTTTTTTCACAGGTCTCCTAAAGTGGATTCCACTGACGCAGGTCTCTTTTCACAGGTCTCCTAAAGTGGATTCCACTGACGCAGGTCTCTTTTCACTGGTCTCCTAACGCAGCTCCCCTGACGAAGCTCTCCTGAAGTAGATCTCTTCAAGTGCGTCTCCTAAGTTAGGTCCCCTGATGCAGGTGTCATATTGTGGGCCCCCTGACGCAGGTCTCCTGATATAGATCTACTAAAGTGCGTCTCCTGAAGTAGGTCCCCTGACGCAGGTGTCATAAAGTGGGAGTCCTGACGCTTGTCCCCTGAAGCAGGTCTCCTGATGCAGGTTTCCTAAAGTGAATTCCACTGATGCAGATCTCCTTTCAAAGGTCTCCTCAGGCAGTTCCCCTGACAAAGCTCTCCTGAAGGAGATCTCTTAAAGTGCGTCTCCTAAGTTAGGTCCCCTGATGCAGGTGTCATATATTGGGCCTCCTGATGCAGGTCTCCTGACGCCGGTCCCCTAATGCAGGTTTCCTAAAGTGGATTCCACTGACGCAGGTCTCTTTTCACAGGTCTCCTAACGCAGCTCCCCTGACGAAGCTCTCCTGAAGGAGATCTCTTAACTTGCGACTCCTAAGTTAGGTCCCCTGATGCAGGTGTCATATAGTGGGCCCCCTGACGCAGGTCTCCTGATATAGATCTACTAAAGTGCGTCTCCTGAAGTAGGTCCCCTGATGCAGGTGTCATATAGTGGGCCTCCTGACGCAGGTCTCCTGACGCCGGTCCCCTAATGCAGGTTTCCTAAAGTGGATTCCACTGACGCAGGTCTGTTTTCACAGGTCTCCTAAAGTGGATTCCACTGACGCAGGTCTCTTTTCACAGGTCTCCTAACGCAGCTCCCCTGACGAAGCTCTCCTTAAGGAGATCTCTTAAAGTGCGTCTCCTAAGTTAGGTCCCCTGATGCAGGTGTTATATAGTGGGCCTCCTGACGCAGGTCACCTGATATAGATCTATTTAAGTGCGTCTCCTGAAGTAGGTCCCCTGACGCAGGTGTCATAACGTGGGCCTCCTGACGCAGGCCCCCTGACGCAGGTCTCCTGATGCAGGTTTCCTGATGTGGATTCCACTGATGCAGATCTCCTTTCACAGGTCTCCTAAGGCAGCTCCCCTGACATATGTCTTCTGACGCAGATCTCCTAAAGTAAATCTCCTAAGGTAGGATCTCTGACGCAGGTGTCATAAAGTGGGCCTCCTGACGCAGGTCCCCTGATGCAGATCTACTGTTGCATGTTTCCTAATGTGGATTCCACTGATGGAGATCTCCTTTCACATCTATTCTAAAGCAGCTTCCCTGAAACAGGTCTCCTGATATAGATCTACTATAGTTCGTCTCCTGAAGTAGGTCCCCTGACGCAGGTCCCCTGACGCAGGTCTCCTGATGCAGATTTCCTAAAGTGGATTCCACTGAGGCAGGTCTCCTTTCACAGGTCTCCTAACGCAGCTCCCCTGACGAAGCTCTCCTGAAGGAGATCTCTTAAATTGCGTCTCCTAAGATAGGTCCCCTGATGCAGGTGTCATAAAGTGGGCGTCCTGACGCTTGTCCCCTGAAGCAGGTCTCCTGATGCAGGTTTCCTAAAGTGGATTCCACTGATGCAGATCTCCTTTCACAGGTCTCATAAGGCAGTTCCCCTGACACATGTCTTCTGACGCAGATCTCCTTAAGTAAATCTCTTGAGGTAGGTCCTCTGACGCAGGTGTCATAAAGTGGGCCTCCTGACGCAGGTCTCCTGATGCAGGTCTACTGATGCATGTTTCCTAATGTGTATTCCACTGATGGAGATCTCCTTTCACAGCAATCCTAAAGCAGCTTCCCTGACACAGGTCTCCTGATATAGATCTACTATAGTTCGTCTCCTGAAGTACGTCCCCTGACGCAGGTGTCATAAAGTGGGCCTCCTAACGCAGGTCCCCTGACGCTGGTCTCCTTATGCAGATTTCCTAAAGTGGATTCCACTGAGGCAGTTCTCCTTTCACAGGTCTCCTAAGACAGCTCCCCTGACATAGCTCCCCTGACGGAGATCTCCTAAAGTGCGTTTTTTAAGGTAGGTCCCCTGACGCAGGTGAAAAAAGGTCGGCCTCCTGATGCAGGTGTCCTGACGCAGGTCTCCTGAATCAAGTTTTCTAAAGTGGATTCCACTGACGCATGTGTCTTTTCACAGGTCTCGTAAGACAGCTCCCCTGACACAGGTTTCCTGATATAGATCTCCTAAAGTGCATCTTCTGAAGTAGGTCCCCTGACGCTGGTGTCATAAAGTGGGCCTCCTGACGCAGGTCCCTTGACGCAGGCCTCCTGATGGAGTTTTCCTAAAGTTGATTCCACTGATGCAGGGGTCATAAAGTGGGCCTCCAGACACACCTCCTCCGACACAGGTATCCTATGCAAATCTCCTAAAGTGCGTCTCCTGAGATAGGTCCCTTGACGCAGGTGTTATAATGTGGGCCTCCTGACGCAGGTGTCATAAAGTGGGCCTCCTGATGCAGGTTTCCTAAAGTGGTTTCCACTGACGCATGTGTCTTTTCACAGGTTTCCTAAGAAAGCTCCCCTGACACAGGTTTCCTGATATAGATCTCCTAAAGTGCATCTCCTTAAGTAGTTCCCCTTACGCTGGTGTCATAAAGTGGGCCTCCTGACGCAGGTGTCATATAGTGGGTCTCCCGACGCAGGTCCCTTGATGCAGGCCTCCTGATGCAGGTTTCCTAAAGTGGATTCCACTGATGCAGATTTCCTAAAGTTGATTCCACTGATGCAGGTGTCATAAAGTGGGCCTCCAGACGCAGCTCCCGTGACACAGGTATACTTATGCAGATCTCCTAAAGTGCATCTCCTGAAATAGGTCCCCTGACGCTGGTGTCATAAAATGGGCCTCCCGACGCAGGTCCCTTGACGCAGGCCTCCTGATGCAGATTTCCTAAAGTTTATTCCACTGATGCAGGTGTCATAAAGTGGGCCTCCAGACGCAGCTCCCCTGACACAGGTATCCTTATGCAGATCTCCTAAAGTGGGTCTCCTGAGGTAGGTCCCTTGACGCAGGTGTTATAATTTGGTTCTCCTAACGCAGGTTCCCTGATGCAAATCTCCTGATAAGGTTATCTAAAGTGGATTCCACTTAAACAGGTCTCCTTTCACAGGTCTCCTAAGCCAGCTCCCCTTACTTAGGTCTCTTGATGCAGGTTTCCTAATGTGGTTTCCACTGACGCTTGTGTCTTTTCACAGTTTTCCTAAGACGCTCCCCTGACACAGGTTTCCTGATACAGATCTCCTAAAGTGCATCTCCTGAAGTAGTTCCCCTTACGCTGGTTTCATAAAGTGGGCCTCCTGACGCAGGGCCCTTGACGCAGGCCCCTTGACGCAGGCCTCCTGATGCAGGTTTCCTAAACTTGGTTCCACTGATGCAGGTGTCATAAAGTGGGTATCCGGACGCAGCTCCCCTGACACAGGTATCCTTATGCAGATGTCCTAAAGTGCGTCTCCTGAGGTAGGTCCCTTGACGCAGGTGTTATAATGTATAACTCCTGACGCAGGTGTCATAAAGTGGGCCTCCTGACGCAGGTATCATGAAGTGGGCTTCCTGACGCAGGTGTCATAAAGTGAGTATCCTGACGCAAGTCCCCTGATGCAAGTCTCCTGATAAGGTTATCTAAAGTGGATTCCACTGAAGCAGGTCTTCTATTACAGGTGTCCTAAGTTAGCTCCCCTGACACAGGTTTCCTGATATAGATTTCCTAAAGTGCATCTCCTGAAGAAGGTCCCCTGACGCTGGTGTCATAAAGTGGGCCTCCTGACGCAGGTCCCTTTGCACAGGCCTCGTGATGCAGGTTTCCTAAAGTTGATTCCACTGATGCAGATTTCCTAAAGTTGATTCCACTGATGCAGGTGTCATAAAGTGGGCCTCCAGACGCAGCTCCCCTGACACAGGTTTCCTGATATGGATCCCCTGAAGTAGGTCCCCTGACGCTGGTGTCATAAAGTCGGCCTCCTGACGCAGGTCTCTTGACGCAGGCCTCCTGATGCAGTTTTCCTAAAGTTGATTCCACTGATGCAGGTGTCATAAAGTGGGCATCCAGACGCAGTTTCCCTGACACAGGTATCCTTATGCAGATCTCCTAAAGTGCGTCTCCTGAGGTAGGTCCCTTGACGCAGGTGTTATAATGTGGGCCTCCTGACGCAGGTGTCATAAAGTGGGCCTCCTGATGCAGGTATCATAAAGTGGGTCTCCTGACGCAGGTCCCCTGATGCAAGTCTCCTGATAAGGTTATCTAAAGTGGATTCCACTGAAGCAGGTCCTCTATCACAGGTGTCCTAAGGCAGCTCCCCTGACACAGGTTTCCTGATATAGATCTCCTAAAGTGCATCTCCTGATGTAGTTCCCCTTACGCTGGTGTCATAAAGTGGGCCTCCTGACGCAGGTGTCATATAGTGGGTCTCCCGACGCAGGTCCCTTGACGCAGGCCTGCTGATGCAGGTTTCCTAAAGTGGATTCCACTGATGCAGGTGTCATAAAGTGGGCCTCCAGACGCAGGCCCCGTGACACAGGTATACTTATGCAGATCTCCTAAAGTGCATCTCCTGAAATAGGTCCCCTGACGCTGGTTTCATAAAGTGGGCCTCCCGACGCAGGTCCCTTGACGCAGGCCTCCTGATGCAGATTTCCTAAAGTTTATTCCACTGATGCAGGTGTCATAAAGTGGGCCTCCAGACGCAGCTCCCCTGACACAGGTATCCTTATGCAGATTTCCTAAAGTGGGTCTCCTGAAGTAGGTCCCTTGACGCAGGTGTTATAATTTGGTTCTCCTAACGCAGGTTCCCTGATGCAAATCTCCTTATAAGGTTATCTAAAGTGGATTCCACTTAAACAGGTCTCCTTTCACAGGTCTCCTAAGGCAGCTCCCCTTACTCAGGTCTCTTGATGCAGGTTTCCTAATGTGATTTCCACTGACGCTTGTGTCTTTTCACAGCTTTCCTAAGACAGCTCCCCTGACACAGGTTTCCTGATACAGATCTCCTAAAGTGCATCTCCTGAAGTAGTTCCCCTTACGCTGGTTTCATAAAGTGGGCCTCCTGACACAGGCCCCTTGACGCAGGCCCCTTGACGCAGGCCTCCTGATGCAGGTTTTCTAAACTTGGTTCCACTGATGCAGGTGTCATAAAGTGGGTATCCGGACGCAGCTCCCCTGACACAGGTATCCTTATGCAGATGTCCTAAAGTGCGTCTCCTGAGGTAGGTCCCTTGACGCAGGTGTTATAATGTATAACTCCTGACGCAGGTGTCATAAAGTGGGCCTCCTGACGCAGGTATCATGAAGTGGGCTTCCTGACGCAGGTGTCATAAAGTGAGTATCCTGACGCAAGTCCCCTGATGCAAGTCACCTGATAAGGTTATCTAAAGTGGATTCCACTGAAGCAGGTCTTCTATTACAGGTGTCCTAAGTTAGCTCCCCTGACACAGGTTTCCTGATATGGATCCCCTGAAGTAGGTCCCCTGACGCTGGTGTCATAATATCGGCCTCCTGACGCAGGTCTCTTGACGCAGGCCTCCTGATGCAGTTTTCTTAAAGTTGATTCCACTGATGCAGGTGTCATAAAGTGGGCATCCAGACGCAGTTTCCCTGACACAGGTATAATTTTGCAGATCTCCTAAAGTGCGTCTCCTGAGGTAGGTCCCTTGACGCAGGTGTTATAATGTGGGCCTCCTGATGCAGGTTTCATAAAGTGGGCCTCCTGATGCAGGTATCATAAAGTGGGTCTCCTGACGCAGGTCCCCTGATGCAAGTCTCCTGATAAGGTTATCTAAAGTGGATTCCACTGAAGCAGGTCCTCTATCACAGGTGTCCTAAGGCAGCTCCCCTGACACAAGTTTACTGATATAGATCTCCTAAAGTGCATCTCCTGAAGTAGGTCCCCTGACGCTGGTGTCATAAAGCTGGCCTCCTGACGCAGGTCCCCTGACTCAGGTCTCTTGATGCAGGTTTCCTAAAGTGGTTTCCACTGACGCATGTGTCTTTTCACAGGTTTCCTAAGAAAGCTCCCCTGACACAGGTTTCCTGATATAGATCTCCTAAAGTGCATCTCCTGAAGTAGTTCCCCTTACGCTGGTGTCATAAAGTGGGCCTCCTGACGCAGGTGTCATATAGTGGGTCTCCTGACGCAGGTCCCTTGACGCAGGCCTCCTGATGCAGGTTTCCTAAAGTGGATTCTACTGATGCAGATTTCCTAAAGTTGATTCCACTGATGCAGATCTCCTTTCGGAGGTCTCCTAAGGCAGCTCCCCTGACATATGTCTTCTGACGCAGATCTCCTAAAGTAAATCTCCTGAGGTAGGATCTCTGACGCAGGTGTCATAAAGTGGGCCTCCTGACGCAGGTCCCCTGATGCAGATCTACTGTTGCATGTTTCCTAATGTGGATTCCACTGATGGAGATCTCCTTTCACATCAATTCTAAAGCAGCTTCCCTGAAACAGGTCTCCTGATATAGATCTACTATAGTTCGTCTCCTGAAGTAGGTCACCTGACGCAGGTCCCCTGACGCAGGTCTCCTGATGCAGATTTCTTAAAGTGGATTCCACTGAGGCAGGTCTCCTTTCACAGGTCTCCTAACGCAGCTCCCCTGACGAAGCTCTCCTGAAGGAGATCTCTTAAAGTGCGTCTCCTAAGATAGGTCCCCTGATGCAGGTGTCATAAAGTGGGCGTCCTGACGCTTGTCCCCTGAAGCAGGTCTCCTGATGCAGGTTTCCTAAAGTGGATTCCACTGATGCAGATCTCCTTTCACAGGTCTCCTAAGGCAGTTCCCCTGACACATGTCTTCTAACGCAGATCTCCTTAAGTAAATCTCCTGAGGTAGGTCCTCTGACGCAGGTGTCATAAAGTGGGCCTCCTGATGCAGGTCTACTGATGCATGTTACCTAATGTGTATTCCACTGATGGAGATCTCCTTTCACAGCAATCCTAAAGCAGCTTCCGTGACACAGGTCTCCTGATATAGATCTACTATAGTTCGTCTCCTGAAGTACGTCCCCTGACGCAGGTGTCATAAAGTGGGCCTCCTGACGCAGGTCCCCTGACGCAGGTCTCCTTATGCAGATTTCCTAAAGTGGATTCCACTGAGGCAGGTCTCCTTTCACAGGTCTCCTAAGACAGCTCCCCTGACATAGCTCCCCTGACGGAGATCTCCTAAAGTGCGTTTCCTAACGCAGGTGTCCTGACGCAGGTCTCCTGAATCAAGTTTTCTAAAGTGGATTCCACTGACGCAGGTCTCTTTTCACAGGTCTCCTAAGGCAGTTCCCCTGACTCAGGTCTTCTGACGCAGATCTCCTAAAGTGCGTCCCCTGACGTAGGTCTCCTGAGGCAGGTCTCTTGATGCAGGTTTTCTAAAGTGGATTCTACTGACGCATGTGTCTTTTCACAGGTCTCGTGGGACAGCTCCCCTGACACAGGTTTTTCTGATATAGATCTCCTAAAGTGCATCTTCTGAAGTAGGTCCCCTGAAGCTGGTGTCATAAAGTGGTCCTCCTGACGCAGGTCCCCTGACTCAGGTCTCTTGATGCAGGTTTCCTAAAGTGGTTTCCACTGACGCATGTGTCTTTTCACAGGTTTCCTAAGAAAGCTCCCCTGACACAGTTTTCCTGATATAGATCTCCTAAAGTGCATCTCCTGAAGTAGTTCCCCTTACGCTGGTGTCATAAAGTGGGCCTCCTGACGCAGGTGTCATATAGTGGGTCTCCCGACGCAGGTCCCTTGACGCAGGCCATCTGATGGAGTTTTCCTAAAGTTGATTCCACTTATGCAGGTGTCATAAAGTGGGCCTCCAGACGCAGCTCGCCTGACACAGGTATCCTTACGCAGATCTCTTAAAGTGCGTCTCCTGAGGTAGGTCCCTTGACGCAGGCCTCCTGATGCAGGTTTCCTAAAGTTCATTCCACTGATGCAGGTGTCATAAAGTGGGCCTCCAGACACAGCTCCCCTGACACAGGTATCCTTATGCAGATGTCCTAAAGTGCGTCTCCTGACGCAGGTCCCTTTGCACAGGCCTCGTGATGCAGGTTTCCTAAAGTTGATTCCACTGATGCAGATTGCCTAAAATTGATTCCACTGATGCAGGTATCATAAAGTGGGTCTCCTGACGCAGGTCCCCTGATGCAAGTCTCCTGATAAGGTTATCTAAAGTTGATTCCACTGAAGCAGGTCCTCTATCACAGGTGTCCTAAGGCAGCTCCCCTGACACAAGTTTCCTGATATAGATCTCCTAAAGTGCATCTTCTGAAGTAGGTCCCCTGACGCTGGTGTCATAAAGTGGGCCTCCTGACGCAGGTCCCCTGACTCAGGTCTCTTGATGCAGGTTTCCTAAAGTGGTTTTCACTGACGCATGTGTCTTTTCACAGGTTTCCTAAGAAAGCTCCCCTGACACAGGTTTCCTGATATAGATCTCCTAAAGTGCATCTCCTGAAGTAGTTCCCCTTACGCTGGTGTCATAAAGTGGGCCTCCTGACGCAGGTGTCATATAGTGGGTCTCCCGACGCAGGTCCCTTGACGCAGGCCTCCTGATGCAGGTTTCCTAAAGTGGATTCCACTGATGCAGATTTCCCAAAGTTGATTCCACTGATGCAGGTGTCATAAAGTGGGCCTCCAGACGCAGCTCCCGTGACACAGGTATACTTATGCAGATCTCCTAAAGTGCATCTCCTGAAATAGGTCCCCTGACGCTGGTGTCATAAAGTGGGCCTCCCGACGCAGGTCCCTTGACAGAGGCCTCCTGATGCAGGTTTCCTAAAGTTGATTCCACTGATGCAGATTGCCTAAAGTTGATTCCACTGATGCAGGTATCATAAAGTGGGTCTCCTGACGCAGGTCCCCTGATGCAAGTCTCCTGATAAGGTTATCTAAAGTTGATTCCACTGAAGCAGGTCCTCTATCACAGGTGTCCTAAGGCAGCTCCCCTGACACAAGTTTCCTGATATAGATCTCCTAAAGTGCATCTTCTGAAGTAGGTCCCCTGACGCTGGTGTCATAAAGTGGGCCTCCTGACGCAGGTCCCCTGACTCAGGTCTCTTGATGCAGGTTTCCTAAAGTGGTTTTCACTGACGCATGTGTCTTTTCACAGGTTTCCTAAGAAAGCTCCCCTGACACAGGTTTCCTGATATAGATCTCCTAAAGTGCATCTCCTGAAGTAGTTCCCCTTACGCTGGTGTCATAAAGTGGGCCTCCTGACGCAGGTGTCATATAGTGGGTCTCCCGACGCAGGTCCCTTGACGCAGGCCTCCTGATGCAGGTTTCCTAAAGTGGATTCCACTGATGCAGATTTCCTAAAGTTGATTCCACTGATGCAGGTGTCATAAAGTGGGCCTCCAGACGCAGCTCCCGTGACACAGGTATACTTATGCAGATCTCCTAAAGTGCATCTCCTGAAATAGGTCCCCTGACGCTGGTGTCATAAAGTGGGCCTCCCGACGCAGGTCCCTTGACAGAGGCCTCCTGATGCAGATTTCCTAAAGTTTATTCCACTGGTGCAAGTCTCCTGATAAGGTTATCTAAAGTGGATTCCAGTGAAGCAGGTCTCCTTTCACAGGTCTCCTAAGGCAGCTCCCCTGACTCAGGTATACTTATGCCGATCTCCTAAAGTGCATCTCCTGAAGTAGGTCCCCTGACGCACGTGTCATAAAGTGGGCCTCCTGACTTAGGTCTCTTGATGCAGGTTTTTTAAAGTGGATACCACTGACGCATGTGTCTTTTCACAGGTCTCCTAAGACAGCTCCCCTGACACAGGTTTCCTGATATAGATCTCCTAAAGTTCATCTCCTGAAGTAGGTCCCCTGACGCTGGTGTCATAAAGTGGGCCTCCTGATGCAGGTCCCTTGACGCAG
Organism: Oryzias celebensis; assembly: GCA_014656515.1. NCBI lineage: Eukaryota > Metazoa > Chordata > Actinopteri > Beloniformes > Adrianichthyidae > Oryzias > Oryzias celebensis. The sequence continues at coordinate 21,744,496 of BNCR01000017.1, read as the reverse complement.
GCCTCCTGATGCAGTTTTCCTAAAGTTAATTCCACTGATGCAGGTGTCATAAAGTGGGCCTCCAGACGCAGCTCACCATACACAGGTATCTTTATGCAGATCTCCTAAAGTGCGTCTCCTGAGGTAGGTCCCTTGACGCAGGTGTTATAATGTGGTTCTCCTGAAGCAGGTCCCCTGATGCAAGTCTCCTGATAAGGTTATCTAAAGTGAATTCAACTTACGCAGGTCTCCTTTCACAGGTCTCCTAAGGCAGCTCCCCTGACTCAGGTCTTCTGACGCAGATCTCCTAAAGTGCGTCTCCTGACGTAGGTCCCCTGATGCAGGTGTCATAAAGTGGGCCTCATGATGCAGGTCCCCTTACTAAGGTCTCTTAATACAGGTTTCCTGAAGTGGTTTCCACTGACGCATGTGTCTTTTCACAGGTTTCCTAAGACAGCTCCCCTGACACAGGTTTCCTGATATAGATCTCCGAAAGTTCATCTCCTGAAGTAGTTCCCCTTACGCTGGTGTCATAAAGTGGGCCTCCTGATGCAGGCCCCTTGACGCAGGCCCCTGGACGCAGGCCTCCTGATGCGGGTATCATAAAGTTGATTCCACTGATGCAGGTGTCATAAAGTGGGCCTCCTGACACAGGTCTCTTGATGCAGGTTTTCTAAAGTGGATTCCACTGACGCATGTGTCTTTCACAGGTCTCCTAAGACAGCTCCCCTGACACAGGTTTCCTGATATAGATCTCCTAAAGATCATCTCCTGAAGTAGGTCCCCTGACGCTGGTGTCATAAAGTGGGCCTCCTGACGCAGCTCCCCTGAAGAAGATCTCTTAAAGTGCGTCTCCTACATTAAGTCCCCAAATGCAGGTGTCATATAGTGGGCCTCCTGATGCAGGTCCCCTGACGCAGATTTCCTAAAGTGGATTCCACTGAGGCAGGTCTCCTTTCACAGGTCTCCTCAGGCAGCTCCCCTGACACAGGTCTCCTGATATAGATCTACTAAAGTGCGTCTCCTGAAGTAGGTCCCCTGACGCAGGTGTCATAAAATGGGCCTCCTGATGCAGGTCCCCTGACGCAGATTTCCTAAAGTGGATTCCACTGAGGCAGGTGTCCTTTCACAGGTCTCCTAATGCAGCTCCCCTGACACAGGTCTCCTGACATAGATCTACTAAAGTGCGTCTCCTGAAGTAGGTCCCCTGACACAGGTCCCCTGACGCAGACCTCCTTATGCAGGTTTCCTAAAGTGGATTCGTCTAAAGCAGGTGTCATAAAGTGGGCCTCCTGATGCAGCTACCCTGACACAGGTCTCAAGATGCAGATCTCCTAAACTGCGTCTCCTGAGGTCGGTCCCCTGACGCAGGCGTTATAAGGTGGGCCTCCTGACGCAGGTGTCATATAAGGGGCCTCCTGACGCAGGTTCCGTGATGCAAGTCTGCTGATGCATGTTTCCTAATGTGGATTCCTCTGATGCAGATCTCCATTCACAGCAATCCTAAAGCAGCTCCGCTGACACAGATCTCCTGATATAGATCTACTAAAGTGCGTCTCCTAAAGTAGGTCCCTTGACGCACGTGTTAAAAGGTGGGCCTCCTAACGCAGGTGTCCTATAGTGGGCATGATGATGTCATCTATTACATCATATGACATAATGATGTCATAAACGACATCATATGACATGTAGATTTCATCTGACTTCATTTGACATGCTGATGTCATCTATGATATCATGTTACATAATGATTTTATCTGTGAAGTCATATGACATGTTGATGTCATAAACGACATCATATGACATGAAGATGTCATAAACGACATCATATGACATGAAGATGTCATCCATGACGTCATGTGACATGATGATGTCATTAATGTCTTCATGTGACATGATGAAGTCAACTATAACATCATATAACTTGATGATGTCATCTATGACATTACATGACATAATGATGTCATAAACAACATCACATGAAATGATGATGTCATAAACAAATTCATGTGACATGATGATGTCATGTGACATCATATGACATTATGATGTCATAAATGACATCATATGACATGATGATGTCACAGATGACATCATATGACATAATGATGTCATCTATGACATCATGTGACATGATGAGTCAGTAATGTCTTCATGTGACATGATGAAGTCATCTATGACATCATATAACTTGATGATGTCATCTGTAACATCACACAACATGATGATGTCATAAACAACATCACATGACATGATGATGTCATCCATGACGTCATGTGACATGATGATGTCATATGTGAGATCATATGACATTTTGATGTCATAAATGACATCATATGATATGATGATGTCATAAATGACGACATATGACATGATGATGTCATCTATGACATCATGTGACACGATTAGTCATTTATGACTTCATGTGACATCATGATGTCATAAACGACATCAAATGACATGATGATATGAACGACATCACATGACATGATGATGTAATTAATGACGTCATGTGACATGATGATGTCATATGTGACATCATATGACATTGTGATGTCATAAATGACATCATATGACATGACAAAGTCATCTATGACATCATATGACATGATGATGTCATCTGTGACATTATATGACATAATGATGTCATAAACAACATCACATGAAATGATGATGTCATCTATTACTTCATTTGACATGATGATGTCATCTATGATGTCATGTTACATAATGAATTTATCTATGAAGTCATATGACATGTTGATGTCATCTATGACATCATATGACATGATGATGTCATCAATGACATCATGTGACATGATGTCATCTATGACGTCATATGACATGATGTCATCTATGACATCACATGACATGATGATGTCATAAAATACATCACATGACAAGATGATGTCATATGTGACGTCATGTGACATGATGATGTCATAAATGACATCATGTGACATGATGATGTCATAAACGACATCAAATGAAATGATGATGTCATAAACGACATCACATGACATGATGTCATAAACGAGATCACATGACATGATGTCATAAACGACATCACATGACATGATGATGTCATTAATGACGTCATGTGACATGATGATGTCATAAATGACATCATATGACATGATGATGTCATCTATGACATCATGTGACATGATGAGTCATTTTTGACTTCATGTGACATCATGATGTCATAAACGACATCATATGACATGATGATGTCAAAAACGGCATCATATTACATAATGATGTCATAAACGACATCATGTGACATGTTGATAACATAAACGACATCATTTGACATGATAAAGTCATCTATGACATCATATGACATGATGATGTCATTAATGACATCATATGACATGATGATGTCATCTGTGACATCATATGACATGATAAAGTCATCAATGACATCATATGACATGATGATGTCATCTATGACATCATGTGACATGATGAGTCATTTATGACTTCATGTGACATCATGATGTCATAAAAGACATCATATGACATGATGATGTCAAAAACGACATCATATGACATAATAATTTCATAAACGACATCATGTGACATGATGATAACATAAACGACATCATTTGACATGATAAAGTCATCTATGACATCATATGTTATGATGATGTCATCTATGACATCATATGATATGATGATGTCATCAATGACATCATATGACATGATGATGTCATCAATGACATCATATGACATGATGATGTCATCTATGACGTCATATGACATGATGTCAACTATGACATCACATGACATGATGATGTCATAAAATACATCACATGACAAGATGATGTCATATGTGACGTCATGTGACATGATGATGTCATAAATGACATCATGTGACATGATGATGTCATAAACAACATCAAATGACATGATGATGTCATAAACAACATCACATGACATGATGTCATAAACGACATCACATGACATGATGATGTCATTAATGGCGTCATGTGACATAATGATGTCATAAATGACATCATGTGACATGATGAGTCATTTATGAATTCATGTGACATCATGATGTCATAAACGACATCATATGACATGATGATGTCAAAAACGACATCATATGACATAATGATTTCATAAACGACATCATGTGACATGATGATAACATAAACGACATCATTTGACATGATAAAGTCATCTATGACATCATATGACATGATGATGTCATCAATGACATCATATGACATGATGATGTCATCGTTGACATCATATGACATGATAAGGTCATCTATGACATCATATGACATGATAAAGTCATCTATGACATTATATGACATGATGATGTCATCTGTGACATCATATGACATGATGATGTCATATATGACATCATATGACATGATGAAGTCATATATGACATCATATGACATGATGATGTCATCTATGACGTCATGTGACATAATGATGTCTTTTATGACATCATGTGACATGATGATGTCATTCATGACGCTATGTGACATAATGATCTCATTTATGACATATGACATTGTGATGTCATAAACGACATCATATGACATGATGATGTCATAAACGACATCATGTGACAAGATGGTATCAATAATGACGTCATGTGAACGGATGACATATGCGACATCAAATGACATTATGATGTCATAAATGACTTATGACATGATGATGTCATAAATGACATCATATGACATAATGATGTCATAAATAACATCATATGACATGATGATGTCATAAATGACATCATATGACTTGATGATGTCATCTATGACATCATGTGACATGATGAGTCATTTATGACTTCATGTGACATCATGATGTCATAAACGACATCACATGATATGATGATGTCATAAATGACATCACATGACATGATGTCATAGATGACATCATCATGTCATATGATGTCATTTATGATATCATGTCATGTGATGTCATAAACAACATCACATGACATTATGTCATTAATGACGTCATGTGACATGATGATGTCATTTGTGACATCATATGACATGATGATGTGATAAATGACATCATATGACATGATAAAGTCATAATTGACATATGACATGATGATGTCATAAATGACATCATATGACAAGATGATGTCATCTATGACATCATGTGAAATGATGAGTCATTTATGACTTCATGTGACATTATGATGTCATAAACGACATCATATGACATGATGATGTCATAAATGACATCATATGACATGATGATGTCATAAATGATATCATGTGACATGATGAGTCATTTCTGAATTCATGTGACATCATGATGTCATCAATGACCTCATGTGACATGATGATATCATCTATGACGACATATGACATGATGTCATCTATGACGTCATGTGATATGATGATATGATGATATCATTCATGACGCTATGTGACATAATAATCTCATCTATGACATATGACATTGTGATGTCATAAACGACATCATGTCATGTGATGTCATAAACAACATCACATGACATGATGTCATCAATGACGTCATGTGACATGATATCATTTGTGACATCATATGACATGATGATGTCATAAATGACATCATATGACATGATGAAGTCATAAATGACATCATATGACATGATAAAGTCATAAATGACATCATATGACATGATGATGTCATCTATGACGTCATATGACATGATGTCAACTATGACATCACATGACATGATGATGTCATAAAATGCATCACATGACAAGATGATGTCATATGTGACGTCATGTGACATGATGATGTCATAAATGACATCATGTGACATGATGATGTCATAAACAACATCAAATGACATGATGATGTCATAAACAACATCACATGACATGATGTCATAAACGACATCACATGACATGATGATGTCATTAATGGCGTCATGTGACATAATGATGTCATAAATGACATCATATGACATGATGATGTCAAAAACGACATCATATCACATAATGATGTTATAAACGACATCATGTGACATGATGATGTCATAAACGACATCATTTGTCGTGATGATGTCATCTATAACATCATATGAAATGATGATGTCATCTGTTACCTCATCTGACATGATAAAGTCATCTATGACATCATATGACAATGAGAAAGTCATCTATGACATCATATGACAAGATGATGTCATCTGTGACATCATATGACATGATGATGTCATCTGTGACATCATACGACATGATGATGCCATAAACAACAACGCATGACATGATGATGACATAAACAACATTACATGACATGATGTTGCCATAAAACACATCATATGACATGAAAAAGTAATCTATGACATCATATGACATGATGATGTCGTCTGTGTTATCATATGACATGATGATATAATCTGTGACATCACATGACATGATGTCATAAACGACTTAACATGACATGGTGATGTCATCAATGATGTCATGTGACATGATGATGTCATCTGTGACATCATGTGACATATTGATGTCATTTATGTCTTTACGTGACATCATGAAGTCATCTGTGACATTATATGACATAATGTTGTCAAAAAAAACATCACATGAAATGATGATGTCATAAACAACATCACATCACATGATGATGTCATACATAATGTCATGTGACATGATGATGTCATCTGTGACATCATATGACATGATGTCATAAATGACATCAAATGACATGATGATGTCATAAACAACATCACATGACATGATGATGTCATTGATGACGTCATGTGACACAATGTCATATGTGACATCATATGACATGATGATCTCATAAATGACATCATTTGACATGATGTCATAAATGTCATCATATGACATGATGATGTCATCAATGACATCATGTGACATGATGAGTCATCTATACTTCATGTGATATCATGATGTCATAAACGACATCATATGACATGATGATGTCAAAAACGACATCATATGATATAATGATGTCATAAACAACATCATGTGACATGATGATGTCATAAAGACATTATTTGACATGATAAAGTCATCTATGACTTCATATGACATGATGATGTCATCGATGACATCATATAACTTAATGATGTCATTTGTGACATCACATGACATGATGATGTCATAAATGACATCAAATGACATGATGATGTCATAAACAACATCACATGACATGATGATGTCATTGATGATGTCATGTGACACAATGTCATATGTGACATCATATGACATGATGATGTCATAAATGACATCACATGACATGATGTCATAAATGATATCATATGACATAATGATGTCATCTATGACATTATATGACATGATGAGTCATTTATGACCTCATGTGACATCATATTATCATAAACGACATCATATGACATAATGATGTCATAAACGACATCATGTGACATGATGATGTCATAAACAACATCATTTGACATGATAAAGTCATCTATGACTTCATATGACATGATGATGTCATCTATGAAATAATGTGACATGATGAGTCATTTATGACTTTATGTGATATCATGATGTCATAAACGACATCATATGACATGATCATGTCAAAAACGACATCATATGACATAATGATGTTATAAACGACATCATGTGATATGATGATGTCATAAACGACATATTTTGACGTGATGATGTCATCTATAACATCATATGACATGATGATGTCATGTGTGACCTCATCTGACATGATAAAGTCATCTATGACATCATATGACAAGATGATGTCATCTGTGACATCATATGACATGATGATGTCATCTGTGACATCACACGACATGATGATGCCATAAAACACATCGAATGACATGACGATGTCATCCATAATGTTATGTGACATGATGATGTCATATGTGACATCATATGACATTGTGATGTCATAAATGACATCATATAACATGATGATGTCATAAATGACATCGCATGACATTATGATGTCATAAATGACATCATATGACATGATGATGTCATCTATGACTTCATGTGACATGATGATGTCTTTTATGAGATCATGGGACATTATGATGTCATTCATGATGCTATATGACATAATAAATTTCATCTATGACATTATATGACATTTTGATGTCATCTGTGACATCACATGACATGATAAAGTCATCTATGACATCATATGACAATGAAAAAGTCATCTATGACATCTTATGACATGATTAAGTCATTTATGACATCATATGACAAGATGATGTCATCTGTGACATCATATGACATGATGATGTCATCTGTGACATCACATGACATGATAATGTCATTCACGACTTCATATAACATGATGATGTCATAAACGACATCACATGACATGATGATGTCATCTATGACGTCATATGACGTGATGATGTCATCCATGACGTCATGTGACATGTCGATGTCATTTATGTCTTCATGCGACATGATGAAGTCATTTATGACATCATATGACTTGATGATGTCATAAATGACATCACATGACATGATGTCATAAATGATATCATATGACATGATGATGTCATCTATGACATCATGTGACATGATGAGTCATTTATTACTTCATGTGACATTATGATGTCAGTAATGACATCATATGACATGATGATGTCATAAATGACATCATATGACATGATTATGTCATAAATGACATCATATGACATGATGATGTCATCTATGACATTATATGACATAATGTTGTCAAAAAAAACATCACATGAAATGATGATGTCATAAACAACATCACATCACATGATGATGTCATCCATAATGTTATGTGACATGATGATGTCATCTGTGACATCACATGACATAATGTCATAAATGACATCAAATGACATGATGATGTCATAAACAACATCACATGACATGATGATGTCATTGATGACGTCATGTGACACAATGTCATATGTGACATCATATGACATGATGATCTCATAAATGACATCATTTGACATGATGTCATAAATGACATCATATGACATGATGATGTCATCTATGACATTATGTGACATGATGAGTCATTTATACTTCATGTGATATCATGATGTCATAAACGACATCATATGACATGATGATGTCAAAAACTACATCATATGATATAATGATGTCATAAACAACATCATGTGACATGATGATGTCATAAACGACATTATTTGACATGATAAAGTCATCTATGACTTCATATGACATGATGATGTCATCGATGACATCATATAACTTAATGATGTCATCTGTGACATCACATGACATGATGATGTCATAAATGACATCAAATGACATGATGATGTCATAAACAACATCACATGACATGATGATGTCATGTATGACATTATATGACATGATGAGTCATTTATGACCTCATGTGACATCATGATGTCATAAACGACATCATATGACATAATGATGTCATAAACGACATCATGTGACATGATGATGTCATAAACGACATCATTTGACATGATAAAGTCATCTATGACTTCATATGACATGATGTTGGGAATATTGTACAAAAAGTTATGCCATGTTCTACTTTCAGCTCCTTGCCTGCACGAACACCCTTGTGTTTGTTCTTTGCTGTTCAAGGATGTTTCCTCTTCTATCTAAGTAATGCAAGATTGCTTCACCCCCATGATTATGATTATCTTTTGGAACATTGTGTATTTGCCTTTGCAATCTTGTGAAACTAGGTCATGCTTAACTAATAAAAAGCAATGAGTGACAGAGACTCTTCAGAGTGTTTGGAGAATCTTGTAATTAAGGTCTCTGTCACTCTCCCTGCAGGTAAAACCATACTCAACTCTCTCTCGTGTTTCTTTGCAGATTTACTAATGTTTGGGTTTTGAACCTAACATTAACTTGGTCCTTCGAGCCGGAGCCCAACATACCTGCAGTACTCCAGCGGGTGGGAGAGAACCAGGAAAGTCCGCGGCCGTGGCATTGTATACCCTTTCCGGGCCTGGGTGTACTCTCCACCGGCTGGAGGGCTGACAGTTGACGGGTATCCCAGAACACCGGGAGTGTGAGTACCTTTTTGTTTAAAAAGGCGTGTGTGTGTTGTTCACACATAAAATAGAGAAAAGCGCTAAAAAAAAAAAAAAAATAGAGAAGAAAAAATAGAGAAAGCGCTAAAAAATAGAGAATAAAAAATAGAGAAAGCGCTGGAACCTTAAGACTTTGTGTCGTGTTGAAAATCCAGTTAAATTCCGTGGAGGGCGGCCTCCTCTAGTTGAAACAAACTAAGTTAAAGCCGCAAAGGACGGCGGAGTCCTCTGGTAAATAGAAAAAACCCTGAGGATTCTAGACCCTATCAGGTACACTAAGTTTTAACAGTTAAATTCCGTGGAGGGCGGCCTCCTCTAGTTGAAACAAACTACGTTAAAGCCGCAAAGGACGGCGGAGTCCTCTGTGTAAAACAGTGTCTAAAAATAGAGGTGTTTGAGAGTGAGTGATTGTGAGTGTGCGAGGAAGTGTGATCACCACTAGGTAATCATACTTCATACCAAAGCCAACAATAGTGAGCAATAAGTTTCTGTGGAAGGTTGTATCCAAGGAGACACCGCCCGTCAGGGTAGAAGCTTGTGTCTCACCACAGAGATAACTTCATTATTGCATTGTTGGTCAATTGATACTCAGTGTTAAGCCACCCTAGGTGCAAACCCCCACTGAGTCTAAATCTAGTTCAAAATGGGTAAAAGTCAGAGTAAAACCAAGACACAGTTGGTGAATGAATTGTCCAGTAAAGACTGGAAAGTCATTCAAAGGGAGGATCATACGGCAATAGAGCCACTGCCTTACTGGGTAAAACAATATAAGTTTAGTGGAAAACTAACTACCTGAAATAAGAAAAGAACATCCTTGAATAAAACTTTTGATGGAGCAAAAAACTTATAAAGTAATAATAACCGAGCTCGGATAAATAGTAGAAAATTAAAACCGTAAAGTATTTAAAGATAAATAAATAAATAGAGTAAAAATAGAAGTAATGATTTAAAGAGAAAAGAACAACATCAGAAATGACATGAAGTTTAACCTAAAATAAATGAAACAAAGAACAAAGGCTGCATTAGAAGCAGAGGTTGTAAAACTCGTGTCTGCACACTCCTGCTGGGAACGTGCGGACAGTGGAAGTGTCCACCGGACACGCGCGCATGCGTGCACACACACACACACACACATTCCAGAGCACATGCATACTACTGATAAGAGAAGAACAGGAGGAATAGATTTGCCACCGTTTGGTGTGCGTGCACTTAAACAAGTAAGAGGAAAAAGTAATCGAGGAATTAGAAATGTACCCAGTACCAATAATGAATCTGCAACAACTATTTTATGAAGAAAAAGTTAGGCCCGTAATAAATTTAAACATAAATGGGCAAAACTATGAATTTGTGTGCGACACAGGAGCATGTAAAACAACAATGAATGTCATGCCTCCAGGTGCACAATTAAGTGAAAACACTTCAACAGTCAGATCAGCACAAGGTGCACTGCAGAAAGTGCATGAGACAAAACCTGTATGGATTTCTGACCCAGAAGGAATATCTGCAAGAATGCCCATGTTGTTTCTGCCAGAATGCCCAGTAAACTTACTAGGCCGGGATGGTCTTCACGAACTAAAATTAGCCATAGTTCCGGGAATGAATGGATTAATGGTACATCGTCTGTGCACACCAGAAAAAGAAACAATGGTAATGAGGGGACGAGGTTCCCCACACTATTATTATACCCTAGATGTGCCAAACTACCCCCAACTAAAACAGGCGACTTCTTATTAAACAAAGCACGAGAACTACTGCCAAAAGCCGAGAACTTTACGAATCCACATGATTTACACATAACCATGTGGTATACAGACCGAGAAGATGCAAATTATTTCAAAAGACTAACCCGACTGACACCCACTCGTGTCACCCTAACAGATCTATACATGGATGACACCTCAGCTGCAGTAGCCGCTAGAATACCAGAGCAACTGAGACCTTTAAGAAGGATAATGTCACCACCACATGTGTCCTTATGCAAAGGCAACCAAGAAAAATGGCGAGACTTAGGCTCTCTAGTGCACAAAGGGAAGTGTGCAAGAGACTGGCAACCTATTACAAATCAGATGATGTACAGCCCATCTACAGGGTTAAAAAAGATGTATGTGGGACTAACAGTAAATGTCACAGCTGGAGTCCACCTTGATGAAGGATCACCATGATATCTTTTGCTCACTTAAGCTGAGGAAAAGCTCCTAGCTGATATCCCACAACACCTATGGTCAAAAGGGTCATCTGATGTTGGCCTCATAAAAATGCTACGCCCGTTGTAATACGTCCTAAAACCGAATATAGGCCTCGTATTAGGCAATACCCCTTAAAACCGGACGCTATTAACGGCATAAAACCTGTCATTACTGACCTTAAAAAGGCTGGTGTCATAGTTGAATGCCCTGACTCACCTGTAAATACTCCTATCTTCCCAGTAAAGAAGGCACCTCCTTCGGTTGGATGGAGGATGGTACAAGATCTTATAGCTGTAAATAATGCTGTCATAAAAAGAGCTCCTTGTGTAGCTGACCCTTACACCCTTTTAAATAGCATGGACCCAGAGGCTAAATATTTTACTGTTGTTGACATTAGTAATGCCTTCTTCTCAGTCCCAGTACATCCAGACAGTCAGTACTGGTTTGCATTTACCTATGAAGGAAAGAAGTATACCTTCACAAGACTCCCCCAAGGTTATTGTGAGTCACCTACCATATATTCTCAAGCCTGAAATGCTAGTTTAGAGCCCTTCGAGCCTCCACAGGGAAGCCAAATACTAACATATGTTGATGACATCCTGATAACCTCCAAAACAAAAGAGCAGTGTTTAACAGACTCAATAGCACTGCTTAAACATTTAGCCAACGAAGGCCACAAAGTGAATAAATCAAAACTGCAATTATGTAAAGAAAAAGTAAAATATTTGGGTCATCAGTTAAGTGCAGAAGGTAGAACTTTAATGGAGGACAGAAAAGCTGCCATCTTACAGGCACCAAAACCGCAGACTAAAAAACAACTAATGTCATTTCTTGGTTTAACTAACTACTGCAGAAATTGGGTTCCCAATTATGCAGAAATAACTGCTCCACTTCAAGCACTAATGTACGACCAACCCCTTAGAATGTGTGACTTCTTACAGTGGACTGACGCTTCTGAAAAAGCGTTATGTGATTTAAAACGGGCATTGGTCAGCACTTCCACCTTAGCTCTACCAGATTACCGTAAACCATTCATTCAAATGTCAGATTGTAAAGGTCACTTCATGACCTCTTTATTAGCTCAAAAAAGTGGGGACAAACTTAAACCGGTAGCTTACTACTCAACAAAATTAGATGCAGTAGCATGCGCTCTGCCCCACTGTGTCAGAGCTGTGGATGCAGCTGCTCAAGCTGTAACCGCAAGCGCTGATGTTGTCTTTTCCACCCACTGATACTAAAGGTATCACATGCTGTTTCTGCCCTGCTCTTACAAACAAAAATGACTTTCCTATCACCAGCAAGGCACTTATCGTGCATGTCAATATTGTTATCTCAACCTCACATAACGATAGAAAGATGCACTATTTTAAATCCAGCCACATTAATTCCTACAGAGGAGGAAGGCAGCCCACACGACTGCCAAGCATTAGTGGAAATACAAGTTCATCACCTTAACCACCAGGACACTCAAGTGATAGATAATGAAATCTTAAAAGACATGCAACAGCAATCACCCATACAAGAACAACAACTATGGAAAAACAAAGGAGCACAGCTCAAAAACGACATTTATGTATGACCAGAAAACAAACGAATCCTACCAAAAATTTTTTACCGATGGGCAGCTATATTGAGTCATGGTAAAACACATGTCTCAACAGGAGGGATGGTAGGAATGGTAAACAAAATATACACAACCTATGGATTTAATACTTATTCAAAAAATTTTTGTAGAGCATGTCTAATCTGCGCTAAACATAATGCTCAAGGAAACTTAAGGCCACAAAGAGGCTGGTTTCCTGCCCCCCAATACCCATTTCAACATATACATATGGACTTTATAGAATTAAACCAAAGTGAAGGAAAAAGAGTCTGCTTAGTAATAATAGATGCATTTTCTAAATGGATAGAAATACTCCCCACAAAACATCCAGATGCCTTGACAGTAGCCAAAGCCTTGTGCAAAGACATCATTCCAAGATATGGAATACCAGAAAAAATATATAGTGATAATGAAACACACTTCGTAAATCAGGTTATCACTAAAATAGGTCAAGCCTTCCAGATAGATCTATCACCCTCAAAGTGCAGGATTAGTTGAAAGAATGAATGGTACAATAAAAAACAGATTAAGAAAATGTATGGAGGAAACTGGAAGGAGCTGGCCTCGATGCGTTGAATTGGTTCAAATGTACATTAACATTACCAGTTCTGAAGGATTAACTCCTTATGAGACCCTGTTTGGAAGACCTTACAGGCTTCCTTACTTTAACAATAAATGGGAAACCGCTGAAGAACAAAACCTAGCTGACCACATGAGACGAATGCTCCAAAAACAAAGTGAACACATAAATAACCAAGAGCACGTATCCTCTGTGTCTCCACAGGAGGGATCCCTAGTTGAACCAGGAGATTGGATCCTGATAAAATCAATTAAAAAGAAGCACTGGCACTCCCCTAAGTGGGAAGGGCCATACCAAGTGATGCTTACAACAGGCACCGCAGCAAAAATAGCAGAACGAACCACCTGGATACACCTAAGCCACTGCAAAAGGATTATAAAACAAACCTAGTTAGCTTTTCCCCGTGTAGGCTAGGAGTTTTTCAACAGGCACTAACAAGGAAAGGCCAACTACAAAGGGATTAACAACTCTAGGTTGTTTTTGTCTCAAACCTGGTGAAGATTGTCTCCCCCTTGTGTCAGTGCATAGGAAAAACTCACCCTAAAATGAAGACGATTATACTCCTTTTGACAGCCCTCTGGCAGATGCCATTAGTGACACTTAGAGGAATAGCTCCCTCTAATATTTGGTACTTCAACTCCCCGCTGCTAAAAGGGACACAGTTTATCCCCTCACCAAAGCAGAGACTAAGAAGCCATTGTTTTCCTCCACAGTAGCTGCAGCCAACTTCAGCTGCATAAATCGGACAGGAAGCAGCTCCAGGCTAGGAAATCTTTCTGCTGTCAGTTGTGCTTATTTCTTACAGGTTGATCTGCACTTCATGCCACAGTCCAGGAGCGACATCTGGTGGTGGTGCGGTGACAACCGCCTGTTTGACCGGCTGCCGTATAACACCACAGGCCTGTGCGCTTCTGTCTCTCTCATTCTTCCAACTTTAATCTTCCCTCTCACAGCAGACCAGCTCCTAGCCAACTTTCGGAGTGTCCTGCCTTACCACTGGCGACTAAAACGCTCTGGGAGGCAGAAACGCTCTATGCAAACATCTATGACGGGGTGGAGCAAAGATGATCCCACCTATATAGATGGCATCGGGGTACTGCGAGGAGTCCCTGATGAATACAAATTGGCAAACCAGATTGCAGCTGGATGGGAGTCTTTCATCTGCTGGTGGTGTACTACAAACAAAAATGTTGACAGAATTAATTACATTCATTACAATGTTCAGCACCTAGGAAACATAACTGCTGATGGATTTTCTGCTATACATGAACAATTATCTGCAACCTCACTGATGGCTTTTCAGAACCGCATTGCTGTGGACATGCTGGAATCTTTGCTGGACATCTTTTGGAACATTGTGTATTTGCCTTTGCAATCTTGTGAAACTAGGTCATGCTTAACTAATAAAAAGCAATGAGTGACAGAGACTCTTCAGAGTGTTTGGAGAATCTTGTAATTAAGGTCTCTGTCACTCTCCCTGCAGGTAAAACCATACTCAATTCTCTCTCGTGTTTCTTTGCAGATTTACTAATGTTTGGGTTTTGAACCTAACACATGATGATGTCATCAATGACATCACATGACATGATGATGTCATCAATGACATCATATGACATGATGATGTCATCTATGAAATAATGTGACATGATGAGTCATTTATGACTTTATGTGATATCATGATGTCATAAACGACATCATATGACATGATCATGTCAAAAACGACATCATATGACATAATGATGTTATAAACGACATCATGTGATATGATGATGTCATAAACGACATATTTTGACGTGATGATGTCATCTATAACATCATATGACATGATGATGTCATGTGTGACCTCATCTGACATGATAAAGTCATCTATGACATCATATGACAATGAGAAAGTCATCTATGATATCATATGACAAGATGGTGTCATCTGTGACATCATATGACATGATGATGTCATCTGTGACATCACACGACATGATGATGCCATAAAACACATCAAATGACATGATGATGTCATCCATAACGTTATGTGACATTATGATGTCATAAATGACATCATATGACATTATGATGTCATAAATTACATCATATGACATGATGATGTCATAAATGACATCTTATGACATGATTAAGTCATTTATGACATCATATGACAACATGATGTCATCTGTGACATCATATGACATGATGATGTCATCTGTGACATCACATGACATGATAATGTCATTCACGACTTCATATAACATGATGATGTCATAAACGACATCACATGACATGATGATGTCATCTATGACGTCATATGACGTGATGATGTCATCCATGACGTCATGTGACATGATGATGTCATTTATGTCTTCATGCGACATGATGAAGTCATTTATGACATCATATGACTTGATGAGGTCATAAATGACATCACATGACATGATGTCATAAATGATATCATATGACATGATGATGTCATCTATGACATCATGTGACATGATGAGTCATTTATTACTTCATGTGACATTATGATGTCAGTAATGACATCATATGACATGATGATGTCATAAATGACATCATATGACATGATTATGTCATAAATGACATCATATGACATGATGATGTCATCTATGACTTCATGTGACATGATAATGTCTTTTATGAGATCATGTGACGTGATGATGTCATCCATGATGCTATGTGACATAATGATCTCATCTATGACTTCATGCGACATGATGATGTCATCTATAACATCATATGACATTTAGATGTCATAAACAACATCATATGACATAATGATTTTATTAACAACATCATATGACAGATTTATGTCATAAACGACATCATGTGACATGATAAAGTAATCTATCACATCATATGATATGATGATGTCAAATGTGACATCATATGACATGATGATGTCATCTATGATGTCATGTGACATAATGATGTCTTTTATGACATCACGTGACATGATTATGTCATTCATGACGCTATGTGACATGATGATGTCATAACGACATAATGTTACATGATAAAGTCATCTATGACATCATATGACATGATGATGTCGTTGATGACATCATATGACACGATGATGTCATCTGTGACATCATATGACATGATAAAGTCATTTATGACATCATATGACATGAGAACGTCATCTATTACATAATATGACATGATAAAGTGATCTAAGACATCATATGACATGATGATGTCATCTGTGACATCATATAACATGATGATGTCATAAACAACATCACATGACATGATGATGTCATCTATGTCATCATATGACATGAGAAAGTCATCTATTACATCATATGACATGATAAAGTCATCTATGACATCATATGACATGATGATGTCAAATGTGACATCACATGACATTATGATGTTATAAATGACATCATATGACATGATGATGTCATAAATGACATCATATGACATGATGATGTAATCTATGACATCATGTGACATGATGATGTCATCTATGTCTTTATTTTACATGATAATGTAATCTATGACTTCATGTGACATCATGATGTAATCTATGTCTTCATTTTACATGATAATGTAATCTATGACTTCATGTGACATCATGAAGTCATCATGATGTCTTTTATGAGATCATGTGACATGATGTCATCCATGATGCTATGTGACATAATGATCTCATCTATGACATATGACATGATGATGTCATATGATGTTGTTTATGACATTTAGATGTCATAAACAACATCATATGACATAATGATTTCATTAACAACATCATATGACAGATTTATGTCATAAACGACATCATGTGACATGATAAAGTAATCTATCACATCATATGATATGATGATGTCAAATGTGACATCATATGACATGATAAAGTCATCTGTAACATTATATGACATGACGATGTCATCTATGACATCATTTGACATGATGATGTCATCTATGATGTCATGTGACATAATGATGTCTTTTATGACATCACGTGACATGATTATGTCATTCATGACGCTATGTGACATGATGATGTCATAACGACATAATGTTACATGATAAAGTCATCTATGACATCATATGACATGATGATGTCGTTGATGACATCATATGACACGATGATGTCATCTGTGACATCATATGACATGATAAAGTCATTTATGACATCATATGACATGAGAAAGTCATCTATTACATAATATGACATGATAAAGTGATCTAAGACATCATATGACATGATGATGTCATCTGTGACATCATATAACATGATGATGTCATAAACGACATCACATGACATGATGATGTCATCTATGTCATCATATGACATGAGAAAGTCATCTATTACATCATATGACATGATAAAGTCATCTATGACATCATATGACATGATGATGTCATCTGTGACATCATATGACATGATGATGTCATCTATGACGTCATATGACAAGATGATGTCATCTGTGACATCATATGACATGAGAAAGTCATCTATGACATCATATGACATGATAAAGATATCTATGACATCATATGACATGTAGATGTCATATATGACATCACATGACATGATGATGTCATCTATGACGTCATGTGACATGATGATGTCATAAACAACATCACGTGACATGATGATGTCATAAACATTATCACATAACATGATGTTGTCATCTATGACATCATGTGACACGATGATGTCATTTATGACTTCATGTGACATCATGAACTCATCTATGACATCATATGACATGATAAAGTCATCTATGACATCATATGACATGAGAAAGTCATCTATGACGTCATATGACATGAGAAAGTCATCTATGACATCATATGACATAAGAAAGTCATCTATGACATTATATGACATGATAAAGTTATCTTTGACATCATATGACATGTAGATGTCATTTTTGATATCATATGACATGATGATGTCATAAACGACATCACATGACATGATGATGTCATCTATGACGTCATGTGACATGATGATGTCATTTATGACTTCATGTGACATGATGATGTCATTTATGACTTCATATGACATCATGATGTCATCAATGATATAATGTGACATAATGATGTCATCTATGACGTCATGTGACATGGTAAAATCATTTATGACATCATATGACATGAGAAAGTCACCTATGACATCATATGACATGAGAAAGTCATCTATGACATCATATGACATGAGAAAGTCATCTATGACATCATATGACATGATAATGTCATCTGTGACATGTGACATGATGACGTCATCAATGACATCATATGACATGATGATGTCATCTGTAACATTATATGACATGACGATGTCATCTATGACATCATATGACATGATGATGTCATAAATGACATCACATGACATGATGATGTCATCTATGATGTCATATGACATGATGATGTCATCTGTGACATCACATGACATGATGATGTCATCTGTGACATCACATGACATGATGATGTCATAAACAACTTCTCATGACATGATGATGTCATTTATGTCTTCATGTGACATGATGATGTCATCTATGACATCATATGACATGATAAAGTCATCTATGACATCATATGACATGAGAAAGTCATCTATTACATCATATGACATGTTAAAGTCATCTATGACATCATATGACATGATGATGTCATCTGTGACATCATATGACATGATAAAGTCATCTATGACATCATATGACATGATGATGTCATCTGTGACATCATATGACATGATGATGTCATCTATGACGTCATATGACAAGATGATGTCATCTGTGACATCATATGACATGATGATGTCATCTGTGACATCATATGACATGATGATGTCATTTATGACTTCATGTGACATCATGAAGTCATCTATGACATCATATGACATGAGAAAGTCATCTATGACATCATATGACATGAGAAAGTCATCTATGACATCATATGACATGATAAAGTTATCTATGACATCATATGACATGTAGATGTCATATATGACATCATATGACATGATGATGTAATAAACGACATCACATGACATGATGATGTCATCCATGACGTCATGTGACATGATGATGTCATTATTGTCTTCATGTGACATGATGACGTCATCAATGACATCATATGACATGATGATGTCATCTGTAACATTATATGACATGATGATGTCATCTATGACATCATATGACATGATGATGTCACCATTGTCTTCATGTGACATGATGATGTCATTATTGTCTTCATGTGACATGACGATGTCATCTATGACATCATATGACATGATGATGTCATAAACGACATCATATGACATGATGATGTCATCTATGACGTCATATGACAAGATGATGTCATCTGTGACATCATATGACATGATGATGTCATCTGTGACATCATATGACATGATGATGTCATCTGTGACATCATATGACATGATGATGTCATTTATGACTTCATGTGACATCATGAAGTCATCTATGACATCATATGACATGAGAAAGTCATCTATGACATCATATGACATGAGAAAGTTATCTATGACATCATATGACATGTAGATGTCATATATGACATCACATGACATGATAATGTCATCTATGACATCATGTGACATGATGATGTCATTTATGACTTCATATGACATCATGATGTCATCAATGATATAATGTGACATGATGATGTCATCTATGACGTCATGTGACATGATGATGTCTTTTATGACATCATGTGACATGATGATGTCATAATGACAACATGTGACATGATAAAGTCATCTATGACATCATATGACATGATGATGTCATCGATGACATCATATGACATGATGATGTCATCTGTGACATCATTATGTCATATGATGTCATCTGTGACATCATATGACATGATGATGTCATCTTAGACGTCATGTGACAAGATTATGTCATTTATGACTTCATGTGACATCATGAACTCATCTATGACATCATATGACATGATGATGTCATAAAGGACATCACATGAGATGATGATGTCATCTATGACGTCATATGACATGATGATGTCATCTGTGACATCATATGACATGATGATGTCATCTGTGACATCATATGACACTATGATGTCATCTGTGACATCACATGACATGATAATGTCATAAACAACTTCTCATGACATGATGATGTCATCCATGACGTCATGTCACATGATGATGTCATTTATGTCTTCATGTGACATGATGAAATCATCTATGACATCATATGACATGATAAAGTCATCTATGACATCATATGACATGAGAAAGTCATCTATTACAACATATGACATGTTAAAGTCATCTATGACATCATATAATATGATGACGTCATCTGTGACATCATATGACATGATAAAGTCATCCATGACATCATATGACATGAATATGTCATTTATGACTTCATGTGACATCATGAAGTCATCTATGACATCATATGACATAAGAAAGTCATCTATGACATCATATGACATGAGAAAGTCATCTTTGACATCATATGACATGATAAAGTTATCTGTAACATCATATGACATGATGATGTCATCTGTGACATCATATGACATGAGAAAGTCATCTATGACATCATGTGACATGATAAAGTTATCTGTAACATCATATGACATGATGATGTTATAAACGACATCATATGACATGATGATGTCATCTGTGACGTCATATGACAAGATGATGTCATCTGTGACATCATATGACATGATGATGTCATCTATGACATTATATGACATGAGAAAGTCACCTATGACATCACATGACATGAGAAAGTCATCTATGACATCATATGACATGATGATGTCATCTGTGACATCATATGACATGATGATGTCATCTGTGACATCACATGACATGATGATGTCATCTGTGACATCACATGACATGATGATGTCATAAACAACTTCACATGACATGGTGATGTCATCCATGACGTCATGTGACATGATGATGTCATCCATGACGTCATGTGACATGATGATGTCATTATTGTCTTCATGTGACATGATGACGTAATCAATGACATCATATGACATGATGATGTCATCTGTAACATTATATGACATGACAATGTCATCTATGACATCATATGACATGATGATGTCATCTGTGACATCATATGACATGATGATGTCATCTGTGACATCATATGACATGATGATGTCATCTGTGACGTCATATGACACTATGATGTCATCTGTAACATCACATGACATGATGATGTCATAAACTACTTCTCATGACATGATGATGTCATCCATGACGTCATGTCACATGATGATGTCATTTATGTCTTAATGTGACATGATGAAATCATCTATGACATCATATGACATGAGAAAGTCATCTATTACAACATATGACATGTTATAGTCATCTATGACATCATATAACATGATGACGTCATCTGTGACATCATATGACATGATAAAGTCATCTATGACATCATGTGACATGATGATGTCATTTATGACTTCATGTGACATCCTGAAATCATCTACGACATCATATGACATGAGAAAGTCATCTATGACATCATATGACATGAGAAAGTCATCTATGACATCATATGACATGATAAAGTTATCTGTAACATCATATGACATGATGATGTCATCTCTGACATCATATGACATGATGATGTCATCTGTGACATCACATGACATGATGATGTCATCTGTGACATCATATGACATGATGATGGCATTTATGACTTCATATGACATCATGATGTCATCAATGATATAATGTGACATGATGATGTCATCTATGACGTCATGTGACATAATGATGTCTTTTATGACATCATGTGACATGATGATGT